>CM039095.1:7662235-10062235 GCA_022113865.1 Chimonanthus praecox | reverse complement strand
CACCGGGCTTCCGGTTCCATCCGACCGACGAGGAGCTCCTTCACTACTACTTGAGGAAGAAGATTTCCTTCCAAAAATTCGATTTAGAGGTGATTAGAGAGGTGGACTTGAACAAGATGGAACCATGGGATCTTCAAGGTAAGAAGACTGTTGTGGTTATATGAAACTCTCACCAAAGTTGTCTGTTTGTAAACTAGTTATAGCCATTAATTAGTTTTGTGATAATTAAAGGAATAAGATACTCTTAACAAAATCAAGTTTCTTTCCCAGATATGTGGGATAAGACTACAATGAAGAAGAAGATGATCATATACAAGGTCAAATTCCATGCTTTAGTTGTGTTAATTGTGTTGTTTCACTTGATAATCTCTGTAGTTTTTCATGATTGTGATTTCGGTGACGTCGCTTTTCTATTCGGTTATTGTTTTAGTGTTCAACTAATTATTTTTTTCAATTATTTAATTATAAAAATTTATGCACTAATTAAAAGAATGATGCTATATTTAAAAATGAAAAGTTCTTAAATTTTCACATGTTTACTTTTGTGAGAACCTAAAATCATAATGACGATCTCAAATCTAATTCTAAATACATCCCCATCACTTCAATTCCCCAAAAGTTGGTCCAAACATGGTCATATTACTCTTACACTACATTGTTAGTATGAAAAATTATCTATTGCAAATGACTTCATAAAAATTGTTGTGAACTTAGATCGTAGTCTTTAGATAAGGAAAAAGTTGTCAAATTTCACTTTTTAAATCCAGTCTCGATATTTCAATTCAAAGGTTGGAATTGAAAGCTTATACTAATTCAACGTGAATTAGTTCACAATGGATAATTTCTCCCATTAATACAACATATGATTTTCATTTGATACATATGAACTAGTTAAATAGGCTAATTCTATTTTATTAAACAATAATATTGTATTAAAAATCTCATAGTTGCATTTTTAACATTTAATTTTAGAAAGATAAAGGAGTGTTTCTTTATAAAAAAAATTTGGTATTAAGTCTACACAAATATTGATTTAATTATAAAGCCATATGAAGATGTTCGCTATCTTATTTCAAAATTCGATCAAGTTTGAGCCCCCATGGCTTAATCTGGTGTTCCGTAAAGGCAATGGGTATCGCCCGTGGAGGTTTTACGCTGGATTTCCTGCAGTTTCCCACACCTAAATTAAAAAAAAAAAAATCGATCGATTTTGGAAAACTAATATGCAAGTTTAGGGTTTTTCTCATATTAGTTTAGAGTATTAAATTCATGATCCTAATCCCTAGTTAATAGTTGTCAATAATTAGTGATTCTTTTTTAAAAGAAAATCTGGCCGCCACCATGTAAGCCAAGGTGGCCTGAGTTAACCCGCTTGTATAAAACTTTTAAATCGATGAGCCACATTTGTATTTCCTCACAAAATGAGATTTTTAACTAAAATATATATTACAACAAAAAACACAATAATATTTGTAAAAATCAAATAGTTTTTCTATTTCACTTTTTATTAATTTATTTTGCTATGCTTGGTGGAAATATACATATTATGATAAAAAAAAGCCTATGGATTCTTAGGCAAAATAGATTTTTCTCTCAGCCCCAAGGGAACTGTTTTTAAAAGGGGGATAAAAAATCGACTTCTTTTCTCCAAATTTCTTATTCTTATACGAGAAAATACAAATATGGAGGGATGACTAAGAACTCGCTTCAAGAAGCGAGAGTTGTAAGTTCAATTCCCACTCTACTGCAAAGGACCACTCCTAAGAGGCATAGACACCGGAAATAAAAAAAACTTAGATATTAATAGCAAAACAATATTTAAAACTTTGCAGTTTATTAAAAATTGTACATAGCTGGTTACTCAGAAGGGTGTAGCTCAACTGATTACCTCCCGTCTTAGAAAGTAGGAGGTTATGGATTCAAGCTCCTATAGCCTAATCTTGGTGTGCGCCCTAGGGGCAGTAGGCTCATCCATGGGGACTTTACACTGGATATCCCGCTGTTTTCCACACGTAAATTCAAAAAAAAAAAAAATTGTACACAAATTAGAAAAAAACTACATTTTGTTATGAACTTGATGTGGGTTTTCTTTTTTTAAAAAATATTTTTATTTTTATTTGCAGAGAGGTGTAGGATAGGATCTGCACCACAGAATGAATGGTATTTCTTCAGCCACAAGGATCGAAAGTATCCAACAGGTTCTAGGACAAATAGAGCAACCAACGCAGGGTTTTGGAAGGCGACTGGAAGGGACAAATGTATAAGAAATAGTTACAAGAAGATAGGGATGAGAAAGACCCTTGTGTTTTACAGAGGAAGAGCACCTCATGGACAGAAGTCTGATTGGATCATGCATGAATATCGTTTAGAAGAGACTGATGATGCACAAGGAAATGTAAGTGTAAACCCTCTTTCTCTCGTCATTAATCGATCGAGCGTTAGTCATTTATCTCATCTATATAGAATTTATGTCCTCGTATAGACTATTTTACATAGGTTTACTGTGCATATCTTCTAGACACAAAATTTAACCTTTAAAATTTATTGATGTTCATTTGATTGATTCTCGTTGGATTGAACATGATAAGTAAAAATACTTATCTAATGATTTTATTTAGTCTTAGAGTTAAGACGATTTGGTTGTTCTCATTTTGAACAGTGTGATAGTTCCCATGAAAGAAAACACAGGAACATCGACATTTTTTTTATAACAAGAGACATTAGTTTATCTTTTAGGTTTCGTAGGCTATATAACCATTCGGGTCAGATCTGGATCACCAAAGAATGGGGCCCACCTCTAGAAGATCAACCCTTGGAGACAATTACCCTTCAATTAGGGGTCATAAAGTTAACACCTGAGCACATGCATCCTTGAATTAGGGATCGTAAAATCCTCTCTCTCTCTCTCTTCACCTTTGAATTTTACTCTCTCTGATATCCATGCATGAAATTCATTCCTTTACCCCATTATTTTAGAACTTGAGTTTTGAATTTTATGTACGTTAGTTTAAGCCCAAATTTTGACCCATGCTAGACTTTTTAATTTTAAGGAATTCTATATATGTTCAAATAATTTACAATTTAAAAAATGTGAAACTTCATTCATATGGCTTTTCAAGTATTATCTAGATATAAATAGTTCACCAACCTTGTATACACATGTACCCAAAATTGGAGTTTGATATATTTCAATTTGGTTCTAGTCACTATTAACAAGCAATTTGACTGAGTTTTGCATGTCAACGAGATTGTTATTTTTTGCACATTTATGATTTTTTTTAGTTATGTAAAAGAAATAGTAAAAATGTCTATGCTCAAATATAAAATTTACAAAATTGATTTTGATAAAGATCAACCAGACAATGTTTTTTAAGCACACAATGTTTGGAACTTTGGGTCTTTTCGATTTTAGAATAGTTTTTTAATCTCTCTAAATCTTCTCCTTGACAATCAATGTGAGACTCGTTCACTGGCTCAACAATCCCCCATCGAACGAAGCTCTCCGGCAGATAGAAATTATCGGCCATCCCGTCCTGCTAGGGGGATCCCTTGAGTCTGCATGCGTTAGCTTGGGGATATAGCTCTGATACCACTCGTTAGGACTAGGTATTCAGCCCCAAAGGTTAGTCCATTAGGTGAAGTGACCCAAATCCTTTATAAGTCCGTAAATCTTCTCATTCATAACCAATGTAGGACTTGTTTGCTGCCTCAATAGATTACCAACTTACCATGACAAACGCTAGCAACTTTAGAGACTCAGACTGATCATGTTTTGCATTTGCAGGAAGATGGATGGGTGGTGTGTCGGGTCTTCAAGAAGAAGAATCTATTCAAGATCGGAGGTGAAGGAAGCACGAGTGTAGGCACCGAACGACAGATCGGTGGATCGGGCAGTAATCAGGCTCGGAACCTCACCCTCAACGAAGTACACTATGCACGGCGTCCACACGAAAATGAACCCCTCCAGACGTTTGATCTCTACAAGCCGGATCTCGCACTTCACTACCCACATGTTCCGAACCCTCCCTACTCAAACTTACACGCATCAGCCCAGGCCCACATCCAGGCCCACAAGCCACTGGGCTACGATTTCTCAACTCTCCAAAATGAGTCCCCAGCCATGGTCAAGCAATTCTTATCGAGCCAGAGGGCATGTGACAGTGATACGGGCCTGGCTCGGCAGGTCCACTACCAAGCATGCGAGACAGGGCTAGAGGTTGGCACGTGCGGGCCCAGTCAGCAACAGATGGTGGAAGGGAGAAATGAGAGCTTAAATGATTGGGCCATGCTTGATAGGCTGGTAACCACTCATATGGGCCCAGACGACTCATCCAAAGGGGTTGGGTTCGGAGAGGGAAATTCATCAGTACAACAAATAAACAATCTCACACTGCGTGGGACTGGGGAGATGGATTTATGGGGCTATGGAAAATAGTTGATTTTCCTAATTATTTGGTCACGTTTGCATGTTTTTGATGAAAGACACTACCACAAAAAAATGTTTTCGTGGAAACACTTTTCCATAGTTTAGTGTTTCCGCGGAAAACACCAAAAATAAATTGCATGAGCAGTATCAAAACAGATGTAGAAGTTGGTTTTTGAGGCATTTTCCATGGAAAAAGCCTCCATATAGAAAGCGCAAGCGTGATGTTGATTAAGAAACAATATCAATGGATTGGAGAACTATTCCAAACCTATTGTACTTTTCATTATTTACTGTATTATAATTGACAAATTGATTTGTATGTGGCAAAAGTGAAGAAGTGATTTGTTTGTGGCACAAGTGAATGTCATTTATAGATTTTGTTTTCTGCAGTAATCGATTTATATTATGGTTTCCATTCATAAAATATAGATTTATTTACTGTTAGATGGGTGAGGCATTGACTATAACTTGACCACACTTGATTTTAACACTTGGTGTTAGAGCGAATTCTATGTATCGTGTTTGAATCTCGATGAAGGCCAGAGTTAGAAAATGACTAGTAGTGGTGTTACATGACGGTCTATGGTGTGATAAGTCATCGATGAGAGAGAGTGTTTAGATTTATGGATGAGTTAAAATAAATGGTCTGATTTTATGTGTTTTATTAATTTTGAAGCTTTTGGCTTATTTGTCAGGTGGCCAACAAACAATAGCACTACTATAGTGATAAAACTTAAATATATTATATAATTAATTCAACTTATATTTTACTTAAAAAATTGTAATATTATGTAATAAGGTGCGATTGAATCAAGTTTTGGCTTAACCTTCCTCAATTTAATAAAAAAAATTATAAGCTAAGTCAGGCTAGGTTGGTTCATGAGTCGAAGGAAGTTTAGATTTGAAGGGCCGGCCCTGACTTAAGGCCAAATAGGCAGCAGGCTAGGACCCCTCCAATTTGACCAATGGCCTAGGGCTCCCACCATGTACTTTCCCTAGGGCCTAACGCCCCTACTAATGTGCTGGCCCTAAGGCCTCTGAAATTTCAGGGCCGGTCCTATAGGCTTGGGATATGGGTTGGCTTCAGTCATGGATCAAGTAATAGATCGTAGATACTATGTTTAGTTAGGTTGGTTCATGAGCCATGAGTTAACTCATAGATCATGTTTGGTTGACTATGGGTCATGAGTTGGGTAACGGGTTAAGGATCATGTTTGGTTGACTATGGGTCATGAGTTGGGTAACGGGTTAGGTTCATTGGGTCATGAATCGGGTCACAGGTTGTGGTTGATTGGATCTTGGGTCATAGGTTGAGTTGAACTATGTTTAGTAAAATGTTGGGTCATAGTCTTTGAAATCTACAAACTGTGGATATTGCTTTCCAACTTCTCCTCTTAGAAATTTATTTTCTATAGTAGTTTTAGAAAATGAACAAGTTAATGAAAATCATTTTTCAATAGGAAAATTCACACATAAAAATGAAAAAAAATATTTTAACATAAAAATCATTTTTCATTTTCATAAAAAATGTTGGACAAAATCCTCACAAGTCTTTTTAGACTGGATAAAGTGTGCTTTCTCTATAGATCATAATCAAATATATGTTAGCACTTATGTAATGACTACTTAATGGAAAAAAATATTTCAAAATCATTTTCTATTATGTAAATGTAGACATTGTAGTTAACCCGTTTTAGTATAAGATAATTATTGTGTTTTAAATTTATATTCGCAAGCACAAGAACCATTTAAAATATAGCTTTGGAGTGCGAGGTCTAACCCATTGGAACAAAGGAAAATATATCCATGAAAAACATACCATTGAATTATATATTTTAAGAAATTAAGAAAATCATATAAATAAATCTTAAATATAGATTTAATTATCTATTCTAGTAAATTTAATTTTAATTTAGAAATATTCCAAAAATAGAAACCAAGTCTAAAAATATGAATCACATCTAAAATTAGAAGTTAACCATTAAAGAGATCAAATTTTCTTGAAAAATACAAAAATTATCTAAATTCAATTAATATGGTGGAATTAATATAAAAAATTATAAATAATCTCAACCTAACTTAGAACACAAAACTAAGATACAATAAATTAATTTACCAACCTAGTTCCACAATTTTCAAGAATTTTGAATTTATAAACAAAAATAAAATTAAAACAACCAAAATTACCTTTGTACATATTTATAATGGAATTCGATCAGAGATTTAAGGAGTCATCATTATCCATATTTTAACAATAAAATAACAGTCTAGAACATAGAGCTTACGTAAATTATTTAACAGGCATTCAAATCTCCTATTTATTAAAATTCTAAGTATGAAATCTATAAAATCTATATAACTAAGAAACTTCAATTCCGGCTTTAAGGTTAGGTAAAATTTTTACTTTTAATTCCAAATCTAAAATAATCTCACTCTTAAAAAGAGCTTTAGAAGGGAAAAATCAAGTTCTATCAATCCTAAAATAATCTTACTTTCCTTGAAATTTTTAGAAAAATAAACAACATAAAATCATGAAAAGAAGGGAAATAAAATTGAAATTTTCATTATACATGAAAGAACAATTGGAAAACCATAATTCCTTTTATTGATTAAAGTATTGGAATAAAAATTACAATACAATTAGAATTTTGGAATTTAAAAAGACAAGAAAATACAATAGAAAATTAAAATCTCCAACATCAAGAACCCAATATGAAAATCAAAATTGACAAAGTCTTCTATTCTTCTTTTCAATCCCTCTCCAAAGCCTAACCGACCTTGAAATTCTCTACCCATGTTCAATTTTCTCAATGGGAGAGGAAATATTTATAGATGAAAGGAGGTAGAATGAATGGTTTGGATTTAAAGATTTAAATAAAGCAAGGGACACTTGGAGGGCTGATATAGTTTTTGCTAAAAATGGAATGGCTTAAAGGAAACAAGGAGGTGAAAAAAATAGTAAAATTCGTGTAAGGAAAGTGGGTGCAAAATCCCATTTTTTACATATGTACCATCTTTTAGCTCAGTTTTGACCTAGTTAATTTTCGAATCACAAAATTTTATAAACTATAAAGTTGTAGCCCTTGAAGTCTTCTTTCTAACCTAAAAAGAATCAAAGTAATTGGATATCGGAGTAGAACATTATAGTCAAAATCTTGAAGTTGTATCAAACATTCCTTTTTTTTCTCCACTGCTTATTTTGCTTATTTTTCTTTAATCCACTTTCCAAATTTGAAAATCCTCATATAATAACTTGTAAATTTCGAATTTCCTCATATGTAACTTGAGATGATGAAAATAGACTTTATACATGTGGATTTCTTCATGTATTTAATAATTAAGCTCTTCAAAATATGGAAAATCTAATAAATAATTTTAACACTTACAATCAATTCTAAAAATGACTAAATTAATCCAAATGACTAAATTAATCCAAATTCTCATAAATGGATTTGAACTAATTAGTTTAAAATAAAACCCCTAAAATTATAGTAAAATAGTTATTAAAAATTCTAACTTTAAAAAAATATCAACTTATGTTAAAAAATTGCAAAATTCACCATTTGAATTCTAATATCTTGTATTTCCCAGTAGATCCTGCAAAATTTCTAAAATCTCATTAAACATATCCTAAAACACACAAAACAAAGGCTAAATAGTCCAAATATAAGGGTAAAATAGTCATTTTCTTGTGCTCATCAATAATCGCTATTTTGTATACTATTTATATTTTCAATTCCTATAATATTTTTTTTCAAGCCATTTTCTGTCTAATTTGACTTGGCCTTATCATGATTTGTCATATCTTGCACATTTTAATATTTCTGCAACGCACACTTGAAAAAAGATTTAATCGGCTCTTACAGCAGAAAAAGATAATAGTCTAGACTAGGTTAAGGATTTAATATTATAAACTTACTACAACTGTAACACAGTAAAAGATCATCTTCCTCAGCTGAACATTTAAAATACATTCGTTTGTTATAGTTTTCTTATGCTTTTCTTTTCAATGTTCGTCAATTTTTTCCCCAGAAAGTCAATTCCCGTCCATGCATTTTCATGAAGAACAGCATCACTTTTTCATAAATTTTACCTCTATCTCCAATGGTGAATGATTTTTGAAGAAATAAGAACCAGTCAGAATCCATTTTTCAGAAAGTTTTATTGCAAACAAATGTGTTTATCATGAAAGCATCGCCATAGCCTTCTGAACTAGGTCTTCAAATTAGATAAAGCTCTATCAGAACCATAAATGAGTAGGGAGTGCAAGCACAAGATGTTTTAAGTCCTTGGGAGTTGAAAGATCTCATTAAATTTACAGAGCATGACAGAAACATGGAAGACTAAGAAAATTACAGGGTGGGAACACGTTCTACCGATCCACCGAGAACAGTGAGCAAATTGTTTCCAAAAGGATCACTGAGATGCTTGGTAAGGTTTTCGACAGGCCCTTCCCCGGTAACGTAAGCCTGGATGAAGAAACCAAGCATGGCAAACATGGCCAGTCTTCCATTCTTGATCTCCTTCACCTTCAGCAAGGCTGCTTGGTCTGGATCATTTGCAAGTCCCAATGGGTCGAATGGGCCACCTGGGTGAAGGCTGTCTTCCAATTCCTACTCACAAAATGACATCATTAGCCTAATTGTTGATATTAAGAACGATTCTGTTATTGTCGAACAATGATGCATTGGAAAACAATTTGTCAAATCCAAATATAAAAGCCAACTCTGAATTGATGGCATAAATGACCTAGTCGCTTAGATGATGAATTCTACTAGGATATCTGGCTATATTTTGTTCTATGCATTTTCCAATTGTATTTCCAACTTGAGCATGACACTGCATTAGACTTCTCTGTTAATGAACCCTATCAAAACAAGAAGAGAAGACATTCATACCAGTCCATTGATAATTCTGTAGTATTCGGCGCCTCCAACAAGAACAACTTCAGCGATGACAGCCAGAATGAGATTGATTGGAATGTTCTTCCCAAAATAGTTCAACGTGTTCCCGTCAAGGAGAAGAGCTCCAGTCTGCAGAGATTAGCATTTCTCAGTACAAATTGCAGAATTGGAAAATACTAACAAACCAATGATCTTTGGCATTGGTGGCTCAGTGACATAACATGTTTTCATTGAAATCAAATACCATTGAATGTTCAGGCCTGATTGCAGAACAGGTTGGTCTCAACTCATAATTATTCAATGCACTAAGGTATAGTCACACACACCAAACAGATTGAAAATGGAACAAAATGAATAAATGATTTTGTAAGGAGCATATTTTAGGCTCAACTTTGATGCTCTGTGTTGGCTTTGGACCTCAACATTGGGTCCAATGGAAACAGCTGAGCTATGACGACTTCAACCATCCTGGCTTGGTATGTTTAAGACACTGAAACTAAAGGAGCTTCGAGGTTCAGATCATAGAAAGATCTTGCTCAGATCAAATGAGTCTTGCCAGAGTCATCCTAAACTTGGTGAGACTAAACCTAAAATTTAAAAACTTCATGAATCTACCGAGCATTTCCTAGTATTTGGATTTTGACCTATGGTTCGCAAATCGCAACGATATATAAATCAATGGATTGGCCTGGGGGTTTAACATTCGAAAAATCACAAACCTTGAACCATACGGCTTCAGGTCCACAATTGGCACCAAATTTGTTAAAAGCCTCTGGGATGATGAAACCAGCAGCGCCGAGCATGGCCCACCGTGCATGAATGAGCTCATAAGCTTGGTATCTGCAAATGTACATTAGTTAGTAGGAGCTGGAGGAATTTTTTTTATTGGGCAGTTCTTTGTATTTCAAATGTGTCTTCTGAGTTTGTTCAATGGGAAAAGATTGCAAATTTAGAATGCAATGGACCTGGTTAGACTTAAGTCTCAGCTGTTCCTTTTTTGAGCTAACGTCCAAGTATTAAAACTCAAAACTTTCTAAATTTGAAATGTAAATCTTTGGAGGTTTAATTGAACAACACAATCTAATACCCATTTGAGCAGGGTAACTTCACCCAGTTCATTTGTGTTTGTTAACCTAGAATTGGGTAAAAAAACTGCTACAAAATCGTGGTTTGATCCATAATTTAAACCATTGAACATTTCATAGGTTCTTCTCTCCATGGGAACAATAGGGCCGTTATGCTCATTACTAAACTTTTTATATATAGTGTATTTTATATTTTCTTGTCCCAGCTGAACTCGGTCAATCTAGCGCCAACCTGATCTCAAAGACACAGAAAGTGCCACAAGGATACCTTCGTAGATTTCATATAGAATTCACTGCAAAAGAAAAATCTGCAAAGTCTCTTTGGATAGCGAGATATATAGTAATTGAGCTTCAATGGCGTTAAAACACATGATTTGAACTCATCCTGAAAACCGGCTATTAAAGAGAGAGAACCAATTTGCTTATAAACCCCGTAACCCAAAGGTCCACTAGCAATTTGGGACTTGCTAATGACACTCGACTCTCCCCTTCCATGCAGGGCTGGAGATACGAACCCGACCCATCTCTTCTAGCCCTACTATGCACACAATAGAACATGGCCCACTTAGGAGAAACCCCTACCTAAAAGATGGGTAGTGACTGAGGTACTCTGTTTTATATAAGCGTTTTTCTTTTCTTTTTGCAAACATTCACCATTCAAATGGTGAAAAGAATCTAGTATGAACTCTCTCTTGGTCCAAACACATCCTGAGACGACTTTCAATATTGGGGTTTTATCATACTCTAATATAAATTTTTGAGCGTGTATAGGAGTTTTTGCAATGTAGATACACCTAATGGAAGAGATAACATAAAGAAAAATTTCACCTACTTAATGAAATCGGCTGGTTTCTTGCTCAGACCAAAGGGATCATAACCATAACTGCAAAAAGAAAACACAATCAAGACCATCGTTAGGATTGTCATATCATACTCATGTAGTCATTGTTAATCAATGTTGTATTATATTGTAAATTGATGGGTGTTTAGAAGATCTTCAAAGCCCAGACCATTTGGTCATCGGGAGATCTAGAAAAGTTGGTAAGTGATCATTGTTGCGACGACATTCAAGTCATGTTGGAGTCAAATAGACCGTCATCAAATAGACAATATTTTACTAATCAAATAATGAGTGTCCTCATCAAATAGATGAAAAAAATGACTTTGACAATTACAATAATAGCGATGTTCATGCTAGATTAGTATGTGGGCTAAATGCTCGGATCGGACCAAGCGCATTTAGATATGGTGGGATGAACTACAGAGTTGGTCTTCACCCAATTCAAATAAAGCTTGTTATTAGCCTAGTTGTCTCATCTTAATACAAAAGATCTAGGGCCACATGAGGAACAACAATTCATACCTTACTTAAGGAAGGTTAGATATTATATTAAAAATATTGTTTTCTCACATGAAATCAAATGCCTTCCGTTTTGCCTGATGCAATGTAATGCATGATAAAATTAAGCAGGGAAATGGGTTCTTACTCTCCTGGAACTTCTCCATTGAGGTATTCCGGGATGTCGGCACGGTCCAAGAGGCCTTCCGGCAAGAAAATTCTTCGGTCAGGACCTGAAAACCACCATACAAAGTGACTCTAAGGCATGGATCCATTTCCTATTTCCAAAATTAAAACATGAACATCTATAAACATAATTGTGGGGGAAATTTTCCATAAATTGCTTAATCACTAGTGACTTACCATACCACTTGGCCAGTTCTTCGCTGGCCGGAGCGGCAGCAGGCTTCGATTTAGGAGGTGGTGCTGCCTTCTTCTTAGAGAAGAATGCAACGGTCTTGAATACTGTGGGGCTCGATGGGGTCGGCGCCGATCGGGCAGCACCGGCAAATTTGAGTGGATTTCCGAGTATCTCGGAGGTGCCTAAGGAGGCAGGAGCCGCTGTAGCTGCAAGAGAGGCCATGGATTTGCCGGAATTCCCGCCGGAAGCGGAGATTTTTTGTTCAGTGAGGGGAGCTAATGGCGGAGTGAGGGAGAGTGGAAGAGGGACTAAATGCTTTTTTCGGTGGCTGTGGCTGTGCCAAGTCGGATTTACGATCGGTTGGTTGTGATTGGTCTATTAATTGCAATCTGATGGAGGGTTTTGATTGGTTGATTTTAATGACGTGGCAGATTATGATGCTGACGTGGTTAGCTCCTGTCCTCTCGTCTCTTTTCCATCTGGATAGAAGCGCTGGAATGGATTACGTTTAAATGACAAAAAGCCTCTGGACAGGAAAAAACTTGTTCTCCTCATGCAAGGGCAGAAAGGGAATTGTGAGTAGAACGTTATTTCCCGAATATGCCCCCACAATTGAACAAAATGTTGGAAAGCGTCTAAAGGTTCTTAACATTAGGGACTGATCTGTCATTTAAATTAGATGGGAGGACATATAAGTCAAAAAACACCAACCGTGTCTTAATTAAATGAGACCTACTTGAGAGGAACTAATTGCAGTCTCTTCTTCGATCCTCTAAAAATAAACTTCAACAGAGTACCTAAACACCTTATTTGATGAAGAGTATGATCAAGTTTAATATCTTCCTACGTCTTTATACTAAAAAAATATAGAATAAATATTTCTAAAAGATCCAATTCAAACCCAATATAGATCTAATGATGTTTCAACAAAAAAACCGAATATAAATCTAAGAAAGAAATTAAGAAATTCTAGAAGATCCAATTCAACCTAATATAGATCTTAGAAAATTTGAATTCAAAGAATCCAGATGTTTAAAGAGATCATTGAATCAACTTCGACATAATAACGTCTCTTAATCACTCATCTTGGATTTATGGACAAATAAAGCTTTGAGAGAATGAGTCAAAACCCAACTTCTCACCGAAAGAATGGAACAAGATTAAAATACTTATTGTTCAAGTCAACTTTAGAATATGATGAACTTGGTCGAGCTTCTAGACACACTACTAAGAACATGAGAATTAATAAAGATCTAATATAATATAATTATATTTTAAATCACATGTCATCAACATAGTTCATACTTGGACATCATCACATTTCCTGAGTGTATTCTTGAGACCGATGTTGGATATTTCTTGGGACAGATATTGAGTTATATATTTGAAAATCTGTTAAGAATTCACTATACAAAAGAGTTGCAGTCTCTCAACTTGCCCATTAGAACAGAAAGGGCATCTTCATAAGCTCGTTTTCTTTGAAAGACAAAAATTATTTGCGAAAGGGTGTGAGGCATTAGCAAATTACTATGGTAGGTGATCATTAGTCTCACATCAGAAATAGACCTGTCCAACAAGATATTCATAAGTAGGATACTTACACTTCATTGTATGGAGCTCTTTTCTCAAGAGAAACTTTGGAAAAACAAAATCATGGTGCACTAGTATAAACGGGCAAAGTAGACAATATCTATACAATTAAGAGGTGAGTCGTTACAACACTCTGACAACAAGACCTAAGCACAAAACTATTAAGACCTAAGACATTTTAAGTGTAACTGTCTCAATCTCCTCCAGAATTTTGTGGGATGGTGGGTACTCTCATTACAACTAAGTTCAACTCTGATACATTGCACACACAGTCAGGAACCCGCTTGAGGATGAAGAGAACTCAGGACTGAGTTGTTATTTTATCACCATCATCTTTGTTATTTCCTTTGTAAATGTTAACTAGAGTCTTCTTCTTGATTTCGATCTTCTACTTCACTTTTTTTAAAGAAGAACTCGCCTCATAAAGTAGGAGGTTGCGAGTTCGAGCCCCCATAGCTTAATCTTGATGTGCCCTAAGGGTAGTGGACTCACCCGTGGGAGTTTTACGCTGGGTGCCCTGCAGTTTCCCACGTGTAAATTCAAAAAAGAAGAAGAAAAAAAGCAAATATACTTGTTACAAATATTTTTATTTGA
The DNA here is from genome assembly GCA_022113865.1 of Chimonanthus praecox. Classification (NCBI taxonomy): domain Eukaryota; kingdom Viridiplantae; phylum Streptophyta; class Magnoliopsida; order Laurales; family Calycanthaceae; genus Chimonanthus; species Chimonanthus praecox. Next base: position 10,047,936 of record CM039095.1, on the reverse strand, counting down.
CATTTTATATACTTGTTATCTAACATGATTATCACATATGGACCTTATCAAATGAAAGGAAACCCTTAGATCTAATTACATTTCAAAAAACAACATTTTTAGCTATCTATCGTTAGGATAAAAAGCAAACAAGGGTCAATACTCAAAGCATAATATTTATGATTAAAATGGGAGTAGCTTTAGTAAAGTTAAGAGGTAAAGATTTACTCAAGAGATACTAACCATTTCTCATATTTTAGGCCCAGAGAGTGCTAAATTTTGTTACTGTTTACTGCTGTAATTGAATGAGATAATTAGTTGCAGTTAGTTGAGGTAATTTAGTTGAGATAATTGCACGGAAACCGTATCACATTAGTTGTAGCCAGTGTTAGAGAGGATTCTATGTTTATGTCTTTGAATCTTGGTGAAAGAACAAGAGGTAGAAAAGATATATGTGGTGCGGCATGATAATTTGTTACGTGAGGAGTCATTGATGGGAGAGAGCATTGAAAATTCATAATTCATTGATGACTTAAGATAAAGAATTTGATTTCACGTGTTCTATTAATTCTAAAGTTTTTAAGTGACAATAAGAAACTGCTATCAAGCATGCTCATCACAAACCTAGACCAAACAATGCATGAGCAGAGGTTGGGTGGAGATTTAGAATAGTTTTCCCCTCTGTTGATATACCATGTAACATAAAAATAGTATGAAAAGTCTTGTACCAAAAAAATAGGGCTTGAGCATATATTCGAGGTTAGGATTAAAAGTAGTCTTTTTAAAAATTGGGTTGGGCTTGGCCATATCAATGTTTAGACCTGAAGCTTGATACCCAGTTCAAAATATTTTTTAGATTGTAGACACATATAAATAATTAACTATAGTGATAGAAAGTATGCATATATTAAATTTCAACTCAAAACTCAATTTAGAGCCACGTAATCTTAATATTAAAAAAAATAGTTGTAACTCATAAGCATACTTTCATTCCCTATAGTTATTTTTTCTAATAAAATCCATAAAAATTTAAAAAATAGGGAAAATGGTCTAGCTACTGTGGTATACATGTTACTCAATATTAAATAGATTTAATATCTTACTCAAGCTTTCCTTTGAGCTTGGGCTTTTTGTCAAGCTCATTGGGCTCAGGCTTGAGCACGTCTTAAGCCTGTGTGAGGCTCGGCTTTGGCCTCAGGCTTACATACTAATAATTGGGCTTGGGCTTTGGTGCAGCATAAGCTTGGTCAGTTGCCATCTCTACTCATACTTAGAGGTAAAAAATTCGGGTTTACCCAGATATTAATGTCTCGGTTTACCCAGATATCGGCGTCTCGGTCAATATCTGTGTATCGGCTGATACGCACTGTATCAACCGAGATTTATACGCCTGACTGTAGGTCATGAATGGTTAAAGAGATCGGGGTCGATTGTGGCTATATTTTTAATATACTTGAAAAACAATGATAGATATGTAGGTAATTTTGTCATGTTTGACATCTTATTTGCAATTTAGACCATTTTTGTTTTTCATAAATTGATTGGTTTATGTTCAAATATTGGATTTGAATCTGCCACCATTTTCCACTTCTTAAATATATGATATGAAACAAATAGAAAGTAAAATAAAATCTTCTCTCTACATAATTATATTATATCCAGTACTTTTAAATATAATAAATATTTGAAAGTAAAAAATCATGCTTAAATAAAATATTACTATGCTTAATTATTTGACGTGAGGCTAATCATGCATTATTCCAAATTAAACAACTGGGCAATGCGTGTTTATTTCCTCTCTCACTCAATAATGTTCATTTTTCTTCTATTACAATTTACAAGTGTTGATGATGGCGATAGGACCAAGTGTCTACCACAAGTTATATGCTCGCTCCATTCAAAACTCAACCAGTAGTTTTTGCTTTGATTGGTTTACTTCGGATCTCTCTTTGTCTAACGGTCTATCTATCTCACGTTGTGGGAAAATCTCAGCCACAATATATCGATGCGTTGTAGTCGAAGTCCGAATAGGTGATGGACGAGTGCAGACTATTAGGTTCTATGGAGCCTGATCATTAGAGAGCAAGTTTGTAATTTTACATTGCACCTGTGTAAACTCTAATCAGGACATTATATAATATTCTTTTGCGAGAAAGAGAGGTATGAGCAAAAATTGCAATCTAGAGTTATAACCGACTATCCTTTCGATTTCTTGCCTTTGAACATAGTGGATTGGTGTTAAATCCGTAGACGTACCAAGAGGAAAATACGTAAATCTCTATGTTGTAGTGTTGATTTTCTTCTTTGTTCAATGTTGGTGTTTCTGTAAGCTAGGAAAGACGTTTCCTCCCAACACATACGAAAGTGTATCAGATTGATACACTTGTATCGATATAACGCATTTTTTACTCTAAATGAGTCTGATACCACCGTCTTATAAGGATTTTAAATAAATAAATTTGTAATATTCTCACCTTTCGGCCAAATTGACTTGCAAATAAGATTTTCCTGGCCCAATAACAATCTTGCCACCACAAAAAAATTACAAGTGAATTAGTGGGTCGGCCACAAGGACTGCCATTTTGTCCACAAGTGAACAATGAGGGCCTTCTCTCTCACTCACATGATTAGAATCCAATCTTAACAACCACCATTTTGTAGTGACCACACTATCCATTTTTCACAGTTTTTTTTTTTTTTTTCACTAATGTGTGGACTCTGCTGACTTGTTGTGGATGAAGTTGCCCAAAAGTGACAAAGACCATTGACCATCATTCTCTATTTCTTTTAATGTTTGTGTAATTGTGAGTTGGACATGGTTTGATTGGTTTAATTTTCCAAAAGGTGTAGGCACCATGGCATTCATTGAATCTATTTTATGGCCAGGAGTGTTAATTTTTGAGGGATGTACAAACTTCCCTATCCACACACGATGGGTAATGTTACGAGAAGTGATATTTTCGAATAGAGTGGAAATCAAATTCAGGACTCGTATTTCTTGAGACGGGTTATTGGACATCACTCCAACCCTTTGAAATTTTGCTGATGAAATAAATTGTCTAATATGTGGCTTTATGTATGAAGCGTGAATTGAACATAAGACCTATTACATTTTAGTCTAGTTCTTGACCATCACACTAACTCCTGAAGATTTATATTCATTGCCATTGATATGTAAGTATAGCATCACCGGTGTATAGATAATGATATCCAAGGAAAATGAGATCCACACTTTGGATGGTATCAATTGACATGCTCATAACCAATATATAACAACAAAGTTTAATTGTATGAAAAAATATGTTTTTGTTTGTAACAGAATAATATAGTATAAAGAAAGAGATACCGGCAAGCTAACGTTGCATCAATTTTTTTAATATAGTAACACCTTTTTGGACCACTATCTATAGTTGTTTATCCAATGTATGTGGGATTGGAAGACTTGCTCATACCCTAGAGACTAGTCGGATTAAAATGTTCCATGTCTAAATTCAGGTGAGATCCCTAAAAAATATATATATATATATAATTGTTGACCTAGTGCGTGGGCTTGGGATTCAGCTGGGGCTTTCCGCCTCCTGGATCTCTATTTTCTTATCTTATCTTTTAGTGGGCTTTGTGGGCTTATTTTTATTGCCCTCTCTTGTCTGGCCTGGCCTGGCCTGTGGGCTATCACACTGTGTATAATTTTCAGCTCTCATCTTTTTAATGAATAACTAACCATATATTAAAAATATTTATATATATTATAAATAAATAAATAAAACTTTTCTCACTCATTTGAACGCGTCCCTTCCACTTCTAAGCGTGTGGAATTCACGCGCATGCGTAAATCCCACTTGGAGAATGCAAGAAATGTTTCCTCTCTCTCTCATCCATTTCTGATCGTGTTCACGCGCATACACCACTTTTAGGTATGACGAAGGCCACTTGAAAAAGGATGACAAAGAGAGCATCTGAATATGGAAACCAGCTACAATCCCTATTGCCTCCTCTCCACTTCATTGACTTTCATTAAACTTTGATCCACGTAGCCTTGCATGATTTGCTTATCTTCAAATCCAAAATCCCAATTTTAATTACTATTGAAGCTTCTTAAATCTTTTTTCTTTTCTTTTCTAGATGATGTTTTATGTCTATCCCCTTAAGCTTCAACACTTGTTAAATTATCTTTCACATGTAATCTTCAATCGAATACGTGACCATAATAATCTGATTGATCCATTGATGCACAGAAATGACTCACTAAGACAACATTCAAGAAATAATCTAATCCTTCATCTAAATATACTTGAATATAAAATTTGAGAAGTATTCATGACAATGTTCGTCTGCTGAAAAAAAAAAAAAATTCCATTGGTTGCCTTATGTGACTTCTCATATGCATTAGATACATGGCATGTGTTTGTAGAAGATGCTGGGAGCAATGAACGAGTTTCACATTGGTTGCGAAAGGAGAAATTTAGAGAGTTATAAAGACTTTGATCACTCCACCTAATGAACTAGCCTTTTTGGACTGGATACTCAATCCTAACAAGTGGTATTAGAACCATATTCCCAAGCTGACGCATGTCGACTCAAGAAATCCCCTAATCGGATGGGATGACTGGCGATGTTCTATCCGCCGGAGAGCCTCATTCGAGGGAGGGATTGTTGGACAGCGAACGAATCCCACATTGGTTGTGAAGGGGGAGATTTAGGAACTTATAAATGACTTCGGTCACTCCACCTAATGGGCTAGCCTTCTAGACTGGATACCCAGTCACTCCTAAGAGAAGAAACCTACATGGAAAGATATAACTGGGTGGGATGGCTTGTGGGCAGCAAACGAGTCCTACATTGGTTGTGAAGGGGAAGATTTAGGGACTTATAAAAGACTTGAGTCACTCCACCTAATAGACTAGCCTTTTACGCTGGATATCCAATCCTAAGAGAAGAAACCCACATGAAAAGATATACATATTAGAAGGTTGATAAAGTACATGTTTAAGGTAGAGAAAATGACTTTGATATTTTAATTTAAAAAATATGTTTAGCTTCTTTCGTTATCATTTTTAAACAAGAGTTGGTGCTTCAGCAATCTGTAATCCATTAGTTTATATGATTTCCTCTCCGTGGAGTGAAGTTTCTAGATCAAAACCAATCATGCTGCAATTATAAATACTCCTCCCTACTATTCTTCCACCAATTCTCTCTCTTTCCATTTACTCTTCCCAGTCACTTACCTCTTGATTTCTCCTTTTTAGTCTTACGCCATAAACCCTCCAGCTGCCATTCTTTGTTGTTGAACTCTCACTCATTTCTTTGATCTCCTAAGGAAGCAATCTCTTACTTGGGTTTTGATCTTTATCTCTAAAATCACCTCTAAACTTGGTAATGATGGTACTCTTTCGTTTGCTTGAGTTGTTTCTGCTGATAGAGGTGATTATTTCTGGAGCTATTGTTAATGTAAATGCTCTAAGCATGGGTTATTATGTCATGGGTTGTCCTCTTGCTGAAATCATAGTGAAGAATACAGTAAACAGAGCTTTACAGAGAGATCCAACTCTTTCAGGACCTCTTCTGAGGATGCACTTCCATGATTGCTTTGTAGAGGTGGCTGCTTATCTGATTTTGATAATGTCCTCTTCTATTCATTTTATTAAGTATGTAGCACTGGTACTTTACATAGATTTTTCATTTCCTTTTTCTTAATTATGGTAGGGATGTGATGGGTCAATCCTAATTGATTCTACAAAGGATAATACAGCAGAAAAGGACTCTCCAGCAAATCTAAGCTTGCGTGGTTATGAAGTCATTGATGAAGCTAAGAAAGAAATCGAGGATCAATGCCCCGGAGTCGTTTCATGCGCAGACATTCTTGCCATGGCTGCAAGAGATGCAGTTTTTTGGGTAGGAAATCTATAATAAATGTTACGAAATTAGATGCAAATCACACCAATCAAAACCACACGGGAACACGAGATTTCACTGGAAGGCTACGTTCAAGGAGCGTTTCGCTCAATCCACTATAAAGAAGATAAAAAGGGTGCTACACCTTCATAGTCTCTTGATGAAATCTCATGTTCACGGAGAAAATCCTAGAGAGACAATAACCCTTATACATACTGGGCTTATATGAAGACTTGGACCTATTGATCCCAACTTAATGTTGGCCTTTTTTACTCGGGCTGATATCTGATTGGCCAAACTTAAGGTCTAAAATATGTGAATATTATTTGATTTGGATTTAATATTTCTGCTCTTAATCCTGACTATTTTGGAATTTATCAGGCAGGGGGGCCCATATATGATATACCCATGGGAAGATTGGATGGGAGAAGGTCTAAAATTGAGGACACAATAAACCTACCACCTCCCTCTTTCAACACTTCACAGCTTATCAAGATGTTTGGTCAACATGGATTTAATGTTCAAGAATTGGTGGCTTTATCTGGTAAGGTTTATACCATTCTAATTTGTAACCTAATTAATAATTAGGGTCTTCTTTAGTTGAAATAAATATCATATTAGAGGTTAATATGTTATCATTGTTTACTATAGTACTTTAAATCTTATATATTGTAGGAAAATGGTTTTAAACTTGAGAATTGCCACATGCCAACCAAAGAGAGATGTTTTTAATTTATTTATCATTTTATTTTCTTTAAGATCCATTATGTGGACATTACAAATGTTTTTTTTTTTTTTTGAGTTCAGGGGCACACACATTGGGTGTAGCAAGGTGTTCCTCATTCAAAAATCGTTTGAAGAACTTCGACTCTACACATGATGTTGATCCAACTCTAGACTCAAACTTCGCCAATACATTGTCAAAAACTTGCAGTGCCGGCGATAACGCCGAATCGCCGTTCGACCCGACAAGGACCTTATTTGACAATGCTTATTACGGAGGTTTGCGAATGGGAAACGGGCTTCTCACGTCGGATCAGACACTCTATGTCAGCCCAAGAACCCGAACCATTGTGAATGCATATGCAATGAACCAGGCCTTCTTTTTCTTGGATTTCCAGCAGGCCATGATAAAGATGGGCCAGCTTGCTGTTAAGGAAGATGATGATGATGGAGAAATACGGCAAGATTGCCGTAGAATTAATTGAGTGAGGGTCCCTCAAAATTCTAGATGTGTTTGAAATTTTGATTGTTTGGTACAGTTTCGGTGTGTAATAGTAGATGAATAAAGAGAAGTCATCAATCTAATGTCAGTATTGCATTGCACATATTATTATTATAGTGCGATAAGAGCATTTGTTGGTAATTTTTTATTTTATTTTGGATAACGAGGACATATGTGATGTATTGACCCAACAAGACTAATCTCTTGGAATCCTCGCAGCCAGCCTAGATAAGTCAGGTGTTCGCACCAAGATTTAATCCCGAGACACGAGGGAGCAAATCCTATACCAATGACCACTTGGGCTACTCGCCTAGTGGGTCATTTGTTGGTAATTTGCTGTAAACTATTGACCCTTTTGTTGTATTTGTTTGATCTTTGTGTTAAAACTCTATTAAGATTGACATATTTTGAAGTCATTTAGATAATTTACTACGTATGCATATATATTCTCTTGAGATTTATTGATTACTTGTCACGTGTTTGATAGAGTCTAAGTGGAAGTATAGGTGTCGATTTGAGTGAGCTTAGTTTGAAATAGGATTAAAAGTCTCATTTTCTACATCCATCGACTTTGAAGTTTTTGATATATTACTCGGTTACTGAACATTCAATATCATAGTGTATCATTCTCGCATTCAAATCTGGTCGAAGGAAACATGGGAAAGCGCTATCTTTAGCTAGTGTGAAAGTCGTCACAAGGTTAAAAAAGCTATTTAGTGGTGAAAACCATAGCAGAGAAGTTTATCGCCGAGAGAAGTATTGAGATTCATCAATAATAATTATAAGTCTATAAGGAATTTTACCTTATATGTCCATATATTGTATTGTCAGTGAAAGCTTGGGTAGCAAATTCCCAAATTCGCAATCGCTCGCTAAAGCATTGACAAGATTTTCATTTTCTTGGTTCCTCCTTGTCCTATCATGAGTCGGAATCGTATAAGGAATAAGCTTTAAATTTTACTCTCTCCGTCTCATTTTAATTATCTCATTTGTCAATGAATTTTCTTAGAAGTATGGTATCAATTATGAAGAGACTTTTGCCTGTCGAGGCCTAATTGGACTGGGCTGAGGCTTTTTATTAAGACTTGTCCAAGCCCGTTAATTTAGGTTGGGATTGGGCTCGAACTTTTGCTTAAAGTCCGATGAGGCCTATCAGACTTGTATTTAACTGTATTTGAGTTTAAAAAAAAAATTAGTTTAAAAGCCCGAGCCCAATCTATCGAACAAAAAAACTTTCTCAAAATTCGTTTATTTAGATCGGGCTCAGACAAATCAACATCTCATAATTATTTCTTATTTAAAAAATAAATAAAAAAAGGATAAAATGACAAAAATAATCATCAACAGGATTTGAACCTAAGTCACTTACATGAGGCAAATTTATTTACCACTAAATTACAATAGCTTTCATGCATTTGGTAAATGCTAGTGCACTTTCTGTGTGTGGTTGTACTTTTAAAAGGGCGGTTACAAGTCACAATTGTCATTTTTGTGGCTATACTTGTGATTTTGAAAAAGATAACATTTGTCATTTTTCGTATGGGGCAATTTGGAAAAAAAAAATGTCTGAAGCACCTTTACCTAATAATTTTTTTTTAAAGCATACACAAATTCACAACTTCTGAGGTACTTCCATACAAAAATCTCATTAATTTATCTATTAATTAAATAACACTAATATAGGAGATCATGCTGATGTGGCAAATTTGATCGAGTTTGACAACAGTTGATCCCTGATTGAACCATTTCAAACTCAGAAGGTATGATCCACGAGTCAATTTTTAAAATATTGAGAAAGACTTAAATGTACAAGATTTTGAAATGAAATAAAAAACTCAGTTGATAAAATGATAATAAACGTAAGAGAAAAAAAAATAGTAAAACATAAATTTCAATAAAATTTGCTGACTTACAAAAAACCAAAATCATTTAGTGCCACCTTCCAAGATCCAGATTGGATCGGTTGGAAAGAGACGGCTGAACTGACACACTTGGACTACACGTTACGTTAAATAAACCTGATTCACTCATCAACTTGTGACTGTGTCACTGACTTTAGAATCGAATATATATACATTTTTGAATGATATATTTCCTTATTAAATAAAGAAGATTGAAAATTTTTAGTGTCAGGTGAAATTTAATCAAATTTTTTTAAATACGAACAAAATTTGACCATACCAAAATTTTGAAATATTGGCCAATACAATTTTTTTTTTTAAAAAAAAATCAACAAATTTTTTAAAGTTTATATTTTAACCCTTGCCTAAACTAAAAAAAAATCAGTGGAAATTTATAATTGAGGTCATGCTCTCTAAATTAGGTGTGCTATCAGATAATAAAAGAATAATTTTAACTTTAGCCTTTCATTATCTGGCATACGATAAGCTGATTTTATACATCAAACCAACATTTTATAAAGAAAATCTCTCATTTTCTTTGGTGGGGCTAACATGCCTTACAAAAGCGACCTAAGCAGGGTGTAAATATATGTATAAACCGTTATTGATGGATTTTATAAAAAAAATTAAGAAAGAAAAATATATCGGCTGAGATATCAGCCCAATATCCAAATATCTGTCAATATCTCATATTGGCATCGACCGAGATTTCTAGCCCTGTACCTAAGTACTTAATTTCAAAATATCATGATACAATGTTGGTGAAATTTTCACATACAACCATAATAATTTATGTTCATTAGATAAGACAGATTTATTACTACCATAATTTATGTTCATTAGCTAAGATAGATTCTAATTATTCTAATAAAAGTTTTATTTAAGAGATTGGTGAGAAATTTTTATGGAAATTTAAGATAAACATTGGAAAATTGCATTGTCTTGTTAAAATTAATTAAATCAAAACTAAATTAAGAAGCTTTATACTAAATCACTCAGAGCCTTTGTCTTAAAGCATTTTAGAATGATTTTATAGTCTTTGAATTCGAATTCTCCACCAAAAATTGTTTGATATGATGGATGGCTCCAACTGTGCACACGTGTTTCGCACATATAAATGTGATCTGAAACCCTTTTGTATAAAAAAACTATGCCTGATTAGGGGTCCAAATATCCATCGATTACGTATCGGTCATATCATATGGGCCGATATCTGTATTTTTTTTAAGAAAAAAGAAAGGGAGAGAAAAATATCAGCCGATACCGAATTTTGGACCCCTTCTTGAAACTGATATGGGCCATCGAATATGTATTAATCAGTATTGACCGATACTGTAAAGTATTAGTATTATTTATTTTTTTTCCTATATTAATATTTCAACTGTTCTATAGTTGAATCTTACCTTGGATATGATTTTAAGATTTCAGAATAAATTTTTAATGCGATGTATCTGATAGATATAGTTTGTAGGGTATTTGTATGATTTTTTAATTATTTTTCAAAAAAATTCATAAAGTTAGTATTTTCAGTATAATTTTCATTGTAGAATTTATTATGAAAGAATTTAAAGAAATGTTCTACTAATGTTTATAGAATTAAATGAAGAATCTTTAATTTGATTGATAATTTTTTTAGAGTATTTTGTTTAGATTTACGTGTGAGAAATTCAAACTCAGTCCTAATAAAACCCTCACTGTGAGCTTACTACCTCCTGCGGCGCACTAACTTTAGACTATGGAGATGTGCTTAGGAGGTGGGAGGAACTAGTTGAACGAAATCCATGTGAGTTAATATAATAATATATAAATAGAGTAGTTTATAAGTAATTAAATAGTAGTTTTTAATATTAAGGGTTCTTTATTAAAGTTTAATATAAACTTGAAGATTTGCAAAAATATAATAATTTATAAAACGTAAGGTTAATAAAAATACATTTAAATTTAATTAAAAGGTGAGAGTGTTTTGAAGTTTGAACTAAATCTCTAACTCATCGTACAATTTTGCTGTGGCCCTGACTGTTGGCTATTTTTGTATGTATTTTGCTCATTCACTTTCTATTTGCTATCTATTAATATATCCAACATTAAAAAAAAAACTAATCACACATTTGGTTTAGAGAAAGTAAGTATTTATGATGGAGCAAATTTAATACCATTGCTCGAGGCAAATCTGATCAAGGAAAGCCCCAAAATCCATTCGAAGAAGTGTTTGGACTTCGGAAGAGTAGAAGGAAGGAATCGATAGAGAAGATGAACAAAGCAATGGAGAAGATGAAGATGTTGGTGGGAATGGAGGTCGGAGATGAAGAAGCTCTTGCACCAAACACCAACAGCAGCGCCATGTCTTCTTTCATCGACGATTTCAATCGCGAATGCACCCTCTCCACCACCCAGGTTCCTCTTCTCTTCCATTTCCCCTTCCTCTTTGTTTTTTATTTTTATTTTTATCATTATGATTGTTACTGTTATTATTATTATTATTATTATCTAGATTCCCCTCTCCATTTTTGATGCATGGAAAGCCAACTGGGTTCCTTCGGTGCATCCAAAATGAGCCTAAATTACCATTTTATTTTTCATTCTCTGTATGAAGACCTGGGGTTCTCTTCTTTTCTTTCTCACCATGTTCTAAGCTTCTCTGCTCTGATTCCACTTACCCTTTTCAAATCCTTAATATAGGATCCGAATTCGAATCTGAATCTGCAGCTAGATACTTACATCCCAATTTGCACCGAATCCTACCTATGATCCGGATCTGGATCCGGATTTGAATTCGAATTTTCTGTTATTTTTTATGGAAGTGCTCATGGTTTCAATCCCAAGGCTGTGAGTTCAAGTCCTATGGGCATCATAGGTAGTGGACATATATTAAAAAAACGTTGCTAAATCCAAATATAAATGCCAACCCCAGATTTATGGAATAATGGCTGCTGCTTCTGTTGCTGCTGACGACTTAAGTTTTTTATACTACATTTATATTCTTTTTATTTATATTTTTGACACTTATACCATTTGAATCAATGGGTTATGGGATTTGGATCTAACCATATCCAAATCCGCTTAAAAAATGTTTGGATAATGGATATTAAATTTTGCATCCAACCTGTTTATTTCAGATTTTAGGTTTATAACCTATTTTTCTCAACCATTTGCTTCTATCCAATTATTTGTGAGCTGATCCAAATAAATGTAATAAACTGCTTTGGTAATGTTGATCTAGTGTTCACTTGAATCGGGAGATTTTTTTTTGTAGAAGGTTCTCCTTCATTTACTTATGGAACTTCTTCGGTACTACTTCAAATGGGAAGGGGAGCTTAGAATCAGCTGTTGAGAATGTTCTTTCTTGTTATTTCTGCGATTTTCCTCTCTTGTAGATCATATTTCTTCTACTCGATCAGTTACAGGACGGGTGATGTGAAGGGAAACCCCATTTACCCCCACTTTCTCCATACGGAAACAGACTTCTACAGTCTGCCTGATAAAAGCAAAATGGTTTCTCTGTACTTTGTTGTGATTAGTAAAGATCTAGCCTTCTCCATTTTTGCCATAAGACAGACTTTTGCTATCTATGGATTTTTTAATTCTTTGTTAGATATTTTCATGGATTTGTTAATAAAAAATAGGGTTTAAGATATGATAGTTATTAGGCCTTATTATTTCTCCTCTATGTTGTGTCTATTTCAAATTGAGGTTTGTGGAACAAATATATTTTCATTAGATCTAGGATTTGCTTGTTGGGGGGATTATTTCATTTTCCCTTTGCTTTGTTGTAGTTGTTGGATTCCTCATGTGCGCTTGTCTTCACACACACGTGCGCGTGCACCAGTGCAGGCATAGCCATCATCACCACCATAGCCATTCATCTCATCTATTAGGGTTGGTACTCATAGTTGGATTTTGCCATCCCCCCCCTCTCTCTCTCTCTCTCTCTCTCTTTCTTGGTATGGGATGATTATCTACTTTATGCCCGTAGAATATGAACCTGCAACCTTGTGTTTGCAACTGAATTATTGTTGATACTGTTATGTTCAGAATTAAACACTTATTTGTGTTTGGTGACTCGATAAAGTCAAATTAGTTTCCACTTGTTAGTTCAGATATTAGTAGTATGGTATGTGTTCAGATATTTCAACAAGAGCCTTTTGAAAATATCATCTTCATCGTCATTAACAACCATTTTCCCATCTATTTGCTGTCAAATTTTTTAGTCCTATATTTCCATTTTTGGCCTATCAAAGATCACATCCTTTGTTACCTCACATTCTATCATGCCCTTTTTTTTACCCCTCAATCCAAGTCTTTAAAGATCTACCCCTTCTCTTAGTCCCTAAAGCTTACAAATTATTTGTACCAGAGTTGTTTCGACTTGTCTATAGACACATCCGGCTATTTTAGCCACCCTTCCCTCATCTTCTCAATTGTTGCAAACATAAAGGTCTGATGCGGACATCATGGGACACCAATGAAGAAAGATGTATTGGAATCAAACTTTTCCTCAATATGGTTGGATGATGATTTTGTGCGTATTTCTAATATATCCTACCATGGATAGAGATAGATTCAACCATGGAAGCCCAAATTGTATGTTGACCAAGTAAGGGATTTGAAGATTAGGCTCGATCCATCCATTTACATCATTTGAGTCATTCATTTATGGATTTGACCGATCTGACCTCTTGAGCTAGTGCTATGCGAGCATTTGTTTTTGTTATTTTTTATTAGTGTCATATTGTTTTAGTTTATATGGTTCCAAGATTGTTATAGACTTGTATTTGTTTTTATGGTTTTAGATCGTCTACATGTGTGCGTTAAGTCACATGTGTCTAGGGTTTATAAGGGAGTCTTTCTTTTATAAATAGTTGAATGAATGAATGAAAGAAGAAATTCAAGTTTCTCCCATTTGTAGATTTGGTGTGACTCTTTCTGCCTCCTTGGTGTAAGATCAAGGGACCTTGTGAGATCAAGGAACCTTGTGTAACTCAAGGTACAAATCATTCTTTTTCTTGTTCTCTATCTTTTTTTTTCCCATTTTTTCTGTAACATCTGTCCCTCGACGAACCCTTGACACTTGCTCGCCACGATCCGCCACATGACGAAAGCGTGGGATTCAAATTTCAAATTTCAAATATCATAGCCACACACACGGGGGAGAGAACTAAATTTCTTAGTGCAATTGAGATTTCTACCGAAATTTTGGCAGAATCTCCCCTAAAAGTTGGACATTTGAGAAATTTTATTCCATAATTTAAGTCAAGTTCTCAAAATTTCAATTGGATAAAAGCAAGCAAATGAATCTCCGCATTACAATTTCCCCTTAGTTTAAGCTTTTTCTTGGGATTTCTCAAACCTTGCTTCCACTGCATTCCCTAAAATTGGTAAGGAAGTGAGCTACATTAGCCCAGTGAGGAAAAATAACATAACACACGTCATATATTGTATTTATCAACACACATACGATTAAAATTTCAAGATGTTACCCACATGGGTGTAGCTCAGCTGGTTACCTCCCGCCTCAGGAAGCGGGAGGTCACGGGTTCGAGCCCCCATGGTCTAACCTTGGTGTGCCTTAGGGATAGGGGTCCACCCGTGGGGGTTTTTCGCTAGGTATCCCGCGATTTTCCACACGTAAATTCAAAAAAAAAAAAATTCAAGATGTCCAATGTTTCATAATAAAGGATACTGGACTCCATGTGACTCACAATTACCAAGCAACCCATATCCAGACTTCATGATGCACACTCACACCGTCCATCTCAAGGCATCTCACATGTCCCACTTGTGTCAACACATATGTCCCACATATGCTATCTCACTACTCACACGTCCGACGTGTGTCAACACATACGTCCCACGTATGCTATCTCACTGCTCACACATCTCACTTGTGTCAACAGTGCAAAACATGCGTCCCGCGCATGTCAACACATTCACACATAATATACTCGCAAGGAGTCACATACGTCCCACGTATGTCAATGCCATTGCTTTCATGAGACAGCGCACACGTCACACGTGTACCAACACCATCATTTCACATCCTTGCCCTTGCTCATGCTCATGCTCATACCCACACCACATACTCACCCATGGCTAATGCAACACCTACTCATTTCCTACCAACATCTCATTTCTTTTTCACATGCATTTTCGTTATAAAAGAAATGCATGGTGTTGGTAGGAAATGAGTAGGTGTTGCATTAGACATGGGTGAGTATGTGGTGTGGGCATGAGCAAGTGCAAGAATGTGAACACGATGGTGTTGGTACACGTGGGACGTGTGCGCCACCTCGTGAAAGCAGTGGCATTGAATATGTTGACATGCGTGGGATGTATGTTTCACACTGTTGACACACATGGGATGTGTGAGTAGTGAGATAATACGTGGAATGTATGTGTTGACACACGTTGGATGTGTGAGTAGTGAGATAGCATACGTGGGACGTATGTGTTAACACACGTGGGAAGTATGAGATGCATTGACATGGACGGTGTGAGTGTGCATCATGAAGTCTGCATATGGGTTGCTTGGTGATTGTGAGTCACATGTGGAGTCTAGTATCCTTTATTGTGAAACATTGGACATCTTGAAATTTCATTGTATGTGTGTTGATAAATACAATATATGATGTGTGTTATGTTATTTTTTCTTCACTGGGCTAGTGTGAATGCAGTGGAAGCAGGTTTGAGGAACCCCAAGAAAAAGCTTAAACTAAGGAGAAATTGAGAATTATAGGTTGTAATAAGTTATTTAGATATGATGTTTAACTCCAAAGTGCTTGAGTGGAGTACGTAATGATTTTGATGTCATTTTGAGAGAACATTATTGCTATGGTTTGACAGGTGATATGAAGTTGAAATGTAGGGGAATAAAACTTCCCAAATGTCCAACTTTTAGGGAGACTTTGCCGAAATTTTGGTAGAAATATCAATTGTACTTAGAAATTTAGTTCTCCCCGTATATGTTGTTATGATATTTTAAATTTGAATCTCAAGCTTTCGTCATGTGGTGATCATGACGTTTCGGTGTCACCAATTCGTCGTGGGGCGGGCGTCACATTTTCCCTCCATGGGCCACCAAAACCCACCAGAACCCATATATATATATATATATGATTGAAGGTGTCCAGGCGCCTCACCAGTAGGGGACTTTACTGACTAAATCCTAACCAGACTTTACCTGACTAAGTCTATACAACTATATGGACATGCCCCTTTTGGCCCTTTTTTGTCCTATTTTGCATCCCAACCTATGGGTCCCTATCTTAGACCTGTAAATCTAACCGTAGCCTGCTATATGAACTTATTTGAGACCTGTTTTGCTTGGAAAAAAAAAAAAACAAATCCTAGGTGATCATAGTCCTATTTCATCTCTTGGGTGACTGATTTTTAAACCTAGAAGACCTAGGATAGGGGGTGGTACGATTCAAGTAGTCTTTTGAGGGATTTTGATTGAAGGCCAGCAATACAACTTTGAAGGCTTTCTGTGTAGGTGTCATTATTCTTTTTAAATTTCTATGATTATTTTTTTTTTAAAACATTAACGACTTGATTCCATTAAAATAAGAAGAGAGTACAAGAGAAGGATCCAGGTATAAGATATATACCCGATCAAGACGAATGAGGAAAAGAAACAAGAGAGACAAGAAAAAGCATAAACAAAAGAAAAAGTACAAAACTAAGAATTTCTTTGATTAATTGTGATTGTCAATTTGCCTTAGTTTTTGTTTTATTCTTTGTTTAATATTAATTTATCTTTATAACATCTTATATGAATCGTGGTTATAGGTTGCATGTCATTTTAAGTTCACCACACATTTTGCATTCTCGTTGATTAAGGGTAGGATCAAGTTTAATGCCTACATATGCCTCCATACTTAGATAAAGTAGAATTCCGCAATATTTGGCTCGAATTTAATACAAATCCAAGAAAATCTGAACTCAAAGAATCCTAAGTCTAAGAAAATCTTTGCATAATCTTCGACAGAGTAATCTAAATTTAACACGATCACTCACCCCGGTTGTATAGGCAAACGGAGCTTCAAAAGGATGAACCAAAACCCCAACCTCTCATTGGACTGACTTATGCAAAATTTAACATGATGCAAATCTCACCCAAGTAAGAAAATTAACTAGAAGCAAACTAGAAAACCAAAGAAAAACACCCACCACAAAGGTGAGACCCAAAGCCTTAAGCTTCAATTAAATTGAACTTCTGATTGTGTGTACAACAAGTGTCATCAATGCCTCCAATTTATAGAGGTTCATGGTTACAAAAATAAAAAGAATTCCAAAAATTACAGTTTACCGTTATTCTTTGACACCTGGTTACAACTTCGTCTACGTATATCAGAATTCCGCAAATTTGGATTTGTTGAAGGTAATTGAATAAGCTTTCTAATGAATCTAAGTTTATGAAAATCCGATATCGTTTGGTACCTCAAATCTGTCTGAAAAGTCAATCCACGTTTTCTACTAATGATTCCCTTTTCAAAACCGAAGCTTCTATAATGGAACATGTGGTTCACAAGCTCCATGCGTCCTCCCACTTCCTTGTTTGGATTCCCTGCCATGTTGGCATGCCATGTGGCTGCGATTTAGGCTGTGAGATGGCTGATCTATCAATTTTTCCATGTGGCTGCCACATAAGCAATGGGTCCCAATTGACAGTCTAAGGTCTATAACTTTTCATCCGCACTCAGAATTGCATGAAACTTGATGCATTGGAAAACTTGTGAGGTCCTATCTTTCCTCCATCTGTTTTTGATGCATTTGGAGTGGAAATTCAGCAAATAATCTCTCAAGGGCCCCATCCTTCTCAAAATGGGTCTTCATCAAATATGCTTAGCTTGATTGAGCTTCCGAAGACCGCATCACTCGTTAAGGCATCCATCTGGCATGTAGATCTAGGATTTCCAATATTTTCACCTGTCCAACATCAAGGTCATGTTCAAGTCACATTACTGTTTGTCAGATGACAGTTATTTGCCAAAATCAACATGTCAGCTGACTCTAGATAGATGAAAAATGGTGTTGATGCTGTATGTTTTTTTTAATGTGTGTAACGATTCAGATATTATCTTCTAATTGATATTTGATGTAAATGTTTTTTTTTCTCCTTTTTATTAGAGGCTGTATGGATTTGCAATTTGCATGGTTGCTGGTTTAGCTTGTACATTCCTGGTAAGTTCTATCTTTTCTGATTTCTCAATTTTCGACTTACATGTAGGAGTTCAGTTTATAGGAGTACAGTTTATGGTATTGATATCTGGAGTGCAAGGCAGACATTCAAGACTGCATTTATACCTTTTTTTTTTTCTTTTGAAAAGTGATGCAACAATTGTTAGGCGATTTCATTTTGATTTCTTTGTCTCTCTTAAACCTTTCTTCTTTAATAACATGCGTCCTTGCAATAAAGAAGAAGAAAAAGTTCTTTGAGATAACATTTACAAGATTTTTTGCTCTTTTTGTGCTTAGAAGTCAACATGTGATAGTGTGTTTGGCATTGCGTTGCTGCAGTGTGGTATAAACTATTAACATTTTTCTCCACATCTTTGTTTTAGTCAGTTGAACTGTGTTAAGTTGGATACAATTTCTTCTTTTCCACCTTTTATACTGGATAAGGTGAAGCCATTAACAGTCTGTTTCACTTTTCCTCATCCTATTCATGCTCTGAAAGAAAGTAATACATTATTTATTATTATTGTCCCAAACAAACCAAAACTGCTGATGGGACCTGATCAAGAATTCAATGACTTTCAAGAATGCAGGGTTGCTTGAAGAATATAGTGGAGTTGATTGAAAGCTAGAATTTATTTTCATTTTTGAACCTAGTAATTGGATTAGTGAATAGGTTTTTTGGGCTTTAGTCCATATCAACTCCCAGGTGGTCTTTCCCATTTTAAGGTTTTGTTTATTATAAGAATAAGTATATGACCTTTTTTCTTGAAGTTCTTAAAAGCAGTTTTTATTGCATTCACACATTTTATTCTTTTCACATTTGGGATGGCTTAGTTTCTTCACATAATCAAGAAAACGGATCTTAGCAATAAAAAACAAGCCTATCCACGATAGTTTTGTGTTATAGATCATTGTGTTAGCAAGAGTGATTCTTCAAAAATTGAATTGATTCACTAATTCTAGTTCTTTTGTTCTTTGGTACAGTCAATGCTTGTTTTCTTCAATCCAATCAAGTTTGGGATTACATTCACATTTGGCAATCTGCTTGCACTTGGAAGGTCCGTTTCACTTTTCCTGCAAGATGTCTCCTTTTAGTTGGTTAATGAACTTTTATCAAGTATAGTTCACCCAATTTGATTTCTGAATAAAGGCCTATTATGTTCATCTAACTGCTCTTCAATCAATCAGTAATGAAGTTAGGTACTCTATGTCGATTTTGTTATTCAATTGTATCTTTTGTTTGTCATTATTTTGATTTTTGTCATAGCATCACAAATTTTCTTTTGCATATCAACCTTTGTGTGGCCCTAGTAGCCACTTTTTTAACATTTACTTTCTAACAGTATGAAAAAGATGAGAAAGTTTATGTGCTTTAAAAAGGTTTGTGCTTTTCTGGAAAAAGTGAGAAGCTTGAGTACATCAGTATTGGAACTGCTGCTGCTGCCGCTGCCGCTGCTGCTATTGATTGTTGGGCCTTTTCTCTAGAATTTTTTTTTTTTGGTTTTTTTTTTTTTCCATGAAGATTAGTTTATTTTTGTTGTTGGACAGAAATCGATTTTTAGGGATTTGAAGTAACTGTCCCTACTCTATAGTTCACTTCATTTTATTCTGTTTTTTTATCTGTTGTGATTCTTCCTAGTACATTTGACTTGTACTTCAGTGTGTAGTTTCTGCACTTCTAATTGGGAATTTGGACGGAAATTGTTTGTGAATACTACGAAGATTTATCTCTGTCAAAGAACAAGATTTTTTTTTTTAATAAAATTCATAATTTTCTCTAGTCTCACCACAATTGGGGCCGTATCTTGCAGTTTTACTTCTCCACTGTTGTATGTATTTCTGTCTCTGTGACTTCTGGTTTGTTTCTGTTTTTTCAGATGCTAAAGTTGGAGTCTTTTGTATGTATGACAGCACAGCCTTTCTCATTGGTCCTAAAAGACAAGTGACAATGATGCTTGATCCTGTTCGTATATATGCAACAGCCATATACCTTGCTAGTCTGATCGTTGCTCTCTTCTGTGCTCTTTATGTAAGTTCAGTTACAGGTCTCTTCCTCGTGAATCCCTATATATATGTTGTGCTATAGACTAACTTTTATCCGAAAATTTTTTGATTATATTTTTTTGTTATCTATGCCATTAAGCAGGTTCATAACAAAATTTTAACACTTCTTGCAATTATTTTGGAGTTCGGTGCGCTTGTTTGGTAAGTCATATTTGACTCTCCATTGATGTTGACAGTTTAGTCATCCATCATTTCTTAGAAAGGGGAACAACAATGCCAATAAAGACTAAAAAGTCTGCATTGCATTATTATCTCCAAAGTTGGGGCCTTAAATCTATAGTCTATTAGATTTTGGGTTGGGATGAACCACGTATTGAACTTTCCGAATTCTGATGCAATGACTTGAGTTATTTGTCGAATATAACTGTTAATGGAACTCAGAAAGTGACTCCAGATAGCTGGAAAAATGGTTTTGATGAAGATAATAGTGTACTGTGAAAAGTAAGAAAAAAGTGGCGGGCAGCGCTGGATTGGTAAGCCTGATAAACCTTTTTTTTTTTTTCGGTTTCTACTAACATAATTAAGAGAAAATATCATGCATTGAATATTGGAAGTTAATAATCAATAGTCAGCTCACTCATTTTACTACTAGCAAATTCAGAGGCTTGAAATGGAATTGAGTTATTTTTTTAGCTGTTGACTTGATTCCGTTTTTTTCCCTTTTTTAATTATTTTAAAAGCAAGAATCTTATGTTGTTAACTGGGCCTTGTAATGTTCTACGAGCACATAATCGAATGATGCACATATTCTTTCTGGAGATCAGTCACCAGTAACTTTGAGTATAGGTAAAAAATGTGGGTACAACTTATTCAGCTCATTGAGGGTAAAAAGGAAGTGTATTGAGTTTTGTGATTCATAGTTTGCAGTCAAAAGAACAATGCGGTTCTTTCTGGCATATATTTCAATGAAGAAGATAAAACTCACCAACGGATCTTTTTCGGCCTACTTTTCATGTTGATGGTAACTCAATTCTTCTGTGAACCATTTCAGGTACGGTTTGAGCTACATCCCGTTTGCAAGGTCCATGGTTTCAAAGACCATGCTTGCTTGTTTTGACACAGAGTTTTAAGTAGGCTTTGCTCCGACAGAGTTGGGAAGGATTCAGCGGAAGATCAAATGCCAACTTGACTGCTTGACTGCTTGAACCAGGCTTCTGTTTTTCTCTCTTACTGACTCGATTTGATGTATGATCATAGTATGCCAAGAACACATTAGGTTTTCCTATTTTCAATATCTGGAACCAATTGTTTGGTTACAGTGACAATTTCCAGTAGCATTATATATTCAATTTTCTTTACATTGAAGGTCTGCTGATGGTACTAAGCATTTTGACAATACTCACAACTCTCTCTCCTTGAATGGAAGTCAAGGTGATAGCATTATATTATCCAATTCATGAAATGTGAAGAAGCTTCTTCATTCTAAAAACAAAATCTTAGTTTTTTTTTTTTTGGATTAACGTATGGAAAACTCAGACACAGTCCTACTAAAACCCCACAGATGAGTTCACTACTCCTAAGGCACACTAAGGTTAGGCCACGGGGGTTCGAACCCACAACCTCCCGCTTCCTGAGGCAAGAGTCAACTAGTTGAGCTATGAATCACATCTGCATCAAAAAATTTGTATTCTTATGAATTTGGTAATTTGTAGAAAATTTTATATTTTATTTCGATTCATATTATTTAATCTATGTTATTTATATCATTCAATGTGTGCTATGAAATTTAATTTTTGTGTTGGGTTGTGAAAATCTGATTTTTTATTATTTGTATTAAAATTTTATTGTTATTGAAAATGAACAAAACATTATCATGATAAGAAAGGCAAGACTATTTTAAAAATATATCTTTTTTTTTTCTTTAACAAAGTGCCTTTATTTTAATTTCATAAAAGAACATAGAAAGGTCAAAAAGTTTCTTTTTATAACATTAGTAATTGTAAAATACTAATTCAAGAATACATTAGATAAAAAATTCCAAAAAATATTCAAAAAATAAATTTAAATTATCATTTTATTCAAAATTAAAAGTCAAAACTTAAAACAAATACGCACATCAGATCCATTTCATTTTTCTCAAATCTTCGTCATATACATTATAAATAAACTATATAAATTCAGAATATACTTAATGAACTATAACTGAAAAATTCAATTTTCAATCACTTAATTGTAATGATCAAAGTCAGCAGATGTCCTCAATTAAATTTTGAACTCACCTTGCTTTCTAATTGTAATTTATAAAATTTATTTATTTTAAGCTCTGGTGTTGGATTTTTTGTATATCTAAAAAATTAAAAAAAGAAGAAGCATGTAGAGCAATACAAGCAGGGCCGATGGATCAAGCCTGTTTGGGCCCATTCCAGACTATTCAGATCCAGAGGTACAAAAGTTGTGTTTACTGAGATATCGGCATCTCAGCAGATATCTCGGATCTCAGTCTAGACATTGGCCAATATCTTCCTCTCTCCTAATTTTTTTTGGATAAATATTGACCGTATAAATATGTATCAGTCGGTATTGACGATATCTTGATCATATTAGCCGATATCTAGTTAGTACAGCCGATACGTGCTGAGATATCGGGGAGTGAAAAATATGAGATAGAAAAATATGAGATATCTGAGCGGATACGCACAATGTCAAAGATTTATACCCCTGTTCCGATCTTTTTCGGCCGCAATAACCGTTCAATTCTATTTTTCGACTTGCTGCGGAACGTTTCTGCAGAACAAAACGGAAATTGATTAGAAACGTATCATCTTCTATCCATGGTCTGGAAAGTGGCAACTCCACAGGCTCCGAACTCCGAAATGTCGTTGCAGATGGAAGCGTGATAAATTTGAATTCCATTTGCAGAGGAATTTTTTTAATTTGGAAGAAAAAAAAGGAGGAAATGAGCATAGTAGCTTCTCCGATTCTCACACCCATATCCTCTCTCCTCTCTCAATCTAGGAAGCCTTTCAAATTGAATTTCTGTTCTGTAAACAATAAAAATCTTCTGAATTCCCAAAGAAATATTCGGATTTGGCCTTTTTGGGTCCCCAAAGCAACAGAGAATGGATTTGTAGTGGTGGAAGACGATCTCCATGCACTTCTTGAGGTATTCGCTACTCTCTCTCTCTGAATGGATTTCATCTGATGCGTTTGTCCATTTCTCCCTCTTAGTCGATGTGGGTTTGTTATTGTAACAGTTAATGTCACTAAAAAATTTCCAATTTAGTGAAGATGAAATAATTTTTTTTTCCGAGAAAAGACCAGACTATTCAAAAGATCAGAAATTTTCGTAACCATCACCGTCTTATAAATTCTGCAACTTCTCATCCATGTCTATAAATCACCTTCTGCATTGGTACCCAACTAGACACATTAAGGAAACTGCCTGTTATCTGGAAAATTATCCATAGAACTACTTAGTGGAGAACTTGGTGAGCTCTTTTTGGGCCCCACCTTGGGTTATGCTCTCCAACCCCTGACACCCACTATTGTCCCATGAATTGAATCTCTATCCAACTTCAACCCGTTTTAACTTGTATTAAGCTCACATTCGATATCCATTAAATCTCTGCGGTCTTTAGAACCATCCTTAGATGAATCTATTCAAGCAGACTTGTTTTGAGGCCTTGATCTGTTGACCAACTCAGCCTCATGATTCTAGGTGGGCCCCAAAAACCTGCTCAACGAGCTCTGAACAAACTGGTTCTCATCAGGTAATCTCTTCCCATTATTTAGCAAACACAAATAAGTTAGGGAAACTCTTGATGTATGTACATCCACTTAAACTGACCATTGAGATGTGTCGTGTGATAAAAGCATTGCCAGTGAGAAGGATGTTGGGGAGCTATGCAGAACTCTCTCTTCCATCTGAGTCACTTGGGAATTTCAACGAACATAATGGCTACAACGTGAAATATGTCAATCCATGACAACCAATGAAATGGAGAAAATAAAGAGACATGAACACACTTATTTATGTGAAAAACCTTCTCAAATCAAGAGGAAAAAAACCAATGGTCCACAATCCAAATTCACTATGCAAGAATAGGGTTACAAGTATACCTTCTCAAGAAATTAACTTGAGGATCACCATCTCATGGATACAAGAACCTCCCTTTGCTACTCTCTTGATTGGACGAGAAAAAAAAAGCAACATCTCTTACTTCTTCTCTACAACAAGAGGAATTCTCTCATGGGTTTCTCTCTTTCTACCAATTCTCTTGTTTCTTCAATCAAGCAAGGGTTAATGTTATGTTATGAAACAAGATGATGGGGAATGACATAAGTCATTTATACACTTGAAGAGACTTGTATGTGCCAAACACTACTAAATATGACTCCCGTAGCTTATTTGCCCATATTTGAAAAACTCATGCATTGTAGCAATAAATAAGTAGGTCATGAAGATGGACCACTAAAACCCAACAAGAGAGTTATGTACCATACATCCACAAGTACTCAAGAAAAGCCCAATAAGATAGGAAGATCTTAGTATAGGACAATTCATATAAACATATCCTCAACAATTGGTGGAAAGTACAAAAAGTGCCTCTTTGATGGGAGCGCCTGTGTCAAACCCGTCTTCAATCATCTTATTTATATTGCAAATCTTTTTTTTTTCCCTACTACATGGGCATGGTTACTTTCTATTTCATTTTCTTTTTTAAAAGAAAAGGTGCCATGTTCTTTTTCATTCGTTTTAATTTCAGGTGTTAATTGAGTTGGAACTGTGTTACTACTTGAGAGAAAATTGAGTTCCTAGTTGGAGTGCGGGGTATGCTTTGACAATTCTTCTGTTAGACAACACCAAGGGTTTGCTTTCAAACCCCACCCACCCCCTCTTTTCTTTTGAAACCATCACAAAAGAATTATACTAAAATAAGAAAGAGTACATGAAGGGTATAAGAAACTTGTACTACTTGCAACCAAGCAACAAACAAAATCATCAATGAAACCCGAAAACCAATGCCATACACCCCAAGTACAAAATCTTGTCAAGTTAGCAGAAGTCCACAATCACTTGATTCCTATTGACACTCAACTTGGCCAAAAAGTCGGCCACGCTGTTAGTTGAACGCCTAACAAACTTGAAGGAGACATCCAACATTGAGCATTGTTCTTTGATCTCCCTAACTATTGGAATTAGTTTCCGCTGGATTTGCCTTCAGCCCCTATTTATTGTGTTCGTTGTGAAAAACTTGAAGATTTATATCTAGATTCTTGAATGGAGTTCTTTTGATGTAGGACACAGAACGAGTGGGCCTGATCTCAAGTGGGCCCTAGTCCTAGTTTTAATTATTTATTTTTATTAGTTTGGGTTTTCTAAATTTTATTTTAATTGTTATTTTAGGTAGTTTCTTAATTAAATTAGGATTACTCTTTTAAGTAGTTTCTTATTTATTTAGTTTTCCTAATGTATTTAGGTTTCTTAAGTAGGTTTCTAAGTAGGTTTCTTTCTTTTCTATTATATATCATGTGATGTACCCTTGAGAGGACACATCTCTCAATCATGAATATTGCATAAGAAATACAAGGTTATTTTTGTTTTTATCTTTCTTCTTCTTCTGGCTGTAGCTGTAGGCTTTTATCCCTTCTCCCGATCTCGGTGAAGACTCGGGATCCCCGATTTTGCCGGATCGCTCTGCCGTTGAGCATCGATCCTGCTTCACCTTTGGTGTATTTGTTTATTTTAGATGACATGATGCCTACTTAATCAAATATGAATGCCTATAAATGATAAACCTAGAACTAGGGAAAGGCCAGAACAAAGACAAAATACATGGGACACAAGTTTAGGGGTTCTGAGAGTAGAGAGGAGAATTTGTTTTAAAATTAAAAACTGCTTAGTATAAGTGTCACAGGTTCTAATGTCTAGAGTAAGTACAGAGCAAAATGAAGGGCTTCAGAAGGATATTATACATGGGATTAATTAATGGTATGCAAAGTGGAGACAAGCTGATAGGGCTAATAGTTAGTAGTTTTCCGCTTAATACTCGTACAATACATTTTTTTTTTAGATGCTGCCTTCATGTCCTTTTCCAAAGATACTTCAATTATACATGTATGTTCGACCTGAATGTTTAATACATGTATTATACTTATAACATATAATTCACAAATTATTCAACTATCTTAGCTCTTATATATTCTCTTCCTTTTTATATTATATCAATACATAGTTTAAACATTTTCATTTTTCCTTAAGCTAGTTGATGTGGTTTTAAACATTGAACATTTAAAAAAAGAAATAGAGGTAAATTTTTTTGTAAATATTTCATTCTGCGTTTTTTGGCACCTAACATATATTATACTAAAAATCTCTTCTAAAAATTAAAATTGTAATGTTAGTTTCTTATAAAAAATTTAGTTAGAACAAAATTAAATTGAAAACATAGTTTTAAGTTTTGTTTCAATTTCTTTTTAAAAAAAGCCTTTGTTTCAATTTAAAATATTTGACAAAAAATACAAAAGATACAAATATGTTAATTATTTAGCCAAATTTTTGTCTTCAAATATTTCAAATAGGATGTATTAATACATATGTATCCGTTCCTGACTTCTTGGCATATCTACTTTTTATGGCATAATTTTTAATCGTAATTTTCCAGAAAAATCGAATCTTACATGAATTATTCCCTTCCATAGTTTTGCTGTACCCAAATTGCTAACTATGGGTATCCTTAAAAAAATAAAAATGATAACTATGGGCAGGCTGCCATGTGATTGTTGAGTACACTTCAACTAAAGGGAGAATTTTAAACCTGCATTTTTGTATGTGTTCGCATTGCGCAATTAAGAAGTGCCAAAAACGGCAATTTACATTTTGCTGAGATGTTTATACTATCATGGATATTTGGAGAACCACGAAGGGTAGAGTTCTGAATAGGGGTATGAGAAGAAATTTTGAGGTGGTTTTGATCGAAAGAAAATCAAGGATTAATGTCTAAAATTGTTCTAGAATGCACTTAGCAACAAGAAACAAATTGACAATCCATGTCTGAGAGTCAAAAGTGTTTTAGGTACAAAGAACCAGGAGATGGGGAGGTGAAGAATGGAGTAGCTAGAAGTTACACACTAGAATGTGTAGTTAGAAAGATTGTTGCATAAAAAGAGTCAAATGGGTATTGATGAAGTAATATTTACAAAGTAGACCACATACTGTCTTTGAAGATGGGAGATATGACAATGTTGATGACAACAATGATGATAATGATGATGAGTTGAGTTAGAATTTACATTTTTCTTACATTGATGATATGAATTCCGCCTTTATTGTGCCCTTTTATGTTTATGTCTTACCATTATGGATTTATTGCAAGTCAATAGATATGCACTTGCTCCTTTCATTTGCAGCCTCTTTTATGTTTTCGTTATTCATGTCAATTTCAATCTCAGCACAGTTAATGACACTCCTGTTATCTCTATTGGTATCTTGAGAATTCTTATTTTCATGTTCTTCTTTGTGCCTTGAACTGATTCTTATGTTCATCATCATCATCATTGAAGCCATTTATCCCATGAATCTGCTATTGGCAAAAAAATAGCATGTATGGGAGCCTACTCCATAATATAAATTTATTTTATATTGTCATTAATAAGAACTTCCTTTACATGTCTTCTGCAGATTTTACCAAGAGATTTGTGCGAGATTCTTGAACACGAACCTAGAAGAGCTCAACTTTTAGAGGTGATCTTTGATGATTCCTTTTTTTAGTAGTGAGAGCCTTCAGTCTTGATTGTTGCTTACATTTTACTTTACATTATTAGGTCATATTGGACTTAGGTCGTTTGCCAGAAGCACGCTTTCTTGGTGAATCCGGTGGGCAGTATTTGAGGAATAGAGAAGTAAGGTTCCTTTTTGTTCTTGTCTCTTAATATGTTGAATTGTGGAAGTTCAGTTATGACATTCCACTTCCTGTTGACTAGGTATCCATGAGAGAATTGGAGGAAGCTCAAAAGGCAGTTGGGGAGTTTGGAGGGGACAACAGAGCTGGTATAGAGGGAACTTTGCACAGGATATCTGCAATACGAAGCCGTAAAGGGATGATTGTTGGTCTAACTTGCAGAGTTGGCCGGGCTGTTACTGGCCATGTTGACATGGTGCGTGACCTTCTAGATTATGGAGAGAGCATTTTGTTCCTAGGAAGGTAGACTATTTTATTTTATTGATTTCATGTAGGCATTCCATATTGTAAGAACTTTGCTATACTTTTCTTGTGTACTGAATACACAAGAACATTGCTATTCAGGGTAATCAATAATTTATCATTTGACTTTTCTTCGGTGTCATGTATATTGTATGACTAATCTACTTATGAATACCTAGAAACAATATTCTGCTAACAAAATACCAGGGAAGGAAACATGCTTTTGAGCTAATACTCAAATCACTCAATATCGTTCAATGTATTTTAAAGATGTAATAGCACGTAAACTTGTAAAGTTTCCTATGATGCTATCTCCAATACCTTGGATGTTTCTCTAGGTTGCTTTAGATTTTGTTCTCTCTCGGTTGCATTTACAATCTTTTTCTTTGGTTTTACCAGGCCAGGTGTAGGAAAGACCACTGTCATCCGTGAGATTGCACGTGTCTTAGCAGATGAACTTCAAAAACGAGTGGTATGTATTGGTTTCTTTATATTTTTCTTTCGTTATAAAAATTGAGCATCTGTTTCTTTCATTTTCTTTGTCATTAAACTGTTGGTTGAGATAGGTAATCGTGGATACCAGCAATGAAATAGGAGGTGATGGGGATGTTCCCCATGCAGCAATAGGAGGTGCACGGAGAATGCAAGTTCCAAAGCCATCAATGCAGCACAGAGTAATGATTGAGGCTGTGGAAAACCATATGCCTGAGGTCGTTATTGTTGATGAAATTGGAACAGAAGAAGAGGCAATTGCTTGTCGCTCCATTGCAGAGAGAGGAGTTATGCTTATTGGTACTGCCCATGGGGAGCGACTAGAGAACATAATTAAAAATCCCATCCTTACTGATCTGGTTTGTTCGTCTTTCCTTTGTTCAATATTTTTTTTTTTTTTTGAGAAAGAGATGTTCGATA
Organism: Chimonanthus praecox; assembly: GCA_022113865.1. NCBI lineage: Eukaryota > Viridiplantae > Streptophyta > Magnoliopsida > Laurales > Calycanthaceae > Chimonanthus > Chimonanthus praecox. Next base: position 10,018,642 of record CM039095.1, on the reverse strand, counting down.
GATGCTAGTTGCATGCTTTTATCAGCCATCTTTGTCCTATAAAAGTTTTTTAGTACCAACGGTTTGTCCACAGTTTGTCACCCCCTAGTGGATGGCCGGCCTGAGCCTGAACCAAGCCTCATGAGGGTCATTTTCTGTTTACTTCATATATACCTGATTTAGAATTGATTAGACTCAATCCTCATTTTTCAATTTCCATTGTAAACTTTTTGTTCCATTCTACAATTTCCATCTGTAAAACAGTTGTGTGCATTCAAGTGGCTGTCTGTTTGGTGGGGTGGGTTGGGGGAAGCGTCTGGGAGGAATATTGAGTTGCTTTTTCTGGCTGAAGCATGTGTTAAGCTGATGGCTTTTGAAAATTTCATTGGGTAAGAGAAAACCTGAAAGATAATATTATGAGATAGACATTTTTAAACTTGGAAATTTTGAATGAAGATTCAGTTTCTTTGGTTAAACTTGAGTTTTGTTTGCGTCAAATCGTCAATGAATCCCTAATTTCTTGTGACATTTTTAAATCATACTTAATGTGCTTATTACATTATGCACTTTACATCTGAGTTTTTTAATTTCTAGGTTGGGGGAGTAGAGACGGTCACCTTGGGAGATGATGAAGCCCGAGCTAGAGGCTGTCAGAAAAGCATTCTTGAGAGAAAAGCTCCTCCGACCTTCCCTTTTCTGATTGAAATGAGGGAAAGGAATTACTGGGTCACCCATCGGGTACGTTGGCTTTTCTCATTGCAAAATGAAACTGAACATAAAAGCAGACCCTCCTTGAACTTTAAGATCATTCATGCAGTTTTTTTGGACATCTGCAATAAAAAGAGGCTTGAAAAAGTTATTAGATTGGTCATTGTTATTCTGGCTGATTTTGTTTGTCTAAGTATCCTCAGTCGAAATGATTTTTCTTCCAATTATATTTACTGATCTTTATGACTTATCACTGTAGAATGTAGATCGAAAGTTGAATAGATGTTTGTGACTTCTGGTTCATGTGAATTGCATGGTGAAGGAGGGCAACATGGACTGGATGCACATGGGTTGTGTAAAATAGTATATGATTCGTTATTACCCTGTCATTCTTGTTGATTGATTTTTTTTCCTAAGGGTTTTGCCGATAAATTAGATTCTCATGGTTGTTTGTTGATTTGGGTAGGCAGAACTAAAACAGATATTTTAAGTAGATAGGAAACAGTGAAATGGTATTGTAACCTAACTGATTAAATTTAAAAAGAAAAATTGATACTTTGGACTGGTCTGACTCATTTATACTGCAAGTTATTTGATTAGTTGATAGATTATTCTATCATAGCAAAGACAAGACTTTGCAAATGGTTAATGGGAAAGGAGTTGTTCAAAGGGGGAAGGAAAAAGAATGTGGATAGAACTGCTAGAGGGGTATTTCAAGTTCAACAGTGATCAAGCACCGAGAAGAAACCTGGCCCAGCAGGCATTTGAGGGGTTCTGATTGACGTTTAGGAGTTATTAGATCTTTCTTCTTGGGTTCAGTGGGAAATGAAAAATCTAATGAAGCTAGTTACTAGCAATTAAGGAGGGCTTGAAGTTATTCAAGGCAAGGTTCAATGAAACTTACTTTAAAGTGGATTTGGTCAAATTTTTAATGCTTTAAAGTGGACATTGGATATATTGAGGGAAGTTTTTCCCGTCTACCTGATGGATTTTTTCTTTCCCCTTTTTCATCACAGAATAGGGAGTGGATAGAGATGAATTGTTCATAGGATCCTCACTGAAGTGAATTTGAGGAGGTTTTTTATTCTTTTGTTTTGTAAAGGTGGTTCGCTTGTATATACTTGAGTAGTATACTTCTTGTATACTCTCATCATGTGAATTTTAGTCTTGAAAAAGTTCTCTTAAGAAAGTCCTACTAGTCCACTTTTTAAGTTTTCAAGGGTGAACCATTTTTATGTTATTGTTGTCCACTCCTTTGAAGCCTTATAGACCTCAATAATGCTGGATAAAAGAGAATTTCTGTACAAATTATTGTTTATTTCTTTTAAAGCTATGCTGTATCTATTAAGTATTAAATCTGAATGTATCTTGGTAGGTGCTCTGATATCCTCACGAATGACATGAGCAATTTAACAAATAATTAAATCTGAAGAAAGAAGACACTTAAACTATCCCGACCTATACTAACATATAATTTTTCTTCCCAAGTTATATCTCATAGCATGAGTTAAGAGTTTTTTCTTCATTTTATTTTTTAGTCCTCATGATTTAACTGAAGCTAATTTTATGCATCTGCCATTTTCTTAAATATTTTGCAGACTGAAAGGAGTGTCGATATGCTACTCCATGGGAAAAAGCCCTTTGTAGAGGTAATTATTCCAGTTGCTCATACCAACCAAATACTCTTTATCTCATTCATTTATCTTATCTTATATAAAAGAGAGAGTTTAAGGTGACCATCAAATATATCTTGGGGTATTTTACAAGATTTTGCTATTAAAGCCTTAAATCTCATGGTTAGGGTAATGAAGCCAAAGTACAACAAGAACTTTTCATTTTTCAAAGAATTTTCTAAGTGGCCCGATGTCCTTGTTGATTGTTGAGAGTGTACTGTGCTTTCATATATTATTTCCAAAAAGCTACTTATCTTTTCTGAATTTTGCATAGAACACTTGCAAAGCCAAATTTCTTAATATGACCATCTCCTGATGCACTTACGAACTTGGATTTTTGTCAAGTGACTGGTTTCTATGGGAAAATGTAGTTTCCCTTTTTTACACATACTTCTCTCTCACACCTACTACACTCTGCAGTCTGCACTATGTACTTGATTTTTATCACGATTAGAGTTTCACTCACCATTTGATTAAACTATTTTTTCCATCATGTATTCATCATTGTACTTTGGGACCTGAAATTCATGGTTACAATCTTATGATCAAGCTGTTCTTTTGGGCCATCACTAATCTGAGTACACTAGTAGATCTTTCTGTTCTCCACCCTTTCCATGATTGGAGTTGACTTAGGTAACCCAGCAATCTATGTGAGATTTTTTTTTTGTTGTGAACCATTTGCACCATGTAAACTCTCTACAAAGTGTAACTGCGTTATCACCAATCAAGAAAATATGGGGGGCTGGAAAGGTCTACTCATGGATCAGTGATAACCTGAGTTCCAACTTGATTTAATCCACCAAAACTGAATGCTAAGGATATAGGTTGGGAAATAATTTAATCATTACAATAGTGACTAATTGGTTATGATGAATTTGGAGAGTAGGTGGAAATGAAGCATCAAGTGTGTGCTCCTGAAAAATTGGTCATTTGGGGAAAAGTAAAATTATATATAGGATTCAGGGCAAAATGGTTGCTCGACAGAAGTACCTTTTTGGGACACTAAAAAATTTAGAATCTTTTTTAAAATAGTGGCCCTTTTTTATAAGCAACCTAAGAAATAGGGTCCTCTTGGAATGAAAAATCTCTTTCTAATAGATGCTTATGCCATGATCCCATTATAAATAGTCCTTTTTATTATTTTTTAAATGTTCGATTGTTTTACACAACCACCACCACCACCTATTTATAGGTACATTGAAATGTCATCATCCATCAATAGTCTTATCCTATATATTCTGGGTGAATTTTTTGACTTGTAGTTTTCCATTCAAATTTAAACCTATAAAAAGGAAAAACTCCAAGGAGACTGTTCTGGGAGATTTCTTAGGGAAATAGGCCATCTAACATGTGTTGGTCCCATGTTGTTGGGTGGGATCAGGGGTAGAAAAATCGGCCGGCCGAGATCCGGGCCGATTTTTCATATCGGCCGATATATCGGTTCGGCCGAATTTTTTCTCTCTCCTGCCCTTTTTTTTAAAAAAAAAAAATCTAAAAAAATTACAGTAAATGCAGATAATTATGGGCTTATTGAATATGTGATTTTTTCATAAAATATCGGACATTTACATCTTCTAATATATTTTTGAAGTTAATATAGCCGGAAATTATATAATTAGTAATAAAATGGTGAAAATTACAAGGAAAAGGATATAAATGAGGAAAATTTGTAGAAATAATTTCATAATTTATTTTCTTAGTCAATGAATATTATTTTAAGTTATGAATTATAGAAATAAAAAATAAAAATAAAATGATTGAAAGTTACATAATAATGTAGAAAAAATATTAGAAAATGAAACTAAAGGGGTCCTAATCACTTGAACTAATAACCACACAAATGTCATACATAATAATATAATGTTTTTTTTATTTGAGAAAATAGATTTTATTTTTCATTAATAATAATTAGATAAATAAAATTATGAGCTATAGTTAATTATGTTAAATTGATATAATAAAAATAAAGAATACCTTCTAATAATAATGACAATGGTAAAAATATTAGAGGGTAAATATAATATTAAATTATTACTATAAGATAAATTAAAGAAAACATTATACTTCTTACTTTCAACATAAATAAATATTATATTTAAAATAAAATAAAAATATTAGAGTACACACAATGGCTTCCACGTGAGCTCTTTAGGAAGCTCACGTGAGTTCCTTTTCAAAGAGGGTTCCACACTTCCACTTAGAAACCCTAATGCTCAAATGTTACCCTTCTTCTCTTTCACTCTCTCTATTAAACCCTAGCCGCCGCTGCTGCTCTCTGTATTTTTCCTATCACCGAAGAAAAAAAGAAGAAGAAGGAACGCTCTGAAAGGTGTAGCAATTTTTTTTCTTCAATCTTTTCTCCATATTTTCTTTTATTTCTTTCCATTCTTTCTCTTCCCATATTTCTAAAAAAAAGGGCTTTTTAAAAAAATAAAAATAACAAACAACCGATTTTTTAAAATTCGGCCGATATCATGACCGAATTATCGGTAAAAAATTCGGTCATATCGGCCGAATTTTTTTTTTTACGGCCGATACGTCGCTGGTGGAAAATCCGAATTCATGCGTATCGGCCGAATTTTTTACCCCTGGGTTGGATATGTTGGGGATACCATGGATCTAAGAGAATTGGCTGGTCAACCCCATTTTATCATTCTAGCCTTATGAGATTGCTTTGAAAATTGATTCTATGGTAGTCAAAACTTCAAAGACCAAAATCACAAGACAAGGGGTTTGGATCTTCTTTGAGTACTTTCCATGTATAGCCTAAAATCTCAACTAACTACATAGGGCCCATCTGAAAGATTGATGGCAGTGTCTTTAACTGTGCAATCTCCTTGGTGCAGCTCAAAACATCTTTTTTTTTTAAAAGAAAATATATTTTTAGAGACATCTCCTTTTTAAAGAAAATTGACCACCATTTTATGAACTGCGGTCCTCATGGTTGGATGGATATGTTGGGGACCACATTGATAGGGGTTTGATGAAGTTTCACCCATGTCCATCACCTAGCATTGTGATTTTATTCTAAATATTGACCATTATAAGCCATTGCTTTATCAAAGCCCGTCTCACAAATCAAAGTTGATTGGATGGGGATTCTCCTTTCGGCTCCTACTGATATGTTCCCATCACATTCCACCCAACTACAAAAAGGCCGGTCTGCTTTAGAGCTCCTTGGAGTTTCATCTTTTCATTTGTTGTATTGCTGAAACCCGAAATGTTTTGCATGATCAGAACTACAGTTGTTTTTAAAAAATAAGATTTTATTTATTTTTTCTGATTGCAAGCATTCGTTTTTGCTTTACAAGACAATCATATCTCATTCATATCTACTAAATATTTGTTCTGTAGATAAGGAAGAGGGATGATAAGTTCAAGGTGATTATAGAAAGATGGAAGGCATATGATGGGGATGGGCTTTGATTTCTGATGTATTTCTCAGTTGATATCCTTTTCCATCGGTTAGACAAATGAATGCATTATAATGCTATTGATACTTGGATACTTTGTTGGTAAATGGATGGGTTAAAGCAGACTCCAACCAGGCAATGCTGCTAATATATAAGATTTTCTAAGGTAAGGATGCAAGCAGACTCCAAGCAGGCAATGGTTAGTATATTAGTTGTTATAAGGTGAGGACACTGTTTTCTCCTTCAAATCATTGCTCTCTCTCTCTCTCTCTCTCTCTCTCTTTCTCTCTGTGAGTAATTCTTGCCTTTGTAATGCCAGTCTACAGATATGGGATGATTCAGCATTACTTCAAATACTCAGATATGGATCTGAAATGAACAGAGTATCCAACATGAGTATCTTAGGGGTACTGAGCCGGGCTTGGCAATATCTAGCTGAGTATTGTGGTGTACTGTTTTGCAGGTAAGAGCGTCATTGGTAATATACACTTCATGTAAAGTATGATGGGATTCAATAACGGCAAAATCAAATTTCTGTTGCAACAAAATGTTAAGGCGAATCATAAGTTTGTTTTTGTTTATGCCGCCTGGCTACCAATGAAAAGTATGTTCATTCCCTGTATCAGATTCTTATAATTTAATCGATTGCAGTTGCATGTTTAGCCAGAACTATTGTGTAGGAATTCAAAAGTGACAGTTATACTACTTGTTGCATTTGGTTTATCCAGAAAATGTCAGGTGGAATATTATTCTTCGAAGAATTGATGCTGCTGTATTTCCGATCTAATACAAGATGTGGCTGTCAGATATTTTGCAATAAAAATTTCACACTGCAAGGTCCATTGAGGTCCTGCAGAATTAATAGTATGCTGGGGCATGATCATGCTGGGGCAAACTGGAGACAGCTTCCACCTCTGCCTCACCAGTTTACCATGATAACAACATCACGGTCATGGCTCATGAGAGAAGGAAGGGGAGCTTCGACATCATCATCGCGGCGCCTTGACGGTTGCACTTTGATGACTGCTCCTGTTTTAGAAGCAAAGCAACACAAAACAAAAGAAATTTAAGCAATGATCATAAATCAAGATCTTTGAGGTTTAAAAAATAAATTGCAAGTAAAATTGCTCAAGAACGATTCCCTTTGGATCTATTGCTCACCAAACTACACACCTTCAGAAAACTCTCAATGAATTGCAACTGATGTTTATATCACAGATTTTATTTATTTATATATTTATTGACTCTTTTTTTTTTTTTTGTAGAGGATACTAATATCACTCAGTGAAAGTGTCAGCATTCGACTAAAAGTGATCTTGCAGAACTGATACAAATATTCTAAATGATAAAAGAAATAAATTCTTGTTAGATGAATGTGAAATTTTGAGAGCTTAAAGAAATATGGATTCTCTTGTCCAATCAAGATATAATTTTATAGATATTATGTATCTTTCAAATTTATCTATCCATGTGTGCTTAACTAACGCTATCGTTTGTACCAAACTTTGTCGCAAACTATTTTCCAAATGATCTTTATTGTGAATAGTATATCATAAGGCATGCTTGTTTCCATATGACTTTGGTAAGCTAAGAAAAATTGGGTTTTGAGTGTGCCACCACATTTGAGCCTTCGGCTCCAAAACTTGGCATGAGTATAAATTTAGAAGGTTGCAAGAACTTGATGCATGAAATGTTAAAATTTGAAATAATTTTCTTGCAGAATGATTGAAATGAATTCGAGAAACTGAAGTGAGAAACCTAGTGCTATTTGAGTAGTAAACTAGTATAACAAAAGCCTATAAAAATAATCATAAAATGTATTAAAACTAATACAAAAGAAACTATAAAATGCAAAAATAAATGGTGGAATCCAATTATATCTCATACTGTATGTGATACTATTAAATTGCAAATATGATTAGGTAGCATGACAAGAATATATGAGGGCAAATGTTATAGGTTTATCCTTAAATAATTTAACACGTGAGAAATGATCATATGATGTCATCCTCGTGGTAATTATCATGAGGATGAATGAATAAATCTACTATCCTTTCTAACTTTTAAATAGTGTTTTTTTTTCCAAAGAGAAATGATTTTATCTTGTCATTCGAATGGTCGAATTTGTTATTTCAAAATAGGTGGTATCAGGAGTTTAAAATTCGACATCAGTCGATACCTCAACCCCTGAGTGGTGTATCATGGGGATGACAACATATAATCATTTCACTTAACACAATAACATAAACAAATTCGAGCTATTTGTCATTCGAGTTAAACGAAATGGATCTAAAGTTTGCATCGAAATATTATGGGTAAGATGCTTTTGAGTTCTCTGATTTTGGATATCTATTTATATCACAAGAAATATTCATTGTGAATTGGTGCATAAAATTTGTGTTAACTTTTAATTACAACTTTTAGATGTACGAAGAATTGCCAATAATTTAATCCAAGAGCTCCCTTTGAAAATTTACAAAAAAATTTGCTATGACGTAGTTCACAATGGTTAATTTCTCCTTAAAACATCCACCTGATTCCATTCTCGGCTAAGATTTTTGGCCCGGTTCATGTAGCCCAGCTGGGCCGGCCCAATTCAAGCCCGGTGGTCAGATTATGATCATGATAATGTGAATGAATGGACAAGAAAAAAATAACATATGAAAAATGAATTAAACTCCTTTTCATTTTGAGTTTTTTTTCTTGAAACGTTGGAAATGGAAATCCGAAATCACGTAAGAGTGTCTTTAATTCTTCAGAGAGAAGAGAAGAGAAGATAAAATGGCTACTGCACTATCCATCATAAATCAGCAATCTCCCACCTTCTGCAAACCCAAATTCTCTGATCTTTCGACATCTTCTCTCCCTTCTTCATCTTTTTCTTCAAAACAACGTAAGAAAGTCGAATACGGGCGAAATCGAAACTTCTGTGTCGGAATCAGAGCGGAGACAATGACGACGGAGAAGATGGGAATAAAGATTGAGAGTAATCCTCCTGAGTCGAAGCTAACAGAACTCGGCGTAAGGAAATGGCCCAAGTAAGCATTTTTTTACATTTTCTTTTATTATCTCTGGATGGGTTCCTTTCCTTTTCTTTTGTTTCTCTGTTTCCCCGGTAAGAGGGAGAAGAGGCGGCGGGGGAATGGAATGAGAAGTGCGGGGGAAAGTGCTGATTATTCGATAGATATTCGAGAAACTGATGTCGATTTTTTAAATTGCGAAAAAAAAACCGTTAGGTCTATTACTGGTAATACATTTAGGCCGGTTTTTTGTGGGTTTTGAAGGGAAGAATGTTCATTATTCAATGGCTAATTGAGGAATTGATTCTGGCTTTTGAATTTATTGGTAATTATGAGCTTTATCTTGCTCAACCTTAGTTGGGATTTTTTATTGTTTATTCTTTGCAGTTTTCGTGGTAAGGTCTGGGGACATTCTGATTTTTGAACAGATATTCAGGAGATTGGTATGGGTGTCGAAGTTATTAATAGTTTTTCTTATTCCTTATCATATTGAAGTGATGCGGCTTTGAGGTTTTTTTTTTTGGAAGGTGGCGGCTTATACTGATTTGTCAATGGATGAAATTGATATCATGTCGTCATTGCTATCATAGTCATTTATTCTATAAGAGTTTGGTTGCAACAGTGAGTACTTATTGACTGTGTCACAAGCTCTTGTCTGTTTGAGAAATTGATGTTGACTTTTGAAATTGTTTAAAAATTATTCTTTATCTTGTCGAAATTGAATTCGGCTTTTGTTTAGGATTGGCCCTTTTTTCTGCAGTTTTTGAATGGAAGGTGGGAGAAAAAATTGGGGTTGTCCTTTTCTTTTCCTGTTGGTAAATGGAAGTTGGGAAAAATGCTAGTTATTAATAAATATGCAAGAAATTTATATGGGTTTTTGAGCTTGTAAAAGATTATTCAGTCTTTACCTCTGGAATTTGAAGTGGGTCTTTTCAGCATTTCTTGATAAAGAAAATCATAAGCAAATATCTGTTTTAACTCAAGATTGAGATAGTTGTGGGTTTGAGGACTAACTGAAAATCAGGTATTTCCACTTGATATCATGAAAACTGTAGGCAGTATGTGAAATTTTAAGGAATAGCATTACAATTCTATCGTCATTATTAGGTTGTGCTTGGGATTGTCATCTTATTGTCTGTATCATTATTATCTTAACTGTGTAATCCTAATAGGAACTGATTGTATCCATTTTTATTTAAGGTAGACATACTGACCAGAATGTTCATTGAGTCATTCATTGTACATTATAAAGTTACTTTCTTTTCCAATTTTATTTTTAAGAAAAAATAGGTAGATTTCAGTATCTTTCCTGGGAAATCTGCTGGAAATTCCATGCTGTTCCTGGCAGACTGAGAATATGTTAGTGACTAAATGAAACATATGAAAAAGGTCTACTCCTTTTTCTGCTGATGGCAGATAGATGAGATCAGACGTTGATGATGATGGTTGTATTCTTCAGTTGTTTTGTCTACTGAGTTGTTTCCTCTTTGCAATACACATGCATATATACTATATGTATGATTATACATGTGTTTTGCTTGGGTTTGTTTTGGCAATTCACACATCCTTTGCTGCTAGAAATCTGTGGATTGGATTTGTTTCATTCTTTACTTGAACCAAACTTTGCCAAGAGACCTTCTCCTTCGATTGATCATTGTTAGTTTTCTTCAGTCTCCTTGGACAAGAATGTTGTAGAAATTTCATCTTTCACAACAAAAGGAAAACTAAGTCTAGTAGGAATAGGAGGTGTGGTCCATATTGATAGGGGTGAAATGATTATGTTCTTTTCTGAGTTTGTGAGGATTAGGGAATCCATTTGAAATTACTAGGATTAGGAGAGCTCTGCAGCTTTGGTCTAGGTTTAGGGGTTGGAATCTAATAGTAGAAGGGGATTCCCGTAACCATTGCTTGGGCATCAAACAACCATGCAAGGACATTGTTGTTCACTTGAAACAATTTAGGCGAACTTTTGTTTTAGATACCAATTTGTTGAAAAACAAACAAATCGTGATGCAACAAATACACAAACATTTGCACAAAAACACACGAAATTATGCAGTTTGGCGGTGTGAGATACAAACATTTTCACCATCTTTGGTTACAATGCTCTTCCTCATACCTTTCTCGATATAAATGCATTGTCACAACCCTAGGAGTCCACTAAAGATACAATATATAGACGACACCAAGAACAAAGCTACTAAAATACCTTGAGAGACACCAATTGGGGCCTAGTGTCCAGTTTGGCCTTGAGCCTTGGATCACCACAAAATACAACATCATAACACCCCCCCACCCCCCCCCCCCCCCCCCCCCCCCCCCCCCCCACCCCACCCCCAACCACACACACACATTTCATTCTCCATATGACGGGTTCTCTAAAGCTCAGTTTTGTTACTTTTCATGAGCTGCTTGAGCTTGACTGATGTTGGGGCATCATTAGTGGTTATATGGTCTGTATTGTTATTTGTAAAGTTCAGAAGTATAAATGGAGATCATTGCTATCATTCTTGTTTGAAATGAAATTATCTTGACTGTATCCACGGTGATGGTATCATCCGCATCAAACTCTCCATCTAAAAAGAACTCGACCTCGAGTTCAAACAGATAAAAAGACATCAATCTTCCCACGCATGTGTCTTCCCAGAGTGGGGTCTTCAATATGCATTCACGCGCACGTGAGGTCTTCAGCGTCATCCAATGGAGTCATCATCAAGCCACTTAGTATGCATGTCTTCTGTTTTGTAAAGCAGTAGGAAGTTTGACTCAAGTAGGTAGGCTTTTACTTGTCTTCTTTATTTAGTGTTTGCTCTCTGCTCTCGAAATCAACTCAAACACAAATTGGAATTCTGGAGGAAAGCTTTTGAGGTGAATAGTTTGAAAGTGAGAACAACAAAGGTATGATGTATGGAGTGTAACTTTAGTGGAACCGAGATTAGGGATATAGAACTGATTAAAATTGGGCAAATAGTGTAATACCATCTTGTGGTTAATTTTGATACTTAGGTGCAACTCTAGAACCAAACAGGGGATTTAATTTGGAAAAGAAAACTAGTAGAATGGATGTAAGGTGTGTACTAAGTGTAGGCGAAGCCACTTTCATATTTTTTTTTTCATGTGTACATTATTACTTTTAAAGGGCTTAGTTGGGCGGCTTAAAAAAAATCGTGCAGCTCAACTGGTTCAAAGTCATGGTCTCAACCCTTTTATGCCTGGCCTGTCAATAGCCCTCTTTGAAATGTATCTACAGCATGCATTACTCTGGTTGATAATATGTGATAGAAACCTCTAATACACATGCCTGTCTGTGTATTGTTATTTATAAAAAGTCTCTGTGATTTGTTTCAGGTGGGGATGTCCTCCAAGCAAATTCCCGTGGACCTATTCTTCCAAGGAGACATGTTATCTGTTGGAAGGTAAGGTAAAGGTCTACCCCGATGGACACAATGACTTTGTGGAGTTTGGGGCCGGTGACTTTGTGGAGTTCCCCAAAGGCATGAAGTGCACTTGGGATGTCTCAGTTGCTGTGGACAAGCACTATAACTTCGAGTAGCATAGTAAGAACTTCCATGCATGCTGTAATACCTATTGCTGAAAGTTGGATGCTTAAGTACTCTTTCTTGTTTCATATCATCAGACATTTGAACAAGCAGTATTTTCTTGTAGAATCTACAATTTGGAGACAATGCTCTGTGACTGATTATAGTAGAAGTGTGGAACATATGTAATGGATGGATATTCACCTTATTTTGCTACTACTAGGTCTGTTCAGTAGTTGGGAATTCCTATCCGAGTTCTGCAATTATTTATCATTCTGTATGGCAACTTGGAATTCCATTCAATTCTGATTCTATAAAATTCAAGACTGCAAAACAGGGTGCAGGCACCTGTATGGACGCCTGTGAGAATCATGGGAACCATGAACTCGGGACCCCACAAATTCTAGTAAAACTTGCATTTTGATGATCGAATGCTCATGACGCCCCAAGTTCAGATAATTTTAACTGGTTGTTTCGACGTAAACTGCAATTTCATGGATCCCATATTGAGGTGATTCTGAAAGCCCACCTGTAAGTAGAGGTGTGTATAGACAGATTATAGAGGCAATGTTGAAGGCACTCTGGAGTTGGGTGTTAGGTCACCATTAAAAGGAGGACAAAGACACTTAGCCTAAAGCCAACTAATGCAGCTAAAGAAAGGACCAGCTTCTTGTTGTTCAACATCACATGGTTGGCACCTATGTGCGAGCTCTTTGGATGTGACATTATGCTGCTACATTTCCATGTGGAAGGACCTGTAAACCATTTTTGCAGCTCATTAAATTCATTAGAGTTTAGACAAACAGCATCCTTCCAGAAACCAGATACTGCCACAAGGTACAGTGTCAATAGATTATTATTATTATTATTTTTTTTTTTTCTGTTTTTAGGGGGAAGTTGTGTGACTCAACCTATAAAATCTTTGGGTCGAACAGCCATGAATAATTTAATGAAAATGTGTCTTATTTTAGGAAATTTTGGAAGTTGGAACTTGAATGACTTTCATGGCAGCATTTTTTTTTTTTACTTTTTTCCTTTTCTCCCTCTTGTTTGGTGTTTTTTCCACTCTAACTCTGTAAGTTTTAATTTCGTTGAGTTTTCATTTTGGCCCTTTGGGGTGGAGTTAGAAATCGAACTTAGGACTCTTGATTGTATATCATAGTTGTGGTCTATCTTTCTAATGGGTCCACTGCGTTCAAAATGCGTGTTGGTGATTTGGATTGATAATTTCCTATATACGTGGCGTCGCCAAAATGATCCCTTTAGAGTAATAGAGGGCATATTTTTACAACTCACCCACACCAACTCAGTTACTGAGTCTCAAGTGTCCCATCTACCGATCTTCCCCTACATTCACTTATTGATATAAGTTAGAAATACTCCCAACTTTAATTTTGATCAGAATAACACTCGAACTTAGATTTGAAAAAGGATTTCTTATTTTATGTGATTGTTCAACCATTTTCTGCCATTTCATTCATTTCTCTCCATGACTTTAAATCTTACAATAATAATCATTCAATGGCACAAATTTTTAAAGCAAACAAATGATGCTCAATCTTCATAAGTCTTCCATTTTTGTTTGTCGACATTGTTTTAAAATTTAAAATGACTTAAACAAGCTTGTCTTAGTTGACTCGACTCTATAAATTTTAAATTGAGTTAGTCACAATTCTGAGTTAAGTATGAGTTTTGAATACTTGTTTGGACCGAAATTTATACCTAGGATCTTGACCACTTCTCTAGAACGGTCGAGAAGTTTCATCTTGGACGTTGGATCTGGTTTTTCTGATCACCAAGCTCAAGTTTTGCCCTTTTATGTAAGGGGCACTCTTTTATGATGTAGGTGTTGTTACTGAGTTAACTTTTACCGAACTGATATAACTGAGTTGTATTGAGTCATTGAGCTTGTCAACTTTTGTCTCCACTATAAAAATAAAAAAGAAATTGACTTTATTCAAATTTCTGTCCAAACCCATTAATGCAAAATTATCATCTCCACACTGGTTTGTATCATATTATATTTGTATTCTCAGGTGTAAAATCCATCAAATGGTATAACCAGGGATGCAAAATTCGGCCACCCTGCGATATCGGCTGATAAATTTCTCTCTCTTCTTTTATTTTTTTTTTAAATATCGGTATTTTTTTATTTTATTTTTTCTGAATTAAAAAATAAATAAATAACCCAAAAGGAAGCTGGTTTTTTTTTTAAAAAAAATTGAAAACGAAAATGTCGGCCGGATATGAACTCGGGCCCATCACCGTTTTGATTTTTTTTTTTAAAAAAAAGACTCATATTATGAATATCGGCCGATATTGGGCCGAGAACTACTGTGTACGGCAGATACAATACGTATTGCCCAATATAATACCGTGCTGAACATTGTCACAAATATCGGTGGTATTTTCAAATTTACTGCATTTTTATAGGCAAAATACCATTACCGCCGATATCGACGATAAAATAGCGTTAAAAAAGTGATAAATGGTAATATCGCGATAATATCCCGGTAAAGTGCTGTTAAATTCCCGGTAAATTCCTTATTACCATTTTTATTTTATTAATGTTTTTATTTATTCTATTTTTATTATTTTAAAATATTATAATTTTCGTGAGATTTTCCACTTAAATTCTCGGTAAAAATCTGAGAATTTAAAAATATTCTGATATTACTAATTGCCGTTAATATCCTGAGAACGATATTTGTCACAATGGTGCTGAAAACGATCGGCTGATATCTCGAACCCTGGGTATAACAATAGCTTTGTTGAAAAGGTTTTTTATCGAACATATGATCTATCTTAATTGAATCAATTAAATCACGTCTTTTAAACTCTTCAAAATTTTATGAGTTGAAATTACATTTAATATTTAAAAAATATGACTCCTGAGTCCCGACAAACCACATATTTAATGAATTATATGATGCACACTAGTGTTCAAATGATGATCCTTTTGTTTAATGGACTGATTTGACTTTAAAATACAATGTTTTTTAGGTGGGTGAGTGTAATATGGAACTAAATTTTACTTTTAGCCAATTTTATATTATCTTTGAGTCATAGTCTGTTTGGAGAATTGATGGATTAAAGGTTGATAAATCGGCTGAAATTTTTTTCCTTTTTTTTTAAAAATTAAAACTACTGATATCGAATATCACCCAATATTTGTTTCCCTTAGATGGATAAAAAGAGGGGTGTTTCTCATACTCCAAAAACTTATAATTAAGTTCTTTTCACCTGAATCATGTGATGATTGGTCCAACAATTTGACAAGATTAGATACGTAAATAAGGCTTGATGAATAGATTCTTCGTAAATAAGTTTTAATGTTTCAGCGATCGCCATCGTTACCATTAGGATGACAACAAGACATCATTTCTCATATACTAATGCCTTCATCAGACTCATAATTAGACCCTAATCTCTTACTTATCTGATGCCGTTTAACATGGCCTCCATTCACTAAAATTCGATGTTATAGACGCATTTTTTTGTATATTGACATGGCCCACCCGATGAAGATCCTGTCCACACGATTTGGGAATGATTGTTTTGATAAGAATGACTACTGTAAATAAAATAATAAAAGAAAAAATAACTAATTTGACACTAAAAGATCCACCAGCCACCCTCTATAATAAGATATTGGGGAATTGATTACAGAGGGCTATAAACAACTCAAGATCATGGAAACATCAATTAAAGCCTATCTTTATCTATAATCCATTTCCCTTAATTTTTTAATTGAGTATCCTAAGCTTTGAAAAGGGATATCCTAAGTAAGGACAAATCATATTTAAAACACAAATTCAACCATCTCTTCTTTGTGCACATGCACCCAAATGAGATTTGTCCCTCAATTAGCACTAATTACATCAATAATAGCAGTAATAACTTAATAACACTACTTATTTTCACTTTAATAATTGTCTGACTTATATAATATTTCTTACTGGTTGAAAATCAAGACTCAAAATCAACCAACAATAATAATAGTTTGGGTGTGACTCAGATTGAGCCTAAGTCGAGCCCACATTAAAAAAAAAATTGAGTTTGGGTTGAATCGGGCTCCAATTGAGCTCATTTCGGGCCCAAAATTTAAGGCTCGAATCGAAATTTGGGTTGTGTTCGGTTTAGTACATGAAAGTTTGAACTTAGCTCAAAATCTCAAATTTGAGTCATAATTTATAAAAAATTAATTTTTAAATTCATACTTCAAATAAATGTAAATTTTATTCAACATATAATTCATATTTTCTAGAAATCCAGAATAATACAAAAAAGTTCCATTTTAGGTCTGAAGAAGCCCAGACCCGAATAACCCATATATACATTTTGAGCTTGAATTTGAGACTTTATAAAAAAAAATTGGTTCAGATTGAACTAATTCAGGTTCATCTAGGATCAGGCTAGAGTTCAGCCCATTTACTTGCAATTTGGGCCTCAGCTCAAGCAGGCCCAAAACTTAGCTACGGCTAATGATAAAATGAATAAGATGATTACTAAGGAGATTCTTATGCAGCATTGCAAATTTGTTTTAGTGGCAATAACATGAACGATTTCAATAGCATTTTATGGTACGATACTATAATTATTTGTATGATTTCTTTTTAGAAAAGTTATCCTTTAGAATAATGAATTTTTTCTACATTTTTATTTATGAATTTTATTTTTATTTAGGTTTCTTTGATTCACTTTTTTAGAAACTAATTTCATGTGTTTGTTTAGATTTCAATTTTTTAAATAATTTTCTTTACTATTATCAAAGAATCTAAATTAGACCTAGCAATGGGTCAGGTCAGGTCGGTTTTTGATCGAGTTAAATTTTGCCGGGTCCAATTCAAGATAGACCTAGCAGCGGGTCAATTGGGTCTGGTGGGTTTTAAGTTTGGATCTACAACTATCAACTCATTACTTATTTATTAAATGGGTTAGTTGGTTCGAATTTATTTCGGGTTCAAATCATAAAACTTTAAATCCAATCACATTTAAATGTTCGAGTTCAATTCGGACAATCAAATTAGATCAAATTTTGCAAAATCTAAAGGCTTAGTAATAATTAGATTGGCTCATATCTTAAATAGATGAGTCTAGTCCAATCAATCTTAAATAGATGAGTCTAGTCCAATCAATCTTAAATGTTGCAACCAATGTATACTTAACATGATTTGTTTTTTTAAGTGGGTTAATTCAATTTGATGCATTTATTTCAGTAATGAAGTTTGGTGAACAGAAATTGTCATATAAGTTGATCGAACTTGACTGGTACCATCTTCGACCAATGTGTTAAATGCGTTAGATGGACTTAACCAGTACCTGAATCATATTTATCTATCTAACCCAACTGTAGATGATTGAACCAATTCTACCAATTTTCTAAGTGTCAATACAATTTATACTCAAACACATCTTTAAATATATATTTTTTTTTTGTAATGTAACAATAACAAGTAAACATGGAATATTTCTAAAATTGAATTCCTACTAAATCATTCTCCAAACAAAAAATTTGCTCTAAGAATTCAGTATTTTTAATAAGTTTTCTGATAATTAGATAAGCATGCCCTTGTTTTTTTAAGATTTACTTGTGGGAAACTTCAGATACAGTCTTGCTAAAATTCTTATGGGTAGTACCTCTATCCCTTAAAGTATCACCAAAGTTAGTTTGGAGATTCAAACCTGACACCTCCCACTTTTTGAGACAGGAGTTAACCATTCGAGTTAACCCACGAGATACAGTGTCTTTTTGCCTTTGGCCATGTATTTTATTCTTTATTATTATTATTTTCTAAACATTGAAAGGCGTTCACACTTCAACAAGAAAAAAAAGTTTTACTCTCTTATTCCATTATGTCCATTAGAAAATTCAACTACAAAAGGAGTCTCACTTCTAAACTTGTCTCATGCTCATTTGAAGTTGTTTTGACGTGTAAGTAGAAAATCATAAATGATTTTAATTTCTAGACTATAGATAAATAGCAGATATTCTTCTAGTGCACCACTAAAAATATAGAGAGAAATGGTAAAAAAAATACATAATTGACATAGTGAAAGGGAAAAACAAAATTAGAAGAATCAAACTCTAGTTTAATCGGTTACGTCTCATAAAGTGGAAGGTTATAGGTTTGAGCCACTATGACCTAACCTTAGTATATCTTAGGGGTAATGGGCTCACCGGTAGGGTTTTATGCTAGTATCCTATGGTTTCCCATACCACACGTAAATTTTAAAAAAAAATTAAATAAATAAAATTTTGATATTTTACAAATCTTGTAACATATTCTTGATTTTCAAAAAAATCAATTGTCCCATCGACACATCAACTTGCAGTCATTGGATCAGGTCTAACTTGATTTTGTTTTTTCTAACAAAAAATCTTCAGAGATTTTTTTTTATAATCGGAGAGTCGGGTGCTCTCATACAATGATTAATTCTTCAATGGAGTGAAAATTAAACTCAACACTCCTATTTTTTAAAATGGGTTTCTAACCATTACTCTAACTCCTTCGAATTAAATTATCCAAGACTTTGAATAAAAAAGAAAAAAAAAATAGAAACACAGAAATATATATATATAGGCGGGCCATATAGACATCCGATTTCAAATATTCAGGTGAAATTACCATTTTACCCTTCCACATTTTATCATCCGAATGAACCTTCAATTCATTTTTCAGTTCAATCGAATGATTCAGTCGTCCAAAGGAACACATCAGTGGAAAATGAGATCCTTCGGACGATCGAACGCTGCATAGTCGAATCGTTCGAAGGATTACTTATGATCCTTCGAACGAATTTAACTGAAAGCACGACTGTATTTTCATACTGTTCTCAGTTAGAATCGTTCGAAGGATCCTATATGATCCTTCGAACAATTTGACTGTGTAGGAAGGTCGTCCAAAGGAACACATTAGTGAAAAATGTGTTCTTTCGGACGATCGAACCCCCTTCGAACAATTTGACTGTGTAGGAAAGTCGTCTGAAGGAACACATCAGTGAAAAATGTGTTCCTTCGGATGATCAAACCCTACACAGTTGAATCGTTCGAAGTATCACTTAAGATTCTTCGAACGATTCAATTGCATTAAGTCACTAATTTATTCTATATGACCCACCTATATATAACTCAAAAAAGTCAAAAACCGAAACACTCAATATAATATAATATAAGCTCTTAGGTAGATGAAAATATTAAATACGGATAAGTACTATTTGATCTTAATTTTTGCAGATTCAGATTTCTTTTCAAACTTTACATTATTTCATTCTATTATTAAGGAAGACCATGCAAAAAATATGGTGTCTTCTTTTACTAAATGAGAGATCTTGAAATTTTATTTGTAGTGAAAAGAGATTACACATATAAAAAGAGAATCAAATAAAAGAAGGAAATACAATAATAATATTTTATAATTTGTAATTCGAAAAATTGTTAATTAAAAAAAAATCTAAATATAATCTAGATTTAAATATATATTAAGACTGAATTTTCAGAGGGTGGTAAGTTGGGAAAGTAGCGAAGGACACAACTGTCACTGGATCCTTCTCGTGCACCATTTAATGGCACTGACAATGAATTCAATTTCTTCAGAAAAATCATAGTTCCAAATTAATTACCTCTAATAAATAAAGATAATACTGTCTTTTCCAGATTAGTTTTCATGCCAGAAGCATCTGAGCCAGAAAATTACCAAGGTAAAATTTTAAATTTCTAGCTGGTAAAAGGACATTTACACATATGACTGGATAGCAGATTGATATTATTGTCCAAAGGCAACAGTGACGTGTCAAGAAAATTATAAATGATAAGATAAATTCAACATGTAAAATGTGCATAAGTTAAAAACTTTAGTTAATGTGAGGCTTTGTTGGGATGGGATCATTCATTGAAGATATTAATAATAATAATTGTTATTGTCAAGAAAAGACTCGCTTATTTATTGAATGTGTTATGTAGATGAATATCAAACCTCCAAACACTAGATTAACTAATTTACCGTACAAAAACAGCAATATCGAAAAAAAAAATAAGAAAGAAGAGAGAAATCAACACAGCTCAAAAGAAGAAAAATAGAGGAGACAATTCTCTCTTTCTCATTATAATTTTTGTTCTCTACTCTCTCTCTCATAAAAAACAATATTATATACCGTCATGATTAGAGTTTACAAAAGATGCAATGTAAAAATTATAAAATTGTCCTCCAATAAAATTTCAGCTATGGGGTTCTGTGTCTCTACACACAGGCAAGAGGGCATCGCTCCCCTTTGATCTCCCATAAGCTCAATGCAAAACTTGACCAATGATTAAATCGATATTATATCTCTGATTATCAGGCTGCACATAATCTAATAAGTCGTAAATAATTATGAGGAAACCCAATCTAAAAATGAATTAAAAGAGGTATATTGATTGAAACCAAAAGATTTCCGGAACACAAGATCCAGAGCTGAACCCACATTGATATTTCAAGGTTTGGGCTACATTGATTGTATCCATTCCCATATTCTATCTTCTTTAATTCTTCCTCTTGAAGATTTTCAAGAACACTTATACATTGGATATTTGTTTGTATCTCTCTCTCTCTCTCATGTAAAGATCATGAAATATAGACCTTATACAAGTGTCATTCCTTCCCTTTTTTAAAAGGTTTCCTCTCATGCTAGTGTTATGAGATTTAAGGAGAATTAATTTTTGACACTCGTAAGATAAGAGTATGATTTTTATTTTGTCATCTCTTTTATTGTGATAAATTGATAATATTTTTTATTTACTTTTCCACTTTCCAACTCGAAGAACAAAATAATAAAAGTACTTGTGTCTAAATTAATTTTCAATTTATGAGAGTTTTCTCCTATTTAGATTAGAGATTGGTGTCTAGTATTTTTTTTTTTTTTTTGAATTTGCATGTGGGAAACTGTGGTGTACCCAGCATAAAATTCCCACTTGTCCCGCCTTAAGAACCAGGAGATTGTAAGTTTGAGCCCCATCACCTAACCTAGATGTGTTAGTGGGGTGAAATTGATTGCTACATTATAAGGGACCATCTTTTTCTCTTGTTCATTGTTTCTCTCTCTATGTGGATGTGGTCAAAGGTATTTATGATTTAACTCTGATTAGAAGTGCAAGTATTATTCAAGCAAGTATTTTTTTTTT
Source organism: Chimonanthus praecox (assembly GCA_022113865.1). Taxonomy (NCBI): domain Eukaryota; kingdom Viridiplantae; phylum Streptophyta; class Magnoliopsida; order Laurales; family Calycanthaceae; genus Chimonanthus; species Chimonanthus praecox. The sequence continues at coordinate 9,997,150 of CM039095.1, read as the reverse complement.
CTCTCTCAAGGCAAAGTTAGGGACCAGCAGATCTGAGCACACAAGGCTGGCTTGGAACAGTTGTACCTAATCATGTTTAATGCATGACCAGAATCTTACCGTCACTTGAAAACCAAAAGGCCTGGAGCTTCTATACACTGCCTGCTGAGACCTTCTTCAACTTTCAACACATGGATTTCATTGGAATAAATAGCTGCTTTCATTTCAGCTGGATAAATTTTGTGCTTGGATAACTGTTAAACTCGTGTTCAAGACTAGCCCACGTTGTGGAAACTAGGCCGCAACGTATTATATGCAAGTATTGTGTTAATGAGTGTGTATCGGTCTGTAACAATTGATATATTGTGTTGCACTAATATAGACATACCTGCACAACAAGCTTCTACCCTCGGAGGTTTCTCTAATGGAAAATGCTCTGCATCAAAACCACCATTTGGTTTTTAAAGTAGGACTGCTCTTTTAAATTTAGAAGAATATCGATGTTTGGAGAAAATTTGTCTAAATTGTTGATCTTCATTATTGACTTGATATGGTCATTATAGTGTTCAATCTCTTAAGTACCTGACAAATATGTCAACTCTAAAGCTAATGCAAGCTCTTTATTCCAAGTCATCGATAAATCTCAATCAGGGGTTCAAAATTCAGTATCGACTGATATTTTTCTCTCTCATTTTTTTTTAAAAAAAAGCTGCCGATATTGGCCGAGATATTGATGTATTATTTGGACCCCTGATCTCAACACTCTCTTTTATTGATGACTTATGACATAACAAACATTGATATGAATTGTTAGACACCTAAATAATACATCAAAAACTTCAAAACTAATGGAACTTATAAAATCAGGCACTTTTATCTCAAATCATCGAAGAATCTTAAAACTTAGAATAAAGAGTTTGATTTTTTAAGTTTTATAAGTTCTGAAGCTTTTGACATGTCCATCAGATACCTAACATATATGACATTGGAAAAAAAGAGTTGTTAAGTGTTGTTGGATGAGAGAATTATCACCTTTCGAATAAAGAAACCACACTTAATCTCAAGGGGTTGATCTAATGGTTAAGATACAAGACTTAAGGATTGAAGTCTTGAGTTCAATCCATATTAACTCTAATGAAAGACCATTCTCCGTAAGTATAAACTAAAATCACCAATTGGCCGAGGCTTTCAAAATATATTACAACCTGTTGTTTATTTACTTAGAAAGAGCGAGAGATCCATTCATATATTGTAATTTTGCTACCCACATCATATGATCTGGTAACTACTAACTAGTAGTTCCTTCATCACCCTTGACTCTTTCCCACATTACCTCTTTCATCATAAGAAATCAAGTGTCCCCTAAATGGATAGGAACTTGCACACTGAAGAATATTGGTCAATGGTTCAACTTGAACCTGCAAATGTGGCCCACCACATGAATGAACTGATTTGATTTTCAGCCTTGTGGGTCCCATCTGATGCTTCCATATGATTCAGTCATTCATGCCTCTGTGAATATCTTGGCTTTTTTTTTAAAAAGGTTTTCTATTGATTATTAGTACTACTACTCATGTACAGTGTAGAGTAGAGACAAGTTACCACGCAAAAAGGAGCTTTATTTGGCTTTCTCTGTCTATGATGATCCCTGTCGCCTGTGGGCTAAGCTCAGGTCTCTTCAAATGCCCAAAAAAGGAAGTCGTGGTCAACAAAATTTTCCACAGTTCTATTGAGATATATGAGGGTCGAGTGATATATATCAATTTTGAAAATTATTATATATGGAGTGATACGAAATGTATCGACTGATATTTGATATATATCGGTCGATTTTAATACATTTAAAAAAAAATTAAAAGAGAAAAATACCGATCGATACTGAATTTTAAATTCCTGCTATATATCATAGATTAAAAGACCTTAAATAAGGTGTCCCACCTTCTGATAGCAACCGACTAATTCTCAAGACATGTGCAAGTCTCCCAAACTCACTCAAGTGAGTCGATTTATGGAGAATGACTATGTGGAGTGAAGTGGAAATCAAGCTCAGGACTCTCGTTTTTTGAAGCTTTTTGAAATAGGTTCCTAACAATCATTCCAACTCCTCGTATTAAAATGTAACTGATTTTGTTAACAATTTTATAATAAAAAAGATTGTTAAGATATAATATCTTTTTTTATTGAAAAATGTGCCCCACATTAAATTAATTCAATTTTACTGTTACTTATTATGAGGTAATTTCATCCAATTCTTTCTCATCACATCATGTATTCATGGTGAAAAGTGTTTTGTATCACAATTTTAATAATCACTTTCTTTTTTTCTCTTAAATTTTCAAGGATCCAAATTAAAAAAAAAAAATATCGTTAATATTTCACTCTTCTCCCTTTGGCTTCAGCCAAAAAGTCTTGACAGGTGTAGGGCCAGGTCTCACAAATTTAAGTTCAATTGATAGGTGATTACACGGATATAAAGTATATAAAGTTTCACTATTAATTGATTTTCTGAGTCATATAATCTCGGCCTTTAAATTTTGATGAATGTGAGCCATTGATTTTTAAAGCTTTAAAATTAAGAGATAGGATCATCAGATGAAAGTGAAATTTCATACAAAACATTCATATGATCCTCTTTCCATCAAATACAACAAAATGTGCCCTAAAAATCTATTTTTAGACGGTGTCTCAATAGAGTTTTTCTTTAATTTTAATATAAAAAGAGAAAAAAATATTTTTCACATGAGATAATGTTTTGCTCAACTTAGTAGGAGCAGTCTATTTTGAATCAGAGAAAGTAAAAGAAAGTACTGTTCTCCTCAAATAATTTTTTTGATAATTTTTTTAATTAAAAATTTATACAGATAAAATATCATGTCAAATCATTATTTTCTTTTACTCAAGAGAAACATAGAATAACTTCATAATACTTTCAACTTCATCTGCAGTGGGCCTCGTTAGATGTATTTCCTCGAGTTTGATCAATCAAGCCATGGGCTCCACATGGATGCAATCATGGATCTCAGTAAGCTGTACTTAGTAAAATTAAATCATGGATTAAACCGTCTTTCATAATGATTTGATCTAATCAAATTCAATTGTTGAATCTAAGTGTTTAAAATCATAAAGACATGATAAGTTGTTAAAATAAACAATAAATGTCAAAATTTATTAAAAATGAAAAAAAACATATTACAACTATAGTATTATAATATAAATAGTGGAAAATGATGATTTTAAAGAAAAAAAAAGTGAATAAAAAATAAAATGAACAGAAATTATAATTGACCTTGAACAAACTGAATCGTTTGAAGAATCGAACCATCTTGTAGACTGACTGATTTGAGTCTAATCATGTCAAATTGTACATTTCAATTTTGACTTGTGACCTTATCATCTCTTCTCAAATCTCTTCTCAACTAGTTTTCATTATTATCATCTAAATTATTTGTTCGTTAATTATAAGTTGGTCTTTATATTTTAATTTGACAAATTATTTTTACGACCACCTGTCTATTTGACACCTACCGAAAAACCGTAGACTAGCCCTTCACACCTAGTTCTATTTTTTGAATTTAGATAATATAAGTATAGACCACCAATCACCCAGAGAACAGCTACAATACAAAGGACTCACAAAAAGCATCAGCACAAGGCACAGAAAGGAAGAAAAGCAGATAAAAGAAGAAAAGAAAGGAATCAAATGAAGTTGTGGACATTTGAAGAGCTCCCAGATTCAAAATTAGAATGATTCAGAACCCAAATGCTACCACAGCATAAAATTTCTAATGGGAAACTCCTCCTACACCTGATAAACAGAAATCTACAGACACTACATTACCATCAAGACAATGAAAAAGACTTCCCATCCAAGAGAAAACCAAAAGAAAATATAATTTAAAGGTCTAAACTCACCCTCCTCTCTACACCAACTTTGCAGATGATGTTCTAGTTCTAACAAGAGAGAACAATCAGATGGAACTCTTCTTTGCCAGGTGCTGCTTGTTATTGTGCATCCATACCTTTAGAACTCTCCTCTTAATCCCAATTTCATGGCAGAATTGCTGGACGAGTCCTTCTTCTTGCTTCTGAATCCTCCACCCGACCTTCTCGGCGAAACCCAACATCTTCTCCTTCTGATCTTGGGTGAACTTGGTCCTGAACCTCTTCTTCACTAGAGGAGTAGGCCTTGCTAGGGGGCCAACGCCTTCCTGTTCATCTGATTCTGCTGGGACTGGGTGGCCCATGTTGTAGGACATGATCAGGTGGGGTGGAGGCGGTAGCGGTGGCGGTGGCCTTGGAAGTAGACTGCCGGTAGGGTACCCGAAGGCTTCTGGGCCTGCAATTAGGACTCCCTTCTGACCCACAAGTTTCCTGACTTTGGGGTTGTAGTAGTAACACCCACAGGAGGAGGGCTGACCTTCAATTTCTTTCCTGTGGAAGTTCCTGTGGCAATTGCAGGCAGAGCATTTAAGGGCTTCGAGGGTGCCTTCTTCTCCACTTGGCATGAATTCTCCACACCCATCTGTGGCATTTCCACCCATGGCAGCCGCATGGTTCTTGAGGCATTCTCTATACCTGACTACCTTCTTCAACGGGATACAGTCCTCCAAATTGGGGGAGACAGGACCATTGGAGGAAATTGGGGAAGAAAAGGATTGGATAATGTGGGTTTGGGGAGAGTTGTCAAGGACCATTCCTGCATAGCTGCTGCTAATTGGCACTGAAATATCTCTTTCATGGCCTGAGATTTCCATTCTTTCTCTCTGTCTCTTCCTTTTTCTACTCTGCTTGAGCAGCAGAAGAAAATACCCGAAAGCAGAGAACTAGACCCCCCAGTTGAATGAATATCTCTTCAATTTTCTTTTACTGCTCCTGCAACTCTCTCAACTTAAACCCCCTTCAGAAAGAAAACAGAGATTTTTAGCCTTTGGACAGAGAGAGAGAGGACAAAAGTTGAAGTTTCCAGTTTTTGGTTCTGAGATTGTTAGGCCAAGCCAAATAGTACATGTACAATTTGTTTTTCTTTAATTTCAAGCAGACCCAACTGAAGAGAGAAGACAAATGACTTATAGAATCCGACCAAAAGATTAAATTTGCAGTTGTTTTTGAGCCTGAGATTCTTGGAACTCTGAGAGTAACACCTATTTCTTTATTTCTCTAACCAAACATTTGAAGAAAGCAGAGGCAATGAAAGACAAACAAGATAATAAGAACCTGAGATGCTGTAGCTCTGACATTCTTGAAACCCTTGCCTTAACATTCCATCTTCACTATCTGAGAACAAAATTCAGAATATTAACACAATTTTTTTTTTTTTGCAATTAAAGTAGAATCTAGAGACTAAACCAATTTCTAAGGCCTTTTTTTTTACTGGGTGCCCATTTTGATGGGTAAAAAAATAAAGAGACGCGGCAAAACTGGACAAGAAAAGAGTTGCCCCACCTATTGTTCTATAAAAATGCAGAATGCTGTTTGATCAACAGTGGTTTTTCTAACCAAAACAAATGCACCCTCTCTTCCTTTCTCTTTCTTTAGAATAAGAGAGATTAAGAGAGAGAGGACAGGATTTAGAGCAACCTCCTGTTAGCTCACTAGAAGTAGATGGTGCAGAAGACAAATGGCAAGAACAATATTAAAAAGTGATACAACCATACAAAACCTTTACCTTAACTTTGCACTGAGATGAGAGAGAGAGAGAGAGAGAGAGAGAGAGAGAGAGAGAGAGAGGAAAAAAGATTTTTCAGAGGAAGAAGAAGAAGAAGAAGATGGGGAGTGACAGAGGGAGAAAAAAAAATGGCAGATTTTACAGAGCAAGAGGAAGATAGAGAGTCACAGAGAGAGAGATTTTAAAAAAAAAAATGGGTAGCTTTGCTTGCACTATCGAGCAACAATGTGAGAGAGAAAGAGAGAGTACCAAAATTAGATTTTGGAAATCTGTCATCACAGATAAACCATCATTTTTAGAAGATAATTAATTAAATTGAGGGCGCAGGAAAATTACTGTACTGTTGCTTGTTGGTCAGAGGTGACACCAACTTGGGATTGGTCAGCCTATTTTGATGTTTGACCCAAACCCCTGAAACACGTGGGACCTCGATACTTACACCTGGAATTCAATTTTCAATTTTGTTTTACAGTCATGGTAAAAATACATTTATAAAAACAATCAGTAATTTATTGATATTATTAAATAATTAAAAAATATAAATTTAAATAAAAATAATATATCTAACTATACTCTATCTATTATAGATAAAAGGGGGCTCTATCTAGAGGCATGCAAGGCACTTGCAGTAATCGAGTTGGATTTTGAAATTAAAATTTTGATCAAATAGAAAATTTGGATGGAAGAGTTGAAGGGGATTGAAGGTTTTTCCTTAATTGTTAACACCTTATTAATCATTGAGACATGTATAAAACTTATTACACATATGAACTGAATAACTCTACGATGAGTAGTCATTTCGATTAGTATGTGAATCGAACTCATACTCCATGAGGCAATTGAAGTTTGAGAAAATAGTGGGCATTTTAGCCTATTTTGATTTGGCTTTAGCTTTTTCGAAACTTTTTTAAAATACAAATGGAATTCAAAATGAACCTAAATTTCAGCATTTTTTTTTTTTTTTGGATTTTTTCAGAGAAAATGATAAAAACAAATATTTGCATATGGCCCATCTTTTAAAAAAAAAATTGTTTTCATATTTCAGCCAAATTTTAGTTTAAGATTAGTTTAAAATTTGACAGGTTGGTTTAATTTTGAATTCTTGTTTATCAATAAGTTGGTATATTGTATGTGAACTTTTATTATGAGAAGTAAATTGATCCATTCTGTTAGAGATTCTCACCCTTACTCTTAGCTTGAAAACTTGTTAGTGATTCAAAGAATGGGTTATGCTAATATAATGTGTATTGGCCCCGTAAGTTAATATTTGTCATTTTCGCTGATATGTAAAAAGATTTCCATGTTGAAAAATGCATAAAATAATAAAAAATGGGAAAATAGAACTATTTTAATCTTATTCTGATTATAAAAGGATTTTTCACTCATAGTGATTTTACGATGGGTTTTTCACTATTTTTCATACGTAAATTAAAAAAAATATATATAAAAATTTCAATATGAATAAAGAACGTAAAAGAATTTTAAAATTCTTAAAATGAAACACCAAATTGATAAACATATGACATAAAATACGTATTCTTTATTTCTCGTAATGACATGTTTTTTTCTCAAAATAAAAAAGTCACACAAAGGACATGAATTTTATTTGACATTTTAATTCAATTCCATAAACATCAAAGAAGAAAGCTTTAATGATAATTTTTTTTAAAAAAAAACTTCTAAATTTAGAATTTTATTAGAGTTAAAATTTGAAAAAAAAAAAAATTATGTGTAGTGGGAGGAGAGCATCATGCTTTCCATGGAAAAATGTCTGGATTGGAGCTTAGGCGAAATTGATGTGATCTTCGACTACTTCATGATAGTAGACAAGAGTCACAGAGCAACACGAGGGAAAAAACTTTTCCTTTAATCAAGAATGATTAAGACCAATGTTATCACAACCGGACGGTGTACCCAACCGTCTTCGAGGAGGTCAGGATTCAATCGGGTTCGACCGCGGTCAAAGCCGGTAAAAGCCGATCAAGTATTAAAATAATATAAATATTATATATAATATTAAGTAAGACATATTTTACCAATAATATTAATATAAATATTAAAAATAATATTCAAACTCTGAGTAATATACCAAAACGGTGATATAGGATAGAAATAGTAATAAATTTTTATATTTCAAATATACACATTTTTTTAAGGAGAAAATTTTAAAAAAAAAATAAAATAAATTCAAAAACCATGAACCGCGGTTCACGGTTCACGGTTTTGACCGGTTTTATGCGGTTTTGACCGCCGGCCGATTTTTTCGCCGGACCGAACAGCGGACGATGCGGTCGCGGCTGAACCGGCGGTTCAGCCGCGGTTCGGTCCGGTTTTGATAACACTGATTAAGACAGAGAAAGAAGTGATGAGAGCAATCAAGCAACTGGACGGCAGGGATTTCAGGGCAGAATGCTTGAGGTAACTCTACCAAAATCTGAACCAGATACTAGAAAATGAAAGTGGATTTCAGAGAAAATTCTAATAGAGAATTTTCTGAATCAATTTAAAAAAGCGAATTTTTTTTTTTTTGGGTTAGATTTTCATTCTATTCTAAAAAGCTACTATTTACAAAATTATTCAGTGTACGTGGATGAAAAACTTAAATACACTTTGCGTACTCTTAAGTGCGAGATCCGAATATCTTAGTCATCAAAAAAGCTTTCAACAAAAGCCATTGAATTCAATTGTTACATGACTCAGAAAGAGAAAAGTGACATGCGTCAAATGAATCAAAGCTCTCTTTAGTGTTTGTTTTTCAATTTCTTTAAATTGAATTAATTTTATAAGAAAATTTATCTTTGAATGCAATCTATGTTACACATGTCATAAACTTCGACATCATTTGGATGATGAAAACTCATCCTTTTTTTCTTTTGCATCAAAAATCTTATTTTCAAAACATATAAATGAGTTGTCGTTTCTCGAATGAGGAAAATGACCCTCTTTTCCTTGTTAAATTTTCCATCTCTCTTCACAGAAAATGAATTTCTTGAAAAAATAGTAAAATAGAAAACTTGTTTCCTTAAAGAAGAGGGAAAACCTTTATTTTCATTAGTCTTCATTTTTTATGAGCTGAAACATGACAAATAGCGCTTTAGAGTTCAAAACAAATAATCTTTGTGGCAACGAATGATTACAGTAAAATGATAAAAGGGAACCCTTTATTGTAAAAGCCAAATGCATCGCTAAATTTGAAAGAACTTTTAAAATTTTTATTTAATTTTCAAAAAAATCTTTTATATTATGAGATTTTTTTTTTTTTTTCATTTCTCCGTTTTTATGTCGATTTAACACAACTAATATGAATTTTAATTTATTATTTTAAAAATTGCAGTTGGGCACAGTTAACTCCACCGTAAAACTAAAGCTCTCCTTTTGGAAAAAATAATTTGAAATTTAGAAATGAATGTCATTGCCTAATTCCATTGATCTATATTTTTAATTTACAATTTTCAAACTAACTTATCCAGTGTCCTAAAGATATCATCTTCCATCCATCATATTCAATATTTTAAATATCAGACACAGGGGTACAAATATCGCCCGAGATATCTCGTAATATCTTGTATCGGTGAGATATCTCGAGTTTTGGACTCCCGATATATCTCAGCCGATACGGGATAAATCGTCCATATAGGCGAGATCTCGGCTGATACGACCGAGATCTCGCCGATATCAACCAATACGGCTGAGATTTGACAAAAAAGAGAGAAAGATAGAGAAATATCGTCCGATATCGGTGAGATATCGGCCGATATTCGTGGGACCGAGATCTCGGACCCAACGATATTTCTACCCCTGATCAGACTAAAGTCTCTATTTAAGAGAGATTGAGTTTGAGTTGTATTGGCTAAGTCCGAATATGACTTGATCAAATCTCTATTAAAATCGGATCAAAATAATAAAATTCAAACGAGTGATAAAACAATTCAGTTGTATTGATTATTGAAGATAATTGAGTCTAAGTTCACTAAGACAGTCAATGCAAAGGAGTTGGAGTGATAGTCAAAAATTCGTCTTATAAAGTAAGAGTTTTGTGATCGATTCTTACTCCACCAGAAAGGAGTATCCGGAATAAATACGAAGTCTTGCACATGTTCTTAAAATTAATTCGGTGTTCTAAGAGGTTTGAACCCCTTTTACAATGCAATATAAGAATTTTGAAACAGCCTTAAGAGGGTGGAGGTGGGTTGATGAGACATGCTGGTTCCCTGTGTACGCTACATTTGAATTTTGAAAGGGAACCATTTAAGTCTAGTGGACCACCTGATCCACTGATCACAACCTCCACTTATCTTCCATGCAACACGTCACTTTCTCTACTAAATTTCTTCTGAACCATTATTCTTCCGTAGTGGGTCTTCAATGTACCGACCCGAATCCATTATGGTTTTAAATTGGGTCGAGTTGAATTGAACTGAAATTAGAAAAAATAAAATAAAAATTAAACCATCAGATTGGGTAAGGATGCGAAGTGCTGTGTCTTTGAAACTCAATTCCAACGAAAATGAGTCAACTCAGAACTTAAAAATGAATGGTGGATTGAAAAGTCGGGTCGGATCAAGGATTGCCATCCTTAGTCATTGCACTGGGTCTATTCTGATGAGTAAACCTCGACGAATTGAATTGATGAAACCGTCCTTACAAGATGTTGCTTATGAAAATCTGTTGGTCTTGGTCCAAGTTTAGACCTGATGGGTCAAATCCATTCCAAAATCCGGCTTAACTTTTCAAATAGTATGATGGTTAATCTAAAGGGATTGGAGTGATGATCAGAATGAAAGTGAGAGTTTTGAATTGGATTCTCACTCCACTTCAAAGGGTCACTTTCCATAGATTTATCCAATGTGTATGGATAGGGATTTGCATATGCTTCGAGAATTAGTCGGGTGCTCTAAGACATCTTCACACCTTACTCTAATAGTATGATGGTTGACACAATGACCCACCTAAGATATGACTATCATAATCAATGTTATCAAACCCGGCCTGATCTGCTGGTCAACCGTGACTTGCCTGAAACACGGGTCAGGTCATTTAAAAACCATTCTGGATTAAAAATCCTTGCAACCCACGGGTCAACCTGGTTTATCTAATAAACCCGTGACCCTTAAAAAAACTTTGTTTCTTTAAATGAAGAAAACGAAGATGAAGATGTTGGTTATTTTGGGAATATAATTTTTAGATTATTAATTTTTGACATTTACAATTATTTTTGTGAGAGAAAGAATATATTTTTATGAAATATAACCTTATTTAATAATTTAATATTATTTATAATATTATATTTATAGCGACCGGGTTTGACTACAGATCAACCACGTTGAACCTTATTTAAGACACTCTTCCTTCAAAATGAATCGCTCTACGGATCAGATTTTAAAACATTGATCAAAATAAAAGTGAACCATATACGTAAGATGTGGTCTTCGGCATCTTAAGAAACAAAAACGACACTATACATGGACATGAGATTAGCTCTAGCGTTCAAAATAAGCCAAATTAGATCATTGTAACTCTTTTTCTAACTTGAAATTTAAGAAATTGATAACATTTATCCTTTCAATCACTTGATCGAGTAGTGAAAATGAATTAAATGAAGACTTGATCCAAATTGAAGTAAATTTACAAAAGGCAAATAGTATTTAAATAGATACAAGTCATAGGGAAGCTCGACCCAAAGTTATTTCATATAATTTTATTTAAATTATAGCAATTGATCCCACGTAGACTTGATTAAATAATGTTAAGGATTCACATTGGCATCATTTGATTTATAACAATTCAAATCTCAGTGGACTAATCATTTTTTATGAATCTTCCAATCCACACACGGAGTAAAGTTAAAGAAGTAGTTTTTTAGAGTTGAATGTGACTCGAATACAAAACTTTACTTTTTAAAAGAGGTTCTTGACCATCAGGCCAACCTCTCGGCATTGAAAAAAAAATTATTATTGAGAACTCAAATCCAATTTGTTGGATAATAATTGTGGCCCAACGTGGTTTTTAAACCTCCAAGTGAAATGAATGGTTGTAGAATACAGAGGACTTTACATAGATTACAATCAAAAGTTCAACTTCAGCTTAGTCATTCAAATTATTTGTTTTCTGTTCTCTAATATGATTATCAAATCATATTGAAATTTATTTGTTGAATATAAATAAACAATAATGATATCCATAAAAATAGTGTCTCCATTGTTAGCTTTTTAGTTGTTCGTCAGCCTATTAAAGTGAAATACTCCCTCTGTCCCAAATTAGTTGTCCTATATGGATTTTTGAATTGTCCTAAAATAGTTGTCTCATTTATATTGGAGTAGTATAAAGTGTATTGAAAATAGATAAGATCACATAGATAGAGAGTTCCTTAAAAAATATAAATATTTCAAATGAGACAACTAAAATGGGACGGAGGGAGTATTTACCAATCTCTTAAGAATCGTCACCATTTACTACATGTCTAAAAATAGGGGTGAAACTTGGATTGAATTTTTACTCGACTTGTACGACCCGACTGAAAAAATATGTGGGCTGGATTAAGTATTTTTTTTACTAGAGTTGGATTGGGTTGAAGGATTAAAAACCTGAATTAAATTTGAATCGGACTGCGCTCGGCTTTTAAAAAACCGATCGGACTCAACCCGACCCAACTTAATACCTGAATACTTTAATTTTTTATGAATACGTTATAGGTTATGATTTAATTAAAAATAGAAAACTAAAATAACATAGAATAGAAAAATAATAACTAGAAATAAAAATAAGAAACTAATAAATTATATAAAAATTATACCCACTAAAAGTCAACTTTGTATTTAGTAATGAACCCAAAAGAAAAAGTGATTAATTAAGGAGTAAGAAGAAAAATAATTATATTTTTTCTGATCAGACAAGTGGGTTTAACAAATTCTCCAATTTGTGGCTCTGTTCATTATGTTAAATTGCTGTCTGATTCTTTCTTTCATTCTTTCTAAAGAAAGAAAAAGGAAAGAGAGATGCACGTCTCATAGATTTAATGATGCAAAGTTAGACCAAGGTTAGACTATTTAATTATTGAATGTTCTGAAGGATTATGATGGGTTTGGACTAATTAAGACATTAATAAAGACAAAGTTCTCAAATGATCCTAATGAAATTATATAAAGTATAACAAGTGTAGCAGAAATAGACAACACTAGGGTTGCACAAGACAAAGTGGGTGTTGCTTGCAAGGGAGGAAAGAAATAGACAACAGTAAGCTTTGAGAAATTCCTTCCTCTCCTTTGGCCATCTTTGTATTTTTTCTAATGTAATTAGAGGTGTTTAAGTTAAAAAAAAAGGGTTACTTCTAATGATTGATTCTACTAATTATACAAACTTCTTTTTAATCTGAAGTCAGCATTTTTATAGGTTGTAATTATATGAGTTCACTTGATCTGAACTTCTAGAATTAGACTAGAGGTTTTAAATTTGATTCATCTCAAGTTTATCTGATATACAAACATTGCAGGTGGTTTCGTGTATTCGTAGGTTTAATCTCATTTTTGATGTGGTGTGGAGATACCCATCTTATCCGAAAAGAAAAAAAAAATTATTTGCAGACTTCGATATTTCCATTCAATCCAAAAAGAAGAACCCACATTAGAAGTCTGGTCACGAAAAACAATTTGTAAAATTTAAATACTATCATCAACTTAAAATAAATAAGATAAATGACTTTAATAATAAATATGATGTACAAATTTATATAAGAGTTTTATTTTCTTTAAAATTACATATCAGTATAAGATGTGTCCAACAATCACAACCTAGTTTTCACTTATGGCTTTTGTCATTTTACTTTAGTGCATATATTTACTTAATTTTTTAGGTCGAGGGGTTTTTTAATTCGACCGCGACCAAGCATCTATTATAAAAAATTTCCATTAGAAAATACTTTAAAGTAGGTGTTCAAATCTCAGTATCGGCTGAAAATTTTCATTCACCTAAATTCTTTTTTAATTAAAATCTGAGATATCGGCCGATATTAAATCTTTATATATCGACCGATAGAATACGTATCAATGGACATTTAAATCCCTGCTCCAAAGTTATTCAGCTTACACACTTCTTTTCCTCATAATATTAATAAAGCTTAGTCCCATTTGGACGATCCCTGACCAAAGTTGTCAAGGGTCTTTTCCTTGCAAAGAGTTTGGAAGACAAGTAGACATCCCACAAACTGTATAAGACATAAATGAATGAATGAATGAAAATGATATCAGTAATGCATGAATTCAAACACAAATCAATAATGTATGCCATTAGGGCTGTAAATGGGCTCAGTAGGGACAAGTTATAAGATATCACTCAATAGTTGCAAACCCATTTGTCCACAACTCGGTGGGTTGGTTTGAAAAACTTTCGATTTAATAGATTACTTAAATGGCCAACCTCAATGTAAAATTTGATTTAAAAATTCACCAAATTTGAGCTTATTCCTACAGTAATTGTAACTAGAGTGGGTTTAAATTGGGAAGAATGATACTGGGTCTTGGAATAAGTGTTAAAACTTTTCACAATAACTCAGGTCTAAAGAACCCAATATGTATTAACTTATTTATTGGCCATTTATTATTTACGAACTAGTCTCGTGGAGTTATAAGTTCGATTCTCACTTCCCTCTAAAGGGTCAGTCTCCGTAGATTTATTGAGTGTATGTGTGAATAGGGAGACTTGCATATTGCCCTGAGGGTTAGTCAAAATCATTTATCAACAGACAATTACCAAAAATATAATTTTAGATTTTTCCCTTTAGAATCCATGTCAACAATTATTTTTTTCTCAAAAAATAACAAATGTAAGCTTGTTTTCCAAGGTGTAAGATATACCTTTCATTTATTCTCTAAACTATTATTATAATCTGAATTTGTTGGGGTCCTGGAGAACAAACAAGCTTGGAGAAGTTTGAACTATATTTTCAAAGAATTTGATGGGAGATTGGACTCAAAAGATATGAGCCATGAAGTCAAGTCATGGAACAGAGGGACAATAAACACCAAGAAAAATACAAAAAGAATGGAAATTTCTCCAATTTTCTCAATTTCTGATAATTTGAATTCAGTATATCGATCTTAGTAGAGATCAGTTAAGTCCAAAACAGCATATTTCACTAAGATATCAGCCTAAGTTTATCACGTTTCTGGAAAATTTGATAGGTTTTCTTGGGTGGGTCTGGCAATCAGTCCTGATGGGCTTGGGTCATATTGTCTAACCCTAAATGGCTAAACCAACTCAGTACTTGTGACCACATTACCAGATTGCTTTGGGTAATTGCCAATGAGTTGACACTGAGTCATGACATCGCAACCTTTACCCCATTGAAAATAAATCATGTTCAGATAGTCAACCTAAGTCATGAAAAAAAACTTGGAAGAGGTGAAGAGAGTTGATGATGGGTATATAAATGGGCCGGGTTTGGACGGGGCTTGCAAGGAAGCACTATTATAGGAGGCTAGAATTTTGGGCTAGTAAATACCATTTATAACGACCTTGATTTGAATCCAACCTCTACAATTCAATGAGCTCTCTTATATATCCCTTTCATATTTTTTTCCTGGACAATGTGGGACTTTTTCCTACATCCACACGCCCAACCAAGCATGAGCCGTCGGTCGGACCAACTATGCCTGTCGATTGGACTGACACTGGCTCATTGTTCTTAATTTCTGGCACTATTGGGCTCGGCCGTCTGGGCCTCAGGACTGAGGCCTTTACCATCCACCCACTTAAGTTCAGAACTGCCTTCAGCTCGTTTTGGTCTGCTAGGCTTCTGGATCAGGGCCTCAGTCAACCCACTTAAGCCCAAAATTATCCTAAGTTCGGCTCGACTACAACAACTCAATCGGCTACTAATTGAGGCCCTAGAAGATTGGGCCTCTGCAGTTTAGTGTACACTCCATCCCTAGTCAGTGGTTCAGCACGGGATTGCTCCGGGTAGTTCCCGGTAGGTTTTGGGCAGAACTCAAATCGATATCAGGTCAGAATTGGCTAACCTAAACGTGGAAATTTGGGTGGGGAGGTCGGCACAGATTGAGAATTTAAAAATTATAAGGGCTGGCTAATCCAGGCCACCCAAACCATTTGTCATTGGGAGTTTGGGACAAGTACTTGGGCCTAGATTTAATTGTGGACCCAAAAAATTAGGCCCAGAAGTAGCTCATTTGTCATAGTACTACGTTATTTTCTGTTAATTGTCAGATATTCCAGGATTTGGTGGGCCAAATCCTTTGCATTTATGCAAAGCCCTGGAGACACTAGCCCCAACCTATTGAACTATTGATGACTATTTATGAAATTCATTAAAAAATAAAAAAATTTACTTTAAAAAAAAATAAAAAATATAAATATCAATATTTAAGACAATATTCATTCTAGCCAAAATCGATATTTATTAACTTTTAAAAAAAAAATCGACCGAGATATATCAACTGATTTTTGTTTTCTTTGATCGATACACATAATCTCAATCGAACTTTATACCGCTGACCAAGCCTAAGATATTAAGATCAAACAAGTAGCTCATTTAAATGATTAAAAATCAACTAATCAAGTAAGACCATTTTTTTTAAGACGAAATCATCACCTTACTAATCTTTCAAACACATATAAACCTCCAAAAACCATTGGAATATTATTCCTCAGTATAGTGAAAACTTAGATAATGATGAAATCATTTTAGTAAAAATAGGAAGATATTTTAAAGCAGATATCATTTTTGAATTGCACACAAATTTTCAAATTTTAAACAAAACACTTAGAATTGCTATCTATTGAAGTTCTCCCCCAAAGAAAATTCAAAAAAAAAAAAAAATTCAAAATTAGGAATTTTTAGGAAAATATATATAATAAAGATTTAAATAAAACTCGTCCGACACATTGCAACTCAACATAAGAAAGTAAAGAAACACAAATATTAACTACTCCTGAAGGAATTTATTACATCACTCTCCATCAACCCGAACTCATTGGTTATGATCCACAATCAGACCCAAAACCCGAAAGCTGAACCTATGCTTTGGAGGCCTTGATGTCTTCTCCCTTGGATTCTTCTTCGACTATGTTCACCACCTTCGGCTGCCTCTTCTCCTCCGCCACCTTCTGAATCGTCACTCTCAGAACTCCGTTCTCCAAATGGGCCTTCACAGAATTCAGGTCTGCATTGCTCGGAAGCCTAAATTGCCTCCAGAACTTGCCTTCACTCCTCTCTGCTCTGTGCCACTTCTCACCTTCCACTTCCTCCTCTGCTTTTCTTTCCCCACTTATCTTCAGCACCCTGTTCTCTTCCACCTCTATTTTTATCTCTTCTTTCTTTATCCCTGTTCACAAACACAAGATTAGATAGGAATTAGGATCCTTTTCCATTCAATTGATCAGGACAGATACAAACTCGTTTACCAAAATCCTGTTGAGGTGCGAATGAGAATCTCACATTAATTGTGAGAGAGAAAATTAAGAATTTATATAAGATTGGATCACTCCAGTTATAAGATTGGTCTTTTAGGCAGAAAATTCAGTATCAACAGTGATTAGATATCAGAACTAGTTATCCAAGCCACAACATATAACATATAGATTCAGATATCCTCTGATGATTGACAACGTTCTATCTATCAAATAGCGGTGCAAAAAGAAAAAACTATGGACTTGAATGTATTTGTAACTTCTTTTTACATTGATGTATTTGTAAATCCTTTTTAAATTGATGTATTTGTAACTCCTTTTTTCGTTGAATATAAATACAAAGATCTTGCACTAAAAAAAAAATAATAAAGTGGAGAGAACCATTACACAGTTTCTTCATTTTCTATATGAGGATTTGCAGTACCTGGTACATCAATAGAGATGACATGGGCCTGAGGTGTCTCCTTCCAATCCGCACGTGCGAGATTCAACGTCTCTAGCCCTTTGGGAATGGTCAGAGGGGTCTGCTCCAAAATCCTGAATGGGTCATCAGTAGGCATCATCATGTCCCACATTGACCTCCCGTAGGGTATGAGACCCTTGGCTGGAAGGACCAGACCAAGAACGACAAGACCCAGAAGCCAACAAGCCCTCATTGTCCTGTAAGTCCAAATTTTCAATACAATTTTGCAGTAGCAGAGTTGTTGGCTGGAGTTTCAGAAAAGAATTGAACGACAGAACGAGGTTCGATTGCAAAAGAAGAGGGAGATCTTTTGTTGGGTTCTTCTTGTTGTTGTGCTTGGATTGGCTGCGATGATGAAGAATGAATTGGTCGTGTTGGGGTTTTATAGGAGAGAGAGCATGAGGAAAGTAGTTTCCAGAGAAATCTGTTTCGAGAATTCTAGAGCTTCCACAGATCTAACTTCAGGGGCGTAATCTTAGGCCTTCTGCCCACGTGGTTATTTTCTAGACGGTTCCAGGAATGGAATGTATGGGTGACGTGTCATTTTGATCTACGACCATCAAGGGTAAGCCCATGAGGTGTTAGAATACATCCTGTCCGTCCAATCTTAGAATTTGGATATCTTCCTGTTTCCTTTTTAATCAGTTCATGAATTCAAGTTATTATGGCTTTGACGTGTAGTGATGTATCTAGGCCGCCATCCAAGGCTAAGCCCATTAGGTGTTAGAATCCATCCTGTCCGTCCAATTTTAGAATTTGGATATCTTCCTGTTGCTTTTTTAGTCCCCAGGCTAACGCTTAAAAAAAAATTCTTTTGAATTGCTTAGATTCAGAGTGATGAGTGAATTGAAAAAAAAAAAAAATTTGACTCTTCTCATGAAATTAAATTAAATTTATTAATATTTAAAAGTCAAAATTTTCTATGAATCAAATATAATGAAAAAAAAATAGTCAAATTGTGATGAATTTCTAATCAAATATTTTTATCAACTCCAAATGAATTCAAAGTTGATAAAAGAGGTAAGTTTAAAGAGATGAGAGTGTAATTTAAAATTTTAATGAGTCTACGATTAATTCGATGTTTTAAAAGACCTGAACAGCTTGGTTGATTTTGTTAAGAATGAGTACTCAACTCAAAAAGTCAGTCTATTAGATGGAGTGACACAAATTCTTAAAAAGTCCCTAAATCACCTCGTTCACAATCAATGTAGGATTCGTTCAATGCCCCAACAATCTCTCCCTCAAATGAGGCTCTTCGATGAATAGAACGTCGTCCACTATCTCGTCTGGCTAAGAGATTCTTAAGTCCATATGAAGTGACTTGGAGATGTGACTCTAATATTACTTTTTAAAACTAAATATTTAATCTAAAAGACTACCTCATTAGATGGAGTAACTTAAGTCATTTATAAATCTCTAAATTTCTATCTTCACAATTAACATGGGACTATGATTCATAACTTGAAAAAAAAAACTAAATTTTATAAAATGATTAAAGTATTAAAAAAAGTATATTATCACTTCCACCTAAGATAATAGAAAAGAAGGAAAGTCCAAAATTGCAGATTTAGACAATTATTCATCTCTCAATTACTAACTAATTGCACAATTGAATCTGGAAATCTCTCTCTAATTTTCACAGTGAAAATAGAAAAAATGTGAAAGTAATTAATTAAGGCCATTCGTTTACACACCCGGTTTTTCTGCCTCTACACACCCATTTCCGGGTGCGGGTGGCTAATTACCATTTTGCCCCCCGCGTTTCCATTTGTTCGAACGAATTCCTAGCTCATTTCGGCATTCATTCGAACGAATGGACGCATACCCCATTCAATTTTGATTCGTTCGAATGAATCCCCGTATAAAATCAATTTGTTCGAATGAATCGGGTGAACAGTAACGCGCGTTACTGGTCACCCGTTCACTCAAATGAACGGATACAATGAATTGATTTTTTTTAAAATTTTAAAGTTATTTTTTAAGCACTGTGTATTTTTAAAATTTCTTAAATTAAATAGCCAAACTAATTACGATAATCTGATAAAAATATTTTAAGACTTTAAGGTCTTTTGACACTCCTAAATATTTAAAATACAGTATTTTACAAATAAGGGTATCTCTAGGGTATGCCGAAAATACATTTAGGAGTGTCAAAAGACCTTAAAGTCTTAAAGTATATTTATCAGGTTATCGTAATTAGTCCGGATATTCAATTTAAGAAATTTTGGAAATACATAGTGCTTAAAAAATAACTTTAAAGTTTTAAAGGAGATTTATTATTTAATACACTATGCCACAGTGTATTTTCAAAATTTCTCAAATTGAATATCCGGAGTAATTATGATAACCTGATAAATATACTTTAAGACTTCAAGGTATTTTGACACTCCTAAATGTATTTTCGGCACACTCTACGGATACCCTTATTTGTAAAATACTGTGTTTTAAATATTTAAGAGTGTCAAAAGACCTTTAAGTCTTAAATTATTTTTATCAGATTATCGTAATTAGTCTCGATATTTAATTTGAGAAATTTTAAAAATACACAGTGCTTAAAAAATAACTTTAAAATTTAAAAAAAAATCAATTCATTCTAATAAATCACTGATTCATTAGAATAAATCGATTCATTCCGCGTTACTGTTCACCCGTTCATTCGAATGAATTGATTTTATATGAGAATTTGTTCGAACGAATCAAAATTGGATAGGTATGCGTTCATTCGTTTGAACGAATGCCGAAATAAATTGGGAATTCATTCGAACGAATGAAAATACAATGGCAAAATAGTAATTAGCCACCTATACTCGAAAATAGGTGTAGAGGAAAAAAACGGGTTTGTAAAGAGATGGCCTTAATTAATAGAGAGTAAAACAAGAGTTGTAAAAAAAATTCTTTATTGTTTAAATTATAAAAAACTACAGTGTAAAAATTAAATCCCTCCTTTGTTTTTTTTCTCTTTTTAGCGGCATTTAGTAGGTGGTATCGACGAGTGTAGAAACTAGAAAGTAAAAACAGGAAGAGAACTGAAATTTCTGGAACTCTCCCTCTGTTACTACTTTCTACGTCAAGAGAAAGCTCGAAACATCAAGAACGCCGTCTTAACATCCGTTTCATCCCTCCTCTTCTCTATAAAATCGCTCCCTTCTGCCTTCAGTCTCCCCCATCAGACGTCAATCCAACGGTCAATTACTACTTGTTAACATTTCCAATTCGATAGAAAGCCAGAAATGAGGATGAAGAAGTGGTCAACTGCAATCGCCGTCATCATGGTGGTGTGTCTGGCCATGACGGCGGCGTCAGAAGGGTTGCTGATGCCATTTCTGGAGAAGCCGGGGACGGGGAGTCTGTTGTCGGACATTTGGGGAGAAAGGCTTCCGGACCCGTTTAGGATACTGGAGCAGGTACCTTTTGGGATAGACAGGGAGGACGTGGCAGCGGTGTCGCCGGCACGGGTGGACTGGAAGGAGACGCCCCAGGCGCATGTTATCATGCTCGACGTACCAGGTGGGTCTGCGGTATATTCTCTATAAAATTTCAATCGCACTTAATATATTGAGATTTATTGATTCTGTAGTATATTCTTGGTAAATTCTTAATACTAATTTATTTTATTAATATTTTAATTTATTATATTTTTAAATATTATTTTTTTGTGAGAATTTTCAGTAAAAATTGAAAATTAAAAATATCTAAATAATATCAATCTTAATTAATATCCCAAGAACAGTATCTGTGATAATGATATAAACTCTATGAATGATAAAATGAGACAGGGCTAAAGAAAGAAGAGCTGACGATAGAAGTGGAAGAGAATCGGGTGCTGCGGATCAGCGGCGAGAGGAAGAAGGAAGAGGAGAAGAAAGACGAGCACTGGCACCGGGTAGAACGCTCTTACGGCAAGTTTTGGAGGCAATTCAAGCTTCCGGACACCGTGGACTTGGACTCCATCAAGGCCCGGTTGGAGAATGGGGTTCTTACTGTTTCGTTGAACAAGCTGTCGCCTGACCGGATCAAGGGCTCAAGGGTCGTCGACATTGCCGGAGGGGAGGAGGACAAGCTGAAGCTGAGTGAAAGCAGGGACAAGAAAGTAGAGCTCTGATTTCTTTTCCACGTGGAAAGAAAATAATAATAATAATATAAGAGCTAGAGTTGTTGACTTCTTGACTTTCTAATGTCCAATATGCAGACCTGGTATTTAGGCTGAGGTCTTGAGCAAAAGCCCGTGAATCAGGTATTAGATGTACCGAACCGGATTAGATCATATAATTAAGACCTTAAGAATATAATGGACCATGGACTGGCCATTTATTTAGTTTAGAGAACGTTTAGAGAACGAAATGGTCTCACCCTATCTCAAGAAAAATCTTTATGGGACATCTTTCTACATAGTTATATAGTATATGTGACTAAGGAGGTTTGTATATGTTTTGTCAAATGTTTTAATAAATTTAGACACTTTTATTGTAAAAAAAATAGATCGAACTTGGATATTGGCGGCTCCAGAGGCTGGCCCTGGGTATAGACTGTAGGCTGTCGTTTAAGGTTCCAAACAAAAAGAGATCTTACACACTTAAAAGTCTTTAATATATCAGTCATAAAGGTTCTCTAAAATTTCACTCGGCTTTGAACTTCTGAGATTTTAGGAGATCTCAAAGTTGGTCCTGGCTAGCCTTGTCCACTTGGAATGTTAGATCCTAATTCAAGTTTAGTTTTATCAATAGTAATGTGTTCAGGTATTTCATCTGATTAATTTTCGAGACATCTATAAATTTCTCAATTCATACATATTGAGTAAGTTTCACAAAGAGTGATCCTTTGAAGTTGAATGTGAATCTCAATTCATACACATTGAGTAAGTTTCATAAAGAGTGATCCTTTAAAGTTGAACGTAAATCGAACACAAGACATTCACTTCTTGAGACAAGTTTTTGACAAAGTGGTTGAATTTTGAAATTAAAAGTGAATACATGAGTCTATTTTTAGAAATAAGTAAGTGTGGAATAGAATGGAATGGTTGAATGAACTTTAACGCTATATTTGATTCCAAGAATAAATGAGAATGGAATGGAATGGATTTAAATGAATTTTAACTTGGGTAAATAAACTTGATCTCGGCATTTCCTTCCACAAAATAGAATGAATGGGCTTAAATGAATTTTAACTTGGGTAAATAAACTTGATTTCGGCATTTCCTTCCACTTATCTAACTCTTGAGTTCATTTAGCCCGTTCTACTTCATTCCCACTTATTCTTAAAATAAAACAAGCATTTGACTTATGCTGAGTGTAACTTTATTTAGTCCATTCGATTCCACTCTCACTTATTCTTAAAATAGAATGAGCCAAATTATAAGTAGCGATCTTCTACAGGAGATTTGTGTAACTTGACATAGGTTTTACTATATCACCTAATATATTCTTCACTTGACGTACTATATATATATATATAAGGAATGTCAGTGATCTAGTTTATTGTTAATCAGTGAGCTAATTTATTGTTTATCGGTTAATCGATTTTACTATTCATATGGTCAATGATCCGAATTGTTATTCTATATGAAAAAATAGTCTCACTTAGATAAATGTAAGTGAGCCGGTAAGTGACTTGGTATAATCATGCGAAGGTTAGCCGATTTACTGTTGATCAATGAGTTGATTTTATTGTTCATCGGTGAGTCGATTTTAATGCTTATGCGAAGGGCCAATAAGTCGATTTTACTATTTATGCAAAGGTAAAATTGACAATATAATAAAATTTGTATCTATTTAAATAAATCTCCCGTGAGAGTATCACTATCCCAAGATTATTTCTATTAATCGACATCTCTCTATCAATCCAGGCTTTACATAGTCACCCTTCTCCTTTTCATTCCCCTTTTATTGGGCCCGACAGCTCGCAGATTGTCCCACTAAAATTCAAATTCCAAATTGTAAATTTCAACTACTCCAATCTAAAAGCAAAGAGGAAAAAATATAGCCATCCAATTTCATAGAAAGTGCTGATAGCTGGAAAACAATCCTGTTCATTGCCTAGCCATATATACCTTTTAGGTCTTGTCGAATTCAGCCAGAAGGCCAAGCATACCTGAGTGAAGGCCGGAGTCAGGCCCATCAGGCCCAAGAGGAATGAGAGAAGATTTAGGATTTGAATTTGGTGGTAGTTGGGAGTGAAGGGCAAAGAAAATAAAAATCTTTGTGCAACTTGCAGGCCCTAATTGAAGGCATTGGTGTCATCTTTCATTGTAATAATAGCAAACGACAAGAACAGAATGGATTTAAACTCACCCAATCATTGTTGTAGAGTTGTCTTTTATTGAAATTTAGATTTTAATTTAGAAGTTTTTTTATTATCAAGATCTTCAGAATTTCCATAACACTCGACTAATCTCAGAATCTTTAGAATATGTGCAAGATTTTTTACCCACACACACCAAATAATTCTATAGGGAGTGACTGTTTAGAGTGAAGTGAGAATCAAATTTAGAACTCTCGCTTTCAGAAACGAGTTCTTGACTATCATTCTAATCCCTATAAGTTTAATATCAAGAGCTAAAATAATGAATAAGCTTTAAGTTTTGCAAATGATATATTAAGTAATTTAATTTACATCTTTATGAAGAATAATTAGATGAAGTAGACCCATTATATGTTATTGTAAAGTTGAGTAAATTTGATTTGTGGGATCTATTTTTATAAAAAAAACCATTGAATGTCAGCATTCCATAGTGATAAATAATAGATAGTACAATTAACTACTCATAAGGCCTGATTTCTAATGGATTGGACCTTCATAGTAAAAAATTATTAAGCAATTTTCAGACTTAAATAATGCTCATTATAGAGTCCCTTTTTTTTAAAAAAAAAAAATCTACAATCACATTTTAGAACTTTAGCCATTATTTTTCCTGATCAAAAGTTCAACGGCTATTTGCACTAGGCCAAAGTGCATTTATAAATTCTTTCTCTACTTGTTTTAGGAGTCTGATTGAAAATAGTTGAACTCGTACAGATGATGACACCTTCTGCTTCTTAAGACGAGATTTCCAATTCAACTACACTTATATAGACAATGATTCTTATATATTTGTTCTATAAGTACTTTATGTGTAGTCCAATTTCTAATACTTTGTCCAATGTCATCGTAGCTCAGTTCTTCAATTTTCAATGGACATAGTTTGAACATGAAGATGAAGGCCTAGAGAAAGATCTAAATAATTGAATCATGGTTCAAACTTTTCTTATAAAAATTTCACAAGGTAGTGGTTTGTCAATGGAAAAAAGGACCCAAATTATTTCTTATCAAAACGAATAATCAACTAATTCTTGTCATTATATTGAATATGCTTCAAATTTACAAGTTAATACCAAAGATGAATTATAATGATGTAGAGAAACAAAGAACTCACACAAACTACTGTTCATGGCCGGACTATGCTTTATGGAAGTCCGAGTTTGCGGGTTAAAGCTAAGGCCCGCACATTTGGAAAAAGAAAAAAACATTAAGCCTGTGCATGTCTATTGTGAGCTAAAAGTGAATTAAATTTAAGTTTAAAACTCAATTTTTAGTCACTTTTATTTGTGGTCAAACCACAATGCATTCTTGTCCTGGTGATTTTTAAGAACATTTGTTGACTTTGACTAATAAGTTCAAGTGGCAAAAAATTGAGTTTTAAGTTCTATATTGATCTATTTATAATTCATCATATTTTCAAATCTAAATGGTTAGTATTTTAATTAATTTCAAAATAATTAATGGAAAATGACCTATGAACACACGTGCACACATATATTGGCTAAACAGATCAAAAAGTCTTACAGGCTTTCATGGGTTTCTTGCAAAAGCTCAAGCCTGACCGTTTATATAAACAGTCGAGAATTTAGCCTAAGCTCGGGATATACGGACTGGCTTATGTGTTTAAATTCGTTTGTTTACGACTGGCTCAGTAGGGTTTTGGGCTAGTTCGAGCTAAGGAACAACCCTGCTCATCCAAATAGTATTTTACAAACTTTGGGTCTGACTATCAATAATTCCACTTAGCTCTACCAATTGGTTAGATATGCTTAGGCTGGGTTTTTTATGGATAAGGAGAAGTCTTCCGGCATCGCTTGAAATAGAAAAAATAAAGGTTTAAGTAGGTGCAAAATTCAGTATCGACCGAAATTATTCTCTCTCTTCTTTTTTTTAAAAAAAATGTCGATATGATACGGCCGAGATATCGGCCGATATGATGTGGTTTAAAAACCGTATCATAGCGGCCGATATGATACGTATCGGCCTATATTTGCACTCCTGAATTGAGATTTTCTTGTAGATGAGTGGTTTGAATTGTATTAGGTGGAAACTTAGTAAAACTTTTTAGGAGTTATATATTGGTTTTTTTATTTTAGAATTTAGTATTTTATATAAAAGAACCAACATACAACTCATATGAAAATTAACAAGTGTCTTTGCCTTTTTGTTCATTTCAAACTCAACAATCATCAAGTTGATCTCACATTCCTGGTCATTTTAATTTAGGGCTTAAGATTTAATAAAAAGAAGGCAAGGATATCTAATGATATTTTACTATTAAAATCAAGTGACTAAAGTCTTACAAGAAATATTTGTCCACTGAGAACAAGTGATTTTGATTTTATTTTTCATCTAAGGTTGATTCATATGTCGAGTTAGTAATAAACTTTCAATTCCATCAATTAATTTTTCATTAAATTCTAAAAAATTAATTATAAATAACCATCTGCAACTCAAATAGTAAATCGCACATAACATCATCATCTTTTTCTTACAAAGAATTACTGTTGCATGTTTAAACTCACTTTAAAATTCTAACAAACAATTTATCTTTGGACTGTGTTTGGATGAGAGATAAATTTTATAGAGGTTATCTAGAGTTACTCTTGAACAGGTGTTATTCTGGGTATTATAAATATTTCTTACTCGGAAACGGTTTTCAAACATGAAGGAGAGAAGTAAAAAACTGAATTTTTACTTCTATTTCTTAATTATCAAACAAAGATAATGAAAGTTACCTGATCGACAGACGGTGGTAAAGAAAAATTTTAGATGCTACTTGTGTAGCACCAAGTCTGACTGTCAATGGTCCCAACATATAAAAGAATAGTTTAAAAGAATTGAAACCTCACATCTCATGCCCACTCAGTGATAGATAAGGAGATGTGGGTCCATGCAGGCATTGATCCATATTCATGTACCCACAACCCAATTGCAAAGGTCTTCTGACAGTGACCATTAATGTTGTGACAATTGGCAGACTGTCCACGTGGCCCAATTTAGTAACCATACCTTGACTTGATGGGAACCTTGCATTTCATTTCATTTATTCCTCTGTGAGAAGAGGATAGAGTCCTCTGAGTGAGTTGAAATGGAGATCTTTCTCTCTAGTCTCTGTCCTCAAGCTTTGTCTCTTCGTAAAAGACATGAATCGGATCCAACACTCAAATCTGTCTCTTCCTTTCTATGCCTTATCAAATCTTATTTATTTATGTTTGATGAAAGTAGTATTCAAACGATGCACCCAATTAATCATTTTAATCAAAACATAGTATGAATCAAACATAAGAAGGTTTTTGCCTGCGGGTCTCACCATACTCATTCTATTTTTTGATGGTCTATCCATCTGTACCATCAGATCTTTGATCGGAGTATGGTGAGACTCTCCTCTGGCCAGTTTCTTCAGTTGTTGTTTCGGACATTCAAAATCTAATTTTGTAGGTTTTTTTCTTAGATCCGAATCGATCCTTCACTTCTCCACCTATGATCGACACCACCATGATCGCCCCTGTCCTACCTATCTACGGCTAAGGATGACATTGGGTTTTGGTTAACAGTGGAGCCCACGGTTTTCTTTTTCCTTTCCAATCGGTTCGGTGGTATATCCTTCTAATGAATTCGAAAACCCTAGGGATTTGTTCGGTGATTCGGTGGTTGGAAGTGGAAGGGAAACGGTCATTTCACTTAACATTTTGGAATCGGATGTATTGGACAGAATTTCTGAGTGTCTATATGAGCTGCCTAAAAATAAAATCTCTCTTTCAAAAATAGAACTTGTGCTTGAGTAAGTTTTTGATAAAAACAAAATCATTCAACTTAAGGTGAAACTCTATGAAAATGACACTTGCATTTATTATATTGAGAGTTTCTTTCCAACACTGCCACTTACTACATTAATTTTTTCCAACCATTTGCGAAGGTTAAAAATTAAGTAGCTGGGTCATTTTGATAGCCAATCAGTAAAAGTACATATTGATGTAATATTTTAAAATCTACTCAAGAAAATCTTTATTTTCTCCTGAACATTCAGTTATTTTTTGTTGTTTCAATTTTAAAATGTCATTTTCAGTTGTATATATATTCATTATATTTTTTTTAATTTACGTGTGGGAAATATGGGATACCGATCGTAAAACCCATATGGGTCAGTCCACCACCCCTAGGACACACCAAGGTTAGACCATGGGTACTCAAACCCGCAACACCCATGTGGGTATATATATTTATTACATTTTAATTATATTTTATATCACTTTTTTCACAAGATTTTTCGATTATATTATGATAAAAACTTCAAAATATGAAAATATTTCAATATTACCATTAACCAAAAACATCTCGAGAATACTTACAACATTGCTTAAAAACAAAACACCCAAAAGTCTTCTTATTAACAAAAGCATTTACCATAAATCTTAGCCAAATTTTAACATCTGCATATCAGAATAATTATCTGTTGTAAATGGGCTTACAATGAAATTTTGTGAATTTTTTTTTTAAAAAAAAACCCCACTTTGATTCAATTATTAACTGAAATTTATTAGCCAACAAGTTCACAAAAGATGACCAATATTAACTTTTTTTGAAAAGGAATGTAAATTTAATTTCATATTATCAATAAATTAATAAAATTTATTAGCATAATTATTTTTTTTAAATGGTACTCATCTTAATACGGCCATTATTTAAAGCATAGATTTTAGTGAACTTCCTATTTTATTTCTTATCCATCTATAGAAATCAGTTCACTAATCGGTACAAAGTAAATCGATTTTTACAAAGTCAAAGTAAAAATTGAAAAATTCATGCATCCTAGTAAATAATGCGGTTAAATGGGCTCATGGGCACCCTTTAAAAATAGTACAAAGGTATGGAGAAGATGATGTAGGCATGCCTCACGCTGCACATGATAATTTAAAAAAAGTTCTTAATGCAACATAAATAAATCGCATGCTACCCTTGCTTAAGACATGGTGAATAGTGGAGCTTGCATGGTCCCTCTAGCCCGACATTCATGTCTCCAAAAATTGTTACACCTGTCAAATTAAAATGAATTTAATGGGCTTAAAAAGTGATTTATTTTTAAAATTAAAATTAATTTATAGAATAATATGTTTGAAAAGGATTTTTTTTAAAAACCTAAAAATTGCATTTTCATGTTAGAGTGTCTAAAATTTTTATTCCAAAGTCAGAGTGCATCGTATGTCTGATCAATTTTTTTTAGATGAAAAATCATCATGTGTTATTGCACGTTAAAGCTTCATTTTTAAATATGTAATTACTAACATAATGACTAAATTTAAAATTTTAAAAACACTCTAACAAAAAAAATTACGGTTTTTAAGATATTTCGTCAAAAAATTCTTTTAAATGTCAAGTGGCTAGCCAGCTAGCAGTTTTTTCAAGTGTGGACCCCACTCTGTGCCACAGACACTACAGCTAACGGTGGAGCATTGATAGCAAAAAGTGGCTCTATTGTGTTGGAATTCATTACTAATTTACTATTCTTGTTTTATTCATTCCATGTAATTTTGTTGTACTACATGTGGCGATGCGATTGTCACTCTTCATCTCTCTTCTCGTGTTACTGCCGATGTAATATTATTTTGGTTATTGTAATATAATATACCAAAATTTAGATGTATTGTTTGGCTTAAATTTCCGTGTGGGATTTAAATTTAAATTTTATATTTAAATATTTATATCAAAAGTCTGATTAAGGTTTCGATTTCAACTGGGATTCGAATTTTTGCTTAATTTTGTATTATACACTATTTATGCTACATGTGTGTCCTATTTATAAAAACTTTTAATTTTGGCATAAATTTGATTATTCTTCTTCTAACATTCTAAGTACTTTTATTTCAGCTTGATTTGGTGTTGGATTTTTAATTCGTCTCAAAATTGATTTTATTTTGACTATTTATTTTGAACTTTTGAAAATTATAGCTGAGAACTTGATTTTTTACGAGAAATTTCATTCTACAAAGAACTTTTCAAATCGTCCACTTTCATACATTAGAACCTATTTGTGGGTTCGAACCCCCGTGATCAGATCAAAAATATCAGTATGCTAATCTAATCCATTTAAAATATAAATTATATATATATATATAAAACACTCCTCACTTTTTATAATTATTTGATGATTTTTAGAATTGATTCTTTATGATGATTATGTTATAGTGGAAATAATTTGTTTTAGGAAAATGATTTGTGCACCCTCATCTTTTACCCATTGTGCACTCCCCCTATGTAAAATTACAATTTTCTCAAAAAAAGCAAAGAAGGAGAGAGAAAAGAGGAATTTTGAGTTTGGTCAAAATTATAATTTCACATAAGGAGAGTGCACAATGGGTAAAAGAGAGGGGTGCACAAATCATTTTCCTTTGTTTTATAGATTTTTCAAGTGAAGCATAGCAATACAATATACATAAACTAAAAGTATTTATTTAATTATATAGACTGACCTATGACCCAATTTAATTTAACTCGAATTGATTGACTCAAACTAAAAATGAATTGAAATTTTAAAAATGAATCAATTTATAAATAAATCTGAGGAGGCCAAAATATAAATTAAATTAAAGAATAATAATTCAAATTAAATACTATCGAGCTAATATTGAAGGAGAAGGCAGATAACAACTCATTCTAAACTCTGGCATTTTAAACATTTTCTTTAAAAATATCTTCAATAAATTATTCAGATATATTCTTGTGATTCTTTGTAACTCTCAGCCGTTCAATCTTATCAGAAGTCATGGGCGCTCATGAGATTTGGCCACGTCTCAGTAGTAAAAGTGGCCAGGCAGTCGTGGGGGACCGAAGTACGGGCGTGAACAAGACAAAGACAAAGTGGCTAAATTGAAAATACTATTTATCGTCGCTCGGCATTTAGACATCTCGAAAATCTATTAGTAAATATTATATTTTAATTTTTAAATGAAAATTATATTTTTGTCCTTCCATGTGAAATCAATCGATTGAACCGACAGTTCATTTTCACTTCGATCGATCGATCTCTTCAATGTAAAATCGTGCGATTGATTCTATGAGATCGTGCGATTGATACATAAAAAAATGAACGGAATATGCAGTAAATATGAATCAATCGTATGATTCCATAAGCTACCTAGAGAAATTGATTGATTGAAACACAAATGTACGATTGATTCTATTTATGCTACAGTAATGCATAGTATATTATTTAAATAATAAAATTTCCTTTAAAACTTTAAAGTTATTTTTTAAGCATTGTGTATTTTCAAAAAAAATTAAATTGAATATCCGGACTAATTACGATAATATGATAAAAATATTTTAAAACTTTAAGGTCTTTTGACACTCCCAAATGCTTAAAACAGAGTATTTTACAAATAAGGGTATCCCTCGGCTGTGCCGAAAATAATTTCGGAGTATCAAAAGACCTTTAAGTCTTAAAGTATTTTATCAATTATCGTAATTAATCTGGATATTTAATTTGAGAAATTTTGGAAATACATAATGCTTAAAAAATAACATTAAAGTTTTAAAGGAGATTTTATTATTTAACTAATGCACTATGCATTACTGTATCATCGGAAATATAGGCTATTATTTTTTAAGTACTGTGTATTTTTAAAATTTCTCAAATTAAATATCAAGACTAATTACGATAACCTGATAAAAATACTTTAAGACTTAAGGTCTTTTGACACTTTCAAATGCTTAAAACAGAGTGTTTTACAAATAAGGGTATCCCTCGGCTGTGCCGAAAACATATTTGGGAGTGTAAAAAAACCTTAAAGTTTTAAAATATTTTTTATCAGGTTATCGTAATTAGTCTGGATACTCAATTTGAGAAATTTTAAAAATACACAGTGCTTAAAAAATAACGGTGTATGTTGCCGATTCTACAGTAATGCATAGAGCATTAGTTAAATAATAAAATATCCTTTAAAACTTTAACGTTATTTTTTAAGCATTGTATATTTCCAAAATTTCTCAAATTGAATATGCAGACTAATTATGATAACCTGATAAAAATACTTTAAGACTTCAAGATCTTTTGACACTCTCAACTGTATTTTCGACACAGCCGAGGGATACCCTTATTTGTAAAACACTCTATTTTAAGCATTTGGGAGTGTCAAAAGGCATTGAAGTATTTAAGTATTTTTATCAGGTTATCGTAATTAATCCGGATATTCAATTTGAGAAATTTTGAAAATACATAGTGTTTAAAAAATAACTTTAAAGTTTTAAAAGAAATTTTATTATTTAAATAATATACTATGTATACTGCATAAATAGAATCGCACGTTTGTGTTTTAATCGGTCGATTTCTCCAGCTAACTTATGGAATCGTGTGATTGATTATGTTTACTGCATCTTTCTTTTGTGTTTGAGGGATCAATCGCACCATCCCATGGAATCAATCGCACGATTCTACATGGAAGGGATCAATCGATCAAAGTGAAAATGAACTGTTTGTTCAATCGGTCGATTCCACGCAGAAGGGCAGAAATGTAATTTTCACTTAAAATTTGAAATGCGGTGTCTGCTGACAAATTTTGGGGTGTCTAAATGCCGAGCCTCTCTCTTCTTATGACTACAGAGCGCCGGTGTCGTAAGTCCCACACGAAACCCATTCAACCCATTCAATATTATATTTAAGTTATTAAAATTATATTTTTTTAAAACTTACTTAAATCTAATTATTTATAATTCTTATTTGAACATTCTCACTGGTAAATTAAGGGGTTTTCGGCTAAAATTCCCAACAAATGGCATAATTTGTTTGCCGAACCTGCAGAAATGCTAATTGGGAAAACATGCTTCGAGCGTCCCGTCGATATTTTTTGGACGAATTTATCCTTATTCACCAATTGTCATTTTTTTTTTTTTCTAGATAATGCACATTTACAACCATTAATGTATCTCCAACATGATATACACCGTTCAATACTTTTTTTCTTTTCTTTCTCATTTCCTTAATCATTTTTTTCATATTAAAGTGTTTTTTCTAAATTGAAGCTGATTTTTTTATATTAAAATATTTTTTTTGTGTTAAAGCAGTTTTTCTTGTTAAAGCATTTTTTTTTCATTTTAAAGCGTATTATGTTAAACCATTTTTTTCATACTAAGGCATTCTTTTTTGCGAGCGATCCTCCCACGGGCATTTTGTGTATAGAGACATGGATTTTAAGGGATCTCCATTTTACCCTTCACCTGCTGTACCGAAAAGAAGATAAGAATGTCGAGAATCGAATCACTACCGAATCCCTTAATAGCCCACGGCGAGCCAAATTCCCCGAATACAAGAATGTCCAAAATCGAATCACCAACCGGATCCCTTAATAGCCCACGGTGAGCCGAATTCCCCGAATACACGAATGTCCAAAATCGGATCACCAATCTGATCTCTTAATGGCACTCGGCGAGCCAAATACAGGAATGTCTAAAATTTCAATGTGTTGATTTTTACTATTCATGTGAATTTCGGCGAGCCGATTTGAAATTTCGGATAGCCGAATTGCACTGTTCATGAATTTTAACGAGTCGATTTGAAATTTCGAAGAGCCGAATTGCACTGTTCATGAATTTCGAAGCCGATTTGAAATTTTGGAGAGTCGAATTGCACTGTTCATGAATTTTGGAGAGCCGACTTGCAATTTCGGAGGGCCGAATTGCTTGTTCATGATTTTGGAGAGCCGACTTGCATTTTCGGAGAGCCAAATTGCACTGTTCATGAATTTTGGGTAGCCGATTTGTACTGTTCATGCATTCTTTTTTCTTCGGTACGGCAGGTGGAGGGCAAATTGGACATACGGTAAAACCCATGTCTGTATAAACAAAATACCTGTGTGAGGATCGCTGGCCATTCGTTTTATGTTAAAGCGTGTATTTTTGGGTTAAAGCATTTTTTTCACTTTAAAGAGGATTTTTTAATGTTAAATCATTTTTTTCAAATTAAAGTACCTTTCCTAACTTAAAACGGATTTTTTTATGTTAAATTTTTTTTGGTGTTAAAGCATTTTTTTTTCTTAAGAGTATTTTTTTTTTATGCTAAAGACTTTAAGGTCTTTTGACACTCCCAAATGTGTTTTCGGCATAACTGAGGGATACCTTTATTTGTAAAACATTGTGTTTTAAGCATTTGGGAGTGTTAAAAGACCGTGAAGTCTTAAAGTATTTTTATCAGGTTATCGTAATTAGTCCGGATATTCAATTTGAGAAATTTTGGAAATACACAGTGCTTAAAAAATAACTTTAAAGTTTTAGAGAAGATTTTATTATTTAACTAATGCATTATGCAGTACTGTAGCATCGGCAGACCGTCCGAACGACTGTAATAAGTCAGTGCAGTTCATTAGAGCAAATGTTCCGTCCATTCGTTCGAATGAACTAAATTTACACTTCATCATTCGTTCGGATTACTTCATTCATCTGAACTAATGCCAAATGAACTGACCGTTCGTTCAGATGAGTACAAATATGGGGGTATAATGGTAATTTCACTAAAAAATCTGAGTGTCTGTAAGTCGCGCCTAAAAAAATACCTCAGTATTTAAAAGGATTATATGAAACTTTAAGTAAAAAAACCTTTTATAGTTGGTTGAAAAAAAATGACTTTGAAAATTGTGCATCATAAAAAGAAGTGCAGCACTCTAACATTGAAAGACTGGCGTTTGTTGAGCAAAGGCAGTTTAGTCCAAAATACTTCCGAGCCTAAAATGAATCATTATTTTCAAAGTAGACTTTTTCGAGTACCGCGGAAGTAGGCCATATGTCGGGTATTTTAACCGA
This sequence comes from Chimonanthus praecox, assembly GCA_022113865.1. Lineage (NCBI taxonomy): Eukaryota > Viridiplantae > Streptophyta > Magnoliopsida > Laurales > Calycanthaceae > Chimonanthus > Chimonanthus praecox. The sequence goes on along the minus strand of CM039095.1, from coordinate 9,962,537 downwards.
AAAACCTCTGAAATTAATTGTAATAAATAAAATATTTAATTAATAATTAAAATTTAATATAAAAAATAACAAAATTTAATCATTTATATTTTAAAATTTATCTGAGATTGCTATACTTGTGATTTAATTCATAATTGGCTAAATCATAGCATGCAAAAAATTTAATTGAACTGTATAGTAATATCTATCCACATACATATGTAACATACGAAGAGGGACCGTTAAATAAAGGGTGGTCATTTAAACACCCAACTTTTTTTTAAGAGATCCCATTTCAAAAGTTTGTATGAAAATTATCATTTTGTCCCTTAATTTTTTCAAAAAGATGATTCCTCCACACAAACTGATGGGCAAAATAGTAATTTCACATAAAATTTTGAAATGGGATGTCTCTTAAAAGAAAAGTGAGGTTTCTAAATTACTACCCTAAAGAAATCTTGACTCTTTTTGTTAAATAGTTGTGATTTACTTTTATATTGGTAAAAAATAGAACAATTTATAAATAATAACTAAACGTAAAAAAACAATTTAAAAATTTTATTTGTTGAATTTGGAATATTGAACATGTTATTTTTGTATAATTATTAAAAATATTAAATAAGAAAAGAAAAGGAGTTTTAAGATGAGATTTGATGAGTTTGAAGGATTTGGCATAATTTTATCATGTTATCATTCAAAAATTAAAAAAAATTGTTCAAAATTTGGAAAAAAAATATTATTAAATTTGATGATTAGTATCTGAAAATAAAAATAAAAATTGACAAAATTTTATAAAGCACAGAAAGATTTATTTACCATAAAATACTAAAAGCAGTTGCCATTCAAGAGTTACAAATTAATGGGCAACTCTATGGAGATTGGTATCCTTTTCATGGATAATTATTATGCATAGATTCTACGTGATTGAGTGAGATAAATAGAGGAATTTATGAATAATATAATAAGGGAAACTCCTCAATTTGAGAGAATAACTTTGTGAGATGAGACGAAAAATTAATAATTTGATAATAATCAAAATTTTAAAATCTAAAATCACACTGATAATGTAATTATAAGATGCTCAAAATTTCAAAATCAACCTTTATCATTCCCTACATTTTCCATTAAAAAATATGTCCTTAACTCAATATTTAAAGAAAAAACTTTTTGAAAACTTTTCAAATTAATTAAAGCAGAGGCAATTTTTAGCCAAGCAGCCATAATTTTTTAACAGCAGTGGTCCAACCAGTGATTGATGAGAGAAAAACACATTAATATCCGACCCTAGGTTCTCGAGTGAATTGGAATTGTTCTTAATAATCAATACTATTTTATTAGGCTTAACTTAAAAAATTATAATAATTTAATTGAGTTACCTTTATTTTCTCAAATTTAGTCACTAAATTTAAGGAAATTATTTAGAATTCCATACTAATAGATATCTCCAATCATTTAATTTTAAACAATAAAAATTTTAATTCCTATGCATCATTGACTCATTTGACAAAATTACAATAATTAAATTAAATAGTTTATAATTTTTATTTATTTATATAATTTCTTCACACTAAATATCTCATTTACGTAAAAGAAGTGGCATTTACGTAATTTGAGAATCGTTTAAGGACATTTTATATCATCTTCATTCCCCAGATTTTATTTAATAAACTCACTATAATTCCTTCTTTTTTGATTCAGATTCTCTTTCACCACCAAAATATCTCATTTCCTTTTGCCGCCGCCTTCTCTCTCCGTGATCTTCCAGAAGAGACGTTGCGTAACCAATCCAGAAAACCAAGTGCATCTGGTTTCTGCGATCCAGGATTGATCCGAGTGGTCGCCCGCGTTGATTCTGCGTTCATACATAGAAAACCTCACCTCGAGCAACTGAAGACCATCAACTAATAGATCAGAAGGCCTAGCAGAGAAAATCGCCATCTGATTTCACAGTCAAAACGAGATGAGCTCAGCAAACTCAGATCCAGTTCAAAACCTCAAAATCGGCGGCGCAGAAACGCGTTCATAGCCATATCTAGCCCGATCTGAGAACGTAGAAGAGGTAGCTTCTCTCTCTCTCGGTTTTGATTGAATATTTGTGTTGGTTTTATTTGATGGAATTTGGGATTGATTGGTTTTGGTGTTTTTTTTCCTCGGGAGAACGTTGGAAATCGGAGAAAAGGGGGAAAAGGATTGGTCGGTGGAGATGAAGATACAATGCGACGTGTGCGAGAGGGCGGAAGGGAGGGTGCTGTGCTGCGCAGACGAGGCGGTGCTGTGTTCGAACTGCGACGAGAGGGTGCACGCGGCCAATAAGTTGGCCGGGAAACACCAGCGCCTGCCCCTCAACTCTTCTTCCCAATCTCCCAAGTGCGATATTTGCCAGGTACCGCCTACCTTGCTAACCTACACTTCCAGTGCTCCATGCGCACCCCACCTATCAACGTTTCTTAGTTTCTATCTCAACACTGCAATAGTAACACTGTCATCTTCTCTCTCTCCATCGTAAACCGTTTCCGGTGGCGCTATCTTGCGCAGGGTGTGCCATTAGCATTATGTTTCTTACTTCCGGTTCCGGCGCTCTAAATTTTGATTGAATGACGCTGGCGTAACGTTCCTAAAACTTGTTAGATTTTTTACTTTCGACACTAATTACAATTAATAATAGGTCACTGTTGTTATTATTCGCTAGTCATTTCACTATTAATTTTTATTTTTGCTGTTTTTTTTTCTTATTTGTTTATAGCTAATGCTTAAAATTAAATTTTATAATAGTTTAGATATTTTTATTTGTATCAATCTCTAATATGCCTTTTTGTAAAAAATAGAAGTATCTAAATTATAATTCTAAGTTTTGTATAAATTATTTGTCTGTTTAATGTGACCTCACTACACATTTGTCAATTTATTTTATATATAATCCTAAAAATGGGTTTGCAGTTGGTGTGTCGAGTCATGTGTATTAGTTTTGAAATTTTTAAAATTTGAGTTATTAGGTTTATATTGGCCAATAGAATTTGTTTTGGGAAAAATTTGTAATTATAATATTTATCTTAAAATTATTGTATTTTATTTAATTATTAACTTTGTATTTATATACTCACATGCAAAGAAATAAATTAAACTGTATTTTTTGTCATGTTTTACACTCTAAAAATGCATAGAGATCTCTTATTTGATTAATACTATTTCAATTGGATGAATTGATGAAATATAAGATAGTTTAAAATATATAATTTCAAGAAAAACACTTTATGTATCAATTTCTATTTTAAAAAAAATATATGCAATTACTCTGCAGATATTTTGAAATTTATAAAGAATTTCAAACATAACAAGAAATTCACTTCATTATTTACAATATTTAATTAATTATAAAATATAAATAAAATAAAATACAACCTAAATTTGTAACATATGCAAATACTAGTAACTAAAATACAAGAGAAGAAAGGCCACCACTCTCGATAGACCATTGTGAACCACTTCACTGTGAACTATTTCATTATGAACCAGTTACAGAGTTTATATTAGTAAATCTACTCTTAAATACGAAATACGACAAAATTCAAGTTGAAGAAAACATTTTAAGGATTTTTTAAATGATAAAAAGTTCTACTTATTGATAGAAATTAAGTATAATTCAAAAGTGAGTGTATTTCTAAATGAGGTCAAATTAGATATAAATTTAATTCATAGTGATAAATAGTATGAGATAAACATACTGTAATTATAGACTTAACAAAAAATTTGCCATCGAACCCATTCACAACAAATAATTTCTCACACTTTTGCATCGCAATAGACAGTGAATTATGAGTCAGTGATCTACTTGTAAAGAAATGATTTGGACATTGGTATTTTTACTAACAGTAAATTGAAAAAGTGAAAAAGTAAATTAAAAATATTTTTAATTTATTCCGATAAAATAAAAGATAAAATGGACACTTATCACATTTACTAATGGGTGCCTAACCCCACTATATGGAGCTTGAATTTTTTTTTTAAAATCTATGTAAAAATACAAGGGATGACCCAGGCATACTAGTATATATAATGTAATTACTTTACGTTTAGATATAAAGTCTATCAAATAGAATAATAATAGGTACGTTATAAAAGTTTTTATTTGATTATAGGGCCACTGAAAATTACTTTAATATGATTAAGTTAGATTTTTAAGGTTACAAAAGTTTAAAGGTTTAATTAATTCAATTTAAATAATTTTTAATATGCTTTATATTAATTTTTTAATTAAACCAATTACCGTAAATTTAGACAGCAAAGAGCTCGAAGAAATATGCTAACGTGCTCACGTGGTGCATATTGGACTATGTTACGCTATAGAGATGGGAAAAAATGAGTAACCATCTTCATGTGGGCCCATCAACCGTCTGAATGAATAATGATGAATTTTAGATGTAACTTAATATTAAAAAAACTTATTCGAATCACAACCTCATACAAGCTAAAAAATTCAGAATATGGTGATCGATGGTGCATTAATTACTTTATCAACCTTCATATAGGATTGCATTAATTAGCTCTATGGAAATAAATCTTACAAAAATAGTTATGGTTGAACACATGGTTCATTAAATTTATTTAATTGAAATCAATAAAATAATATTTTGATGCTGTATAATAAAAATATTAAATTTTTATATATTACCTGATTCAAAAAATCAATGGCTTTAGGTTATGTTATATTTCGGGTCAAATCGAGTTAGAAAAATAAAAATCAAATTTATATCGGGTTAGGTTGAAAAATTTAAAATTAACTAAATCCGACCCGACTAAACCCGATTCAACTCGCGTATACCAAATTATAAAATACCACTTGGATTGACTCGGGTCAACAATTTGGATCAGGTCAAGTTGGGTTCAATAAATTTTTGATGTGGGTTAAGTTCAATAAATTTTTTGAGGTAGGTTGAATTGGATTTATTCAAATCTAACCTAACCCGCCCTGACTTTCTGCCCTAGATATTTGTGATGAGGTTGACTTTAAAAAGCCGATTGAAAGAAGGTCGATCTGAAGACACTGTTATGAACCTGGTGCTTGGGTGAACCACATCCATTTACACCCATGCATGAGAAAGAGATTTGTACATACTCTTAATACTCTAAGAAATCTGAATATTTTGATCATAAAATAAGACTTAAAAGAACAGTACCAAAGGATGATTCATTAAAAGTACCAAAGGATGATTCATTAAAGACACTTACTGAGAATTGCCTTGTCAAGCATGCAACCCATGCACTCCAAGATACAAAGGAGACCCACTCAGTTTCTCCTGAAACCCTTTTAATTTCATTCTATATCTCCTAATCTTATTACAATAACATATTCATAAACCAGTTTCCCCCACTCTACATTCAAATCCTATAAACAAAATAAAGAAACCTACTAGCTTAAACATAGTAAAAATAATTTAGGAAAAAAATATAAACCAATCCAAATCCACAAAGGTCGGTTTACTAAATTAAAAGAAAAAAAATTACTAATTTTTCATAGATGCCCCCCTCACCTCAATTTCTACTTGCAGATGCAACTTGAATTTAAGAATGAGTGTGTTGTTGATGGGAGGACATGTTTAATCTGCTCTACTTTGTGTCCATGCAGGAGAAGTCTGGATATTTCTTTTGCTTGGAAGACAGGGCATTGCTCTGCAGGCAATGTGACGTATCGATTCATACAGCGAGCCCCTATGTATCATCCCACCAGCGTTTCCTCGTCACCGGTGTCAGGGTAGCTCCACAACGGCACTCCTCCGGCAGCACAGCTGCTGACCCGTCAAATTCCACCACGTCAATTGCCTCCTCAGGTGAACCACCCGATAAGAAACCCCTGTCCTTGTCATCATCAGCTGGGGCGACCCCCGCCGGCTACTCGGTCGACCAGATGGCAGGTTTCCGACCACATTGGCCATTGGATGAGATACTTATAAGTGCAGTATACAACAATAGTTATGAGTTTTCCGAGCGGGGGTCGTCATGAGTTAGCAGTCAATGAGTTTTGCCTTTACTTTCACCTGTGCTCACTTCTCATCAAGTGGGGGAAAATAGCCTTCTCCATTGGATTTGTTTTTCCACTATGGTATAAATATCGATATGATTTCTCATGAAAATGACAATGCTCAACTAGTTGTACTACTAACATGTCTTCTTAGGTCTTGAGAGTGCAATTAGTATGCATTTTGGTAGGGGCGAAACTCGGGTCGGATTTTGGCCCAAACCGAAAATCATGTTGTTCGGGTTATGAAAATCGATTCAGCGGGTTGGATCGGGTTGAAAAGTCAGAAACCCACATTAAATTCGAGTCGAGTTGAGTTGAGAGATTTTTAAGTTAATCCGACTCGATAAAAAATGAGCTAAAGTAGGTTCAAAATGCGAGTTGGGCCGAGTTTCGGATTGAGGCGGTTATAATTCGAATCGGGTCAGATCGGATTCCATATATTAGTAACTCGGACCGAGTTGAGTTTTAAAAAATCCACAGTTTCAGCCCTAGATTTTGGTTGGATAGATAACGAAAGTTAATTGTTGATTGCACATTTTTAAGCTTAGTTGCCTCTTGCTGAGATAGTTGTGATCATTCAACTTGATTGAAATTGATTTGAACATGGGTACTTTTATTAGAAGGAACATTGGGTGGTGAAAATCATGTCGTATTTTCTTAAAATAGAAAGATAAAATCATTTCTCCAGATCAAAGTTTTCTAAATTGAAGTTAGTTATCCATTAGACTTAGATGAGTAGGAAGATTACTACTTGTGAGGCACTGGCTAATGTTGTTTGGACTTCGATTCTACTTCTGTATTATTGACACGACAAGGTTTAGCTCTAAACTGTCAGGTATAAAATTGTAAACAATCAAATATTTTGAGATCTTTTATAATTACTACAAAACATGAGAACCTGAAGCAAATTACCTTTGCCAATGCAAATCATAGTTACTGCCTCTATCTAATATAAACAAATGTGTTTTCTAAACGCAAATGGACCATAATTCAAGCTAGGGTTGACATTTGTATTTATTTTGCTTGGCTTTATTGGCCGACTATCTATCTGACATCTATAAAACAAACTTAAATCTACAATAAATTTTTACTGTGTTCTTGTCTGAACAATTCTCCCAATGTATCTAACTCTCTAATTTTTATCATGGGTCCCAATATTCAATATGATCCATCTAGGGGTGTAAATGGATCCGGATCCAGTCCATTACTCTTACTGGACCATCCATATCCGACCCACTAACAGAGGATCCAACAAGCCATGGATCTGGACGGTTCAATAAGTTTACTGGACCATCCGCGGCCCATTAAGGGTCCAATAAACTTCTTTAGCCCAATGAAAAATCCTATTAAATTTGATTGTTTAAATCGTCAATCATATATTAAACAATTGATATTTTTAATATATCCATCAACATTCAAGTGATAAAACTAAGTAAATAAAATTAATTCCTTTTATCAATTTTTTTCTTTTGAATATTTGTTTTTGACAATTAATACTCTTACATGTTGTAAAACAGCCTGTCCATCAAGTTCCAAAGGCCCATCATCCATCAAGTTCGATGTAATTGTTATTCCGTTGTTATTATTAACAAAGGGCAATCATGTAATGCCTTGAGCCCTTAGTAGTGAAAAGCCATTTGATCCCCCTTGATATTTTCTTAGACACAGGAAAACATTTAATGGGATAGGGTGGTGTTCTCCGGTTTCTCCCTTGCTCTCGTAACTCAGAAAAAGAAAGCATGAGAGCAGCAGAATAAGGAAACAACAAAACACCCCTAGCGGGAGACTATTTTTTATTTATCACAAATTCACAACAGAAGACTCCATTATTTTCGATTTCAACCACCGATTTTTTTCCTTTCCCCCACAACAAAACAGTGAATTTATTTGGTCTTCTTCTTCATCTAGAAACCCTAACACCACCTGGAAGAAACATATTTCACTTCTTTACTCTGTTTCCAGGTGAATAACAAATTCCTATCATAAACATTCCCTTTCCTTAAAATAAAAAATAAAAAATGTAAAGCCAATGAAACCCTTCCTAACGAAAGCCCACCAACTCGTTTTGTAAACTTCCTTTTCTCAGAGAGAGAGACCGAGATAGAGAGAGAGACCCAGAGACAGAAGAAAAAGACCCAGAGAACTTACATCACAGCGGAGGGCATGAGAGGCAGATCGATCGATCGAGAGTTCGATTGCGGCGATTGAGAGAGGCGAGAGAATAAACCCCTTTTGCGAATTGGTGCCCTAGAATAAAGTTTCCATTTTATAGTTTTGGACCGTCCATGGACGGAGTCCTTATTGGACTCTAGGATCAAGATCTCAAATGGACTCCTGCATCCGGGCTAGACAGTCCATGGGCCGAACTTGGATCCAAAACATGCAAACTTTTTAACTATAAGAAATGGGGATGGTCCCTGTAAAAATAATTTTGGTAAGACATCAAAAAGAAGAAGAAAGTACATGAGAATGCAAGAAGGTACATGTAGGAACATTTTTTCAAAGAATTATATTTTAATTTAGTTTCTAATTTCTATGAGTAATTTCCCCCTAACAATCACGTTTATTTCATAATTCATTTTTTTAATTGTTTCCAAAATATTTCCAACGCTCTGTCTAGTTTGTCTTTCACCATCTCCAAATGCCTACCATGCATTTTGTTGTTCATGTGTCAAATGGCATCATGTTTCATGTTCACACAACTACACAAGTTTTTGTCATGTATTTACTAGAGTTTCAACCCCACATTTCTCCTAAATTCATATCTGTACCCCTGAGCTGAAGTTTCAGATTGCAGTCCAATGCCCAAATTTGAGAAACCCTAATTTTTCATAGTATATATATAATATATAAATGTGTTACATTCAATAGTTCTATTACATTCCATCATAATTATTCTAATGCCTGAGAATATATCAAATGAAAATTATGAAAAGTTTAATATAATTTTTTTTTTTTAATAAATCAAAATTAAAATGAAATGAGTCTCATGCCTTTGATAAGGATGGGTTGGTGACCAATTCCTGAGGCAAGGTTCACATTGAAATAATAAAGAGTAGAAAAGAACAAATGGTAGAAGCCCAACATCATTCAAATCATAATCGCGTGCTACATGCACTATGGTTGCTTGTAAATTGATTGTCAATATATTCAAATACTCTAATCATTTGCTGTGGCATGAAATATGATTATGAATCACAATGTAATATGCTGTCATAAATGACACAAAATTATTGGGTATTTCATACATGATTCATTCATTGGTGAATGAGTGAGTGATTGTAATAAAATTTGCAAATTCTATTTAAAAAGATATTGAATTTTGTAGATTATCCATAGTAGAAGGTCTAAAGGTTTAAATCAATGAAAGATTAAAATGAACATCTCAGATTTGTAATGGTGTTGATGGGTCGGATTTGGAACTGGTTTTGCTTTTTTTTTATGATATTCAACTAAATATATATATTTATTAAGTTTTCTTAAGAATAATTCTCATGAACTTGAGTCTGTGGAGTTCACACTAAAATTAATAGATCAAAATTCTCATGAAAATTCGAGGTTTCTAAAAAATGCGACTTCTCTTATCCAATTAAGATAAAATTTTATATGCTTTTTTTTTAAACTCATTTATCTATTTAGAGAGGCTTGTACATATTTGAAAGATTAGTTGAATGTTCTAAGAGACTGGACACCTTAATAAAAAAGATAATCATAAGTAAGACTTATCTTCTATGTTGTGACAATAATAAATGATTTTAAGATGTTATGAATTATAAAATTATTGAACAAGAACTTCTTAGCTGATCTTAATATTTAATTTTCATAATTAAAGATGAAAATTAGAATTCATCTAATTTGTGTTACGTAATTTTTTTAAAATAGATTAAATTTTTTAAAAATAAAATAACCTATTGAACCATTTTAATTAATTTTAAATAACCTCTAAATGTGGAGAATTATCCATATTCCACTATTTTATAGATTTATATAATATTTTATCTGAGACACTTTTCAAATCCACTAAATCTATCTTAATCAGAAAATTTATAATCCCTCGTTTTGCATGGGTCGCTTCTGCTGCCGGCGCACGTTAGAAAGTGAACCATCGTCAATAACATTTGACCGTTAGCATGGCGCGAAGGGAAAATTGACGGCATAGATTTCTCCCGATACGGCGCACGTTAGCCCAGATTCTCTTCCATCTCACATTGTCACTCAGGTTCCCTCTCTTGTTTTCATGGAGCTGAGGTTTTAGTCATCTGTTTGTTTGCCTCCTCGTTTTTACTCCTTTCCAGGAATCCCATTTTCCTCCTTTTTTTTTTGAAAGTGGGGGAATCAAAGGGAAAATTATATGGCGCTTCGATTTGACCTCTCGCTCTCTTCTCCTCTCGCTGACACTCTCCATTCCCGCCCAAAACCCCACTCATTTCTCGCCAATTCAAAGTCTCCTCCGTTTCTGAGATTACGAGGTCGAATCCCAGGCAAGAATATTTTCTCCTAGCAAAATTTAAATCCCAATTTCTTAGTTTTAGTTCTTGTTTGGATGATTGGATTTTAAAGCAGTACTTCCCTTCCATGCAATCCGAACTTATAAACCTGGAAAGATCCAGAATCCTGGAAAACACGCTTTTGAATGTAAGGGAAAGAAAATTGCTTTCTTAGAAAATTAGTCAATACCCAATTTTTAATTGAAACTAGAATTGGGTTTAACCACTTCAGGAGAACCGTGCAACAAAACTAGGATTTTTTTTCCTTGAATAGTGCATATAAATAATCATAAAGCACTTTCTGTGTTTCTAGGAGGGGTAAATTTTCCTGAAAGTGCATCCATTTTGATGTCAAATTCAGATAAGTCTGTTTTTCTGTTGCATGATACAGATGGTAAAGTTGAACTCAGCAGAAGGAGAATTACTTTCACAAGAATTTATTGCTCCGTGGTACAATATGGAGAAACAAGTGAGGTAAGGAAAGGTGAATAGACTAATGTTGGAATAATTGAAATTTATCAGAGTTATTGAGATTTCTAAGTAGACGAGTTAAGTTCTTCTGTATCTGCCTTCTCTTTTCTCAGGCTTCTCAGACTGTTAAAGAGAAGACTGTTTCTGTCGTTCTATTGGCTGGAGGAAAGGGAAAACGGATGGGGGTACCTATCTTTATCTGCCCTTTATTCTTAGTTTTCAGTGGATTGGAGTTTAGTTTTCGAAAAATCGATACCAAACTTATTTTTAGGCAATTTGGAGCAGTTGCTTGGTCTTAACATAATCTAGAATGCAGGAACTCTTGATTGCCAGAAAATGATACCAAGTTACGATCTAGAATGCTTTTTGTATCAATCTTCCATTATAGTTGTGGTATAGAAAGAGTACAAGTACACCAAAACTGGGTGTATCTTAATAGATACATGCATCTCTTGATGGATAGAACTACCTGATATACAAGGGGTTATAATTTAGGCACTCTCTTTGATATAAAGAGGTGTATCTTGTAGTTTCCACCATTTAAGTGGTGACGTGTGCAAAAGGATAAAGGGAATATCTCCTTCTATCAAAAAATAGATTGTCTCAATCACTACCCGTAGAAATTGTCCTAGTTTCATACTACCATTCACTCTTATCTTAGATATCCTAGCAGTGTGGGCACTCAATTAGTCAAAATGGTTCTTAAAATCCACACATAACATGGATCCCGTTACTTGGATTGTTAGATTAATAACTGGACTACATTATCATGAATGATACAAATTTTGTACTTCATGGAACTTCAACCAGATGAATAGAGTCCATTTTCAGTGTGATTGCTTGATGACCCATGAAGAGAGCCTAAATGGTTGATCAGTACTGACTGACTCATTGTGTTGTCCATGTAAAAATTAATGCACTGCTAGAGCACAATGGCTTTGAGTGTTTTTCCTATGAAGTAGGAAAGGGAAGATATAGAAGATTGTTAAATCAATTTGTTACAAGAACAGACTGGTTGGCTCATTGTGTTGCCAATTCTGATGGTTGTCTCTTGACTTGTAGATATTGACTTATAAAATAGTTTATCTACATTTTTTTTTTGGAGAGAGAGTTTATGTTCTACATGTTGATAAGACCCCACCCATTCTCACTTGCTACATCCAGTAGCTATGCTATAGATCTAACCCAGCCATCATTTGCTCTTCAATTTACATCATTCTGAAAGTCTGAATTCCCTTTTGAGGCAATTTTTGTGCTCGATCATCTTTGATCTTACAGATCTACCCTTAGCAGAAACCATAGGAATTCCTTCAGTCTTGCTTTAGTGACATACTGATGAGGCAGTTCGTTTTCTTTAATGATCCATTGATGATTTCTTCCATTTGTTTGGAATAGTTATGTATTTAGTTTCCTCATTTTTGTTTAACCACATGCTAGATTCTGTATTTTTCTGCAATAGGCAAGCATGCCAAAGCAGTATCTGCCACTCTTAGGCCAACCAATTGCTTTGTATAGGTAAACAGTTGTATTTCCAAAATATGATTGTTTTTAATTTTAGCGTAGTATCTTTTGTGCGTTTTTTTTAAAATCCGTCACACCATTCTGTTGCAGTTTCTACACTTTCTCTCGCATGGTTGAAGTGAAGGAAATAGTGGTAGTGTGTGATCCATCCTACAAGGACATTTTTGAAGGTTTGCAAGTTTTCACTCTCACATGATGCACACTGATATATGTTCTTATGCATTCATCAGTCTGAGTTTTTATTGTATATAAATTGTTGGCTAGAGTTTTGAGGTGAAGTATAGGCAGCTTCAAAAATTGGCACACTTATCTTTCTTGAAGAAGTAGTGCCTGACACAATAATACATGCTTGTTGGGCTTGTCTACAAAACTTTACATATAAACGTATAATAATAATATAATATAATATTCATTTTTGGATAGAATATATTTCCATATTTGTGTGGATATTATACATATATTTTTTGTGGATATTATATTTTCAGGTACTGTATCTCAACTTCATTTGGACCAGCTTATTGGTCCATGCTCATTGTTGGATTAAAATTCCATATATTTAGATTGTTATTTACTATAAATATAGGAGCCTAAGAAACCATATTTAGAGTCAATCTATCTGTTTCTTGGTGTGCCCCTGTTCATGCACAAACTTTTCTAAACCCCATCCTCCATGGTGACAGGTGGGCCCTAGTTGGAGTTTGTAAGGAGCCTGCAGCTGAGCATTGTCCTATAATGGCTGTTGATATGATGATGATGATATATAGTTATGTATGTGTGTGCACTTGCATGTGTGTCTTTAACTCTTTATACATACATACATACATAGCACAAGCAAAACTAGAGCATGCACAAACCTCTAAGTGGATCCAAACTATGTTCAACTGAAACTCCTCTTAATGATCCTACTCACTGAATTCAATTTTCAGTTTGGGTTGATACCTAGCCCACTGATCCTTACTGTTGAACCATAGACCCAAAAATAAAAATATGTCAATGCTTAGGACTTTGAAGCTCTGATCTCATCTGATGGGGCTCAATTTGAATCACTCTTTAGTCCACATCATTCCATTACCCATCCTTCCCTTGCTCCGTGTTAGAAGTCTAGGTATTATCTGCCTCATAATAGCCGAAAATGGGAGAAATTACATGGAAGTACACATTTCCTTGTTTTATGTTATATTGACATATGCAGATATTATCTGTAATTCTGTTTTTTCAGCATCTCATCTTGTGCTATTGCATAGTAGTATTTCTGGACTCGTACAAATAAATCTTCCAATATTATGTCTTCAAAAATGATACACAGATTCATGTGGATGAGCCATAGACATTTTCAAGAGTGTAGGTTAAGAATTCATTCTATTTAGTGTTTGTTTTATAGCAACTAATTTCTATTTTCATTGGCATGTGGTTAATGTAGTTTGCATCTGGTCTCAAAAGGACTGTAGTTAAAAGAATAATTGCAGCTGAATCATATTTTATGCAACAGATGCTAGAAGGGAGATCCATGTGGACCTTAAGTTTGCATTGCCTGGGAAGGAGAGACAGGATTCTGTGTTCAATGGATTTCAGGTGCATCCATAATCTTTTAACTGAGAGCCTTTTATTTCTCTCTTCTTTTGAAAATAAGGATTCTTAACTGTTGTTGTTAATGGAGTCTTCTTATTGGCAAAAAGGTTCCATTTCAAAGAGATAATTACAAAACTATATGGCATTGAAGGTGCATAATATACAATATATGAGAAACTGTATATGTGAAAATTCCACGATGTTCAAAAACCCAAAACATTTATATGTGTAGATTTGAACCCTCAAATAAATTCTTCTTCTCTTCCCCTTGTTTAGTTGTTTGGACAAGAAGTCAACGATGAGATTTTTTTTTTCTTTTAAAACAACAAAGAAAACTGACAATGATTCACAAAGACAAATTACGTTAGATAATATTGATGCTAATATATTGGTCTCTTTGCTTTCTTTGCAAAAAGATTTCTCTTGATCCTTCTCGCTGCCTCTTGTATGGGGAAAAACCTCTTGAATATTTGTTAATGGAAGATGTCCTTAATTTTCCTTGAATTGCCTTTTTAGAACCATGACGACTTATTTGTTGTTTTCCTTTTAACCTCCTTAAATTAGTAAGTTATTTTGGAGCTGTTTGAATAGCTGCAGACGTGTATTCTTCTCTTTGAGTTTACTCTATTAATTTCAGTCAGATCTTTCGCTGTTGCTAAAGGGGTTTTGAAGTCAGTAACTGATTCCTTTGATGAAAGTTGGCATACTGCACCATTTGAACAAATTATTGCTGTTCATTTGCTCAGTTAGGACACCAAAAGTTATTTTCGAATATTTGTCCTATGATGCAAATAGTTAAAACCTAAGCATTTACCCGTTAAATTTCATTCTGCATGGTTGACCAATGTTGATAACTAATAATTTCACACTATCCCAATTCCTAATGCAAGTTCATAACTTCTTTTTTCAAATTTCTTTCCTGATGTTAATAACTGTCACAGGAAATTGATGCTAGCTCAGAGCTTGTTTGTGTCCATGACTCAGCAAGGCCTCTGGTATTACCTGGAGATGTTGAAAAGGTTTGTGCAATTATGCCTTTAAGGATACATGTTTAAATCCTAGCAAGTAACTGCTTACTCATAGCTAACTACTTTTTGAATCTATAGTATGAAGGAAGGAACATGCAAATCTTTATAAATTGGAAATTAGAAAAATAGTAATTCGTTGCCGCCGCCATCATCTAAGCCTTATCCAATCCATTTGGAGTTGCCTTGGTGAGTTCTTCTGCGTTTTTCCCTGTTCAGGGCTAAATTTCTATCACTTCCATTATATGACATGGGACTCGTAATTAAGATCCTAAAAATGAGTTTACTTCACCATTCATGCCTGTGAAGTGATCATGTAATTAATGTGTCTACAGAAAACTAGTTACTTGGAATGAAGTAGTAGTCAGGTTTCTTGAGGAATTGTTAAGTTCCAGTCTACGTGTGTGGGGACAAATGCAAAGAATCTTTCATGTATCCGTGGGATTAGTCTCACCTCCAATGTGGTGTGGGGATACCCATGTTATTCGAAAAAAAAAAAAAATCTTTCTATCAGGAGTTTGTCAGTACCATATTTAAACACATACTCGAAGTTGCATAGGTAAGGGTATGCCATTGAAATCCAATATGGGTACAAGGTGTCTGATTTAGCAAATCCAAAAAATGGAGGATTCATGGGTTTGGCATGATGTTCAAATAAAATTGAATATTTATTTTGATGTAAAAATAACATGTAAAATTATCATAATTAGAAATTAACATAAAATGTGGGCATCAGGTTGGCAATTAAAACTATTTGTGAAATTCAATTATGAGTGGCAACCCCATCTAGATGGACTAAATGGCTTTGATGGTGGCAATGATGAAAAATTACAAATAAGCTTCATCTTAGAAAAAAGAAGAAACAATCTAATAATAAACATTTCTGTATATAGTTAGATTGCAAAAGAAGATAAGGTGTGATAATATTTTGTCTCCATGCCCATTTAAAAACATATATATATATATCTTCATGCAAAACAATGTTATGTTAGTATCAAAATAATCGATGAAGAATCTGGCCTGGGCTTGATGCATCTATGAAGAATCTGTGAAGCATTTAACACAGGGATGTGTCCAACAGCGTCACACTCAAAGAATTCACGTAACATGGCTTACACTGTTGACTTGTCTGAATTTTTATCTTGGGAAGCTTTGATCTAGCCAACATTGGAAGGCATGCACATTTTGACGAATGGATACTTAAATGTAAAGGCAGAGAATTTAGATTACGTTTTCCTCTCTTTCCGGTTTCATTGACACGTCCTTTATGTGTACATTATAATTGTTTATTCCTAGGTTCTTAAAGATGGATTGAAGAATGGAGCAGCAGTGCTTGGTGTTCCAGTTAAAGCTACAATCAAAGAGGTAATGTATTGCTTGACGAAAAGTTTACTACTTGCACACCTGGTGAAATAGAACTGTTAACTGCATATTCCAGCTACTCTATTTGAAGCTCGACCTTGTCACCTACTCAATATTCTAGGGCTTGATTTTAAAACTGATAGTTTGTGACTATCCAATGCTGTTGAATGAGGATGCCTGGGTATATATAACATTATATGTACTCTCCAGCACACCATTGAGACGTATGTATACTCTATTTTACTTAGGAGAATAATGATCTGATGCTCATCTTCATATCATGAGTACCTTTTTTAAAATGCGCACCTTGGTGGGATAACATCTGGATGCATGCCAATCTACATTGCATGGGCATAGGTTCTAGTATTGGAGTTTAAGATGGGGTGTGAGGCATCAGACTCGGCATACCAAAAAATTAAGACTTGTCGGCTCGGTATCATATTTAAATAGGTTTAAATTTAATTTATTTTAAAATGAAAATAGGGTGCAAAAATCATACTGAGAGAAAATACTGTACTAGTTTTACTTTAAACAATTAAGTGATAAAAAAGTTAATGTTTTAATTAAGTTTCAAGAGGAAAAGGATGTGGTAATCTTTTAGTAATCTTGAAAAACAATCTTAACTAGTAGAGTCCATGAAGAACAGGTGCAAGTGTCAAGTATTGGTGCTTCACATACCTGGAAGAGGCCATGCAACATGGATGCCAATATGTGGTGGGTAGGATTAAAAGGTCTTGTCATGAACTGGAGTTGGGCTAAAAACAATTCAGCCACTTTGAGTACCGTTTCAATGGTTTCTGAGAGCTTACAGGTATTAATAGTGAAAATAGCATATCCCTGTGCAGTCCCTCTGGATGAATGCTGATAGTGGGTCTGGATAGGTATTGAAAGTTCCAGTTATGGATTATAATCGTTTTAAAACCTGCAACCTCCATCCCTCCTTCCATCTAATTGATTGGTTCTAAAATCTTCCTGTCTATTCTTTCACTGATTCTTGGGGAGACAAGAGAGCCGAGGGTTGACCTACTTTGGGAAGATGAGGCTTGAAGAGAGTCCTGGAGCTAGGATTTGCAAATCAGAATTAGCCATTTCGTTGCCAATTGGTAAAAAAACAAAAACCAAAACAAAACAAAGGACATCAGCACCATCTGCAATGGAGGATGCCTTCTTTAGTCTCTTGATTTTGCAAAATCTAGTTTGACATCCCCTCTTCTTCCATTTATAAATAATAAAAAAAAAAAACCTCATTCCTTTTGTTCACTCAAATAAATCCTTAATTTATTTTATTGTACAGGTAAATAGTGAATCTTTTGTAGTGAGAACGCCAGACAGGAAAACACTTTGGGAAATTCAAACTCCGCAGGTTATCATGCTAACGCTCGCTTCACGGTTCAACGGACTTATTCTTTTGGATATAGTTTCATATGGTACATATGTGAAAATCACATTTCTTATTCATTGTTCAGGTCATCAAGCCTATGTTGCTGAGAAGTGGTTTTGAGCTGGTGCAAAGGTATGAACTATTGTAGATGACATGGTACCAAATCAGCTGGAGTTTTTGTCACTTTTTCAAGACTCGTGACTGATTCTCAAGTATTACTACAAATTTACTGTTGGCAAATATATATTCATTAAACTGTGCATAGTAGGTAGTTGTAAGAAAGTGAGAATTTCATTTTTTATTAGCATTTAAAGAATAAAAACATTTCTAAAAAGTAGCTCTAACTCAAATATTAGATTAAACTTTATATTAAGCACAAGAATTCCTATTGGAATAGGAATATGTGCCTACAGTCCATGTGATAATTGGAAGAACTAAAAGAAAAAAAACAAAGCCATGTTTGATAAAATGTCTACTGGAAACACATGTAACCATTTAATTTATTTTTTTGATGACGGAGAACCTCAAGAGCTCCAACTCTCCCTGAGTACAAGGGCATTAGGTGCATTTGTGTTTTTCTAATCAACCAAGCTTCAGGTAAATGAAATGGATGTTCCCCCATTGAGTTCAGATCCCTTGGATCTGGATATCCAGGAATTTGTCCCCATAAAACGGCATGTGGCATGCGAGTGAAGCTCTCATACTCCACAAACCTAAAGAAAACTATATTGGCGAATGTACCAAAAATAGCTCCAGCAGACGTTGCTAGCATCAACAAATGGAACAAAATCATCCTGTAGATCAAATGGCTTACAATGTCTTGTGGGGTTGATTTGTTGGCTAGGGCACAACCTCTTTTTGTATTGGGGAAGGAGTCCCTACCATGTCTTGCTGTAAGGGACCAGGGGACCATTCCAGGAAATTCTATTGAATCCTTCCATCTCCTTTAAAATGAAGCATCTGTAGCCACTTAAGTAAATTGCACCATGTATCATATTCTTATGTGCATCATGAATGCATGTTACTAGTTTAATGTTTTGTCAACTTTATACACACACTAGTGGTTCTCCACTGCAATCTACAAGAAGCAAAAAGGGGTCCAGAACTTGCACAATGAACAGCAGCGGGTCAGTGGCCTGATATTGGAACATAGGCTAACAAGAAGGGGGAAGGGAATGTACATTAACCATTCAAGCTGAGAAAATACATGTTTCCTTTGACATTAATTTATTAATCGACCTTTAAGTTTCTCTATACTGATATTCGATCATTCTTGGACCAAGCAGCATCAACAAATTGGGCATGCATAGCATAATCCTACTCTCCCATCATTATGATTGTGCTCTCTTTTATGGCTGATCCAACTGTTTTCCACTTCTATTTAGGAGATGTTACACTTACTCTTAAGTTATACCTTTTTATGCACTCAAGCTCAGGTGGCAAATCACAATTGGTTGGATTTTTAAGAGTTAGTTATGATACCAATCAAATGGCTTGCCACATCAGCCAAGGGTGTAAAGGGGGTATAACTTAAGGGCAAGTTTAGGTTTCATCTGTTTAACCTCCAACATAGTTTAGGTTTCATCTGTTTAACCTGCAATGTAGCACATAATACTAAACACAAGTTCCTTATGGGACTGCTCTGAATTTCAAAGAAACATACTACAGTCTTGAATTTGGTCTATAGCACAGAAAACACTGTGTAGAAGAGGTTGCAATTTTTTCATTTGGGTCATTATACTTTTCATATTGGCTCTAGAAAAACCTTAAGAAGATGCTAACAGGTGCTTGATCTTTTACAGTAAAGGCCTCGAAGTCACTGATGATGCATCCATTGTGGAACACCTTAAACATCCTGTGTTCATCACTGAAGGATCTTATACAAACATCAAGGTATGGTATTTAATATTGTCTGGTTTTTGAAGAAGGTTCATAGGTTCATGGCAGAACCTGAATGCTGCCAAGTTCTGTAGAAATGCGTTTCACAGTTTCAGTTTTATTCATTGGAGGTGACATGAATTCCTCCACCATATCAATCTACTAACACTTCAAGTGAATCTGTAATGCTGGATTGGATGCCTTGCAGGTTACAACCCCAGATGATCTTTTACTTGCAGAGAGGATATTGAGCTATGATGGGGGAACACCTTCAAAGTGATTCTTTTCTTGTTCATTTTGGCCCAAGTATATTTAGTTTTGCTTGCAGAGAGGATTTGATCATCAGTGACTGTGAGCCTTCCGAGTGTTTCATTTTTTGGCCAAAAGTGTTTTTATGTAAACTCGCTATTTAAAAATAAAAATTCTTTCACCCTATTGCAATGTCATGAAATATGTCTGGTCAGTTGAAGGAGATCTCAGCCTTGCTCTGCGTGCTTAGCTTTATGGTCTTTCAATCTTTAATCTTTAGGTTTATTCAAGTCATTAGATTTCCCCTCTAGTTCAAGTGTTTTCAAAAGCACTTCTCTACAGGATACGTTTTTGAGTGATTCACTTTAGGACTCAACCATTGCCTATTTTTGTCATCATCATCATCTGCCAAACTTTTTGAGTTCTACTTCCATTCAACCCTATCTTCGAAGTCCAAGCTCATTTAGTCCATTCTGTTCTATTCTCACTTAGTCTTAAAACCAAGCGGACTCTTAAAAGATTCGGAAAAGAGGAACAATTGCCTATTTTCTCAACGTTTATATACCACTACTTCCCTAGGGATGACCAAAGAATGGTGCCAACATGATTAATCTGCCATGGCCCCAGCCACAAATGATTCTATCAATAGCATACTAGCATTTAGTGTAAGCCTCAGTGGTGTTTCCAATAACACAATATTGTCCATTGATTTACTTGGTCCAAATCCATATTCTAACTATTTTTTGGAGCATCTCACCCGACTAGTTCTCGGAGCATATGTTAACCTCTCAATCTACACACACCGGATAAGTTTTATGGAAAGTAATCCTTTGAAGTTGAGTGTGAATGAAATATAAGACTTCTGCTTCTTGAGGTGCGCTTTTGGTTGTCAGGCCAACCCTATCCTAACTTCTTGATGGACGACATCAAATTGAACCACCATTTTTCTGTAGTTCTTTCTTACCTATTATTTACAAAATACAACAAATGAATGGACATTTCATAAAACTCACTTGACTATTTCATTTTCTATCTGAATAAGCTATTAAGCATAAACCTCAGATGGCTCTTCGCTGAGTTAGGCTATTTGTCTTGGAAGAAGTGAGTAGGTTTAGACGTCATGAATAGGGTTGCAACTCGGGTCAGGCAGGTCGAGTTCCTTAAAATCCAATCCTACTCGGGTTGATATATATATATAGAACCCGACCCGACCTGACCTGATCTGATTTTTAACTCAAATTCTGACTCGACCTGCATTCTGAATCCATTTTAGCCTAATTTTGGTCGAGTTGGGTTAACTTGTAAAATCCTCAACCAATTCGACCCGTTGACTCAAAATTCTCGACCCGTCCTGAATTGCAGCCCCATTCATGATAAAATTTAGTTCGTACAGACACAGGCATTAGAGCACTGAGAGGACTTCTTTTACCACGAGAGGATGCACCTCTCAAGTATCAGTTATCTTCCCTATGGTACACAGACGTTTCAAGGCAGCTTCACAAATTTTTTAAGAGTTGCTTGTGTATAATAATTTTTGTAAAAATAGAAAATGATTGTCATATTAAAATTATTTTTTATTGTTTTGTGTAAGCCTTTTCTATGTAAAATTAATTTTGTGATTCAGTCATTTTCTCAAAAAGTGTGGAAAATGAATTCTTAGAAGGGGTCGAAAAGCAATTTTATTGACTCGTGGACACAACCTATGAGGCTACAATTCAACCCATGGACTAACTATGGCTCAACTACCAACTGCAGTCATTACTGTATAATATTACCATCCCATGTAAAGTATTATTTGAATTTTTTTTTTTAATTTACGTGTGAGAAACCGTGGAAAATTCAGCGTAAAATCTCCACGGGTGATACCCACTCCCTTAAGGTAAGGTTAGGTCATAGGAGCTCAAACTAGGCACCTCCCACTTCTTGAGGTGGGAGGTTAACCAATTGAGCTACACCCATGTAATGAGTATTGTTTGAATTAAGTATGTAATCTTTATAATTCTTATTGTTTTTATTATTTTGATTATTACAATCACTATGATTATCATCATCTATAATGTACATTCAAGCTATAACTTATGCCTCATCTACATAGAAATATAATAAATTTTATTTGATAAATTATTATAGAAATCCTTTCATTGCACTAAAATAAAGAAATTAATAATGGTAAAAATAAAATATGTAGATTTTGTTTTTCATAAAAACAAAAAAATTCACATAAAATAGTCATGGAGAAACATACCCTTAAAGTTTCATGTGACTACTGAATAATAAACTGAGGTGAAAAAAAAATTGTTGGAGTACAAAGAGCGTATTAGAGGCATAGTATTTATAAGTTTATTCTACAATATCCATTATATTTTTTTTCTTAATTTTTTTTTTAAAATCACCCGTATTCTTTTCATTCATCCATATTATATTGATTTAGAGCTCATTTCATTTCAAGAACTAGGAATTTTGAATTTGATTTTCACTCTATTTTAAAAATCTAATTTCTATATAAAATTTTCGAATATGTAAATAAAGAGATTTTACGTCACTCTAGAATTAATTGAATGTCACTTGAATAAAAAACTATACCAAGGGAAAATGAGAATTCGAGAAGGGAAATGATTTGTATACCCCCCATTTTACCTATGGTGCACTCCTTCAATTATTTTTTTTAATTTTGCCCCTCACTTAAAAAATGATGAAAATAGAGAAAAGGTAAATGGAGGGTAAAATTTGAAAAAAAAATTGAAAGAGTGCACTTTGGGTAAAATAAAGGTGCAAAAATCACTTTCCTCCGAGAAATAGAAGGGAATGTTTCTGAACCTCGCTGTATGTTCCTGACACTGCCTGGTTGGTTCACAATTCACATACACTGAATGTCAATTTGACTTTTGATGGTCTAAGCCTTCAACGACACAAAAAAGAACCAGTAATTCCAAGCATGACTTGGAAGTGAAAGTTACAATTTCCATCAAATCACACTTCACATTATCACACTTGGCAGTATGTGCTTGGACCTATCTGAAACAAGTCAACTAGGCCACCTGGCAGGTCAAATCATCAACCTTTTAATCATGAAAAAAATGCCATGTCCATATATAAATTTATTTTATGGGAAGTTGATGATTACAGGTTCATGATTATTTCATTAATGGCTTCCAAGCAACAACTCACCTCTATTACTGTTCAAATTATGTTCACTTGATCGAGCGTGCATTATCATTAAATTAAATTAAATGTTTTCTTTTATTTTTTATGATTAGGAGTTTAAGGGTCTCACCTGTATTTGGATAGGAGAATCATTGGGGCACGTGAAAGCCTTCGAATCCCACACACCCCGAATAAAAAACTATGGAGAGTGGTTGAGTGTAAATTGAAGTCAATATCTCTTTTTATGAGGAGAGCTTTTTGATGGTCAGACCAATCCCTTCTTGAATTAACATTGTGTTATTTATAAGTGGGTAATGAGAGTTTATTTATATAAGTAGATAAATAGACCACACAAAGCAGAATGTAAACATAGATATGGGTGACTTAATATCCCAAGAGAATGTAGAGTCCAAGAAATTCAATTTAGACCATTTCTCCTAATCACTGTAGACACAACAAAATTTATAATTAGTTTATATAATGAGTAAAATTCAAAAAAATTACTGTAAAATAAATAAGATATGAATTCATTTTTTTAAAGATCAAGGTGTCCAAATCTCTCGGAACACCTCAATAATAATTCTTGGAGCATGTGCAAACCTCTCTATCCACACACATCATGTAACGCTAAGGGGAGTTGTCCTTTTATATTGAGAGTAACTTGAATTCAATACCATGGTTCTTAACCGCCAAGCCAACCTTCATCGGTTAATAAGAACTGAATTCTACAATATAAAACTAAAGAGCTTACAGGAAAAAAAGTGAAGCACAATAAATAGTTGCAAATGGTCAATTGAAGAAACAATTGGCTGATTCTAAAAACTTGACACAGGTAAATACTGCACTATGATATTTTGATTATTAAGGTGTTTAGGTCTCTTAGAACAGCCGACTAATTATAAGACATGTATAAGTCTTTCTATCTACACATACCGAATAACCCTACAAATATTGACCTTTGAGATAAAGTGAAAATCGAACTCAGAACTCTCGATACATACCAGAATGATTCATCCTTCAGTGCTCCAATCCTTGAGGGTCTGGCAATTGCCAACTTTCAAGGATTCGATCCATTTATCAAACAAAAAGAAATTGAGGCTTTGATAATCAAGTGAGGAGGTGTCATCATTCAGTTTTTCCTGAGTGTGCGTTGGGAATTTGGGATGCAGCTAAGGCTCTTGAGCCATTTCATGTTGTGGAAGTAAGATTCCTCTTAGATTTTGTAGACAACTCACTTTCCACCATCTCTTTAATTGTTTATCAATGGGAACATGATTCTGCCTTTTCTCAATTTTTTTTTTTTTAACTTTGGAAGCTTATATTTCAATTCCATCGCATCTCGTGGGAAATAGAAAATCCACTTCATAAAATAATAAAAGATAGATTTAATTAGTAGTTAATTAAAAAAGTTAAAAACTAATTATGATAAAAGAGAATATGAAAGAATATCATTTAAGATGGCTTAAGTACATTCTACGACACAATTAAGAGCTTGATGCTAGTGTATGGTACATCACATGTACTGAGACTTATGATTTTTGTCTATGTGTGTATTGAGATACATCAATGACTTGCTATGTGCTCGGGAGACTTATTTTATGATTGCTTTATTTGAGGGTGTAATCGGGTGACAAGTTAAAGATATTTATTGAGTCTGAAATTGATTAAAATATTTGAAAAGAATTTTTGACACAATTAGTAAAGTCTCATTGCTGTAGTCTAAAAATATGGATTGACCCACTAGTAGGGCCGGCCCTGAGATCTCTTAAAATCTCAGGGGCCCTAGGCAGAGTGAGATTTCAAGGGCCCTTTGTGACTGTTATATTAAGGAGTTTAAGTGTGTGGGAGCTTTTTCTGTCTGGAGTAGGGTCAAAAAAACACCCGAGATATCTCGTATCGGTCGTACGGGCGAGATCTCGTCGATATCGGCCGATACAGTTGAGATTTGTAAAAAAAAAAAAATGAGAGAGAGAAAAAATCGCCCGATATCGGCTGAAAAACGGTGGACCCGAGATCTCGGCTTCTGGGCCGAATTTGTAAAAAAAATGAGAGAAAAAAAAAAGCACCCGATATCAGCGAGATATCAACCGAAAAATGATGGACCCGAGATCTCGGCGTCTTGGCTGAGATCTAGGGTCCACCGTTTTTTGGATCCCTGGTCTGGGAACCCTAGGCGGCGGCCTACGCCGCCTATGCCCAGAGCCGGCCGTGCCAACTAGAGAGTGATGAAATGTAAATCATATTATGTTACATATAAAATTAATGAGACTGGTTCAATCACATTCCCATAAGGGTCTTATCAGAAGCCTCAGTTGTCCCTTGGGTCCTTTCTTAACATTTTATATTGTTGGATTGATCTTCTTTGTTGGATAATGCTTGTAAAGATGCCATAGTTCATGCCTCTAATAAGAACAATCCTAACAGTGAAGAGAGATTATGGATGTGACCATTCTAGGCCCATGCATTATTAGACTTTGCACTTATGACAAGCATGGAATTCCATGCTTTTCAATAAAATAATAAAATCATAAATGCTTATATGCTCTTGAGTGGGTCAAAAAATTCATTGTTTTTACATCTACAACATGTTAAGTGCATGCCACCATGAGAAACACCACATCAAATTATGAATAGGTTGGATCCTATACTTGGGACTACAAAATCTCTCAATTTTGAAGGATTTGATGTGTTGAACTGGTTTTGACAGAAAAATAAAAGGGTTTTAAAACCCGTCCTTTGTAACATATTTTAAATATTCTCAACCAACTTCATCTGATTTTGTTAATATGAGTTTGAATTTGATCACTTCTAATTTAAGAACTTTAACTTATACCTGGCTCAAAATACATTCATTGTTTCAACATTTAAACCTACAAATTGATTTAATCCAACTCAACTAACACAAATTTTGTAGTGAATATAGATTTTGTCATGGGAGTGAGGATCTACTTTGGACCTAACTGAAAAGGAGCGTACCTTAAGAGTTATATAGTGTCATTGGTTTTTTAGTTCATGCTATGAGACTTTTTTTGTCAACTTCACACTCTCCCTCACATGCAACTGTACACGTGGAGATACCTGTAGAACCTACTCTGATACTATGAAGAAAACTACGTTAACATTCTTTATGTAGACTCATTCTCAAAAGGTAACTATTGAGAATAATGTGTCTCAAATGTACCGAAAGGGAATCACGTAAAACTCTGTGTTGTGGTGTTGATTTTCTTCTTTATATTTTCTTTTTTTCTTGATATTGATGTTTGTATGTGGTAAGAAAGGCATCTCCTCCCAACACAAGAAAACCATGAAGTTTTGCTGAAATTCTTGTCCATTACACCCTTAATCTCAGACTGTACCTTGAAAAGAAACAGTGAAGACATGTAAGAAGAGAATCTCTCAAGTAGGAAAAGGCCAAAGGAAGCACAATGTGGATGATGAAGATACGTGGAGAAGACAATCTCACACTTGCAATATAAGAAATGAAAAGCAAAGATAAAATCTAACGTGGAGATGCTTAGACAAGGTTGCCGTAGAATAGACCCACAGAGGACCATTTCTCTCTATTCACTCTACTTTCTCTTCTTCAAAGAATCAAATCGCTCTACATTCTCTTTTCAATGGTGGATGGTGTCCCTCCCCTTTACAATGGCATCCTATTTTGACCAACCTCAACTCATTTTTATATTTACAACCCAACCATTTCATTTCTACCATGCAAAATAGCCTAGCATAGCCTCGGGGAGACTGGCCAGACAAGTCTTGTCTAGGGCTAGCCCGTTGTATTTGGTCGGACCGCATTTGAGCATGTGAGTTGAGCTCGTTTATTAAATGGGTTAGTCAGGTTAAGACTAGGATAATATAGGCCACTGGACTCTCTAATCTGGAGCATGTGATCCCTGTGTGATTTTAGGCTCAATATTAGAGGGTCTTAAGGCCTATAGCTCAAAAATTCAAATTTCAGGCTCAACTCAAAAAGACTATGAAGTCAAGTAATTCAGCCAAGAGTTTATAAACCATATACTTTAGTTAGAAGTTAGAACTTCACAAAGTAGTTCACTCAACATGAATTCAGATTAGCTCATTAAATAAAGTAACCTAAATCCTTTATAAATCCTTAAATCTCACCTTCACAATCAATGTAGAATTCGTCTGTTGCCCACTTGTCATTCCAAAATTACTAATTATTAGGTAAAGTGATCCAAGTCTTTTATAAGTTTCTAAATCTCTTTTTTTATCACCTACCCAACATGTTCATTGAAACACAACTTTATATTTAGACTTTTAGATAACACAGTGCAGAGTTTGAGATTGAGTGGAGCAGCGAGAGTTGAGAAAGAGAAGCAGCAGTGGTGGAGAATCTAAAGGGGCCCTTTTTTTCTACTCAAGTGGAGTGGGACTATCTCAAGCTTCTTTTGCCTTCATTCCACACATGATATGATTATGCTTTGGAAGAATCCTTGGAAAAAAAAAATCCCAAGTCAAAACCATTGATGGCAGGAGGCTACCAATTAGAAAAGACTTTGTTGCATGAGAACCCTATTCCAAAGGATGGGATTCTCACCCCACGAGCACAACTTTGGTTGACTCTTGGAATAGTTTTTCTTAATACCCCTAAAAGTACAAATGTCCTCATTTCTATTATTTCTTCATTGTCATAACAATCAATTTTCCTCATCAAAAAGAGAGAATTATAATGAGAGTAATTGAGTATTTCCTTCCCCGTGCTTACAAGAGAATCCAAGGCCCATAGTGCTGCCATTTGCAATTACCACTCACCCCAAATCTTTTCTCAATTAGACTAAACACTTTTCTTCTTGACTAAAATATCCTCTCTTTCTCTCTCTATACCCCTCATTTCTAAGCCAGCTCAATGTTTAGATTTCAATTAAGAAAGGCCATTGCTATAGGCAGAAATGTAGGAGTTCAAAATTTAATAGTTTTTTTATAGACTTTAGATAAGGGTAGCAATCCTGATTTTACCCATCACATGAATGGTAAAATCGGACATTTCGCATGAACTATAAAATTTTGGCCAGCTGATTTACTGTTCATGTAAATTTGGATAGCTGATTTACTGTTCATGCGAATTTTGGCGAGCCGATGTTACTGTTCATGTGAATTTTGGCAAGCCGATTTACTGTTCATGGGAATTTCGGCTAGCCGATTTAATGTTTATATGAATTTTGACGAGCCAATTTACTATTCATGTGAATTTCGGCGAGTCAATTTACTATTCATGCGAAGGGTTGGTGAGCCGGTTTTACTCTTCATACGAAGGGTAAAATCGAGAATCCACTATTTCCCATGTCTGGTTACACAAAAAGCCTGTGAGAGGATCGCAACCCTTTGATAAATGTAATTTTTTGTTTAAAATTTTAACTATACACAAAAAGTGGATAGGGTCAATTTAGAATTTAAATCATTTCTAAAAAAGTAGATGAGTGAATCCATAAGAATTGACTTGGCAGTCAAGAATCTGCCTAAGATACAGGAGGTCTTAAATTCTCAAGTAACTCTCAGCATAAAAGGACCACTCCCCTCCTATAGTGCGTGGATAGAAAGGTTTACACATGCTCAAAAGATTAATCAAGTACTCAAAAATAATACACCCAATGCATCGTGACTTACATTTTCTAAAAATAGATGTTTTAGTTGAATATCTTAAAATATTGCAATCGTAACGATAAAATAACGTGACCATATTGTAATTTAAGATAAAATGAGTTAATTTTGCACATGAAATCTAATTAATAATCATAGAAAAACTTGATTCAACATACACTATAGTACATATAGATTTAAGACACCCAAAAGTGTGTCCAAATCCAAGCAGCATCTTCATAGAAGGCTAATGTTGCAACCTATCATTATTATGTAAAGACTATTAAGATTAAGAGCTTTCTTTAATAAAAATAAACTTATAAACAAAACTAAGAAATCAGCATCATCTAATTTAAAACTAAATTCATTTCAACATTTCTGTCAGAGTAAATTAATTTGACTAATTATTTCAATATAAGAGCTGAAAAACAGATACTTTATAACAAGACCCATTTTCTTGAACAAATTGATGGGTTTGTCTAGTGTTTAGAACTCATCAAAACTTATAATTCAATTTTTTGGGTTGATAAGATCCGATTAATTTTCATCTCAAACAAATCAATTTATTGAAAAACTCAAAATGACTTATTGAGTTATTATGACATGATTGAATGTTGAGTTTCATCCAATCTCTCTTTTGTAGGGGCTGTGAACGAGTCTCATATTAGTTTTAAGATAGAAGATTCAGGGATTCATAAAAGACTTGGGTTACTCCACCTAATAGACTAGTATTATGAGCTAGATATCTAGCCCTAAAAAGTGGTATCAGAGCTAGATCCCAAGCCAACACATGTGAACTTAGGAGATTCTTCAGACCGACGGGATGGCCAACGACATGCCATTGGGGCTACAGACGAGTTCCACATCGGTTATGAAGAAAAAGATTTAGAAATTTATAAAAAACTTCAATCACTTCACCTAATGAATCACTTTACCTAATGAAGTAGCCTTTACGGGCATATATCCTGTCGTAATATCTCTCTCCCCTGTGGCTTTAGCAACAGAATGTGTTAGATTAAGCTAAGAGGGTGTTTGTCGTGTTGTGAAAAGACTGGGTCATTTCTGGAATTTCCTGATGTAAGTAATCTAAGATTTGAAAATTCAAAGCTTCCATTCGATCTAATCCAACCGTTTGAGTACAGAGAGAGAGAGAGAGAGAGAGTCTTCTCGCTTTGTATAAACTATAAAACCATGCACCTTCCACTTCTCCATGACATACATACATATGAAAATGGTGGTGGACGTAAGAAGCAAGATCCGCCTAGTTCTTGGCTCTGTCAAGGACCATGCATCCATTGGCAAGGCCATCATCTTCGGCCGCGACCTCCTCGCCGACATAGAAATCGCCGTCGTCAGGGCCACCGGCCATGACAACGCTCCAATTGACGAGAGATACGTCCATGAGATCCTCTTCCTCGTGTCTAATTCCCCGAGGTCTGTCACCTTCCTTGCCAGAAAGATTTCACGTAGGCTCGACAAGACGCAGGACAGTATTGTTGCTCTCAAGACCCTCCTACTAGTCCACCGCCTCCTACGAGGAGGCGACCGGAATTTCGAACAAGACCTACGCAACGCCTACTGGTATGGTGATCTTCGTATGAATCTAGATTATTTTCCAAGGAATTCAGACACTTGTATCTCGTTTCTGCACAAATACAGGGCTTTTCTTGAGGAACGGATGGAGTGGGTCATAAACCAAGCTGGGAAACTAGAACCAGTCTTGTCCCATAACTCTGAATTTCGTGTTTATGAAGAGAAATCGATGGAAAATGTTTTCTGTAGATTGCCCAGATGCCAGGATTTCCTCGACAGGATCATGGATTGTTTGCCGATCGAGATGACCCGAGCCGATTTCATAACAGGAGTTGCTCTAATCAACATACTGAGAGAGAGTATCCAAGTCTACATGAGCTTCAGTGAAGGAGTTACAACTCTAGTCGATTCCTTCTTTGATTTCAAGATGCCAGAAAGAGCATCAGCTCTTGACATCTTCAGAAGAGCTTCCTGCCAGAGCTACCGGCTCTCCGAGTTCTTCGAAAATTGCAAGGCGATCATCGGCACGAAGAATTTGGAATACCCATCAGTTCGAATCATCACCATGGATTGTATTACAACCATGGAAGAATTCATGAGCTGCCCACAAACATTCGAAGATGAGCCTTTATCCATTGTAACTGCTTCTACCTTTGATGGCAGAAAGCCAACAACGGCGATCGATACAAGTAGAGAATCGAATGCTGCCGAAGAAGTGATCAAGGAACCAATCAGCATCTCAGACTCTCCATTTTCATGGAAATTGGAGACCAAGATAAGCACAGTATGGGTGGAGTTCGACGAAGAAGATTCGCGTAATTCTTGCTTACTTTTCATGGGAATGGGAGATAGATCTCCTTGCCTTGCAGATGATCTATGGTTGGATGGTCTTCAGATCGAACGGGAAAAACATTATGGTTATTATAACCCATTTATCGATCTAATGGATTGTCAAAATGGAAATTTTATGAGAGGTTAGAAGTTTGGATTGATACACTTGAGTGTAATTGTATTATGCTTCCTTTTTTTTTTTTTTAAATATTTTCCACTTCTTTTGGGGGAGAAGTTAGATGTGGGTGTGTGAATGGGTGGGAGACAGTAAAGGCTGATTTTATTGATTTGTGAATTTTGATCTATATCATGATTGCTAAGAAGAATTGTATGATATTCTGATAAAGAGTTGTCTATGAATTGTGATCCATATCATGATTTTATTCTGAAAAGAGTACAGTACATTGATTTTACTTTCACATGAATTGCTCCAAAATCCAAAATATCAGACAACCCAGATATGTTTGATGATCAAACTTTGATCATGTTTGCATTTCGAAAACTTGGTCTGATGCTGGTGGGCTTGCCATCAAATTGAGCTTCATTTCGGTCCTGGGTTTTAGTAGGACTCTGTCTTTCGTAAGAAATCGAAATGAACCCACTACCCCCTTGGATGAGCTTCATTTCGTTGAAAATTCAATCTCGAATGAAGCTTAGAATCCATTATTACAATCGGGATTAGACACTAGTTACCTGAATTTCCTTTTCTCAAGTTGCGTGAACTATTTTTAACTTTTTTTTTGAATGAATTTTTTTTTTTTTTTAAATGTAAGTTTCTCGATATTTCATGGTTTGATGAGGTTGTTCACATTTATGGAATGCATGGTGGGATACTGTGGGAGCATGAAATGGGAAGAGAGTTTGATATGATCCTCACTATGATGTAATGATGTGGGGCCTGGTGGATTCTGAATTGGACATTAGTCGTATATCGGAAAAGTAAGTATCCGGAGTCCTAGCTAAATAGTGGAGTCCCTTCCTCAAAGGCATGACACATTCTCACGTGCTAAACAACAAAGCCATGAGTCCGACCTAGTGGATTCCCTGTCGAACCCAGCTGTTCTTCTCTAGTAAGTCCACCATATTGTCAATCCGAAAATTGAACACATTTAATTAAATCCACAAATAAATGTCATTATCAACAAGAAAATATCGAGAAATTTTGCTCAGTTTGACCATGCTCCTCCTCAATTATACAGGTGATTGAATCTAAACCAGACGTAAAAAAAAACGGTAGACTCGAGATCTCGGCGTCTCAGCCGATATCAGGCGATATTTCTCTTCTTTTTTTGCCAAATCTCGCCCGTATGGGTCGAGATCTCACCTGTATGGCCGATACATCTCATATCAGCCGAGATTTAGACCCCTGCTCTAAACAAACTCCAATTGAATATCCATCTCTACATTTATTGTTCAGATTATTTGAATAAAAACATCTTTATATTTACAATTACAGTTCAATAACAGACAATTACACATAAAAGTCACAATGGTTGTGACTGGTGCTCATGTACAGTTTAAATTAGTGTCTAAGAAACACACCCCACCCAACGGTTCAAATGTGGTTCAACCTTGACCTTATCAGATGCAATTCAATTCTCTATAAAAGCCTTTTCGCGTTTAAAACCGCCGAAACCCATGATCAACAGTTTGAAAGGGGGTTGGGGCCGTTGCCCCTACAATTCTGTTTTACATTTTATAATTATTGACAATTTCTTATATTCGTTGAACGTACTTAATAATGATTAAGTAGTTACCATTACTTATGATTCCATGCTAATGTCACATGTTTGATCAAGTTTAACAATGGTCGAACTTCAGTTGAACCCTATCCAGCTCAATCCTCTAGGATGGTTTCATCCACATGTGTCTAGAACATTGGTTAAATTCTAAAAGTTTTGAGATAAAATATGGACTGAACAAAACAAGCAGTCGCCCTCACTCCAATACAATTGGGTGGCACCATTCCAGTGCAAGTCGTAACTCTTTTTTTTTATAACATGGGTATCCTACTCTACATTGGAGGAGAGACTAATCCCATGAGCATGTGTAAACCTCTCAATCCACACACTATGGTCAAGTCTAAGGGGATGGAGAGTAACCCCATAGAAAGTAGCCTGGAGGCGTAGAGCATAAATCGAACTTGAACTCAAGATCTCACCTCATGAGGCGGGCGTCCTGACCGTCAGGCCAACCCCTTGGGTGTTGATACTATATGGTGAACCCAGACCAATAAGGGTTTTTCTTACATACTTAGGGTAAGAGAAATGACCAGATATGATCACATGAAATGGACTGAACAAGCAAGAAGAATACAAGTAAAATGATCTCGTTAACAAGGATGAAAAAAATGTGATTCACCAGCAGCATATAATAACCCCTCCTCTTCTTTCCACCAGGGGAAAAACCCAGCAATATTTTCCCCTTAAAAACGAAAGGAAATAGTAAATTTTGAGGCAAGTATCATGGCCCTGTTAGGGGGCCCAAAGTTTGTGTGTATAGTGCACCGAACTGTAGACAACAGTCTTATCATAGGGAGCCCACCCAAGGGTCACTAATGGCACAGTGCAAAAATGTGTTCAAGAGCAAAGACCGGATTATACCATCAAACACTATAAAGAAAGGTAAGAAACCAAAAAGGCATGCTACTTGGTAGCGCCAACTAGACACCACAAATTTTTGACAATATGGCTGTTAACATTAAAGAGAAAAGGTCTTAAAACTGAAACCTGAAATCCCCACTTGTGCCATACCAATTTGATCACGACTTTATGAGATTTGCTGGCTGCGTTCAAGCAGTGCCCGATTTTTATCTATATGCATGTCCCAACCTTTGTCTTTTTAGACTCTTGCCCTCTTGTTGCTGCAACCCGGGCACTTGTACTGCTTAATGTGCTCAGCCTTTGCAGGAGTAATCTTGACACACTTCCCATGGAACCATATCTCACATATATCACAGCATATCCAGAACTCCTCGTTTGCATACTTATCTCCACATGCTCCACATAACGTCAGCCCTTGCTCCTCCTCCTCCTCCTCCTCGCCACTTTCCTCATCTTTTGCCAGCATCTTTGAAGGCTTGGCATGAGAGTCGGGCTGTTTGGTTTGCTAAAAAAAAATCCAAAAAGAAAAAACCATCTTTGTTAGAATCTGAAGTTTGGAACCTAGAACATGATTTAGGATCATATTTAATCCCAACATAAGATAATTCCCACTGATTACTTGACATCCGTGGACAAAACCATGTACCACTTCTTACATGAGTCATCATTCAGTTCATGGTTAGTGATGGTTATTAAGTTAAATCTGGCTAATGAAAACGATGCAATTGCTTAGAATTGTTGGCCTCTTTCAGTGTTCACATGGATCTGAAAGGGTCTACATGCAGTTGCTTAGAATTGTTGGATTTTAATATTGTAAAAGATGTAGGCTCAAGTAGTTCAGAAGAAACATGCATTTGCTCATGCTTCTAGTGCATGATCTTTTTAAGAACCAAAATTCAGTTTTTTGGATGCAAGTGCATGTATTAATTGGCACTGTAGCATTTTTACATACTGGCACACCAGAAGCATCAAGAATGTATTTCAAGTACTTTTAATCTTTTGTTTCATAATCATTTCATAACGTGTTCCTGGAAAAAACAAAGAAAATCTCCCTCACCTCAAGATACAATGGGCTTAGACAACACTAAATGACAAGCAAAATCAACAATAAAAACCTCATACCACCAAATACAGAATAGCAAACTAAAACATCTTAGTCTAGTGTTTGAAAACTTGAAACTCAGACTTGACTCAAAATCCCATCAAGTTGAGAAACTCAGCCTTGTTTTTGAAAAAGAATTTGCCAACAAGATCGACTCGAAATCCTATCAAGTCAACTTACATTGACTCACCCAAGTCATTTCAAGTTTTTAAACAATGTAATCACCAACATCAACTAAATTCAAAAAAAAATATATCAACTAAAATCAAGCCCCAACAAATACTCCAACCATATCCAATGAAAATCGTGCAATACCTACCCTGTTTCTAGAGTAACTCTACTTTAAATACCTATCCAACTTCTGGAGGAACTCTTAAAAAGTCTAAAACCATCTCCAAGTTTGCTTATTACCATTCATCAAGTCCCCTAAAAACATATCATTCAAAAAAAAACTCTACTGAAAACATGCAATTTTTAGCATCTACTTTTCTAATGTGGTCTCTAATAGAGAGCAACCAGGGGACATTCAATACTCATCAAGCTCAATATCCATTGTTTCATTCTTGCTTTAGCTATAGGACATATATGTGTTTCTCCCACATTTCCTTGGTTGCCTCATCACTTTCATAAATTGGAAGCAACTCATGAAGGAATCACCCTACACTAATGTTGGAGGCTGTACAATTATGCTTCAACCATTTTTTGTAATGCCCTTTTTGCTACAAAATATGCAGGATCGTCATCATACCTCAGAAATATTGGAAATGGCTAATGATGATGATGATTGTCACCTTTAAGAGGCTCTTGACCACCTCAATGGTGTACCATACACCATCCTGCAGTCAAAAAACCTCAACCACCAATTTGCAAATACTGGACTTGGTTTTGGTCAACTTTTTTTCAGCTGTATTTTGGGTGTGTTTACTTTTTTCGCAGGCTCCCTTCTTGCGTTGTATTTATAGCTTCGAATAGCTCTCTTCTCCCTCTTTCCTTTAGTGTACTCCTCTGTCCTACTCTTCTCCTCGGAGCAGCAGCAGCAGTGGGAAAGTCGATAATTCCATTAGGATAGTAGGGGGATGGTGCTTCGAGTTATTGGTGCATTCTTGTTCTCTTTGCAATAAAATTTTAGGTACCACTGAAAAGAGGAAAAAAGACAGTATTTTTTTTGCATTGACCAATTCCACTGCAAAGGATTTGGAAGCCATATTGTACACTCAATTACAAAGCGATGTGCTCAACTTAATTGATATTTACAAGTAGATCTCAACAATTAATTTTCAAGTATTCAACTGATTTGCGCAAATAGATCTAGACGATATGATTTGCACCAATTGATTGATCAATGCCAAGATTTTTCTCTCCTTGCTTGAATTGGTAACATGACCTGAGTTACAATTTTCGGCTTGGAGAAACTTTTCGGTCCTCACAGGAACTGAAAATTCTTTGTTGATATTTTAAAAAAATACATATTTCAACCCAAATCCGAACATAAAAATCTTGGCTAAAATTTGTAACAAGAACATGATTCAAACCTAGAACCTTTGTATTGTAATAGTTAACACTTACCAAGCTATAGGATCTTGCTCACCTACAACAATTATAAAGATCTGTATGAGTCAATCTGCACAAATTGTTTCATCTTCCCAGACAAAAATGATTTTCATGCAAATTGTATGATTGGAACCAAAAAGCAAAAACCCACACGTGATTTGGGGTGCTTGAGGAGCAACAAAGAGTTGACATATGATATGCTCTAGTGCAAGAGAGGTGACATGCCAAGTTTATCTAATGGCAGAGTGCAAATCCTTCCAACTTACAAAACCTTCTTTACAGCCCCTTTTCTTATTTTTAGTTATTTTTTATACAATTTTTCCCATATTTTTATTAGTTTAGATAGCTAACTTTTTTTAGCATTTTATCAAATATTTATTTGATAAATTAAAGACTAAGATTAATTGGTCCCATCTAGCCTGTTATATTTTTATTTGTTTAAACTCTTCCACTCTTTCAGTTATATTTCAAATATTTAGTAACTTCTAATTCCTTTTTCGCTAGTTCTACTTTATCTAATTAAATTTCAAATTTTGGTTCACCAAATCTTATATGCAATGACGATATGGGATGCTTATGAGGCAACGTATGGACAATGGGTGGTGAGCTCTAGCGCTATAAAGCTAACATGGCAATCTTACTATTGCACAATTTTTTCCTATTTTTACATGGTCAACCTCATAATTTTCTAATATCTATTTTATGAACTAAGGACTCTATGGTCAGTTGGTCCCATCTGACCTAATGTACATTTTTTTTTTGGTCTAACAATTCATAATGGTTGGATAGATTTAATGAGCTACAAATGGACCAAATATCAACCAAAACTCAATTTATAGACGCTTTATCTTAGTGGTAAAAAAAACCAGGCATCCTTATCATAAAGCAAAATGGTAAAATCTTTAATAGGAGCAAACAGCTAGGTTCCAGCTTTGTACTTTCCAAAAAAGCAGAGCCCATGCATTAGGCACGAAAAGCCCAACAGAGTGCAGGTGTGCTCAGGCTTTATTTATCCAAACAAGCTGAGGTGATATAGAGGAAAGCCTGGCCTATGAACAAGCCTAATGCAGGGTGCCACCGTAATTTTTAAATTCCAAATTGCTTTTGTTTCTCATTTTTGGTGACCCTATGCATTGCAAGGTCACAAAGCATGCATGTGTCGGAAAAAAAAAAAAATGAGAGAGAGAGAGGTATTTGTGAAGCATTAAGACTTACATTCTTTGAGCTTGACTTGCTCTTGCCATTGTTGTTAGTGGTGGATGCTGATTTCTCTCTCTGTTGCTTCTTATGGCTACCAGTCACAACTTCAAATATGGTGGGAAGTTCATTGATCATGTGGAAAAGCCGCCTCCTGTAATTTATAGCTCCAACCAAAATAAAGAAAGAGAAGGAAAAAGTTAGATATTTGACATCATTCCTGAACTTGGTCTAAGTAATTACTATTGACAATAACATTCTAGAGCATACTATCTAAGTAAATACTATTGACAATAACGTTCTAGAGCATACTATCTCATATAAAAACAACAAATGTCAATTCCAAGGCTCCTCCTAGTCTATTGTTAGAATCCAATTTTTTTTAACAAACTAACTAAATAGATACCAACATCATCCCGTTCATAAGAATATGAATAAAAGAGGCAATGTTTTCTGCATTGATACTTAACCATTGCCTGAAAAAACACTGTACAATCTCAATGGAACATATACATCACACATCTAAGAGGCCAATATAATGAAAAAAATTCACATGCCATGACCTCTAAAAAAATTATAAAAAAAAAGCACATCATACACGTGTGTTACAAGTGTATTTTTTACTGAATGTAAAAGTTCTTGCACATGGTCATGGACAAAATAAAGATCTTTTGACTAGGATCGTTATTCGACAGGCTGGGTTGAGTTTTAGACCTATCCAAGTCTGACCTTCAAGCTAAAAAGTTTAGCTTAACTTGGGTTAAAATATCAACTCATTTAAATATAAATATATTATTAAGTAAATCTCCGACTGACACATAACATTTGAGGAAATATATAAATGAAATAGCGCTTTCATGTCTTCTCAAATTTAGCTCAAAATCAGGCTTTCAAATTGTGTCACTTGGCCTTTGTAAGTGTAGAGTAACCTTTTGTAAGAACAGGTTTTTAGAGAGAGAGTGTGGGTATTCTAAGGATAGGTTTACAAATAATATTTTCATGGATTTCCTTTTTAATCAAAACATGAAAGCAACCTCTCATACCTCCCTCTCCCTCTCTCTCTCTCAAAGCAATTAAAGTAATGACTCATGCATCCTTCATCTTCATCATTTCAAATTTCAAAACCAGGAAAAAAAATCTCCTATCTCTCTTATCTTCTCCATCATCCAATTTTATTGTTCATTACCAAAAGCATGCAAGTATGAGACTACAAGATCAACATTTCAAGTTTTCAACATACACACTTTGAAGGGGAGGCTTAAGAGTATTGAAAATTAAGAGGTAAGTTTTTATTAATGTTTTATCATAATAAGTAGATAACTAAGGTTGTCAGATGAATTAGTAAGCTATGAAATGAAAATTAGAAGTGTTTTTTTCCATGATCATGCTATTATTTTATGTGAGAAGGAAGGTTTTATTTTTTATTTTTTGTTGATAATAATTAAAAAATAAAATTATTAGAGGAAATCTTGAGCTATGATTTTATAATGTTATATTGGTATTGATGTAGGACACACCATTAGTTTATTTAATTAATTAATTATTGTTCTTTACCTTTCTTACTTAGATTAGGTTTCCCCTTTTAGTTAATTTCCTAATGTAATTAGATATCCTAAATTCTTGCCTTAATTTTCTCCTTCTTTTAGTTTATAAGCCAATATGAGATGTAATAGAGGATATTGAATCTCGACGTTATGGAATAAGAATTGAGTTAATTTTATTTTCCTCTCTCCTTCTCTATCCTTTCTCCTTCTTCCTCCTCGACTCGATGTAGACGAGGCTTATCGTCTGCTAGATCTGTGCATATTGTCTTATGTGCATCGATCCCGCATCAAGTGGTATTCACTATTCAGAGCTGTCTCCTGCATCATCAAGGATGATCCAGTTATTGATTCGTTGTTTTGAAGGGGGAAAAAAAAATAATAGATTTGCAGAAACAACGATCTACTACAGTGTCACCTCCTACATCCCCTCCACCTCCAACTTCTGCCTCTGCTACCCACCACCACTGTAGATCCCGTCCTCAACCAACATTGCCATCCTCCCAGATCATGCAACTGCCCAGTGCCTGCAACCTGCAAACGCCCCTTGCTTCCTCTTTGTAGCCTATGTACCCGTTCCAGACACCATACCCACCTTCTTTTTAGATCCATAGCCAGCCCTCCTTCTCTGTTTGCCCCAATATCCATCTTCCCTGCTTTCCTCAACCCGTCCAATGCAAGTGCCCAGTCCCTATTTGTGGAAAGCAGGTCGATTCTCTACCATCTTTATTTCCCCTTCCTCAATCCCACTCATTCTCTAAACCAACCACGGTTTCCATCCACAGCCAGCCCTCCTTCTCTGTTTGCCCCAACATCCATCTTCCCTGCTTTCCTCAACCCGTCCAATGCAAGTGCCCAGTCTCTATTTGTGGAAAGCAGATCGATTCTCTACCATCTTTATTTTTCCCTTTCTTTATTTCCCCTTCCTCAATCCCACTCATTCTCCAAACCAACCACAGTTTCCATCCAACTCTTCCCACTTCCTTTTTTTTTAACCCACCATCTCCATTAAGACTTTTCTTTCCCACCATTGATCTTCAAAACACAAACTCCAGTCAATTGACCCACCTTTATTTCCCATTAACCCTCATTCATTTCACCTTTGACCGAACACCTTAACACCCATTACCCGAGATATGTTTCCCACTTTTACATGTACAATAAACCTGATTCCTCATCCTTTACCCTCTTATCACTTTGACCCATCAAATACCCTAAGCCCATTAAATTCCATTAAACCCATTTT
The DNA here is from genome assembly GCA_022113865.1 of Chimonanthus praecox. Taxonomy (NCBI): domain Eukaryota; kingdom Viridiplantae; phylum Streptophyta; class Magnoliopsida; order Laurales; family Calycanthaceae; genus Chimonanthus; species Chimonanthus praecox. The sequence continues at coordinate 9,922,250 of CM039095.1, read as the reverse complement.
AACCTGATCGCTTCGACTGCGATGATGGAAACCCACAGTGGTCACGAGTATATTACCAAAACTGTGATTATATCCGAGTTCAAAGAATTCATATCTAAGTTGCGATTTGAATTTAAAGATTTGTTGCAAACAAAGACATTAAGGAGGTGACCGAAAACCCAGAGCATTCAAATCAGGTCAACATGACCCCTCCTAAACCTTTGGACAACCCCCACACCACCATCAACAGTACCACCGCCGATTACCCGACCCTACTCCATTCCCCATCCCGATCCCGATAAGGATACCGAGGATCTTTCCATGGTTATTCGTACATTATCTTGCCTGCCTCATGTTCTATCTATGGTCCTCATTTCATAGACCTTCAGGACCGTGTCAACACTCCAATGCCATTTGAATACCCCTTCGCAGACCGTTTGATACACCCTCGCTTACGCCCGTGTGCATTTACTGCCATCCTCTGTGCATTGAAAGTTGCGAAGTTCATCACTTCGTCATTCGGCTTTTCAAAATTTGTCTCCACCTCTGTTTGGTATCTTGCGACAGTCTTCCACAATGTTGTGAAAATCGAATCGTATCGTAAACCGTTAATACATCTTAAATCGCAAATCGTAGAATCGTAAGATTCATAAGTATTTTCCCTCAAAACTATTTAATATATGAAATAACGTAAAATATATCTAAAATGTAATAACATGAGCAATCTCCAACTTTCTTTTAGTATTAAGTGACTTCTATATAATTAGTTCATTGGAGCTCAAATTTCAATGCTCTAACTCCCAAAAGTAAAAGACCAGTATATAATCCAATTATACTGTGAAAAGTCAATAATGAACTAAAAAAGCCCTAAAAAAATTGAAAGGTCTTAAATGCTCATCAACTCAAGCCTTAAAAACCATTAAAACGAAATGTTCATGCTTTCACACTCCTAATAACCCCATAATTCTATTATTTATATGAATCGTAAGATTTGTTGATAGATACGAATTCCTCTTATCATATAGTATGAATCGTAAGATACAAATCGTGTATCATAAGATTTTAACCAATGTTGTGAAAATCGAATCGTATTGTAAATCGTTAATACATCTTAAATCGCAAATCGTGTATCGTAAATCGTAGAATCGTAAGATTCATAAGTGTTTTCCCTCAAAATATTTAATATATGAAATAACGTAAAATATATCTAAAATGTAATAACATGAACAATTCTCCAACTTTCTTTCAATATTAAGTGAATTCTATATAATCAGTTCATTGGAGCTCAAATTTTAATGCTCCAACTCCCAAAAGTATAAGACCAATATATAATCTAACTATACTGTAAAAAATCAATAATGAACTAAAAAAACCCTCAAAAAATCAAAAGTCTTAAATGCTTATCAACTCAAGCCTTAAAAACCATTAAAACGAAATGTTTCATACTTTCACACTCCTAATAACCCCATAATTCTATTATTTATATGAATCGTAAGATTTGTTGATAGAGACGAATCGTTCCTCTTATCATATTGTATGAATCGTAAGATACGAATCTGTATCGTAAGATTTTAACAACCATGGTCTTCCTTGCTATGGCAACGTTTCCATTCTTTTGCCCAATTTCAACTCGAGGGCGAGTTATTTTACAAGACCGGGGGACTGTAGGACACTCCATTAATTTATTTTAATTGATTAATTATTTTTCTTTCCCTTTCTGGATTAGATTAGGTTTCCCCTTTTAGCTAATTTCCTAATGTAATTAGATTTCCTAAATTCTTGCCTTAATTTTCTCCTTTTTATTTTATAAGCCTAATATGAGATGTAATACAGGATATTCAATCTCGACATTATGGAATAAGAACTGAATTAATTTTATGTTCTTCTCTCCTTCTCTATTCTTTCTCTTTCCCTACTTGACTCGATGTAGACGAGGCTTATCATTTGCCAGATCCGTGCATATTATCATATGTGCATTGATCATGCATCAGATATAATGAAAATGAAAGTGCTTTTATGATGATGATACCTTTAATTTTATTTGAGATGTGATTTTTGTTTTTATTAAAAATAATTAAATAAAGATGAAACCATGAGCTATGAAATGAAAATGAGAAGTGTTTTCTTTTTTTCATGATATGTTTTATTTTTATTTTAGACATAAGTTTCTATTTTTAGATTTTCAGTGATAATTAAACAATGTTATTATGTGAAGTTATGGCGATAATTTATTAATATATTTTTTGAAATGGTTACTATATTAATAAAAAGAAAGTACCAAAGGTGTAACTACAGAGATGGAAAACAGCAAAAATAAAAAATCTTTGAGCCCAGAAGACCTGAACAAGCCAGGAAAAAAAATGAGACTGCCAAAGCAAAACACTCTCTCCAGGCACAACGGGAATTAAACATGGAAATGTTTTGGAAATCATAGAGAGAGGAGGCCGAAGATGCGTATTTGGTGAAGATCTGACTGTTAACAAATTGTGGACTTTCCGTTGTGATCTTGAAAACCCTATTATTGTTTCACTAAGACCCCTCACATTACAGGAGAGAAACTTCATGAGGAATCTAATTTGTCACCACGTATCCAATAGAAACCAGTAGAGCTTCTTTTTTTTTAATGGTGATTATATTAAAAGAAAAGGGGCACCAGAAGAGATAAAAAGATAGAAAAGCCTGCGACCCCAATACACCCACGAAAAGCACAAGACACAAAAAGCTATACGAGGAAAAGAAATTAAGCTAAATTAACACATTCTTTCCAAGTACGCAAGATATCATTCGTAGAAATGTTCCTGAATTTCATGAGAGAGAAGGCCCATGATGCACACTTGACAAAGACCCTTCTAAAGACAACTTCTGAAGATTCGGCAATGTCCTTAAAGATTTTATTGTTTCGTTCCCACCATATACTCCACACGATGGCGAAGAAAGCCTGTGTAGAGCTTTTTTTACGACTGGAGTAATTGACTGAAGAGCTCAACCTATTTAATTCTCTAGAGTTCATGTTTTCCTTTATGGATTGCATTTTAAGTCCCTAACCGCAGATAGGTAAGAAATTAGAAGACCTTTTTGGCCATTGGCGATCAGACCAAGCCTCCTACCAACTTGAAGCATTCTTTGGTCGGCCCAATTTGAAGAGGGAGATGCAGCGGAGAAGAGCTGAACTTCTTGGCTGGGCATGGCTTGGAGAGACCAGTAAACTTGATTGATCTAACTCAACTTCAAATTCTCCCTCTAATTGACCATTGCACACTCCTGTGTATGGGCAGGAAAGGCAACTTGAGCAATGGAAGGTGAGGGAAGAATAGTGTGCTCATCTCTCTCAGTAGTAGGAGCTTCCAACAGGGTGGAATGGCTCATTGGAAATATAAGTAGAAATAGTATCCCTCTGCATCACCATGTCAAAATGGAGAAAAATGGGTTTGCCATATAAGTTGCACTTGGAAGACGGGAATGGGACTGTAATTTAGCAGAAGCCGAAACTGGTACTGAAGCAATGTCAAAAGGAAGGGTTGTGGGAAGGGCTAGACTGAGAAGGCCTCGGCAAGGAGAGTCTTGAAAGGGGGACAAGGCTTCGAATGGAGAGATGAGGGTAACAGTAGCGGTGCCGGAGGGAGGTTGAAGGTCAAAATATGATATTGGTAATGGCAAAAATGGAAAGTACTTTTATTATAATGATTAATAAAAATATTAGATAATAAGTACAATATCATGTAATTATGATGAGATAATAAAACAAAAATACAATTGTGTCACCCTCAAATGTGTTATGTGAGCACATGGGGTCATGTGATGTGAGCCCCACCTTTTTCTTCCAATTTGAATAATCCATCTGAAGCCAACTCTTTATCACCAAATGCATAATAGTTAAGTTACCATTTCTCGTTGCGTGGGTAGTAGGAACCACATATTCTTTACCAACTTACCAAGTTGGAGGAATGGCAGAATATGCTTCTAAAAAATAGTAGTAGTTAAGTTAAATATTAATAGTGAGTTAATAAAAAGGAAAAGACCAATATGGTTTGTGCCCCCCACAAAAAAAAATAATAATAATTTCCTAGGTCCACACTTTCATTGTAATGGGCCTGACCTAGTTCAATTTCAAAATTTGGTTCTAACGTTTTGGGCCCAAATATGAGCCTACCCAAGTCAAAATCAACTCAAATCCAACTACTCTCTAGCTTTTCAGGCATACTAGGTTTGAGCCCAACCCATGTAACATCCTCCACCCAAAATAGGACCATTATGAAAAACATAAAAATCAAATACTTTTGGACCATGAGGCCCAAGTGTATCATTTGCATCACATTAATATCTCTGGAAAAATGGGACTACATCTCCATAGGCCCCACAACAAAACGGAGTTGAGGAGGAGAAGAACCATAACTTGCTAGAAGTTGCTCAATCGTTGCTTTTCAAAATAACTAAAAATATGCTAGCCAACTTGATGAATCATTTGTTACAACAAATCCTCAATTTATGTTTTTCCATTTTACGAAGTTGGCTCATATGTTTCGCTCAAATCTTTGATATTGTATGATTTGTACACAATTTTGATCTTCATAACCATAAACTCTCAAATATGTCAATCAAATGTATATTCATGGGATCTTCACCATCTCAACAAGTTTACAGATGCATTGATCCAATTGCGGGTCATTGTTTTTGTATTGGTGGATGTTTCCTTCTTTGGGTATGCTCCTCTTTCAAATAATGGAAAAAAATTTACTCCAACCACTTCCATACCACTAGTTCTTCCTATCATTGAAGACACTAAGTCATCCTCCCTAGTCGCCAATCCAAGCAAACCATTACTAGCATATGAACAGAAGCATCAATTGACAATCAAGTATTTTCCTATAGAATGCATCAATCACCCTATGACAATCTAGGTGTTTTTGTCTTTGCTAACTAAAATTTATCTATTGCTCATCATAAAGGTAAATTTACTTGCATTGATCATCCTGTTAAGTGTTTTTTGTTTTATTAGATTATTGTATCCTCATATCATATTTCTCTTAATATCATTCTCATTCCCAAAAGAATACATGTTATTGCCTTTCATAACCAATCCTAAGAAGTTGCTTTTTTTTTAGCGGTAAAAAAATATTCATTAAATAAGAAAACCAAGTACGGAAGAGAGCATTACATCATATAAGATTAGGTCTAAAAGATTTAGACCAGTCCCAAAGGACTACAACATAAAACAAAAGAGTGTAACCCAAAACGAAAACAAATTAAAATCTTTGAACAAGACTCTCCAAGCTGAAAGTAGGAAAACCCCGGAGTCTGAGTTGTTGACTCCAAATTTGGAAAAGAAATCCGCAACCCCATCTGTTGTGCGACTCACTTGGGCAAAGGAAACTTCCACTCCCACGATTAAGCTTTTAATTTCCCTAACTAAGGTAATAAGCTTCCAATGAGGACGCTTGGGTCCCTTAACCCATTTAATTGCATTTGTTGAATCCCCTTCTATGACAAGTGGACCATGCCCAAAAACTCTACAGATAGTTAGAGCCCTCCTAATACTAAGTAATTCTATCTCGTTTGAGTCTCTAATCCCCACATCTTCTGTAAAAATCAATTCAGTTTTCCCCCTATGATCCCTAAGTACTCCACCTATGCTTATTGGCCCCGGCTTACCTCTAACAGCTCCATCCACATTAAATTTCATTACATCACGAGAATGGAGGGCCCAATTAACAGTTCTCTTTAGTTTCCACTCATGCACCCCTCCTAAGACGGCATGAAGTCCATGGCTTGAGCCCCTTGAAGTATTTTCAAGAGAGGAGCCAAACATAGAGCTTCCACTTAGCCCTTTGGATAAGGCCATTGATCTCACTTGATTTTCCTTCAAAAATCCTTGCATTTCTCTCTTTCCACGGGGTCCACAATATTGCAGCTAGAATCGTGCTCCATGCTGCCTTCAATCCCAATTTATCAACTATCATCTATGAGATTAAGATGTCAGTACTAACAACGTCTATCACCAATTCATCATCTCACACACTTCCCTTGAACGATACATTTGGTTTTAAATATATTATTGCAAAACCATTTTCCATCGTTTATTAATTTTAGCATTTGCTTTTCAACTCATTGAGTGACAAGTGTGTCACCCTCAATTTTTTTATTAACGCGCTCACTTTCAACGGGCTTTAATTTTAATTTGTCTTTGATCACTTCTTTTATTGTGTCCACATTTTCTAATTTTGTTTCAAAGTGGTCTACCATCTTCTTTAGGCCCTCGTTGAAATTTTAAGGACACAAACATGATGATCCATGCCCAAATCGAGACACTGTTGGGTTGGATTTTGATATACTCTATGTCAAGATACCTCTCTCATGACCAAATTCTTATTAGAATCATTCAACTTTTCCTCCATGGTGTTCAACCGCAATTCAAAATGATTTAACCTCTTATGGATCAATTGAATGTATTGGCTCAATCTTCGCATACTAAATGATAAGTGCATTTCAAGAAGTAAGGTTGCGTTCGGATGAGGGGAAAGGAAAGAAAACTAGGGGTTTCCCTTCTTTTCCTCCTTTTGGTTGTGAGGGGGAAAAGTTTCCCCTCCTTACCTCTTTCCACCTCTATTTAGTTTCCCCTTGAGGAGGAGACGAATTCATGTTTCCCTCAGCTTTCACTTCTTTTATCAACTCAGGATTTCAAATTGGATCTGAGTTTTGAGTTTTTAACATTGAATATTTCAAATAATAAAAAATAACTCTATACATTTAAATTTTTAAAAAATTTCTTGTATAAAAATAAATACTATAAAATAAACTATAATTTAAAATTCTTCTTTAAAATTAGAAAAATTGTGATTTTTATGTAAATTATGCATTTCTATAAGTCATATAAAAAAGCTTGAAATTCGATAAAGAACCCGAGTTTTCTTTCTATTAATGAATTCAGATGTTTTGTTTTATTTAACATAAGAAATGAGTCTGACAAATACTGCATTTATCTAATAATTATTTTGAATAATTGTTGGGAACAATGGCTAAATCTTTTATGACCAAGGTATCTAGGCCTCTTATAGCACCCGACTAATCTTCTGGGCATGTGCAAGCCTCTCTGCCCACACACTAGGTAACTCTACAGATAGTAGCTAAATGAAATTATTTGAAGATTAGTATAAAAAAAATTCATAAGATGGATAGCTATGTTTTATTTAGTGGATGTATTCAATAATTATGTTTGTGTCAAATGCAAAATTTGTTATACAGACTCATCAAAAAAAATTACATAGACTCATCAAGACCGTTATCATGAAATTGACAACAAATTAAAATTTTCCTACTCATTTTTACCAAATAATTTTTTTCTCAAAAAAAAATTGTTCTCCTCATACATTTTTCCTGTAGTTACCAAACAAACTTAGGGCAATCTCTCAGCAGGAGAAACCCTTGCTCAAGGGAATCCCCTCCATAGGGGAAACCCCTACAAAACTTTCCTCTCATTCAAACGCGGCCTAAGTATCAAACTACTATTCCCCTAGACCATCATTTAGAGCATAATTCATATTTCAAATTTCTCATCACACAAGACTGATTTGCTCTGATAACAAGTGATGTAGGACAAAAGTCTGAAAGGATCTTGTCTATGTTTCGAGATCAGGCTTACGAGAAATAAACCCAATAAGTTACCAACAATAAAATAAAATTCTCACAACAAAGAAGGGCCCAACAATGATTCTTCACTACTGAATTCCAAAAATAATAAATTCTCAAGAAGTTCTCTCTAATTTGAAATAAACTAAAATAATTAAAAATAACTCTGATAATTGATAGAGGATAGTTGATTATTAATCCTCTATGCTATCTTGAAACTCACCAAGCCAAGCATTGATAGAGAAAACCACCTTAGGCCAAACAATCTCCTTAGGAACTCTTCCATGCGAGTTAGGGTCAAAGCCTTTCGAAACTCAATAAACAATATGAACTCAACTCTCCCTAGCCTAGAGGCTTCCACTACTATTTATAAGGTCATTCTACATGACAACTTTCAAAATTAGTAGAAGAGGGACTAATTACAGACTTAAAGTCCTCACTTTAGAATACCCCATCGCAAAGTAGGTTGTAACTTCTATGCATGCATGAACTGTATAAACTTGGTAGGTTATTGAATAGGACATCCAATGAATCCAATTTCATGCCAATTGAACATCATATTAGACTCGAAATATGAGCATTATTGAAAATCAAGAAAATTAACTTAAACAAATTTAAATCTATATAATCTAAAAATTGATCAACTTGGTGCCCCATGCGCAGGTTCCATCATAGCAGACACATCAATTTGTGTATTATAAAGTAAAGGCTTAAATACCCACCAATATTCAAAACGGCACATCAAAATAATGTATAAGATGACAGAGAGGGAGAGAGCAATCTTTTCACTTAAACCTACCAACAGAAGACATATGGCAAAAGTTACCTATCATTTCTGTCAAATCCAAAGCGTGCACCAAAATAAAAGGCAACAGCAAATAGCCATGCATCACTATGAACAGCAACTAGTGTTATCCAGTCCCTTTCCTGCATCCCATCTCGAGCAAAATTAATTCCCAATGCTGGCTCAGGAAGCTCCGGGGGTACCTCCTCAGCAGGTACATTAACTTCCCAAGATCCATTTGGAAATCCATACAAGCACAAGTTCTCTCTCTCTGAAAGCATAAATCACCGATATCCATAAAAGCACTATTGAGGAAGAACGAAAAAGACTCAACTGGAACTGAATGTAGCACACCATCTAAAAATCTCAACATGAATTTTTTTTATTTTTTTGAAAACTAGTTTTATTATTGAGGTGATGGGGACATTAAGTTTAGATCTCAAAAACACCCGTGTAGATCAAGGTGGTGTCATCCAACTGCCACCTTGATATGATTGGATGATGAACTGAAAACTCGTGTTGGTTGATGTGGGTGATCCATCCATTGATATAGTGATCTGGCCAATGTCTAAAACCCTGGCCTTCTAAGCGGTTCAACCAGATTCAAGCCTAAGCTTTACAAAATGCGGTTCTGTTATCTCTAAAACCTTGTTGAAGTTCACACCTTCAGAAACCTTTAATGACCTGCAGTTCAAAGGGGTTGGAGTGGTTGACCCTCATTAACCCCCAAAAGACTTGGAACTTAATATGTTGGGCTGTCAGACTATTTTGTTGCTTATAATTGTAATAAGTGTTAACAAGACATTTTTTTGAAGCAATTATTAATATTTTGTGTTTTGTATTTGACGCTTGACATTTTATAGTTATTTACATTTTCTTATATTTTTAAGTTATTTATTATTAATTAGTTAATTAATATTATAAATGGCATCCCATTGATGTCACGGGTTTGACCGTGTTTGATACGATTAAACCTCAATTGAACCCTATTCAACCCAACCTTTTCCTAAGACGGTTTGATCCACGAGTCAGTTTTTAAAACATGTCATCCAGACATTTGATCATTTTTTAATTTTAATTTGATGTAACTAATAGACAATGGAGATTATTGAGATTTTATGTTTTTTTTTCCCTATAGTTAGGTTTCTCAGATGTGTCAATAATAAGTTTTATGGGACATGTGTCTAGGGTCACTTAAAGTTGTGTCTAGGGTTAACCCAATGGGGTTGGAGTAATGGCCAAGAACCCACATCTTCAAGTGGGAAGTCTTGAGTTCAATTCTCAGTCCCCCAAAGGGCCGCTCCCTGTAGTTTTACTCGGTGTGTGTAGATAGGGGGGTTTGCACATGCCCCAAGGATAGTCAGGTGTTTTAAGAGGCTTGGACACCTTGGTCTTCAAAAAAAAAAGGTTGTGTCTAGGGTTCTCTAAGAGTCTTTCTTTTATAAATAGCCTGGTAAAAGAAGGTTTTGAGATACAATTTCTCCCATTGTATAGTTTTGGTGTGATTCCTTCTGTGTCCTTAGTGTGAAATTAAGGAACCTTGTACAATTCAAGGTACTCATCTTTTCTTCTTCCTCTTTTTTCTTCTCTCTCTCTTTTCACCCATTTTCATCCAAATCCTATACCTAACCAAACAAGGTCATCTTTTCTTCTTCCTATCTTCTCTCTCTTTTCTTTCCTTCTCTTTTTTGGTCCTTTCTTTTCCTAATTTTCCCTCTCTTTTACACCTTGTTTTCACCCATTTTCGTCCAAATACTTTCCCTAACAAACAAGGACCCAACCCCACTAAACCCTGCCAAGACCCACTTGTCCATACGAGTGTCTGTACGACTGTACAAACAAACCCGTTTTGGCCGCCCCATTTTTCACCATTTCACCTGAACCTTTCAATTTCTACCTTGGAAGCATAGATCTAACCCAAGTATGTTATTTGACACTAATTGAGACCTATTTTTTAATCTCTCTCTCTTTTTTTCCTCCTTTCTTTTCCCCATTTTTCCCTCTCTTTACACCTCGTTTTCACCCTTTCGACTCTACCCCAACCAAACTAGGACTCAACCCCACCATCAGCCACCAAAACCCACCTATCTATACATCCCCGTACAACTGTATGGAGAGGCCAGTTTTGGCCCCATTTGCCTCATTCTTCACCCTCAACATTTGGATCCCTAACTTCTTTTTTATGTCGAAGAACCCCAAGACCCCCACCTCTCTACAAGCACGAGGGTGTTGGGTAAAATTCTGAATGCACACAGCCCCTTACAAGCCACGAGCATCGGGTGACTACGAGACTCGAACCTGTGACCTCTGGTTCCTGAGCCAAAGTGCATGCCAGTTGAGCTACCCCGTTGAAAGCATAATATAACCTTAAACTGTTGTTTGAGCCTATTGGAAACTTATTTTTGTCCGAAATTAGAAATAAAAAACCTTAATCCCTTTTGCCAAACCCTAGTTGGTCTGATAGCTCTATTTCATCATCTTAGGTGACTTATTTAAACTTAGAAGATCTAGGATAGGGATTAAGAAGATCTAATTAATCTTTTGAGGGATTTTGCACTAAAGGCAAGCAATGCAATCATGAGGACATTATTTCTACGTGTCATTTCCAGTTGAAGCTCTTCAATTCATTGTAAGTGTGAATTTGCATATTTGTTTAATAGTAATTTATCTCTCTGATATCAAGTGTGAATCATGGATATAGATTGCTTTCATTTTAGGCTTCACTATGCACATTTGCATTTCAAAAAACATCCATCTAATTTTAACCTATCCTACAACAAAGGGACTATAAAACACAAAGAACAAAGGCAGAAAAAAATGCACAACAAAAAAATAGAAAAAACACATAAAAACAATTTAATGTCACTACATGCTCTCCAAGCTCTACCATTCCTTTCTTCCCAAAGCAACAATAGAACTGAAGCAATAATCTCCAGAAATCATAAATTTGGTAGGGCCATAGACAAAATACCAAATCTCAATCAAAGTGAGAATATAAAAGGGCATTGACCATGGCAAGCATGGCAGACATAATAAAGAACCACACACTTCGGTGGTGAAGCACCATTGGATAAAGGGATTAGTCACATTTTCTTCTCTAATTAGGCAACGTACACATACATTGGCCAAACATTTTGTCTATATGACTGAGGTGGTCTATAATCGGGGCTTTATCCAAACCAACTACCCAACAAAAAACAGCAACTTTTAAGGGATTAACCTTCTCCTTTACTGAATTGTCATTAACAACAACATTGATGCATGTTAGCGCTTTCATCGTCAGAAATGAACATGATTTATCATCCCAAAGAAAATACTGCTCTGTTTATCAAAAGAAGAAACACAAATCAACAATATCATATGTTATGTATTTATATGTGCTCCAGCATTGGTATCATGCAATGATGAATACTGACACTGGCGCTGCACGATAGATAGGTATTTGTAAAATCCTGGAGTCAAACTAGTATTTCAGACATTCAGAAGTTAAACTCCTAAAAAAACAATGAACCATCTCAAAAATGAGATCACGGCCCGTTTACATGGACGCACAATCCAAGGAATTTAACAGAGAGGCACGTGGAGGTTTTGTGTGTGCCTTTTGGTAATCTGGATGCAGTTTCCTGAAAAACCCAAGTCCTGGAATGTCATGAAATCCAGATTTCAGGTCCACTCAATATCTCAATACTGTAATTACTGAAAAAAAATAATATCCCTGATTCAAAAATCATGCACCCAAAGTAGCACTAAAATCAATGACATAAAAACAATGGCATAGAATGAAGAACTCCTCACCGGGGTCGCATTGCTGATAGAACTTCTCCACATCTGTAATCATTAAAAAGAAACAGCAAAAACGTATAATGGGTCAAAGGACAGATTAGGGGAGAAAGAGAAGAGATTGAATAATTGAAGAGAGTGGAAGACTGAACCGGTGGTTAGAGCTTTGATCATGCCAGCTTGTCGGCCTTTATAATCTTTGAAAGCATCCTCTATAGTCCAAGGATTGTACGGCATACCTCCTTCCATTCCTAGAACACGAAGACTCTCTCTCTCTCTCTCTCTCTCTCTCTCTCTCTCTGTATATATATGTGTGTGTTTGTATATAGAGAGAGAGAATTAGAGAGATTGGGGGTTTTGTTTTCGTTGAAGAGTGAGCGAAGAGGAAGAAGAGATAGTCGTTGAAATCTGTTATTAGGGTTTTTTTTAATCAAATAAAAGCAGAAATCCAACCATAAAATAAAAAAAAATAAAAGCAGAAATCAGAGATTTTATGCTCTCTATTCTTTCTCTTTTGATTTCTTCGTTTGCCAGAGACGAAGAAAATCGAATCTGATACGACACAGAAAGTTCCACGGAGACGGTCCTCGCCTCGTAATTTATAGAAGTTGGCCCACTGAAATGAAAACGCCAGTATCGAGACATATTTTAAAAATGAATTTTAGGGTTCATGTTAAATAAATAATTTTTATATGAAGTTTTACGTTGATTTTATTATCTTATTTTTTATTTTAAATTTTCAGATTATATTTATTAAAATTTAAAGGTTGAATCTTCAATTGATAATAAAAAATTATATATTCCATATCAATATCATCATCAACCAAATTATCTCAGTTTGTGAGATTAGTGATCAATATTAGTGATCTATAATACAGTACTCTATAAAGATATAATATGTTTAAAATAATATCAGCAGCTGGTCCCGACCTTCGATCCATAAAAATGTACTAAATCTCTCTAACTCATAACTCAGTACTCAATACATTAATAAAAATTTACTACCCCGACTATTTTGTAAAGTAATATTCCATACATTCAGACTAAAAAAACTATTTCAAATGTGACTAAGGACCTCATAAAGTACTTCATTTAAACTTCAAAAAAATAATCTTAGATAAACTTCTAGATACGCTTCCTCGTTCTTTGGGACAAGAGACACTCTCTTCTCAATAGAGAAGTCAAAAGGATATTTTAATGATAGCTAAAATTTTAACAAGATTTTTAAAAAGTAATACGGCTAGACCCTCTAATTTAATAACATCTATAATATAATATATATATTATGGTCCCAACCATATTACATCATAGTGGTTTTACTGTAATTAGATATCTCATTAGTGTATATTACTACTGTTTTCTAATTTAATTTATTGAAAAATATTAAAATATTCTCGACTCGCGTGTGGAAAAAGAGGATGAGTGCTAAAACCCTCAAGTGGCAACCGTAATACCCTGCTCCGGATTAGACGTGTTTTAGCTTAATTTCCGTGTTTAACCAGATGATCTCGAGATTTTTAGTCTGGACTTTAAGGAAAGCCCAAGTTTGGCCCGATCCGAGCCCGTGAGCTCAGTGATCCAGCCCATCGAGCTGGAGGGGTATTTTGGTAATTTTACCGTTTGTTGTGTAAATTTTCATAATTAGTGTGATTTGGTGATTGTCATTGATTGATAATACTCTCCTTATTGAATGATTTGCATTTCTAAGTTTAAAACGATTTAATTTTCTGAAAATGATATTTAAATATCGCCCGAAAGAGAGTTTTAATTATTTAAAATATTTTCGGGAAGGAGTTAAATTTTGAAAACGGTATCAGGTGTTAGACCATTTTAAGAATAATCCAGATATTTCATTTCATCTGAAAATAAGATTTACAAATTAGTTATTTTTACATTTGTTTAATTACGTAATTATGGGTAAAATATGATTTTTATTTAAATAAATGATTTTTAATAAGAATTAAAATCTGAAATTTTTATGGTGACCTATATTTTCAAAACCCAACCCATCTGTAAGGTTGGATCAAGTTTTTGAGTGTTTAATTTAGTGCTTTTAGTTTTAAAAATCGATTTCTATTAAAACGGGACCTTTCTGCATTTTGAAAATACCTAAGGGTCTGATCTGCAAAGGCAGAGCAGCCTGCACACGCCACGCAGCGTGCACTGGCCACTCGGCCCTTTTCCTGGCGGTGATCATCACCTCCCGTCGTCATGTCCCATCGGTTTCAGCCGATTTTCCGGGTGGAAAGCCTATAAATTCAGGCCCGAGTTTCCTTTTGCAACTCCCAGCGAACTGCTTCTCTTTCCCTCTCTGTTTAATTTCTGACCGGCCGACCCTGAGCTGCTGTTTTTCCAGTAACAGAAGCTAAGTGGAAGATTTTCCAAAAACCCGATTTTCAACCCAGGAATCAAAACCAAGGTATCCATTGCATTCCTCTCTCAATTCTAACCGATTTAGAATCAAGCAAAACCGAAATTGACCCCGTTTTGATGGAGAAAAATCAGTTTTAAGTTTTAAGGAAAACCATGGGTTTTATGTACCCGTGAGGATCTACCCTTAAAATCGTTGGCCCTTTGAGCTTTTGAGCTCCAAACTAATCCCTTTGTAAAGAGGACTCCCAGAGGAGTCCATCAAACCAGACCGATGTGAAAAACGAATCCGGGAAGCCCTCCCTTCTTGGAATCGTATTTCACTGTTCATCCGCCGTCACTGTCTGATGGTGCAGACAGTTGAGGAAGACGACTCTCGGAAGGTCCGAGAGCCGTTCTTCGGAAGGTCCGAACCTTCGGACGGTTTGACCCTCGGACGTTCCGAGCTTCACCCCGAAGCCCAGCACGCCCGAGGCGAACCTGACCCTTCGGACGCACCGAGCCGAGCTCGGAAGGACCGAGCCCAGTTAGGAAGGACCGTCAACCTTCGGACGTTCCGAGCTTCAACCCGAAGCCCAGACCGCCCGAGGCGAGCCAGACCCCTTTCGGAAATACCAAGCCAGCTCGGAAGGACCGAGACAGCCCGGAAGATCCGAACACCTTCGGAAGGTCCGAACCCAGTCTTCGGACGTTCCGAGATCTGTAGACCCACCGAGACTTCTGTTTTTATGTTTTCATGCTTCGGATGGACTTCGGACGGTCCGAGACCCAGTCTTCGGACGATCCGAAGTCAGGCCCCAAGATCCGAGGCCAGTGACTCAGTTTTGAGTAGTTCGGATGATCCGAAGCCACTGTACCCAAGTTCCGAAGTGATGTTTCGAGGAACACAGTTTTAAATGAATAAAATATTATTGATTACTGTTTTAATATTTATTGTTTATTGTGTCGCTTGTATATGATGATTTATACCCCCTGTTAATTAAAATTGTACTAACCAATTTTCCTCTTATTATTTATAGTCTAAATACTATTGTATACGCTTTCAGTCCGACACTAGTCGGGAACTGAGTGATTCACTTCCAGGCCGACACTATAGTCGGGCACTGAGTGACCTCAAGGCCTACTCAAAATGTCAGCTCTGGTCCATGTCCAGAAGATAACCGAGAAGTGACCCGAGGATCTAGACCTCACTCAATAAGTCAATCTAGTCAATGCCCAGAAGACAATATGAGTTTTGGACTGAGCCCCTTATGTTTATTATATTATTATCTTGTGGATAATTTAAAAAGGGATAGAAACCAAGTAGGAGACTCATTTCCATGAACCCTGGATATTTTGTGGGAAAAACGTGTGATTTCCAAAAACTACGTATGTGTACGTATTTATTATGTATATTGATTGAGCACTTGAATGTTGTTTGAACAGAGACTGCGAAACCACACGATCACGGTGAGGGAACTTAACTCTGCAGATTTTGTAAACAGGTGTTATATTGAGCAATGAGTGGTTTCGGTTTTGATGAACCCACTCATGTACCTATACATGATGCACTATAGTAAGAGTGCTGTGATAATTTGATATTACGGTGTTGACCGTATGTGTATGTAAGACTGCTTCCACGTACCTGGGCTATTGAACCAATATTGGCCATATGAGAGATGGTTTATGTCTACTGGACCATGGGCAGACCATGCTGTCGTCAGTTGCTGACTTGAGGGTGTCAGTATCGGCTAAGTTTAAGCGCCGGAGATGTACTTGTAAGGATGTATTTTGACCGTGTCGGGACTTAATACTGGTCTCAGTGTAGTCGGCAGGCGTTACGGTGGATAATGGCAGTGATTAATAGTTTGATGATGTTATTATCTTATTTGAGATTATGCTTACTGTTATCAAGTATGTGATATTGAACTGTTGCTAACCTGTTTTGCTATTTACTTAATGTGCATTGTTAATTATCCTTCACTGGGCTAGTTAGCTCACACCACTCACCTTTCAGGCAATGAACCTGAGGAGGAGGACCCTCTCTTTCAGGCTTAGGGCGTTTAAGCTGAAGCAGTGCCTTGGGATTCCCCCGGAGGGGAATGCCCTGATCTTTCTGTTGGTTCTTGGAACCGTTGTTTTTGTATTAAGTACCGGATGTGGTACTTAATTTATATTATAATCGGCTATGTTGCCATTAGAGACAATGTTATGATTGATTAATCAATGATGTTTGATTTTGATTATGTTATGTGTTGATGTTGTTTATGTTTATGTCTTGGTTTTTGGAGGCATGCATATGGTACATGTTTGAGTTCACTTAACGGACTAATGTGTAACCGGTGGGCTTAACTGTTGATCCGGCCCAGCAAGAATGCTTGTGGTTTAGTTACTTATCTTTCAAAAAAAAATTCAGTCGCGTTCCGGGCCCACTAGTCGGGTCGGGGCGTGACAGCAACTCTATCTTTCGATTAAGCATATTTTTTATTATTTTAAAATAAAATATGCATTTCTTTACTAATATCTATTTATATATAAAAATAAGTAGTGAGCAAATAAATTTTAGCTGTTACTTTATTGAATAGTTGTAATTTGCTTCTTTATTAATGAGAAAAATAAATATTTTTAAAAAATAACTAATAAATAAAAAGGTTATTTCAATATCAAATTTAATAAGTTGAAAGGATTTGTTTGAATTTTATTACTTATTATAAAAAAATAAAGAATTTTTGTAAATTATAAAAAATATATTTTATAATTAAATTTAGTGAATTTAATGATATGATCAAGATTTTCAGAGAAATTGATTTGTGTACCGGTACTCTTATATGAGAAAATGTAAAAAAAAAATGTGAACTTTCTCATTTTATGCATGATTTTGAAAGGGCCAAATGAGAATCATTTTTTACATTATAGAATGCAAATCTCAAACATATAAATCACCTTAGTATGCACATGTTTCACATGTGGCTTCATGAAAATAATACTAACAAATATTATAATTATTTTATAAAATTTATTGAAATTAAATTATATAATCAATAATTTATATGTAAAAAAAAGAATGGTGTCAAAATTTAATTTTATTAAATTTATATATAGTTCAAATTATAGTTAATATGTGTGCATATTTATAAAAATAACATTGCACCAAAAGGGATATTATCCAAAAAAATTATTGACTACTCTACAACTATAACTACTGAAAGAAAAAGGAAAGTATTAAATATTTAAAAAATAATTTAACTCGTTACAATTGAAAGAGTTTATAAAACATGAATTCAAAGAATAGACTAAAGTGATTTTTATGAAATTCATATTTATATTAAGATCTTTGAATAGGCAATCAAATAGAGAAAATAGCTCTTCTGTAGGATGAACATTAGTGGGATTTAAAATTATAAATACTGATTAAATTAATGTAATTTTTTTTTATTATGTTCATCTCCCAAAAATCTATTTTAAAAACTCATCATATACACATACCATGAAAAAATTTAGTGTAATGATCAAGTTTTTAGTTGATTAATTAATAGAACTTAAATTTAATAGGGTTTTTCATTATTTTAGATAATGATTTCTAAATTTTAAAATTGAATTAAATTTAGGAATTGTAAATATAAATTTAATTTTGAAAAATAATACAGTAATAAGAAAGATAATAAATCAAATTAAATATTATTTACTCAGATATCTCTATTATTTAATACTGACACTTGTTGTTGCCTTTGTGCTCATGATTAGCGGTTTCATGAGATTGGACTGGACTCGAGTTTTGGTATAGTGAAAACGTATAAAGAAAAATATCTCTATTTTTAATGTGCGTCCATCCTAAGACGGACAAAATTTGCTAAGAGACATAGAGTGAAATTTTTATTTTATCTCTACTGGTGTACCGCTCTTTAAATATCGGTGTACTGCAGAACATATACTTAAGAGCGGCGTGTTATCAATATATCAAAACTTGATGAGTGATACACAAGTAAAAATAAAATGAGAATTTCATCTGACTGAGGCAAATTTTGTACATGGCCGACATTTTAATAATTATCTTGACAAAAGAGGCAAATTTTGTACATGGCCGACATTTTAATAATTAACTTAAATATATTGAATAATAATAAAGTAAATAAATGAGATAAAAACTCGTCTCTCTCACCTTCCTCCCCCGTCTCTCAGCAGAAAATCCCTCGACCCTCGCTTCGTCCCTCTTCCTTCGCACCGTCCCTCTTCCTCTCACCGGAAACCCCCTTTTCTCTCTCACGGCAATTTCTCTCAACCGACTCGTCTCTATCACTCTCGACGCACGCCTCTCCCTCCATTTATCTCCCTCTCGCCATTCCCTTTCCCGATTTCACGATTTCTCTCTCTATTCCCCTCTTTGCACGCCGATCTCTCTTCCGGTCACACTCCCTCTCAAAACCCTCTCCCAAATCCCATTCTTTCAATACCTCAAATCCCTCCTCTGCTCGCCGACCGCTACCGTCGCCGCCCTCTTTTCTCGACCGACTGCTGCTCGCTCAGACGCTGGCCCTCCCCTCTTGCTCTCATTTCGGCCGGGGCTGCGTTTGGATGAGGGGTAAATTTTGAAGGGGTTACTGGCATATTATGAATAGCCTCTACTTCAGAAGGATTTTTAAAAGTGATAAAAGGCTAATTCAGTTGTTATTTTTAAATTTATCAGATTTTTATCAGAAAAATAATATTACCGTATTACTAATGTGTATTTACCGGCATGATGGGAAATTTCTAATAAAATTACATTAAAATACGATAAATGATAATATTATATTAATATCTTGATAAATTCTTTATTATGATTCTTATTTTATTAATATTTTCATTTATTTTATTTTTATTATTTTTTAAATTTTATATTTTCTGCAAGATTTTTCTATTAATATATCGATAAAACTTGTAAATTTGAAAATATCACGATATTATCAATGGCTATTAGACTATTTATGACTATGTTTATTTCATTTAATTGAAGATTTTTTTTTTTAAAAAAAAAAAGGAAAACTCCGACATTGCGATAACAGGACAGAAAATATGGGTCATTGGGATTTTGTCTAATTTCTATCACTTTCTATAATTACCTACTTGTGCATTGTAATTTGATCGATAATGAGACTCTGCAAACACAGAACTCATAATGGTTGCAGAGCCATGTCCTATTGTAACTTGACAGAATCTTTCGTTACCAGTGGAACTGATTCTTAGGCTTATTTTAGTATTTTGAAATTTCTAATTTTCTGAAGATTTGAAATTCCTAAAAGCACTCCACGGAGTTCAGCTGGTTGTATCCTGTATTAGAAAGTAAGACGTGACGGGTTCAAACTTGTGGAGTAACTTGGTGTGCTCTTAAGGTAAGGGATTTCACCCAAATTGGAAAGTTTAGTGAGAAGCTGGAATTCCATACATTTTCAATTCCAAGGGATTTATAATTTCCCAACAGAAGGTGTACTGATAGATTTATGGAATTCTCAGATTCTGAGACTACCAGACATGAAAGGGCTCGTTAGGGACTTTCTGAATTCCAGAATTATCAGAACTTGATATCCTGGAATTAGAGAATTATAATGCATACATACGGTTTTCCCTGATAGGAGTTCGACTTTCTCTTGGGTCTGCATTGGCTGTTCTGGTGGTGGGTCTAATATATTTAATAGTTTATCTAGAGTTTCAAGCTTGCCAATATACAAGTTCCACCATTACTCACAGGTTTTTCTTTTTAAATGATTAATATATTAGAATAAAGAGACACTAGATGTACCCACAACTATTAAACACTCGTGAAACCTCGACAACTGAAATCAACATTAAGAAAAAGGGTTAAGCTAAATCAATATTTTTGTTCGAAACACACAGGTTGTTATTCACAGAGATATTTTTGAAATTCATGAGAGATTAAGTGAGGAGACCTAAGATGCAGAGTTACGAAAATTGTAGTAGAGACTGCTTCGGATGATTCAGCATGATTTTTAAAGATTCTATTGTTTTGTTTCCCCACAAACTTTATATTATGACAAATAAAGCCAAGCGCAACAAAGATGAGCATTTTGAGGAAGCTCTACAATATGGCAAATAAAGCATTTTGAGGAAATCGAAACAATATCTCAAAAATAATATCACTAAGCCACCGTAAGAAAACAGGGGTTTAAATCCTTGAGTGTTGGTGGCTGGTGAAATTGGGATCCTCTGCAAGTCATTGACAGCATAACGATCATGTTGGAAGTTGGAAATAGTTGATTTGTGGTGATCTGTTTTTCTATTTGCGCATTGCTGACAGATGGTGCTTTGCTGCCCATGCAATGATGACTTATGACTGGAATGTTTTATCATTGCACTACTTGCTCAAACTAAGAAGATTAAGAACTGTATATCAAGAGTTTCACCATATATTAGTAAATGGTGTTTGTTCTGACATTAAATATTTATGATGGGTATAGTTTAATAGGTTGGTTCCTGTTTTAGAAAGTGGGAGGTTATGGGTTCAAGTCCTTATGACCTAATCTTAGTGTGTTCTAAGAATAGTGGACTCACCCGTAGAGGTTTTACGCTTGGTATCCCACGATTTCCCACACTTAAATTTTAAAAAAAAATTATTATTTATGATGGTGCATCTGTTGATTCCTTTCAGCATGACCAAACAACAGTCCAGGGTTGCTGCTGGAGCTGTGACAATCACTTGCAAAGACCCTAAGCGTAGCAAAATATTGAATGTTCTCACCATTGCCAAGGAACACTGCCATTTTGGAGACACTCCTTTCAGGGATGGAACCCTTATACAAGCCCGCAGCATAAAGAGATTTAATATTGAGATTATATGGCTGTGACTGTGTAGGAGAGATTAAATATGCGTTGTATGAATTTATTATCACTATAGCTACATGAGTTTGAAAGTATTTCACAAGCATATGGATTTTGTCGGTGTTACATTTAAGAAATTAATTGAATGTAAAGTATTGGATTTGTCTAGTTATTTCAAATCCAGTTAGCCCGAAGAATTTATTAAGAAGGGACTGCATTTCCCTTGGGTGAAAGACCCTTAACCTGATCAGACTATCGCTTATGCGGGGTGTACTCGGTGTCCATTATCCAAGGCGGTCACCGTGATGGGAGATTAGAGCTCTCGAATATGGCCTTCGATTGAAGATCTCAAATTTGATCAGGGTGGAATTATCCAGACCTGATCAAACTCCTCTTGTGCAAGTGTACTGGGTTTCCATAATATGAGGTGATCGCCATGACAGAGGATTAGAGCCCTCGAATACAACCTTGGGTGACAGGCCCCAAATCTTATTAGGGCGGTGCTTGTGCAGGGTGTACTCGGTCTCTATAATCCGAGGTGGTTGTCGTGACAGGAGATTAGAACTCTCGAATATGACATTGGGTCTTAACCAGGTGGTTTTAGAAATCTGTCGGTAAATTTTTGAAAAGTGATTTTGGTAAAATGTTTAGAATTTTCTCATTTTTGGAGGATATCTAGTTAGACAATTAGAATTTTTTTATTTATTTATTTTATAAATTTCCCCTAAACTTAAGTCATGTCTAAAGGTTTGGAACGTGGTCAAAATAATATCAGAACTAAGTCATGTCTCGAAATTTGAAACGTGACATTTAATGAATGTAGAATTATTTAAAGTTATAAAAATCCAAATAACTTTAAAAGTCATATTCTCCGATTGCATTGAGATGATTTTAATTAGGACTTTATTCAGTTAAAATAAAAGTGAATCAATTATTTAATAAATTAATAATCAATATTCATTTGATAAATCTAGATCATATGTGACAAATTGCACTATAATACCTTGTCCATTTTCTTTTCTTTTTAAATTTTTTAATAAGGTCATGAAAAATCAACTATAATAATTAAAAATACACTTTTTCAGCTACAATTTGATCAAATTTCAACTCTAAACTCAAGTTTAGCCATTTAATTTTTCCGGTTGAGATCACCGAGCATACTTTAATTTTTTTTTAAAATATCTAGTGATTTTGAACATTAAAATCAAGTATCAATTCTATTCTTAATACATATGATTGGTTTTTTATATAAAATCAACAAAAATTAAGAAAAAAAAAAAGAGTCAGCTGCAATCTTTGAATTTATCGTATGCTAAGAGTGATGGAGAAGTTTATCAAGAGAGGAGAGGATGAGAAGGGTTATAGAAGGGCAAAGAAGAACAGAGAGATAAGATAGATTACTAAATATCCTTACTAAATAAAATGAGGTTTTTACTCTCTAAATATCCTTACTAAATAAGGATAATAAGGACTCATCCATACTCAGTCCAATTTTTTTTTTATAAAAAAAATATCATGGATAATTTGATAAAAAAATAGCACTTAGACGTAATTTTAAAATTTGTAGACGAAAAAAAATTAATATAAAAATAAAAAATTAATATTTTTATATTTAAAGTGATTTACCCGGGACCGATTAAGAGTGAACGGATAATTTCTCCTTACGTCATCTCTCTTTCTTTGAAAAGAAGAATTCCATCAACAACGGTACCACTCCTACTTCCTCGGCCTCATCTGCATTTCTTTTCTAACCAAATCATTCGAATCCAATGCAGAATTCAACTTCGTCTTGGAGATTTCAACATTTCAACCTCGCCGCAGTTGGCCCTGTGGAAAATCATAGACAGAGAGAAAGAGAAGATCAATGGCAGCAGCAACAGATGCAGAGTGGAAGAAGACTGTTTGCGTGACCGGAGCCAACGGCTTCATTGGCACGTGGCTTGTTGGAGCTCTGCTCGACAAGGGCTACTCCGTCCGTGGCACCTACCAGCCCGGCACCGACACTTCCCACCTCTTCTCCCTCCCCGGTGCCGGCGATACCCGCCTCTCACTCTTTGAGGCCGACCTGCTAGACGCCGCCGCGATCCACGACGCAGTCCGTGGATCCTCCGGCGTCTTCCACGTGGCCTCCCCCTGCACCCTTGCAGACCCCAAGGACCCACACCTGGAACTGGTCCTTCCCGCCGTGCAGGGCACCCTCAATGTTCTAGAAGCTTCTAGAAGCTCCAACATCCAACGCGTCGTCCTCACCTCCTCCATCTCCTCTCTCGTCCCCAACCCCAGTTGGCCCCACTCCTCTCCCGTCGACGAGTCCTCCTGGACCGATGTTGACTACTGCAAGTCCCAACAAGTGCGTCCTCTTTCTCTCTCTTTCTGGGTCTGTTTGGATGCATGTAGGGGAAGTACTTTGCAGGAAAGCAATCATCTTTGACAAAAAAAAAGGTTTTTAAGAAACTGTAGTTCTCGGTAATTTTTTTTTCCAGAAATTATTTTCGTTTTTCATTCATCCGTAGAGAGTCTAAATGCTAATAGAGTTTCTGGGTTTACTAATTGTTTATGCCTCATAGTGTTATTGATTTGGAAAGAAATACTTGAAAAAAACTCCTAATTAACTGTTAGATATGGGTTTAACTATTCAGGATAAAATGGTTATTTTTCAGTTAAATATTTCACTTTCTGGGAATCCAAAGAAATCATATTTTAGGTTTTTTTTGGGGCTTCTAGAATTCCCTTGGTGCTAATTAGGATTTGAGTTTTGCAGAAATGGTATCCTGTGTCGAAAACTCTAGCAGAGAAGGCAGCATGGGATTATGCAAAGAAGCATGAGCTTGATGTGGTGACTATTCATCCTTCCACATGTCTTGGCCCTCTCCTGCAGCCGGGCTTGAATGCCAGCTCCGCTGTGTTGGTAAACCTCTTACAAGGTCCTCTCTCTCTCTCTCCCCTCCTTGTGTTTGGATGAAAAATGAGTGGTTTCTCTACGGTAACTTGAAAAGTGGGAATGCTCATGCTTTCCTGGTCAATTGCTGGCCATGAGGATACACATCAGTAGAGGACGACACTCTAGGTGACTTGCTGCAACAAACGAAATGGCATTAGTAGATAGCCCAAGCTCCTGTGCTGTTTTATGCTGTGGGAGTGTTGTGACAACTAAATGGGTGAAGTAGACAAGTGGACATATGATGTTCTATGCAGTTGAATGTTGGGCAATGAAAAAAAAAAAAGTAAATAAAGTAATGACAACAAAGAAACAAGTAACATTCAAAAATAAAATTAGAAATGATTGCATTGAAGTCACCTTGAGTGTATCTTGAATAGATGAAAAGATGAGGAAATACCATTCAAGTTGGTTGGAACATGCAATCAGAAGACAATCATTTTTTTGGGGAGGAACAGAATTCTAGGATCATTGAAGGCAAGGAGTTCTATGTGGAGGTGTCCATTTGGTAAAAACAAGATTATGCAAGTAGATAATAAGGAGGGAGAATTCTTTGGCATTTCTTTCGCAGACTTAGAGAGAAATTGGTTTCATACTTGCAAAAGGGGAAAAAAACAGGAAGTGGAAAGAACTACAAAAGTGATTCTACAAGTTTGATATCGATGGGGTTGCTCGAGGTATAGCTGGCCTAGCTAGCGGAGGTGGAGTTCTTCATGGTGATCTTGGAAGTGGTCCTTACGTTTTCTTCGAGATCAATGGGTCTAGGGAGTCCATTGAAGCTTAGTCCCTTTCAATAAGGGAGGTATTGAAGATCTCTAAGGATAAATTTAGGGGAAAGATTATTATTGGAGGCAATTTAACAATGGTTTGAGATGAGCTGCTGCTATGAGGAGAATACCTTGGAAGATATGTATGGTTTCTTAGGGAACTTAAACTTTCAGTTGGAGTGTTGGATGCTTGTTTTGTTGACATCCGTCGGTCAACCAATGACTTAGCAACTCTTGGCAAATCATGGAATGGACATGTCTATGTGGGTTTGTATATGGAGTGCTATATGAGAGTAGGTTCTTTTTTTATTTTTTTGGTTTTGAATTTTGTGTCCTTGTACTTTGGGTGCATGTGTTTGTGTGGTGGGGGGTGTGGGGCGGGTTGGGGGGGGGGGGGGGGGTGTAGGTTTTGGACTATGAATGTCTAATTCTTATATGCTCTCTTCTTGTAAATTCTTATTGATCAACGAAAAGGTTTGTTGTTTTTGAAAAAAGGACAAACTAAACATGCACATAGAAGGCCAAAAATAGCCATAATATGGAGAATTGAAATGTTATAAACGGAAGGTATTGGGAGAAGGGAAGGCCTTCAATCACTTGGATCAATGGAGTGAAGGACATGATAGATTATGGAGTGAAGGAGAATATGATATTTGATAGAGTAGAAAGGAAATGTAAGCTTAAAAAGCCTTATCCCAGATAGAAGTTAAAATGGCTGTTGATGATGATTAAATGACGGAGCCAAAAGTAGGAATTCCTCTCAGTCTTCTATGCTTGTTTGGAATGTAAGTCAACTTCAATATTCAAAACAAATAAGATGTAAAGTGTTGGTTATTAATTCAAAAGTTAGTGTGATCATGGTGATAAAACAGGGTCATTTGCATGTAATTCCTTAAGAACTGGAAGTTCTCCACCTGAGTTCTTATCGAAACACTCTAACACACAGCTACTCATCTTCGAAAATGAAACTATCTATAGTGTAATCACCAAATTACAAGGTGGTTCGCAAGCATCTATTCCTAATTAGATGGTCCCATTGAGTGTACAGCAGGTCTGAGGGGCAGTGGGCTGGCTAGCGAACAACTTTAGATCATCCTTGTCTACATTCTGAGAAGTTTAATCATTGAAATCCTTGGAACTGGTGGTCGAACAAACCATACAGGGTGTAACATTTTTAACTACCTCTTAGGTTGTAGACAAATGATTATTGACCATTTCATTCAAGCTACAAGTGCCAGGAGATGAATGGAAAAAAGTAACTTAAAAAAGGAAATTCATCAAAGGCCTTTTCTGTTGAATTTTTATTGTTTTTCAGCATTGGAGTGTTATCCCACTTCCTGGGGTTAATGTTGTGAGTTTTACAATCTATTTGTAATAATTGGAAGTCCTCTTATATGTAGATCCAGTAGATTGCATGCATATGAAGAGGCTTCTTGATAAATTGGATTCAAGCATTCAATGCTGAATCTTTCCTATTTACATTTGCTAAAAACAAAACCTTATATTTACAAATTAAAATAAAGAAGAGTTATTTGTAACACTACCTAACATCATTATGATATTTTTAGCCTGCATGGGTGTAGCTTGGTTGGCTTGAGCATTTAGGAATAGACTAGTCTCGGTTTCGATATTCTCCGAACTTACTTGATATACGAGTCTTGCAGTTGATTTCGCGTATTTGTGGGTTTACTCTCATTTCCAATGTGGGGTTGGGATACCCATGTTCTCCCAAAAAAAAAAAAAAAAATCAATGCTACCTTTATGAAGTGTAAAATGGTAGTAGCACAAAAACGTGAAAGGGGCCTGGACATTTTGATTTTTGAACAACAATCACTTTACATTGATTATAACCTACGTGTGCGTGGTGCTCATTCTCAACTCAAGTTTACTGCCCCAAATGATCTCCAGTTTTGTAGGCTCCCAGTGCGCATGTGTGAGATTGGCAGGTTTGTAAAGTAACTAAGATCTACTTTGTCATTGTAGGAAACATATCAACCCATAAATCCTAATAAAGAAACTCACACTTTAATCGAAATCAGCGAGAAAATTTGATTTTTCTTGTTTGTTTTAATTTTAGGGTCAGAAGATACACAGGAATACCATTGGCTGGGCTGTGTCCATGTGAGAGATGTCGCTAATGCTCACGTGCTCTTGTTTGAGACGTTGAGTGCATCTGGAAGGTACCTCTGCACAAATGGAACCTATCAGTTTAGGGAATTTGCAGAGATTGTGGCTAAGGTTTTCCCTGGATATCCTATACACAGGTAACTTTCTTTGAAGGAAGTATAGCAACATGATTTGAACTCACAACCTATAAGGCTGCACAATGAGAACTATGAGCTCTTTTTTTTTTTTTTGCCTATTTTGAGCATCATTACTTGAATTTTTAGAACCATTCATTGTCATTGTCAGCATCGTCAATCATTTTCCCCTCAATTTGAGGTCAGAAATCTAACCTTTAGATGGATAAGAACAGCACCTGCATCTTTTTGTGTTGAATCCTCTTGTTTAATGGGGTAAGCAAGGTTTCATACATGAAGTTTATAATTTGGATCCATTGAAGGGTCTACATCTCTTGTTGGATCCTTGAGCAATAAGGTAAATGGTGTTTCTGTGGATCCATGCTTGCAAATTGCTGTACTGAAGCCAGATGGAAGTGTGGCACTAGGGCAGAGAATGAAAGTAAGGCTGTACCATCTATAAAAAAGTAGGATATGCAATTTATCTCTTCAATAATTGTGCCCACTATTGCCATCTGTTCTGTTCTTGTCTTCTTTTGCCAATATTTATGGCGGCTCCCACACTCATGGATTGGAGCTTTCCTCAGTGCCATTCCAATTTCTTTTCTTCCATGAGATCCAGAAACATGTCGGTAGACAACTTATCCCTGCATTGGTCCATGTGGTGCTTCTATAGTTATTATTTCTATGCTAAATTGGAAATGTGCATGTGGGTCCACTTGGTGGGGGCCAAGGGGTGGAGTGGGGTCCATTGGAAAGGTATTTTCTAAAATCAGTCGAAAGAAGGCATTTTCTGGATGATGCTACTCATAAGAAATCAGATCTATTGGATTTCAAAAATCATTTTTTCCAAAGGTCTCAAAATTAATGGTAGAAATGGTCGACAATTTTGTATAGATTTCAATCCAAACGGTGAGATTAATTTAGAATGGGTTCAAGTTGGAAAGAGATTCAATTTAGGAAGTAAGGTAGGGTGTGAGGGTGATATGTGATGTTAGCCCATTTGGATAAAATAAAATTTTATCCCGCATGAGGGACGTCCTTTAGGATAAAATTGTTATATATATATATATATGACAATAATAGTGTATCTCAGTTACCAAAAAAGTTAAAGGTTCAAGTCATGTTACCATTTAAAGAAAAAGGATAATCTTATGTAAGAATTATTATGAAGAATGTAATATATATGATATAAACAGAAAAAAAAATCACCTTATTGATGCAAGTGAAGAAGCGCACTGAGTAAAAAGATAAACATAAGGCCCCTGTCATGTGGTGGTGCTTTCACTTTTTTCTGGTTCTGTGAAAGCAGCATTGGTCATTTAGGCATAGACTCTGACAACATAAAAGATGGTTCACATTCGATCAACTGATGGGGCAGAATGACCTGAAAAAGCTTCTAAATCTGCCGGCCTAGGATTTTCTTTTTCCATCATCTTACTACAATTCTATATAGACATAGAGAAGATAAATTGCTCTCTTGACCTTGACCTCTTTATGAGTCCAAAGCCTAGAGCAGGTTGTAACAAGGGCAGTCTCACATTGGAAATGCCCTGAGAAGATCTTGGATTTATAAGCAGGGGCGGGGAACTTTAGAAGCGGCTAGCTCTTTTGAGTGAAACTGATCCGTGGCAATTTGGTATCAGAGCAAACGAAGCACTTTCATGTGGGACTGAGACCCCCTTGTGGTGTACTAATGTGTAATGGGTGAGGGCGATGTGGGCTCGCTTGGCCTTTGAGAGGCAAAAGACAAGAATATACTGAGAGTACTGTAGCTGTGTGGGCCCTACACAAGAGGTGTGCGTCCCACTGGCGAAAGCGCCATGGATTGAACCGGGGAGCATGTAACAAGGGCAGTCCCACATCGGAAATGCCCCGGGAAGATCCTTTGTTTATAAGTGGGGGCGAGGAACCTTGAAAGCCGCTAGCGCTTTTGAGTGTGAAACCGACTCGTGACAATTTTCTTCCTTGCCGACCGTGATGTGAGCCTTAAAAGTTGTTAGCTGATCAAATTTAAATTGCTTTCTACCTATAATTTTCTGAAGTCAAGCATTTATTCATGCCTTGTGAGCTCCTCTGTTATTGCAGTGCATGTGGTATTTCCGTGCTTGACTAAATGCCTTCATGCATTGATTGTTCTGGACCATGTTTATACTTACAGCTTCCAAAAATTTACTCCGTTTATATATTTTTAAGATTCATAAAAATGGGCTTTTAACCTTTGATGATAACAGGTTTGTGGAGGAAACACAACCAGGTCTCATGCCATGTAAAGATGCTGCGAAGAGGCTGATTGAACTTGGCCAAGTCTTCACACCGATCGAAGATACCATTCGAGATGCTGTGACAAGCTTGAAAGCTAAAGCCTTTCTTGAGCAGCCTAAGCAACAGTAATAAGATCTTTGAAAGCTTGTGTCTCGCTAATAGACAATAAATTATTATGTCATTATCTGTTTTTTTTTTTTTATTAATATGAGAATCCCCATGCCGGGTGGAGTTAAAATCTAGTTCTATGAATATATAGAATCACCCGCAAGTCTTGTGTATCGGTTACTCTAGGAGAAGTTGAATACAAGACCTCTCTGATTTATTCTTAAAAACTCAAGTCAACTGAGCCATTCATTTTAACTTTATATGATCTACTTTTGATTCATGTCGTGAAGAATTGGAATTTCTTTTGAGAAAAAAAAAAAGGAATTGGAATTAAGTAAAGTTACTTTTGTTAATGAAGTTTTTGTAAGCAATAAAGAATAATAAAGTAACTTTTGTATGTTTAGTGCCACCATTATGCCGTATAAAGCAAAAGATTTGTGGGAATGATTCATGTGTTAATTATCATTCCTTTCTTTGGTTTATAAAATGAAAATGATGGGTTTTGGTCCTGCACTAGTTAACCAAATTCTCTCTGACTTTCGTATTGTTTGGCAAATATAGCTTTATGTTTTCATTAATCATTTCAAATAAAATACGTTAGAGCAATTTATATTAAATTCAAAACTCGAGGTCATATATAAATTCCACCGTTACGATATAATTTGATATGAATTTGGAGGAGAGAGAAACTATATCGATTGAATTTGATTAACATCCAAAGTAGACCCAAGAGAGTATTGAGACAGAAGCATCTGAGAACCCATACAAAAATGAGATGGTGACTGAATAACATTATCATCCTCATATTATTTTATGTTTTTTCTTATCTTAAAAAGTGGGAGTGGATGTGGATGGACCTTTAAGAATGAAGGAGGAAGAGGGGGGCCTGAAAGCATGGCTGGCCATTGAGTGTGGGGCCCAACTACTGGGCCCACTTGGCATGGTGAAGTGAGATGGGGGGCATGTGAATAGGAGCATCTACTACTGTTTCGGATATGTTCTGTGCCCCTTTATGCCCGAAAATGACTAGAGTATTTGGTGTATTTCTTTTTTATCATTTGGATGATACTAAGTAAATAAAAAGATAAATTCAGTATTCTTATTTTTTTTTAAATAGCTTATATATATTTATTAATAGATAGAGAGCACCAGCGGTGCAAATACAAAATAGAAAAAAATGATAGAATTATATGCAAAAGTAGCGAATAAAAGAAATGCCCAATCAAATGATAATAAACTCGCCGAAAACCACTATGAGCTCAAGCAAGATAAATTTAGTATTCTTATTATAAAAATACCAGTGTCTTTACCTCCGCACCACCCCCCCCCCCCCCCCCCCCCCCCCCCCACCCCCCCACCAAGGGATTGGCCTGATGGTCAAGAAATCCGTCTCGTGAAGCGGGGTCTTAAATTCGATTCACGTTCAACTCCAAAAGGTCACTCCCGTAAACTTAACCCGTGTGTGGATTGGGAGGTTTATACATACCCGTAGGATTAATCTTACCTTCAATAAAATGTGAGAATACTCATATTATAAAAAAGAAGTAAAAATAATGTCAAATGAGCCATTTTCTTCCTAGCCCCACAAACACTCCATGTGCTAATGGTTCCTCCATCTGCTCTTTTACAAGAAAAGAATCTTTCCTCGTGTGATGAATGAAATTTAGAGAGAGAGAGGGGAGCAGTTCCAATCATGGAGGTTAGGTTCCTCTGGAATTGCATGTGCATCAATCACTACTACCCACTTCTTTCTAGCTCACTACCCTTATATTTTCTATATCAATCATAACAATGTGGAATCAAAATCAAAATCAAAATCAATGGGTGTGATTTAACTAAAGTCAACATGAGCACTTCTTCACCCTGCACTTGTTCCTGGTAAAACTCTCTCCCTTCTGCAACCAATCTCCCCATTCCTCTGCTATTAAACAGAGTTGAAGATACTGATTCTCTTTCTGGGTTTGTTGTTTGAAGGTCCATTAGTGAGGATTCACTGAGGAGATACGTCTACTTTGCAAGTGAGAGTTGTATTCAGGAATTGCTGTCTGCTTCAGATCAGAACAGGGTTGATTCCGGCGACAATGGATGGAAGGTTCTTGCACTTGACAATGGTGTCGAGATATCAAAGCGGCGATCGGGTTCGCTTCACACCTTTCGCAGCCGCTGGTTGCTAACATCTGTATCCCCCCAGCAATTCATTACGGTTGCAAATGCAATTGATGCTGCAAAGGTCAATTTAAATTCAATCTTATCTTCATAGTTCATGCACCACAATTTATCAATAACAATGAAACAAATGCATAATTCATGCACAGGAAATCAAAACTAACATGTCTGCTCGCAATTTGGGTAAAACTATTTGTAAATTAAGGTAGAATTTGGAGATGGAAAAAGGAAAAAGAAAAAAAAAAACAGAGGAGAGAGATTTAAAATGTTACAAGAGAACTACGAGGAGGTGGGTTATTTATCATGTTTGCTTCCATTTCATCACGAACAACAATTTATTTCCTAACAAAAGACCCAAACCTTTCATCTCCTTTCCCATTTCTCCTCGACTTATATGCATTTCTTACCATCTAATTTGCTCATTAAACCTATTAAATTTAGATACCTTTATGTATTTTTTCTCTGCAAGTGGCATTGAAACTAACAAAAGTTCTATATCGGTTAATTTGAGAAATCAATGAATTCATATAACATTTGAGGCACACTCCTCTCGACGGCTAGCTTCTGAGAGTGAATTATACTTCAAGAATGTTATAAAGTCATAGTTTTCTAACATGGTATCAAAATAGTTTCCGCATGTAGCCATATGGTCAAGCTGTACGTGAGGGTAGGTCCGATGTTTTCACGTGCAGCTATAGAGTCCATCTGCACGTGTGTGGTTTCCACATGAGAAAAAATCTTAAGACTGGTCTTCCAGCCCAAAAGACTAGCTTGATAGGTGGAGTGACCCAGTCCCATATAAATCATTAGTTTTCCGCCCTCACAATCAATGTGGGACTCTTGTTTGCACCTCAACTCAAAAGTCCAACGTCGGTTAAGTTGAGAAATCAACGACTCCAAATAACACTTGAAGCATCCTCCTCTCATCGACTAGTTTTTGAGAGTGAGTTCTCTCTCAAAAATGTTATTAAGTCATAGTTTTCTAATACTTACTAATATGATCGAAGAAATCGAAACTTGGGTCTTCCTCCAATTTTCATTGAGTTGAATTTTTCTCAGACCTGCCAAATCTTTCTACTGAGACTTCTTGCCAAATCAAGTTTAGACCAAATTTTGAAATCAACAAGTGGGGTTTCTCAAGAGGGGCTGTAAAAGACTCCAAATGGGCTATTGGGGCCTGGATTTTGATCAAAGGATACTGGGCCTTTTATCAGTGGATATTTTAAACATTAAGCTTTGCCAAAATGGGGGCCCAACCTCTTGACAGCCCCACATTTTTATTGATGGAAATAGATCCAACCATAAATAATTCTCGCCCATTGGAGTACACATACGATGATTTCGTCTACATGGCTACCAACACTCCAATACAGAAATACTTCACTATTCAAAAAAATACTGCATGTCCATCATCGAGAAGAAGAAATTAAATAAGGACAGTGATCATTCAATCATTTTCTGTGAAGACAGCAATGGGATTCTGATCTAGAAGAAGCCAAGTATATAAAAGATCTTGACGATAATCTCAGCATAATCCGGCTCCGTTACGGTGAATCCTCGAAGCCCCTCTTCAAGAACCGGGAGTTCATCGTATATGAACGACGCGAAACCATGGATGATGGGACTCTGGTAATTAAAACAATAATCACAGGTTAAGCTGGAAATTTTGTTGATTCATGCAAACACTCGACAGAGATTCAATTTGTCTCTTTCTCCCTCTCTTCCCCCTGAACTATAGGTGGTTGCAGTTGCATCGCTCCCTAAAGAGATCGCCGCCGGCCTGCACCCAAAGAGGAGCAACTTGATCAGAGGGCTGTTGTTACAGTCGGGATGGGTGGTGGAGAAGCTCGAAGATGACTCCTGCATGGTAACTTACGTTGTTCAGGTAATTAACTACTTGAAATTCTTATTCAAATGATTATTCATTAATTAATTGTTGAATTTAAAACCATTCTCACAACTATCACCTAGGTTTGACTTTACCATTAAGACTCTCACCTCATAGTGTTAGGTCTTGAGTTCGATTCACATTCAATCCTTCGGATCACTCCTCGTGGGATTATCTCATCGACTAAACATGTCTATGGATTGAGAGATTTACACATGCTCGTGGGATTAATTTCATCTCCAATATAGAGTGGAGATACCCATGTTAAAAAAATAATATCTTTTAATAATTACAAAATGTCGTCATAAATGATAATACCATGATGCTTTTATGGTGTTCCTTTCTTGATAATTACTCAAATTCTTATGCATTTTAAACTAATCAAGAGTACCGTATAAAGAGAGTATAATTTATCTGATAAATTGAAAAAATATTTAAAATTAATTATGAATAGATTAAAATGCTATAACATAAAAGCTTGGACAGAGACTGAAATCATAAATTCCATGAATATATTATGTAATTATATTATATCAATATAATTATTTTTTTCAGTAAAGCAAATAATTCTTACAAGTGAAATTGTTTTTTCTTTTTCTTTTCTTTTTCAGTTGGATCCAGCAGGATGGCTTCCGAAATGCTTTGTGAATCGGCTCAACACAAAGCTGGTGATGATTATTGACAAACTTAAGAAATTAGCACAAGCTTGCCCCATCAATGAAGACATGTGACATGATGTTAAAGTAATAGCAATGATAACAAAATAACAATTTAGAGTAATTGTAATTATGTTAGTAATTATGAAAATCCACCTTTCCACTTCTCATACTTTGCTTTAATTTTTTTTCTTTTTTGCTTTTAAATTCATACCTATAGATACCATAATTGTTCATTATTATCCATTGTCATAATGTTATCACAGTAAAAGGCTAAATATTAAGATATCTTATCCCATTGTTCTGCAGCACAAAATGTTAATCATCATAAGAGTTTTTACCAAACACATTCACTCATTAGTAAAGCCGAAGTCAATCGGAACACTATCATAAAAAAGTTTAAACCTCGAGTTAGAGGATGTAGTTATCCGATAAAAAGATCTATTCATCGTATAACTATTCTATTGAAAGATAGATCTAAAAAGAAAATGAATCAAGATAGTTCTTAAGAAAAAAATGTATAAAGAGATACTAAAAAATGCGTAAAACACATATGGGTATAGCTCAACTGATTGCCTCCCGCCTCAGGAAGCGGGAGGTTGCGGGCTCGAGCCCCCATAAAAATTCGATCACCGATGGAATTTTATGCAATTAGATCTTCATCAGTCCTCAAATAGGCCATGCGATTTTTTAAGGGCCAGATTCAATAGACTCGAACTGACTTTATCCCGTTTAACGAAACCCAAAATAGACCTGAACCGAATAAGGCACGACCCATGTCTATAAGAAATGCATTAGTAGAACTGTAGAAGATGAAAGGACATACAAGACCAAAATGCTCAGTTGTAGACTGATAAATGGATGAACTGATAAACATGTGAAGGAATAAATAAGGCGAGGTTGCACTGAATGTCCACATGTTGTGTTCTGGTCTTATTTCTGTTTGGCTCTTGAAACTTATGAAATGGAGAAAAACAACTTCTGTCCACAATTCCCAGAAGAAACAAAATCTCTTAAGGCTGGTCTCTGATTTGGAAAAGGAGTTGAATACAAGTTTTATCGGTAGCCGAATGCGAATCAGCTGAAAAAAAAAACTGAAAATCCATGAAAATGGTCAAGCCCTAATCAAAATATCAAAAACAACTTGACCCAAGTCCTTGTTTTCAGGCTCTGCTAGTCCAAATGCAGCCCTTATTGTGAAACTTGGGAAAATTGACACCATGAAATGAAGCAGCAGGGCACAATAATTTGGCCAATTTGAATTCATTCTCCTCAAAACCTGGAGAAGAACCTCAAGTCTTTAATGCAATATATTCATTCATTCTTGCATCAGTCTAGCAGAAGTCCTACTTGACAAGCAGAGAATGTGGAGGAACCGAAAAATAGGCATACATTAGTATGGCATACTGAAAATAAACCAATGCATGAATGATCGAAAAAGAGGAGTGACAGAATGAAGATTGAATACTAAACTGTGGAACCCATATACCAGATAGTCATCTAAGAATTTTTAATGGACAAGTTTTTACATAATCATTAATCAAATAAAAGCTATGATGCCTGGATATTTCAAAGCTAGCAACGTTTCCATATTTAATCATGCCAAATCCTTCATTTTTATTGTAAAAAATCTTCTCTGCAGCATTATGCCAAATCCAGGCATAATAGACTCTAAGCTTGTAAACAGGTTTATAGGATTTTAATTGCTTTAAATTTGAACTTGAGCAACATTGCATGACTATGGGTGTGTTCCTCATAATCCAACATAAGAAAACCTGGACTCACATTTGCCTGGGTAGAGCAACAGGGCTTAAATTAGATTTGGTAACTGAAATAGTAGCAACCTTGATTATATGATAATATAGCTTAATCATAGAAACTGCAGATGAACCAGGGCTATGGAGGACTACTTTTGGGCAAAGTTTTACAAGATTTATGTTAAACAAAATAGAAGAAAGCAAAAATCTAACGAAAAAAACCACCACAAAAATTGTCGGCAATCAAAATATTGTGCACTTTCAAAGAATCCAAGTGCTATAAATTAAAAGGTCCCCTTAGCTATTTTCAACAAGAATAAGCATCAAACAAAACAATGACGAGAACAAGAGACGTACTGATGATGATTAATAATATCAAACTTTATTGGAGCACAACCATCACAGGAAAAACATATGATTAGTGAAAGTCATTTATCACATCTATCAATATGAGATCAACTTTCTAAGTTTCTATCAATATGGGGCGTCTCTGAATCAGCCATCAGCCATGGAAAAACCATTCTTTGGTTCTGAGTATATCTCTTCATTATTCTTTGTAGTTTTTGTCATGGAAAAGAAAAGCATACTGCCCTTCTTTAAGATCTTCAGAACTGCATTTTCCAATATTGAAAAAGCCAAGTGCTTGGGAGGTACACAAGGTTATGATTATTGAAAATTTTAACTGATTAAGGTTTTATCTCTTTAGATGGATGTTAATCAAAGAAAATGCTTCTAAAGGGATTTAAACTAGGATTTAGGTGAACTTGACCTAGGTGAGTTTCTTAAAAATAATGACAGTGTCTGAAATGATTCAACAACTAAGTTCAAGACAGTAAACAAGGATCCATAAAATTAAACATGAATCAATCAGTCCATTAGATAAGGATTCTGAGGCCAAGCCAAACAGGGGTTTCCATTGGACTAGACTCATGATGTGATCAAGTTTGGTGAAATTCTACAAAAGAGATCAATTGATTACCTGATTTTCCTTTCTGTAAAAACCTCCAAAACAGATGGACAACATTCCACTTGTATTTTTCTGTTCATTCCATCAGCTGGATTGCACATGATTTTATCTATTAATAAAGGTAACATACCTTTGTCACACAACTGATCCAATATAATGACTCTTGGCCCTAACTTCGATATTCTTGGAGATTTAGTTAGGCTTTATATGACTAAAGCACTTGGGAATGTGGATCCACATACTGAAGAGACATCCATCATGAGTGGTTACCTCTTGCTTCAAGAAGCCGGAGATTGCGGGTTTGAGCCCCATAGCCTAATCTTGGTGTGTCTTAGGAGTAGTGGGTTCACCTATAGGAGTTTTAGTAGGAATTTGTCTGATTTTCCCACACGTAGATCCCAAAAAAAAAAAAAACATTAGAACATAATTACTTTTTTTTTTCTCTCTTCTTCCTTCTCTGTGTACATTTGCTTGATGTTTAATCAGAGTTAAAACATATCATACAAATGGCGATTTACTGTTCACGTGAATTGTGATTTGTACACGATTGAAATTTGAAACAAATGCAATACGTAGAAAACAAATGCAACTCTAATCAATTTTAAATGAAATAGATCGATGAGACAGAAACTGAATCAGCTTTCTTGCGTCGGCATCTCAAAACGGCATGTTGGGCAGTAATGACTTTGCTTGAGCCACTCAAGAATGCACTCTCCGTGGAAGATGTGGGAGCAGGGCATCTCTGAAACAATCTCGCTCTTCGAAATTTCATCTTGACATATGACACATTTCTCCTCTCTGAATTCCCCGAGTTGCAAATTTTTTCTTCTTCAATGCTTCAATTGCAGTAGCAGATGCAGGGGCTCTATGAAAACTTGCGAGAGCCGTATCCATAGATTCTCTGAGAACCCATTGCCTCCTCGCCATCATTCTCTGCTATCCAAGTGGTTGAGAAATCGGCATTGAAGACTATTTCATCGCCATCATTCGCTGCTATCCAAGTGGTTGAGAAATCGACATTGAAGACTA
The DNA here is from genome assembly GCA_022113865.1 of Chimonanthus praecox. Classification (NCBI taxonomy): domain Eukaryota; kingdom Viridiplantae; phylum Streptophyta; class Magnoliopsida; order Laurales; family Calycanthaceae; genus Chimonanthus; species Chimonanthus praecox. The sequence continues at coordinate 9,884,141 of CM039095.1, read as the reverse complement.
TCTGAAATGCCATGATTTGATCTCTAGAAAGCTCTCGCAGTTCTAACGCCATATAGTCGCACAATTTTGGTTTGATCCTTGGATCAACTGGCACACTTGAGATGACTTGTCTGACTGTTGGGGTACGGAGTGAAAAACGAAATCATTAAGGTTGAGTAAGACGATAGGAGTAGAATGACAATTATCTCGGTCAGGTGGACCGGAGAGATCCCTGTGCCTGATTTGGATGGTTGCTGTTTGATCTGGATGAATCCCTAGAGGCATGTATTTGAACTCAAAACTGAAATTAAAAAAACCCACACCCGCCGGATCTAAGAAAGTGGGTCCAAGAAACATCATCGGCACCGCCAAAGAAACAGAAGAAGGAGAGAGGCCGGAGAGTAGAGAAGACAGCTTTGAGAAGTGGAGATGACAGAGCGACGAGAGTGAGAGAAAATAGAAGTCAGTCGTATATAAATTGTGAAAACTCGGTCGGACCAACTCTGAAACAACCATTGGATTTGAAATTCGAGAAGACGGTCGATCGACTCTGAAGGCCCCGCTGGCCTGACCATGGCGGTCGGCGTTCTTTCTAACCGAGCTAAGCTGGTAAATCTGGAAACCTTGTGAGTTCCACTGACTGAGATGTTGCTTCAGGACACTTGCTTCCTTCACATTTTTCAATTTTAGTAGTTAGTTGATTTTCATTTACATCCTTCTGCTCAACTCTTAACCCACAAATCAAATATGACTATAAATTTGTTAGATTTTATAATTAAAAATTTAAGATTAAAAGCTATTTATAACTATTTAATTTAAATACATTTAAATTAGAGACAATCTCATCATTGATTTTGACATATTTAAATTGAATAAATAGATTTAACATTTGGTCTTAATTTTTTCGTCAAAACAAAAAGTTGATAAGACGATATGGTTTAAGTCCATTGACTCCCTATTGGGTATATGTCAATAAAAAAATATTTTTCATGAATATAGTTAATTGGGCTAGATTTTATTAAAGAAACCGGAAAAATCTTTCTAAAATTTTATAGTCTCTAGTCATTTGGAACATCAATTTTGAATTTGAGCAAATATTTTTCGATCTAAGCCTCCACCAGAAGGAGAGATTTGATAAATAATGAGTTTTCTTGAAATAAAAATTACAAAAATAGGCTAATATTTTTTCTATTTCAATCTTTGAAATTTTTTTTTTTCAAAATAAAAAATACATAGGTCCAAATTGGGCCGAAACAACAAACATTTTAGCCCAAATTCTTCGAATCCCATAGGACCAAAATGTCTATTTCTGACAAAAAGTTTAAAACTCAGCTTGGAGCCACCTGGTTAAGTAAATCTGCCCATCATGAAAAGGCAAGGAGAAAGGGGATCACCAAGTAGGTCCATGTTGGTGGAGATCTTGTTTTTAAGATGGCTTTCTCATTGGTGGGCAGTGCCACAGCCATGCATTAGGAGAAAACAACTATGGTTCATAGGAGGTCCAATTTAGGACCAATTTCATCTTGGGTTGGGCTAGGTCCATTATCATATTGTAAGAGTTGGAACATTTGGATATCAATTGGGCACAGTTAATAGGACAAAAGCAAGATTGGCAAAGGATAGGTTGGTGTGGGAACAACATATGGAAAAGTAATGGTGGCACAAATACATTTAAGTATAAAAAACAAGATAAGAAATCAGAAACAGCTATATAAAAAGAAAAAACCTAAAGGTAGATCTACCTGCTCTTCAACTTTTAAGTCATAAAAGGAAAAAAATGGCACATCAAAAATCATTTGAAAACCCATACCCAACATCATCATTGAAAAACCCAAGACCCTCACAAATTCCAGAATACGAAGACATTGAGTTAAACTCCAGATGCACATAGCCCCTCACAGATAAAAAATCATTGAGAATTAAAATAGTTATGAAAGAGTTAAGTCATTGATAGTATTGCTTTGATTATGAAAAATGACTTTGATTCTTATTTTTTTGCCACTTTAATTTCTTAAAAAAGAGGTATTGCTTTCATCATTTCTTGAATGACCTACCAAATAAACCTTAAGAATGACTTTGGTTCTTATTCTTTGTGCCACCTTTTAGTCTTATTAAAAAAGAGAGACTGTTTTCATTTTGAGTGAGAATCATTCTCATTTAATCCAAAATGGCCCAACCAACAAACCTCGAGTCTACCACCTGCATTTCAACAATCAAGAAGAGGAAGAAGAATGCACTAATTAATGAACAATGCACAATGTTTTCCGAGCAATCTATTCCAAAGAAAATAAACTTATGATTTTTGGATGCCATTGTCATTAGAAAAGAACATAGCTCCAACTCCTAACCAATCAAAGGAACACAAGAAAGTAGAAACGTAAAGAACCAATCACAAGCTACACTAGTTCAACCTTCCAAAGTAGCTAAAAAAAAAATATGAGATGCCAGTGTCAGAAGTAGACTTTTATATGTTACATTTAACAGTAATGAACATGTTAACTACCCAAATACAAGAAATCTCGCATTTCCAAGAATCAGCTATCTTTGCCTGTCTTTGTTGTGTATCACAGGACTATTCAAAGCTAGCATTTAACAAAAGAACTGTACAAGAAACAGCAAATCAAAAAGGCAGCCGTTGAACACTTACCAGCCCCATATATAAGAATGGTGACTTCTAGAGGAAGAACACATTGAAAATCCACACTGCAGAGCAAACAATGCTTTAAGTGCCGATGTTGAGTGGACGAGTGCTCGTGATTTAAAGAACCCATGAAACGGTTATGCATGAGAAAACATCCCTCAAAGTATCTTGGGTTCCCAAGTCATGAGAATCGCATCCCTCAAGACTTAGATAGGACTATCCTCAACTCAACTTGTAAGCCCATCCATGCTTGACCAAAAATGCTTGCACTGCTTCCTTGATCGCTAGGTTTGACACCAATTGATATGGATTGAGTGGCTCCCGTGTGATTGGATCAAATTTTCCTACCTGTTTTTCAATCAAATAAAGTCAACTTCAAAATCATTTGAGTGAGTAGACAGAAAGTGCATGCATTCAAAGTAAGTTCAATATAGCAATACTTTCCAATACTTTAGAAGAAAACATTGAGGGGTGCTCAAACAGGAAGTGCAAATACTAAAATGTTCAGCTCCTTCAGTTCAAGCTCAACAATTGAATAAAAAACAAGCCAGGTATTGCTATATTCTACCACATTTTTATCCCAAATGTGTATTGGTGATGGCCACAAACAAATTGCAATGCTATAATCAGGGGTCGAGATATCGGCCGATACGATACGTATCGACCGATATTTACAATATCAGATGATATCCGATATATATCGCCGATATTGGCTGATATTAACACGTTTTTTAAAAAAAAAAAAATTAAAGAGAAAAATATCAGCCGATACCGAATTTTAAACCTCTGTCTATAATATTCATCTAATTCAGCTCTGAGCTGAATATTGTATGATTGCCATTTATGACAAAGGAGGAAACCTTGTTATATCCACTGACAGGTTCCACCTGAATATGGCTAAAAAGAATAAAGATAAACAACAGTATGATACTGTAACTTACCTTCTCAAGATGATCAAGGATTACTGCTCTTTCGTAAGTGACTCCACTTGGTGTGATGACAGGATCACGAAAGATATCAAGTGTAATTTTGCAACAAAGATAATCAGGCACCTAGAGTTTACAGTTAGTTCACAACCAAACACAACACAAATAGAGGTATATAAAGTATAAACCATAAATGGACAATGGAGGTCTTACCTCAGTTGGCGTGTCATCCTCTGCAGCTTTGCTGAAAACATCTGCCAGAGATTCTAACTGTTCCAAATGGGTCTTTTCTTCAGCCGGATCAGAGAAGTCTGTTGTTTGGGAGACATCAAGTAGATGTTTCTCAGTCAATGCCTTTTCACATTCGTCTCTGGAATACAAACACCATATGATAAGTTGAAACCAACAGCACATGAGATACCTCAGACAAATTAAAATCATTAGCTTTGGCATTTGCCGACACCAAAGAGCACATTTGGGCCAGAAGAAAAAGAAGATGCATGCACATACTTCAAGGTCTGAAGTTTCCATGCTCGCCTGCTAGATGCATCTTCCCATTCAAGATATTTCGCTTTGGCAAGCTCCTGCCAGATCTCCTCAACCATGTAGCCTTTAGGGTTTTCTCCTCTCCCGAGGTCCAATGCCTAAAGTGTGAAGTTCAGCACATCTATATTATCTACCTCCTTAAGTAATAACAGGAATGTCCAGACATGTTAATGATGCAGGGTTGCAATTACAACTACATGCATAAACGAGCCATGAAACTTATCCATCAAAAACTAAGATTGTGTCAATGAAACATTTGATGGTCTTAATATTTTCCCGGGTAGTGAAGGCATGCATGAGATACATTGAATCAGGAGGGACACAGCCAAACACTTCTATGGATCACTAACACCATCACCTTTATCACTCAAATTAATTAATAATAAAGCCACATCCTATCTATTTGAAGCTGGTGAGTCAGCTTTGTGAGTTTTACTACAAATTCTTTAACACCATATCTTAACATGTAACTTCCAACGATATAGAGTCTGAGAGGTGACATGTATTTTAATTAATGGAAAAAGATACAAAATAAGCAAGAAATAGGAGATATAATATATAACATCAACCCATTTACAAGGATATCCAAAAGACCTAATCATACAAGAACACCCAAAACATACATGAGTATAGGAGGACGCATAAAATAAACTGACCCTCTGACACACCCTATTGTTATACAAGTATTTCCTTATCTGGAGTGTGATACAAGCATTCCCTCAATACAGTGTCCTCCCTGCAAGTAGTTAGTACAAGTTACCCCCAACTTCGCTCCAAAGTGATCCACATTGTCAACCCAATTGCCCTATCATGCATTAATTGATCCATATAAGCATTCTTTGCACCAAAGCAATCTTTTAAAGAGAACATATCAATGACCTGTAAAACCTCTAGATCAAGATCCCATGATCGACCAGTCACTTCCAAGTTCCAATCAATTCATTTCATGTCCCAACTCAAATTTGGTCTACAGATCTCACCATCATCGTCATTGAAACCTATCATCTCCAACAGGAGTTGACTTTTGTAAGATCTACTTCCTATTTAGGGCCAAATTCCCAGTCACTTCACAGCTTAACATGTCAGTTCCACCAGCTAAAATCAACATCCTGATTGGACTCCCCTTCTTTCAGTAAATTGAACCAACAAGCCTTTGGTTCTTTGAACAAGGCCATCCTTGGTTTTTTATGCACGTGTCCAAACCATCTTACATGGCTATTCTTTTTCTGTTCATCAATTGAACCCACTTGCAGGGGATAACCCCTTATGCACTCGCTCCAAATTCTGTGCTTTCTTGTTACTCCACACATCCACTTAACATTACAACGCACATCTGAGCCACATATCTAGTTGTTTCTTTACACGCTAATGTTTAGCACCATCTAACGATGACAGTCAACAATTCCTTTCAGCATATAAACCACGATGCAAGTCTAACTGCCCATTAAAGAGTCTTTGACGATCACATGAGACTTTTGCTTGCCCCCAATTTGACAACCACGATGCAAGTCTAACTGCCCATTAAAGAGTCTTTGACGATCACATGAGACTTTTGCTTGCCCCCAATTTGCAACCACGATGCAAGTCTAACTGCCCATTAAAGAGTCTTTGACGATCACATGAGACTTTTGCTTGCCCCCAATTTGACAACCTGCACTAATCCTATTTAAAATATCCTCACCAAGCACTCTCTTTGGTCTTAATTTGCACCCAAATAACATAATATATCACCTTTTTAAAGCTGATAATCTATCAGATTACCGGTCTTCAATTTTGGCTGGATCCTCCTACCCAATCTTAAAACCACTAAACTTGCACTTCATGTATTATCATGGTTCTGCAATTTTTGAAGCATTAGACATTAAAGCCTTTCTTCAACATCATCTATCATGATGACACTCATAAACAGCTACTGTGCACAAATATGAATATGAGTGTTAGCACAAGAATTGGCCTCCACCATCCCAGAAACTAGGAAACGTGTATACATAAAGGTGTCCCATTGTAAACATAGTTTTACACTGGTTTATAATATTTTGCTTGGAACATTCTACTGATATTATTTTCTTCAATATAATGCATTAGTATAAAAATTGTTGTTATTTTTCTTCAATAAAATGAATTAGTATTTCAAGCATGCTAAATATACCATGTGCATTCACACAAGTCAAGTTGAATAACTTTGAGAGATTTCTCCTAGAGTTCTTGGTCTTAAAGTAGAAAAGAGAACGGGCCGGGCTCAAAGACCCCAAAAAAATAGAACACGGGGACATGGCATCACATTTAAATAAAAATAAATGTAAGTTTATGTTAAATGAAAATAAGGTGTGAAAATAATATACTAGTTTTACTCAAACATATCGGTGACAAAGATTTTAAGAGGGGAAATGTGAAGTAATATTTTAGTTATCTTAGAAACAATGTTAAAAAGCACTAAAATAGTCCATAAAGAATGGGTATGAATGTCAACAAGTGGTTAACACAAGTGTAAGTGTGCATGTCTCTACGAGTGTCCATAAGGGTACATCCACATTTTAACTTGTCTATACAACATAGTTGATAAGGGATTTAATTAGAAGAGCATACAAAGAATTTAAATGCACCATGGTTTCTAGTGAGAAGAAAACCTAAAGAGTGGGATGACCTTTCTCAAGGAGCCCTTGACTTTTAACTTTTGGGGCTAAAAGGGCTTCCTTTAGGTGAAGAAAACCTACCACAGCAGAAAGACAAGACCAAAGAAAAACAAGAGAGTTCACATCCATAGAATCCAAAATCCAAGACCCAGACATTGTCACTCCAAAGGAAGGCTTCAAAACAAACATGGACTCAAATCTTGCAAAACAACATTCATTGACCCTGTTAGAGACTCTTACTGCAAGTCCGTTTATGATGAACACAGTAAGTTCAGATAAAAGACTGAATAGATTAAAGGAATTCAACAAGCATCAATATAAGGAGAAAAAAAATCACACGGGCTACAATATTCAAACAATTAGCAGAGCTTCAGGTAGATGCACTAAGATAAAATTGAAACCACACAATCCAATCATTAGAGCTTGGTGCTGCCCTCTGGTCAGGTGTATAACCAGCAATGTAACCGATTTGAAAGAAAGAGATAAAATGTATGACAAGGCCAAACAAAATCTACAAAAGCAGAAACAAATTGCACAGGAATGGGGAGTGTCAGAATGCAACATAGATAAAGGGGTCCAATTTTAGTGGTTTTGGCATAACATTTGAATTTTAGTGCAAACCTTTATTCATACAATAAAGTAATAAACATATATTTCACGATGTGATGTATCCAATGATGATAAATATATAGATTAGTTTGACAAAATTGCATTGGCGCATATGGAGTGTTTGGATCTCTAGCCAATAAAAGATTCAAGCCCAAATTCCAATATAAGGTCCCTTAGCAAAACGGTCTTACCGGAGATCATTGGAGAGTCTCAAGGAGCGTTTGTGGAGGACAAACAAATCTTTGATGGGGTTTTAATCGCAAATGAAATGGTCCACCTTAGACAAAAAGATAAAAATCCGGGCATCCTAAAATTGATATGGAGAAGGCATATGATTTTGTGGATTGGTCCTTTGTTGAATACATATTTGAAAGGATGGGTTTTGGGCATTTATGGTGCAGTTGGATGAAGGCCTACATCGAGGATACTACATATTCCATTCTGGTTAATGGATTCCCAACCCCACCAATTCAGGCCAATTGGGGTCTTAGATAGGAAGATCCCTTCTCTCCCTTTATCTTCACTCTAGTGGGAGAGAGTTTGAACAAACTAGTGGAAAGAGTAAGAGATACGGGAATTGTTAAGGGCTTCAAAGCTGCGCCAAACGGGCCAATCATAACCCATCTAGAGTTTGCGGACGATACATGGTTCTTCTGTGAATCTGCAGGACAGGAGATCTAGGGTTACAAGGCGATCCTTAGATGTTTTGAGTTGGCATCGGGCCTTAGAATCAATCTTGGTAAGAGTACTATCATTGGGATAGATATGGAGAAGGCACGCCTTAAGGAGATTGCAGATAATATAGGATGCAGTACGGGAAATTGCCTTTCAACTATTTAGGATTACCATTAGGTGGGAACCCTAGACTCAAAAAATTCTGGACCCCAGCATAGAGAAGGTGGAAAGAAGATTGTCTGGTTGGGGAAGGAAATACCCATCTTTGGGAGGAAGTGTAACCCTCGTTAAGGCAATATTGATGAACCTTCCAACATATTATCTCTCTTTTCGAAATGCCAAAAGGCGTAGCGAGGAAACTAGAGCTACTTTTCAGGAAATTTTTATGGGGAGACTAGGAGATGAAGAGGAAAGTCCATTTGGTAGTTTGGTCGGAAGTCCTAAAACCTTCGTCAAAGGGAAGACTTGGTGTTGTTCCAATGCAACTTAGGAATCAGGCTTTGTTATGCAAATGGGTTTGGCGATTTGGTAGAGAGCGGGAGGCATTGCGGATCAGAGTTTTGTCAGCTAGATATGGAGTGGAGGAGACGAATGGATAGTTTCTAGGCGGGAACATAGAGAAATGGGGTCCTACAATGATTAAGGCTTGGTGGAAATTAGGCAAAGGGGAAGGCACAATAGGAAACTTGTTCAAATGCAACACTAGATTCTTGGTATGGAAGGGTGACAAAACTCTTTTCTAGAAGGATTTGTGGTTAGGAGAGAAACCTCTTAAGGAAATATTCCCAAGACTGTTTAGGATTGCACAGAATGCTAATGCACTCATTTAGGATTACTACAAGGTGGAGGGTAAGCAAATCCTTCTGGCAGTTCCACTTCCAAAGGGGACTAAGATCCTTCGAAGAAGGATGCCCAAACGAGCACAATTGGGGGAATTTCCACTTCCACCTACCGCGGACGAACTTATTTGGACGGGTGACTCCTCTGGTAGTTTTTTGGTTAAAGCAATGGTGGACTTGGCTCAAAAACAACAAAGAAATGATGAGGCCATTACCAGCTTGATTTGGAGAAGGGCGGCTCCCTCGAGTGTCCAATCTTCACTTGGTGTGTGTTAAAAGAGAAGGTGCTCACCATGCTAGAGTTGAAAAGAAGAGGGTTACTCAGAACAGAGGATGAACTCAAATGTCCACCATGCGAGTTAGCGGACGAGGACATAAACCACATTTTTAAGAATTGCCTAGTTGCAAAGGGATTGTGAACAAAATTTGTTAATCTATTCGATGTCCCTTGGGTCTTTAATAGATCATGTATAGGTAGACTAAACACCACATGGCAATCGATTCCGGCAGCAATTTTTTGGACGTTGTGGAAGGAAAGAAATGCTAGAATCTTTGAGGGCAAATCATCAGACGGAAACAAGCTCTTCTAGGTCGCCAAATGGAGACTTTGCGTATGGTTATTGGCCGACACTAAGTTTAAGGGTCTCAAACTAAACGATCTCCTCTTGTCCTGGAAAGGATGCATGAGTGGATATAGGCGAAAAGTGAGGTTGGAGGAGATTAGTGGCTTGCCAAGATTGACTTGGCATGTGTCGTATCTTTTTTTTTTTTTTAATGAAAGGTAATTGTATTAATCACAAAAGAGGAATAAATACAACCAGGAACCAAACAACTGGGCAAAAAACAACCCGCCACCCAAAAAAACCTTACATGAAAAGCCACTCCACAAGAAATTACATGATTTTATTTAAAACTTCTGAAGACAGTCAAGCTCTAGCCCACCATTTCATCAACAGCTGAATTGCAGCTCCTAGGACCCAGGAAACCATAAAACCAAAGGATGCAATGGAATGACGAATCCTTTCAACTTTATCTAAATAGACCCATGGCCAGAGAGAACTCGAGGCCCGACCAACACCAACCTTAGAGTCTCCTTCTAAAATATTCCCTACGACCCCTAACTCTTCTATCTCCAAGATACCTCTTCATAGAACATGAAGATTCGCTTCAATCACTGATCCTTTGGAAGAGGACCAACAAAAGAGATCCTAGTCTCTCCAAACTCATTTCTAATGATCCCACCATAACCTGCTAGACCGCGATCATGCACACAACTCTCGTCAAAGTTAAGCTTAAGGAGACCCCATATCTGGAGGGGACCAAGAAACATGTATTAAGGTATCCAAATCTGGCATAACATAATCTACCGAAGCCCAATCCCTACAAATATATGAAATATTTATCCTCTGAAATTTATCTGAACCCACAATCCACCAAGGAATTCGAAACTCAATGGCATCTATAACTTGCAATGCAAGAGACACCTTTCCTTGAAAGACCCTTTAATTCCTTTCCAACTAAATAGACCACACTATAATCAATAATATCACTTTCCAAAGTTTTCTTCTAAAAGAACTACCAACCAAGAGCACTTCTTCACTAAACATTTCAAACCAAGCTCTCGGAATACAAAATCAATACCTAACAGCTAAAGTAAGTGTGACCAGATATGAGATGCAAACCTACGATGCAGAAGAAGATGATTTTTTGATTCCGCATCGGACAAGCATAGAGGACACCATTAACAATAATCGTTCTCCTAAGTCTCAAATTATCAATTGTCAAAATCTTCTCAAGACCAGTAAGCCACCCAAAGACCTTCACCATAAAAGGAGCAACACCCTTCCATATTTTTGGATTAACACAAGGAACATCACCAACACAACTTTATGCAAAAAAGACTTAACAGAGAAATACCCATGAGGATCAAGATCCCAAATTCTTCTATCACATCCATTTCCTACCACAAAAACTATGTTGAGGAGATCCATTAAGGGCAAACCACCCCTCCATCGTCCAATCATCTACATCCCTTCTAAACTGAGGGCACCAAATGATCTTATTCTAATGAGATCATAACACTCTGACTTTTGCTTCTATAGTAGTTGCCAAGGAAAATAGCATAGGAAATTTTTGAGCAAGAGAACCTCACACAACCATCTATCTGTCCAGAAAAGAATATCTACACCAGTGTAAGCATGATATTTGATATGAAAGTTAAAGACCATCGAGATTGAACAAACTTCTTTCTAGAAACCAAAAGCCCTTCTAGAAGAACTTGCAATCCTCCAACCATTACTATTCACCCTATACTTTCTGAGAATGATAACCTTCCATAGAGCTTTTGCAAATCCACCAAAGGGTGGCTTTTGGTGTTTTGTGAAATTCAATTGAAAATTCTAGGTTTGAGAGCTTTTGGGCTAAGCACTTAGCGAGAAGATGGGTGACTATTGGTTCTTCTTCTTCTCATATTCTAAGATGAGATCCAGTCCAGTAGATAATCTCACCCCTATTCCAATCGCTTGATCCTCTTTTATCTTCTTTATTTGTGTGGCTGGTTCAATTCAATTTTGAGAAGGATTTGTCTAAAAAACCTAGATCTTGAAGTTGTAGTCTCTCCTAGACTGCATCACTATGTTAGCTAGATGGAGGGTATAAAGGACATGATGGATTGTGTCGGAAGATATGGTTTCTGATAGGGTAAACAGGTGAGGTAGAACTCTAATGGCCATGATTATGATAATGATGACTGCCAATCAGATTAACATAAAGAATGGTGTGAAAATCTTATGTTATCTCAAAAAAAAACAATGTTAACAGTGTATAGAAAATAATAAAAAAATCAATGGTGAATCTGAGATGTGTCTGAACAGGTACACCACTCATTTCAAAGATTTCCTACGTATAACAGACAAAAGAATCCAGACAAGCTCATAGCACAACTAGTAAGTGCCTACCGGTTGCAACCTTGAGGATGGGAGGTTCAAATCATTTTCTCTTTAAAAAAAAAAGAAAGAAAGAAGAAAAGTAAATTAAGGACAAATCAACTTATTTACTGCTAATTTCTAATGAAGTTTGCTTACCCTCTCCAATTCCTTCACTCCTTCACCATACTCCTGTCTCTGAAGTAATGCAAGTCCAAGCATATAATGGGCCTGTCAGGGATTAAATATCCAATTCTCAGGATCATGTCACAGGTAGTGTGCCATTTCAAAAAGAAGCAGGAATTCAGTGTTATCAGACAGGTGCCATGTTATTTTGGAAAATATACACAATCATAGCATGCGTCCAAGACACAATAAACTCGGAGCGAAAATAAATGTACTTCTAAAGAAAAACAGCAAGAAATGAAAAGCTGTAAGTAATTTCCAGATGGCGACCAATTTAGGTGCCCTCATGAGAAAGATCTCAAAATGTTGCATTCCATGTAGATAAGTTCAATGAAGAAGGAAGTGGATATAAACCATACAACTTGATTTATCTTTATATAAATTTGAGAGAGAAAGGACTATATAACTTGCTTCACAGATTCAGTTAAAAGCCGCAGGAGAGGACATTAAAATTTTCCAATATTGTGCATGCAACTGCTGCGTACTGGCGAGTCAAGCCATCCTTTAACCAAATGACTGAGTTCAAAAGAACCTTTAGCCAATCCGCTGACTTGTTAGGGATGTCTTTGAGAATTTGAAATGGGCCTTATAGGGTGGCCAAGTGCAAGGAATCTATTGGGTACTCATTAGAGGACGTTTACGTCTCCTGAGAAGGATGTTTGAGGGGAGCAAAGAAGAGGGATAAGGTCAAAGCCTGAAGTAGATGATGCTGCAGGGGGCAAACTTCGGGCGGGCGGGGGGGGGGGGGGGGGGGGGGGTGGGGGCACGATGATGGGGGGAGGATGATACCAGTTTTTCAAGAGTCCACAAGAGTGATGGAATCATGAATCTAATGAAACGGAGTTACTAGCTATTAGATGAGAGATCTATCTTTGATCAACGTGTGGGAATGGCAATCTTACCGTCGAGGGTGACTCTGTTAACGATATCGCTTGGGCTAGTGGTAGAAAGAAACCCCATAGAGAATGGTTAATATTGTGACAGAGATAAGGAACTTAACAAGGAATAGGGTTATCCACTATAAACATGTAAGGTGGTCAGCCAATAGCGTGGCCGATTTTTCGGCAAAGGTTGGAATTCATAAGTTGGTACCGACGGTGGAATTATTGCATTCTAGTACATTGGGTGAGGGTGAGGATGTATTTGGATAGAGGACTTGTCTTTGGTATTCCTTTTGACTTTTGTAAGGTTTACATGTATGACATATTTTCTTGCTTTGATATGGTTTGTATAACTCTCTTATACAAACCATAGGATACTTTGTACTAACTATTTTATTTTAATGAATCTTACTCATTGTCTCTGCTCAAAAAAAAAAAATTTGCAAGTAAACCTTTATATTACAATCACTGATGATTCAACAACAAAAGATGCAAAGCACCAACCTCTATCCAAATTACATAAAAAACATAGTATCAAATCAGCCTTGTTAAAATGAATAGACTACAACAAGGCTCTGAAAAAAAGTTAATGGGCCTAATGCAAAATCAACAGGATAAAAGAAATGCTAACAACTAAAATAGAAACTCTGTATTTTACATTCGTATAAAAAATTAGACAAAAAGGTGCTACAAAGCATGATCCACCGGTTATATGAGTCAACCACAGCAGAGAACCTAAACTTAATCAAATACCCAATTGAGATAACCACGGCTAAAAGAAACAGAAAAATAATTATTACCTTGACAGAATTGCTATCAAGTTCGAGTGCTTTCCTGCAGTCCTCTTCGACTCTAGTCCATTCACTGCCAAATCCAATAAAAAAGGGAAAGAAAGAATAAAAGCCCACAACTATCAGCACCAAAAATTCTAAAGGCTTCATTTTCAGGTTTCACTACATGAGCTTTTCCATAGATGTCATAATGCTCAAGTTGCACATGAGTATTAAGACAGGTTTCCATCTCTCTTGCATAAAAGAGGATAGTAATCAATTCTCAAAGTAAACTTTTCTCAACTGCATTACTTCTTTTGGTTGAATACCTCTTGTTTTAGCACCAGTTCTACAATTGTTTCCAAACAGGGTAACACCAAAATGGTAGCATTCCAACTCTTTCTGCAGAGAATGGCAGAAAGTTACATGCGACCATTTTTTTTTTAAGATGGAACCCCTTATGTTCGTTTGTTATAAAATTTTGAAGGAAAGCAATGAAATGTGAGTAAATTTTGGGAAAGACAGTCCTTCCACTTTTCTAGGAAAGCACTTTTAAAAGCATTTTCCAAAGAAATTACCAACGTAAAAACAATTCTTTTTAAATGGAACTTAAAAACATTTCATTAAAAATATTTAGAGAATAATTATTGGTATATAAATCTCAACAAGAAAATCATCCCATTTTTCCTATGAAAGCATTTCACCAAGTGTTTTAATGCATTTCCCTGTGAAAATTCATCAAAACATTGTGCACTTCTGTGGAAAATAAAAGTAAACAAGGGGATGGCGAACATAATATTGGAAATGAAAGCTACCATTTCACAAAAGAAAAAAGATGAAGAATATCTCATGACTGTAATTTAAATCGAGGTGGATTAGCTAACTAAATTGTTCAATGCTCTAACCTCAAAAAGAATATCTCATGAGTGGTGCAGAAGTACAATGGTCCCTTATTATAAGAATAAAGAAGAGATTAAAAACTATACAAATTATCAAGCTATTAAACTTATTAATCATATCATGAAACTCTAGGAGAGGTTAATAGAGCAATGTCTAAGACAAAAATCAAGTATCTTGAGAATCAATTCAGATTTATGCCAAGTAGGTCAACAACAAAAGCCAATTTAATATTGAGGAAACTCATGGAGGGGTTTAGGAATAAAGGACGAACCAGCATGTAGTTCTTATCAACTTAGAAAAGAACCTACAATAAGGTACCAAAGAAACTGATATAGCGAACATTAAAAGAAAAAAAAAATCTAATGAGGAATCAATTTCCCCTAGGCGACATCACCACGAGTGACAATCACCCCTAGGGCCTTCTAGGGCCCACTGGCAAGGTTTCAAAAATCAGCCAAGTTGGCTCAAACTCAATTCTACCCAATACGACTGAGTTCCTTTTGACTCAGCCAAGTCCTATCATTTTGACCTGATTCCAACTTTGACTTGGATGATACGACTCGGACTTGGTCCCTCTCGACTCTAAGACCGATTTAGATATTTGAAACCTTGCCTCCATGGTTGGGGTCTAATGCATGGAGATGGGTAGGTTTGAAAGGTATTTTCAGGATAATGCTTCTCTTAAAAATTAGAGTCTAAAAAATCAAAGATAGAAACAAGGTCAATTTTGGATGGATCTTTAATCCAAGAGTGAGATCTACTTGCAAATGGGATCAAATTAGGTACAGATACAATTGATAGGGGGTAGATGGGTATGAGAAAGAGAGGTGTGAATTTGGACCCCAATTGGCCCCACATGAGCCCTAGACAAATTGCCACTCATGGGTTACAATCGCCCAAGTGAATTTTTTTTTTTCTCTTAATAAGTATACTAAATTTATATAAGATGTGTTTGGAGGAACAACAACTAATGTAAAAATAGTATGTGGCAATGCAAAGGAGTTCCTAGTTAGAGTCATACTTTCCCAATAATCTACCGTAAGCCCATAATTATTTGTTTTAGTTACAAGCACATCAACTTCAAAAATCCAAGATGAGGTGTCATGGTTTATCTTTTGTTTTTTTCTTTTTTTTAAAAAAAAAAAGAATGAGTCGTGTGTACGCTATTTGCATAGTATTAATTAGTCAAAGAAACACCAATTAACAATAAGTTGGAATTGAAGTTTTTGAGATAAATGGCTTAAAATTAGTAGAATAAAGACAATATATGGCATACTTCAGTGAACCAGAAGATGGGTTGGTGATATGGTCAAACATGGAAATAGCTTAGTTTTGTACTATAATAAATGTGCAGGGACAATTCAAGATGTGTGACACCAACGCTTGCAAACACTCGCATCATTTCTTTATGAACTCTTCTAATGGTTTTTAACATTGTTCAAAAAGATGATTAAAATACTACAACACCTTTCTCCTCTTAAAACCTAATTAAAATATCAATACATTTGTCACATTTTTTGGGCAGTTAGTCACCTAATTGTTTACTACAAAACTAATACATTACTTTCCATTAGTGTTGCTTTTTTTTTAATGACCAAGGTGTCCAGGCCTCTTAGAGCACCCGATTAATCCTCAGGACATGTGGAAGCCTCCCTACCCACACAAATAGGATAACTATACAGGAGTGACTGTTTGGTGTGGAGTCGGAATTGAATTCAGGACTCCCGCTTCTTGAGGCAAGTTCCTAGCCATCATTCCAACCCTTTGGGTTTCCATTAGTGTTACTTTCACACCTTATTTTTGTTTAAAATAAATTTAGATTTAAATTGTTTACATATCGTGTCGTGTTGCATGTCCTACTTTTTTGGTGTGCCATATCCAACACCTCGCACCCATGTCAGACTTTGATACTCTCCTTCGTACCCAAGCAACTTAAACTACAATAAATTTAGAAACTTGAACTCAATTGTTGAATCGAATGGAGCACTTGATTTAAATATAACCAAAAGGATGAAAATGGGATGGGCTAAGTGCATACAAGAAACAAAGTTTTACATAATAAAAAAAGCCCCATATCATTTAAATGAGGATTTATAAAATGGTTATCAAACCTAAAAAGCTTTGTGGAGCAAAGTTTTGGGCAATGAGGAAAAGGCAAGAGAAAGCAATGGTAATAGAAATGAACATTCTAAAATGGATAAGTGGAACAACGCTAAAAGATGGAGTTGGAAATTAGTACATTGAGGAGAACTTGAAAATAGCTCCTATAGATTACAAATGAGAGAAATTTGTCTATGGTCGTTTAGTAATGTTTGCATAAGATTGGAAATGTCCCTGGTCCGTAAAGTTGAAAGGTTACAAATTGAAGGGCATGAGAGATTGTGGAATAATGGAACTTATGGTTTATGATGGGATTAAATGGAAAAATAAAATGCAAAAAACTGTCAAAATGGTGCATGCTGCTGCTGATGATGATGATTGTGTATACAGTTTCAGTGTCACATATTGGAATTTGAATCTCAAAAAAAAAAAAATCCTCAATTTCCATCGGAAAGAATTTCTCCAAGCACAAAATATGAAAACCCCCAACTTAAAAAAAAAAAAAAAAAAATTTACGAGGAAAATCTTGAATAAGCAAATGTATATTAAAAAAGAGAGGATAGGTAATACTCACTTGCGCCTCCGGTAGCAGAGCGCCCGGTTCGTCAAATACACAGCCACGTTAGGGCAGAGGGTAATAGCCTTCGAGACCAAAAAACAGATAATAAAAACAAAACCCAGTTAAGAAAACGAGATGACATCAAAAAATCTCTTGGGCAGAAAGCAGTAACCCTTGAAAAACAAAAGACGCAAAAAGAAAAAGAAAAAATTGGAAAATGACAGCCCAAATGATGAAACTTCCCATCCAAGAAGTCACCATACAGGAAGCAAGCACCTCAACAAGACAAATGATCAACATTTGTGGGCAACTCAGAAATGAAAAAAAAAAAACTTCATCGATGTGGTTTTGTTTTTCAAACCTCGGTGTAGGCATCTATTGCAGCTAGGAATCGATCTTTCTTGAAGCAGTCATTGCCGTTTTGCCTCAGTAGCTCTGCCTGTTTCACAACGCTCGCCACTACCATCTTTCCGTCTCTTTCTCTCTCTCGGGAAAAATTGAAGGGTTGCGAAGATTTCCTAATAATGGGCTTATATAAAGGAAGGAGAAGAAGAAAGAAAAGGGGAAAAGGGGAAAGGAAACCGAGTAGAAAAAATGGGTCGGAGAGAGGAAATGGCGTGGAAAGTGGTTGTATGGAAAAGGAACATCGTACTTGTATATTTTGTCTGGTAACTGTTCTTCGCAGTTTGCCCGTCTTCCTCTTTGATTCTCAGTCCTTCCCTTTTTCCTTCTCTCTTTCTGAGTGCTTTCTTAGTTCCTTTGCCTTGGTTTATTGAGAATAAATCGTTTGTAACAACAACTCATTTCTAAATCTAATCAATTTTTTATTCTTTTAACGCTGTTTAGATGTTGAAGATGAGAAGATCGCTTTCGATCATCGCCATGTTTAGTCTTTTTTTAAATGATCAACATCATGCTTAAGTATTTTATCCCTACAAAGACAGAAGTAAATGGAAAATGAGAATTGAGAAAAAAAAAATTCACACCCACGTAAAATAAATTTAATGTTTATCAAGACAACACATGGGTTGTATTTGAATGAGCAAAAAGTTTTTAAGGAATGAAGGATTTTATTTTATTTTATCTTTTTTTATAATTTTTTTGAAAAATATAGGATAAGAAAAAGTAGAAAAAAAAATTCTGTTTTTTAAATTTTACCTAATTCTGTGTGTCATATGCTCCCCTCTCTGAAAGGAAAGGCACAACAAGTGCAGTAGAGGATGGGGTGCTAGTTGGTTTTCCTCCATTCTTCTCCATTTCCACTTACAGAATCCATGGAATCAATCACAACTGCAAATCCAAAAACAATATGACACAAACCATGTTCTAATTGTGTCATTCCACGGTTTCCAACTCTTCATTATTTCTCAACTTTTTCCTTTGGTTTTTCCATTATTCACTCTCTATCTCTTGTCATCTCCATCCACTCTCTTATCGACCCTACGCATGACCAATGTAATAAATATATTTGATATTTTCAAATTTATAATGTTTTTATAAACAAAATATTAATCACCAATAATATCTAGAGATTTATTGATATTGTAGTAAATTTTCAATAAAATCGTACTAAATGATAATATCCCGATAAATTCATAGTAATTTTTTTATTAATATTTCTATTTTCTGAGTATTTGAAAATATTCTGATATTATCAATCATTGTTAATATCCTGAAATGATATTTGTGACAATGTGCATAACAAGGTAAGATCTAAAAATTTAATTCAATAAAACCCAAATAATTAAAAGAAAAAAAACCTCATAAGATGAGCAAAGATCTATCCCATGGGCTTTAGGAGTTGTAAATGGGAGTGGACAGTGAATGGAGATTGGATAATTTGGATATTAATGCCAGGGGTAGCTTGGCAATGGTGTATAGAGATTGAGTACTTGACAAGTCCTAAGTTGTAAAATGTTGTGTGTAAAAGGAGGGTTTTGGTATTTTGACTACAGCAGAGCAGCTCAAAAGCAGCAGCTCTGCCTTCAAAGTATTGTTGAAGTAAGAGGCACTTTCATCAAATTTCATATTTTTGAGGTACTCTAGCCTAAAATCTAGAATTTTGAGGTACTTTAAAAAAAAAAAAAATCTTTACTTTTCAAAATCCTGTTAAAATGAGAAACATTTCTTTTTTATTAGCTTTGATATAAAAAAAAAAAAAACCAGAGCTTTCGAAATGCTTCACTTAGGCTTGAAATGAAAAGTTAAAGAATTTTTTGCTTTTGATTTTTTTTAATGATACATTTTTTTCAAACGTCTCACTTCACTAATCCTTAGAACTTGTGTAAATCTCTTAATATGCACACGAGGTACAAAACTATGGGGAGTGGTCCTTTCTGTATTGAGAGTAGCTTGATCTCAACACCTTCTACGAAGAAGAGTGAAATTGACCATCAAACCAACTCCTGAGAGTTATATTTTTTACTTTTGATTAGTGACTAAAAGAAGGAAAATCGTATCTACTTGTAGCTCACTGAGAAATATTTAAATTTAATAATTTATTTTTCTATTAGATTAAAAAGAAAAAGAAAGGGGTCAAGTGCAATAGAGATGCCTAAAAGTGCTTCGCACGTAAAGAATGTCGAAGAAGTTCGGTTCTCTTAATTATTCTATTATTATATTTTCATTAAAAGATGCATACAATAATTCAATCAATTGAAAAGTGAATTTCATTAATTAACCAATTCCAAAATTTTACCTTATGTAATCTCCCTAATATAAAACTTTGAATGATCATTAGTTTTTAATGAAACTTTTTACCCGTACAATGACTTTTCCAAACAAGAGTAATAATCTCGGCCGATATATATGATTTTTAAAACTTTGATATCTCGGCCGATATAATATTTATCGGCCGAAATTATCTTTATCGGCCGATATCTGATATATATCGGTAATATTTATCGCTGATATCGGCCGATAAAGATGATTTTTTTTAAAAAAAAAAAAGAGAAAAAAAATAGGAGAGAGTTTTCGCCGATATCTCTGCCCAAAACGAGATTTCCACCCCTGTTCCCAAATTCAGAGCCTAGGTATTACATCAGATTATATTAAAAAAAAAAAAACATCAAATTGATTGGTCTATCCCCATATGTTGTAGAAAGGATACTATTTTTTAAATAAAAAAAAGGAATAAAATAAAGGAGATTAGAGGAAGGCGAGAAGAAGTGGATGAGAGCGTCGATCTGTGATTGATGTTTGTCTGTATTTTTCTATGGCACTGACTCAGTGTCTCCATTCCTACTACTTTTTACCATCCTGCACCGAAGTTCTCGTTACTTCCATGTTCAAATTGACTAATGCTACTTTAAGATTAGCAAGAAAAAATTCATTACATAAGGAATAAAAATGAATTTTAAGATTTAATTTGATGAGTGGAGAATAATTTGACCTGATAGGTTAGATAATTTGACCTATCTTTATCATATATTAATATCATGGACATAGATTTTTTTTGTGAAAACAGAAAAATAGGAAGAGAGATTTTAAGATCAGATTTGATGATTTGAAAATTTTGTAAAATTTTACTCCGTATTACCTTATTACCTAAAAATATGAAACTTGTGCCATAAATAACTTCAAATAGATAAAGGGATTTATAAAAAAAAAAAAAAAAATCATCTAAAAAAGGGAAAAAGAAAAAGGATCTTAAAAATTGAGTTTTTGAGTTTCTAGAATTTGACATAAATCTTGATTAGTTATACATCGAACAGTTGTAGTTTGCTTTAATGTTAGCAATGAAATAAGGAGGAAAATTCATTCAAAAATAACAAAATATAAAATGAATTTGGTGAGTTTGAAGGATTTGAATTGTCTTTTTTATTATATTATTATTATAAAACAAAGAGAATTCATGAAAAATGTAAAAACAAGAACAAGGATTTTAAAAGTAGACTTTAACCAACAAGATTAGATATATAGAAATTGAAACCTATTAATGATGGTCATGTTAGTAAATACACCACCCATTTAAGATCATAAATTTAGATTCAGAACTTCAAATGTACTTTTATATAATTTTGAAATATTATATTATTTGAGTCATTATGTTTAAGCTTTTTTGTTTAGTACTAACAAGATTAGATATATGAAACTAGAATAAATTCAACCTTGTGAAGTTGCTTAATGTATCATCCTATTAAAACTTATATAAATAGATTCAATACTTTAACTATATTTCTATATAATTTTATGATATTAGTTATAAGTCATATTGTAATTTTTAATTTCTCATTACTTTTCATAGACCTATTTAATTAAAGACATTAAACGTGTATTCATTCCTCAACTAAGTCATATCCAATTTTGTACAATACAATATGTATGATTGTAAATAATTTAATTTTTTTATTCATTTCTCCATTTTAATTTAAAAGTATTCACCATATGTGTGACCAGTGTATTGAACCCAAAATATATGATAATCTGCTTCATTCACTTCTATCAAAAAAACCTAGTCAGCTTACCAAATCAAGGACACAGTCACAAAGAACAGATGAAAGCAAAACACATTGGAGTCGTCCACGAATATTGATATAGTTCACATTGGTCTTTAACACAATTATTTATGCCAATCTCACTCTATATCTTGGTCGCTTCAATCATGTTATCATTCAGTTAAAAATTGTGTTAAAAAATAGGTAAGTTATTAATGTTGAATTTTTTTTTGTCTCCATCTAAAAAAGTATCACATCAATGTGTAGTTTTGTTGATTGAATTTAAAAAAGAATCATCTAATTGACTTTGAAGTCTGACGAGTGTTTGAAAAGGCAAACATTATAATCCATGATGTTCGAGAGAAAATGTAATAATAGTCAATCCAAATTACTACATTTCTAACTAAGCCAGTGCAAGATATCATATGAGCCAATGATTCAGACAAAGCAGTTGGCTCAAAGTGCTTCAGCTCAAAAAAATGGAAATTTGAAAGAATTTACTCATTAAGGATTCCGAACTCTTGCATGACCTGAGATTTCAACGTTGGCCAAAATTGATATTTCAGTACAGAAGCAGATTAAAAAATTTCGGCCGATATTTCATTCATCTCGTCTATTTCAGTCTCTGAACATTGTATATAACACACTACTGAGATACATCCAATCTGATATTTTCCACACTGATTGGAGCCAGATTGATTTTCTTTTTCTAGTATGCATGATGGGGCATGAGAAAAGGCCTACAATAATGACCTTCTATTGTTCAGGTTATTCTTAAGATAGCAATCCCTTGACAAAAACAAGACCCATTTCATGCTTATTACGTCAGGTGAAAGTACATCAGTATCTGATGGATCAGCTTCCAACTCAACTGATTCGACTAACCAGGAAGGGAAGACAATTCCCAATACATAATTAATGGTTCCTTAAATTAACAATAGCAGCTGTGAATGAGTGAACTGGACAGTAACTATATCCAAAATTACAAACGATCATTGGACTCGGTCAACCCAACAGCCGAAAGGATATGTGTGAATTATGATTTCGTAGCATCTGGTTGCATATCTGGCATAGCAGCAAGGAAAGCTGGTAGTCTGCTGTATGCCTCGTCAAGGCGGCATAGAAGAGGGAACTCAGTCTATGCAAACGAGTACAGAGAGCATCAGTGATCATGTGGTTAGTATGTTGCATATGGATAGAAACACAGAATGAATGACAAAACAAAACAGGGACCAAGAATTCAAGTCCTTTAATTGCACAATGCATACTCGGTAGTAGGAAACTTGGTCATTTGAATAAAAGACATTTGAACTTTTTAAACTAGTTTTTATTTGATAAAATCTGGAAAATAACTTATCTAGTGTCTGTAGATTCTCCCATTAGGTAGGTCACATGAAAGACTAGGAGGGATGTGCTGAGTTTGGGTCATAGACAAGGTGGTCTACATCCAACCTTGCACATTCCCTTTCGGAGAATTGGGTTCATTATCATCCTAGAGGGCATAAAAAAGAATAGGTCACCTCCAGGTTTGTCCATGATCAGTTTCTTTTGAGTATCAGGTAAACAGGATTCCATAACCATCCCAGGGTAGAGAGATTTCACTGAGGTAACCCAGTTTTTTTTTTAGCAGTTAAAAGATTAATATAATTAGAAGAGAAAAATATAAGAGAAGAGAATTCAAAAAGAGGCCTAAGAGATATAGACCACAAATAAGAGATAAAAACAAAAGAACAATCCAAAGAAATCAAAAGTCCACCAAGTCCTAAAAAATAAGACAAATACAAAGGTCATCTAAGGCTATCCATCTAATAAATGAAAAATGCCCTGAATAGCTCCAACTCTCCATTTTTTGCAAAAAAATCTACAACACCATTGGCCGAGCGACTAATGTGTGAGAATGATACCTCCAAGCTCAATGACAAAACCTTAATCTCTCTTGCCAAAGTAGTAAGGCTCCATGGAGGATGCTTCTCTCCACTAGCCCATTTAGTAGCATTGGAGGAATCACTCTCTATAACTAATTTAACACCTTCTAATACTATCCCTAAACTTAAAGCTCTCCGAATAGCCAAAAGTCCCACCTCGTTGGGTTCTTTGGAGCCCACAGATTCTGAGAAGATCGATCTTACGGTTCCCCGATGATCCCTAAGTACACCTCCAATTCCCGCAGGTCCCGGTTTGCGTCTTGAGGCACCATCAACATTAAATTTGAGTTCCCCACGCACAGGAGGGGACCACATGGCTATAACTTTCTTATCTTTCAAATATGATTTCACACACCCCTCCCATGACTGAAACAGGTCTCTAACCTTGAAATCCCTGAACTCCTTATTAGCACAAAGCCAAGAACAAAGTCTCCATTTTGTGTTTAGGAAAAGATCATTGAAGTCCAAAGCAATCCCCTCGAAAACCCTCTTATTCCTTTCTTTCTAGATAGACCATACTCGATGGATTGACTTGTAGTTTTCTCCCCACCTAGCCTCGTCCATTAAGAGATACCGTCGCCTTTTCTGCTTGGCTGCCTCTCGCCATCCTGACAAAGGCAAAGGATCTACCTGAAGCATCCTTCTTCCTGGGAATGAAAACGTATGTTACTGTTCCCCATCTTTGGAATAAATCCTGCAGCCAACCTCGGACAGAGTTTTCCGGCCAACTAGGAAGGTTGGCAACAAAGAGGGTTATCAAAGGATCATCTCCACTGTTTCGCCGTTTTTTTCCCCTGTGTGTTTGCCATCCCTCCTCATCTGCTTCCTCCTGTGTTCCGCTCTCGACGTAACAGTTGTCTGTCGGCTTCCGATCCCCTGCAAAGACTCTCCTCTCATTTCTGGCTTGATTTCTTACATTCGCTCCCTCTCTCACCCTGGTTTTCTTCGGTTGCTCTCACTCTCTCATCTCTCCTTTTTTGAGGTAACCCAGTTTGAGCTGCTCTAAGCCTAGAAAGAAAATAAAAAAGACATATCGACTTAAGTCATGCATAGGATATATAGAAACATAGAGTGGGCAATTAAGTGGAAAATTATGGTTCACGCGCATAGTAAGAAAATAAATCTACTAATGGTCTTTCCATTCATTGCTTTTGCCATAGGGTTGAGGATTGCCATCTGCTAATGCAGAAAGATTCTTGTTGGCATTTTAAAATTGGACATGTGATTCTTTTTAGGCACAAAACCATATTAAATAAAAAGAGATAGTATCAAGATCATTCATTTAAATTTTTAGCCACCTGATGTAGAAGAAGGAAATGGATGGTTATCAGATGGCTAAAAATTTAAAACAGTAAATCCTTATTATGACTAATCTAGAGATGCTCTCTTTTTCTTTCAGCAAGGCTGGTGTGCCTCAAAAAACATGCCACATATCATGTTTTTAAGCGCCAACAAGAATCCCTGCTGCAAATGCAGAAGGTGATCATCACTTGGCTATAGAGTGTGAAATACCCAAGTGTGAGAACTCAATATGTTGTTTAAGCAATCTGGAAGATCTGATTGGTAACTTCCATGAATCATGTCACAGGATGTGGCTGAAATAAATGATTTTCGACAGTTAAAAAAAACATGATTGATGCAACAAGATCCACAATCTGTTGATGCAATGGAGGAGATTGCATTGGCACTGAGGGTATGCATTTGGCACCCTAGGCATTTGGTAAACAATAGATTATGTCCAAATACATTAAAAAGGGATATTCTCAACTACGTGGATTCACCTCAGATTTAGTATTTAACTGAGAGCCCCCCTTCATTTCCATAGAACCTCTATGCTCTGCCAATGGTCAACCTGTTCCTCTTTTACAGTAATATTCCATTTTGAGTGGATTTTATCCTAATTTCCCAAGCTCAACATCTCTAGGCTCAAAATCTCCCAGTTGCCAAACACACCCATAGAGTGGTATTCTCAACCGTGGGTCAGAGGGGGTGGATGTTATCTCCTTTGATTATTTACACAATTCAATACAAGAGAAAATATTCTTCTCCATTATTCTCCTCATTATTTTCTACAGAGGGGGCCTGGATTCAGGTGACTGGAAGGCGATAGTGGCAACGAAGGGCGATGTTTTGATCACTTTGTTTGTAGCGAATCTGCCGGAATTGACGACCAGAAGAGGGCTTCAGGGCTTTTTCAAAAGATGGGGAATGGTGAAGGATGTATCTTCATTCCGAGGAACGACTCGACAAGAAGAGGAGAGGAATGGTGAAGGGCTTCTCAAAAGGCCAATCTCAAAGAGAAGAGAGTTCCACTGACGACAATGACAACAACGACGACATTCTAGTGACTGCAAAGGGACTTCTTGTGGAGGGGTCCCAGTGAGATGCAGAGGTTTCACCCAGTGGGTTGGCCTCAGGTTTGCCACCCTTTGAGCAGAGGTGTGCTGGGCATTCGTTGCTTGAAGGTTGTTAAGCTTGTTCTCCTTGGCAAATGGTTGTGGAGGTTGGTCGATGATTCAAATGGTTTGTGGTTATCAATTATCTGTGAGAAGAATTGGGTCACTAATGGCAGTGGTGGTAGTTTCTTTCAGAATATCAGACTTAGAGTTGGCCAGGGGGATAGAATCAAATTTTGGAACGATTGTTGGGCAGCTGGGGAACCTTTGGCTGACCTCTTTCCTTCCCTCTATTGCATTGCTGTCAACCCAGAGGCACGGGTGGCTGATAATTTCTCTCCGCAAGCTGGAGTGGTGTCAGGGTGCCCGTTGCTTCAAAGAGATCTGTTTGACTGGGAAGAAGATGACCTTCTCAGCCTTTATCATCTTCTCAATGGGATTTACATCAGTCCTAGGTGCAGTGATAGACAGTCTTGGAAGCTGGACAGCCAGAGGGTCTTTTCTGTAAAATCTTTCAATGCCTTCCTTGCTGCAGATGGGTCCTCTATCAGCCACTAAAGTATATTTGGAGTATCAAGGCCTCATTGAAGTGTGCTGTCTTTTGTTGGGCAGCTTGTTAGGATCGGATTCTCAGAATGGATAACCTTAGGACGCAAGGGAGAAGAAGGTTGGCATTGATGAATGGTTGTATGTTGTGCCTTGGCAGTGAGGAGACCTTTTTCCACCATCTTATCTCCTGTCGGTGGCATCTTTTTTATGGAACGAAGTGCTATAGTGATTTGGCCTCTCTTGGGTTCTCCCCGGGTCGATTATGGATCACCTTAGAAGCTGGCACCTTTGCATCTTTAGAGAGAAAGGGTTGCTGTTATGGAAGATTTCTTGGGTAGCTGCATTTCAGAAACAAAGTCCCGTCCCCTGGAGAATTGTCCCAACAAGTGGGAGCGTGCATCCTGGGCTGCTATTATCCCTGAGTTTACTCTTATTCTGTGGATGATATTGTTCACAAGTGGTGGGAAGTAATTTCCGATCATCAACCTCACTCTCCTATCAGTCTCGTTTTGCGTCCCACGCCACCTGGTTTCTTCAAGCATAAGCTGAGGCTGCTGCCTTACTCTTTGGTGTCAAGATTGCTATGGAGCGAAACCATCTCCCACTCATTACTGAGGGTGACCCTTTTTGTGTTATTCAGTGGGTTTCAGCAGGGGTCTCCTTCCTTGGAAGGTGGCAGACTTTATGGAAGAGGTGCTGGTTCTGGTTGTTGATGCGAATATGTCCTCTCATGCACCTTGGTAGGTGAATGCTGAGGTGGATTCATTGGTGAAAAGGGGTGTCTCTAGAGCTCAGCCTCTTATTGGTGATCTAGATCTTTGTATGCAATAGTGACAAGCTTTTATTTCCTTCATTGTATCTGTTTTCTCCGGATACTTTGTGCTCTTTCCTTTTGCTCCAATTTTGGCCCACGCGTTCTTTTTTGTTGTATATCCTGTTTTTCTCCTCTTCTTTTTTTAATAAAATTATCACCATTCAAAAAAAAAAATGACATTCTAGTGACCCAGAAAAGAAATTGCAAGAAACAACCATAAAAAGAAAAGAAAAACCAGAATACCAATCAACATATCAAGACAAAAGGAACTGGTGAAACATAGAGAATCAATGAATTCAATGACTCGGGCACATTACCATATCAACTTTGAACCTATTAATTGCTGCATCAAGCTGAGGGGCCAGAAACAAATCTGCCTGCAAGTAGCATACACAAACTCAAACTCAAATCAGATGTAAGGTCTAAATTGATCTCTTATTAAAATAAGCCATAAATAACAAATAGGAATATGCACATTTAGTCTTTTAGTGCGCTAGAAGTGCACCCACTAATGACACTGACAGCAATCAAAGTCTGGTGGCACATGGGCCAAGCCCGCAAAAACTTTCCTCCTCTAATTGCCAGGCTTATCTTGATCCAGCCCATTTGCATACTATCCTACATGTGTAAACATCATCATCATAACAGCCATTTCCCCATCTGTAAGGGGTCAACATTTGAGTTCTACATTTCCACTCAACCCTATTAAAAATCATATTCTCTATCACTCCAAAATCTATCATGTCTCTTCTTTTCCTTCTCCTAATACCTTCTACTTGTAATCCTTCAATTCTTTGTGCAGAGGCTATTCCTGGTCTTCAATATGTGTCTATATCATCTTAAACGATATTCTCAACTCCTTGTCTAATGATGTTAATCTGAGGGTTACTCTAATACAATTGTTCCTGAGTTTTAGTGTTCCTCCACACATCCATCTTAGCATGGCACATATCTACTGTTAAAGGACTCAAGTGATGTATATAGTTGTGTAATAGGACTCATGTGGTGTATATAGTAGTATAGCCATATAGATGACCATAAAAGAGTTTCCCTGCACATTTGGAAACAAATGTAACCTCACCTCTAGAAGAGGGCAAGAGGCATGTGTGATCTTTTTGCAAAATATACAATTGAATACAATCTTCTCAAATTCTCTACATTTCTCTTCTTCCTTCTAACAATTTTGCGTTTGTCCTGGTATGCAAGGCTAGCAACATTTATTTATTTTTTATTTTTTGAGGAAACCTAGCTATAGCATTCATATCACTATTCATCATCACTGCTTGGTGGGACCAATTATTATCTTGTGACCTATCTCAGGAAAGGATATCATCTGGTAAGAGTATTTTTTCCTGATAACTACCCATTTTTTCTAGAGGATTTTTTCCTAATCATTATCACATTTTTGGGAACTTTCTGCAGCTCCCAAGTTAGTGAAAAATCAAAATTTTCTTTCCTGCAACTTTCAAAAGAAAATAGAAATTAGATTTTTCTCGGTAGAAGATCTGAGTGGTTTTCCAACATCTCTGAGTGGGACCATCAAACCTGAGTCGTTTTGAGGGCGCCCAAGCCCAGTCAAATTTAAGATCCGGGCAAGTGAGGCCCACACGCCATTTCAAGACCCAGACCTCTTTTTTCTTTTTTCTTTTTTTTGTAAAAAAAATTCCGGCAGTTTTTTTCCTGTTCATGTCTCTGATTGCAGAACTACATTTTTGCCCTTCAAATAATAATTTTAAATATGGTTTATATCTTTGATTTCCTAATGTTTGGGTGTTTCACCTGTTGTTTATTCTACTAGCTTTTGTGATTTTGTGTCTTTTATTGATGAATGTTCTAGCATGGCTCAAATGTATCTTATGTGCACCCAATATAATGTCTTTAGAGTTTAGTCACTTCAAGAATTTTTATAAATGAGTTTTTACTCAATTTTAGTAACCTATTATGTGAAAATAATGGTGAATATTTATGACATTTTTTTTTACAGTGTTTCTGAGACAATGGCATTGAATCGTAGACTTTTTGTTCCTACACCCCACAACAAAATGGTGTAGCTAAAAGAAATAATCATCATCTATTGGAGGTAGCTTGTTCTTGTTCCTATACCCCACAACAAAATGGTGTGCAGCTGAAAGAAAGAACCATCATCCATTGGAGGTAGCTCTGTTTTTTTTTTTTTTGAAACATTGTCTAAATATCATTAAAATAATATGGAGATACAAAGAGTACAAAGCGAGGTCCGAGTATAGGAGAGATATACTCAGAGCCAATAAAGAAAAAGAAAAAAAAAAAAGGCAGAGAATAAAGAAAAAGAAAGCAACAAGCATCCTCCCAACAAGAATCCAAAAGAAGGGCCCAAACCCCAAAAGTACAATACTAATGGGGAGAGAAGAATTCCAGAGATGGAGTACGTAAATCAACACCCGCTTTCGCCAAAAAATCTGCAACACAGTTTGTTGATCGAGGGGTATGAGTAAAGGAAACGCCTCCACGCCTGAACAACCTCCATATGTCCCTAGCAACACCGATCAAACTCCATGGGGGGAATTTTTCATTACTAACCCAAGCGATGGCATTAGTAGAATCACCTTCGATAATGAGATTATCACTTCTAAACCCAAACCAAACCTGAAGTGATCTCCTAATTGCCCACAATTCAACCTCATTAGACTCCATCGACCCAACTGGTTCAGAGAAAACTGCCAACATTCTACCCCCGTTGGGGGTAGTATTGAGCAGACTCTGTGTTAATTGCATGTTATCTGATTAATAGAATGCAACTCGAATTAAGGATACTAAGTCTCCCACTGATGCTGTTTTGTTGCATCATTCTGTCTTTGCTTCAACTCTTAAGAGTTGAATGTGTTTGCTTTTTTCATAATTATTCTCCATCTAGTAATAAACTCAATGACAAATTAAGTTACAATATCTTTTTGTGTTACTATTTTCTCAAAAGGGGCACAAATGTCTTGATACAATTATTGGTCATCAAATTTACTTGGATGTTCAACTTTTTAAACATGTTCCATATTTTTTTAAAGGGAAGTCAAAAACCTGTGAATGATTCTCAATGATTTATCCTCATCTAAAGCACCTTTATCTGACAACCAGTTCATTTTCTATACTTGATGACAACAAAGTGCTCCTCTTTCATCCACCACCGACACAGCCTTCGAGGCTCTAGATCAACCAACACCCTCTACCAATTTACTTATTGCTCTCAGAAAAGGTAAGTTGTCTTGTATTGAGCATCCAATTGATTGATTTGTTTCATATCATTAGATTTCTTCATCATGTGAATCCTTTGTTTCTTATGTGAATAAATGTTTCTATGACCAAGATGCTTTATCTTAGCTCTTTGGCATCCATTTTAAAAAGTTGCAATGGAGGAAGAACTGGAAGCTCTTATGAAAAACCGAGCCTGGGATATGACCCCTCTACCTCTGAGTAGAACTCCCATGGGATGCAAGTGGGTATTTGCACTTAAGCATAACACAAATGGATCAATTGCTTGACATAAGTAACAATTTGTTGCTAAAAGGTTTACTCAAACATAGGGAGTGGACCATGTAGAGAACCTTAAACTTATGGCGGAATATACTTCAGTTAGAATTCTTATATCTATTGTTGCCACTCTAAATTGGTTTTTCATCAATTGGATATCAAAAATGCATTCTTGCTTGGCAATTTAAAGGAGAAGGACTATAGGTTACCTCCACCCAAACTTTTTTGACAAAGAATGCATGGAATGGTTCATAAACTAAAAATGGCCATCCATGGCTTGAAATAATTACCATAGGCTTGGTTTGAGAAATTCAACACTGCTTTGATTTCTATTAATACATTTCTCATTTGTTACCATTCAAAAGAAAGCACTGCTTTGATTGCTTATGGATTTCAATGTTGCCATTTTGATCATTTTCTCTTCATTCATTGTCAAAGATCAAGCATCATAATTTCTGTTTATCTATGTTGACGACATTGTTCTCATAGGGAATGATGAGCAATCTATCATAGCTCTCAAAGATCATCTCAAATATATTTTTGATACCAAAGTCCAGGCACCTCCTGGGTACTTTCTTGGTATCGAGGTTGTTGGGTCTTCCAAGGGAATATATTTATTTCAATGCAAATATGCTCTTGATCTTCTTTAGGAGGCAAAATACCTTGGATGTAAGCCAATTAATACCCCTCCAACCAAAATTCCAAATTTCATGCTAGATGGAGATCAGTTAGGTGAAGCTGGTTTCTACCAAATATTGGTTGGCAATTTGATTTCCATTTGACACATCTCATGTTGTTGGTGTGGTTATGCAACTGGTTACGCATGCACCTAAAGATACTCATTAGTTATAAGTTGCATTTCGTATCTTGTGGTATCTCAAAGGGAGTCCTGGGTTAGGTATATTTTGTTCTTCCCATTGTCATATGTGCATCCATGGATATTTTGATGCAGACTAGGTTGGATTTCTTGATGATAAAAGATCTATAGCCAAATATTGTATTTTTCTTGGCAGCGATTTGGTCTATTGGCATAAATAAAAAGCAACATCATGTTGCTTGCTCAAGTGTTGAAACTATATACAAGGGCATGGCTAATACTGCGAATGAACTTCCATGGATTAAACAATTTCTTTTGGAATTTGGTTTTGCTCATTTTGAATCCATGCTCATGCTTTGTGACAATCAAGTTCCTATCCACGTTGCCTTTAATCTAATCTTCCATGAGCAAACAATGCATATCAAAGTGGATTGTCATTTTATTTGGGATCAGGTTACACCCCTGGAGGTTGATTCCATTGGCTAGAGAAATATGGGAGTTGCAGATTCGGTTACCGGTGACTTCAGGCAGGTCAGAAGAGGTCAACCAATGGAGTAGTTGGTTTCTTGGCAAAATATGGAGTGGATAGAGAGGAGGACCTTACGTTTTTTTTTTTTTTTTCGTAATTTTTTCCTTCTAGTTCCTCTTTTGGAGGAGTGTTTGGTCCTTTGGGGGTAAGGGTTATGAAGTTACTGGTTTTCATACAAATCTTTTGTACCAAGTTTTCAGTGGTCAAGTACTCTCTCCTTTCTTGTTTAATATAATTGTCGCTTTATTACCGTAAAAAAAAAAAAAAGGTTACTCTTAACACCATGCTAACCAAAGTTGTCTCTAGGACACAACTTTAGGAGTCTTTAGCTAAGCTGGACTTGATTAATATCTGAGCACCAGCTTGAGGAAAAGTGTTAAAGGACTTATGTGATGTATACATTTGTGTAATAGGAATGCAGCGTATACATTAATGTAGCCAAATGTAGGTTACCATACAAGAGTTCACCTCAACGTTTGGCAACAAGTGTATAAACTGTGGAGGCTCATCTTTATAAAAGACATGATTGTGATCTTTTTGTAAAATATACAATTGAATATAATCTTCTCAAGTTCTCTCCAATTCTCCTCTCTTTCCTTTTGTGCGTTTAATCTTTTCTTCATCCAACATTCGCTTATAATATCAAAGTTCAAATTAACATTTTTCAGAATTGCCCCTTCAATCAACGCAAAACTCTTTCAGCACAGAACAATCCGTTTGCTTACCCATACTCTTGCCCATTCCTCGTGCATGCTACTCTATATCCAAAATCCTCCTTTTGGTTCAACAGTTGCACCCAGGTATCTAAGTTCATTACTATTTATTACCAAGTTGTTTCCAGTTTTAATTTTGTTCATTCAATCCACTGTCTGTTCTACTAAAGTTACACTCCCAGTATTCCTTCTTTATACTAATTTTTAATATCACAAAACAGTGATGCTCATATTTGTTTAATACATCCAGCTGAGCAATCAACCAGGCATCTATCTAGTCAGGCTTTTCAGTAGATAGCAACTATGTCTAACCTGTTATCATACTGGAAAACAAAGCTCTAGAACAGCCAACACACATAAAGGGATACTTACACAACCCTAATAGAGGCAAAAGGCCACAATGTCTTCCAGATAGAAAAAACAGCAATTAATATAATATGTGGCACCATAATCTTATCCAGGCACACACAAGATGAGCATAACACAGTCATGACTTTATTTATATTGAATTGATAGGTATAGTATGTGGAAAAATATGAGAAGAACAAACCAAGAATATTTCATCCCCCGTAGCATATCTCCCAGCGAAGGGTTTCAGCAGCTTCTCAAGAGCTGAAACATGGAAAAACAAAATTAGCAAAACTATCACAAACAAGGAAACGGAAACATGCTTTTCCTATTTATAAGTTTTAGAGAAACAAAGATATGACATAGTAGCAAAAACAAAAGAATTACAAAGTAGATGTTGTTGGAAGAACCAAATGGAATTAAATGGAAATCTTTATGACATTGTGATCATAATGATAAAACCAGTTCTGATAGATCACATGGTTCAGTTCATATTTAACCAACCATTAAGAATCCCCCCGATTGTCACCTCTATCTTCCACACCTAAGGATGAATGGATGCTTATCAATTTGGGGCCTGTTTGGGGTGAGGGGAAAGCAGAAGAATCCATCGAATTCCGCTTTTATCCCCTGTTTGGATTTATTGAATAGAGGAGAAGTGAGGCCCACCTTCAACCCCCCTCCCCCCTCTCTCCCCTCCCAAGACAAAATCTGTAATACCCTGCCCCAAAAAATCCCACATTGCTAGTGGTATTAGAAGTTCGGGACGGGTCGTTATAAAATCTGTTTCCCTAGGAGATGGAGGAGAAACCATGGTTTCTCCAACTACTTCCCTACCCCTCTCGTTCCTTCTTTTCTCTTCACCCTTTCACTTCTGATTACCAAACAAGAGATATAGGAGAATCACCTAGTTAACGAAATCCCGTTAAAACACTCTCCTCATCCAAACACTACCTTGGTACACTGAAACAACACCAATTTGTCCTACCTAATAAGAAAAGGGAAGAACCTACAGATTCAATAGACAATGATTACATGTCCTATAAATATGACATCTTGAAATACCAACATTGTGCTCCATGTCAACACCCCCTTCCGTTGGTTTATCTCTAGGAGGACAAACATGCACCTAAAATAAATATAAAAAAGAAAAAAGAAAGAAAAAACCTCTAAGATAGATGCATGTGAAGAGAGAGGTTTTGCATATTCGAAACATTGCGAAGGACCATCCATTCAAAACAAGAGTTCTATAAATACAAACACTAAAAGGGTTTAGATAACAAGAAGACGAGGGCATTCTAGGGAGGATAGTGACGGGATTTTGAGGACGAGGAAACAGTTGGGCATCCGTTTTGATGATGAGGAAGCAACAAAGGCGGCTCTAAAGTGAGCAGAGGAAAGAGAGGATTTCTACATCCACCTCATGGATGTCTAGAAGACCCTCCTCAAGTCCCACCCTATTGATGGGAAGAAATAGAATTTTTTTTTTAATTTACTAGCAAAAATAGAAGCAATGGCAGGAGATCATGGGAAGGAATTTGCTCCCAAGATTCTCACATGGAATGTCATATGGCTTGGCCCCAAGGGAGAAAATGGGAGTAATCAGAAAATTTATCAGGAAAGATAAGTTCGATTTGGTATTTAGTCAAGAATCAAAGAAAGAAGATTTATCTCCGGCATCACCAGGGAGATTTGGGGAAGGACCGAGGTGGGGATTATTTCTTTAAACCATCTGATTGAGCATCTAGAGGATTGATCATTTGTGGAATCCGATTGTGTTGAGTGTTTCAAATCGAAGAATCTAGTGGGCAAGTGGATTGAAGCAACTTTTTACTAATGTTTATGGTCCTAACTCAGATGGGGAGAGAATTAGCTTTTGGACAAGATTGAAGGATTGATATGTGGTGTGTTGGAGGTGATAATGTGGTCAGATTTCCATCAAAGAGAAGAGGTGGTGGGAGGTTCAATAGAAGTATGGAAGCCTTTTTTATTTCATTGGTAGGAATAGCCATTTAGATTATCCTCTCATCGGTGGTTGGTTTACTTGGTCTAATCCTCAAGATAGGATTGTAATGAGCAAACTTGATATATTCCTTTTTTCGGCTGCATGGGACAGCCACTTTGTGGATTGTAGCCAGATGAAGTTATCTACCCTTATCTCATATCACTCCCCTATTATGTTGGATACGAAGGAGGTGGATTGGGGCCCTCACCCTTTTCGGTTCAATAACTCCTGACTAGAGGATGGTAAATTCAAAAAATTGGTGAGTTCTAGTGGGCTATCTTTTATTAGAAGGCTGGGAGGGTTTCGCTTCAGCAAAGAAGCTTAAGCTTTCGAAACTTAGAATTAAGGAATGGGTTTAGACGAATGGAGGTTTGGCTCAAAGCAGTTCTTTGTGATTTCAAAGCTTGGGAAACAACCATAGAGGAGGGACGTGATTTATCAGAGGAGAATATATCTTCTAAAAGGTTATGTATAGCTCAGTTATGAGAGTGCATTAGAGAGACAATTAGAACACACTTCTCTCTTACCTTTCAAGCCTCTACTCCTTTTGTTCTTAGTCTCCTTTCCAACATCATGCCACTGTTGCATCGCCTTTTCTAGCCATCTCTCTACTTGGGCCCTAGCCTTGTCTATCGTCTCCAAGTACATCCTCTTTCTCTCTCCCTTCTTCTATTGTTTGTCATTCCTTCTTTCTTTCTTTTGATACAATGCGTGGATATACGTTGTCTACCCATGTTGGTAGTCAACATCGGAGCTCTGTTCTTGTGGGCTCTAAGCTCGACTCCTTCGACCACATTTTCTCCTCATCACTCTGTAGCAGTGGTGTGCATATTCTCTCTCCTGAAGCTGGTGTAGAATATATCTTCTCCTCTCATTGAAAGTGATCTTGATTGTCTTCATACTCACAGTCAAGTGGAGTGGAAGTCTTTGCACCGATATTTGATGCTAGGCTTCCTTCCCTGCAGCTTTGTCTCAACTTTTCATGCTACAGCTGTGTGAAGTCTATAATCCGTGATCTTCCTCGGGAGCTCCCCTCTCTGGTACCATCCTTCCTTTACACTCCTGTTTTACTTTGTCACTTACACATTTCTAGAGGGTCTATTGCTCTTCCTTTGCCCCTTTGTTTGCATTTGTCGGGCCTTGGTAGTTATCGTCTTTGGCTAAACCTTGGTATTCCAGCAGTGGGAGATTGCAGGGAGTGTTGATTTTGTACCTATTAGTAAACTTAGTTCCACCTCTCTCCAGTCCAGGGTGAAGTTTGTCCAGTTCTAGAGGGGTTATAGTTTTCTAAAGTGCCATGAGACGTTGGCTAGTTTGGAGGGTGACTAGGCACCAAGCCCCGATGGGTTCAATTTTAGGTTTGTCAAGTCATGCTAGGAAACAATTGGCCCTGACTTCGGAAAGGTTTTTAAGGAATTTCATGAAAAAGGCATTATTAACAAAGGATTGAAAATTTCCTTCATCACCCTTATAGTTTGGAGGGTGACTAGGCTCCAAGCCCCGATGGGTTCAATTTTAGGTTTGTCAAGTCATGCTAGGAAACAATTGGCCCTGACTTCGGAAAGGTTTTTAAGGAATTTCATGAAAAAGGCATTATTAACAAAGGATTGAAAATTTCCTTCATCACCCTTATTCCCAAAAGGGA
Source organism: Chimonanthus praecox (assembly GCA_022113865.1). Classification (NCBI taxonomy): domain Eukaryota; kingdom Viridiplantae; phylum Streptophyta; class Magnoliopsida; order Laurales; family Calycanthaceae; genus Chimonanthus; species Chimonanthus praecox. The sequence continues at coordinate 9,847,295 of CM039095.1, read as the reverse complement.
GGGACCTTCGTAATTGTCACATTTTAGGCCCATTAGCTTAGTACATTGCATCTATAGCAAAGGTTTTGGTGAGTATGCTAAAGGGGGTTCTAAAAAATATTAGCGTAGAAACACAAGGGGCCTTTATAGACGATAAGCAAATCATGGATGGAGCTATGATTGCTAACAAACTAGTTAATATCAGGAAGGATAAAAGGTAAGGGGTTTTGTTCAAATTTTGATATGAAAAAAACGTATGATTTTGTTGGATATTTATTTGAAAGGATGGGTTTTGGGGTTTAATGGAGGAAGTCAACTTGTGTGGAAGGTCCTTCTTGCTTTGTCTTATTTAATGTTTCTCCTATCAATCTAATTGAAGCAACTAAGGCCCTAAGACAAGGGATCCTCTTTCCCCTTTTATATTTACATTAGTAGAGAGGATTTAAACAAATTTGTGGAGAAAGCTAGAAAATTAGGCCTTATTAAGGGTTTTTATATTGCAGAAAATGGGCTAGTGATCATTCATTTACAGTTCGCAGATAATACTCTCTTCTTCTGTAATGCCTCTAGACAGGAATTAGTGGGTTTTAAAGCCATACTCTGATGTTTTGAACTGGTTTTGGGTCTTAGGATCAACTTGGCCAAAAGCACCTTGATTAGGGTCTAGGTGGGGAGTGAGTGACTTAACGAGTTGGTCTCAGAGGTGGGATGCAAGGTGGGAAGCCTTCCTTTCACATATCTAGGGTTACCGATTGGAGGTGAACTCGAGATCTAAGTGTATTTGAGCTCCTATAATCGAGAAGGTGAAAAAGTGTCCAGCTGGCTGGTTGAGGAATTACTTGTTTTTGGGTGGAAGGTTGACACTAATCAAGTCAGTGTTGGCTAATCTTCACTTTATTGCATGTCCTTGTTTGAAGTATCGAAAGGGGTGGAGGAAAGACTTGAAAAGCTCCAAAGAGATTTTTTGTGGGGAGATTAGGAGGATAAGAAAAAATCCACCTAGTTAGTTGGTCGGAGGTCATCAAACCAAGAAAGTAAAGGGGTATGGGTGGGTTCCTTTAGGGATTAGAAACCACGCTTTGCTCTGCAAATGGAGCTGGAGATTTGGAAAGGAAAGGGATACCTTGTGAAGGAAAGTGCTAGTAGTAAGGAATGGACTGGAAGATGTCATTGGGTGGAGGCGTAGTGACAACATTGAAAGGGAGGGCTCAATAGCAGTTAGAGCTTGGTGGAGGATTGGAAGAGTAGGAAATATTTTCAATAAAAAGCTCAAATTACTAGTTGGTAGAGTGGATAGAACACTATTTTGGGAGGACTTGTGGTTAGGGGAGAGAACCTTAAAATCAATGTTTCCCAGACTCTATAGAGTAGCCAGTGATAGATCTGCAAAAGAGAATTGGATGATTAAATGGGCTATTACTTTCAGACGGAATCTAGGGTTTTGGAACAAAGAAGTTTAGAGGAGCTTTTGGCCTTGTTGGCGGACTTACCTATTTTTAAGGATGTGGAAGATGAATGTGTGTGGATGGGTGACTCATCAGGTTGCTATTCGGTCCAATCATGTGTAAACTTAGCTCTTAAAAGTAATCTAGAGGATTCCCAACCAAAGGCTTTGGCTTGGGTTGGTGTTCTTCTCCTCGGACACAGGCTTTTCTCTGGTGTATGGTGTACTCTTAAGGGCAAAATTCTTACTAGTATGTCTTCATAGAGGTCTATTGAACTAGGTCAGTGACTTGTCTTGTGTTTTGTGGTCTCCATGAAGGGGATATCAACCACCTATTTTGTAGCTGCCCATTCATGATGGAGTTGTGGTCTAGATTTGTTGATCTGATGGGGGCCCGTGGGTTCTTGGTAATTCTTGTACTAGTGTCTTAGCGAGTTGTTAAAAAACCTAGGGGATAGAAGAAAGATGGCTTCAGAGACTACACCAATTGCCATTCTCAGTCGGTATGGAAAGAGAGGAACTTCAAAATTTTTTAGAACAAGTTTAGCGATGTGTAGGAGGTTTTTGAGAATGCCAAATGGAGGTTGTGCACTGCTCTCGATCAATAAGGAATTCAAGGATTTTTTTTTTGGGATAGATTTCTATAAATCAAGGGAGGGATGTTTGGGAAGAAGGTGTCGAGGGCAGAGTACGAGGGTTTTGTGGTCTCCTCCGTTTGGTTTTTTCATATTTCATGTGAGCAGTGTGGCAAGGGGAAAACTATGGCCGGCCGGAATAGTTGGTGTTTTGTGTAATAGGGAGAGAACTACTTTATTTTTCTTTGAAGTAGTGGGAGTTAAAGATTCAAATGAGGTGGAACTATTAGGAACTAGGAGAACCTTGGCTCTTTGGGCTACCTATGTTTGGGGAAAGTTAATCCTAGAAGGTGATTCAGCAAATGTAATTAAGTGGGTTGAAGGTAGACAACCTCCTTGGAAATTGTTGTTAGTGGTTAAGAAAATTAGATTGCTTTGTTGCCTCGCACAGGGTAACTCAATTGGTAAACACTCTAGCTCAAGAACGAAAGGTCCTAAGTTCGAGTCTCATAGTAACCCGATGCCCATGGCTTGCGGGATTGCATGCATCCAAAGTTTTACCCAATGCCCTCATACTGCGGGGGTCTTGGGGTTCTCCGTAAAAAAAAAAAAAAAGGTTGCTTTGTTCATTGTTGGAGGTATCCTTCAAGTATGTGAAACGATTGGCGAAAGGAATGGCAAACTTATTGGCGAAATTGGGGGTGGACAAGGAGAATAATATTTTGGTTGTAACTTAAATATTATTGGGGATCATTTGGGTGTTATTGTAGGTTTTGGTTGTTTGTATTCTCAATTTCTTCTTTTGGGTAAAAGCCTTTTATACCTTGTCTTTTATGCCATGTTTATTTCTGTAATAATATTTGTTTGACCACTCAAAAAAACAAAAAAAAAAAAAACACACACAAAAAAAAAAAAACTGTATTGAACAAAGTTGGAGAACTCAATCAAGAGACATTTGAACAATGAGAGATGCTTTAGCCACATGATGTAGATAGGAATGCCTTGAGGTACAAATTTCAGTCGAAATCAAATTTTTGGTCTTTGGGCCGATATTTCAGTCATGTCGGCTAAATCTCAATGCAATTTGTAAATGGGTGAAATCACTAAAACCTTTGAAATTTAAATGAACTTTAGAAATATAATCAAAATTTGACTGAAATTCCCAAAATATGACAAAAATATCCAAAAATTTGGCCAAAATATGACAAACATCAGACAATACAGTCTCCTCCAAAAAATCACCCATATTTCTAATATTTATATTTTGGCCCATACCAAAAATTCAGGCAAAATTTGTAACTCAAGGGATGTCAGATCTTTCATATAACAATTCCCCACTCCGAACACCACTTTCATGAATAAAAATATAACAAATAACAAGAAAAAGAAAGTGTAGAGATATAGAGAGAAAATAGAATACAAAACCACGTGAGGAATTTTTTTGTCAAAAATTGGTGGGAGCTAGGGATTCAAATGAGGTGGAGTTATCAAGGATTAGGAAAGGCCAACTTATGGGGAAGGTAAGCTTGTATTAGAGGGGGATTCCCTTAAAGTAATCAAATGGGCTAGTGGTAGGAAAAGACCACCATGGAGGGTGATTGATGCAGAGTCAGGCCCAGCAGCCAAGCCCAACTTCACCCTTTTGTTTTAAAAGGGGTCTCAACCCTAAGGTAGAGAAGAGAATGAGGGAATGAAATGAAAGAAAGCTTGAAGCCTCAGCCTCCATGATGTGCATGGTGATGATTTCCCCTTGAGGGTTTGGTGTGAAGTCAGCATCTTCTCCTTCTCCTTTCCACATCATCTTCAGGTATTCTTCTTCTACTTCTCTCCTTCTTCTTCTTCTCTTCCTATCTCTTTTCTTCTTTACTCTCTTCTCTCTCCTTCTCTCTTCTTCTTTTCTTTTCTTTCTTCTTCCCCTTTTGATCCCACGATAAACCCATCTCCTTGCTTCCATTAAAATCCACCCCCTTCCTTGTTGCCCTAAGTTCCAATCACCTTACCCCCTTTTCCTCCCTATTTTGTTGCCGCCACCATCCCCTCCCTTCTTCCTATTTCCGCCACCTGTCCCAGCCCCTAAAGCTGTTGCCACCCTCTTCTTTCATCCCTAAATTGCTGCTGTAAGCCTTTGTAGCCCCTTCTCAGCCTTCTGGACCCTCCTTGTTGCTACCCAACACTCCAAGATCTCCTGTATTGCATTTCTATCCCACTCAGCACCCTTCTTTGGTGTTGACAATCCTTAAATCCAAGTCCCTTCAGTGACTTCCGCCAGCCCCTCCCATGCTATCTGTGACTTCCGCCAGCCCCTCCTAGCCTCTTCCTTGCTACTGGACCCCTCCAATACCCCAGATCCACCTCTTTCTTACGCCTTCTACTGCTGCTACAGTCTTCCTACAGTCCCTAACTACTGTCTTAAGCCCCTTTTGGACCTCCTCTCTCCATTGACAGTCATCCACTTGCGTGGCTCATCGGCATACTCACCCACTGTCGCTTCCTGCAGGGATGCTCAGAGAGGGAGGAGAGAGTTTGCATTCTACTCATCTTCAGGAGCCCATGACAGTCCATGATCTTCGCCCAGCACCTATCGTCAGTCGTATAGCTCTAGGTGATACCCAATCTTATGCACTTTCCCATTCAGTTCCTTCTAATGCTTTCCATTCCCCCAAGGGTGTCTGGCCTAGATCTAGCAGGAGATTTGAGACTGATTTATCTAGAGAGGAGATTACTGCTTCTAACCCTAGATCAGCTCGTCGCTCCACCAGCAATGATGGGAGAACTTTGATGGGTGATTGGGAGGATTCGAGTTACCCACTTCTTGAGGGGGTTAACTTCAGCTCTCTCACATCAGATAAGGTGTCATGGTTAGAAAGAGAGTTTGAGGAGATCGAGGTATTGGAGGCACTTCGAAGCGTTGATGGGGATAAGGCTCCGGATCCCGATGGATTCAATTTTAAGTTCCTTAGGAGTTGCTGGGATATCATCAAGGAGGATTTCCTAAGATTCTTTAGGGAATTTCATAGAAGAGGAATTCTAAACAAGAGCCTTAAACATTGCTTGGTAGCCTCAATCCCCAAGCAGGAAGGAGCTTCAGAACTTTCTCACTATAGACCGATAAGTCTAGTTGGGTGCGTGTATAAGTTACTGGCCAAAGTTTTAGCTACGAGACTTAGTTCGGTCCTGGGAGGGTTAATCGGGGAGGCGCAAGGGGCTTTTATTGCAGGCAGACAGATTATGGGCGGGGTGTTGATAGTGAATGAGCTTATCCACATGAAACGTAAAGATGATCTAAGGGGTGTGTTGTTAAAATTGGATATGGAAAAAGCTTATGATCATGTTAGATGGGAGTTTGTAGATTATCTTTTATGGAGGATGGGCTTTGGCACTAAATGGAGGAGGTGGTTGAAGGCTTGTGTTCAAAAGTCGTCGTACTCAATCTTGGTGAATGGTTCACCCATAAAACCAATTTGTGCATCCAGAGGCTTACGTCAGGGGGACTCTCTATCCCCTTTCCTCTTCACTTTGGTAGCCGAAGCACTCAATGGACTTATGAATCGGGCCAAACAGTCAAATATCATTAAAGGATTGAAGATCTCACCAGGCAATCGATCAATAAGCCACTTACAGTTTGCGGATGATATACTGCTATTTTGTGAAGCGTCTAGCGAGGAGCTATTTGGAGTGAGAGCGATCCTAAGATGCTTTGATATTGTATCAGAGTTGAGTATAAATCTAGGGAAGAGTAGCATCATGGGATTCGGGATCGAGGGGGAGGAACTCGAGGGGATGGCAAAGGAAATAGGGTGTCGGCAAGATTCCTTTTTTATATCTTGGTCTTCCAATTGGTGGGAATCCAAGATCAAAAGTGTTTTGGGAACCTGTTCTAGAAAGGATTTCGAAAAAGTTGAATGCTTGGAGTAAAGCTTACCTTTCAATTGGTGTGGGTGGGTTAGAGGAGGAGGGGGGGGTTGTTGTTGAGTTGATTGACTCTAATCAAATCAAGTCTGATGAATCTTCCCACTTACTATCTCTCACTGTTTGAAATACCTAAAGGGGTGACAAAGAAGATACAGAAAATTCAAAGAGACTTCCTTTGGGAAGGAACTGAAAGTAGGAGAAAAATCCACCTAGTGAATTGGGAAGAGGCTAGAGATATGAGGGAGAATGGTGGCTTGGGGTTGTACAAAATCATTGATAAGAACCATACCTCCTTAGTAAATGGTTGTGGAGATTTGCGTCGGAAAAAGAGGCTCTTTGGAGGAAGGTCTTATCAGCAAGATATGGAGTGGAGGACAGTGGAGAATGGAGGTTAGGTAGTAGAGCGGGTAGAGATGGATCATCTGTAGTGAAACCCTTAATGAAGATTGGAAAAGGAGAAGGAAAAATTGGGAAAACGCTCCTAAGAGGGACAAGACTGCAGGTAGGCAATGGTCTGAGGGTGTTGTTTTGGAAAGATATTTGGGTGGGGGAGAGTCCATTAATGGTAGTTTTCCCCAGACTATATAGGATGGCTCTTAATCGTGAATCTCTAGTCAGTAATTATTACAGTGAGATCAATGGAGCATCACAGTCGACCATTCCCTTTAGGAGAACACTTCGGGAATTTGAGTTGGCCTCCCACCAAGAGTTGATTGGGATTCTTAGGGATACTAGACTGTGGTTTGAGGAGGAGGACAAGTGGATTTGGTCATTGGAACCGTCTGGATATTCTTCAGTAAAATCAATCTTGCGGTCTGCATATTCAGTAAATCCCGTCTCACCTCCTATTTGCAATCTGGCCTGGAATAACAAGATTCCCCCTAGAATCCAATTCTTTATGTGGTCGGTGTTAAAAAAAGAATCCTTGTGAGATGCAATCTTAGGAGTCGGCACGCTTTACCAGATGAGACTTCGACAATTTGTACTTTATGTGAGGATGAAGAGGAGTATGTGGATCATTTATTATGCAAATGTCATTTTACGAGGATTGTGTGGTATTTTTTCCTGAACTTGTTTGGGTGTTCGTGGGTATTCGGAAACGGAGTGGAAGATTTAGTGGTGGTTTGGATGGGCAGCCCCTTTAAGGGTAGATTTAAGGTGGCTTGGAAAATGGTTCCGTATGCAGTCTTTTGGGCAATCTGGAAAGAGCGAAATGGAAGGATCTTTGAGGGTAAGAGAGTGAACCCTAGACATGTCTTTGAGAGGGCGAAATGGCAGATGATTGGTTGGTTGTCGGTATGTAAAGAATTTCAGGGTTTAGCTCCAGAGGACTTTTATTTGTCGTAGGATGGATGTCTGCGAGGGGTTGGTAGAAGTAGCAAGCGATCAGTTAAGTGGGTGACGCCTCCCATAGGTTCTTATAAATTTAATGTTGATGGTGCAGCCAGGGGAAAGCCAGGGCCAACTGGAATTGGGGGTGTGCTACATGACGATAGGGGCAGAATGTTGGCAACCTTTTCTGAATCAGTAGTGTTAATGGAATCAAATGAGGCTGAATTGAGAGCTATTAGAAGAGCACTTCAGATCTGGTCAAGGTTTAGGGGTGGTAATCTCATTATTGAAGGTGACTCGTCTAATGCTCTCTTCTGGGCTAGCAAGAGGAAATTTCCCCCGTGGAGGTTGGTCTATATCACTAGGGACATTTGGCGATTGTGCAATATGGGTGACATCACCTTCATGTATACACCTCGATCAGCTAATTGCATTGCAGATGTCTTGGCGAAAGCTGGTGTTGATCTACAAACACCGGCGTTGGAATTTTTTCATATGGCAAACATTGGGAGTTAAGGAGTTTATTGTGGGGGTGGCAATTGTTGTATTTCCCTTCTCTTGCTTTATTTTGATTCTTGTTTTATTGTTGCTCTTTCTTGACCTGAGTATATTCCTCCTATACTCAAGTCTTTCTTTTGTACCTCTTTTATTTTAATGAAATTTAACAGTTAATGTTTCAAAAAAAAAATCCACTTGCCTTCACCACCCCCACACCCTGTCCCTTTTGCTGCCAGTCCTTTATCGGCCTTTACAGCACTGTCCCAATCTGATTTTCCCCATCCATGTGCTGCCATAGTTCTTCCTTAGCCTTCCCTTACATCTGTCCGGCATTTCTAGCCCCGGTCTTAGCCTGTCCAATCCTTTTCTAAGCCTTTTGCCACTTCCGATATCCTTAATAACCCTTATTCTGCTGCCATATTCTGTTTTTATCACCCTCTTATTTACCAAACAACCCAAATCAGTCCCGTTTGCTGATAGATCTACATACATGCAAGACTTGATAAGCCTCTTTGTTTTGAGGGCCTCCTACTTTGACTGGTAATTAAGTTTGGATTATCATATAATTGTCTACATTAGATCTCAAAGAATTACTTTGATTATATGTGGTGAATTTATATTTTGAATTTGCAATATTAGTTTGGTGATTAATTTCAGCTCATTTAGAATTAGGACATATCAGATTCTTTCCCCAAATTGGGTTGCATTAGGCATTTTAGGGTTCTTTAATTTGGTGTCCAATCTCAAATTAGGCATTTAGGGTTACCCAATCCCCTTTTCCTGCATCAGTGATACCGGTGGTAATAAAGATTCAGGATCTTTGTTCACACATGGAAGTGTCTTTCAGTCATGTCAGGAGATCCATGAATGGTAGCTAAACTTTTAGCCAAACCTGGAGTAGATAGAGAAAATACTTGTTTTGATTTCCTGTAATTGCTATTGTTGTTCCTTGGGGCTCTATTTGTAGGGGTTGTTTATGTAGGGCTTATGGGTTAAAGTCACTTATACCATTATTGTGTTCTTACATAACCTTTTATTTCATTAATAAAATCCCATTATTAATGTTTCCAAAAAATAATAGAAGAAATAGACAGTGTGGTCCAACTCTATGAAAAAGCAGTTGGGAAGCCATCTGAATAGAGGGTTTGGACAGATGTGGGCCTTTTTTCAAAGGTGAGGTTGCTCATTGGGTAGCGTATGTGCATTTGGGCTGAGATCTGAGGGCTTCTTGGCAGCAATTAAGGAATTTTTGAAGGACTTTCTTACAGACTCTTTTCAGGCAGTAGTTGAGATGATTTTGGACAGCAGATCTCTTCAGACTACAGAGGTTTTCAGGCCCTTTTGAGGTCATGGCTTGGCACACCCTTGGAGTCCATATCAGGAGATTTCTTTTGTTTCTTGGTGCGGTTTGGGATGGATGTCCCATTGGCACCTTTGATTCTTGTTGTGGTTTGGGATCCATATGCCATGGACATTAGTTCATTCTTGGTGAGATTTGAGATCCATGTCCAACAGGCATCTCTTGTATTTGGAATGTTTGGGATCAGGGTCCCATTGGCACCTTAATTCAATAATTCCTAGTGTGGTTTGGGATACATGTCCTATCAGCACATATCTTATCCTCATTTGTTGTTTGATGTTTCTACTCCATTGACAATTCATTTGGTATGGTTTGTGTTCTTCATCCCATTCATACCTTGATGCTTGAAACCTCAACAGGTGGACATATACTTAGGACCCACTAAGGGCTCAAGTATGACAAGTGATGTAACGCCCTAGTCTACCAAGCACAATATTGTCCACTTTGGTTACCACCCCCAGGCCCGCACGGCTTTGTTTTTGGCGAGCCAACCAATTGTTTCTCCCAAAAGGTCTTGTGCTTGATGGAGGAGGCCTTGGCTACAATGCAGGAATGGCGCTATCTGTAATTAAAAGATTGGTCCCCCAGTGGGGCGGGGTACTACAAGTGAACCTTTAACAAAGTGGTATACGTCTGTGAACCACACTAGAGATTAATCAGATTCATTGAAAAATTTCCACATCAAATCCAACAAGTAGAATATGTCCTTGGATAGTTGAACATCCATGAACAAGCTAAACCATGAATCATGAAGCTTGAATACTTGAACCTCTAACAAGTGAGAAGTAAAACTTGAAGACCCCACTAAAGGGTAAATCTACTAGAAGTCTCCAACAAGTAGAACAAGTCTGTGGACCCGCCAGAGGATACATAGTGAAGTAAGTGAAATTTCTTAAAGATGGAACAAGTCCTTGGACCTTGTTAGAATATGACCATGTACTAAATATCACCATCACGAACATGAAACTTGGAACTTGTACACATGTAAATTTGAAGTTTCTTATAAAGTCATATTTCAAATTGTAATTTGTGCTCAAAGTTCATCGTTTGTGAAAAAAGGTGCGAAGTTCATCTTCCAAGGAAGCGTGTACAATTCGGTGCTGAATGCAATTGTGCCCAATTTCAAATTCACATTCAAATTTTATATGAATTTAAGGACTTAAATGTGAAATTTGTGTGTACAGTAACAATGTTTAATTTCAGGTCCGTAAAAGCAATGACTACCTAGCAGTCAATCTGCATAAAGAATCACTAATGAACAAGCTTATGCCATGTTACCACAGGTAACAGTAAATCATGAGTTAGTAGAAGCTTGCCTGCAAATCCTTTTCCAATATGATATTGAGCCCATACAAGCTTCTCATCAGTATTAACTTTTTCTTCAATATAGTTCTGCATATCAAGAAGCAAGAAAGATGAAGCCATATAATCATTTTAAAGTTATCAAGGCAAAAAAAAACGTAATATCATCCATGGAGACGAATTTCTAATGGGTTTAATCCCATTGAAAATTACCAAGACTGAAAGATTCTGAAGAGGTTGTATGTTTGAGCAAACAATATTTGCAGCCTGGAACAAGAGAGAGAGAGAAGAGAGTACGTGTTAAAAGAAAAAAAAAGCAAAGAAAAGAATAAAATATATATACAATGAAATGAATTGCTCAGTGAAAGCCTGTTATAATATCTTGTTTGGAGGTGTAGAGGTAAAAACTTTCATTCTAGCACAAGGGGACATAGCTGCATCTTACAAATTCAGATTGTAATACACAAAAATAAACAAAATTTCAATGGAGAATGCATTAACCTTGCAGATTTACCTGGAAATTAATGCCCTTTTTCTTAAGATCTTGAGGCAATATAGGATGCTGAGGGTATTTCTCCTCCAAATACTGAATATGCAAATTGAATATCAAAGCCATGTAACAGCTAACACCACCCACAAAATTAAAGAAAAGATGAAGTATAGAAAGGATATTAATGTTCACTAACCAGTATGATGGCAAGAGAATCTGCAATAACTACATCCTCATCGACCAGTACCGGAACATAATTAAGAGGGTTCAGCTTTGCAAATTCTAAATTCAAGCACTGGAAGAATGTCAGATTCCAATATGAACTCTTGTGGAAGGAATATGAAAGAGGGATAAATACAGAGGTCTGGAGCACTGCATCCTAATGACTAAATGGCAGATGCATGTCACATGAGGAAAATATCAAGGAAAAAAATTGTACCCACTGGGAATGCATGAATATATATCCTGTCCAAGTAACTATAAAGAAAGCTTATCATAAATAATTAAAAAGAGTTCCACCATGACCTCTGTGCTTAAGAAATATGTCCATTTGCTATTGCAATATAAAAGTCCCTACATGTATTCACACACACATGAATATACAAGCATACACACTATTCAATATATATATAAGAACACACTAATCTACAGCAATACATACATGAATTCATAGACATAGATTATTTATCTTGTACATGTAAGTATATACTAATTTTCCTCATCAAATTAGCTAAAATCCATTCTCTGTTGATGCAACCAAACAACATATAGTAATCAACAAAAACAGAAATTCATTTAAGGAGAATGGACATTTGAATTGGTAACTAGATGATAAGTTGGTTGGGGTCAAAGAAAAAGGACATCCATACATACTGGCAATCTGTGTATAGGCACCTCCACATTTGAATGGAATATCATGAATCCATGACAGAATAATGTGAATGTCAAATTAACTAGCATGGACATGTGAATGTTCAAAATTATATAAACTCAAAAGCCAGCTTTGTTATGGCACAGATGTTATAGCTGTGATTTGAAACGTAAGAAAATAGCAGCTTTGTTCATTTTATGTTTTCTCTCAAACCTAGTGATGACGTGGACGTGAAGTCTCACACCAACCACTTTATACGTAGTTACTCCTTTAGGTTTGTGAAGCTTGACAATGAGATACAAAAAGAATGGGGGTGCTTGAGGAACATTCTTTAAAAAAATGCCCACATCCATCTCTTAAAATCCTTCTATTCAAATTCAATGTGAAATTAAAGACTGTTGTATACTAGAAGCAGGCCATCACCAACCTGATTGCACCAGGATTTGCTCCTAGAGAGTGAAATCTGTCTAAAGTAACACTACAACCCCCCTAACATGCTTCTTACGTTTTTTATTTTTATTTTTGTTTTAAAATTTCTATATTTGTAACTTCATTTTTAGCAACATTGGCACTTGATTCAAGTTTTGACACTCCAAATGATAGACATGCTTTATTTATCTGCACCACCTATTTATAGACATTGTCATTTGTATGTATGCATAAACATCCACCCGTTTATGCATTTGTATGTATTAATAAAACCCACATGGGTAGCTCAGTTCGCCTGAACTTTTAGGATTAAACTAGAGGTCTAGGGTTCAGCTCCTCCGAGGCCAACTTGATCCACAAGGCTCATGAGTGGTTGTGTATCAATGGGATTAGTCTCAATTCCAATAAGGGGTGGGGATACCCATGCCATCCAAAAAAAAAAAAAGCATCCACTCATTTTAGATGAATGTTATGTACATATGAGGGGTGCACCTATTAGTCCTTTACATTTGAAATTAAACTGTGGGATTTAGCAACTGCAAAAGCATCCATATAGAAGCATCTACAGACACGAATTTATGCAGGGAGAAATGTATGTTTCTACATTGTCCTTACCTGGACTGAATTGTTCTCCTTTCAAAAGGTTTACTGCCTTGTACTCGTATGTTAACTCTGTAAGAAATGTAAAACACCATTTCAATTTGTCACATTTGAGAATCAGTCAGTGGCGAAAGGGAAAGGAAGCTCTGGTTTGGGAGTCCATGGGACCATTTAAGTGATTCTACTGTTTCAGTTAGGGCACATGTAAGCATTCACAGCCACTCAAGAAGTATACATAATACTTGCCTGCTAAGTGTAAGAAAAATGGACATAGAATGAAACTCAACAAGGAAGCAGCATATAAAACTCCTCTTGTTTCCAGTAGTCTTGTAGATGAGACACATCCCAATTGACCCATTAGGAGCCGAACTCAGGTAGGGCATTTTGTAATTCGATAAGAATATACTATAGAATGTAAGTTTTTCCTGCACATCAGTTTGCATGCATACCTTGTGGGGCCCAATGGGATACATAGAAATGCAAGGGCTACTGGGATTGAAGGCTCATCTAGGACTACCATTGAGCCAAGATTGCTGGCGTGTTAGCTCTAATCAGCTCGACAAGGAGCATATCAAGTTGAGCCTAGTAAGGCTTGATTAGCTTGCAAGAGGAGCTCGAACTAGAAATTGCTTGTGTCAACTCATTAATGAGTTCAATTCAGCTCAAGTGTGATTCTAGTTGCTCCTGAAATTTTACTATATTGTATGCATATTTATAACATATAAAGTAATTAAATATTGATTAAATGTATATATTAATCCATACTTATATATTATATACACGTTCATTCGAATATGCTTGCTAATAACATGTTCAGATATTGGTTAGAAATGGCCAATAATTGGAATAGCCATATTGTCAAGCTGAGCTCAAGCCTGCTTGACTTAATTTCTACTCGAGGTCAAGCATGACCCATCCAGTTTGAGTCGAGCTGAAGCTCAATATGAAATGCTTCAAGTAGCTCAAGCTAGGATCAACTATTCAACTTGGGTTAGCAATGCTTGTTGATTGTTTCTAGCCCTACGTCCATCCATGGAGTTAAGACCCAGGAATTTTTTTAAAAAAAAAGGTGTTCAAGGCCTCGTAGAACAAAGGTGAAAATGGGGCATTGGATTTGAATCCATCACGATGGACCTATTGAATATGGAGCAAGGAGCTAGACCCCAAACGGGGCCTAAGGGGACCCATCCAAGGGCACAAGTCTACTTAAGCACATGTTAAATTTTATTATATTATACAATAAGTAACATAATTTTAAAATCTTACAATTTATATTTTCAATCTTATTGTGTGATGTGATTTTTATAAAAACCAATTTGAATCTTATGCTTGAATTCTGATTTTTAAGAACTTCACATCTTCTAGTAAACTCCTTAATTTATACATGAATTCAAGTAAAAGTTGATTTCTCTTTCATCATTCATCTAATTGAACTTCCAAAACATTGATTTTATGAGCTATGCAGATCACATGTACAAACAGGTCCATACATGAGGTCCTTTTGTAATCTTGGATATTAGTAAAGTATATTATAATCAACTTTTACATATAAGACTGTCGTCAATTTATCTCTCATTATTATTAATAAATTGAGTATAAAATGCATAGACTATAAAAACTTATTTTCATTTTTTAAGGTTTTTTTTTATATTCTTCGAGAAATTCATAAAAGAGACTGTGATTCAAAATTCAATACAATTTGATTCTTAAAATGATTTACAACACGATTCTGATTTTCAAAACATTAATAACTAATATTAATTGATAACTTCAACAAAATGTCCGCAGGTATGCAATTAGGGGTGGCAACGAATCGTGTTGGGTTGGTTAGAGGTAATAACAAAACTATTTTCCCTTACTCAATCTGATTTCATTTTATTCCACATGAAAAATGGAAAAAAAAAATGAAATATTGAAATAAAAAATAAATTTTAATAGAAAATAAGAGAGAGTAAGATTTTTCAGTAGGTGCTTCTGGCATGGGCCATAGAGGCAATGGACCAGGATATTTGGGCTCAGTGCAGACTCGGTAGGTCGGCACATGGACTAGAACTGTTGGGGCAAATAAATAGGGAACTTATTAAGTGCCCTCTTAATTTGGCTCAGGTCGGATCGGGTCCAGAACTTCTCAACCAAACCTAGAGTAGAAAATTTTTTTTCTGAAAACATGCGACTTTAACCCTTTCAGATTGGCCTGGCCAGAAATCGCCGCCTCCATATACAGTGGAGTTTGGCTCATTTGGACCCAGTCACTCAATTCCCAACAAACTGCTAAACCCCATTTTCCCAATTGATTCTTCCGTAATCAGGTGGTCAGCACTTGTGGAACTATACTAAACATGCCCAACCCGAGGACTATAATTCACTTCACCAGTCTGCCGACTACTGAGCAAAGGAAGGAAACAGATAGCTATATAGATAGTATCACTATCATGTACGTTAGTAATTAATTAATTATATTTAAGTTAGCGTTTCCCGCAACTCGATTCAAGTTCAAATAGAAAGAAATAGAAGGGTGTGATCTGGAGAGTTTTGATAATAAGCGGTACTAAATTTACTGTTTACTTCCTGAACGGTGACATATGTGAAAAGACAAATATAAATACAAAATTTACTACCAAAATTATCGGTGTCTCGGAGAAAATTACAACCTTTCAAGTTCAAGGCGATTCGAACGCGCCATGCGCATGTGCTCCTGAAGTAGGAGTAAAGCTGCAGCTTCGATTCGCTTCGAATCGCCTGAAATTAGAGAGAATGGAATATTAGAAAACCAGAGAAAATCTGCGAAGGAAAGGATCGAAGAAGAGAGAAAGAAAAGAAAGAGGAGAGGGGAATACGGTCGAGTCGGAAGTCATTTGGAATTCCGATCTGCAACTGAACCTGATATGAAGTTCGTCCCTCACTGCAAATATACACAATTGACTTCTCTCCGGCGAGAAATGATCTCATCGGTATTATCCATGCATTTTAATTTTTTTTTAAATTAATATCTATATTCTTCAAAATTTTAAATTATATAATTTAAATAATTAATTTACAATAAAATTTAAAACATATTATACCTATATATAAAGAATCTATTAACTATTTAATAGCATATTTCATTAGAAAGTCTTATTTAATGTATCTCACTAGCCTAACACTAAAAAAAAATAACTTTGTTGTTGTGTTAATATTAAAATGAAAATAATTATTAATAAATAAATATTATAAATTTGTGAATAAAATTATAGATAATTTAAATTGACAGCATTATTTGGATATTTCATTTCTGATTATTATATTTATCAATAAAAACATTTTTCTTTTTTAACTTATAAGCTATAGTCATAATAGAACTCATTATTTTTAAATATTAAAAAAAAAATATATATATATATAGTTAATTGGGCTTCTATAAAGCATGGCACAGGTCAAACCAAGTCTCAAAATACCCCTAGACAAAGGAGTGTTATATCACTTTAAAGGATAAATTTATAAAATGATTATTGGATTCAAAGCGCTTTTTAGAATGGATTGTTGAACAGTGGAGAAAATGCAAGTAAACGAAAAGATGCACATGATACATTTAATAAATCATTGAGTCTAAAATATAAAAATGTTCACATTAGAGAAGGGAGATATTAGAAATATTGGTGAAATTTCGATAAATGACATAAAGGAGAGGTAATGAATGTTTATTGGTGTATGAATGACAAGTAAAAATGGAATCCAACCACCAAAAGGATGATAGGCTCTTTTAAAATTCTTTGACTTTTAAAGGAATCCAAACAAAAACAAGATGTACTATAGTCTCTATATGCATAGGATATTTTATATAGTCTCTATTCTCTATTAAGTGCTGAGGTACAAACAAATATATAAATTATTTTAACAATATCCATTAGTGTACCCATCAATCAACTCATTAGCAAATGATCTAAACTATTGATCTAAACGAGTTAGAATCAACCACTTGTTTTAAAAGAATGAAATTCTTGAGTTCGATTCTCATTCTATCTCAAACATCTACTCTTTTTAAAGTCAAATGGTGAACGTGGATAGAAACATTTGTATATATCTTAAAAACTAGTCAAGTGTATAAGAGATCTGGATATCTTGGTCATCAAAATAATCTAAATTATGTATTATTAGCTATCAAGATTATCTACTATTTTACACTCATAGAGCTACCACTCTTTGAGACGACTTTTCATTATTTGTTAAAAAAAATATTTGACTTTTATACATGCTTATATCATTCAAATAATTGTCATTTGTCCTTCTTTTTTTTATCATTGGATGAATGTGCAAAAATATTCTTTTGTAGGGCAAAATTCATAATAAATTTTTATTCTAGCAAGTACAAACTTCAAATTAGACAGTCATGTGCATCCTTGACAACTATAAAGGAATCTCCGAAGGGAGAATATTAGCTTGAGGCACCTCGAGCAACCTTGAGCCGTCGCAGCCTCTTTTAACATTAGCAAATTGTATATTTATATTACTTTTTCGTCAAGTCCATGCACCTCATAATCATCGAGATTAGTGAAATCTATTTAAGGACCTTTGTAGAATCATGGAGTATCTAAATTTATATCACCATTATCAACATTCCACCTTTCCGTGTCCGCCCTTTGTGCATGCCGGGAAAGATTAAATTCAGAACTCATGATTTTTGATATTATTTTTTATTTTTTCTCACCCATCATTTTTTTTTACCGTAACAATCTTTATCTGACAAATGAAATAGATGGTGGTGATTCACTGTCGGGACGAACATACGTAGAGTGGGGTGGCAAACTGGATGCAAATCGAAACTGGTTTCACCAGTTCTATCCCACTTCAAAGAAGAGAAGGAAAATTCGAATTTGGAAAAGAAATGCAATGTAAAATCTAAGGAGGCGAAGCTAATGGCATGAGATGAAAACGTCCCTCTTCTCTTCTCCTCCCTATCGATGTTCTTACTATTCTTCGCCCGTAATTTCCATGACCAAGAAGCCCGAACCCAACAAGGCGCGTATCGCTCCTCTTTTTCTTTCTCATTCTTCTCGTCTTTCTTTCTTATTTAATTCCATCTGTTTTATTCTGCCATAGCCCCATGTTGATTACAAGATGGGTTTTCTTCAACCCGATATAAAATCCCTAATTTGAGGTGAATTTCGGGTACTGCTGTATGTCATCTTTCAGAGACAACTCGTCATGAACATTTTCAATTTTTTTGCCAATGGCCTTCTTTGGAAGATGACGAAGTGGGTTTTCCCTCTCTTGTTTTTTTTTTGTTTTCTTTTCTAATGGAGATTATCATTGTTATTATCATTACTACTACTACTACTAATACAGTCCTAGACTATATTTTGAATTCCTACAGTCTGGTTCCAGGCATCCTGTTTTTTCGTATTGTTGAATGCCAAGGGACTAATCGATTCAAATATCATTTATTTAATCAAATTTATGTTGGTAGTATCAAATAGTTGATTGGATAAATTTTTTTGGTTGCTATAAGAGAATCGGTTTGTGGGTAATGGCATTTTGTAGTTGCTGAATTTTGCTACATAGCAAATTCCCATCTGATTGTATATTGTTAATATGAATATTGGTTATGAAATAGAAAAAAGGCCTGTATTACAGTTAGCAAGTTCTTTCTATCAGTCATAAAGGTGGCCAGTTCAAGTCTAGTTGCTATTTCTAAAGGAAACTCAATTATAAAGTGACATATTTAGTGAATTACAATATCATTATTATGGTAATTGGCTTCACAGCTCCTGAATAGTGCATATGCAGTGGTTAGAACAAGATGGGTCCCGTAAAAAGATGTTGAGGATACTCTCTCTCTCTCTCTATATATATATATATCGGTGCATCTTCATTTTGTTTATGCAATGACACTGTTTACTGAATTATGCATTATTGCTTTGGATCTGCCCATTACAATATGAGTATAAACTTGGATGCGTATATGAGAACCTTTATGTTTGATAATGGAAGTTTTCCAGTTACCGAGTCCTCACCTAGTTGCAAATGCTATATGATAACAATTCTGCAATTATTCATATATGGTAATTTTTTTGGAACTGTATTAATTTGGTAAATTGGCTCATGAAGAACACATGTCCAGTCATTTGTAGAACAGTGGCCATACCAAAAATCTCCAGGATGGTGAATTCAACTATCATCCTTTCTCTCATTCATGTAGATGCCATTGGTACATCTTGTCTATAATATGACTGACTTAGTGAATTCTACAGAAATTAGTGCTATAATATGTCTATAATATGACATATTACCGAATTCTACAACGTTGGTCAGTGTAATGCGAGTGTAAAAATGATTGCTCATAAAGCTAACTCATTTTTGGGATATTTCCATTCTTGTATTGACCGAGTTTGTAACGGCCGTACTCCAACTGCTCAGTGTGATATTGTCCACTTTGGGCCCACTCTGCCCTCACAGTTTTGCTTTGGGGCCTGGCCCACATGGTTAGGCCCAAAAGGCCTCACATGGGAACAAGGGGCTTTCTCTCAAATAAATTCCTTCACACCCAACCCAACTGTTGACGTGGGACAAATCCCACACCTAGTTAGGTTGTGTTGGGGTATCACAATCCACCCTCCTGAAGACCAGTGCTGTCCCCGACTCTGTCACATCACAGAGGTAGAGGGCTCACATAGTGCGAGTGTTGAATTGTGCTCTGATAGTATTTGTCACATCACAGAGGTAGAGGGCTCACATAATCCGAGTGTTGAACCGTGCTCTGGTACTACTTGTAACGACCCTACCCCAACTTCCTAGTGTGATATTGTCTGCTTTGGGCCCACTCTGCTCTCATGGTTTTCCTTTGGGTCCACTCTGCTCTCATGGTTTTGCTTTGGGCCTTGGTTCACATGGCCAGGCCCAAAAGGCCTCACATGGGAAGAGGGGGCTTTCCCTCAAATAAACCCCTTCACACCCAACCCAACTGTCGATGTGGAACAAATCCCACACCTAGTTAGGTGGTATTGGGGTATCACAGAGTTCCCTTGGATGGTCATGTTCCACCTTCTATCAATGCAGCTGTACATCTTATAAATCCAATATTTGTAGCACTTCTTCTTTGCAAAAAATCCCAATCTGTTCCCAAATAAGGTAGAGGCCTTAAGTAGTTCTTGGAGTTCCATCAGATTGTAATTGCTGGCACTCTTCAGGTTTCTAGTACAATGAAAACCTTCTTGGCCTATATGGCTTTCTTATCAGATATGTTATTGCATTGACTCTTTTTCGCTGTCATTGGATTTCAGCATGCTTTAATTTTATAATTTTCTACCACATTTGTCTATAAATGAATATAAAATTGATGTTATCATTAAAAAAATGACGTTTAAAAAAATGAGAGAAGAACAGATATAGAGATATGAGAGAGAGATCTGAAGTCTGAACATCTGTAACGAGAGCTGCCTCTTCTTCATTTTGCCTTGGAGCATAATGGATCGGTTTGAACCCGTGGACGTACCAAAAGGGAACCACGTAAAATATCTGTGTTGTGGTTTGCTTCTCTTTTCTGTTTTTTCGATATTGCTGTGTGTGGTGTAGAAGGTGACTTTCTCCCAACAATACCTTGGAGTGCTAGTTGCTTGAATTGATTAAGAGATCAAAGTGATTGTGTCTTGCTAGTTTTTTCATGACTAATAACATTCCTGACTTTTCAAGCATTTTCTTGTAGGGTTCAGATCAAGCACCTCCAAGAATTACATCAAATGTTAAGCAGAACTTGCAGTTTCTGAAGTTATGGAAGGTATTTCTGCAATTCTGCCTAATAGTTCAAAGTAGGTCTGATGGTATTCAAGATCTTTATATGTAACTTATATTATATACTATTAGGAATTCCAAAAGCAAAGGTCAGGTACGCCTAAGCCTGCAACCAGTTATCGCAGAAAGAAGGTGCAGAAAGAAAAGCTGCCTGAAGACAATGATCCATTTGAAGATCCTACCTCAACCCTTTACTAGTTAGTATTTGCTCTCCTGCACCCTTTTTTTCCCTGCTAAGACTTCAATTGCTATATTTAAAAATCACCATTTTATGTTTTTCCTATATCTAGATGGAAAGTGGTGGTGGTGATGATGTTCTGCATGCTTTCTTGTGCAGTACAAACCAGGGTCTGGAAACTGCGGTTCCTGTTTTACTTGTTGATGGATACAATGTGTGTGGCTATTGGGCAAAACTAAAGAAGCATTTTATGAAAGGAAGGCTTGATATTGCTCGTCAAAAACTTATTGATGAATTAATAGGGTTCAGCGTGCTGAAAGGTTGCCCTTTTGCAATTATAACATTGTTGGGGCTTGATTTTTAATCATTGTTCAAGATTATTTTTGTTTGGTTGTCCATGTAAGTTAGTGTACCCTCACCCTTCTCACCTTTGGGAAGAAGCTCAATTTGCCTCTAGAATGGGTACTTTTAACATTCAATATACAATGGAAAATCAGTCATTATATCCTGAGTTGGAAAAATAGCTGATAGCATGCACTGATCTCTAAGTGATGTCAGTGTTTCAGGTTTCTTATTACTTTCCTTTTAGTAATGGGACCTCTTTTCAGTGGAATACTTTTCCCAGGTGGCTAGGTTTGGTGGACTTTCAGGTGCTAGCTGAAAGTATATTACTTTGATTTGGGGTGCAAACCCTAAAAATAGAATCCCACATGATGTTCTGAACCTTTTTCTGTGATGACCCTTTTTTTTGAGCGGTAACGAATGAGAAATATATTAAAGAAAAATTAGACAAGAGTATGGGGGTCTAAAAGAGAAAGACCCAGCAAATACAAGAGAAAACAAAAGTAGAGTACATCCTGTAAATGGAAAAATCAAACAAACAAAAGAAATCCCATCATTTGCAATCCAAGCTTCTGCTGATTCTGTCCTCCTTAAAGCTAAAAGATTCCAGAGACGGAACCCTCGATCCGTTCTTAGCGAAAAGTCCGCCATCCCATTTGTTGCACGATTGATCTGGACAAAGGATACCTCAAGTTCTGACAAGTGCCCTAATCTCCTTAGCCATGGTAATCACTAATCAGTCTCCATGAGGTCGCTTCAAACCCTTCGCCTATTTGATGACATTTGCCGAATCTCCCCCGATAACTAGTTTACCACCCCCAAACTTGCGCAAATTGTCAATGCTCTCCTGATGTTGAGTAGTTCGGTCTCATTTGAATCTCTAGTCCCCACTGACTCTATGAATACCAATGATGTTTGGCCGCTATGATCTCTGAGGACACCGCCTATCCCTGCCGGTCCCGGTTTTTTGTGATGACCCTAATACCAAAAGCATGGGTTTCCTTCGATAACTTCTACTCACTACTGGATTTGGAGGGGACAACAAAGAAAATCTTTATCATCTCTCTTCTATGCATATTCTTTCCTTCTCTTAATTATTGTCCCTTTACTACTAAGATTTTTACAGTGCTTAAATTATCTTCCTTTGGGGTATCTTTTTTTTATCCTCCAAGTGTATATTCTTTATTGTCTAGATAAATACTGTTGTCATTCAATCACCAAATAAATATGAAGTATTTTCATTAGGATTCACTTTTAAACATGGAAATAATGAACTTGGTTAGGAACTTCTGTATCAAATGAAGTCCTTGTGTTCCAACATAATCCACTTTTCATAGAAATTCCTGACCAATAAAAACTAGCAATAGTTTTTATTTTAAATTCTTTCATAAATATATAGTGATTTTGCTTAGTTCTCATGTATTGTATTCATGCTCATACTTTATATTTATATGTATTTGGTAAATTTACAGAGGTAAAAGTGGTGGTGGTTTTTGATGCTTTGATGTCTGGATTCCCTTCTCATAAAGAAAACTTTGCTGGGTATGGTGTATGAAACCTTACTTCTTATATTTCGCTGTCATTGTTGTTATTATTATCTAATTCAGTACATCATTCTTTCTTTAACTAGAGCAATATGCACTGTTTGTTTTGTTTTGTTGTTGGTTTTTTTTTTGAAGTAGACAATATGCACTTTGATCTCAAAAAATGTCTTCAACACATGAAAGAGTGCTCAGTTTACCAAATCTGATTTTACCACTTGGAGGTTTGGTATACACTGTTCCAATTTTACTTGGTACCTGCAAAACCCTTTTGTTTAAAGAAGTGTTATTGTGTTCAGTTTTGGCCTAGGGAGGCCCGCGCCTTGCATTTGATGACCTGTAGGTTCTCTTGGCATCTCAGTATCTTGAAAAGAAACTGTCTCAGTGCAATTATTGTGGTTCTTAACTCCATGGGCATTTTCCCCAATTACAAATCTCTTCTGCTCTTGAAGCCAGATTATGTGTCCCTAATGCTAAAAACAACTTTGAAAGAAAATTCGTTCATTGGGCCATTATGATTACAGGTTATCTTTTGATCATTACTTTAATAATACTTTCTTATTGTCAATTAATGGAGTTATTTGTCACTGTTTCAAAAAAAAAAAAAAAGAGACTTGTCTTATTGTCCAACTGTGGACTTTGTTGCTGTATTTGTTCACTGATTTTTCTTTTGCCTCATCTTCATCAAGGTGATCAATCTGGAGATTGTTCCACTTGTCACTAAATCAGGGCATGTCTGGGGAGCTTTATTGTCACTAAAAATTGACCTTCTTGTCATCTGCGAATTCTTTTTGTTGGAAGAGTTTTTCTTCTTCTGCTCAGATAGTCCAAAAAATCATTTAGGCAATGATCAAGTCACCTATGGAATTTGGGTACTTCCATTGTAGTAGAACCCCACACGGTTGCATTGGCATTTGGGGAAGTGAGTGAAAGTAGATTATTTTGTGCGTGTTGGAATTGAGTTTCCCTTATGAGAGTGGCGTAGTATGGGGATATACTTATTTATACCGTGCAATTGATAATTCTTTTGTATTGATTTTTCATTAATAGATTTTTCTTGTTATCATTTTTTAGAAGTGAAGCTTTATGGAATGATGCACCACCACCAACATTGCCTTATCCCATTTAACAACCCCCCCCCACCCTGGCTTTGTGAGTTCTATTTTTTCCGTTTGCCCCTTTTATGGCATTTAGGGTTATGAGTTATGGGTTATGTTTTTTTCACTTCACAATTTAACATGTCTATATTGTTGAAATGTCCAAGCATCAGTAGTCTAAAGATGGCATTAATAAAAGGGGAGCAATTGTTTGGGTTGACCACAAAATAAAAGAAAGTTGCGACCCAACCTAGAGATAGTTGGAACTTGACTAAATTGTTAAATGGAGCAAACCTAAAACCAACCTGATTATTAATCACAATCACCATCACGAAAGCCTTTGTCTCAGTTTGTGATTAGTTTTTTATTTTCTATTTTTCTCTACTCCATCCTATCAACAATCATGTTCTTTGTTACTTCACAATCTATCATGTCCTCTCTTACTACATCGATCCATGTCCTTTTTTTTTTTGAACAATAACAAATGCGAAATATATTAATAGAAAGAGAATGTACAATAGGGTCTACAAGGGTTAAACCCCCAAAAATACAAGTGTCAATGTACAAGAAAGAAAAAACCATAGATAAAAAATACAAGATGTTTAAAAATACAATAAGAAAGTCAAAAGAAACATTAAATCCTTAGATCCCAAGAAAGAGCCTCGCCATCCTGTCTGTCTATTCCCTATTTGGCTAGAAAGTCGACAACTCCGTTTGTCGATCATCTTACGAGCGAGAAAGAGAGCTCCCTCCCGTCGTCGCACAAAGAACTGATCTCCCTATCTCCTGTTACAAGTTTCCAAAGAGATTGTTTCAAACCCCTTGCCCACTTGATTGCATTCGCCGAATCCCCTTCAATCGTTAACTTTTCGTGACCGCATTCCGACCACAGAATCAGGGCTCTCGTAATAGCTAACAGGTCTGCTTCATTAGAATCTTTCACGCCCATAGGCTCTGAGAAAACTAACAATGATGATTTATCCAAGTTCCTCAAAACCCCACCTATCCTTGCAAGTCCAGATTTACCCCATGAAGCCCCATCTATAGTGAACTTAAACATTTCACTATTCGGTGGAGACCAAGCTTTGAGTTTAGTCTTTTTCCTATGTGATCTGGATAAGCTCCTATCCCAAGAATTGTAGATGTCCAGTAACCTAGTACCTTTTAATTTCAAACTGGAAGCCAACCAAGCACATAACCTCTATTTCGTTGTCTGGAATATATCCTCTTCCGCTGAGCTTTTGTTCTAATAAATTCTTTGGTTCTTTTCTTTCAAGATTGACCAAAGGATGGCTGATGGAATAGTCTGCCATGCCAGCTTGAACTTGAGACCCACTTTGGAGATTACCCAACTATCATCCACTATCGTCGAAAAAGGATCTATGAAATATCCATGATACTCCCATCAAGGACACGAATCTATTCTAGCCGAACCGGCCCACCACTAGCAGTTGACCTCTCGATATTGGACTGCTATCTAGCAGTTGATCTACGTCTTCCTCTTGTTTCCAGAGAGAGGGTAGGAAAGGTCGTCACTGGACACACCGATTCCCCTCCTATTGGGTTCCGCTTTGGACAAGATACGCTGGACACCAAGTAAAAGCCTAAACTCGAGGTGTAGCCACTCTAGTCCAAGTTGAAAGGCTCGCAACCCCTATTGACGGGATCTTTTTGTGCCAAATCCACCATGCTCTTAACTAAATAAAAGCCCGATGGGTCACCTGTCCAGATCAGTTCATCTGCCATGCTCTGATTTTTTTGTTGAAATGGTTCATATATAAATAGATAAAGGCACAAGAGGTGCAAATACCGATACGAAGAAAACACAATTACAAACAAGGGGTGGAAATAAAAACTCCCACTAGAAAAGCAAACTAACAAAAAAATAAAAACCAGAAGACAAAAAGGAGATCAGGATAAATCAATACATTCTCGCCAAGCACGAAGGATGTCAGACATAGAGATATTCTGGAACTCCTGGAGAGAGGCGGCCCACGATGCACACATGGTGAGGCTACCACTAGCGACCACATCATTGGATTCTGCTAAGCCTTTGAATACTCTGTTATTACGTTCCCACCACAGGCTCCAAAGAGTAGCAAATAAAGAGAGCTGCCACAAAGATGAACACTTAGGCGAGACAGAGGCAATGTCCCAAGCAAAGGACAACTCGGTCACTGAGGAAGGCATGACCTAAGCTACACCAAACTGGGATAAGACATAATCCAAACAATTGAAGAGAAAGAGCACTGCAGAAGAAGATGATCAGACTCTTCGGAGGCAAGAAGACAAAAGGGGCAAGCACTCACTAATGTTCTTCGTCTTTTCCTCAAGTTATCTTGGGTCAATATTTTCCTTAATCCAGCCGTCCAAAAGAAACCGACAACCCTCAGAGGAGCTTTGGAATCCCAGATCTTGGGGTTAACAATGGTGGTACCAACAGTCTGATGAATCCAAGTGTAGAACTACTTTATAGAGAAAAGTCCAGACTTGTTAGGCCACCAGAGAAGACTGTCTTCCACAGTGGTGCAAATTCTGTATGGTGAGATGGTAAGGAGGAGATCCGAGAAGGTCTCTGCTTCAGAGTTAGAAAGGATTCAATGAAGAGGGATGTTTAAAACTACGTGGTCATCAGTACAAGAGTAGAAATCTGAAATGGTTCCAAGCAGCCTAAGAGATAGGCGGTAAAAGAGCAGGAAACCACGACGCCAAAGGAGAGCTATCAACCCAAGGAACGGTCCAGAACTTAATTCTATCACCACACCCAACCTTAAACCTGATACCTTCTTTAAATTTGTAGACACGAGCTGCAATAGCACGCCACATACTGGAGGCTCTACGCGGGGCAGGATTAAGATTTAAACCAAAAGATCCTAATCTATACTTACAATTAAGGATAGCATTCCAAGGAGAAACACCGTCGGTACCAAACCTCCAAAGCCACTTAGTAAGGAGCACTGCTAATGGCCTTGATTGGACGCACCCCAAAACCACCTGCAACAGTGGGGAGACAAATTTGATCCCAGCGAACAAGGTGGTATTTCTTCTTATTCTCATGATCACCCCAAAGAAAATTCCTCATGATCCTCTCCAACGACTGAGTGACTTTTTGGGGGCATTTGAAAGCAGACAGGTACGACTGCTAGCACACCTTTGAGTTTTGATAGGCTCTCATGCTCAAAGGCTCTAAGTTCCCTCCTAAATTCTATTTCCCACCTAGGTAATCCCCCTTTGATTTTGAAGCAGTCCATTACCTTTGCTTGCATGTTCCTAGCTATCTGAAAAAGTTTTAGGTAAATTTCTTGTTAAGGGCCTGTCTCCTATCCATAGGTCACTCTAGAAGAAAGTTTTATCTCCTTTTCCAATTAAAATTCCCAGTTTTCTTTAAAAAGATCGCCTACCTGACTGCTACCCAAACCTATCCTCCATCACTCCTTCACGACTTGTGATCCTTTTCTTTCCACTCTTTTTTGAGCGGTAAAACAATGTGAATTATATTAATAGAAAAATTAAGTACAAAACCAAGATAGAAGAGGTTCTAAAGGTAGACCCAACAAATACAAGTAATAAAAACATCTAAGAAAAATACTCTCTTTCTTTTTCACTTCCTCCGACAGATTTCATTTGTTTTCATTCTCTGCCCCATACCTAGCTAATAAGATCTTCCTCCACAAACCATTCAATTCTCTCCCGAACCTCCAACTCCATTTGCATGACAGAGCATGGTTCCTTATCCCAAAATGTACTATTCCCAAGCCGCCTTCTCCTCTGGTTTAGTGACGTCAAACTATCTAACCAGGTAAACCTTCCTTCTTTCCTCTTTATCCCCCCATAAGAAATTCCTAAAAAGTTGTTCCAGTCTATTCACAATTCCTTTGGGCATCTCAAAGATCGAAATGTAATACAACGAGAGGTGGTTTAATATTGATTTAATTAATGTAAGTCGACCCCCTAAAGACAGGTACGGTTTGTCTCATCCTTCTAGTCTCCTTTGTACCCTTTCCACCATCGGGGCCCAAAACCTTTTTGATCTAGCATTTCCTCCTATAGGAAACCCTAGGTATTTCAACGGAAGTCCCCCACTCCACAATCCACTTCTTTTGCTAAGCTATTTAATGTATCATGATCCAACTCCACTCCTGTTGTCATACTTTTTCCTAGGTTTATTTTAAGGCCCGAGGCTAATTCAAAGCACCTCAAGACAACTTTATATCCCTTTACTTCCTCTCTAGATGCTTCACAAAAGAACAAGGTATCGTTAACGAATTGAAGATGGGTTATCGCTGGACTTTCCTCTATTACCTTAAAGCCTCTGATTATGCCTAACTTCTTGGCCTTTTCCACCAACCTATTCAAACCTTCTCCAGCCAGGGTGAAGATGAAGGGTGATAAAGGATCGCCTTGCCGAAGTCCTCTCTCAGCTGCTATGGGGTCAATCGGAGAACCATTCACTAGGATTGTATAAGAGGTATTTTCTAAGCAGGCTTTCATCCACATTTTGCATTTGCTCCCAAAACCCATTTTATCGAACAAGAGTTCAACAAAGCTCCATTCCACGAAATCATAACCCTTTTTCATGTCTATCTTGAAGAGCAAGCCGGGTTTCCTATCTTTTTTCTTCACGTGGATTAGTTCGTTAGCCACCAATACCCCGTCTATAATTTGTCTAATTTTCCACAAAAGCCTCCTGTGTTTCACTTATGATCTCCCCTAATACCTATTTTAATATTTCTGCCAAGACCTTAGCCAAAAGTTTGTAGATGCACCCTATCAGGCTGATCGGTTTGAAATGGGATAATTCCGGAAGGCCTTCCCTTTTTGGAATGAGGGAGATAAATGAGTGTTTTAAACATTTGTTGGTCCTCCCCTGCTAGAAAAAATCTTTGAAGACCCTAAAAGAATCTGGACCTACTATATCCCAACTAGCCTTTATAAATCTAAAGTTAAAGCCATCCGGCCCGGGGTTTTTGTCTCCCTCTAGATTGTCTAGTGCTTGTCGAATTTCCTTGTGACTAAAATCTCTCTCTAACCAACCTACCTTATCGTCCCTTATCCTTTTGAAGTTTAGGCCATCCAAAATCGGTCTGAGGGAGTATCTTCCTAAGAAAGAGGCTCGCTAGAGCCGGGTAAAGGGTGAATGAAAGCCTATAAGGGAGGGGATTCGGCGACAACCACCTAAAGGTAGAGGATCTCAAAACAACATTCTCAGATCTAGAACAGTAGAAGATGGAATAGTAGTAAAGGAAGGATAATACCCATAAAGGAGAGCACCAAGGAGGAAAAGTTCTGGAGCCGAAGTTTGCCGAGCCACCTGTTGCTTGAATATCTGATTGGACAAGCCCAGGTCAAATAGAGGAGCAAATGAGTATGGTGTTGCCAAAGATGTGTAAGAGACGCAGCATGACTGCCGAAGTAGAAGCGGTGAAGACATCGATCCACATCCTTAACAACCTCTTTTAGTAAATTTTGCTTGTGGTCCTTGGGTTCTTCGTACAGGTACTGTTTCTGGTAACGTAACCATCTTAAAGGACTTTCCCGTCCATTCCTTTAGTGGAGCATCCTTTAGATCTAACCATCACCAATGAACTCCAGTTCTATCTTTTATTGTCACCCAATACATCTATCTTAACAATTTCATCTCTGTCACAATGACTTATCTATTTATCTTTTCTTATTGCCCAACATTCAATTGCATATAGCATTGCAGGTCTAACTGCCATCTTATAGAAATGATCTTTAATTGCTGTTACACCAATTTGCCTACATTTAGCTCTTCCTACACCATACTGCAAGTAATATTCAAATTGGACCTCTTTTCGTTCTACAATTGGACTAGATATTGGAATTCTTCACCATGTGGTACGAAGTCATTTTCTATTTTATTTGTTCATACTACCTCTAATGCTGATGTGAACCCGACCTGATTATTAATTGGGTTTGTATCAAATTAGTAGGTCAAAAAATTGCCACCCCTAATTGATGCCTTTTCTCTAATCTATTTTGGATTTTTGGGCATACAAAAATTGAAGACTATATCTTCGAAATGAAAATGTAAATCAAGATTGCATAGCATGAAAAGTTTTATCTAAGAAAGAAGTGAGGTAATAAAATAAAATCAACAAACAAAAAATAATAAAAAGTTTGTAACTGTTAAAAATTCTTTCTAGTTTTTCCTTGTTTAGAGACCTAAAAGCACACACATCAACCAATGATGGCCCATTACAGAGTGGTCAGCCTTTTCTTAGTCTCTACAAGTGGTACATCATTCATACATCTTCAGATGCAGTCTCTAATATTCTCATAAAGAACCCCGGTTTCTGCGGCTTGGACTTGTGTATTGAGTTCCACTTGATTGCATTTTGTGAGTCACTTGCTTAAACATTGCGATGAGCGAGTCATTCATGAACCTAAACCATCATCAAATAAGCATTTCAGCTCCATGTTTAAGAGTGATTTACTGCAATAATTACTGTATGTGGTTTTATAAACTCGGAAGATGCACATTGGGTTATAATAACTCTCATCTTTCCTTTTCCTGGTCCATCTTCACGAGTGATTTATGAAACAATTACCACATATGCACTTTTATAAACTTGGAAGATCACATTGAATTTAATGTAGAACAGCCTGCAACTAGGCAGGGGGCGGAAGACTTGTAACTGAGATAAGCTTGGGATAAAGCCCAAGGCAGCGACAACAGGTATCTCCTCTAGGATTAAGCCCAGAATCAGCGATGGCCGGAACAAAACCAACAATGAAGGTAAGGTCTGCAACTCGGCATAGATGATAGAGGAAAATAAGATAGTAAATCTATATCAATTCATATATTCGAAAGAGGTGTGTCCCTCTCTTACATGCATTGTATTTATAAGAAAAAAATAAGAAATCAAAATAGAAAAGGACTCCTAAATCAAAATAGAAAAGGACTCCTAAATCAAATAGGAAAAGGACTCCTAAATCAAATAGGAAACTAACTAAAGTTGGACTGTTAAGATCCCAAATGAAAATAACAAATCCTACTTGCTAATTAAGAAAAAAATAAATAAAGAAATAAATAAAAATAAATAGAAGTAAAATCTGTGTGCTGCATCTTCCGTGTCCTACATCAGTCCCCTGGTCTTGAAAAGAACTCGTCATCGAGTGGAAATCAGCAAAAGCACATGGTACCAAACAAAGATGAAGACCAAGTCCGAAGATGCGAATGATGAAGCTTTGAACTGCACAATCTTCAAGGCACAGAGGACGAGAACATTCTTTCTGTGGTGCTAAAAATTGAAGGACCGCAAACGGGCGCAAGCATGGACGAACCAAGCTAATGGCGAAGGGGTCGTCATATGGCACTGGAGTGATCACACAGTCCTGATGATCTGTCGGATAGAGGACAAGAGGCTGACATGAGAAGGGAAGAATAATCATAGATGAAGTCCTGGTATCCGTAATGGGACCAGGTTTGGGTAATGGAGATGGGTGAGAAATTTGCGGTGGTGGTGGAGGTGTAGGTAGAGGTGGTGGCTGTTGATCGACACTCGTCGGTTGTATCGACGGTGGTGCCGGCAACACAACTCGCTCTGTCTCCAACACGGGCATTGGTTGTGGGGTCACGATTGCATGAGGAGGATGCATGAATTCTGAGTCTGACTTTGGGGCAGCATGCACGAACGCTGATGATGTCTTTGGAGTGGTCGGCACACATCTCGAGGAAGCGGGCACGTATTTGAAGTTTTGTTCACCTTCATCGGGGCTCTGTATTTTCGGCCGAACAAAAGTTCTCTAAATTCTTGGAAAAAGTCGTGAAAGTCAGAGCGCAACTCAAAGCGCATCTCAGAGATAAACTCGGATTTAAAGTCATTGAACTCAGATTGGAGGAGAAATTGAGCACCATTTTTGTTGGATGCTAACGGAGCTACATGATGTTGGGAATCAGATCGGGGTGTCACATAATCCAAGGCATGACGGTTGGAGTGGAGAAAATGTTTAATGGATGGGTGAGGTGGGACCGAATGATAAGACATGGGATCGGTCAAAGTGGACACATAGCTTGTCAAATAGTCAAACTTAGTCAACTGGTCATTTGGTTTTTTTTTTTTGTTGTTGTGTTTTTGTTGTCTGTGGGAAAAAGGGTGGAGGATGGGGATTGGGATGGTAGATTCGTACCTGGGATAATGCCCAGATTTGGAGAAGATGGCGGGGATCGAGACCACGATCGTCCCTGATAACGCAGGAACTTGTCTCTGAACAAGAACGTCTCTGTATGACAGAGATACAGAGAAACTTGGCTCTGAACCAATTAATATAGAACAGCCTGCAACTAGGCAGGGGGCGGAAGACTTGTAACTGAGATAAGCTTGGGATAAAGCCCAAGGCAGCGACAACAGGGTATCTCCTCTAGGATTAAGCCCAGAATCAGCGATGGCCGGAACAAAACCAGCAATGAAGGTAAGGTCTGCAACTCGGCAGAGATGATAGAGGAAAATAAGATAGTAAATCTATATCAATTCATATATTCGAAAGAGGTGTGTCCCTCTCTTACATGCATTGTATTTATAAGAAAAAAATAAGAAATCAAAATAGAAAAGGACTCCTAAATCAAAATAGAAAAGGACTCCTAAATCAAATAGGAAAAGGACTCCTAAATCAAATAGAAAAGGACTCCTAAATCAAATAGGAAACTAACTAAAGTTGGACTATTAAGATCCCAAATGAAAATAACAAATCCTACTTGCTAATTAAGAAAAAAATAAATAAAGAAATAAATAAAAATAAATAGAAGTAAAATCTGTGTGCTGCATCTTCCGTGTCCTACATCAGAATTACAGTAACTCCTATTTGTATATCTATTTCCCAGCTCCATCTTTAACAATTTATTGCAACAATTACTCTTTGTGGTTTTGTAAATTTGGAAGATTCATATCCACTGACAGTAACTCTTGTTTATCTATCTTTTTTAGCTGTACATGGATTTTTTTTTTCACTTTGATATTTAACCTTTGCATAATTACATTTAGCTTTTCTGTTTCTAATGTTGCAGGATTGATATCGTCTTCTCAGGTGAATCATGTGCTGATGCTTGGATTGAAAAAGAGGTATATAAGAGTCATGGAGTGACATCCATATATACTGTACGAGATGTATAGCATTGTAAGCACATATACCTTTTCATTTAAAGAAAAGATGTTGAAACAATGGCAAATGTTGGATACCTGGTTTTGAATGAATACCACAGACTCAAAAGTCAAACTGTGTAGAATGCAAGTGTTGACCATATCATAGAAGATAAGCTGTTCACTAGTGTCTAAACTCTCAACAACCCTTCTCCCATCCCTTCCTCTTCATTTCAGAGAGAGAGAGAGACTGACTTTTCAGCCTCCGCTGGATTGTTATTTCTTAGAACTGTGTCATTCCTCTTAACAATCCTTCTCCCCAACCCCCACCTCTTCACAGAGAGAGAGACAAAGAGACTTTGTATTGTTTCTTAGAACTGTCTTATTCAATGGAAAAGAAAAGTGTTGCCCTTTTTCTTTATTGGCTGTATCTTTAGGTTAGTTATTTTAATTTGGTGGTTCTAAGATTCTCTAAGTTTCATTATTCTATGCATTTCTGCTAGATTTTCATTGAATTTCTAGCATTTTTGGGGCAACATTCTTTCAAAGAATGGTCATTAAGAAAAAAAAATCCTTTCAAGGAATGGTGTATCAGATGAGAATGGGAAAGAAAAGAAAGGGAAGGGATGCCCTTATCTCTTTGTTGACTTTACCTTTAGGTATTTAATATTTTAATATGGGTTTGACTAAGATTCTTTTAGTTCTAGAGCTGTTCAGTTATCTCATTGCTTTCTTTTATATAATACTCAACAGTTTCTTAATGCTGGAGCCACAGCTAAAGATGTCACTTGATATAATGAAATGTTAAAGAGATTTTCTGGACTCCAAAATATAAATATGCTTGCTTATGCTGAACAATTTTTTGTGGTCCCGATATTAAAATTTATACATTTAGCTATGTGTTCCAGTCTCAACACACAACTAGATACCAACAAAAGACAAATGTGATATCTTTTCCAAAAGAGAGAAGAGAAGAAAAGAAAAATATGTTTTATATCCTAATCTTTAGTATGATGATATTTACTCTTCCAACATTCAATTACATTCAAAATTTCCATATTTTGCATAGCCATTGTGGCATTTTATTGAAAAAAGCTAACCTTTCAATATTGCAATTTTAAGATGGATCATTGCATCTCCTACAAGGAAACCTGCATACCATTTCTATCAAACTCAGACATGTCAGATATCATTTGGAAAAAAAAGTCAGTGCTGGTGAGATCCCAAAAAGTTCAATCACAAGTTCTAGGGTTTAGACCGGAAGACAAAAAAGAGAAAAGAAGTAAAGGAAGATAGAAAAGAGAAGAAAAATAGTATCTTTCTTTACATCCCACTCCAACTACATTAATTGAAAACTGGAAAAACTAAGTTACCCTTCTATGTACTTGGTGTGCAGAATTTTGGAAATATCCCTGCCTATTATAAATGACAAATAAATCTATAACCTTCTTTTCCTTTTGGCCTGCCTTCATTTGTCTTTCTTGTATCCCTTCTTTTGTTCTTGATTAGTGAAGTTACCTAAAAAAAAACCTATGGCCTTCTTATTTTTTTCTTCCCAAAACAATCTGAACAAAAGACAACCTATGACATCTTAATAAACCTTTTCAGAACTTAATACACTTTTTTTACTAGTTCCATGGAAATAATGACTGTTAAGCTGATTGTAACGTTTCAAACAACTTTCTTTTTATTATTAATAATATTTTCTGTACTCGTTTAAAGAAAAAACTGATTGCAACATTATGTGGATTGAACATTCTGTGTTGAAGCCACATACTCACACACAGACACAAGTACCTATTATTTTGATGTTTTTTTTTTGGAAAGGTCCTATTATTTTGATGCTTTGTGATAAACAATCTGAATTTGCTACAAGAAATGATGAGCTTGGTTGGTTTCAATATTTTTCTCATCTGAAACAGTGATGCTGGGACAAATATATTACATTTGATTCTGTCAGGCATTTCATTTCTGAAAAAAAGGTGAAATCTGTGTTTGCACCATGCTTGTAAGAACCTTTTTAACTTATCTTTATGTTGGGAGATGGAGTTAATCAATATCTTTAAAATTTATGTACTTAATTATTTTGACATATAATGAAGGAATTATATAAAGTTATAAACTAAGTAAAACATCTACAACATTTACATTATGTATGTGATTTCTTTTCTCAACTGATTATTGGTTGGTGGCGATCTATTTTAACATCCACACAGGTTGTAGCTTTGAAGGAAGATGGGTGCCCAAGGGTTTGGGTTGTGACATCAGACTCTTGTCAACAGCAAGCTGCACATGGGGCAGTATGCACCATCCCTGAATTATCTTGAATGGTTTCGGAAATCTTTCTTGTTCATTTTCTCTTATCAGCAGCCAAATTTGTTTATTAGTCCATGCTTTGCCTCATTTATTTCTCCTAATAAAGTAGAATGTAAATTCATGATCATGGTTCGGCCTGAATATTTTATTTGATTGCATTCACTGCTGTTGAGTGGTGGAGCAGAGCTGGTAATCTCTGATGTTTGAGTCATATTGGCATCAGATGGGTAGTTGGCCCATGGAAAACAATTTGGAATATGTGATTATGAGTGGCAACCTTTGATAGATGGGACACATTCATTGATGACGTTGATGATTCACCACTGCTGAATTATGTTGATCTTTTCTAGCAGAATTTCCATTAGATGCATAGTTCGTCTAGAAGTGAAGTATCATGCATCATCTTGTTATCCCTACCAGTATCACTTGCATTTAGTTATGCTTATTCCTAAATCATATGTGGATCATACAATTAAAGTTCTAAGTAGAATGAATGCCTTCAGTAATAATGATTATTTTCCTACAAATGTTACCTTAGAATCAAGCATTTAGTAACTTTGAGACAAGAGTCCACATAGAATACTTGTATTTGAATGTGTAACTAGGTGAAACAATTGAAAAAGAAATGATTACATTTTGGAAGGACGAGATTAGTTACAATGAAACGACTTAGTTGGAACCTTTTTTTTTTTTGTAAATTTGATTTAGAAAGACATGATTCAAGATCCGAAAGAGTTGATCAAGCGATGTAGATGATATAGGTTCCCATAGGTATTGATCAGCCCTTATCCAATGAAATTTAAAGATATAAAAGGATCCATTTGAAATTTCATGATGATAGACTCTACATAGTTCAATCATGTCAATCTAGATCTCATATATGTCGAGATCTAGCAGGTCCCATGAAAGATCACAACAATTTGGTGTTTACACAGTTCGATTTATAAAAAAGAAGCTATGGACTAGAGAGATAATGTTATCATATCCAAGGTCAAAGGGATGCGACAAAAGAAATTGATTGTTGATCAGATACGGTGATGTAAAGATACAATTTAAACCCTTTTATGACGATCATGCGATCATGACTAGGGATCACTTGAGAAATCCTTGCATCAGCCTTCTAATGTAATTTATTGATTGCCGGTTGGATATATGGAGCAAAAGAAACAGAGTGTAGTCCATCTACAATGATCACATGATAATCATTCGGATACCATCTTCATGATCCCTAAGTTAGCTTTTCAGTGCACGTACAGATCCTGAAGCTGAGCTTGGGCAAAAAATTTACAGTTAAAATACCATAAATTGTCCAAACACATGTACCCACCTTATAATCATGTGGGGCCACCCATTGATCAAAAGTACCATAAATTTAGTGCCATTGTGTGGCCCACCAAGTAGTCTCCCTAAATGTGAAAAAAAGAAAAGGATCCAAATTGAAGTCTGAATAAAGAAGAAAATTGGGAAAAATAAAAGGAGACAGAAAACAAAAAATAAAAATTGCCAAAGAACCACAGGTAGAATTGCTTGTATGCCTTTGCGATTATCTTCCCTCCTTTTTTTCTGACTTCCATGATAAATACTCCTTCCTTGGAGTGTACGTGTGTTTTGTCTGTCTGTGTTTTTTTTGTTGGGATGGAGGGAGTCAAAAGATTTGATCTATAGGATTTGATGAGGGCATCTAAGCACAACTGAAGATTGAAGATGAAGACTTCATCTCCAAAGCATGCATACCTTTGATCCAGGAATTGAAGACATCGAGCATGGCATGCATGAAAATTGAAGACAATTTTGATCCATTAGATAACCTCCATGATGACCTTAGCAATGAAATTTCTCAATTAGCCATAATTGAATCTGATAGACATAATGGTGCCAAAGACCTGCATTCCCAACTTCAAAGGCCACCCAAATTGACCCAAAATCAGCTCAAGTTTATGTCATATGTGTCCAATGCTTCAAATTCACCAATATAAGCCCCAATTGGCCCTTTTAGCAACCCAAATCCAAGTAATTAGAGTTTTACTCAAATTTTCTCTCACATGCATGGAGGAAGGTTGGAAAGATTGGGAATTTAGAAGGTTGGGTTTTTAGTAACTTGTAATGTATGGCTAGGATTGATCCTGGGAAAGCAGGTGGAATGGATGGTTTAGAAGGATGACAATACTTGTAATTTTTTTTGAAGTTTTGTGTATAAATAGAGGCCCTTGGCCATTGTACAAACACACCAAAGCAATAGAAATCCAATTTCGAATTTGGGCCAATGGGAACTTATTGTGGAAGGAGACTCGACAAATGCAATAAAGTGAACATCGGGTAAGAAAAGGCCACCTTGGAAGCTTATAACTGCTGTTAGGAGGATTTGGGAAATGTGTACTTTGGAGGTTTCCTTTGTAGACACTCAGCGATTGTCAAATGTTGTGGGATTTTCTTGCCAAACTTGGGGTGGATAGGGGTCATGATGTGGTTTATGTCTATTGACTTTTCATGTTCTTTATTATTGTAATTGTGACTTGTGTTTTGTGTTCCTTCACTTGGTATAAGTATCTTATATCATTCTAGTTGTACCTTTTTCTTTTTTATAAAATTGTGTTATGTTATTGCTCCAAAAAAAAAAAAAAAAAGTGGGACCAGATCTCTCAATAAGAGAGTGACCACTGATCACCCATAACTTGCTTTGGTTCTCCATTACAAGCACTTGTTTGGTTGCCAGTCTTCATGAACAACATGGACCATGTGCCAGCCAAGTGACTCAAATCAGTGTTACATAAAGTAATTAATAATTATATACTTGTGCACCTGATAGTTTTGATTACTTTACATCCATGTTTACATCTCTACTTGGTCATGCATAAACAAGTATACTTGAAAGTCCTCATCATGTGGCCCACAATGGATGTGACGTACTTCAAAAAGTATATCACCAGGTCAACCAGAACGAGTTGATAATTATATACTTGTGCGCCTGATAGTTTTGATAACTTTACATCCATGTAAAACTACTTGTTCATCCTTAGATGACTCAAAATGCAAGCAAGTTAGATGCAAATGAGTTCCTTGGTTAGACTTTGGTAAAACAATTTTTTTTTGAAAACGGAGACATAAATATAACATTAAAAAAATTCAGTTTGCAAGGAATAGGGGGGGGAGTACAAGAGGTGTGTACAATCTCACCCACCAAAGAAGAAAATAGAAATAAAAGTACAGAAAGGTTACAAAGGATGCCTCAGTTCTGGGTGAGAGTAAGCGGAAAAGCTCAACCCAAACTCATATGAACTCCTCCTCCCAAGAGACTGTAGGTGTAGCAAACACAAAGCTATCAATGATACAATACAATGACTCCCACCACCCTAGATGCATAACCCTCACACCCTAACAACATCTTGAGACGGGAACATCTCCATTGCCGGATGGGTCTTTTGTACCCCGATCTTCGCTAGAAAGTTGGCAACATTGTTTGCCGATCGTGCGGAATACACAAATCTGATGATACCATTCCTACACGTTCTCCTCGTGAACCTAAAAGCGTTGACCAGTTTCCAGGGAGGGTTTACCTTTCCGCTAGCCCAAGTGATTGCATTTGTAGAGTCACCTTGTGACTTGCTGTCCTTAGAATTAAGCTGATGGAGTGATGGGGAATTTTTTGGGGTATATGATGTTCTTTACTATTAAGTTTGAAGGAAAGTAACAGCTTCACCGTATAATAATAGTACAATGGCATCAAGAAGAAATAATCTATAATGAATATATATTAGCAATATGATTTTTCTTTTTGAATGGTATAGTTTCCTATATTTTCTTAAATTAAGTTTTTTCCTTATCTATATTAGATTATTTAAAACAAATGATAGTTCTTCTTCAAGTCATATTATGGATATATCAATTTTCATGGGGTCTATGTACTCATGTATTTCTAGGGTATAAAATGCCAATAAATATTCTATTAATGTCATTGCTGTATATCACCTACATTATACTTGCTTCATATTCATTGTAATCTGAAGCATGCTTGATCAAAACCATTTACGTTGCTATGATATTCTCAGGGTGCCTTTGTCTGGAGTTGCAAGGCATTGGTTTCAGAGGTAGGAAGCATTCTCATAATCTCATCAGCATTGCAAAAGTAATCTTTATTTCTGTCTTAGTTTCATCTGACATATTGTTTTTAATAGTGAAATTTGTTGGATTCATATTTGTGTGTACAGTTTAGAAACATTTCAATATGCCATGATATTCACATAGGTGTCAATCCATGTTCTTTGATGTGGGCTCGCGGTATTGGGTTGGCGACCTTGAAAAATTTCACGAAAAATTTCACACCTGGGTGTGTAAATTGAGTGTGCTGACCCAAGCTTAAGCCTGAGAAAGCCAGAAATATCTTGCTTGTGACTCATCCAATTTTTAGTTTGAGCTCAATTTAGGCTTACATTGGGCTTGGGCTAGGGTCAAATTGACCCCCCAAATCCCCCGTAATGGATGGTGGACTAGGCTCAAATCAACCCCACAAATCCCCCTGTGGATGAGAGAGAGATGGCATGCACCTAAGAGGAAAGCATGGAGCAGAGGAGGTGGTCTCCTAGTCTGCAAATGGAAGAATGGAAAAATAGGGTTTGTAATGTTTTAAAATTCGGTTGGGTCTTGGGTCTTGGGTTTTTACTTGTTGGACTTGACTCAGTCCAAGATTTTTGTGGGTATTTAAATATTAAACCTGATCCACGCTAAAACCCATAATAGTAGACCTATCCCTAGTAATTTTCTGTTCAAACTAGGCAGGTCCGGCTTTTACCCGATCTGAGTTGCCTCCTTACACTTCTAGTACCTTATACATGTGATTATAAGTCATTTTTTACTTGGCCAACTCAGTCGAGTCAACTTGTCTTTTGAGAAAAAACAAGACTTGTCCAAAAAGTGATGGGTTTCGAGTTTTTGAGACACGAGATCACTCATTGAGTTCCTTGGGTGAGTTGAGTTTAGGATACTTGTTCACTGGTCCAACAGGATATAGAAGTCCTAAGCAATTTTTTTAAGGGTAATATAAAAAAAGGTGGAAAGTTAGAAAAGAAATAAAAGTTTCAAATGGAAGCCTAGTTTCATCGTATGAGATGATTAAAAGAGAACAAGGAAGGAGAGCACTCAAAATGGGACCATAGGTTTATTCCTTCTTGTTGTTCAAATTGATTGGAGGCTATGCCTAGATATGGAATGGATACAGCAGGGACACACTGGACGGCAATGTTTGATTTTACACACAAGAGCGAAGTGTCCAATACAATAATCTTTGTAGTTTTCGGGCACCATATATTGCAGATAATTAGTCTAATTCAGAAAGTCCCACATTCATAACAACACTGTATTAATGATCAGAACACATTCACCAAATAATCTATGAAAAACTAGACCATGATATGAGTTTACTGCATTTGGGAGTGTAGGAACTCGTCCCACTGGAGATGTGGTGCACATGTATGTCAACTAGGATTGCCAAGTCATGGAAACATTGTTGATGCATCCCGTAAGCCACACTAATCATACAGTTCTCAAACTTTCAATTGGTGGTGCTGAAATGGACAGTTAAAAGAGGATGATCCTTAGTCCAAATTTAATGGGGCTTAGCTGAAGTATGATAGAACTTTAAGTTACAATTTTTGGAAATTGGGGACAATAAAACTTTTCTCCATACGGGATAATGCTACTAAAACATATTTTAGGAGGGACGGACTACTGTTACAAGTTTTTCATTAGTGACTGGATTTTAGATTCATGTGAAACATGATGATATCCAAGTCGATAGCTTATTAGACCCTACCAGAGATGTGCAAAGAGCTGAAAAATCTCCCAATAGACAACCCTAATCATTTATTTGATGGACTCAAGTCCACAGAAGTTCTATTGGCTGATCAATTATTTCTTAAAAACGATGAAGGATTAGATTGTTTAATCAGCATTATTTTTGTTGTGATACATGTTATCTCCCTGCAGGATGAACTGTATGGATGCCCATACAAGTGTTTCATTATTGGATAATATGTCAAGTGGAAAAGGGTAGTATTCTTGGTTCTCTCTTTTGATAAGTCATTTGACCTGGGGGTATATTTTTCAATGAGTATGTTTTACCCATGTACTATTGAAGTATTTGTTGAACTTCTCATTCAGAAAAAAAGGTACTTGGGAGCTTTCCACCTTGCATGGTGTTCTAGTAATAAAGAAGAAAGTAATGCTCATCTGTCAAAATAATGGTTATAAATATTTATTTTTTCCTCTGGTTATTATTAAGCTGCACAGACCTATCTATCATCAGCATGTCGTGTTTACTATGCTTTTAGATAATGAAATGCATATTTGAGTCAACTATAGTAGTCAAGTTATTGTGTTGACCTTCACCTTCATATGCCACTTTCCATTAGTTCTTTTGCATTTTTTTAATCAAATCATAACATGACTTGAAGCTGCAACATTTTTTGTTGCATCAGAGAGAAGTCGCTTAGTGTTCCTTATTTTTATGGTTCTCATGGTTTGCTTTGCACTAATTTTCTGAGTATTCTATTGTAGAGTCAACTGTCTTTTTAAGTATTTCTCTTGGCCTTCCTATGATGAGTGATGTTCAAAGTACTTGTAGATGAAGGCCTCACAGAAGGAGTTTGAGCAGATACTTGAAGACCACAGGTAAGTTTCATTTATGATAATTTTGATCTCTGTCATTACCTACCACCATTTCTGATACAAAACATATCATAGAATCATTGTAGCATCATTTCATGGTAGCTGTTGGTTTAGCTTGGCTTTTGCTTCTCTACTTTAGAGCCACAAGCATTCTGTTGTTTTGGTAACATTTAGATATGGATTGGGGAGATCATGATTTTTTTTTTCCGGAGGTGACATATGGAGTGGAGGTTATCAATGTCGATGCATTTTTTGTGAAGAAGAAGATGAGAAGGAGAAGAAATGAAAAGAAAAAAGTAAGAGAGAGAGAAAGAAGAATTATTTGTATTTCTCTTGTATATTCAGATACGGACAAACAATTTTAAATGAATGTAGACAAGCCAGTTGAGTCTTGTGTGATAAGAGAGTCCCACATCCTTTGAAGGGACAATTTCATAAAACTGTCAGATCCATAATGTTATTTGAGTAAAGTGTTGCACAAGGAAAAAAAGATAAATAGACAAAGTTAGGGTGATGGAGATGCACATGCTACGTTAGATGAGTGGATTGACCTTAAAGAATAAACTTAAAAACACCTGTATTAGGGGGCAAGAAAAAAATAGCCCCAAATATTGAAAGCAACTTGTATGAGGTAGTTAAGAGTGCACCTGCGAGAGAGAGTTCTACAGTGGATTATTATGACAACTTGTAGGGATTGTGTCGTTTGCTGTGGATTATTACAATTTCTACAGTGGCAAGGTCAAGGGGAAAATAGCTAATGAGATCTACCGGTTCCCGGGCTTATGTGGACCCCACAAATGATGTTGGAACCCACATGGACCCACCAATAAGCCAACTCAGTCCTTGGACGTGTCAAGAGGCCTCCAACTTGGCAGCCAACTCAGCAAGGAAATAAGACTGTATGCAAGACTACTCCAAAACCAAGTGGACTCATCTAACTCCACTCAGATTGGGACTACTACTCTCCAACTGATTCATTCACTTCCTTGAGCGAGCAACTCTTTGAGTCCCACTTGGATTCGGTCATCAAGGACGTGTGAAGTTATGGGACAGCCAACTCACAAGCGAGCTGTGATTGGTTACTTAATTTTGTTCTCTTTTTTGATTGGTTAACTAGATTGTAATTAGAGTTAAAGAGTGAGTTGAGTTAGAGTTAGGGTTTTTGAGTTTGGGAGGCTATAAATACATGTGTGGTTGGCCGAATTGGAAGAGGCCAATATATGGAGTTTTGAATAAAAAAATTATACTAAAAGGGTGAAGTTCGAGTAAGCTTAGTGAAGCTTGATTTACCTTGCAATTGGAGTTAAGTGCATTCTCTTTTGTTCAAGCAAGTTCCTTTTCTTCGACTAATTTTGTTTGATCGAATTTGATTGAATTCAAGTGCAAGTTTATTTGATTTCATTGGAGCTTCAGCAAGTGTATTGCTAAAGTCCAATCGGCCATTCATCTAGTGTGTGTTTCGGCTGTGTTTTAAGGTCTATAATTCAGTCCAATGCAGCTCCTATGTGGCTGAGTTTTGGGCCATCAAAGGACCAAGTTTAGTTGCTGTTTGGATTGCATAACAGTTTAGTCCAACCAGCAAATGGTTTATAGCAGTCCAATGGATTCGGTTAAGGGCTGGTTTACACAGATTTTGGGCCAG
Organism: Chimonanthus praecox; assembly: GCA_022113865.1. Taxonomy (NCBI): domain Eukaryota; kingdom Viridiplantae; phylum Streptophyta; class Magnoliopsida; order Laurales; family Calycanthaceae; genus Chimonanthus; species Chimonanthus praecox. The sequence goes on along the minus strand of CM039095.1, from coordinate 9,803,862 downwards.
CAAGTGGGCCGAGTGCAGCCATAGTTTGGGCCTGTAAGGCACACAACTACAGCTCATTAAGGACTGGGTTTTAGTCAGTGTGAACAGCAGCCTTCAGTACATTAGTTGTCTTACATTCAGCTGCACATTATTGGGTTTGGTTTGATTTAGTTAGTGTTTGATTCAATCAACCAATTTAGTCTAAATCGGACTTATTTTACCAAAGGGTTGCGTGTTAACTTCCAGTTTGGCTTCTACCTATTCCGGGTGTCACCGGGTTGGGTTTGTTATTTCACTGTGGTCTAAGGATGGGTATCCTACCCAGCCTAGTTTACATCAGTCAAAGAAGTATTTAGCCCATGGAGATCAATTTGCTAAATCCAATTATGAGTATCAACCCTAGATAGATGGGATAAATGGCTTTCAAGATGGTGATGAAATTGGCATTCTGCCTTCTAATCGTTTTCATTATGCACACGTTGCAACATTTTTTTGTCACTGCACAATGGAGCAAGTGCATAGTGTCTTCAGAAGATTAAGATGCTTTAAAGTAGTCTCCATATGAACATTCAAATGAGTGGTATTGCCGGAGTTGTATTACCAAAATCATTAATTCAAGTTATTGGTTGTGGGAGATATATTGTCCATTTGTCAATTGGTCAAGACTCATTGTTACAACCTAGAGGTTGTGGGTTTAAGTCCCATGGGCGCCAGGTTGACAGTTGGTCCATTGAAACAATTTACCAAATCCAAATATTAAAAGCCACCAAACTGATGGGATAAATGGTTTAGATGAATGTGATACATTTATCTTTTAAATATTTTGGTTTACCTTTGAGGGCTAACCTAAGTCCATTTATGTGGGATCTAGTCATTGAAATGTTCAAATGAATGTTTGTTTCATGAAAAGAAAAATCATATTTATCTTTAGGTGGCAAAATATTTTGATCTCTTCAACCCTATCAAACGTACATGTTACCTACCCATCTTTTATAAATTCCAAGGGTGGAAATTGTATTTGAAAGGAGGCTAAGGGATTTCTCATGGGTTAGTGTGGGAAAGAATAAGGAAATCCATATGTTGAAACTGGGAACTTGTGAAACTTAATATAGAGAATAGAGGTCTTGGATTTATTGAAATGAAAAAGAAAAATTGGGCCATTTGTGTAGTAGTAGAGGTTGTAGAGGAGATAGATGCATCGTTTGGTAAGTAAAGAAACCATGATGTAATGAAAATACAAGCAAACATATAGAAGCATAACATGATTTATGTGGTCTCTTGTTGTGCTTATGTCCATGGTGATGTGATCAAGTGTCCTTCCAAAGGCTATGGCTTTGAGATCTAGGGTTTTCCAGTCAAAACCCTTCTCTAAAAAGAATCCAAAATCAGCTACAAGATGGTGGAAGGTGACAGCAAAAAGTGAAGGACTGAAATCTCTACCTGTAGAAGATCTCAAGCCCTGGGTAGAAGAACCAAGAGACGAAGTACAATGTTTTACTTGAACGTGGGGTTCCAAGCACTTCCAAAACACACCAGGCTGTGTAACTCTCCAATTTTAAAAAAGAAGGTAGCAACCTATGCCATATGACTTTTTCATTCCGTATATAAGGGTCTTATGTTACATGCAAGGACTCAAGTAGGCCCCACAAGATTTCCACTCCAAATCCTATTTATTTAAAGGCCCTGTTTTGGAAGGTATCTAATTTTAATTTTTTTTTTTTTTTTGAAATAGAGAGGGAAATATTTCATATTTAAAATAGTAGTACAAGAGTGTGGAGGGCTGTGTACAAGAGTTATGTACATGTCCCTCTCAAGATACAAAAGAAAGACAAGTAGAACAAGAAGTTTGCATGTTGATTACAATTGTGATTCCCAAAACCCTTGCAACTCACGAGAGCCTGAAGGACATGGTCCGAGGGGAGATACTCAATGCTCAAACCACTTCTTCCTGTGGAGGCTAAAGTGGAAACACTTCTACTGCTAGTTGAGCTTTTTGGACTCCAACCTTGGCTAAAAAATCAGCAACACTATTCGTCGAGTGGGCAGTATGCACAAAACGGATGAGTCCATTCCTACAAAATTTCCTAATGTACCTAATAATATTGACCAATTTCCCGGGGAGATTTTCCTTCCCACTAGCCCAAGTGATTGCATTAGCGGAATCACCTTCGATGATATAGTTGCCATTCCAATAGTAGCCCAGAGATAGATCGCTCGCCTAATCGCCCTCAACTCATCCCCATCAGAGTCCATTACCCCTACAACTTTTGAAAATATTTTGTGCATCCTACCGTTGTCATCATGAAGGAACCCGTCTATTCCTACGGGCCCAGTTTACCCCTTGCTGCGCCGTCGATTAAAAAAATAAAAACCTAGCACAATATAAATAATGGATTCCATGAGATATGATGGAGATATGGGAATCTTGTAGCTTCCCCATGGAACTTGAATGTCCCATGCTATAAATCGAATATGGTCTATGTAAATGGTCTTATTAAAGGGTTTTGGACTTGGATTTTCCTTGGTTTGACTTGGGCGCGCGCAACCTTGCTAGATACACCAAGTGATCTCAACATGGACACTTCAATTTAGGCAACGTGTTTTTGTTGGACACTTTATCTTAATGTGTAAAATCCATGTCCTTGTTGTGTCGATGGCATATCCCTGCTACGTTGGGGCATTTTAACATCTCATCAATTGGGTCTAAGTATTGATCTTTGTCAGATGCATCATGATGTACATAAATGGCTGTTCTAATTCTTGTATCCTTTTTTTTTTTTTTTTTTTGAGATGGTAACAAATAAGAATATTATTATGAATGGTAAAAGGTACAAAAGATATTAAGAATAGTAAAAGGGTACAAAAGGTGGTGTAAGAGACTTCTACCATAGTACATTTTGAAACCACTGGAACCAAGCCCAACAACTTGGCTAAATCACCACAAATAACATGAAAGTGTCACAACTAACACCAAATATTACTACAAGAAATCAATAAAGGTATCTTTTCCACCAAATATTACTACGAGAAATCAATAAAGGTATCTTTTCTATCTGCTCCTATCTTGGTCAAGAAATCAACTACAACATTAGCCGACAGCTTGACAAGATTGAACGACAATACCACTTGTGAGCATAGGTCCTGAATCTCTTTCACCAAGGGGTATCAGTCTCCTAGGAGGCCTCTTCCTTCCATTGGTCCATTTGATTACATTCACAGAATTTTGTACCAGTCTCCCCTCGAATTACGTACCAGTCCCCCAATACCTATTGGTCTTGGCTTACTCCTTGCCGCCCCATCTATGTTAAACTTAAAAATTAAGGGATATCTTTTTAACCTCGACTTCCTCTTCTTACCACCCTCCCTCATACAACCAACCACCTGCGACAAATATAGAGGTCTGTCAAAGACAACCCTTGGAACTCTTTGCTAATTGACAACCATGAATTTAACCTTCATTGAGCACTTTCATCTGACACTAAACCCCTCAATTCACACCATAAAAAAACCTTGCATCTTCCATCACCATCATTCTCATCATTGTTAAAGCCATTTGTCCACTTGTCTGGGGTTGGCACTCGTAATTGGATTGGAAATTTGTTTCCATGAGCTGACCGCCAATGTGGTGCTTACACGACTTGGACCCACTACTTTTATGATTGCACCAATGAACATTACCAACTTCTCTAATTCATTATATACTTTTCTTTGTAATTTTTTTTCCACTTCGAGGAGGAAGGGAGGGAAAGCCCAACCATCACCTTTTGTGTCAGTCAACTTGTTCTAACTAGCTTTGTGCATAGAGGCTAGCTATGCCCAGTGGAATCTATCTTTGTGGGACTTATCAAAGTAATTTTATTGGACCAGTTTAGTGATCCTAAACACAGGCCCCTAGCCCCATTCTCTTGCACTAAATACTTGTCTTATAACCATTGAGGATACAGATTAAGCCCACACATCACTTTATGGCTCCTATATACTTGGGCAATTGGCATTTGTGCATAAAGGCTGGCTACGCCTAGAAGAGGCTGTATCTCCCTTGCACTTATTGAAATGGACACTCTTGATTGGTCAGCATGGCCCATGTCTGATGTTCAATATGATATGTTTCTGAATTCGTAGGTCGACTTCTGTACAAGGGAAATTACTACAACACAATCTTGGCCCCGAAGTGGTCAGTGCTCTCAAGGATCTCAAGAAGAAACTATCTGAAAGTGAGTCAAACTAGGTGAAAGTTATTGATTGTGTTTTTGATTCTTAAACTTGCTATAGGACTATAGGTTGATAAGGTTCATTCCTTTGTATCTTTTTCTTCTATAAATGTATCTATGTTTTTATTCAATCATCAGATGGTTCAGATTTTGTTAGAATCTTGATTTCAAAGGATGACTTTCTATGTACATTTACTATTTTCGCAAGTGTTTTTTATTGGCATAAACCTTTTAGGTCATCTAGTGATGGTTTTTAAGCTTGACAGGAATGCCTACTCAGTTGACTCGATTACACAGGGATACCTTTTTCTAGAAATTGAATACTAGCTTGTCTTGGGGAATAGTATGGTGTATACGAAAATTTTGAAATTTTTGGAGTATGGGTAGGCCTCTGAAGCACCTAAAATTGTTTCTCTCAGAAACCTTGGCGCACAAATACTGTTGTCGTGTCACTAGATTCACTGACAAGTGATGGGACATACTTGAATGATGATGATGATGATGATGATGTACACCATTAACAGGCCAAACACCGAAAACTCGGTGGGAACTGTTATATTTTATTCAATCACCTGACCTTTTGATGTTGAATGTAAATGGTTAGCCATTTCCATTTTAAGGCGTCTGTCCTTGGCATGTTAAGAGTGGGCTGGATTAAAGAATAAGAGAAATTGGGCTTAAGGCATTTCCATATTGGATCTGACACCTGGGCCTTTTTCAATACTATGTTCGAACAGTATTATTTATAAGGAGTATAGTTAGAGGTATCCTGATCCATGATTTAATAATTTTACATGGATTGGGCTGTGTAAATCCTGGTCTAATCTTTGAAATGGGCTGAGCTTTGAGGCCCTCTCGTGATCCATTAACAAATAATTTGATCTAGCCTCAATTTAACTTTCTCCAAGTCAGGGGTCAAAATCTCGGCCGATATGAAATGTATCGGCTGATATTTATAAAAGAAAAAGGAGAAATATCGGCTGATATCGGCCGATATTCGGCGGGTCTGAGATCTCGGGGTCTCGGCCGAGATCTCGGATGGGCCGTTTTTTTTACCACTGCTCCAACTACATTTGTACGCATGGATGTTTCACCGAGCCCACTAAATGGAGGATATGTTATTCAAGCAGATCTCGGCTGTGCGATATACTGTTGAAATATAATTAGCAGTTGTTCAAACAAAAATTTCTTGAGTGGAAAAAAAAAAAAAATCGATGGAGCAGATTTGATCATATTAGTCACTTCCCATGGAAAAGAAAACATTTTTATGTTTTTTTTTATGATCGAGGTGTCTAGGTTTTTTAGAGCACTCGAGTAAACTTCGGAGCATGTGGAAGCCTCTTAGCTCACACACACCAGGTAATTTTATAGGGAGTGACCTTTCGAGTAGACTGAGAATTGGACTCAAAATTTCCACTTATTGAAGTAGGTTCTTGACCATCACTCTTCAACTCTTTATGATTAATCAGCTGGAATCCACACCTTCGATGGTCATAAGAAACCATTCCACCTTTTCATAAAAAAATGCTCAATATTGGTTAAGATGTCCCTGATTCTAGAGATCAGAGAACTCTTAATGGACCCAACCTCAAAGTCTAACATAAGCAACAATACCTTCATAAATTTAACATTGGACGTGAATGCATCGACCTACTGGCCCACAGTAAATGAACAACTCTTTTACAGGCCAAAAGAAAAAGAAAAAGAGAGAAACAGGTAAGCATCCACTGAAGACCGAGAAGGGGAAAAAAAAATGAGCTACTAGGTTACACATCTTCAATAAAAATGAAATGATAAGGAAACCCACTGTAAAATCTACATGGATGATATCCACTGCCAGTAAGACACACCAGGTGAGCCCATGGGAGCTCGAATCTAACACTTTCTTGAGGCGGGAGATTGCCAGTTGAACTATACCCATGTGTTTTCCCTTTTAAAATGAGATTACATCAAAGCAATTTCATTTTTTGTCCAGTCTAAGTAAAGATATCAAAAGAAGAACAAAACTCACATTAAAATAGAAAATAAAAGAAAAAAACCCAAAACCCTATTAAAAACCATTTATCCACTTGATTAGTTCATCATTGTGGTGGTCAATTTTTTTTTCTTTTAAGGCGGTGGATTTGACTAATTCAGATATTTTAGTGCTACAACACTAGACAATTTATGGTATCACTATTCAATCATTGCCACATAGACAATTAAAAAGGTGAATTGGTTGAAGTAAAAAATACGTTTCATCGATGCACAACACAATGTATCAACCGTTACAAGTTAATGATACACAATTGTTCATTCTTAGCTGGAATGCATTGATGCGTTATGACATATACATTATAGCCGATATGCAATATATCGACCATAATATTCATTGTGAAATGGTTTCACATGAACTTTCAATCCAAGCCCTTGGATGAGAATCATGGCTGAACTTTAAAGTAAAAGTTTGAGAGACTTTTAGCAATTTTCGTTTTTAAACAAATTCACAATAGAATAATTTCTCATGGTACATTGTGCATACAATGCAATAGTACAATGTGCATTTATCAAAACCACGAGGCCCAATTACATTGGTCTATGGCATTGGTATTTAAAGACACATGGCGATGGTTCCCTTTGAAAAAGGGTCCATTGGATGGGTACCAACCAAGTGGGTCAATCAATGTAATCTTTTAGACTATTATTATTGCCACCAAGTAGGCCCATTTAGAGCCACACATACAGTGACCGATCAACAGGGCAATCTTGCATGTACGAGAGATGGAGGATCAGTCAGCCAGTCAAAAGTCAAGTCAAAGAGTCAAAGATGTTGACTGTGCCTCTAATATAGAATTTTAATTTATCCAACGGCCCCTGTGGCCCCAATCCCTTCTTTGTCCTTCAGTCACTTCCATTAATGAGCAGGAGAAGAAGAAACCAGAAAGAAGACAATTTTGAATAGAGTTAGGGTAGTGAGATTTGATAAGTGAGACTTTCTATGAAATGAATCATTAGTATCGTATAATTGGGTGTTTCTGATAGATAATTATATAGATATGGATCTTATAAAATTTCGCTATCAAATGATAATTTAAATCATATAATTTTGATTTTTAATTTTAATGAGTATAAGATATTGGTTTTTAAAACATTAAAATCGAAGAATGGAATGATCAGATGATGATGAAATTTCATACACAATCTATTCATACGATATTCTTTATATCACATCCAACTATATAACATTAAGCTTTATTTAAAAGAAAATCTCAATGGAAAAAAAAAAAAACCAATAAAGAATTTTAATACACTTCAACTATATACTTTAATTTGGTCAATGCCATATTTGGAAGGAAAGACATGGTTGCACTTTCATGTAGGACTAGTAATCCCACGTTTTCTAGTCCTTTCTTTGTATAGGTAAGTGTTAAAATCAGTTAACATAGTTGCCGGTTGATGTCGGGAAAATTATTTTTTATAATTGAATGTATTTAATCTTTTTAGAGTGGATTAATTCTCGCGGTATATAGAAGCCTCTTTACACATACAAATAATTTTACGGAAAATGACCATTTGAAATGAAATGAATATCAAACTCATGACTCTTGTTTTGTAAGACGATTTTATGACCATCACTCCAACCCTATTTGGTTGATGTCTGCAATATTATAAGTGTCTATTTAACTATTCTGATTTTTTTATTTATCAAAAAGTGTTAATGTTAATTAAGTATTTGTTTGACTATTCTGAATTTTTTCTTTTATTTTATCAAAAAGTGTTAAATTAATTAATACATTGGATTTTTTTTTTTTTTTTGAATTTACATATGGGAAACGGTGGGAAATCCAACATAAAACTTCCACGGATGATATCCATTGCCCTCTTTAGAGCACACCAGGTGAGAGTATAGGGGCTCGAATCTGACACCTCCCGCTTAATAGTAAGTGTATATGTGACTATTTTGAATCTAAAAGAATTAGAATTTTCTATCTATAAGAAAATTGAGATTTCAATTTAAGTACTAGATAGGGAGTAGATGAGAACTAAATACATAAGTAGATTTCCATATTTAAAGTCTAAATATTTAGTTAAAAATCTCTCTAATATTCATATACCTTTTCTACTCCAACAACTATTAATCTTTTTATATTTCAATCACAATCAAACATCAAAAATTTATTGCAAGTAGATTTACTTTGAATCTCCTTAGTTCAGAATCTCCTAAATTGAATCTACCAATTGCAAAAGGCAATAATACTTTTATTTACATGTTTGGAAAGCTTCATTTGGGTTTAGTGAAGCATTTATTTGCTTAAGAAAATACATAAATGTAGCTCCATAAAAAAATTCTTAAAAATTAAAAATTGTCCAACACTAACCATTATTTAGCCATTTTAGTTTTTTTTTCCATGCTTAGTTTTTTATTTTTTTTCAAAAAACCCATTTAAAGCCAAAGTTTTGGGGTAGTAATTTTGGGTTTTTGGAAAAAACTTATTAAATCACGATATTTCCATGTCTTTTTCTCTCCTAAAAAAAATAAAATAAAAAATAAAAAATATCAACTGATGCTTCATTATTTAGTTCTAAATTCTTACCATCATCACTAATTAAATCATTTCCTTCCATTTGAGTTGAGTTTTGATATTTTAGCTAATCTAAAAAGTCTATATTAAAATTTTATATTTCATAAGGTTGACAACTATCTCTAACTTCAATTTTAAAAATACCATGAGAAAACAAAACTAATCTAATACAATTCAAGAAAATTATAGTTTAAATTTTTAACCTATTTAAGAATCTAATTAATCAAAACCAAATCCGTTTAATCATCAAATCAAATATGTTAACAAATAGATGAATTTAAGTTGAAAATTTAAAAGAAATAAATTAATTAATCTCAACTAAAGACGACCAACATCATAATTTGTGACACCAAAAATATTGGCATCTACCAACCCATACATGGACCATGTGATTTTGATGATTAAAGAATTTATTTTGTAATATTAAATCTTTTGATGAATGTCAGATGATGTCATGAAGTCTTACCCAACTTCCTGTCTAAGTTTTTAATAAAAGTACCATGTAATTACAAATTTGCAATAAGCACCTAGACATAAAGGATCCATAAATAGACATTAATAAAAGTACCATGTAATTACAAATTTGCAATAAGCACCTAGACATAAAGGATCCATAAATAGACATTCTTAATTTTGAACTTCAAAAAACTACTGTTGCCCCCTCCCCCCAGTTGAATTTTGTATGTTACCTTATAAGAAAATTTCTTATTCCACCTTGGACATGATAAAAAAATTGTACGAAAAGAGTTGTAGAACAATTTGCAAAATCTGAGAAGAAAATTATGTAGCAAAATTGACTTGCGACTATATAATTATAGATTTAACTGTTTGAATAATATCACTTTTAAAAAAATAAAGAATTACTTCTTTCTAGGGCTGCAACTCGGGCCGGGTTTTGGCTTGACCCGCATGATCCGATCTGAGAAATCATGTGGGTCGGGTTGAGAATTTTGGATCAGCGGGTCGAATCGGGTTGAGAAAATAAAAACCTGAATGAAATTCGAGTTGGGTCGGGTTGAGGATATTACAAGTTAATTCGACCCAACCCAACCCCACTCGACCTAACTAAAATTAGACTAAAATGGGTTCTAAATACGGGTCAGGTCAGAATTCGGGTTAGAATTCGGGTCAGGTCGGGTTGTGAAATTCGGGTCGGGTTGGGTCGGATTCCATATATATCAACTTAGTTCAGGTTGGATTTTAAGGAATGCGACCTGCCCGACCCGATTTGCAGCCCTAGTTCTTTCACTTACTGGACTAGGTTTATCGTTGCACCAAACCATCTAATATGATAAATTAGCTTAAACTACCCCATAATCGATCATTTTAGACTTTATTTTAGCTTAGACCTTGCTTACTTATTTTCTTATGTAAGAATAGTAGTGTAGCAAATAATATAAGAATATGTTTGAATTTTATCCCATTTCAAAAGGTCACTCTTCGTAGTTTTATCCCGTGTGTAGATGGGGAAGTCTGTATATATTTGACCAATGTCACAAATATCGACGGTATTTTCAAATTTACTATTACCGTATTAATAACACATATTTATTGGTATGATTATGAATTTCCAATAAAATTACCTTAAAAACATAACAAATTGGTAATATCCTGACTAAGTCTTGATAAAATCCTCATTAATATTTTTATATATTATTAAATATTATATTTTCTCAATAAAAACTTGAGAATTTGAAAATTCTGATATTACTAATCACCGTTAATATCTCGAAAACAATAATTATAATAATGATCATGAAGACTAATTGAGTGCACTAAAAAATCTTAAATTATAATATCCATATCAATTTCCTGCAAGTGAAAATCCCAAAGAAGGAGCCAAAACTGATACAAGTATCAGAATATTGATATTTAATTATTACTATAAATGTAACCACGATATGAATTGGTGGTGAAGATACGAATATTCAAAAGTCAAAAGTCAAAAGTCAAAACCTGCGTGAGGAATGGGCCCACTTAATAAATGGTCTGTGAACCTGACCCACATACAAATTTGGTGTGCCAGCTTGTCTGGCCTTTGGGCTCACATTGTCAGTAAAGCAGGCCGAGTCACCGAACATATTAAATGATGGCTGACTGAGTCATTTCAACTGAGTTCTGAGTCACCTCATATAATAAGTGATCGAGGTTGACTGTGGTGTGAATTGATGAAAGAAAGGTACCCTTTTGTCTCCACTTTCTATCTTTCAAGAAGCTGCTCCTAGATCCTCTTTTGCCCCTCCTTACTTCCACTCTCCATAGTCGATCACTGTACTCTTCTTTTTTTTTAGACTATAGTACTGGCGCGTCCCACCTGATTTAATCAAGGGTAGTAATCTTCTCATGGGTGTTTTGTGTAATTTGATATGGGATTTAAGATATTATCTATTTTATTTTTTCACTGTGTATAAATCAACTCACTGACCCTTCTATTATAGTATAAATCGGCTCAATGAAATTTATCTAAGTGAGATTATTTTTTTCATATAGAACAACAAATCAGATCACTAATCGTATCACTGATCGGCTCACTGATTTTTTTTTAAATGCTTTTGTACAGCAGTGGAAGGGTAAAATGAACAATACCGTAAAATCCGTATCTCGTTATACAAAATGCCCGTGGGATGATCACTACCCTTAATCAGACATCTCACTTTACTAATAAGACATGTGTAAACCTCCTTATCATACAAATTGGGTACAAATTATGAAGAGCGACCCTTTTTTGTATTGAAGGGGGCTTAATTTGAATACCTCTCATAAACAATGGTAGAAATTGACCATCAAACTACCCTTAAAGTTAACCATAGTCCGTATTTACATGTATTTGCTAAGGGCGTATGCCTTATTCAGTTATTGACCCTTTAAATCTTTGGATACAAAAGTGAGTAAGAGAATGTTATCTATGAAGTTGGTATGTGTCACAGACAACTCATACACTGAGACTTGGTGTATAAACTCTCTCTATTTCTAATTTGATGGGCTGCCCAACTCATTAACCTAAGTGCCCAACTCATCATTAAAGTTATTTATCCTATATATTTGAAGTTAGCACTCAAAATTAGATTTGATAATTTTTTCGAATGAACTCCTAAGTGCCAATTTGATGCTTAGAGGACTCGAATATCCATTCCATTTAAAGTTCACCTGTTTGCAATTTTGAGTGAATGGGTACGAAACCCGTGAAGGTTGGTTTGGCAGTCAAAAACTTGTCTGAGATAAGGGAGGTCTTGAGTGCAAGTAACTCTCAACCACGAGTGCAAATCTCGGCCGATACACCTCGTATCAAAAGAATAATATCGATCAATATTATGGAACAAAGATCTCGGCCCCACCGAATTTTGGACTCCTACTCTCAACACAAAGGGACATTCCCTATAATGTTACCAACTCAACAGTATGATGTGATTTAAAGGTCTAGCTGGGCTAAAGCCCAATTTTGAGCATGGGACTGATTCGATATCAAGAGCTGTATTTACTTCATATTAAAACACGAAAATATATATAATATCATGGTACAAATTGTAATATGTGGAGCATTATCCAAATACTAAAACATACAAATTGGGCCTCACTTGGGCTTTGGCAAAATTTAGCCTAGTCGGGAACATGCTGAGTCATCTGAGTTGTGCCCCTACTCTCAACAAAATTTGATTGGGAAAAGGCCCGTTTGGTAGGGATTCAAATTATGGAATTGAAATCCTTACTACATCAAACATGGGCATCTCGCCACATAGAGTGCCCACATAAATTAAAAGAGCCCAATGAGACTTACTTGGTCAAGACTCAACGGCAAGATTTTTTTTTTAATGGTCAAAGTATTCATGTCTCTTAGAGCATCAAAATAATCTTTAGAACATATAAAAGTTTCCCTACCCTCATTTACACCATTTAACTCTACGGGAAGTGGCTCTTTGGAGTGGAGTGGGAATAAAACTTCCTAAAGTGTATTTTTAGCCATCACTCCAACCTCTTTGAATTCAAGTGAAAGATTATCTTTAAAATGCATTTCAAGCCCTATATATTTGGATCCGATGTAAAGAGGGTCACATTGGTAGAATTTATAAAGTTTAACCTCCCTATTCGATCATCTTACCTTCTTATTTTAAACTTTTATAAATTACTGACCTATGTTCATCAACCTTGGAGATTACATGACTCGAATAGTCAATTCAAATTGAACATTTATATGCCCTATATCCATGTAGTTGCTTGTTCAATTCACCTCAATATGTAGGGTTCGTGACCAATTTGATAGATAATATCATTAGAGAGTCTTTTTAGGAAAGTCTAGCGAATGTGACACTTTGAAATTAAAGAATTATCAATTAGATGAAAATTAATCTAGTGTTTAAAAAATCTAAACACTTTGATCACAAAAAAGACAACCTTCAATTTTCATAGTCTAAGAACTTTAAAAAAAAATATTCCCTCTAGATTAAAAAAAAAAAAAAAATTGAAGAGAGAGATTGGATGATTCAAAATTGAGACAAATAGACACAATTGGATGATTCAACTGTCTGTTTGAATTTTCAAAAGGAACCTCAAAATAATCCAAAGCCTTGTGGTAACATGTTCCATCACTTACTAAAACAGCTAAAATAAAATTGTGGAAATCCACATCTTTGTATTCAACCCACAAGATGAAGGGAGACTGTTGATGCTCATAAAATATAAAAAAGTAGGTTGCAATCACATCACCTCCTAATTTATCGTAGGTGACGACATGATTAGGCATTAGTCCGTCAAGTGTACACAAGTAATAAATAAAAGAACAAAACACAGATCAATTATATATAAACACATAAAAATTTACTTAGTTCTCTTTCAATATGTTCACGAGTTCAAAATCAAATCCAGTATGCCCAAAGACAAAAGACGAAGAAGAGTCGGTTGTGATCCCTATTATAATTTTCGATCACTCTCTCTCATGAAAAAGAGATATGACATACGGTCCTGATTAGGATTTATACAGGTGCAATGTAAAATTACAAAATTGCCCACGACCAGACCGACAGTACATATATGATAATTAGGCTCCACATAACCTAACAAGTACATCAAAATCTCATTTTAAAATCAATTTTTTAAGTTTTATTCCTTCATCTAATTTTCTCATAAATTATACAGTTACTCACTCTACTATCTATCATATTTTTATTGAATAATAATCATATATTGTCATCCTCGCATTAATTACTATGAACTATCTATTTTAAAATAAATAAATCCAACTATTGATAAAAAATACTTAAAATTAAACATACATTAGATTAATTCATTTTCATAATAATTCTTTTTATGACTGAAAGTATCCAGACATTTCACCCGACTAATCCTTTGTAGCATGCAAAAACCTCTCAATTTGTACACATTGGGTAAAACTCCGGAGAGTGGTCCTTAGAATTGAAACACAAGACCCCCTCGTCATTCTCACAATAGTTATTATGAAGATGACAACATACGATCATTTTACATCTTTATTTATATCTTTTCTTTATAATTTCAGAATTCTATCTCTTTATCTCTGGTTTCCGTGAGAAAGGTAAATAAAAAAATTGTTGAGGTTCGGTGCGATCGAGTCTCACATTGGAATTGTAGAGGGAGATTTAGGGATTTATTGGGTCACTCCACCTAACAGGCTAGTATTTGGGCTGGATACCCAGGTCTGAACAAGTGGTATCAGAGTCAGGTCACATGCTATCTCATATGGACTCTGAAGATCCCCTAGGTAGACCGGGCAGGCCTCATTGTAAATGAGGATTGTAGGAGTTAACTGTGAACGAGTCCCATATTAAAAATATAGAAGTAGATCTAGAGATTTATAAATGATTGAAATCAATTCACCTAATCTGTTAATCTTTTAGGATAGATACTCACGTCCCGATAAAAATTAAATAAAAGAGAAAAGGAAGAGACAGAGGTGTGGTGGTGATGGTCATGGTCTTCCATCTATGTATTATCTATGTGATATCACTTAGCAAGCAATGAGAGGAGGTGACTGAGTCACCTTCACTGACAGACTCGCCGCTGTTTACTTATGATGGGCGGTGACAGCGATCTCTCTTTTGCTCTTGGGTTGGTTTATATTAGTTAGTCTGTCCATTTCATTTATTTCATCTCTCTCTCTCTCTCTCTCTCTCTCTCTCAAGCACAATATCACGGCCACCCAAATTGTCCAAGCCACAAAATGGCTGCTATGTAAAAAAAAAAGGGCCCCATCTATGGAGATGGGCCCCAGGCCTAAGAGGTCAATCCCTTTCTCTGTACTCAGTACTCAGTTTACTGAGTAATCAGTACTCACCGACCTTTGTGGGTGTCCACAACTTTGGCACATTGCATGGACCTCGTACTGTGGAGTGTAGACTACACAAATGGAGAAAAAAAAAATCAACTGCAATGATCAAATTCCGATATTTCATCAATTTTCACATTTAATATTTTGCATTTAATATTTAATATTTTCTATTCAACATCAACATTAAAAAAAAAAATACTAAATGCGAAGTGACAAGGCTGTGTTTGAATGAGGGGTAAATTTTGTCGGGATTACCTGAAGTTATCCTTGACTAGGAGTTACCCTAATATAAAAACTTGGAATGAAAGAGTTTTCAAAAGTGAGAGATGAGGAGTATAAGTTGATTTTTTTACCCTTACTCTTTAGTTATCAAATAAGGGTAATGAGTTACACCCTCCTCATCCAAACTCGGCCAAATATTAACACAACAAATGAGAAAATATTACTTTAGTATTAGTGTAGTAGAAAAGTTTTATTGCTGGTAAATAATCTAAGCTCGAGTAGCCCTTGCAATGGAACTTACACCACCTTTAGGGTTGCATGAAAGTGCTTTTATCACTATTAAAATGTTGATTGACATTTGATTAGAAGGTTTAAATTTGTTTTACAATTTTTTAAAAATGTCTTTTAAATGATTTATTTTTAAATTAAGAGTTATTCCTTCTTCTTCTCATCTTTTGCTTAGAATTTTTTTTTTCAAATTGGAAGATTATTTTCTTTTTGAAACAATGAAAGTCAAATTTGTTGTGGATTGGAATCCTTCTTTCAGATTCTCTCTAATTTCATAATTTTCTTAAACAGTAATTATAATAAAAATATGTAAACGAAAGAAATGTTATAGATATATATAGGAGTCTAAAACAGGGGTACAAATATCGGCCGATACATATCGTATCGGCCGATATATATCGTTATCGGCCGATATTCACAATATCGGCCGTATTATATCGGCCGATATCAAAACATCGGCTGATATCGGTTGGAGAGAGAAAAATATCGGCTGATATATCGGCCGATAACGATATATCGGTCGACATATCGTATCGGCCGATACCGATTTTTAAACCCCTGGTCTAAAAGACTTTAATTCAGAAAACAGAAAAGAGAAAAATAAAACTTTCCAAATCTGAATTATGTCTAATTCTCGAGTTTAAAGCCTTGTATACAATACTCAATTAAAGTGAATTGATTTAGGTACCAGTGTTTTTATTAATATGGGCACTATTCTTATTTTGTCTTTTATTATATCATAATAAGTTAAAATTGATAAGATAAAATTAAAATATTATTACTTTATTATAATAAGATAAAAGATAAAATGAAAATGATAAAGTATATTGATAAAAGTATCCATGTTCAAATTATTTCCTAAATTAAATGGTAACGATGGGCCATAGTGAACAATATGTGTGATTTGATTTGATTGACAAAACCATTGACAAGGGCTGCAATTTTACAGTACTAATCAATTCACTTAAAAAAAGGGCAATGATATCAATAATTTGAGATTTTATCTAGTCACTTAAGAAGTTTATATTGATAGAAAAGATGCAACTAAAATCACAGACATTTTGTATAATTCAATCTGAGTTTTATTTTATTATCTATTTTTCCTTTTGAATTAATTCGTCGAATTCTTTGCTTTAAAAGAATTTAAAAATTTATAAGATAAGTGTGATGGATCTTCTCTTAAAAAAAGAAAAAGAAAAATCCAATACTAGCATTGATAGCATATCGTGATTGGTTTTCTGAGGCTACAAGATAGACCCCATCTTCTACAGTACACAACAAAGGAATATTTTGAAAAAAAAAAGAGTTTATAACTTTACTTCAATTCTGAACATAAACTTCAATCTTTTTATTTAAAAAAAAAAAAAAATTTCCTCTTTCAACATGGCTACAGTTGCAAATTTTCAGAAATAGTTGTCAAGGTTGTGGTCCTATAAAAGGAAACAAAACCTCTACAGTGATAAATATATTATTAGATACTTTTATTTTTTTATACTTTTGTTATTCATAGACTCTCTTTCATTTATACTTGTTTGAATGCTGTCCATAATATGTGACACTCACTTTCCCATTTGACACTCACTTTCCCATTTTGCAAATGCTGTGATGGCCTTTCAAAACAATTTACAAAAGTAAGAGCTTATTCTATAATTTGATAAATTAATTTACCTTATTTAAAAGATTTTTTTTATATGCAGAAGCATGAGTCAAGATATCGGCCGATACATATACGGCTGTTTAGAGTCTCATCATATCGACTGATATATATTGTATCGACTGTACACAGTAGTTCTCGGCCGATGTGGCCGATATATTGGCGTGATAATATTGGCCTTTTTTTTAAAAAAAAAAAAAGTCAAAACGGTGGTGGGCCCGAGTTGATATCTCGACTGATATCGGACGATATTATCGTTTTCATTTTTTTTAAAAAAAAATCAGCTTTCTTTTGGGTTATTTATTTATTTTTTAATTTAGAAAAAATAAAATAATAAATTTATACTTATATTTAAAAATAAAATAAAAAAGGAGAGAAATTTAACGACCGATATCTTGGCCTGGGCGAATATTTCACCCCTGTGCAGAAGTATCGTATGGACTTCATTATTTAAATTTTAAAATAAGTCATCTAATTGGTTCTTTATCTCACAAATGCCTGAAGAAGATGAAGAGTGGTATAGACAATGGTATAGAGAGCATTTAGCCTTAACCCCAAGGGGCTGGTGTGTTGGTCGAGAACCCGTTTCAAAAAGTGGGAGTCTTTAGTTCGATTTCTATTCCACTTCAAAGGTCACTCTTCATAGTTTTATTTGGTATATGTGGGTAGAGAGATTTGGATATACTCTAAAAACTAATCGGGTGCTCTAAGAAGCCTTGATACTTTGATTATAAAAGGAAAAAGGAAAAGAAAAGCATTTAGCCATGTTGTAGTCGTATGTAACTCGATGCAATTAGGGCCACTTTGACATATATGCTCTTTTGGATCTTACAAATATGTCATTTGAATGATATTCATTAGATCTATTTAAATAGAAAATATCTTTTTTACAATATATTCTATTTTTCTAATATAAGACTGCAAAAATAGATAGCTGAATTTGAAAATAAAACCTTTTAACTTAATAAAGATTTTGAAATCTGTGTCAAAGTTCACTTATCTATCTCTATAGTTTTATATAAAAAACAATTTTAAAAGTATTTTTTATCTTTAAATTGATCTAATAAATACGATTCAACTAATGTCGTTTACAGACTGATTAAGAGGACACATGTCAAAAAAATGAAAATTGATGTGCTAACTGTAGGGCTGCAACTTGGGTCGGATGGGTTGGGTTCTTTAAAATCCAACCCAACTCGAGTTGATACTTATGGAATCCGACCCGACCCGATCCGACCCAAATTATTCACCCGAATTCTCACCCTGATCTGACTGTAATTCTCACCCAAATCAGTCCGAATTGTGACCCGACTCACATTTTGAACACATTTTAACCTAATTTTAGCGGGTCAGGTCGGGTCGGGTTAACTATAAAATCCTCAACCAGACTTGACCCTAATTTTATGCTGCTTTTGTCTTCTCAACCCGACCCACCCCACTGACTCAAAATCCTCAACCCAACCCGCATAATTTCTCGGGTCAGAGCTGAGCTGAATCTATTCTAACAATGGTGTATAAAAGAAACCCTTGATTTAAAATTTTAAGACTTTAAAATATCTTTAAATTAAATTATTCTTAAATTGAACTAATTTCTAGATTCCAAAGGTTACCAACATGATGGAAGTGTGCATAAGAGAAATGGTAAGAGACAAAGGGAGGGAAAAGTGCAAATTGTAAGTGTACAGATGTAGGGCAGCAATCCAATGAGACATGGTTTGGCTTTTCCAAAACAAAAATGATAGAAAGATATGAAATGAAAATGGATGACAGATGCTAAGTAAGTGGCGGTGAAGGGTAGAGAAGGATCGTTCAATCCAAAGCAGACATTGGTGAGAAGAGGAGAAGCCCAGTTGCATGATTGGGCCATCATCCCAACACCTTGTGAAATTCATTAAATGCTAAAAGGGCTTAAACAGACTGTCAGTCTGGTCAAAAGAAAGAGAAAAATAAAAAATAAAAAATAATATTGATGATAATATTAATTATAATATAGAATATTAATTATGATGGGCAAAAAAAGATAAGGAAAGGAATGGTCCCTTTTGTCCTTGTAGTGAGACTGTGATTCTGTGAGAGAGAGACAATGGGTGTTCAGTGTTCACGGGTTTCCCTTGACTCTACAGGCCTCTCTCTGCAGAGAGTTTGATCCTCTAGTTAAATTTGTACCTGCAAGATCCACTCTAATTTACAAATATGAAATGGGTAGCGATCCTCAACGGATATTTTTTGTAATTTAACATGGATTTTAGTGTATTACTAATTTTACCCTTTGCATGAACAGTAAAATTGGATCTTTTCATGAATAGTAAAATTTCGACTATTCGATTTACTGTTCATGCGAATTTCGACTAGTCGATTTTACTGTTCATGCGAATTTCGGCGAATCGATTTACTGTTCATGCGAATTTCAGCTGAGCTGATTTTACAATTCATGCGAAGGGTAAACTTGGCGAGCTAGTAAGAGTAAAATTTCGGCGAGCGAATTTTACTTTTCATACGAAGGATTGGTGAGCCGATTTTATTGTCCATGCGAAGGGTAAAATTGGCAATACACTAAAACCCGTGTCTGGTCCGACCAGAGAAATCATGCGGGTCGGGTAGAGAATTTCGGGCCAGTGAGTTGGGTCGGGTTGAGAAGATAAAAACCCGCATGGAATTCGGGTTGGGTCGTGTTAAGAATTTTAAAAGTTAACCCGACCCGAGTCAACTTGACCCGACTCGGCTAAAATTAGGTTAAAATGGGTTTAGAACGAGGGTCGAGTAAGAATTCGAGTTGATTCGGGTTAGAATTCGGGTCAGGTGGGGTTGTGAAATTTGGGTTGATAATTCGGGTTGGGTCGGGTCGGGTCGGGTTCCATATATATCAACTCGGGTCGGGTTGGGTTTTAAGGAACCCGACCCACCTGACCCAAGTTGCAACCCTACCATGAGGAGTGGACATTGACTCATATAATTTTACCAAGCATCTGATTAATCTTTAGAATATGTACAAGTCTCCCTCTATACAATGAAGCTGCGTTTGGATAGAGTGTAACTCCTATTACCATTCTTCAGTAACTAAGGGGTAGGGGTAAAAAGTCCCCTCTCACTTTTGAAAACTCTTTCCAAATAAAGAATATTCATAATACCCAGGGTAATCTCTGGTCAAGAGTAACCTCAGGTAACTCCTTTAAAATTTATCCCTCATCCAATTGCACTCTGAGTAACTCTTTAGAGACTGGCTCTTTACAATATAGGAGAATCAAACTCAGAACTCCCACTTTCTGAAGTGAGTTCCTGAGTATCACTCCAACTTCTTTCAATTTGATCATTCTAATCTTTTATTTTAATATTCAAAATGTCAATCAATTATTAATGGATATATTAAATCTATTGATAAAAATTATGTAGATAGATATTTTAACGAATAACGCTTCTTCGTTCATTATGATTAACTAGTTTTTTTCATATATTTTTTAACTTTTTCAGTCAAATACACGTTAAAATAATATTTTTAAATGTAAATACAATTTCAATTTTAAACCTTGAGACCTTGGTGTCGACACCTTGGTAAAAAACCTGGTTTCAAAAGATAAAAAAAACAAGCAACAAACAGCTCTGATGATATAGGACTCTTATATGATACTGTTTATTCTTTTTACTTCTTTTTTTTTTAAATGTTCAATCTCATTGGACATTTTTAGCCAACCAATCAAAATAAATTGAAATGAATTGGTGGAATGAGACTTATCTTGACCTTTTATTTTATTTGTAGTGGATCAAATGGCTATAAATATCTAATGAGAAATTTTATAATTCACTCAATTATATTATTTTCTGTAATTTGACAGGGCCAATGAACTCATCCACTAAAAAAAATTAGAAATTAAGTTTCAAAAAACTGATGAAATTATGATAGAGTTTTCATAAGGATTACATCTAATAGTTAAGAAATTTAATTAGGATGTCCAATCACTACCATTATGAATGACCCCACCGTATACATTTGCCACTTTTACAGTGAGAGCGACTGAAGATAAGCTTATTCCTATTACTATTCGCCTTTGCACTATTGCACTATAGTTGTGTGGAAAGAGAGAATAAAGTTAATAAGCATGATTTATGTATGGAAAATCACAGAAAATCAGCGTAAAATCTCAAGGGTGATACCCATTGTCCTTAAAATACATCCAGTGAAGTCATAGGGGCTCGAACCTGACATCTCCTGTTTCTTGTAGGGGGAGATTACCAATTGAACTACACTTGTGAAGTTACTTTTGAATTTTATAGACATTACAATTTGTTAAATTCAATTATGAGCCCGTTGTTAGTTATTTTCACTATTATCATTATTCTCGAAGTCCTTATCTTACTCTCAAATTTAATTATAAACAAAAATCACAATTAATAAGACCAAGGAGAATCACTAAGACTTCAAGCAAACATTTCATGAAGTGAGTTCATGCCCATATCTATGTAGTTACGAAAATAAAATCTCTTCACTAAACATCTTCACTATAAACTCTTACAATGGCCCTTATTGAGATCATGTCTAAAAGAAGGCCTCACTATTGGATAGATTAAATGGCATATACATAATAACTAAGTCTCACTTTCAATGCAAAAGTTGTCCAAATTTGATATGAGGTAACCAATTGAATTCATGAAAAATCATGTCTCAATGTTCTAACCCTTTAGATCTTGACTACACCACATAACTCTAGAATTATTTCCAATACTCTAAAGGCTACTCTTAGACTTTAAAAATATATAAAATAAAGTGAAACGGAATAAAATCATGGGAATTTGTAGGAACTCTGGTTTTTTTTTTTATATAACAAGAGATAGTGAGTTTGTCATTTTATCAACTTGTCATCACGTAAGTAGGAAAAAGTGTACCAATATCTCTTATTATTAAAAGCATTGGTGTCTTCATCCATGTCCTAAAATCATTCTATTCCATTTTATATTTACTATTTAAAGCCAAGCAAGCCCTTAAATATCTTCTAGTTCTAGAGTCTAGGATACCCCATTAACTCATAACTCATAAGTGATGAGATCTCGTAAAATTGATTAGAGATGGTTAAGATGTTATTGAGATTCATCAATGATTTTCGAGCATATGCTTGGTGGAATCTAAATGGAGATGTAAGTGAACTTAACAAGTTTAAAAAACCTAATTTTCCGCATTCTATCATATATAAAACTTTTTCCATATTAGGCAAGTAGCTCACACTTACAACTACTGAACATATGGACTTGACAATTTGAATGAAACAGGAAATAAATTTTATAAATAAAAATGAAGCATACTTATGACAAAGGAAACGAGCTTCCCTTCCACCATGGAATAGAAGAAGTAAATTATGTAATTAAAAATAGAGAATAAAAGAGTGGCCAGGCTCAAATTCAGAGAGTAAGTGTAATTTACTATTTTTTTTTTTTTTTGAAATATGGGTATTCCTACTCTATATTAGAAATGAGACTAATTCTACGAGTATATATAAGCTTTTCAATCTAAACACACTGGTTAAATCGATAAGAATAATTTCATAAGGAGTCACCCCTTGTCAACCCCCTCTGAATTACTATTTTGTTAAAAATGCAGAGCAACAATAGAAAAGGAAAGGAGAGAGTAGAGAAAGTAGATAGAAGAAACATACAATAGAGAAAGGAATGGGCCAACTCATAGATGGAAACAAATAGAAAAGCTAGAAGAAGCTGAGTTGGCCTCTCACCGCTAACGAGTCACAGCCAACCTGTCCTCTACTCGAACTGTCCCTTTCATTTCCTCATCTCCTTAATGCACCTTCTCATGTAGGCCCTGAAAGCTATGCAGATCTTTCTTCTCTGCTCTAACCTTCTCCTTCTTCTCTTTCCTTCTTCTCTTCCCTTCTTCTCTCCTCTTTTCATTATTAGTCATTACTACCACTTCCACCCCAAAATTGATGGATAGATTGATACATACATACATACATGGATTCATTCATCATCAATAAAGAGAGAGAAAGAAGTCATTAATACTACCCTAAACCATAATTGACTGATAGATTGATCAATTTAGATCATAGAAAGAAGTAATTACTACTACCCCAGTTGAGAGAGACAGCAATACAAGTAATAACCTTCTTGGTTATGAAATTTTATCCGGTTGCCTTCACCACTTGCACATTTTTTTTCCCAAAGGTACAAGGGCTCTAGTATAAAGGCTAGAGAGATCTCAAGGAGAAGGGGCTGACGTTGTTTGAGACTAGTATATGGCAATTGCTGCCACCATGAGCCACGACGACGACAAGGATGACCATGCGAATGACCTCGTTATGCCGGGTTTCCGGTTCCACCCGACGGAGGAGGAGCTCATCGAGTTCTACCTTCGACGGAAGGTAGAAGGGAAGCGTTTCAATGTCGAGCTCATAACCTTTCTCGATCTCTATCGTTATGATCCATGGGAGCTTCCTGGTACTCACATCTCTGCGAATTTGATTTCTTTTAATTGGGTTTGTTTTGAATATCAAAAATTATACTTCTACTCCTTGGTCTCTCTTCAACATTTTTATTGAAATTTTCTTCTGTTCTATTTGGCTATGATAATACTTGTTGGTTTCTTTTTATTTTTTTTTAATTTGATTTGTTTTGAATACCTAGAATTATGGTTCTACTCATTGGATCCTTCTGTTGACATTTTTAACCTAGAATTTTTCTTCTGTTATCTTTAGCTTTAACAGTACTAGGTGCAACTTGTATGTTTTTGAATTGGTTATACATAATATATGTATACACCCAGAATTATGGTTCTACTTTGATAATACTAGTGCAAGTTTTTACTCTTTTCCAATTGATTTGGTTTGAGTATCCAGAATTATGGTTCTATTCACCGTGGTTCCTCCTTTTATATTTTTATCTTGAACTTTATTCTATTCTCTTTGCCAGTATAATCTGTATGTTTTTTTATTGGGTTTGTCTTGAATTTCAATAATATATGATTCTACCACTTTGTAACATTTGTCTATGGATTTTTTTTTCTTTGGCTCTAATCATACTAGTTTTTAGCATGAAGAATTATGATTCTTCTCATTGGATTTTTCTGACTTTATCTTTTGGTTTGAATTATCTTCTGTCTTTAGCGTTGGCTGCAATTGGAGAGAAGGAATGGTTCTTCTATGTGCCCAGAGACCGGAAATATCGAAATGGGGATCGGCCCAATCGTGTCACTACTTCCGGCTACTGGAAAGCAACCGGTGCTGATCGTATGATTCGAAATGAGAGCTCTCGATCAATTGGGCTGAAGAAAACCCTAGTCTTCTACTCTGGTAAAGCTCCCAAAGGCATCCGGACTAGTTGGATCATGAATGAGTATCGGTTGCCACAGCACGAAACAGACCGCTATCAGAAGGTAATTCATATATAAGAACTCAAGTAAGAAAACCTTCTGAGTCATCAAAGAAATGGAGAAGACGATTGAAGATGCTCTTGGCTTCTTGTAGGCTCATGATCCATGTGACTCTTTGGTAGACATGGATGATTATTTCGATTTTTATTTTTTTTGAGCAGTAATAAAGAGAGATATTAATAAAGAAAATTTCCAGTACAAGAGAAAAGGTCTAAGAAGTATAAAGCCAGACAAAAACAAAAAAAGAAAGACAAAAAGCAAAAAAATGGATGATCATTTGGATATCTGAAACAAAAGCCTATCTTGGGTTCATCTTTAATCCATAACTGAGGTTAAGAAAGTAGGATAATTCACTTCTTGTTTATCATATTGTTCAGTAATTTGAGAAATTCGTAATGAACTAAAGGTTCTTTTAACACTACTGGCAGTGCTAATAACTTCACTCTCTTCTTCTTCGCTGCCAAAATTCCATCTTCATCATCATAATCTTCTTCTTCTTCTCTTTTGTTAACTTTCATAAAACTATATATTCTTTAAGACTACCCTAGGGCTATTTCACTCAAACTCTAATTACAAATAATGTAGCACTTAAACTGACTCAATCTATAACTAAGATATTAACACAAACTGTGATTCCTAATCCAATACTAATTCTAATATACTCTTTAACATTCCCCATAAGTTCAGCACTTGAGTTTACAATTATTGAAAAAAAAAACTGATAACTAGAGATTAACACAAACTGGGATTCCTAATCCAATACTAATTCTAATATATTTTGACATCTTCTTCTGTTGCTGCTTCTGTTTTGCTTCTAATGTTTCTTTGACATCTGATAAATAATCCATACCACTTGCAGGGTGAAATCTCGCTTTGCCGTGTCTACAAAAGAGCAGGAGTAGAAGACCACACCCCAGTCCCCAATTCACTCTCTTCTAGGCCTTCTTCTTCCAGGACGACAACATCGAACAAAAAGCACAACTTGGGTTTTCAGGCAACAACAAGTTCTCAAGTTCTTCAACAGCATTCGCCATCATCCGATATGGAGAAACTTCATGAAGTGGGCAGTAGAAGTACCACAGATGACCGGGCCGCCATTGGCTTCCCTCAAAATAGAGGTTACAGTCCAATGGCTCCAATAGCACCAATGAACTGCACATCGACGGAGGCAGACAGAATTCAATTGAATCATCCAAAGCAAGCGGCGTCTTTACTTCCTGATTGCACCCTCTTTCATTCCTCCTCTTCAATGCCTGCAATGGTGGTCGATGATCTTCATAGACTAGTAGATTACCAGCACGTTTTCAATCATCATCCTTCCCAAGTCCTTCCATCACCGTTGTCGCTACCCCTCAGCACCCTACCCAACTCATTGCAAACTCTCTCAGACAAGCTTTGGGAATGGATTCCTATTCCAGAAGATAACAAAGACTATAGTAACTTCAAATAATCAGTCACCTGCACACATGTATACTGAACTTTGTCATTTTCTCTTTCTTTTCTTCTTCTTCTTCTTCTTTGTTTTGTAACATTGTTGATTAAAGAGAGAGAGTTCAGGATGAAGTGGGACACCTGATATACTCAAGACTACTAACGCCATAGATATGCAGGGTGTATTTCACATTATGACATAATATAATTACTCTCTCTTCTCCGTAAGTTTATGTAAACCCTCTAGCAAAAAAGTCTCGCCTTATGTCTTTCAACAGTTTCATCACTCCTATATTTTATTTTGTATATCCAACCGCACTTAATTGCTTTCTTTCGAGGCAATTTAACCATATCCCAAGTTTCATTCTCATCAATTTATTTTATAAGGTAAAAAGATATTGATGCTTAGGCTTCCATCTCAAATTTGTGTGAGGCTCACCAGAAGTGGAGGAACCACAAAAGATATTCTTATGCTTAGCTTTCTTTTCTATTGTGTGATTTGTACTGATATGTCAATGTAATTGATAATTCCAGGAGTTTCCATATTTGCCGAAGAGACACTTACCTTCAGCTCTAAAACTGGAAGAGTTCATTGTCCTTTTCTCTAATGGTAGGGACTAACTGACTCAAGTAAGAAACCTTTTATTGTAGTCTGTGAAACAAAGATCATGATATCAGGTATGTATGATTTCATGATTTACCTCTCTCTTTAGTAATCAACTTAGAAGTTCAAGATTTTGTAGGTTTGAGAGTGTAATTTTTTTTTGCAGAAAATCCAAATTTATAGTTTGATTGTGCACGGGAGTAGCATGTTCAGTGGCAGTAGGTCCCTTTGAACATCTGCAAACTCGTGATTGTCTGTTGTTATCGTACCATTTTTGAGTCATGTGGGCTTCATGAAGACAAAATAGAGACGAAGATGTGATCTCTTCCACACCACCTCCATGTTCATGGCCCACCTCTTTCATTGATTTGTCTCAATCTTTTGTCTCTTCTCTTGTTTTATTGAACAAATGATTCAGAGGCCCATCTTTATACGGATTGCTTTAGCTGCTTGTCAATCTTCATGTCCTCTCTTATCATCTCATCATTCTATTTTTCCATCTATCTCGGGTAAATTCTAAATTTCTAATCTTTTCTTACCCTCTCAATCTATGTCTTCAATGGACTTCCCTTCTGTCAATTCCTTCAACTTGTAACACTTTAGTTCTCCCTACCCAATTGTTCTACAAATTTGTCCATTTCATAACTTGCTCCAGAACCTGCAAATCGCACTTCAGGTGAGTGGAATAAATATGGTACTTGCAGATAGCTCCAAAGATATATGATCACCTGATACACAACCATTCAATTCTCTTTACACTCAAGAACTTCTATAGCATCCATTAAGTTAGTGATCATTAGGAGAAACCAGCTGAAACTTTTAATTATCATCACACTAGCAAGAAGTTCTAGAGTTGAATTGTAAATGTAGAGAACCAATAAAAAGAATAATAAATAAAGTTAGATACCATCTCAGCAAAAAAATTAGGAAAATTGAGACTCACAACTTTACTTCATAAAAAAGGAAAAAAATGTAGGAAAGCCAATTTTGGCGGAATACATTTCTCCTCATCATTCTTGACAAGAAATGAAGATAAGTTGTCCTAGTCATCCTTTCTCTCCACATGAATACTACGAAACAACATTACTCCATAGAATTATGGTCTTGGTACTTGAGTACCCATATCAAAACGTGTTAGGTAGAGTGATAAGTCTTTTATAAATCTCTAAATCTGCCTCTATACTTTCAATTCAAGACGTGTTCGCAGCCTCAATAATCTCTCCCTCGAAAGAGACTTGTCATCCCATCCACCTGGGGGATCTTCTGAGTCCACGTGAGGTAGCCTGAAACCTGGCTCTGATACCACTTATAAAGACTTAGAAATCCATCTCAAAAGACTAGCGTGTTAGGTGAAGTGACCCAAGTTCTTTTTGAATCTCTAGATCTCACTCTACACTTTCAATAGGACGACTCATTTGCATCTTCAAGACAAAAACCTAGAGAGTTTTCCATAGACAACCATCATTCTAATTATTATCATATATCTATATTTTTTTCCTTAGTAAAATTTTCTCTAGTACTTGTAATTGTATCTATTTCCAAATAAATGCAACCAGGGGTTCAAAATTCGGTATTGGCCGATATATTGGCAGATACTTTTCTCTCTCCTTTTTTTTAAAAAAAAAACAGCCGATATCCGTCGATATTGTGATATCAGTCGAGATATCGGCGTATCAGACGATACGATACGTATCAGCCGATATTTGAACTTCTGAATACAACTGACAAACAATCTATTATTTCATGATAGAGCATCTATTGTTAGTACCCTCACTCTAATAAAAGACGATGTACATACACATCCACGTTTTACCTAATAATTTTGTTTCTTTATTTTCCTAACATAATATCCTACTCTCTTACGTATAAAGTAGGGCTGCATGCCTATTTATACACGCAGCATCATGCATTTGTTAGAATCCAAAGTCCAAAGGTCAATGCTAAGATCACAGACGTATCTTTACACCATTAAATGCAAAGAGATAATAATGATGGTTGCGTGGCTTGCATCATCTTTCATTTTAGCATATTATTAAGAAAGAAGAAAGAAGAATGTAAATAATTGATGAATAATGCCCAAGGAGAATTTCGGCTAGATTCATTGGAACAAATTGCATACAAAAAGGGTCAGTAAACAGTAACAGCTGATGGAAATGAAGACCACATTCCTCATTTATATTTAATGTGTGAATGCAAGTAGGGAGAGAATTCAATGGGATGGTTTACGGTCAAAATCTGTCTTTATCTGTGAAAAGTTTTAAGATCAATATTTTCTTTAATTTACGTGTGAGAAACCGCAGAAAACTACGTGTAAAACTTTCACGGGTGATACACATTGCCCTTAGGGTACATTGAGTTAGACTATTGAGGATCGAACTTGACACCTCTATTTTTCTAAATATAAAAGGATCACTCTCCATTGTCCTGTACCCGATATGTATAGATTGAGAAGTTTACACGTGTCTTGAGAATTAGTCAAGTGTAACATTGGATACCTTGATCTTAAAAAAAAAAGTAATATTCAAAGAAATCTCTTAAAATAATTCATATCTCTAAGAATTTGTTGCTGCATTAGTTTCTTTACGGGAACTAAAAGTTTAAAATTTCCTCTAAATGGAAACGAGAGAACCACGCCTTAATATAAGGTCATAAGAATCACAAAACGGTTAAATAGAAAATTAATAAAAAGAAGTGGAGCAACACTAAAAAGAAGCAAAAGATAGGAGAATATTCGTTGTGAACCGGTTCACAATGATTCATTGTGAACTTTCAAAGTGAAATACGACATCACTTTGTCCATTATGGGTATTTTTAAAGTTCACATTAATTTTTATAAATTAATTTCGTAGGTGAATAATTTCTCAAATTATAGGTATTTTTAAAAGTTCACATTAATTTTTATAAATTAATTTCGCAGGTGAATAATTTCTCAAAATATAGAACAATGAAAATTTGCAAGAAAAACCATGAATCGCATCTGGAGTTTGCTGTATTCACTACCTATTTATTTAAAACACTTGTATACGTAGATAAATTTTGTACTTGTTTAATTCTAATTATAATGTGAAACACTAATCCAAGCCTATCACGCGAGATTGTAAAGAGATGAAAGAGAATTTGAGACTTGAGCCAGCCAAAAAAAAAAAAGCCGTATCACGCGAGGCGCTCACATTTTTGGCATGTTTTTGTGCGTCTATTCTTATATTAAAAGCAATTATTGTCTGATTTAACCATGAATTACAAATGTCTGGAAAAGTTCTATTGTTATTTCTCAACATAATCTACATTGATGAAATGAAAGTGAAGGACCCACAACAATGACGGAATACTCTGAGTAATCGACCCATTTGCTAAGTAGAGTTTCACGAAATCTTCCTCCTTGACTTTCAATTACATCTGAAAAGGACTCATAAACTTCATTATGACCGTCCCTCGTTAGTTGTGTACAAGTCTACAAGGAACCCTTAAAACTCATTAAATCTAGAGATTTTCACTCCTTGTGTTTATATGTAATTACATATGAAAGATGTGCTTAGTTAACCCATTTCTAGCTCAAGCTAATGAATGAATGCCATGATAGTTTCAAAATTACTTAAAAATCATACAGTGAGGAGTTTACTTGCATGCCCTCTTCTACTTTCTTTCACGTTTCATGTGGACTCTCAACCTAAAGCATAGGTAAAAGACAACAAGCAAGAGAGCAAGTGAAAGACAATAAAAACAAAGAAAAAGTGGTAAAAAAATTAAGCTTTTTTTTTTAAAAAAAAAAAATTTATGTGTGGGAAACAGTGGGATACCTAGTGTTGAACCCCCATAGGTGAGTCCACTACCCCTAGGACACACCAAAGGTTAGGCCATAGAGACTCGAACCCGCAACCTCTCGTTTCTTGAGGGCGGGACGCAACCAGTTGAACTATACCCTAAAATTTTTGGCTTTTGTCTCATTTAATATGAAAATATTGTTATTTTTAAGATATTTTGAAATTATTGAAATTAATACAACACCCTAACATTTTGGTCGAATTTCACTCTATCTCAGAAATTAAGGTAAATTCTTTTATTTTTAATTAAATATCATATATGGGTTGAAATGGCTGATAATATCAATCAAAGAACATTGATCCATCAACAACCAAAATAACATCATCTGCCAATAAAATCCCCTCAGATGCTTGGATTCCAAAAATTATAATTTAAAATTTATGCACACCACAATACGAGAACAAAAGATATTCTATGTCAAGTCTCTTACCCTTTACATCTCGAAATATTATATTGCCATACAACTCTCTCTAGAGTAGGAGTCTTGAATTTAATTCTCACTCTACCTTAAATGGTCATTCTCCGTAAAATTATCCGGTGTATATAATTAGGAAGACTTACATATACAATGTATTATATTGATTTACTTGTATAAGTCTTGTTTAAACAAGAATTTAACCTCCACCCAGCGCATTAAGTTTCGACATTACTGTATAAATTTAATCTACTTGTGTATTTTGTAATTTTCAATATATTTTGATTAGATATATTTAATTTTTTCAAACTTATTTCTTAAAAGAAATTTTTTACTTATATTATTACAAATGTTAGAACAAAAGGGAACAATGAGATATTTAAACGTTTCTTCATGTCTTTATCTTTTCTTGTTCAATATTTATAACTACATCAGTTATATTTAGAAAAAAGAAATGTGGAGTGTGGACAACATAAATAAGCAAAAAATTTAAAAAAAGGTTGAATAATTTATGAATTATATGTTACAAATATGATACATGTATTAAATAACTACATCAATTATGTTCAGAAAAAAGAAAATGTGAACAGCATATACTTATATAGCATAGAGAAGCAGAAAATTGATAAAAGTTTGAATAATTCATTAACTATATGCTGAAGTATCTTTAGAAAAATATATAAAAAAGATATTTTTTTAAAATACATTTAATATAAATATAATCGAATATTATACTCCAAATTGCTGACTAAAATTCCTCAGGCCAGCAGGTATTTCTGCAGTGCATGGATATCGTTGTCTTGCATATTTAAAGGCCAGCAACACAATGATGGAGAAAAGATTCTTTCTAACTAATGGAGAATGGCAGATTGGATAGAGCAGATAAGAGATCTAATCAATCTTTAGAAATTTTCCTTTTGCTTGTCTTCTTTTTTTTTTAATTTACGTGAAGGAAACCGCTGAATACCCAATGTAAAACTCCCACGGATGGACCCTTACCCCTAAGGAACACCAAGATTAGGCCATGAGAGTTTGAACCCGTGACCTCCCGCTTCCTGAGGCGGGAGGTAAGTTGATTTCCTAGCTAATGTTAGATGGATATCTAATATATTTTTTCTCATGTTCAAATGATGGTGAAGATTATTAGTAAAGTCCCATATTTTCAGTGAACTTTTGGGTGTGAGTATATAAATGCATGGGCACCAAAAATAAGTTCGGAAAAAATTATTTAGTGCCAGTATAAAAACCACCATCGAAGTGAATAGGGCTATTTGATCCAAAGTGAGAGTCGAACGTCGACGGAAAAGCATGGTGGTTGTTTGTTACAGGACAAGTCATCTTTGAGAGAGTTTTGAGATTCGTCGATAAATTGTCATATACTTGATGGTGTATAGTCTGAATTATAAGCATCGAGTTGGGCCAAATTAATAAGGAATGATAAAGTTGCCAAACAATTATTGTCTTAATCCATGTACATTTTCTCT
This sequence comes from Chimonanthus praecox, assembly GCA_022113865.1. Classification (NCBI taxonomy): domain Eukaryota; kingdom Viridiplantae; phylum Streptophyta; class Magnoliopsida; order Laurales; family Calycanthaceae; genus Chimonanthus; species Chimonanthus praecox. The sequence continues at coordinate 9,771,523 of CM039095.1, read as the reverse complement.
TTAGTTGATTTTTTCATTGGAAGACCTTCCCAAGCAATTTTTTCCACCATATAAAGGGCATTTTTGTGTGCAACATTTTTTGTGGAAATAAAATATGATTTCCACATTAAAATTGTCTTTCATTCTTTCATGAAAAATAGTTTACATTGCTTGGGGTCATTTTTTACAAGTAGTGTGGAAAATGAATACCTAAGAGGAAGTGTTGGAAACTAATTTTTACAACTCTTGAATTTCTAAAGCATATGACAACTCATAGGCTAACCGTAGTCCAACCCGATCCATGACCTAAGATGATGCAGGCATCAAAACCAATGAACCCGACGTAGGTCCAATCGAAGATGAGCCAGCCCAATTAGTTGAAATTGATGTGTTTTCTCTACGGATTGATGCTCGGACTAATAGAGGGAAGCGGAGACCTCAAATGAAATCCAATAGACCCACTTGCACTAGAATAAAAGCCCACTTGAGAAGTTTGGGCCTGGGCCCATTTGGATACGAGTTGGGCCGCAAAAGCCCAAAATGGTATAAATCTCCCATTACATGTGGGTCCCCATTTCAAATCCTGCTAATGGCCAATACATGTGCTGTTTTAAACAGCAAGGATCCTCACTCAATGGCTGAGAAAGGTCCACTCAAAAAGAAGGAAAAACGATAGTCAATGGGCCTAGATTTTAGATGTATTTTGCATGACAATAAATTAAATCTAAGGGCTGAGATTAAAATGACATATTGACCGCACTGAGGATGAGTTTTTGCAGCAGCAAAATCTGAATTTTAGAGGCTGAAATCCACACCAAATCAGGGACAAATCTTATCGATCTGGAAGTGCAATCTGAGAGAGGGATAAACATGAAATAAAGAAGATAGATAAGGCAAGGACTTGTTTTCAATGTTATCAAAACCAGACCGGATGGTTCGACCGGAACCGGCGGTTCGGTCTGGTTAAAAAAACCGTTTTTGGTCAAAACCGTATAACACAGGTCAGAACAATGGTTTTATGCGGTTTTGAGTATAAAACCGTGAACGTTGAACCGCGGCTCACAAATTTTTAATTTATTTTTTATTTTTAAGAAAAATTCTCCTTCAAAATACCAAAAATTAATATTAAAAAATAGATATATTTGAAATATAAACATTTCTTACTATTTCTATCCCATATCTTTCACCATTTTGGTATATTACTCAGAGTTTGAATGTTATCTGTAATATTTATATTAATTTATTTATAAAAGGTGTGTTACTTAATGTTATATGTAATATTTATATTATATTATTCATTGGTCGGCTTTAACCGGCTTTGACCGCGGTTGAACTCAAAATGCTTCGAAGACGATTCGTTAAACGGTCCGGTTCTGATAACATTGCTTATTTTTTAATTAGCAGAAACCATGCAATGAGAAAATAAAAGAGGATATAAGAAGAAAGATAGGATAAGACTTAGCAGATAAGAAGGTCGAATCAAGAAGATCGAAGGTGGTAATTTTTAAGCTAGTTTATTTATTTTTTGAAAATATAATTAAAGCCTATAAATTCATATATTGGCGAATGAAGTGTACTTAGACTTGAATTATTTTGAATTAAAGAAAAGCAGGAGCTTTCTTTCTCCCTCATCTTGCCGGGGCGGTGAGTTGATGTCTAGTGATTTTTATTTGCTCGTGTTGAATTTTATTTGATTTAGTGTTAATTAAATTGCATGATGAAATTCTTATTGTTCATGTCTTGCATTAATTAATACTCAATTAAGTTTCAAATTCCACAACCAAATTATTTCATTGGATGGTTCTCTGTGTTCAGACCATAGTTGAACTGAGAACATTGGGTTTCTTTGCGGAGATCCGTGATTCGACGTAAAATCCCGAATCTAAACCCATAATCGCATATATAACTACACCATAAGATCCAACCCATCATCCATTCCATGATCCAATTTACTTAATCCATTATGCAAAATGTCTCAACCAATCTAACCCTTGTTTCATGGTGTTGATTGAGGAGAGAGACTTCACATTGAATTGAGACTAGTGACTCTTTACTGGCCTGCAATTATATATAGACATTGCTGATATAATTTTTAGTATGACACAATAACAAAATCTCTCTCTTTCCTGTAGTTTTTTCTCTTTGAGATTTTTCACGTAAATCTCTCTCTTTGTAACTGTGCATCTTCTCTTTTAAATTGTCAACATGATATCAGAGCAGGTCCTAGAGATCTTTAGATCTCTCTTCCTCTATCGAACATTGAAACCTTAATCAGGAACTTATTCTGCTCTAGTCATAGAAATGGAAAATAGCTTCTATTAAAGTGTATAAGATCAAAATTCATGACTACAATTACTGTCGACTTCTTTATAAAATAGACTTTATTTTGAATGAAAGAGAAATCAAGATAACTTTTCATACGAATTTTTCCATAACTCGCAACATATTCATCATCTTTATCCCTTCACTATGTAATTTTTATCATACAACATCAAGTCTCTTTTACATAAAAAAGAATTTCTTGTGTATATCTAAAAACATTACGTGACACTCTATTTCAAAAGAAGCCATCTAATTGGCTTTCTATCTTGATATATGATTGAAAACGCCAAGAACTATTGTAAGTCATAGTGTATGAGAGAAGTTCTTCATATAAAAATTACCTATCATGTTAAATTTGTTGTCTTCCTAGATTCCTAACTCCCTTTTTAACAACATATTTTGAAAGAACCTTAGTCTTTTTACATAATATGAAAAACCTCCAAAAAAAAAATTGTATGTCCTCATTGTCATAATTCAATATGATACATAAAGCTTAGTTGCAGACATCATTCTACTAGACAGAATTAAGTCAGATCTCTAGATTTGCTAGTGTACAAAAATTGAAAGGTTTTTGATATTTTTAACCATTTAATTTTTCAACTTCAATCATTAATTCTGTGGCATTTAAATATATGGCTAAAATTTCATAGAACATTGAATTTATTACTTTAGTTAATCTCTAGGTCCCCTTAGTAAGTATGTTTGGATAAAGACAAAAATATGCTTAATTTCATTTTTTCTATAAAAATAAAAAACTGTCTCAAATACTTTTAGAAAGAAAAAAAACAAATGCAAATGCTAGTTGTAGCCATTTTGATTTTTCAACTGCGACCATTAATTTTATGGCCTTAAGTTAGATGACTAATAACTTTATATGTGACCATAAATGTACCACATTTTGAAGGAATATGAGCCGTTACCATCAACATTGAGGCTGTTGATAGCCAAAATCTGAAATTATAGGATGACAAGACTGTTGCCTGCTAGACGAATACTTCAGAACTGAGAAGCAGTATTTTAAAGGGAGAGACTGCACACTTATCCTGGGATGAGCTTCGTATTGTTGGATGGATAGAGGACTTCATGTATGATATAACCCAAGAAAAACTCCTTAATCCGATCTTCGTAACTACATGAGATGAGCCCTGAAAAAATCAATGATTTTATAGCAATCAAATTATCAAAGTGTAAATCACAGGGCCTCTGCGATCAAATGGAGCTCAATTTTACATAATCAATGTTATCGTCATTCTCTATATGTTCCATCAGAAAATATATATCTCATCTCAACATATAGAGAGCAGAGAAATCTAGACTTTTTTTTTCAGAATTTGGGTATCTTATTCTCATCACTCTACTACTTGCAATTCAGATCTCTCTACCAATGACTCTTAACCTGTACATAACCAGACCTGTGACTTCGACTAATAAGAACTAGGTAAGTGGGAACGAAGACCAAATATTTGCCCACCTCTCCATTATATGCTCCCCACAGATAAAACCCATAGCCATTTCAGTACTGTGGACCATGAAACCCGTTAAGTTGTTTTCAATATTCTTTGTGAACTATTATACAGAATTTATAGAAGATGTCATTAAGATGCGGAGAAAGTGAGGCATTCATTACATACAGTACAGGAACTAAACGGGGGTTCTTCACAACTCTCATCTTCTGGAGAATCCACTGCCAATCATCGGTGGGAAAAAATTCGCCGATTGCAGAGCAGAAGCCCAAATATTGCAAGAAATGATGATAATTGACACCTGAATGAGAACAAAAGCTAAAACCCACATTTTACTGAGATTAGTGGCAACTATCAAGCACTACTGATGCTGAGGTAGCGTTGGTCTCTTCTCCAACGAATCGTAGTGGAGAACGAAATTATCCTGCAATCAACAGCATAAGACCCATTAAACATTGGCATCAGATTTTTGGGTTTTTTTAAAAAAAGGACTGTATAATAACACTGCACTTCCTAAAAACTGAATTCTAAGGAAATGATGACATGTGGAAGTCCATTCAAAACCTTGCGAACAGTGTCCCATGTGTTGGGATCAAAACAGAGGTATGATCCCCTTTCGTATGTGTTTGTTGTAACAAGAGGCTCCATGTTTGCAACCCTTACGTACCACAATCGATGCTCTCTATGGTAGACCCACCCACGATTGTACCTGCAAAGGAAAGTGGTCTGCCCTTTATAACCAATTTTTGAGAACTATTTGAACTGGCATTGGTCAGCTTCAATATGAAAAACACCATCAGTCGAAGGAAAATAAATTACTTGCAAACAGCAGGCAAAAGGAAAAGGAGCTTGCAGCAAAAGATAACCCCCGTATGTTCGCAATTTTCCCTGCATCTTGGTCAATGGGTCCCCTTAGCCCTACCTTAGATATGAATTGTTTCCAATTATCTAATTATCATAGTTTTTATTCCTTGAGACCTATTTGTGGAGAAAAGGTTGGACAGGTTAGGTTCTATGTTGCACGGACACCTCAATTTATGTAACCTTTCTGTGTCAGATACTTCAACTTTTTGTGAGTAAAATCTGTCCCCTCATATGATGGTGTGTCCTTTTCTGTATCTATGCCGTGTCCAGGCATCATAGGTTAGGTTTGCAGCCTCAAGGACCTTTTATTCGTGTGTGTTGGGGTGGTGGGGGTGGGGTTTGGGGGGTGGAAGGGTGTGGCACATTCAAGTTAAGCCATCATAATAACAGTCAGGTAAGGGTTCGAACTATGATCTTTTTCACACTATCACATAAAATTCCATAGGCAACAATCAAAAAAGAATTATATTCTACTTAAATTAAAGATAAAACAAGCACAATGTCATGTGTTCATTTCTGTAAATTTGATGAAACAAATTGAATGAAGCCTTTATCCATCTGTATTTTCAGGAACTTCAAATTTTAAATTTCTTGAATTTTAATATAGAAAAAAGGTGTTTGTGAATGACATAACAAAAGATTTCATGAATACGCTTCTGTAATTTGTTTCATGAAATCTACATACTTCTTTAGAGGTTGTTTGTCTATTTCCTTTAGGAAAGCAATTCCACAAAAACAATTATGTTTGGGTTCGATTCATGTCACCCAACAGGAGCTATAAAATTTGGTTTTGTATTGGGCTATGCAAACCAAATGCATTTGTTATTTACATCAAAATCTTTATTTTTTCTTGAAAATGAACAAACCATTATCTTGGAGAGAAAAAAAACCCCCTTTTTCCTCATTAAATTTTCATATCCCCCCTATGAAAAATGGACTCCTTGAAAAAAAGAGGGGAATGTCTCATTCTTTGTGTTCTTGGCAAAGAGCCCTTATTCTATAGGAGAAGAGAGAGCTCATTCTCCATGCTCCTTCCACTTCTAGTAAACAAATTTCATAAATCAACTTCATTGCCCAAGAACTTAGAGAGAGAGAGAGAGAGAGCATACAGTTCATTAGAAGCATACAGTTGAGCCTCATCTTTCGGCATGCTGGGGAAATGAAAAAAACAAATTAAAATTCATTTTTGAATAGGAGGATCATTACAGAATACAAGTTCAACAAGGAACTCAAAGAAAACTACCTATAAAATATATAAAACAACGTAGCTGGTTGAAACTTCGCAAAATAGCCTTGCTACATTCACAAATCACAACAGCAGGGTTAGAACTAAATGACAGTATAAAAACCAAAGGGTCTAAGGCACAGCTTACATGAAGAGCAGGTGGTGGTTTAGCATAATAACATTCTGGCACTACATACTCAGGCTCTCCTTTTGCAGGCTCATCAGACCATGGGGACCCAAACGTCTTGTGAAGGTTATCAGCTGAATTTAGATTTAACCCTAATGTTGTAAGATCGATTCCCAAAGCAAGAGAAGTCAAATCAGGATCACTCATCCTGATAACACTTAACAAGCCAAGCAAACCAAAACGATCGGGAGAAGCTTGGGCCCCCTGTTTAGACTTCAAACTCTGATCTCTATATGACTGAGAAACAGCTGTCATCTGTTGCAGTCGAAATTGGGACTGATTTTGGTGATGCTGATACTGCTGCATAAACTGGTCATATGAACCTATACCAGAAGCTGGTCTCAATCCAATGTTAGGTGGCCCACTGGTAGGAACCTGAGAGAGAGAGAGAGAGAGGTCAACATCATGATGGATAATTAGCTTTAAAATTAAAACATAAAAGCCATATTCCCTGTCCTATGCAACAAATCCAAGCCAACAGAAATACCTGTGAATGATATGTTCCATGTGTCGAAGGAAACATATCAGAACCATGTAATTGAAGAAGATCTTGACTGTTTGCAGGAGCAAAGGAAACACCAGCACTACTGACTGAAGGGGCATGTTGTTGTTGGCGATGAGATGCATAAGCCCCACCTAAGCTGAACCCAGCAGATCTCCCCATCTGTAGTTTGAAATATTTTAACAAATGTATGGCTAAGTAATCATAAAATACATATCCCCTAGAAGGAAATTTCATGAGAAATGGTCCTTTGAGATCCTTAATATGAGATTTTGTTGAAGTCAATTTTTGTGGGGCCACCTTGGACCTAGAGATAAGAGATGGTTGGAAAGGTTTATTCTTGAGTGGACGAAATCAACTTGAGTGGATCACCCTCAGTATGACCTTTTTAAATCAATCACCCAAGTACAACTTTTAAAGCCATATAGTGTGATTGATGGTCTAAAGAATTTGGTATAATACAACAGAGTATAACATTGGACATGGTCAAAACAGCTAGAGAATCAATTCATTGAAGAATAGTGGGTGAGAGGGAAAGAAGTTTAAATGGAAGCCCCACATAGAAGGCTTCAATGGGATCCCATTTTAAGATATCTCAAGAAATATGTTTTTTCGACTGGATGGTGTAATTTAAAAATTAAAAAGAAAAAAAAAAAAGAACTGGGTAGCTCAGTCTTCAACATGGAAGCCAAGACTCACAGGATAGTGCGGGGACTGCATCATAGATATAGCATTATCATGAAGTTGCTCTTTCTGATGCATATCCATTGTGAAATCAGCATTACCTCCTGCAAAAGAATTGTACTCAGGCTCACTATAAAAGCAGTAAAAGTCAATAATTTAAACAGATATTTGTCATAAGATACACAAAAACAGGGACATAAACAAAAAGACACAAATATCAGAAATGTGACAGTAGTGGAAAAAAATTTAGGTTGAGCCCATTTAAAACAAAGCAAAACCCATCTGATATCAAGTATTTTAACTGACTCATCAAACCGAGTTTGTCTGGAACCAGCCCTCAACTGGTCTGCTGTTTTAAACTGTAAATGGTTCAGAAGTGTGAAAAAGGGTGACTACTGGCAGTCATATCAGTTTAAAACATGGTTTAGCTAGTATTTTTCATTTATATTTACATTTTTATTTTCATTTTTGAAGTTATTGTCCAATCATGGATGGATCGTGGAACTGATTTGGATTGGAATCGTTCACTAGAAAAAAGATTAATAAAGAAAAACATAAAGAAACTACAAATAAATCACCATCTACTAAACTATCATTGAAGAATTTGGGCTAATGCCAGACAGATCATTATTTCGGACCATTTACTTGATGACCACGTGCTAATGGGTAATGACCCAAAATTTACACAAGTGGGGAGAACAAGGCATATGGTAATTGACCATATTTTATATTGAATATAGACCATATCTTTGTTCATATCTTACCTCAATTTCAAGGCTGTCAATCAAAAGGCTAGGGATCTTTTCAGGGAAATACAATTCTCCAATTTCACTTGTTAAATGAATGAACTTCCATTGTTACTGCTCAAAAAAAAGGGGGCCCACAATGTCTTATTTTGAGTAAATGGACTGAACTGCAAATATAAAGCATAAAATGGATCATAATTTGTTGGTAGATACATCATTCCTACTTAAATAGGATGTGCCTTTCTACAGCAGGCATGCAGTCCACACGAGCTTGCAAGATCTTAATGTGACCCCAGCGGCCTTTAGCACTACATGTCTACATGTAACTCGAGCCAGTAAGTTGTCAATTCCACTAAACAGAACCAAGTCAAATCCCCAATTTTGGCAACCATATGGACAAAACTTTCATGAATAAGATGCTCTGTGCAGACATGGCACGGATACAACAAGGTCATGAATTGTACACATAAAATGAAGACACAAACACATGGGTGTCCCACATGGATAAATTGCCTACATCAAAGTTTCAATGCAACATAGATAACATGATTATCACATGTACTTCAGCAGTCCTGAAGACAAAAGACAACTAACTACTGCAACATCAACCCAACAAAAATAAATAAATAAATATGATAATAACAATACAAACATAAATTAAATAAAAATAAAATTTTAATGGAGAGAATCAAAAGTAAACTGCAATAAAAAATGCAAAATCTAAGCTCCAGTTATGATTAATAAAGAATGTAAAGCATTGCAAGAACATTAAAGATCACAAGTATTGGTAACAATAATTCATATGCTACCAGTTAGTTGTAGATTTTATAGTCTCTGATTCAGAAGACTTATATTGCATGGATACCAGTACACGTGTCAAAATCTGAAATGGTACAAGGTGTTCAATTTTACAAATACAAGATACAAGGTTCAAGAATTCAGCAAAATAATTTAATAAATTGAGATATCTATTCTAAAACAAAACTAACAGGTAAAATAACAAATTAATGTTCACCAAAAATAAACATTGCAATATTTTTTTAGATTTTAAAAGATTAAATGGTTGAATAATATTCTACATTATGTAAAACAAAGTTAAGCTAGCACTAGAACCCATGAAGAATCTGACACAGCTCATTGCAAAATCCATGTAACATAGGTGAATACAGAGATCTGCTCCAGTTTCAGAACAGGTCCTACATGTAGGATAAAAAATGAAACCGAGTAAGCTTCATTTAGACCTGAACCGTCATCTGGAAGTCCCTGTCAGTCAAGTAGCAACAATATTGGGAGGGCATTGGTCAAGTTAAAATTATGTTGAAAATCCAAACCATGGCACCAACAATCATTATCTACAGAGTTGAAATTATGTTGGTGCCACACGTTTGGATTTACTTGAACATGACCCATGCCATCCCAAAGTATTTTCCATCAGTTGATTCATGGCATTTCATAATGATTATGTTGAGGGTAGAAAGGGGCGAATTTGAGCTGAGAAATTAAGGAGTAGATATTTTAATTTCATACTATTAATCAATATTGCAGTTAATATTGTATAATTACAAAATCACCACTGGGTAATCAGGCAAGGATCTGGCTGGGCCCAGATCTAAGCTGATTTAATAGTCATCTGATCCATGAACATAGATTTACCAGGATCAGGTTATTAAATTTAGTATAGAACCAATATTTAAAAGGATACCCGATTATTTTATGCGAGAACCATTGTGTAATCAATAATCCACTAACCAAGTTAATATACAGAAGAGAGAAGGCACAAATCTTACTATACGCTGTGTAATCATGGCATTAGAAGTACAAAGGTGGTGAATTGGCGATAATTATTAGTTTAGAACACAATTAAGCCATAATCCTTAGGGGTTTGAAGCAGGACAAGCTCAAAAGATTGGAAACCCTAGATCTAAATGATAGATAAATTCCTATCTGCGAATGCAAAATGTGTATGGTGAATCCTAAAATGACATGCAACCTATTACATGATTCATAAGATGTTAGAAAGATAAATTAATATTAAACAAAGAATATAACAAAAACTATGCAAATTCACATCGACAATTAATTAAATTGATTCAAAAAGAAAAATGTAAATACACATAAAGCCCTCAAGGTTGTATTGCTAGCGTTCAATACAAAATCCTCAAAAGACTAATTAAATCATACCAAACCATGTCCTAGGTCTTCTAAATAAAATGAAAATGAAAACAAATGTCCGGATGGAGCTGGATCAACAATTAGATCGGTCCAATCCATGAATAAATGGCTCAAATGATGTAAATGTATGGATCAAGCCAAATCTTCAAATCCCTAATTGATCAACGTACAATCTAGGTTGTCCATGGCTAGATCCGTCTCTATCCACGGTGATATATTAGAAATATGCACAAATCATCATCCAACCATGTTAAGGAAAAATCTAGATTTCGATGCATTTTTCTTCGATGGTGTCTCATGATGTCCTCATCAGGGTCGTTGACAAGTCCAATTACGGAGCTCCTAATCCATGCACTTAAGGTGTGTATTCCAATAAACCAATGTACTAAAACGCCAGCCCCAAAGTATATCAGAAATGCCAAAATAATCAAATATTTCCATTAAAATGACCAAAAATTAAAGAGATAAAACTTTTGGCTTCCTTTTAGTACTCTTCCAACCATCAAACGGTTATAATCTTCTAATCTAGAAAGTTCGGCACAAGGTTTGCGTCCAGATTTATTGGAAAGCACTTCAGTTCAGAAATGTGTGTCCCACCATCTTCAGAGGGTAACATTTTGTATGAAAATGCTCATTTTGTCAGCCTCATCAAAATTAGGTATAAATATATGGATGTGAATCTGACAGAAGATATACCTTCTGTTGGATAGTAAATAGATCAATGTTAAATCTGCACCTAGAGAGCAATTCAGAAATCATCTTCATCCATGCCAGGGTTCATCATGTTCACTCATAGGTAAGTTCCTTCCTTGAGCAGGATAGCAATGACTAATTCATATCAATAAATCATCATCCATGGTATTCACCATTTTAGTAATAGATAAGCTTCTTTTTTCCAAGGATAATCAAGGCTAATTAGGCACTTTAAATCGTTATCCACGCTGGATTCACCATATCCAGTTATGGATCATTGATAATGGGCATCACATCCAATGTTTATTCAAGTTGTACAAAACGCTTTCATATCGTGTGATCTGTACAATATCACGATGATGGACTCCTATGGTCTTAAAAATCACATGATTCTCATGGATGATAGAATTTGTGGCTATTTGGGGTTTTAGGTAGGAGAAAATGGTTTTGATATGTTTTTTGGTAGAGTTGTTAGGAGCCTAGGGCCTTCTCTTGCTTATAGTTGGCATTTTAGCAATGTCGATTGGAACATACAAGTATTTTCCTTTTGGAAATTGTAACTCTGAAATTTTCGACAAAATGGTTAAATATAGCATTTACGCATTATGCATATTCATGCATCTTCACCCTTTCTTAGGAATGATATACGCCATCTTCACTTACAAATGAAGAATATTGGAGAAATGCTCATATTATTACAGTCTAGATATCTTTTTAAGTTATTTCACAACTCATACTCGCATATATTTTTGGGAAAACTTATGAATCTTACAATTCTAGCATTTGCTATCAAAACATAAAACAATTTCACAATACAAATACAATTTTTCAAGATATAGATTATGTCTATGACTTTGGGTCATGAAATACAAAAGTTTTTTTATTTAGAATGTATGGAAATGCATGATTTCCTGAGTAGTAGAGTGTAACCCCCAACCCATTTCTTCTCTTTCCTCTTTTTTTCTTGTGAACGATTTCTTCTCTTTCCTCTTTGCTCTCAAAAAATGCATAATACTCTACTGAAATTCAAAAAATGGGGCCAGGAAAAATACAGTTTCCTGAGCATCCAAGAATAAGACCAGCACCTCAACTCCACCAACCAACCAAAAAAAAGACCATGGAAAACAAAAACATTGTTCTAAAGAAATGCACGACACGTAGCATGGTTTAAAGATGGCAAATGATGGCACCAGTACCTTTAAATCCTGGCAAAGCTGGAAAATCCTCATTTTGGATGCTGAATTCTTGGTTTTGCTGGACAATAGAACTGACACCAACACCACCTTGCTTTCGTAGTGACCCTACAATTTAACGGATGAATGGATATTATGATGGAAAAGTAGGAAAGGATAAGCATTGAAGGAAAGCATAGGAAACATAAAAATTGAACTCTATTAACTACCCAATTGTCCTTGAGGACCTCCAGCAGAACTTGGCCGACCAGTCAACTGAGGGAAATCATTCATGTCAAAAGGAGAGTTGTCATTAGAGTTCACGTCATTTAAGATTCCCAAGGAATTTAATTGATTATTCCCTGCTTGAACTTGGCCATGAGATAACGGACCTCCGGAAGTAGAATAAGAATTCCCAAGCATAGAAATCACTTGTGGTGCTGCAAAAAATAGAAGTTCATCAGTTACTGAATCATAGGGGCTGCAACTCTGTGGAGGGCTGAACAGAGCTTTGGGCTTGCTGACACAGAGTGTGAACCAAAGTTGGCCAGATTGCCTCTTGTCTAAGCCCGGCTCCTTTTGTTTTGCCAAGCCTGTGCACCCAACTCCTTTTGTATTTGCCAGGCCTGGGCGCCCAACCCCTTTTGTTTTGCCAACCTGTGCAGCCAACTCCTTTTGTATTTGCTAGGCCTGGGTGCCCAGCCCCTTTTGTTTCGCCAAGCCTGTGCACCCAACTCCTTTTGTATTTGCAAGGCCTGGGTGCCCAGCCCCTTCTGTTTTGTCAAGCCTGTGTGCCCAACTCCTTTTATATTTGCCAGACCTGGGCACCCAGCCCCTTTTGCATTTGCAAGGCCTAGACCCAACTTTAACCCAGAATATGCATTCAGGTTTAGGCTTTTTATTGGACCAAAGATGGGACAGCTTGAATTATATTATCAAATCTAAAAAAAAAAGTATACATTGTTATCAAACAAATCAGTAAATCAACATCATCATAATCAAAGTCATTTATCAATCAATATGGAGTTGGCACTTGGAATTGGTTTCAGCTTTCTCTATGGGTCAACTGCCTATTAAATGCCCATAGGACATGAACCAGATTTGGTGGAAGACGATTCATCGGCACAATCATCTCAAAGGGAGTTAAATTGGGGTGAGAGGTGCAGCAAGTGCTCATGACGCCCTATATGGGCAGACCACTACTTAAGGGATCCCGTGTAATCAAGGTTCTACATGAGACAACTCAGGAGGACCAACTTCAAAACATGAATCAAGTAAGAAAGGAACAGGCTGAAAATCACTGAGGAATCAATGGACATGCCCTAATCAATGTTGACATGGTTGTCATATGAATATCAAACAAGTCCAAGTCAATGATTAAAACCCTTTTGTGTCTGCATGCATGCACACATGTACAGTTCAGATCTGGTGCTGCCAGTTGCATGGTGCAGCCACTTCATTTTTCTTTCATGGTGGAGTCCACACACTAGGGGGCCAACGGGATGGAAATGTCTAGGGCTGGATTAGTGGTGGACCAGGTTTCAACCCAAACCCTAAATTGTAGCCCTTCATTTCTGGGGTCCAAATTTTAAGGCACTTGCACAAGTCATTTTCAAAAAATCAATATATGCAAGAGGGATATGACTGAAAATGGGTCATATACCAACCCTCCAAGTGTATGACCTGACACAATTTACTATCAGGTGATGCCTCGATACAGCAGGTGGCAGCCAATGGGTTTTTCAGTTAATATTGTTAAGTGGCCTTATTTTCAAACAAACCCACTCCATGGTCAACACTCACTCAAGAGGGTCAAGCCAACTTTTCCAAGGACCAACCCACACGAGGGACAACTCTCTGGTAAAACTTTCATATTTATTACTGCTACAGTGGAGAAACTATCCCTCAGGTTGTACCAATCTAGAGAGCGCAAAAGAATGCATGCATGCTTCTGTGAGGATCTGCAGGTTCTTTAATGGCACTACTTTCTGATTAAGACAGCAGACTCAGACCTCCAAAATAGAAAGAAATGGACGTTAATGACCTTCCCAGGATTGGAGTCTCTTTAGTTGCTCTTCAAGGCTGGATATTTTTCTCAAGTTTCTAATTGCGTTAGACATGAAGGCATTCAGGTTATGCACCTTGCAATATCTTTCAACTATTTAGTGGCAATTTTGTTACTGCATAATGACATCATAAATGAACAATTAAGTATGGAAGTGATTGAGGCACTCTCTTTTCTATTATAGGAGGCACACCCTTATCTTTATGCACACATATCACCATTCAAAGCTTTTCAAACCATGAAAAGTACCAAGGAGCATCTCCTACCAAAAATGGGAGTGCCTTGATGACAACCCATGATGTATATGTGCAAAATAAGCACACATTTGGAAATGATATCAGTACGCTAATATGCCAGAACTAAAACTGTACACCAACAAGCAATTGAAACAGTACTAACCCCCACCCCCAACCAAAAAAAAAAATCCTTATGAAACTAAAAACACTACCTTGTGGAAGCACACCACTCATCAACCTGCCAGGTCCTTGTACACTTAGATTTCCTGATCCACCGTTAGCAGTTAAATTTACACGTGATGCAAGGCCAGGAACATTTAATCCTCCAACAGAGCCTATGCTTCGTCCAATGTTGCCCCCACCAACAATATTGCCCATTGAAGAACCTGTAATTCTAGGACCTGCATTACCTAAAATTGGAGAAACTCCTAATCCAGGGACGGCACTCCTGTTGCCAACAGCAGCAGAGGTTGGAGGCATTCCAGGAATAGAACCCCCAACTCCATTCATGGAACTACTGTATGCAGGGCTTCCTACAACATTCATACCTCCTCTGTTTGTGACCCCAGAATGTCCATGCGAGCCACCATGAGAAATCTGCATTTGGAAAGTATTAAAAAACTAGAAGGAAACAGAAACGATCCCAATAATGAACTAATATAATATGTTTCAAAACAAAATTAATAATAATATTCAATAAATAAATAATAATACTATTTTTTATTAAAAAAAGTAAAAAACTAACAATCGAGTTGATAAATATTTCATGCTTTTCCATGTATACAGTATAGAGTAGTGTTCAAATATACACACCATAAGGGGTTCTTAAGGTGAGAGTTCCATGTGAAACCCAACAATCATCATGGGGTTGTTTGTTGGAAGGGCCAAAGTTCCATGTGAAACCCAACAATCATCATGGGGTGGTTTGTTGGAAGGGCCAATACTTGGATATGGTGCCTACAAGAACTTAAATTGGATGACTCTACATAAGATTTTAAAGGCCCCATTGTTTCGGGGAAAAGAAGATACTAAGGCCCCAAAAATCAATGGTAGATAGGGTACAATTTTATCAAGTTCCAATCGAACAAGAAGTTCAACTTGGGCAAGGGATCCATCTGGGTAGAGATCAAATTAGAGGATGGGTAGCGGGAGCAACGTGTGGAAAGGGAGCAAATGGGGTGCAGGATACGCTCCAGATGAGGATTGTCACGGTAAGAACCCTCATTTGGTTCCTGATTGAACTTTTGTGTGTCTACATCTCCTTTCCCTTTCTTGGAGAAAAAAAAGAGATTTTTCCAATGTCCATCAAAACAGTATCACTTGTCCATATAACATGTCATTGAGATAATTCTACAAAGTCTAGAAATTATATGCAGTCCCTTTAACTTGCAAATAAGATAATTCTGTGGAGCCCAAAATGAAAAATTCATGCAAAAATGGCTGAACATTAACAGGGGTTTTAAGATTTGATTCAATAAGTAAGAAGGATCTCACTCATCCTTGTCATGCACACACCAAAAATTAGGAAATTTTCATGCAAAAATAAATAAATAAAACCAAAATAGGAGATTTAATAGAAATTGGTGAGTTACAAAGATTTAACGAACCTCAATCGATAAAATTGTCATGTTAGTGCCTGGACATAGAGAAAACTAGTATAATGTATGTGCTCCGCACATGGGGCCTACTTAAAATTTTATTGACCCAGCCTAGCATGTTTATAGTGCTACTTCGCACCATTTGATGGAAAAGCATGAGTACCTCATACAAGCATACATTAGTCCATTGTGAGCCGTACAAACAAAAGTTTACATGGTCTCATGAAAAGCGGTCCTAGAAGAAAATTGCTAGAGGAAATTGTTATACATAGAGTTATTATTCGATTTGTCACCTGAAGTTAGGATTATCAAAAGGCTATGCACCGAAAGGGAGGTCATAATCGGCAAAAGGGATGGTGGATTTTCTGGCTAGAAAAGAGTGGATGGATACGAGCCTTTTGTGGGTGTATTGTACTAGTCAGAAGTATGGAGTGTTTTGTAGCGTTTGTGATAACTTGCTCAGTTTTGAGTGGAAGTGTTTATGGTGTTTGTGTCAATATGGGTCTGACATACTAACCTTAGTTTCTCTTCCTTTTTCACTTCGAATGAAATTTTTGTTACTGGTATTTATTAAAAAAAATTTAAAAAAAAACTCACAATCATGATCATCAGTGGATGCAATTACAACACGATTGTTTTGCCTAACCAATAAGTCTCATTTAGTAAAAGTTTGGTTGTTATAGGTTAAGATGTTTTTTTTTTTTTTTGGAAGGTTGTTATAGGTTAAGATGTTGACAGCCTCTTGTGTTGTTTATGTTTCCCATATTGTGTCTTTCAGAAGATGGCTCCCTTAGCTTTATCCATTTGGAAGATGCAATCATGCATCTTAGTTTTCTCAATTTGAAAAAGGTAACTTTGACATAAAAAAATGTTGAAATGCATAATTTGTAGCAATAAAGATGGTGTATACATTCATGTTATGTTTAAATATGTTGCAAAATATATAGTCGTTTTTCTTAGCCATCCAACAGATTTTGGCTTTTGATGAAGATGATATGGTTCAACTAAATACTACTATTTTTTTATTTTTTTTGAATGGTTACTGTATTGATAGAAAAAGAGGCACCAAAGGTGCAAATACAAAAGAAAAAGAAGCCAAGCAAAAGTACAAACAGCTTGCGACCCCAATACACTCACGAGGCAACACAACTCTCTCTCTCTCTCTCTCTCTCTCTCTCTCTCTAATTTTAACCTCTCCAAAGTGCAAAAACATTCAAAAGCCTCTTCCCCTGCATTTGTTCCCAGGCACACCTCTCTCTCGTGGCCACAGCCCACATGTAAGTAACTCCAATCTTAGGCTAAGGAGAAATGATAAAAGGAGAGACAAAAAAGATACCTGAGAAAGGGCAACAGGGAGATTGTTTGATGCAAATCGTGCACTAGAAAGGCTTCCGGTAGGCTGTTGGACTCCACTTGAAGGGACACCACCAATTGAGTTTCGGGAAGAAAGGGACCCAGGCATGTTTGGGACATTGAAGTTCCCATGGATGTTATGAATCCCTTGTATGGTCCCACCTAACAACAATAGCAGCAGTTGAACATAGTTGTTGCATTGGCTTCATTTTCATCGATGAAGTAGAGGAGAAAACTGGGGCATAACCTATTCAACTCACCTGAGTGATGAAAAACAGGAGATGATGCAGACTGAGCAGAAAATGATGTTGGAAATGGCCGACCAGTTGAGTCTGGAAGATTTGACGATGATCCACTGAGGTTTGTCTGCAATCAAAGATTCAAATCAAAAGCAGATTTATATATATCAACATTACAAATTTGAACACAGATCTTAAACTCTTAAGAATAGTAAATGGATCCATTGAGAAACATGAACTTCATAGAGGTCACCTTGAATAGAAAAGGCAGTAGGACATCTGGGGTGGAAGATTTCCTCATGAAAACAGGTATGGAAAGAAACCATTCTTTTGTTGGTATCCTGTAATTTTGTGTCTACAATGTTTATCCCTCAGTATAGATCTGCTATGCTGTTGTATTGGAGCCTATATGTTTGTATTCCAATGTACTCAGTTTTTCAAATTATTTAATGAATTCATTGGCACTGTTTGAAAAAAAAGAGGCAGGACTAATGAACATCATGTCATCAACTGTTGAATAAAAAAAAGGAACTAAATCCTGAAACACACATTTGGTTAACAGATGGCATCTACTAGTTGCCTGAGCATTACATTACTTGCTGTCTTGCAAGTGAATTTCTAGCTTAAACGTCGCACGTTAGTGGATTTCCTTGCAAAGAATGAGTCTTTAGACCAGACATGTTCTTGGACTTCTCACTTGATTGAGTTTAATCGCTTTACACTAATGTAATTCCATGTCTTTTTCAGTTTGGCCTCTGAAGTGAATGTAATTCCGAAGTGTCCATCTCAGATACTCCTTGGGCCCTCCTATTGTACATTCCCTTTTTAAATGAAATATTTGTGTTACCTTTAAAAAAATAAAAAAATACTAATAACCGTTGAAAATGATGTTCAAGCACTAGGAACAAATTATAAGCACAAACAGCATGAACCATATGTAATGGCCTCTGCATTAGCTGAAATTTTAGAACCTCTGTAATATCCCCGTAGACTTGACATAATCAAGGTTTCACACAAGTCAACAGAGCATCCAGATAATTCTCTCTCAAGTACTGCAATAAATGATCCATCAAAAGTATTCTTTGCCAAACAAAGTGCAACCACATGATGTAGGCCAGAAGATCCTGACCTCCTCCTATATCTCCCAACGTGTGCCACTCTGTCCAGCAGTCCATCGCCTTCCAGAGTCAGCTCCCTACAACTCGCCACATGCACTGCCTTCCACTGACTTAAAAACTCAGTTGTAATGGGTCCTAGACCATTTTAGAGGGTTGAGGACAAAAATGTATAAGGCCCTCGACCATTTAGAGGGGTGGAGTACAAACAAAACAATATATTAGGTTTTGAAGTGTTGGGCCAAAACTATTCCTATCAATATATGATTCAGGCACAGCTGAAACCATAATGAACACCCATTAGACTACTACTGAATATAGATTTATTAAGTAAGTTTTCAGGTTATGACAAATGAACCTCTGATCGGATCACGAGCATGTTACAGCACTCAAATTCTCAATGGCACTTTCATCTTATGAGAAAATACAAGAATTTTTTTATAATTATTCAGAAGGGGTGAGACTCGGGTCGGGTCAAAACCCGAACAGAGAAATCATGCGGGTCATGTCAGCGAGTCGGGTCGGGTTTGAGGAATTTACAAGTTAACCCGACCCGACCAAACCCAACTCGACCCGACTAAAAATAGGCTAAAATGGGTTCAAAATGTGGGTCGGGTCAAAATTCAGGTTGAGTCGGATAAGAATTCGGGTCGGATCGGATCAAGAATTTCGGGTCAATAACTGGGTTCGGGTTGGATTTTTAGAAACCCGACCGGACTCGATTTCAGACATATTATTCAGTAAGCTTCACTGTTATAATATTTCTAATAGTGTCCAATAAATACAACAATCCTAAGGAAGCCAAATACATTGAAAGGGGCAATGTATCTATGTCATATTTTGTCATAGTAATATCTTGCCTGCATACTTCAATTGTAATCTGGCGAATGTGTCACTTAACACAACAAAAAAACATATGCATCTCTTACTGCCTGACACTCTTTTTAAAGATTATCACTGTTTTGACTAGGATCAGAATTTTTAACATCCACTTGTTGTTAAAATGAAAACAGAAGAAAGAAAGAGATGCAAGAGAAGGGAAGAAAAAATAGATAATTCTCTATGTATTGTATTGCTTGTTTCTAACATTGTCACAAATGCCGTTCTCGGGCTATTAACGGCGATTGGTAATATCAGGATATTTTCAAATTCTCATATTTTTATTGGAAAATTAACAGGAAAATCTCACAAAAAATATAAAATAACAAAAAATTAATAAATAAAATAAAATATTAAAAAGGAATTTACTATAATATATCGGGATTTTATCGCTCTATTACAATTTATCGCATTTTAATGTGATTTTATCGAGAATTTCCACAATGCCGATAAATCTCGGGATATTAACGATGATTGATAATTTACCGATAAAAATGTGGTAAATTTGAAAAGATCGGAGATATTTGTTACATTAGTTTCTAATGGGAGAAAATACATGAATATATAGAGTATTGAAAGTCAAACAAAGCAACAGAAAAGGAACGAGAATATTACAATCTATGACAGCCGCAAGTCAACTATAATAAAAACACATGAAAAATGTGGAATACACCTTTAATATCTACATCTACAAACGCCCTTTCAAATGAGGACTGCTTAGAAATGAGGACGATCTGTATCTTCTGTGAATCTTTAGAAGAGGATGTTAATCACCTTTTTGTTAATTGTGTAGTTGCAAAAGGTATGTGGACAAAATTCGTCAACTTCTTGGGAATTCCTTGGGTTTTTGCAACTTCTTGTGTAGAAACTTTTGGAGCTTGGAACCTTCCGACGCTGAAACCTAGACTGAAAATTGCATAGCAAACGATCCCGGTTGTTATTCTATGGACTCTGTGGAAGGAAAGAAATGCAAGACTCTTCGAAGGAATATCTTCTAACGACGACGACCTCTTCCCAAGTGGAGATGGTTCGTATGGATGTTGGCAGATCCCAATTTCAAAGGTCTAAAAATCAACAATCTCATCTTATCTTGGGATGGTTGTATGAGTTTCAGAGGAGAAAAGTAAAGCCGATGGAGGAGTGGGTGCCACCTCGACAAGGTAGCATAAAATTTAACATCGATGGAGCATCTATAGGGAAACTGGGTACAGCTGAGATTGGAGGCGTTATTAGAAATCATAAGGGTGAAACTTCCATCATGTTCAATGAGTCGGTGGGTATCAAGGATTCAAATGAGGCGAAAATTCTTAGTATTAGGAGAGTTCTAGTCATTTGGAAGGATTATGCGGACTCAGCAAATGCACTCAAATGGGGAATGGGGTTGAGGCGTCCACCTTGGAGACTGGTCAATGTGGTTAGGGATGTGAGAGAATTGGCTAATGGGATGGGAGAATCTCTTGCTAAAGTAGAGCGCTCAGCTAATGGCGTGATGGACTATTTCGCTAAACTGGGAGTTAACAATCACTTTGCAGGTGTTTTCTTCATTTGATTTTCTTTGTTATCCTTATTTTTATTTTCTCTTGCTTGTTCTTTTTATTCTTTTGGTTTAGTCTAATCCTTGTAGACCCATCTTTCTTCACGACCACCCCAATCGTCTTTTTTGTGACTAAATCTTGAATAACACAATAAGAAGGGAAAAAGGTCACAGAACAATTTACAACCTTAGTAATTGAACTAACAGATAAAAGATTATTAGACAATCGGAAAACATGAAGAACTAAAGATAAATCCAGAGTAGAAGATATAGGAATCGTCCATTTACCATTAATGAAGGTAAATGTCCCATCAGCAAGTTTAACATGTCTAAGAGAGAAAATTAAGAGAGAGAAAAAAAAAGATGAGACATACTTGACATGTGATCTATAGCCCTACAATCAATAATCTAGGGACTGTCAAATGAGGTCTGGAAGGCAGATGAGATACTACCAGATTGAGCAATCGAAGTTTGGGCATAACTAGAGTATTAAAGGTTCTTATGTTGCATCATGTCATACTGTAAGAAATCAAATTCTTGTCGAGACACTTGAATAATATTATCCCCAGGAAAAGTACGGATAGAGAATTGTCATTAGGATTGATCACACTAATGAGATCTAGAAAAAAAAAAAAACAGCCACAACAGTTTTCCAGCAGATCAGCCCACAACACTATCAAAGAGAGCCCCACATGCGACAATATTGAAATCCAGCAAATATGATACAAAATAGGGGTAACGGAAGACACTAGAGAGAAGATCTAGTAGCTATTTTGGCAAAATACCCTGATGTGGCAAGAAAAACTTCAAATCTGGCCAGATTAGACATCCCAAGTATAGTTTTAAAAGAAAATTGCAGAAGAGTGGGTCCCATACTGATTGAAATCCAAATGCACTCAGTGGAAAGGGCGACAGTAGTGGTGTTGATATTAGGCAGAAACATCAGGAAGGGAGCCAGATTGAAGGGAAAATCCTAAAAACTGCAGGTTGTAGACGTTTGAGGAAAAGATAAGGAATATCGCTGAAACTGGGCCCCACAAATTAGTGAAAGAGATGATCTCCCTTATGGATAGATTCTAGGTCAATGGGCAAAACCCGTAGTGCAGGTTTGAGGCACAAATATTTTGTGTAGACCCAGATCGAAATGAAGAAAAACTGCCCTTGTTCTGTAGTGACGTTTAGATATTTGATTTGAAGAACAACACTTGTGGGCCCCACGGAAATCCAGAACCAAAAGGCAACCACATGGATGCACTCCATGCCAAAATATGACATAGGGGTGGTGGACTTTGAGGATGAAGTGCAAACAATGAACCAGATCTGTGGGTGAGAAGAAAGGGTAGTGTAGAAATAAAACAAGTTGAACTGCTATTGTAGAGAAATCCAGAGACATCAAAGCCAAATAGATTTGAAGTTTGAAAGTGCAACAGCAGTGGTAGTTGTGTCACGGAATAACCCAACAGTGATCAAAAAGACGTATCTTCACTTTGATACCATGTTAAAAGGAAAATAGGGAGGGAAAAAAAAATACAAGAAAAGAAAAGAAAAGATAGAGATAATTCTGTGCATTGTATTGCTTGTTTCTAATGGGAGATAATACATGAATATATAAAGTATAAGGAGCCAATCAAGGCGACAGAGAAGAAAGAGAATATGTTGCAATCTATGACACCCACAAGTCAACTATAATAAAAACACATATAAAATGTGAAATACACTTACATCTACATCTACAACACTTCTCCTGCTATTTTATCTATCATTTTGAATACCCTTGGAAAAATGCAATCCACTAGGTAGGAACAATATTGTGAAAATCGAATCGTATCGGAAATCGTTAATACATCTTAAATCGCAAATCGTGTATCATAAATCGTAGAATCGTAAGATTCATAAGTGTTTTCCCTAAAAAATATTTAATATATGAAATAACGTAAAATATAACTAAAATGTAATAACATGAGCAATTTTCCAACTTTCTTTCAATATTAAATGAATTTTATATAATTAGTTCATTGGAGCTCAAATTTCAATGATCTAACTTCCAAAAGTGTAAGACCAGTATATAATCCAATTATACTATGAAAAGTCAATAATAAACTAAAAAAACCCTAAAAAAATTGAAAGGTATTAAATGTTCATCAACTCAACCCTTAAAAACCATTAAAACGAAATGTTTCATGCTTTTACACTCCTAATAACCCTATAATTCTATTATTTATACGAATCGTAAGATTTGTTGATAGATACGAATCGTTTCTCTTATCATATCGTATGAATCGTAAGATACGAATCGTGTATCGTAAGATTTTAACAACCATGGATAGGAACTTAGGAGATATAGCAACTGAAATATGATTGCTAAAGAACGAATAATTTAATGCTAAGAAGCATTTCTAACTTTGTACGTGAAGAGAATTTTCTAAATGTATATGGCTCATTGGATGCATAAATAGTTTGTTGATGAACTCAAGATAGATGAGAAGAAAATTCAACTAACAAAGAAACATTGTTTTCACTGCAGAAAATTTACATTCATAAAAAGTACTAAACTTTTATATAAGCAGTGAGATCATTACTGAATTATTTGCATGCTACACATCATCTCCAATAATGGGAGCATAAAGCAGCTGAAACTAAGAAACAGCATTTAGTGTGCATCTTCACAAAGTTAAACAATGCCAGGATTGACCAGTTTAGAAGCATCTACTACCTCAACACTTCCTCATGGAAAATACATGTGAAGGAATGATTTATTTATTTTTTTGGTGCAATTTGTAAGTGGCATAATGAGAATTCATGAATTTAGCTCAGGAATATCTTTTCTTGTAGATACAAAGCACACCCATTACTTCCTTTTCAAGATCAAACAGAACTGTTAAGGATTTCTTTAGAAAGGAAACAGAATTATTAGTTAATTTAAAACATAATAAGAAGGATATACCCATCATGTGTCAACTTGACATGCCTTGATCACAATACTTTGCTTTAGCAGGTAAATAAAAGTTCTATAAGCTAAAGCCAGTCCTTCACAACCAACACTGAAATAGCACACTACGCTTGTGGAGATGTAAAGAAGAGAACGTACATTCAGTAGCCCAGACATTTTCAGAAATCCAAATAGATTAACCGTAAAGTTTGTTATAAATCCAGGTGTTATTCTTCTCTGTGCTGTTTATGGCTTGACAGAGTTTTCACTTGCTAAAGTTTTCTATCTGCTGAAGCCAAACTCTAATCTGAAAAACATGACTTTTATTAGAAGAAAAAGATTACTCAGTCCAACATCCAAATAGTTACAATGACAAAAGAACATATGCAATTCCAAAGCACATAGCATATATTGCATAAATTTTTAGCTGAAAACACAAGTATGTCAAATCTACTTTTCCTTTAAATGGCAACATGACTCTAACCCATGATTTTTATGGTCACAGCGGCGAGAAAATGCCCATTGTGCGACAACAAGTTCATGTCCAAACATGTGTGTTTCCTTTTCTTAATGTTGCAATCATGTGTGATTATTGAAATTTCCTCAACAAGAGTCATTTAGCAGCAGACAAAAACTTCCTAAAAGAATTTTACAAAAAACGAGGCAAAACATACCAATTATTTATAATAAGGAAATAAAAGGCATAGTTTACATACTACAAGGACCTCAAAAAAGCTCCGAAAGAAGCCTATATGTGCCTCATCAAAGAGTAAGTTCATCAGGATTCTTTTTGCCTTCTTTCACATTGCAATATACACTACTCTAGAAGTTGTATGAATGAGGAATGCTTAAAAAATATCTTCTGACTTAACATTAACTTTATGAATGGTATATCTAAAAATTTCTTAGAAAAATTTGCTTCTAAGTTCTAAGACAAGAAATGTAATGAGACTTCTTGGGCTTCCCTAAACTCATTAAAGGATCTGCCCCACAAGATCTTGTTATGTTGCTAAAAAGTAGGGCTGCAACTCGGGTCTGGCAGGTCGGGTTCCTTAAAACCCAACTCGACCCGAGTTGATATATATGGAACCCGACCCGCATTTTGAACCAATTTTAGACTAATTTTAACCGGGTCATGTCGGGTTTGTCGGGTCTGGTTAACTTATAAAATCCTCAACCCGACCCGAATTTCATGCGGGTTTTCTTCTTCTCAGCCCGACCCGGCCCACTAACTTGAAATTCTCGACCCGACCCGCATGATTTCTCGGGTTAGGTCATGCGGGTCGGGCCAAAACCCGACCCGAGTTGCAACCCTACTAAAAAGATACAAAACCATATAACACAAAGTGAGTCCAAATTTACGAGGTTCAATGATGATTCCTAAATCCACATGCAAAAAGGAAGAAAGCTTCACTAATATCAAAGAGCGAAGAATGAGAAAATTACAATGTGAACAACATAAAACCAAGAGGCAACCTTATCCTAACCAATAAGAGAAGACCTTCTCTTATTTGGTTTGAATAAATCAAAGAGGCTAGAAGAATAAGTGGATTATTGATGCGGTGGAAGCGGAGAGGCAGGCGGCTGGTGGCTGAAGAAACCCATTGAGGGTACATCCGGTCCCTATCAACGCAGGTGACGGCGGCATTCTTCGTGGCCTCATCTTCACCGAGACAAGGGTGAGGAGAATAAGGGAAAGGAAAAAAAAAAGGGAAAAGGGAAAAGAATGGACGGGATCCCTAGTCTCCTTCTCTGTCACTTTTTCCAAAAATATGATTGTGGTTACATCCCTTGCCCTAAGCAAGGCCTTTTATACTAAAAAGGGAAAAATGCAACGACTAAACTAATTACATTAGAAAAGCGAGATTAACAAATAAAATTAAAATAACGCAAAATAAAATAAAAGTCTGAGCAAAATTATTAGCAGGAAATTAAGATGGAGTGTGAGGTCCATAAGCGATCGAGTGTTCTACATCAGTCCCCTGATCTTACAAAGAACTCGTCCTTGAGTTGCACGGGTCCATACTAAGAAAACAAACACTATATGTAAGAAAAAGGCATTCCACTCCTAAACACTACCACCAGCACCAGATTTGACAACTACTAGCAAGGCAAGAGTACCGAAATCAAAGAGATCAGTGCCTACACCATGGGTCCTCCTGTGTGGGCACGACCACAATTCACCATGATACGACCATGTGCCATCAACTTCTTTTTTCAAGTTCCAACTATGTCTCAACCTCTTGTAGTTGCCCCAAGATTTTCCATCGGAAAACAAGTCCCCAATTATAACAGCAAATCCCTCTGGAACAATAACCGACGGAGAAAGGGCATCATCAACATGTACATGAAGAACACCACAAGATTGATTACACTTCTCAAGCTGGGATAGCCCAAGATATTCCCTAGCTTTATCAATCAATATCTCATCAATCTCCACACCTTTAAGTTTTAATGAAGGCCATAACTCAAGTATTAAACGTGTTGCATTTCCACCACCCAAACCCAAGATTACAATCGGGCCTTCGAGCATCATCTAGTGCTCCTTATAGTCGAGATCGGAGGCGAGAGCAACGAGATCAAATCCGGAGAAGAATGGGGCCTGCAAGCACATATTCCCGCATTGGACGATGCAGAGCTTCGATTCCTGCATCTTGTGGTACAACATTCCACCGTTGCTAGCACCTTCTTCCATCTCTTCCTCCTCTACTCTCCTTTTCCTTTGAAAACTCGCAAACAGGGAAAATGTTTTCCTTGGAAATGCAAACTCTCTTTCAAAATTGCTTCAATTTTCTTCTTTCCTTTTGTTTTCTTTCTTCTATGATCAGCTAGTCTTTCCTTCTTTTTTTCTTCTCCGATCTGCGACTTTTTTTTCCTCGATCTTCTGCTCTTCCTTTTCTTTTTCTTTTGTTTCCCTGTCAACGTAGAAGAAGAGGGGGAGAGAGAAGCTAGGAAACGGCGTTGCCCCTGTCAACGCAGAAGACACAGAGGCCAAGATAGCCTCGCCGAGACGCGATGAGGGAAAGGGGCCGCGATGGTGAGATGCAGTTGACACCGTGCAGCGCCGGGCGGTGGAAACCAAGAGAGTTTTTTGGTCCCTGTGGCTCTGATACCACTTGATGCGGTGGAAGCAGAGAGGCGAGCGGTAAGTAGCTGAAGAAACCCATTGGGGGTACATCCGGTCCCTGTCAAAGCAGGCGATCGAAGCATTCTCTGTGGCCTCGTCTTCGCCGAGACGAGGGTGAGGAGAATCAGGGAAAAGGGGAAAAAATTGGGACGGGGAGCCCTAGTCTCCTTCTCTGTTTTTTCCAAAAATAGTATTGTGGTTACATCCCTTACCCTAAGCAAGGCCTTTTATAAAAAGGGAAAAATGTAACGTCTAAACTAATTACATTAGGAAAGCAAGATTAACAAAGCAAAAATAAAACAAAGCAAAATAAAATAAAAGTCTAAGCGAAATTATTAGCAAAAAATTAAGACGGGACGTGCGGTCCACGCGCGATCGGGTGTTCTACATCAATTATGGTATGTATAACACGAATTCCAAGATGCCAACTCACTTGCAAGCTTAAATACAAGACCCTCTCTCCAAGCAGAAAACTCACAAGGCTCTTAGAAAAAAAAAAAAAAAAAAACAAAACTTACCAAAAGAAATCTCGACCCTTCTCTTTAAGTATTAGAAATCCTCCAAGAATATCTCAAAGCATATCACATGGAAACCCTAAAAAGATAAAACCACTGTTTAAAATCCAAATTGGACCACCCAGTTGAACTAGGTTGAACCGGAACTGGAAAGGCGAGTGGTTCGGCCAGCTATATGGATCATTCTGAGCAAGAACCTACTTTAACCCCACGTCCGATTGTTAAACCATTCAAGTCAAAAAAACTGGGCGATTATTTCAAAATCGATTGTTTTTTAAGTTTAAAAAAAATGTCTTTATTGATTTTAGGATTTTACTCTTACCTTTTCCATTTACCCTCAAATCCGAAGTGATTTGCATTTGACGATGGTGAAAATGGAGTTTTCTCTACTCACACACACTCTCTCTCTTTAACGCTCTCTCTTTCGATCATTGTGTGACTATGTCCCTCCCCATCTCTCGTCTCTCGGTTGTATGGATTTCCCCCAAGTGCCCAACTCTTCTGAACCTCTTAGAGTCGAACTCTTTTTCACCTTTTTTACTCTCCAAAGTTAGGACCATTAGTATGGCAAGTGTAAATTTCTACACAAAAATGAGATAAGATATGATATTTTGAGATTTATTAACCATTTTAAATGAAATACAATATTTATATTTATTTAAATATAACAACTTATTTTTTAAAAAAGTTTTTTTTACTTTTTTATTTTAATTCATGAAAATAGTTGGCACTTGAAATTCTTTATTTTGTGGTTAAGATTATATGTATGCAGTCATATTATATCATGGTTTATTCTGACTTGCATAGTCTGATTGAACCCGGTTGAACCAAATCAAAGATTAAATGGTTCGATGAATGGTCCAGATTTAAAACATTTGATAAAACTACATTGTCGAAAAGAAAGAAAAGAGAGAGAGAGAGAGAGAGAGAGAGAGGAAAAAACTTATCCAATGTTATCTATCTACATTGAGTATCTTCTAAGGAAAATAGTATTATTTAAGTCCTCTAAAGACTGCACAAATAGTCTCACATTTTGGAATGAGAAGGGTTCATTTCCATAAATATGAAACGAGACACAAAGGTTAAATAGGTGGCCTTTAAAGAGTTGAATTAACAAAGGAAATGGTAGGTTGTAGAGCGACCATTAAATTATTTATGATAAGGTACAGTGAAAATGTAAAACTATAAAAATAGACCCTAAATGGATAGAAAATTGGCTTTGTAGATGATTCTACAGTCAAATCACTGTGCGACCCAGCAAGTAGAACCAAGATATCCCAAGTCAACTTGACATGGTGACTAACCAAAATACGAGCCTAGATATTAATTTTCAAACTAAGTGAGAAACTACTGGCCCTGAAGTTACATAACTCCTAACAAGACTTTGCTAGGGATTGCCATCAAATAGAGAACTCCAAATGGTTCAATAGAAATGATCACTAGTTTTATTTGACAAGGGAATACAAGGTTGCACAGAAACTCGAGCAAAACTACCGTACGACAAGAATCCAAATACAGAAATAAGAAAAAAAAATTCAAAAAGGAAAGCTACGAGATCAACAATGGAAACATGAACTATCTTGGTCATAATCTGCTCAAATCTTGAAACTAGTCAGCAGTTGACACCCAAAAACTCCATTTAGATGGTTGCTAAGATGTTCCTTTGAAATTTACTAGATCAGCAATCAGCTAGTTCTACACCCTCGTAGGAGTTACTAAAGACTACTGTTCCCCTCAACCCCAAGTGGACCATTGAACAACAACAAGAACTAATTGTCATCCCACCAAACATTTACAAGGTCCATAAATGTTCTACCAATTATTAAGAGCTCTAAGAGAGAGAGAGAAGGGCATTGCTTACAGAATTTTATATATATATATATACACCTCTTTCTTTTATTAATACTAAGATGCTGAAATGGTTTTAATAATTCTTTTGAGAAAACTCTTTTTTTTTTTTGAAACTTTTATACCATATTAAATTGGTATAGTAGATAACACATTTGTTTTTATTTTTAAATTAAATTCTACTTAAATTTTCAAATAGTATACTGAAAATCTATGTTAACATTTGAGAAACCAAATACCCCTATACTAGTGTTGAATCCGAACATATGTATCAGCACCAATGCAAAAGAGCTCATTTAAAAAAATAATGCTAAAAGTAAAAGCATAGATAGAGTGGAAGCAAAATGTGGATGAGCATTTTGATCATTTAACTTATCAACTGAATGAGAGATCAATTTGGCCTAAATTGAAACACTTACTTTGGAATATGCTTGGAAACAAATTGCTCACGAGAGTATATCTTCACAAAATAATTCATTGTTAGCACCAACCTGCCAGAGATGTGCTTGTCAAGAGAGAACCACCACAGACCTTTTCTTATGTTCTGAATTTGCAAGGTAAGTAAAAATTGAATCAAGCATCAACAACATCACATTTCTAGATTTTTTTCAATTGAAAGATAACAAGACCACATCTTTTAGCCGGCTAACTGGTTCTAGGCACTAATGGACTTGAATATGGTGGTGGCACCGGTAGCCTGCACCTTGGCTCTTTTAGAAGGCTCAGAATGCATTAGTTTTTGGCTCTGTTAAGATGAAGGAAACATAAAATACAGAGTTATTTAGAAAACTTAAAAACAAGGGATTCCCCAACAGGTACGAATACCCTAAGGAACTTGAATATGTGGATCTCCTCCTTGTTACTCTATTTAGCAAAAGTAGGGGGAGAGTAGAAGATGAGTGAGAGAGAGAAGGTGAGAGAGAGGGAGGGAAGAAGGGAGGAGGGAGGGTATACCCCCGCGTTCCCTACAATTTCAAGAGGAACAAACATCCTCTCCACAAGAAAATGGCTCATCAGGGAACACATCCGTCAAAAAGATCTACCCAAACAGGGTAAGCTGACGTTTTTTTAGCGGTTGGGTCAAGTTCCCCACCCCACCTCCCCTTCAACTAACATAGCCTTTCAGGATGGATATCAGTCGCTGAATCAAATTATCACTCTCATGAACACTGCCAAAACAAAGTGGGAGCAGGCCAACAACTTGGGTGGAGATCACCATTCCCATGTAATTTCAAATTGATTTTGAAAGGGTAGTTCAACTACTTGGGGTTCAATCAAATATCCTATCTTATAAGGTCAAAACTTCTGCCATGTTAACGAGTCTTATACTTAGTTCACAGGACCAAAATGAATCAGAGACCGTGGAGGGCAACATACCCAAACCATTCAAATGCGCCCAAGACCAACAACTATCATTGGGATCTGAGAATTCAGTGGCAGAAAACCCAGAGAAACTTTAAAAAAAAAAAGGAGTGAATGCTATCAAAAAGAACTTAATAAATGCTCTCTTTGGAATTATAAATTCTGCATATCATTCTCAAAGTATATATGTTATCCACAAGAAATTTTCTGATTGTGCCCCTAGTTGGGAACCTAAAGGAACAGTGCTTTGATTTCTTGTATGGTAATCAACTCCACCAGAGTTTTTTTACGTACATTTATTGATATTCATGGAGATAGTCTACCAACGAAATAATGCAAGACCAAGGACGTGCTTAGAAAACGTCAGATTTTGATGGTATAAGCTTCAGATATTGTCATATTAACTTGTCAGAGTTACATCCTGCCGTTTGCCAACTATTAGAGAACCCTTGGTTGCCCCAATCACCGAACAAAACTTGGAAAAAAAAAAAAAATTGGGAGCAAACATCCAAATTCAGCCAACAGTCATCTAAATTTAAATTGTAAAAATTGGTGAACAACATTCAGAATAAGCCCACTTCTATAGAATCAGTGATTAGAAAATAAGATAACAGACATCCAAATCCAACTCATAATCATTGAAGAGAAATTACGAATTTAGTGAACAAACATACAAATTCGACCCAAAACCACCCAACTGGAAATTTTAAAAATTAGAAAGCAAGCATTCAAGTTCAAGCGATAGTAATAAATAAATATCTTGATATTTAGAAAATGGAAAAAATAATTAAAACCATATAAACATGATGGAAAAGAGAAAAAACACATGAGAGAGAGAGAGAGAGAGAGAGAACCTCGACGGGGCACAAGGGAGGATAAGAGAGTTTCGTCTCTGGATTGTGAAGAGAGGAAAGGAGAGCGAGAGCAATGAAGGTGAGGGGCGCGGATTTCCAACTTGGGGGTACCTCTTTCTATTTACAAACAAATCTGGTATTTTCTCATGTATATATTCTCGCCTGTATTCACTTTTGCCAAACAGATTAACGTGACAAAGGTATATTTTGCTTCAAGAAAATAATATTTAATTTTACCAGTCACATTTTTGGGCAAATCACTGTTATGGTCGGATACTATAAGGGGCTTGAACATTGATCATCATAACAAGATTTAAAGACTTTCTATCCGTATGATCTTTTTCTTTGTTTATTGACATCAAATTCAAATATAATAACAAAAATATTAGTAAATATAATTTTTATCTAAATTTTATAAATGAATAAATAATTTTTCAAATAAAGCATAGCATTAGAAGTAATGGAGACAATAATGCAATATAAAATAATAATAAAACTTATTATGATATTCTTAACATTTCTACACTCGGTGAATGTCCATGGACTGGTTTCTCTATAAGTATAAAAATATGTGAGTTGGGTAATTTTTTTTACTAATTTGAAGTTTGAATTTGAAATCGGAATTCGAAGATATATTAATGATCGAAGGTGATTGGACAGTCTTGTTGAGTAGAAATAACCAATGTTATCAGAATCGGACCGTGTACCGAACCGTCTTCGAGGAGGTCAGGGTTCAACCGGGTTCGACCGCAGTCAAAGCCGGTAAAAGCCGGTCAAGTATTAAAATAATATAAACATTATAATAATATTAAGTGAGACATATTTTACCAATAATATTAATATAAATATTAAAAATAACATTCAAACTCTGAGTAATATACCAAAACGGTGAAATATATAGGATAGAAATAGTAATAAATTTTTATATTTCAAATATACACATTTTTTTAAGGAGAAAATTTAAAAAAATAAAAAATAAAAAATAAAAAAAAAATCAAAAACCATGAACCGCGGTTCACGGTTCACGGTTTTGGTGTCAAAACCGCATAAAACCGCGGTTTTTGACCGATTTTATGGGTTTTGATCGTCGGCCGATTTTTTCGCCGGACCGAACTGCGGACCACGCGGTCACGGCTGAACCGGTTCGGTCCGATTTTGATAACACTGGAAATAACAAATGTGTACATTCTTATTTCAAGCCTTGAAATTACTAGTTTCTAGTCTTCATCTCTTGCTGTCGAGTAAGAGACTCTCCTTCAAAAGTTTTCTAAAGCTAAGGTGGCCTCATCTTATTAATGGCTGCCGTTACAGATTGTTATTTTTGATGAAGAGTCGTTTATTTTGATTAATTTTTTAGGATACGTGAAAATCTCTAAATTTATATACACCAAATAAAATTAGAAAAGTGACCGTTTGAAATATAATTGCATCTAGAGATTCTTAGAACTACTTATCTCATTACAAGGGTGTAACTCAAGCTAGATAGGGTGAGACCGAAATCAATTTGGGCTAAGGCTTGTGCTCAAATTGAATCCATACAACTATAAGTACATGAAATCGGGTTGGATTTTTAAAGAGTAAACAAGGGCCTATATACGCCTTTTAATTTTTAGTCCCTTATTCAAATGAGTTTTAAATCAACTCCTACTATTGATTTGTAGCATTAAACGGTAATGGTTCATTGTTTGTTGCATGCAAATTATTGATAGGATTATCAATTGGATCAAAAAAAATCCTCATCATACAAATCATTATTACAACGACTAATTCTATTACATCTATCACATCAATTAAGTTTTCAACTTTTTACATATAAGCTCTAAAATAAAAAATCAACAAATAGATTTTAAGTTCTATCATTCAAAATAATAAAATTAATTCTTAAAGATAAGATGATACATTTCTTGAAAGAAGAGGATTAAGGTAAGTAGTTATGAATGAAAGATGGAGAGCAATGAGAGAATATATAGATGACCAAGATTAAGTCTGTGATGAACCGATAGAATTTAACAATGTGCAGGGTATCTCATGGGTGAGCCCACTACTCCTAGGGCACATTAAAGTTAGGTCATGAGGACTCGAACCTTCAACCTCCTGCTTATTGAAATCGGGGCAAACAGTTGAACTACACTCATATAGGTTAGAATTTGTATAAAAAAAAAAATTCAATCATTTAAATAGAAACCATCGATCATTTCATAAAATCTCATTCTTTCTTACAACTTTTTTGTTACTTGTGAAGGATAACATGAATACTAAATTTTTAAGACAACAAATAAATACCCATCTTTCATCTAATGACATAAAACACCACAGTAACTTAAAATTTAACATGGACCATTTATATTGATCATCTTCCAATTCCTCTTTATTTATAATGGTAAGTGATCCATGAATATAATACACTCTCTCTCCCTAATGGACTTAGACTTCTCTCTCTCCAATAATTTGCTTCAGCATATAAAGTATGTAAGTTAAATAGAGGACTTCAACTTATAAAAGAATTTGAACTTCTAGAATATGTCTCAAAGCATAGCTTTAACTCATATTATCTATATATGAAATCTAATCTCATGTTAAATCAAATGCATGGTCAAATCCATAACATTATGATGCAGGCATCGGACCCGATAAACCCGATTCAGGCCCGATCAGTGACGAGTCATCCCAATCAGATCAGATTCATGAGTTTTTTCTCCGAATTCATGCTCGGACTGGTGGAGGAAAGTGGGGACCTCGGACACAACCTAATGGACCCACTTGCACCATAATTAAAGTCCATTTAAAATTTTATGGGCCTGGACCCATTTGTAGACGAGTTGGGCCTTAAAAGCCCATGAAATTAGATCCAAATGCTCTCAACCAGCTGGGCATCCGAGTGCCACAATAGATGCTGACATGGAGGACACCTAGGATGCCAACATGGCATGGGAATCTTGCAAAAATCAACGAGTAGAGTTGTTGGATCGTTGGAGCCCAAATTGGAAGGCCCATTTTAGTAAATGTTGGCTGGGACGTGTACAACAGATATGGGATTGATTTGGAGCATCTAAGAACTGAAATTATTGGCTGGAAATCCTTGCAAACAGTGAAACAAATCCAGTCTGAAACGTGCGAACAAACTAAGAATTGGTATGGGCCAAATTTGGACCTGATCTTTAAGAACCGTTTTGGGTAAGCATTTTTTGGTGAGGTTGATTTCGCTAACAGTTCCATTGATCTTTCTTTTTCCTTAAGTGATCAAGTGAACTGAGAGAAGGTCTTTCACGGTTTCACCATTGAAATCCTTGATTCGAATTGAACAATTCGAATCTAAAATCTATCTCATTCAATTTTTTTTAAAAAACCCAATTTTTTTTTTTACGAATTGCATAATTACACGATTTTAAATTTCCATCTAAATACATTCATTTTGAATAAAAGGCTTTGGGTTTGAAACTTTTAATGTTCACTTGCATCTCTATAGTCATGGATTATTTCATAAAATTAACAATTTTTTACCTATCTATAAGTCTCAACATACAAAATTATTAAGTTTCACTTGCTTATGTCTCACTCGTATAATTAATATATTGGAATTTCAAATTGTCACTCAATAACATGATTAAGTTACAAGTACTCATGATTAAATTTTGAATCATATGACAAATAGTGGTAGATGAGTCTCTTAACCTCCTCAAGCTAAAGAAGGAATATAGGTGTCTTAAAAAAAGGTTATTATAAAAGTTTAATTATCTATTATATCCTAAAATTAATGATTGAAATGAGATCTTGTTCAATCAATTCAGATTTTATATCTTAGATTATATGAATAAACATGATTAGCAAGTTTTTTTTTTTACATTTGGCACATTCATTAGTGCAGGACGCAGGAATATTTACAAGAGATAAATAAAATTTGATTACACTTACCATCAAAGGGGATGTAGCTCAAACGGTAGAGCGCTCGCTTTGCATGCGAGAGGTACGGGGTTCGATACCCCGCATCTCCATTTTATTTATTTCTTTTTTTTGGAACAATTTTTAATATAAAATTCATGTGCATGCACATGTATGATGAAATGCGTTAAAAATATTTATAAATAAGTGCACTTAAATGTCGACAAAATTAAATAAATCCATGTAAAATGAATTTAAATCCAATATTTATCCTTTTCATAAACTAATAAAAACAAAACAATATTATTAATAACACTTGCTATCACATAACTAAAAAATAAAATATTTTTAAATAAGTTCTAATCATTCTACTTAAACATTAAAGCCCTTTTTTTTCTTTTTATATTATGAAGGAGCTTCGAATTTTTTACAAGTTTTTTTAAACAATCCTATTTGTCTTAATTCAACTATGTTATATAAATTTCAATCTATGTTTCAAACTTAAAGTTGGATATGATTATAAATTTTATTTATCATACAAAATAAGAGTAAAACTTTAGATTTATAATATTAAAAAACAGAGGTATTTTATATTTTTGGCCATTTGATTGTTCAACTTAATTTTTTTTTTTCAGAGTAAAAATTTTATATGAAGGAATTTTGATATGTTAGGTCCCATTTAGTTTATTATGTTTGGGTAGGGTTAGAACTATATCAAACTTTAATTTTAAAGAAAATCTTGAAAGCTCTTTTTGCCCTAATTCAAAATATGCTTTATAAATTTTCAAAAATTGTAGTTGGATATGTACAGTCTTCCATTTTACCATCTAAAATGAATCTAAACCTTTATATTTACCAAAATACAAAAATCAAGTGCATATATTATTTCTAGGCATTTGATTTTTCAACTTCGATAATTAATTTATGGTAGTAAATTAGATAGCTATTTTTTTTTATACGGCTCAAACTTGATATTTTAACAAATTTTAAGTGTCTACTTTTTGTTTCTTAAATTTGTAAAGTGACAAAAAGTTTCACGTCACTTGATTCGAAACCAATAACTCTATATAATACTTGAAGCACCCTCCTCTTAACGGTTAACTTTTGAGAGTGAGTTCTACTTCAAAAATGTTATCAACTAATGGTTTTATAACATGGTATCAGAGTAGGTTTCGTGTGCAGCCATAAGGTTCAGTTGCACGTAAAGATGGTTCTGAAGTACGTAAAGGCGAGTCTCAAGTTTCCACGAGCAGCCATAAGGTTCAACTGCACATGACTCTATATAATACTTAAGGCACCCTCCTCTAAACAATAAGTATTTGAGAATGAATTCTCTTTAAAGAATGTTATCAAATCATGATTTTCTAATAATATTTGTATAAGAATAAAAATTATATTTCATATCAAACAAAAAGATAATCTTTTTTAACAATGTGGGGTCTAATCTTCAAATGTTTTTTAGTCTTAGATATCAGTCAATATTAAAATATTATTTTAAAATTCAATAAGCATCAGTTAGTATTTCGAATATACCAACAAATATCTTATCTACAAAGTTTTTGTTTCATATTTTATATTATTTATATAATCAATATGTTGACTTCTTATATCAATATATGAAAATCTAAAAATATTAAATGCATATTTGTGTCTAATATTGTAGATAGAGGAATGCAATAATTTCCAATTCTGCAGGTTCATTCCTGATTCACGTGGTGGTTCACCAAACACATGAATCTTGTGTCTGATGGAGATGGTCAGGACCAGCTATATATAACAGTTTGGGAGGTAAATTAGTTCCTGAAATTGATAGGAACTCCCTCCGTCCCATTTTAATTTTGTCATTTGAAATATTTGTATTTTTTAAAGAACTCTCACTATAGGCTAACATTTCATGTAATTTCATCCATTTTCAATACACTTTATACTAAATGAGACAATTATTTTGAGACAATTCTAAAATCCATATAGGACAATTAATTTGGGACAGAGAGAGTAAATGATATTTCTAATTTTTTATCATTTGAATAATGACAAGTGGATAAAATGATAAATCAGTTGCCTCTTATTACCAAAAAAAACTGCTATCTCTATTCTCCATTCTCATATTTACTTGTAGATCAATTCACTTTGATATCTCCCCCTTTCGAAACTAAAACTGGGATTCAATCATATATAAATGTCTTTAATGATAAAAGAAAGATAGATAAATATTGATTTACATTTAACTCATGAAGTTTGGAGTGGAACTCCTCTGAGAGGTTTTTCGAAGTCCATATTTGTTTGCGTTAATCATGAAAAACTTTATATCTAAAGACTAAGATAAAGTGGGTGGCTAAAATATAGAAAAATTAGTGGAGTTATACATAATAAAAGAGTCCTGAATTGCTTAAAGGAATGATTATGTAAGTAGTTATTTGATTCACAATACTCTATGCAACAGTGTTGGATGATGAAAAAAAATGAAATATATAAAGTTAAAATAATGAAAATACATATCCTATATTGGATGAGGGAATTAACTCTAAAGAATAGGATTAGAAGTGACTGCATTAGGGGCAATTTAAAATTGTTCTAATAAATGATAAATTAAGATAATCTCGTTGAGGTGATTTGATCATGTAAATAAAAGACTAGAGAGAAGCTCGAAGTGTAAAGCTGAGAGGTTACAAATCACAACTAGAAGGAGGAGAGGTGGATCGACCAAAGAAAATGTAGAGGGAATGGATAAAGGAAAAAATAATAGATAGTAGACTGTATAATTACGGCAAATTAGAACTCGAAAATTGTTCAAGATTTAAGATGTATGATGTGATTTTTAGTATTTGATAATAAATTATTTGATTGATGTGAATTTTAACTAAAAGGCTTTGGCTTGGAGGCTTGGCAATTTTAAAGAATTTTCCAACTGAAAAATCTCTCTATCCGCACACACTGGGTAAATCGATAGGACTTTACTCTATACATATTCTCATAGGAAGTGGCCCTTCATTAGAGCTCCCATGGTTTGAACCCAAGACCTCCCTCTAGAGATCTTGCTCCCAAACCAATTGGGATAACCCCTTGGAGTTTGGAGAGAGTCATCATTTGAAGTTGACAGTGGAATCATTTGCTAAAATGAGTTTAAGCAGGCCCATATTAGTTGAGTTGGGCTCTTTTGCTTCAAAAGAGAAGCGATGGGTTGAGGCTGCAACACTGATGGACTTGGCTGGGCTGGGTTTAGGCCTGCTAAAATCCAGACTCAATTTGTATTAGGGGCTCAGTGCTAGCCCTGGACCAGGGCTAAAAAAAAAGGTGAACCCGAGATCTCGGGCCCACGAATATCACCCGATATCTTAGCCGATATTGGGTGATATTTCTTTCTATCTCTTTTTTTTTTGCCAAATCTCGACCGTATCGAACGATATTGGCGAGATTTCTGTCATATCGGCCGAGATATCTTGGGCGTCCAAAACTCGAAATTTTGACCCCTGCCCTAGACACATCTAAACCTGGAACTTAAGAAGGGGAGCCCAAATAGTAGATTTGACCTTTGCTCACGATTGTCTTGAGCTAAAGCCATGCTTGGCTTGGATTACATTGTGAAATCTTATAAAAGAATATAAAATTAAACAAAATCACATGCACATAATATCTGAGATAATATATAGGCTGCGTTTGGATGAGGGGTAAATTTGTAGGGGTTACCCTTATAAATATTTTGCTGCAAAAGAGTTTAAAATGTGAAATTGAAGGGATAAAATTTAAACTTTTTACCATTACCTTTTGATTATCAAATGAGAGTAAACAAGAGTTATCCTTCATTACTCCAGAAATAAATACAGCCTTAGAGTATTGTTTAAAAATAACTAATTTTTTAGGATCAAATTGGGCTTTAGTCCAATTGCCCAAATTGGTCAAATTCAAAATATGCTGGCCCAAAATGAGACTGGTGTGATTCAAGTTAAGTAGAATACTAGTCGGAGGTTGCGGGTTCGAGTCTCATGGCTTAACCTTGGTGTGCTTTAGGGGTAATGGGCTTATCCGTGGGGGTTTTATGCTGGGTATCATGCAGTTTTCCACACGTAAATTTAAAAAAAAAACACTAACCGTTATAATATTAATAAGAGTGAGGGAGTTGCTTTTGGTTTAATTACCGCAAAATGGGTTTAAGAGAATAGAATAAGTAGAAAAGTTTTAAAAATGATTAGATTGGTTAAAATGTATAGGGACCATAAGTAGGATCTGCATAAAATTATACCTCTATTTGATTATTTTAATGTTATCACCATAATATTTATAAATTGTGGTGTTATAGATTTTATATAGTTCATTTGATGAGTTAAAATGATTTAATATGCATAAAATTACACCCACACTTTATTTTTGTGTTGCTCTAATAATCTCACCTAATTATATGTTTAAATAATAAGATCTTTTTTCTTAGTCCATTCTCCTTAAAATAACTTAATTACGAT
The DNA here is from genome assembly GCA_022113865.1 of Chimonanthus praecox. Classification (NCBI taxonomy): domain Eukaryota; kingdom Viridiplantae; phylum Streptophyta; class Magnoliopsida; order Laurales; family Calycanthaceae; genus Chimonanthus; species Chimonanthus praecox. Next base: position 9,731,524 of record CM039095.1, on the reverse strand, counting down.
GTAAGTGCAAATTTTCTTAAAAACGTAAGACTAAAAAAATCCAATTTACTAATAAATTATATACGTTATTAAATTGAATGCAAATGAATGTCTAATCAAATTTACAATCAATGCATCCAAGCTGTTCACAGATTCTAAAAAATATCTCAAAGAAGCGTTATTTGATCCTAATCCAAAAATTTCCCCCAATGTAATCTTGAGTTTAAAATTTCGGGCGAACTGACCCAAGTAAGTCAGGTCAAATTGACTCGTCTCAATAGAATTTCGAATTAAATGAGTCAGTGAATTTTTTTAGAGTTTTTCAAAAATTTAGTTGAATTTCTCAAACTTGATCAGATTTAGAGTGACCCATTTCGTCCCAGTGTTTCTTTTTTCTAATTTTATTGTTCAAAGAACCACACCTATCTAGTTTCAATTTTTTTTTTTGAATTTACATAAAGAAATGGGATACTCAACATAAAACCCTCAGGGGTAAACTCACTACCGTTAGGGCACACCAATGAGAGCTCGAATCCACAATCTCTCACTTTCTGAGACAGGAGGCAACCAGTTGAAATAGACCCATCTGGATTTCAAATTTTGGTTTGGAAGAAAATATTCTGAATTTTTTTAATATCAGCTGCCATTTTCAATATATATATAAAATAAACTAATCAGCAGATAGTTTTTTAAACTGAGATCTTGCTCTTTATTTTGGTGCCATTATTATACTTTAAATTTTTAAAAATCTCATACAAGTCAGTCCAAAACGGCTGTCGATTTGATAAGATTTAAATTCGAGTTTAATTTTTAAGTTTTCGAATTAAAGATGGATTGAAAAAAGGTAAACAGATCCAATAATTTTCATTAACTTAAAGAAAAGGTTATCAAATTAATTTTATTTATTTTATTTTACCATACATTTCAGTGAAATGGTTGTATGTATACTTGTATGTCTTATGATGTGGTACTGTCATTTGTGCATGCGTATGCTACTCAATTTTTTCTCCTTTTCTAAAAAGACACTGACATCATATCGCATGTTTGCTTATTGTATTACAAAGAACCCTAAATAATTTCAAGGGTTTGTTGTGTTGGGCAGAATTCACTTAAGAAAAGGGAGATCTAAGTTCAAATTTTATCTTATTTTAAATGGTCACTTTGTAGTTTTCTCCATTGTGTTGGTAGAGAAGTTTGCACACATTTCAAAAATTAGTCGATGTTTTAATAGACCCTGACACTTCAATAATAAAAAATAAAAAAATAAATTACTAAAATAATAAATTCTATTATAATGATTTATGAATTTATTTTAGCCTATTTGATCCTGAAAATTTATTTTAGCCTATTTGATCCTGAATCTAAAATTATCACTTCAAATCGATCGAAATTTCAAAAGAATGAGCTGAAACTAGCAGATATTTTGGTTTATTTTTGGTATATATTGATTCTTTTAAATTTGAAAAATCTAATATTCACCGATTTTTTTTTTCAATAAGGAACCCAGATAAAAAAAAAATTATATTGGTGGAAATTTTAAATTTCCCAATATTTTTAATGTTGGATTTGGTCAAAGCGATATATCGGTCGATATTTAATATCGGCGATATTTTTCTCTTTCCTCTGTTTTTTATTTTTATTTTTTAAAAAATCAGAAAAAAATTAGAAAACAAAGAAAATTATGAGGATCATGGATGTCTAATTTTTCCATTAAATATCGGTCATTTACATGTTCAAATATTATTTTTAATATATCGGACATTTAGTTGGATAGTGCATATGCTTAGTCATTGATTATATGCATTTGGGCTTGACAAGTTTCAACTAAAACTTTTATTTTGGCTGAGTATATGAATTGTTTCAATTTATAAAAAATGGAGTATGTATGCTTTAAAATTTATATTCTTATAATCAAATTAAATTGATGAGATAGATGGAAAAAATGATCAATGATAATAATGGTATTGATGATAATGATCTGATATCTTTACAGTAAAGATAGTGATGACAATGATGATATAGAAAGTATAATACTAAGATCCAAGAGAATGGTGGGCTTTATACTCTAAAAGTGAATTTGATTAAATCATTCTAATTATTATTTTTACATGATATGATTTTATTCTTTTTTTATTTTTTTTATTCAGTCATGTAAAAATAATGATATATCGGTCATTTGAGAGGAGCCCATTATCCAAAATTTATATAAATATAAAATATTCATTATCCAAAATAAATTAAGCATATATATATATATATATATATATATTTATTCAAAATTTTAAATATGAAATATCAGTCATTTTTTACTAAAAGATATCGGTTTTTTTTTATTTTTAGTTCATCTGAGCAGTAGATGGTAATCATGGTCACTTGGATCATGGTCCATGTTTCATGTACATGACAACTCACATAAACATTAATTTTGATCACCAATTACATGGGATAGATGATCCAGACGAGTTGAAGTGTTGACTGTTAGGACTCGAGCTCCAGCCCAAAAGACTAGCTTGTTAGATGGAGTGATCCAAATCCTTTATAAACTCTTAGATCAATGTGAGACTCGTTCACAGTAGACCCAACAATCTCCACCTCAAACGAGACCCTCCTGTGGAGAGAGCGACACCGGTCATCCCGTTCGCCTGAAGGATCTCGGAGCCTACATGAGGTAGCCTGAGACCTGGTTCTAATACCACTTATTAAGATCTGAGTTTTCAGCCCAAAAAACTAGCCTGTTAGGTGGAGTGACTCAATTTCTTTATAAACACCTAGATCTCCCTTTACACTTTTAATGTGGGAGTCGTTGACAACCTCAACAATGGCTAGAAATGTATCTCAAGAATCGAGAGTCCTAAGTTCGATTTTGACTCTTCTCCAAAGAACCACTTTTCGTAAAATTAGTCGGTGTATATATATTGTGAAGATTACACATATTCTGAAGATTAATCAGGTGATACACATAGGAAAAAAATTACGAAAATCATAACGGACACCCACAAATCATATTTTTCTAGAAATCTAATTAGATTTGTCGGTCCACAGGAAATTTCCAATCCTTTCTACGTATGCCCTGTTGCCTTCATTCAGGTACATGTTTTGGTTTCTTCCTGTTAAAATAATCTTAGAAATCTCACTCCTTTGCATTTGTAAAAAGGACGGCCCATTTGGCCTTTGCTAATCTCCATCTATCGCTTTCGGGTAGTCTTTCTTGGGCTCCACCCAACAATCATTTCATAGCCTACGTCCTCTTCTTCTTCCAAAAGTATATATAAATAATTAGCAAACTAAAAGATCCATGACACTCAAGTTATAAATTTTCATGGGGACCCATTTGTAGATCTTGGCCCAAATTTGCTTATAAACTATTCATAAAAGTAAAAAAAATGTTTCCACAAATATTATGTTAACGGCATGTTGATATTTGATAACATCAATGGATCATTCGGACAATGGTAAAAACATAAAAAAAATCTTAATTTTATTCCAGTGTTATGAAAATGTCATCGCGAATGATAATAATATTGGAACATCGTAGAGATATATTACGATAGTTTTATGATATTTATATATAATCTCTATGTTTCAGATGTACAATATAATACGTAAAACTCCCATAGATGTAATTCAACTGGTTACCTTCTGTTTCAGAAAACGAGATGTTGCGAGTTCGAGCTCCCATAGCCTAACTTTGGTGTGCTCTAGGGATAATGAGCTCACCTCTGATGATTTTACACTAAGTATCCAGAGGTTTCCCAGATGTAAATTCAAAAAAATATATAATTATTTTAGATAAAATTTTAATATTTTTAATTTAATCATTTTGCTATTTGAAATAATTTTCAGCAATGTCTTGATAAAAATCTAAAATTTCATAGGTCTCCTGTCATCATTTCAACGCTTGAATTATTAAGTCCTATTATTACCGTTGTTGTTGTACAACTAGTGATCAAGTATCCAAATGTGGAGGAAGGAAAAGAAGGAAATTACCTTATCCACGGTAGGAAAAGAAAAAAAATTGGAAATGGACATCTGGCATGTGGACTATTTTTTAGATAAAGATTGAGACATTTGAATGATGGCAAAATCTAATTGACCAATGACTCTAAATATTAAAAAAATATAAAAAATGTGTGTGATGGAGAGATCGTCTAACAATATCTAAAGAGAGGAACCATGACAAAGGGTTTGTTTTCCCTTGGATGATAAGCACATTGGATCGGCTATGAATGAAGAGTTTTGGGGAGGGGAAGAAGAGGAGGGGTAAAGAGTTATTACGATACATTCAATCTAGTTCAAATTTAGGTGAGTTGAGCTGAATTTTAATAAATTCAATCTAATTTATATAAATAATTATTTAGTCCGACATGATCCGATTTGAGTTGTTGGCCCAAATTGTTTAACCCAGTCTGACCTGAATTGTTGGCCGAATAGCCCAACTCATTTTTAGCCGAAATTTGAAGGAAAAAAAATCAACAACAGAGATTGAATTGATTTTAAATTTCTGAATCAGCATAATCCAAATTCTATACGAGTTTTTTTCTCAACCTTACCAAACCTAAATTTACAAATACATGATTTATCAAGTCGAGTCAGGCAGGTCAGGTTAACCCAATTTCACCAGTGAGAGCAAATATAATTTTTCATTAAATAGTTTTTTTTTAAATTTCATTAATAGATAGAAAGCTATTGAGTCGAATCATGGTCAAGTCAATTGAACTGGGTTGAGTGAAATCTTAAAAAGGATGGGTGTTATCATCCATTAATTGGTCGTCTAATAGATAAGCTGTGAGAATGACAGTAGTACCACAAGTCAAGTCCCACTGCCTCCTTGATTTAAGGCGCATGTTTTTGAATATTCATGGAGACCATCACACCACCCTCCGGTGCCTACCCTTTCTCCATCAAATTCCATTAAACAAGGGTTTTTTTATTTACACTTCTCAATTTCATAATACCTCATGCCTCTGCTACTGGACCACTGTAGATACTCATGGGCATCTTTACCACACATGTGATATGCATGTGATCCCTGTAAAAAAATATTCAAAATATGGGCCATATGTCCATAAGTTTCATCAACACCGGAAGGGGGGTTGGGCTGATAGCTAAAATCCCATTTTGCGAAATAGAAGTCTAGAGTTTGATTCTCCCTCCATTTCTAAAGATCACTCACCGCACTCATCGTAGATTTACCTAATGTATATGGATAGGGAGATTTGTATATGCTCTAATGATTATTCTACTCGAATGCTCGGTGTGCAAACCTTGGTCATAAAAAAAGAAAAAATCTCATCATAACACCATCTATTTTAGATAATTGCATGAAGTTTAATTTTGTTTCATTTTACCACTTAACATGTTTTTTATCAATAGTTCATACTAAAATTTCTTAAGATCAAATTATATTGAGATATTTTATGGGATTTTAGGTTTTACATACTTTCAGTTTGTATTCAGTTTGATCCATTTAATCATATTTATTGTAAAATTAAACTATTTGAATTATATTTTTCAATGAGAGCTTCTCTTACACATCAAAATATATTTTTTTCCAATTTTTAGTCAAAAAATATGTTGATATGATATTTTAAATGTGTACACGATTTTTTTTTTTTTTCAATTATGAGATTCTTGACCTCTATGCATCTGAATTTTGGATAATCCACGTATTTCAATATGGACCGTTGGTTGAGCGTTTTGGATCTCTTAGTGTGGACCCTATTCATGTGATGTTGTCTTGCGTACAAGATTTACCAAAGACTATTTAAGAAAGCTGCACTAGTCTTTCTTTAATTCTTTCCAGATTCTAGATTTGACCAAGAGAGACTCCTAAGGTAAAAAAATAAATATATAGGTATTCTACTTGACCGATTGTACACCTTCTCACTAGAGACTACTTTATTAGGGTCCTATTATGAAAAAAACTTTAATATATTGATTTTATTAAAAATATTTTTTTTAAATTCATATATTAAAAACTATGAAAAACTTCCATAAAAAACCTAGACAAGTGATATCCCTTATCTAAAAGTACACCAAGTTAATTTATAAGAGTTCGAACTTGTCACGTCTTGTCACGTCCCACTTAGACGGGATGTAATGAGCTGACTATACTCTCTTGAGTATTAATTTAGATTGTAGAGTAAAGGATGTTGATATTATAATTATATAAATAAATTTTACTTAAATCTTTTATCCATTTTTAAAATAATTATCAGCTCCATTTTAGCAATTCATTTGCTTAGTCCATTCTTTATATTTGATTGTTTTCAAATCAACAATTATTTCTTTAATTGTATGTTATCATCAAAAGTTATATAATTCAAATTGCGTCACAAGAACTTGAAGACTTAATTATATGAGAACAACCACATATTTTTATATAAATAATAAAAATAATATGGTGTTTATTTCTCTCTCTTTCTCGATTCCACTTTATAACAAATTTAACTCATTAAAGTTGTTACTTTCTTTTCTAAACTTAGATTTAACTGTCTTTTCATATACATTGGATGCATGATCACTATTGAATTGATCACGATAGATAAAGATATTTATTTAATGATTTAGGGCTAAGATAATTCATTGGATCTCATTTTGGACAATTTGAGATCTAAAGATTTATTCATTTTTCTTAATGAAATGAAACGTGCCTTCTAACACAACTTGATAGAGTACATATAGGCCATTTTTCACGATCCTTTGTATAAAATTTAGTTTGTGGGACCCACATATACATAGTGAATTCATTCGGTCGTGCTCACCTACCTCTTTGAACTGCGTCTATATCTAATTTGACATTAATCTAACTTTTACTGTTTCTTAATCTAATTTGATGAATTTCTATCATCAGATAAATTTGAAATTTCGAAAGGATTAAAATCCATATCTTCCCTTATTTAGTCAAGATTAAAATTTTATAAGATTACAGATTAAAATTTTATAAGATTACCTGAGAATCAATGCAAGTTTTAATTTGATTACTCCTATGTAAGGTTCACCTAGACCCACATGGATGACTGCATTTGATAGTAGGATGATAGTAATCTAGAGGCATGAAAAGCCTCCCAGATAAACGATTATATAAATTCAATCCAACCATTCAAATTACATGGTGTTCAATGGCTATGATCAAATCAAATTAAATCTTCATTCAGATTATTAACAATAAGCACTTCTAATTTAGATACTGAGCAGATCATGTAGGTGAGCTAATGAGCTCTAATAAATAGGTTAGACCATTGTTTTATAAAATTGGTTGTGCTTTATTACTGTACTAAAAATAAAATAAGGGTAGATAGATAGATGGTTGGATGTGGGCCTACCTATTTAATAAGGAAAAATATAGATCATGTGCTGCATCAAATATGCAATTTTCTTCTGTATCACTCCACAACTTATTACAACTGTCTTAGTTTGGAAATTCTCAATTCTGCTAATAATAGTTAACTTTTCCCTGGTTTTAATTAACATTCAATACACACTAATTTTTAATAAATAACAAGCATATAAATCCTAGTAAATTATTGCTACTTTTTCTTTGAACAACACTTGAGCTGATTCTTTATATATCTAATTTTGAGATTTTGACTTTATTGTTGTTGCGGTGATGATAATGATAGATTATTATATATCAACGCTATTAGTTAATATTTATTTATTTAATTATTATTAGAGGTGAAACTTAGGTTGTGTTTTAATCTGACCTACATGATCCGATCTGAGAAATCAATGGGTTTGGGTTATGTTTTTGTATATCTCACGTCAGATTGGGTTGGAAAAAAATAAACCTGCATGAAATTCAGGTCGGGTCGAGTTGAGAAATTTAAAAGCAATCTGACTGACCAGACCCGAGTACACAAGTTATAAAACGACACTCGGGTTGAGTTGGGTCAGAAATTCAGGTCGGATCGGGTTGAGTAACTCAGGTCAGCAATTCTAGCTGGGTCTGGTAGGGTTCAATAATTTTTTACATGGGTTGGGTTTATTGAAACTCGACCCAACTCAACCCGAGTTTTAACGCTACTTATTATGATGGAGAACTCTAATACCTTTACCTCTCTCAGATTATGAGGGCGTTGGATATAACTCTAGATGTACGCAGTCTCCGACAAGCCTCAAGCAATGGGTGACTAAAGGCTCGAACTTGGGACCAGGTGTTCAAAATTCAGTATTGGCCGATATTTTTCTCTCTTTTTTTTTTTTTTTAAAAAAAAGGCCAATATTGGCTGATATTTGGACCCCTACTTGGGACCTCTGATTCTTGAACTAAAATGTCTTTTAGTTGAACTACCTATGTAAAGTATTAGTTAATATTTATTTACAAGATTGAAGTTGTGAATATTGGTGGTATATTATTTGATTTTATGGCTGATATTATGGTAGATTATTAAATGAGTGACAAAGATATATTGATAATAAATTGGCTACTAAATTAAAAGAATTTGAAATTTGATAATATCCATATTCCTTGGCCTGTAAGTTTATCAATTTTCAGCTATTTATGAGGTAACTATCAACTATATATTGCATGTCTTTTTTTTTTTGTTAATTGTCTTGACAAATTGTAGTGATTGGGAGTCAAATGATCCTACCAAAATATAATATAAATTATTGTCATGCTAAATAAGAAAAAAAATTAATATTAGTGAACATTTCTAACAATTGAATCTAAAGTATATTTCTAATTTCTATCAGTTACTTGTTTTATCTTAAATTGAATGAATAAAAAGTCCAATAAAATTAATTATTTTCTATTTGGAACATATAGTCCATATTATAAATTAATAGATCAGATAGATCTCATCTATATCTAATCACAGTAGCTTATTAGAGTGCTCCAATTAAAATTGTATCTTTTAGAAAATTATTTCTTAAAAATCATTTATTTTAAATCAAAGTAACTAATTTTTAAATTAAGTCACTCTCTATATGGAATTCATTATTATCTCATGAATTAATTTTATATTCAACTTTAACAAATTTTAAAATATGTCCACCCTTAAATTATAAAGTTCCATCAAACCCATATTTAAAATAATTTACTTCACTATTTTTTTTTTATATACTCATGATACATATCATTTAAAATAATTTATTTCATTAATTACATATCATATATATTGGATAAGTTGAATGAAAATAACTCTTTGAGTTGAATATGAATCAAACACGAGAACTTCACTTTTTTAATCGGGATTAAAGAAAAGATTTCACTTCAATTTAGAGTGGAATGATTTCAAAAATTAACTTTTTCTAAAATATTTTTTTCCACATAGGAGAGGTAAAAGTTTTTCTTTGAAAATTGCCCACAACACTTCTGATTTACTTCTAAAGATGATCAGACCGTTAATTTGATAAGCTGACCTCAAGAAGAAAGGTGCCTTTGATGGGAAATCTTCAAGTCCCAATCAACTGCCCATGGCAAAAGGACCATTAAGTAGAGAAAATGACCCATTAAAGAGCCAAAGAATGGACGGCTGGAATCTCCCCATCTGAAATGTTCATCAGCAGTGGGCCCCACAGCACCTTCCTCTGAAATAATAATAATAAAATTAATAACAGCAGCAAGTAACTAAAAAAGGAATCAGATGCTGCAGTGCTCTCCCACACTGTAAGAAATGAAGCATCAAAAGGCCACCAGCCCAGTTGCGAGGAAAAAGGCCACCAAAAGCAAAGCAGAGACAGAAGGGAAGAAGCGAAGCTGAAGAAGAGCAAATGAAAAGAAAAGAAAAGAAATAGAAAAGGAAAAGGAAAAGACTCTCTATATCTGAAGCTGCAAAGAAAAAGCGGTTTCTGGTTCTGGGTCTCGGTCTTCTGTATTGCAGGTGCTACTACTGTTTTGATCCAATCCGAATCTGATCTGATTGCATTTCATTTCATTTCGTTGTAATTCCCTCTCATTTCGATGCTGTTTGGACTCTCTTCTTTCAAAACAACGACCGTTAGAGTATTTTCACCGTTTTCCACTGATTCTGATAGTTCTCTTTGTTTTCGCAGTCGCGTGGTGGATCCCCCAATCTCTGCTGCAGATTTACTGGGCTTGGATGAGGATTTGAGCGTCTTACACTTCAATTGGAGAAGGCGCGTTTCGCCATTTTCGTAAATTATCAGGTATTTGACCATTTTGTCTTATTTGATCTCAGAATCTCAGTTTTGATGGATAGACAGGAAAGTGTTCTCTAGAAATGGATTTTACAATTTTTGGTTAGAAAACTGTTTTTCTTTACTTTCCACGAACTTGCTAGTTTGTGATTTTTCGTTGTCTGCTAGTTACGTGTTACTGTTCGGATGCTTGGAATTGGGATTGAGACCTGGAGTGGATTGGAGGAACTGCATTGCTTAGATCTTTATTGGAATTTGGATGTGGATCATGAGGAACAGTGTTGACTTCTATCTTTTGTTTCATATAAACAGGGCTGGTATTTTTTTTTTAAACAAACGATTGATCTGATGCTTCTATGTTGACGGGAATTGGCTTTCAATTTGACTCTGTTTGGTGGAAAGCATGATGGAGGTTGGAGAGGAATGGAGCAGAATTGGTGCCAGTTTGATGCATGTATGTTGATCAGGAATATGCTAAAAATTTCTATGGCGTAGTGGGGAATTTAGAGGAATGAAATTGAATAGATGTCATTTTTAAAAGGAAAATCGCACCAGTTCACTTCCGTTGCTCTTCATTGCCCACTATCCTTACTACCAATGGTTCTTATAGGCATCATGTAGTAATGATTCCTCCTTCAGGACTCTAGAAGATCCAATCCCAAGCAATTTCTAGAAGTCCCATTCTAGCCAATTCTTAAGAATACATTTTCAAGAAATGTATATATATATTATATATATATATATATCATGGGTATTTATAGTTGACATTGAAGGTGAGACTAATCCCACAATATACACAAAGCTGCTTGCAAACCTCGTGTGGTAGGTTAACCACAGGGAAGGTCAAACCTGAGAAAGAAGCAATTTTCTCTTTAAGAAGCAGCAGTCGACTTCTAGGAGTGACTCAAACGCATTTGCCATGAACCATTTCTCACTCATCTTTACCTCATAAGCTGTTCTAGCTATACCCAACACATGTTTATTAGGAAGTAGTGCCACATCAGAATGATTTGTTCAGGTTTTTTGAAGTTAGGTACCAAAACAGCCCTTAAGTTGGGATACTGCAGACATCTATTGGCCTAAAAATAGATGGTTAAATATGTTTTCAGCTTTGGTGACAGTTGGACAGGGGATGTTAGGATCCTCAGGTCTGGACGACTTCTTTGGCAGGCTTATCCATGGTGACTTGATCCCCAGCCATGGAATGTAGCCCACGTAATTCTTTCAAATAATGACTTGTTTGGGACTTGATTTTTCAAGTCTTGTGAATTGAAAGCTAGCCATTTTTCAGCATTTTTTTTTTCATATCTTTCCCCTTCTAAGGTCCCCCACCTCACCTCAACCCCCCCAAACAAACGAAAAAAGAAACCCCTTGAAGATGGGTATGGAGTTTTGTAGTTTGCTTGATCAATTGTTTTGAATTTTAGTTGCAGGTTGCTACTACAGAAGAAAACCGGTGTAAATAGTAATTAGAGGAAATGTCAAAGTCTTCTTATGAATCTTCCGAGTTCATATCATCTAGTTCTGAATCCAGGTAACTAGTTTCTCTTAAACCCTTTTCTGCTTTTATTTGGCCTTATTTGGAAACAACTTGTAGGAACTTCTTTACTGTGATTTACAAATCTCAGGGCATGGTAGAATTTCTGATATTTAAGATTTTAGGTGTCAGGCCTTTTTGGTTGTCCCCCTTAAAATATCTGTATATGGAAAAGCATTAATGTTCTAGGAACTGCTGAATTATAGAGTTAATAAATATTTTTTTGGGATTTGGCCTTCACCCAAATACATCCTTGAATTTGGATCTATTTGCTCTACTTGTGCTAGTCTTGCAGTGATGAAAATATGATTTTTGTGGTTTACTGAGAAATGGTTGCACCCAGTCATTTAATGTCCACATGAAAATTTGAACCACTGTATCGTTACAAGTTGTTCTGTTCTATGATCTTCGGTTGAATTTAACAGTAGTTGGAATTATTTTGAAACCTTTTCTCAGATGTTTGAAGTAACTTCAGAATATTTTACTGACTCACCGTTTACACCCTGTGATGTGTTTCTACTAACACTAAATTTTAGATCCTGACCAAAAAATTTCTTTGGGTGCTGTTTAGGGAATCAAATGGAGCAGCAGCAGGGTTGGACGACCCTGATTCCACCATGGCCACTGTTGCTCAGTTTGTTGAGCAACTGCATGCCAATGTGTCCTCACCACAAGAAAGGGATTCGATAACAGCAAATTTGCTTGATCTTGCCAGATCAAGAAAAGATGCAAGAATTATTATTGGTTCCCACTCTCAAGCAATGCCACTGTTCATCTCTATCCTCAGGAGTGGAACACCAGCTGCAAAAGTGAATGTTGCTGCAACTTTGAGTGCCCTTTGCAAAGAAGATGACTTACGGGTGAAAGTTCTCCTGGGAGGGTGCATACCTCCATTGCTTTCTCTTCTTAAATCTGGAGCATCTGATGCTAGGAAGGCTGCAGCAGAGGCCATCTTTGAAGTTTCCTCTGGTGGGTTATCTGATGATCATGTGGGGGTGAAAATATTTGATACAGAGGGGGTGGTGCCAACCCTGTGGGACCAACTTGACCCAAAGATCAAGCAAGACAAAGTGGTCCAGGGTTTTGTTACTGGAACTCTGAGGAACCTCTGTGGTGACAAGAATGACTACTGGCAGGCCACACTTGAAGCTGGGGGAGTAGAGATTATCATAGAACTTCTGTCATCAGATAACACAGCAGTACAATCTAATGCAGCATCTCTACTCGCTCGTTTGATGTTGGCCTTTAGTGATAGCATTCCCAAGGTTATAGATGCCGGAGCTGTTGAAGCATTGCTTCGTCTTCTGGGCCGGGAAAATGACATTTCTGTCCGTGCCAGTGCTGCTGATGCATTGGAGTCCCTCTCATCCAAATCTACAAGTGCTAAGAAGGCTGTGGTGGAAGCAAATGGCATACCAGTTCTTATAAGCGCAGTTGTAGCTCCTTCAAAAGAGTGTATGCAAGGGCAGTCTGGTCAGGCTCTACCTGGTCATGCAATACATGCATTGGCAAATATCTGTGGTGGGATGTCATCTTTGATACATTATCTTGGGAAACTGTCCCAGTCTCCCCGTTTGCTTGCTCCTGTTGCTGATATAATTGGAGCACTTGCATACTCATTGATGATTTTTGAGCATCCCTCTAGTTCAGAAGAACCATTTGATGCAAATAAGATAGAAGATATTTTGGTAGTGCTATTAAAGCCTCGAGATAATAAGATGGTCCAGGATCGTGTCCTTGAAGCTCTAGCGAGCCTCTATGGCAACACGTATCTCTCGAGATGGTTCAATAATGCAGAAGCAAAACGGGTTCTCATTGGATTGATAACCATGGCGTCTGTTGATGTTCAAGGACATCTCATACACTCATTAACAAGTTTATGTTCTGATGGGGTGGGTATATGGGAGGCTCTTGGGATGAGAGAGGGTATTCAGTTGCTAATATCATTGCTTGGATTATCGGGTGAGCAACATCAAGAGTATGCCGTTGCTTTGCTTGCAATATTGACAGACCAAGTTGACGAGAGTAAGTGGGCAATCACAGCGGCTGGTGGCATCCCTCCTCTAGTTCAGCTATTGGAAACGGGATCTCAGAAGGCAAAGGAGGATGCAGCTCATGTCTTGTGGAATCTATGCTGTCACAGTGAGGATATTCGTGCCTGTGTTGAGAGTGCTGGAGCTGTTCCAGCTCTCCTGTGGCTTCTAAAAAGTGGTGGTCCCAAAGGTCAAAAAGCTTCTTCAATGGCTCTTACAAAGCTCATACGATTTGCAGACTCTGCCACTGTCAATCAGCTGTTAGCTATGCTCCTTGGACAGTCCCCGAGCTCAAAGGCCCATGTTATTATTGTTTTAGGGCATGTGCTTACCATGGCATCTCACAAAGACCTGGTGCAGAAGGGAGCTCCTGCCAATAAAGGCCTCAAGTCTCTTGTTCAAGTTCTTAACTCCTCAAATGAAGAAACCCAAGAGTATGCAGCTTCTGTCCTAGCTGATCTATTCAGTATTAGACAAGATATTTGTGATTGTCTGGCAACAGATGAAATTATTCATCCGTGCATGAAGCTTTTGACAAGCAAAACTCAGGTCATTGCTACACAGTCGGCTCGGGCCTTGGGTGCACTTTCCCGTCCAACCAAGGCTAAGGCTGCAAACAAGATGCCTTATATTGCCGAAGGAGATGTCAAGCCTCTGATCAAACTGGCAAAAACTTCTTCTGTCGATGCTGCTGAAACTGCTGTAGCCGCACTAGCCAATCTTCTCTCAGATCCGCAGATAGCTCGAGAAGCTCTTGTTGAAGATGTTCCCTCGGCTTTGCTGAGAGTTCTAGCAGAAGGCACTTTGGAAGGCAAGAAGAATGCATCACGTGCGCTTCATCAATTACTAAACCATTTTCCTGTTGGAGATGTGCTCACTGAAAATAGCCAGCGCCATTTCACAGTCCTTGCTATTGCTGATTCCTTAGCTGCGATGAACTTGGAAGGGGGTGATTCTTCTGATTCTTTGGAAGTACTTGCTTTGCTGGCAAGAACAAAACAGAGTGCTAATATGACATGTCCTCCATGGTCTGCCCTTGCTGAAGTTCCCTCAAGCTTAGATCCATTGGTGTGGTCCCTTGCTGATGGGCTTCCAGAAGCTCAAGAAAAAGTTATTGAGATTTTGTCGAGGCTGTGTGTTGATCAACCGGTTGTACTCAGTGATATGTTAGTGGGGAAATCCAGTTCTATTGTTTCCCTTGCCAATAGAATCATGAACTCTTCCAGCTTAGAAGTGAGGGTTGGTGGGGCTGCACTACTTGTTTGTGTTGCCAAGGAGCATAAACAGAAGTCCATTGACACACTTGTCCAGTCTGGGGTTTTAAATCCTCTCATTTATTCCCTTGTTGATATGATGAAGCACCATTGCAGTGCCTCAACTCTTGAAATTGAAGTTGGCAGAGCAGCAAGAGGTTTTATAGAAAGGAATGTGTATCACCATGAAGGAGATGAATTTGAGGTTTCTGATACAGCAACATTTCTGGGTGGAACATTTGCGTTATGGTTGCTCTTAATAATATCTTCATTTGACGAGAAGAGCAAAGTTACCATCATGGAAGCTGGTGGTGTTGAGGTTCTCTCTGATAAGCTTGCAAGTTTTGCTGTCAATCCATTGGTATGTATCTAAGTTGTTTCATCTTTTACTATTAACTACCTTCTCTGTTTTTATTTAATTTTTAATGCAGCTTCATTGGTTTGGGAGATTTATATGTCATGCCTTTATTCATTTATTATTTGTAGGATGAAATATATTTTTTACCCACAAAGAAAATATCTCATCCTGCAAGAGAAACAAAAAAGTTATCTGAGAAACTTGCATTTGGCTCTAACGTTGTGTAGAAGTGGTAAAACTCAATGTGATTGATCCATTTGCAAGATGCAGTATGTTTTCCTCGCTCAAGAGTACATGTGACTCAAACATGTCACCCTTGTTTTGATGACGATCAGGTTAGACATCATAACTGTGGTTTGATTACCTGATCACATTCTATTGTTTTAAGAGCACACTCGGAAACATTTAGTATTTCCTTTGGAAAGTGAAAATGGTTTTCTATGAGCAAAGGGGTGGAGTAAAAAAGGGTTGGGGATGGCAGTCTTCAACCAATCAACAATGGAAAGTATATGGCAAATTTTTTACAGGATTGATATTCATCACAGAAGATGGTACCCAATCATATTGCAGAAAAAATAGATCACTACTTAATAGTCTTTTTCCTTGACCTTCATATTTCATCCCTTTGGTTATAAGGAAATGTTTTTCTATCCATGGAAAATGCCTAATGTTGCCAATTGTGCCCTATGCTTCTTTTTTTTCCAATTTAAAAGTTAAGAGATGGTCCTAGCATCTTTACAGTTAACCACCCTTGCTGCTTTGCTTTTCTTATACTTCACTTGTTTAAGGAAGAAAGACTTGGGATTGTTCGAAGCTTTGGACAGTTCTATTATGTCCATTGATGTATTTTTTTCTTTGTTTCTTTTGTTTTCTCTGGGTCTATCCCTTTTAGACCCCTCATTTGATGTTTTATAATAAACTTTTTTTATAAATAAACTTCACACTTGTTAGCTCTAAAAAAGGTCTTATTAACTTCTAGAAAGTACGCTTTATCCAAGATTCCTTTAGTACAATGGGGCTTACTTTTGGTGGTCTGTTGGGCCAGTGGATCAAAACAGTAGTCATGTCAAACTTCATGATGAGTTTCCCTGTTTGGGGCTCGTAATTGAGCAGTAAAAGGAAACTATCTTACTAAGTGATGCTTCCTGATCTCATTGTTGGAGTTATTAGATGTACATCCATGTTATTGAGTACCATGTGCTTTAAACCCCTATTCTGATGATGATGTTATGTGGTCCTGCTTGTTCAAAATCATTGCAAGCTTTATGAGAGAGGTGGGACCTGCATTTGTGCATTGCTTCCAGTATGCTGCATTAAATACATCCTTATGTTAGATTGCTTTCCTAAACAAAATCCCGACCACCGATAACCTTAAGTTGAAATTTTTTTCACCCCTAATGTTTTCAACTTTTATTGAGTGAATGAGGAATCAGTTGGTCATTTGATTATGTTGGAGTGAAAAGAGGGAGAAAAGAAAGTAATGGAGGAAGAGGGAAGAATTGAGAGAGAGAATTCTCTGTGCGTTGTATTCCTTGCCTCTCCAACAGAAAATGATACATGTATATATAGAATATATAGAGTCAATCAACGTGAGGAAAAAGGAAAAAAGAATATTTACAATCAAACTATAGCCGACAGTGAACTATAGAATATATATGTTTAAATTGTGAAAAACACATATATCTACAACACGCTCTCTCAAGCTGATGCAAATGTATCATTAAACCCAGCTTGCTTAAGACGTTATCAAGTTGTGACCGGGAGAAGGCCTTAGTGAGCATATCTACGAGTTGATCTCTGGATTGCAAAATAAGGAGTGAGAATATGACCCGTAGAAATGTGATGGCAAAGAAAGTGACAATTAAATTCAGTACGCTTTATACGCTCATGGAACATAGGGTTGGATGCAATGCTGATTGTAGTCTGATTATCATAGAACATCAATAATGGTTTAGAGGATGCAAAACCTAACTCGGCTAGAAATTGTTGGAACCATAGTAATTCATAGGCAGTGTTGGCCGTGACACGATATTCAGCATCCACACTAAAACATGGAATAAGAGTTTGTTTCTTGCTATGCCAAGAGACCCGATGAGATCTTAAGAAAACGCAACATCTTGTGGTCAAAAGATGGTCATCAGGAAAGCCAGCCCAATCAGCATTCGAGTAACCATGAATAACTGGTTGAGACTGATGTTTATAAAACAAGCCTCGTCCAAAGTGAGCTTTAAGATAGCAAAGGATCCGAAAAACAACTTAAAGATGGGCATCACACTGGGCATGCATAAATTGACTGATTGTTCCAATAGCATATGATAAATCAAGTCAAGTGATGATCAAATAAATAAGTTTACCCACTAGTTTCGGATAAAATGTGGGGTCATCAGGGGGTCCCTTTTGAAGCAGAAATCTTAATATTGACATCAAGAGGAGTGTTTGCTGGTTTGCATCCAGAATATCCTGCATCTTGTAAAAGATTTTAGGCATATTTTCTCTAAGAGAGAAAAAGACCCTTTGAGGAACGAGCAATCTCAATTACGAGAAAATAGCTAAGTGGCCCCAAATCTTTGATATCAAAGGAGTTTTGTGAATAGTCTTTCAATGCATCAATAGTTGGAGCATTATTTCTAGTAAGCACAATATCATCAATATAAACAACTAAAAGCGTAACAATTGAGTTGGCCGATAGACATACATAGAGTGATCTGTTTGATAGCGAGAAAAGCCATACTTCAATAAAGCATTGCTGAGTTTTTTGAACATACCCGTGGAAATTGTTTGAGGCCATAGATAACCTTCTTGAGTTCAGACTAACCCTTGCTTCCCTTATTTCACGAACTTTGGGGGATGAAGCATGTAGACCTCTTCTTTTAAGTTACTGTAAAGGAAGGCATTACTCTGATACCATGTTACTATGAAAATAGGGAGAAAATAAAGTAATGGATGAAGAGGGAAGAAGTGAAAAAGATAATTCTCTTTTTTGTATTGTATTCCTTGTCTCTCCAACGGAAGAGGAAAGAAGAATAATTGACAATAATTACAACCGAAAGTCAACTATAGAATATACACATGTTTAAATTGTGAAAAAACACACCATATCTACAACAATTTATTCATTGTCCTCTTGTTTTGCACATTTTGTGCTATTTCCTATCCTTATTTTCTCTTGTATGGGTGATTCCCTCTTAAATTCTGGCTCTTATTTCTGGATGGGGATTGGGTCCTTTCCCAAAAAGAATTGTAGTATTTTGGAAAATGATCCTTTTGACCTTCAGGTGCTTTATTTGGCTGGAGTGAAACCGGAGAATTTTTCGAGGATAAAGTGTTCCTATGGAGGCTTTGATTCGTAAAGATTAAATCAAATATCATTCAATGGGCTTTGGCTGCGGAATCTTTAGCAGGTGTTTAGGTTATGAAACTAATGGTAGCTGGAATCGTCATCATCATCATATTGCCATTATCTTATCAATCTAGGGTTGACCTTTATGGTAGCTAGATCCTTATCCTAATTTGTATACATTCTCAAGTGTACCCCTTACTGTCGTTTGTAGTTGAGTTTTTGTGTTTTTGATATTTGGCCAGCCTCTCGCTAGGCCAAGTTTCATATGTACTTACTCCATTATTAATAAAATTTATGTTATCATTCCCAAAAGAAAAAAAATGTTACCTCTAGGGGAAAAAAGAAAAAAAATACTGTGCCAGTGTTTGTTGGGCTATAATCTTATACTCTGATTTTTGCGCTTATAGATTTCTTCTTGAAAAAAGACAACTTCTCCCAAAGAATGTGCTTACAGATTGTTTTCTTTCAATGTGAAGTTTCCAAGAAAATGTTTATGGGCAAGTCTATGTGGAGTATTTGAGTGGTCCTTTAATTTTTCAAAAAGCATCCTATATAGGACTTTATGGAATTGCTGCCACCTTCCCTGTAGGAGTTAATTTGAGATTTGAATGAGAAATAATGACTTTACATTATTTTTTCTTATAATATGGTTTGCATTTGCATCCTTCAACATCACTTATGGCTGGGAAGTTCAGTGCTTGTATTTCTGTATGTTACACTAGTTTCTTTTAATGTTAAACTGTTCCACATTTTTGTCAAGAACTTAAATGTTGCTTTCATGTTTCTTCTACAATTTCATTATTTATTCTAGGTAGCAGGGATTAAAATTTGGGTGTCAGCGCCATTTATTCTAGGTTTTGCGTGCTCTGACTGGCATTCAAGGTTTTATTATTTGATTCTTTATCTGTCATTAGAATTATTTGTTTGGTTTCTATTTATTGCTACACTTTGTGTATGTTTGGGTCAAGTGCATATACCCACCTG
The DNA here is from genome assembly GCA_022113865.1 of Chimonanthus praecox. Lineage (NCBI taxonomy): Eukaryota > Viridiplantae > Streptophyta > Magnoliopsida > Laurales > Calycanthaceae > Chimonanthus > Chimonanthus praecox. The sequence goes on along the minus strand of CM039095.1, from coordinate 9,711,936 downwards.
TTAGTCTTAAAGATGGATGCTGCAACTGATGCCCATCTAATTACATGGCTTATGAGTTCAGATGATTTTTGCTTTCTTTTTGTTTATTTATTTTTGTAACTCTCCTGTTACAACTTTTGCTTTTTGTGCATTATCTTAAATTTGTATTCTTGTTTTCTTTGAACTGAGATAACTTATATTTACAGGCAGAATATGAAGATACAGAAAGCATATGGATTAGTGCCATGCTTTTGGCTATTTTGTTCCAGGACAAAACTGTTGTTCTATCCTCTTCCACCATGCGAATAATACCTTCACTTGCTTTCTTGCTAAAGTCTGATGAGGTTACCGAAAGATACTTTGCTGCTCAGGCAATGGTTAGTCTTGTTTGCAATGGAAATAAGGGAATACACCTTGCAATCGCAAATTCAGGTGCGGTCGCAGGTCTGACAACTCTTATAGGTTATGTAGAATCAGATATTGCAAACCTTGTGGCTTTGTCCGAAGAATTTTCTTTGGCCCGAAATCCTGATCAAGTTGTGCTCGAGTATCTGTTTGAAATTGAAGACGTGAAGCTTGGTGCAACTGCTCGCAAATCTATACCTTTGTTGGTGGATCTTTTGAGACCAATGCCAGATAGACCAGGTGCCCCTCCGATTGCAGTTCGTCTTTTAACCCAAATTGCAGAAGGAAGTGATGCAAACAAACTAGCCATGGCCGAAGCTGGGGCTTTGGATGCTTTAACCAAATACCTGTCTCTAAGTCCTCAAGATTTGATTGAGACCTCTATATCCGAGCTACTGAGAATCCTATTTAGCAATTCTGAGCTGATTCGCCACGAAACATCTCTTAGTTGCTTGAATCAACTCATAGCTGTTCTGCGCTTGGGATCAAAAAGTTCCAGATTCAGTGCTGCTAGGGCTCTCCATGAACTTTTTGATGCTGAGAACATCAGAGATATTGAAATGGCCCGGCAAGCCATTCAGCCATTAGTTGACATGCTCAATGCAGGATCAGAGAAAGAGCAACATGCTGCTCTAGCTGCACTAATCAAGTTGACTTCTGGAAATGCTGCAAAGATATCAGCATTGAATGATGTGGAGGGTAGCCCACTTGACACCTTGTACAAAATTCTGTCATCAGCGTCTTCTTTGGAACTGAAGAAAAATGCTGCTCAACTATGTTATTTTCTGTTTGGGAATTCTAAGGTGCGGTCAATGCCGATTGCCTCTGAGTTTATACAGCCTCTTATATCACTAATGGAATCAGATAATAGCGTGGTTGTTGAGTCTGGTGTGCGTGCTTTTGAGAGGTTGCTAGACGATGAACAGCATGCAGAGCTTGCGTCGGCATACGAAGTAGTTGGCCTTCTAGTTGGATTAGTCTCTGGTTCAAACCATCAACTTATGGAGGCTAGCATCAGTGCCCTTATAAAATTGGGAAAAGATCGTCCGCATTGCAAGATCGATATGGTCAATGCTGGCATTATTGATAATGCTCTTGAGATGCTCTCAATTGTGCCCGGCTCTCTATGCTCATCAATTACAGAGTTGCTTCGCATCTTGACAAATAATAGTGGTATAGCAAAAAGTTCATCTGCTGCAAGAATGGTGGAACCTCTTTTTTTGGTTCTACTACGGCCAGATTTAAGTATGTGGGGACAACAAAGTTCATTGCAAGCTCTTGTTAACATTTTGGAAAAACCACAAAGCCTGGCAACTCTGAAGCTTACACCTAGTCAAGTCATTGAGCCATTGATCTCATTTCTTGAGTCTCCATCCCAAGCTATCCAGCAGCTTGGCACTGAATTGCTGTCACATTTACTGGCACAGGAGCATTTCCAGCAAGATATTACAACAAAGAATGCTGTTGTGCCCCTTGTGCAGCTTGCAGGAATTGGGATTCTGAATTTACAGCAAACAGCTATTAAGTCACTTGAAAGTATCTCTATGAGTTGGCCAAAGGCTGTTGCTGATGCCGGTGGTATTTTTGAACTATCTAAGGTTATTATTCAGGATGATCCTCCACCACCTCCTTCTTTATGGGAGTCAGCTGCACTTGTTCTCTCAAATGTTTTACGGTTCAATGCAGAGTACTATTTCAAAGTTTCGTTGGTGGTCCTTGTGAGAATGTTGCACTCAACATCAGAGAGCACTGTTACAGTTGCTCTCAGTGCACTGATTGTTCAAGAGAGTAGTGATGCTTCAGGTGCTGAACTGATGGCTGAAGCTGGTGCTATTGATGCATTGCTTGAGCTTCTCAGATCACATCAGTGTGAAGAAGCTTCGGGAAGATTACTTGAAGCTTTATTTAACAATGTGAGAGTGCGTGAAATGAAAGTTTCCAAATATGCAATAGCTCCTCTGTCACAATATCTATTGGATCCACAAACTCGATCACAGTCTGGCAGACTTCTGGCTGCTCTTGCACTTGGTGACCTTTTCCAGCATGAGACGCTTGCTAGAGCCAGTGATGCGGTGTCTGCATGCCGTGCACTTGTAAGCTTACTGGAAGACCAACCGACAGAAGATATGAAGATGGTAGCAATTTGTGCATTGCAAAACTTGGTTATGCACAGTAGGACGAATAGACGTGCTGTTGCGGAAGCAGGAGGCATATTGGTAATACAGGAATTGCTACTGTCTCTAAATTCTGAAGTTTCTGGACAAGCAGCATTGCTGATTAAATTTCTATTTTCTAATCACACTCTTCAAGAATATGTATCGAACGAACTCATCAGGTCACTCACTGGTAAGTTCTTAAGCAGTCCAGGGATACTTCTCTGCTGCCACAAATTTCTAGGTTTTGGTTTCATAATATTTTATGAGTATTTGGTTTTATAAATGGCAGAAACATTATAAGTCACTGCCTCAAGTTGCTTTTGGTTCCTTGCCTTATTTGTTAGCAAGTTCCCACACGGTTCGATTCCAGGCCCTTGACATGGAAGATGTAGTAGCTAAAAGGTACAGTGGTTAGTGGCTCCTTCAAAATTTAGAAGTGGAGAGGAAATGTCAAAATGGAATTATAATTTGCATTCCCCAAAGGGCTAGGAGTCAATAAGATCCCATAGGTGGTTGGGAGGGTGCTCTTGTCACAACCGTAAATGTTGTGAGTTCAAGTCGTGTTGCCATTTCAAAGAAAAAGGGGTTAGGAATCATTAACAAGTTTTGTTATAATGTATCAAGTGAACCAGAGTTTTGTGTTGGTGAATAACATAAACACATAAGAATTCAAAAAGGAAAAAAGAAAGAAATATGTCAAATATTATGAAGTAGGGCGTACAATATTTTAAAAATCGACTTGTGGATCAAACTGTCTTAGGAGAAGGTTGGGTTGGATAAGGTTCAACCAAGGTTCAATTCTGATTAAACTCTTCACGTCAACATGATGTCATAAATGATATTAGTTAATTAATTAATAATAAATAAATAAAAATAAAAATATAAAATGTCAAATAGAAAACACAAAAAATATAAAATGTTAATTATTAGCATTTTCATAAAAATATCTTCTTCACATCATCATCAAAAACCAATATCCCTTCTATTTGAGGTCAGCTTTACAAGTTCTTTTCCAATTGGTCCTATCATAAACCAAATCAACAATCACTCTACAGTTTAGAATGTCTTTCTTTATCCCTTTCCTCAAAGTTTTCATCTTGCTCACACTAATTACAGTTATAAATAAATCATGATAAGTTCCAAACCTTTTGTGTGTTATTGAGAGTTATCCTCTTCATCCTTTCAAACCATGGATCATTGAGGTTTTTTTAGGGTTAACTTCGAAGAGGTTTTAACGTTGTCTATTACCTTGCTTTCTTTCCAGTGTCAAATCAACATCCCATGCTTTATGAGTCCTGGCCTGAAAAGCATCATATGTAGATTTAGGTTTAAATATCTCTCACCCACCTGCCAATGCATCTTGGATTTTGTAATTATTCATTTTATCTGGAAGATGTTTTCACAACAATTTGGCAAGGGCTCCAGGACAGACCCACACCTTTCAATTGGATACATGTCGTTGCACATCCATGTCATGGTGAAGGGGCTTGATTACAAGCTCTGTCAGAACAATAAAGATAGTCAAAGAACAAGCAAAACATTTGACAACTGAACTCTCAGACCCACAAAATTCCCTGCTCAAACAAGCTATTGCATTTGACACTTCAAACTACCATTCAAGTATGCATTCATTATGTTTTTGTGTCTGATCTTTTTGTAGATTAGTTATAGGGGGAAACTAGAAAATGACTGCATTTTTTGTGCCGGGCCACAAGGGCCCATGCGGGCCCACTTTGTGGTAGATCCAAACCGCTGAAATTGTTACTTTCTCTTGTGGACTTAGATCTAACTATTTCTTATGTCCATTTGATATTTCCACCATAGGATTGATCATGATAGGTAAAAAAAATTATCCAATGGTTTATTTTTTATGTTAAAAATCAGAGGCTGAGATGATTTAATGGGTCCCACTTCGAACAGTTTGATAGCTCCCATGATAATCTATCTATTTTTTTCATAGGGTGGGACCCACCCTCTTATATGGCCAATCAGAGCACCCAGGCTTAAAAGCTCAGGTGTTTGCCAGACCTCCCCTTGGTTATAAGTTATAACCATATTTTTCCTGTGGTGGTGGTTGTATTCAGTGATTCACTTTCTATCATTGTCTTCTCTGCAGCTGCCTTGGAAAAAGAACTCTGGTCTACAGCAGCCATCAATGTAGAAGTCTTGAGAACGATAAATGTGATATTCACAAACTTTTCCAAGCTTCACATTTCTGAAGCAGCAACACTGTGCATCCCTCACTTGGTTGGTGCACTCAAAGCTGGAAATGAGGCTGCCCAAGAATCTGTATTGGACACTCTATGCTTGTTAAAACAGTCATGGTCAACGATGCCTATAGATATTGCCAAAGCACAAGCAATGATTGCTGCTGAAGCCATTCCCGTCCTGCAGTTGTTAATGAGAACCTGCCCACCCAGTTTCCATGAAAGAGCTGATAGCCTTTTGCATTGCTTACCAGGCTGTTTGACTGTTACTATTAAACGTGGGAATAACTTGAAACAGGCTATGGGAAGCACAAATGCATTCTGTCGGTTGACGATAGGGAATGGTCCCGCAAGGCAGACCAAGGTAAACCCAGGAGCCAAAATGTCAGTTTCATAACCCAAAAGGTTTATTTCTGAGAATGAACTTCCCCACCAAAATAAAATAGTAGAACTACTAAATCAGTGTGTGATTGGATTGGGATGACATTTCACCCTACCATTTATGCGATGTCACTTAAACTGCCCCATTGATTTTGTATACTTCAGTTTTGACCCCACAAAGTCATTTGTCTGTGACACATCACACCAGACCATTTTTTTTATGAAAGATATGCACACTAGACCACTGTTCGTGTGTGGCTGCAGTGTGTACACATTTTCAGAACTTGCTAATCGAATCATGTGGGGCCTGCTATTATCATTGCTAGCTGTTGAATCTATCTACAGCCATATGGTATACATCCCATTACAACTGAACCTCAACTATATTGACATTCATTGTTGGATTTAGTAACATAAAAAAAAATTGTTAAACATGTGGCCTCTCAAAACAGTTAAAACTGTTAAACATGCAATACAATGGGGCTCTGTCAAGTTATCAACTTTGTTATTTTGAGAACTGTTTAGTCCTTAGTCCCTCTATAGTCTACAAAACTTTGTACTTGAGCAGCAGTCAACTGAGAAATATCATTCAGCAGGATACTGTTTTTCTTACACTGTCACCCAAAACAATGGCAGTGATCAGGTCAAATGCTGATGTTGATTTGGGTGGAAAAGGCAGAGAAAACAGTACTGCACCATTGTATTCCCCAATCTACATGATGCAAAATGCATAGCAGGATGGATGCTTATCTGTTCTTTCAAAATGTTCAACTAGTTATGATTTTGGAACTTCCAAATGAACCATAGGGCCAAGGTATCACAGTAAAGTAGACATATGTATGTATGTATATATGTACGTACAATGAAGTCTCGTAGGGAGCCCTTTTTTTTTCTCTTTTTATTCTTTCTTGAAGGGGGCGGGGAGAGGGGAAGGGAAGGGTATTGACAGTTTGATTCAACATTAAAACATTCATTGTCAGGTGGTAAGTCGCAGCACTTGTCCGGAATGGAAGGAGGGATTTACTTGGGCTTTTGATGTACCTCCAAAGGGACAGAAACTTCATATCCTATGCAAGAGCAAAAATACTTTTGGGAAGGTATGTGATCTGTGAAATGCTGCCTATTTTGGTTTCACACGTGGGTGTGGTTCCATTCTCATCTGTACTCTGTGATTACTTTTTGCAGACAACTCTTGGAAGAGTAACAATTCAAATCGACAAAGTTGTGTCAGAAGGAGTGTACAGTGGATTTTTCAGCCTCAACCACGACGGAAACAAGGATGGGTCATCCAGAACACTTGAAATCGATATCCTCTGGTCCAATAGGATGTCCAATGAGAGTATGTGACAATTTTTTAGTACATGATGTTCACACCGAACTCTTTCAAGGGATCACTTAAAGTTTAGGATCCTATTGAAGACAGCTTTTATGAGATTAGCTCCGATTTTGTAACTGTGGATAGCAGTCGGCAGCAAATGTGTATGAAGCTGCAGAAAGGTGAGAATGGAAAAGGAGCTTGCTGTAAGTTTGTACAGGTAAGCAAACAGTACCTATTGCCATTATTCGATATTCTAATCCAGTAGTCTGTGGGTGTACCTGCCATTATATGATCATGCATGACGCCAGGCATGCAATTCTGGACTGGTTTTAATAGAAGAAAGTCCAGAAGCTAACTGCAAAGACTGTGATGAAGTGTTTTCTTCTTTTTCCTCTCCCTGTCTTGTTACTACTTTTGAAGTGTTTGTATGCATTAATTCTTTTCTTGAAGTGGTTCTTTGTCGCGATGAACCTTTGATGTATATATTCCTTATTTTTCTAAGAATAAAACTTAGTATTCTACTTACATGTTCGTCACCAAGTTGCACCAAGTTGCGCAATGTGGGTCACTAAACATGCAGCAGCATGTGTGTTGGGTTATAAAAGCAATTCAGGTTGTGAAGCTGTGAATCTTACTTCTGATTGTTTATGTTTCCATGATGTAACTGTTGGATGAATCGCTTTCATTTCTTTTACAAGCTTGAAAATGAAAAGAGAATTTATTTGGGAATGCAAACCCAGTCCTACAGGCCTGAGTGAGGTGGACTTTGACGGTGCGGGTAAAAGGGCCAATATCTGAAATATCAATTGGATTTTTCCATATAGGCGTGGGCTGATATCAAAATTACAGGTTCCAACCCTATTAGTATTTACAAACTGGAATAACAATTTAATGCTGATAATTTGGCTGATGTTTTCAGAATTCTGCTGAAAATTTTGAAATATCCAAAATTATTAGTGAAATTATAATTATGGAAACAGCCTTCAGTGATGGAAATTATCAAATCAAGCAAATGCCCGACCCACGGGTTGAAATTGAAGCCCAGTTGTGCCCATACTAGGCTTAACCTGAAAAGCTGGTTACCCACGCAGTCCACTGAGAATAGTGTTTTTGTTTTGGTATATAAAGTAGTATTTTACTCCATCTATTCAATTGTGTACCCAACTTGGTTGGAGAAAACGTAGTCACCTAAATTACTTTGGCTACAATCAGCATTCGAAACTAATTTTTCTACCAATCTTCAAGGCTCTGTTTAAACAACATCCTTAGGACTCATGATAATTGGGCCTTAAATGGTATTTTCTGTGAATAATGTATACGAGTTATATGCAGGGAAATTTTTTTTTTTTCCCTCTTATTGTTTATCGTCTTTTGGCTTTTGTCTACCTTTTTTTCTTGCTTGTCGGCTTGTTTGGGCCTGTAATTTCTTTTGTATATCTGGAGCTTCCTGAATGATACACTAACCTTTATCATTCAAAAAATAAATATAAAAATACTTGTTGGTGATGATTAATGGAAATGAGCTTTCTAATGAAACAAGTTTTGCATTTAATGGAGGTGAGTAGGGACACGAGACATGAAATATTCCAAGCAATCAGTGAAGCCACTTGGTCAGTCCCACCGAAGGTGTGTCGATGTCGGAAGTCTCTTCTTTTTACTATCTACTCCAGTCTAAAACTTGATGTAGCTGAATTTTAGACTTAGTATTTTAACAGTAAAAAGTTGATTACATGCACACATGTAGAGCCCACTTAATCCAAGTGATGGGTCCATTTAAAAGGTCTTGGCTTTAACATGAGCCTCATCAAAATCAGTTTAATCAAATTGATTGAACCATATTGTCGAAGCCCACAAAATTTAAAAAATTAAAAAATAATTTAAAATGATCAAATTTGAAGAGTTCAAAAAATATGATTTTGGAGAGATCCAATCAAGAACGATTTTTAGACTCCAAATTCAATCAAACAAATGCATTTTCTGATTCTGGCAGGAAATTTGTATTTTTGATGAAATGTGGCTGGTAAACTCCAAAATAGCATCAAAATTTGGCAACGGGGTTAGCTTGACGGTCTAAAAACTCCTCTCATGAAGGAAGGTGTTGAGTTCAATTCACGCTCAAAACTCTCTAAATCACTCGTGGAATTACTCCTCATCGATTTAACCAGTGTGTGTGGATTGAAAGATTTACATATGCTTGTGGGATTAGTCTCACCTCTAATGTGGGGTGCAGATATCCATGTTAAAAAAAAAAATTTATATATTATATATATATATATGAGAACATATCCGCTTGAAGTGAACTGATGGAAACCGGAAACGCAATAGTTTGTGGAATGGATTCATCAGTAGAAATGTGGGTCCCACCTAAAAGTGATGGGGCCCAGCAAGCAGAGTGTGGCCGTTTGTTTCAGCAACCAGCAGGGCCTACTGCTCAACATTAGTTGGCATGCATGACCAATGAGAATGAGGCACCAAATTCAATTTTATCATAAAATGAAGGGTACATGGCATAAATATCATTTCTACGCAAGTCTATTGCAATCAACAAAACCATCAAAATTTCATTCTTATAGAGAAATCTCTGCATTTTCCAACAAGTAGCCCCATGACAATTCTAGATCGAACTAAAGTACATCTACAGAAGAGAATTACTTAGCAGCAGCCACCATAGAACAACGAGCATGTGTGAAACATGTAACAAGCGCTCCAAGCTGCAGCTTATCGCTGCATCCGAAGGTCAATCTGTACCTGCAAATTTAACCAAATGTCACCATTCTTGACAATTCTTATTGATATGAGAACTGGAGCAGGAGAGAAACCAATTAAGCAATCTGCCAGACCAACAAAGTTTGGGTGTCGAAACCATTGAGGAAATAGATTTCCAACATGGTCAACTAGTCATCGATACAGACTTTGGAAGGTTTATGTTTAACTGCAGGGCCAAAAAAATCAGTTTATTCACCAAGATTGGACCAATCCAGTCATGTTTTTTAAACCTCCTTCTGATGAGCTCATCATGTGAGCCAAAGAGATGCAGTATGGAACCCACATAAAGTTTGTCCCAAATCCAGAATCCTATTATAACATATATTGGTCACTATTAGTGCTAATAATTTGGATAATTTGTAGAAGGTTGTAGCCCCCAGCCTATCCGAGATGGGTTCTGCCTCTTCAATGGTTCTAATCACCCTTATTTGTTGGATATTTCTAAATTATATTATAATCTAAACCCCTTTTTATGATCATATTTCTAATGGCCTCTTGCGTTTGTGTTTATCAAATGACCTTTGACTAAGGGCAGTCATTGCAATCCTATTTCTCTACACATTTTTTTCAATTAATTTCAACTCTCTCTCTCTTCTGAGCTTTTACCTCTACAGTATGCACATTACAGTTCCACTAACCTCAAATCGTCAAGTAGGGGGACTGGTACACTACTAAACATAGACATACTTTTTAATACAATTTACTCCCTTGAATTGCTTGCTAGCATCAGGCAAGATTCATTTATAGCCATTTTTTTCAAGGTGATCCATTTATAGTCATTTTAAACTTTTGAAAATCTGGAAAATGTATGAACAAACACAATGCATGAATCAAAGAAGCGTATGTTAACCAGTACAAGTATAGATTAGTTGGCTTGACCTTCTAAGAATAGACTAGAGGTCTCAGGTTTGCTTCTCCTTGGAGTTACCCAATATGTGTGCCTTGCAGGTGATTCATGTATCCGGGATTTAGTCTCGCCTCCAATGAAGGGTGGGGATACCCATGATATTCAAAGAATAATAGTAACAACAAAGCATATGTTTATGTGCACCATAAATAATACATGTTTGTGATGTCTACGCATTTTCACTTGCACACCTGTGGGAGAAGGAATTGCTAGTGTGGCTCATATCTTGTATTCTAGAGTTAACATTCTTTCAAATGAAAAAGAGATGTCCATCGCTCAAAAAAAAAAAAAAAAAAAAATGAAAAAGAGATGCCTTACTCAATGTCAGCCATATCGTTGATTACATTAACTCGAACATCCGATGGCATTTTGATCTTAAATATAAACCTGTCAGTAACAAAAAAAGCATCAGTCAAGGAAAAGTATGCCTAGTGTTCCGAGAAAAATGGGTAATTAAGACACATGAGTACTTACATAGTAACCTCTCTCACAATATCCACCAATGCCAGTCCTTTCCTCATCTTCATGTCAGATATATCTAAGCAATGTTAAGAAGATAAAAAATGCAACATTTTCTTAAGAAAAATTATATAACAACTTTACACAATATTTACGGGCAGCATATTTGGATACAACCAAAACTAGCTGCAAATGATTCATTTAGAAGCCAAAAGCATATCTGCTCAATGTCTTTAGGCATTGGATTTCCAGTGCACAAGTAAACAGCTTCTTCAGTGATCTTCTGAGAAGCCATATGCGTTGACTGCAACAAGAAATCAACAGATAACTACAGAATTCATGGACAGCATTCATTAACACAAATATATAATGACATGCAATATGACAGAGCCAATTTTCAGCTCAATTCTCAACATCACGTCCCATGAGGAAAAAAGGGTTGTCAGTTCCTTCATGTTGAAAGACATGCAACTCCACTTTATTCCATTTAACTGTAATTAAAAGAATCCAGGTTTAAAAGAAAAAATAATAATAATAATAAGAGGAAATCTGTTGGCATTTATTCATGTGGAATAAGTGCTTCTTGATTCCACTGAATCGTATTGTGATGCCAAGAATTCAGGTTGAAGGAAAAGATAAAAAAAAATCTTTTGGCATTTTCATGTGGAAAGACATATCAGCTGTACTGCATTGAACTTTGATACCAAGAATAGCGATTTTTGAAATGTTTTATAATGAAGCCTCACATGCCATTCTACCTCAAAACCTCTCACTGGTTGAATGAGTCACAAACCAAGAAGGCATTGAGAAATGACAATACCAAGAACAGCGATTTATAGGAGGAAAATAGATAAAATGTCACCTTTTTCATATTTTGTATAATGACTAGACTTTCAATAATACCGCTTTATGGGAGGAAAACAGATAAAATACCCCCTTTTCATATTTTGTATAATGACTAGTCTTTCTACAAAGAAAGAAAAGGACACACTTCAAAGATGCCCATTGATGCACTTCTTTGTGGCTTGTTCAGAGCCAAATTTGGTTGGGCACCCCTTTCCAAGAGCAAGAGCAAGAGCAAGAGCCTCACCCCAATTGTATTATCCAAGACTGAGCCTTTTTCTAGCAGTTATCCAAGACTAAGCCTGCCCATTAAAAGCCTGTTTAGGACTTCAAATGAAATATAATTCTCCTTTCACATGTATGTGCCGCCAGTGAACTTACCTGACTTTGCAATATACAGCCTGAGCCAGCTAAGTCATGAAAAATACACCAAGCTCTTCTGTTTAACTCCCATGTAGTCTTGACCCCGACAAAGTTGAGTCTAAATCAACTCCGATAAGTCAATTTCGAGTTATTTTGGACTTGGACAAATTTTTTTCTCTTTCTGGAACAGACTAAGATATTTTTAAAACTCTGCTGTTAAAGTGAAATATACCAATGACTTGGTGAGGCAACCCAAAAAAAGAATAATATAAAGCCTCGTCTTGAAAGATTCTCTGCTCCTCTCCTTCTATACATCCCATGATAATTGATAATAGTATATGCAACCCTTCCTGAATGATTTCACTTGGTTATTGAAAGGATGCAAAAATTTCTAGGTTTTGGGTGATCAAGAATTAAGAATTCTTTTTGAAGTGGCTGACCAGCAAAAAGCCCCAACTCTAGGTGGTGCATTATTTTTCGATGACATTGCGAGAAAGCTAGACGTTCAAGAGATTACATGGATACAATTAAAGTGTGCCTGGAGGAAATTGCATATCTGATGTGGGACCTTATTTAAGGATTCCTTATCTAGTCCACAAAGTCCTTGTTACATAAAACATTTTATGAGAACTGCCAACTTAGTGTTCCCCATTGAGCAACATATTCAGAAAGCAACATCATGATGATGATGACGATATAATATTTCCAAGATATAAGTATAAATCGAATGTACTGTTAAATGGAAGATACTGAACCTGCAAAATATTCAAAGCCTTTCTCATGTCACCGTTGCTTAGTCGAACAACCGCTTCTAAGCCACTCTCAGAAACATCAAGCCTAAGAACAAAATAAAGAAAATAAAAGCAAGTTAGCAAAAGCTTCTTTTTCTAGTGAAGGATGCAACTGCATGTGTATTGACCAAGGGTTGGCTACTGTACTAAGTTCCCCCATTATTGAAGAAGAAAATGAAACATAAGAATCAGGCATCATTCTGTGCGTCTATCTATCTAGGCCTGATAGTAACTGCCAAGTGCCAGGTCAAAAAGTCGACCATGGGCATCATTCTTCCTCTTCACTTCTCCCACCCTCCCAGCAGAACCCCCACCAAAAAAAGGGAAAAGAAAAACATAATCACACACAGAGACAAAACAGTGTATTCACACACTCCCTAAATCGGAATTGATAAAATAGGGAAAGTGTGTGGTACTCAGTAGAGATGTGCAGCAATAGATATGGATATGGTGAGGGTACTGAGGATGAGCGAGGGGGTTGAGGGGAAATTAAATACATGCAACTCCCAACCAATATTTTGATGCAGCATCAAGGTAGTTTCCATGTAGTTGGCATGATACAATCATTCCCGTCTTTTTCTTCCCCTACAAAATTGAAACAGTTTGCTTATCCAGCATTACCTAGAATCTCAATTTAACCTGATCTGTAACCATTAGTCCACAATCAGGTCCCTTATGTCGTATGGGTTGCAGGAAACCGACATTCTCTTTAATAAAAAAGAATCTGAACCTCAATATTTCTATTAATCCGACAGGGTGCATCTCTTTACTGTATCTATATACAAATGAGACAATTTAAGGTGACTGTCAGTGAATGTTGACCGTTTGCTCATTGAACAGTTGCAATTTGTTTCCATGTTGGCAAGCAATTCGTCCAAAAAATTGCTAAAAATAGAAAAAAGAATTTTAAGACTTGAATTGATAAATTTGAAAGATTTAACTCATCGTCTTAGCCTTATCCTATTATAGTTAAAAAACAGAAATCGTGTAAAAAAAGACTAAAAAATAGAAAAAGGGATTCATAAGGGTTTTTTTTTTTGAGTTCGAAGGATTTCGCTCATATTTCTTATATTAATATCTAAAAATATAAAAAAATTGTGAAGTGGAAAAAGAATTATCTACTATCAATTTTTTATCAATGTCACTTGCGCAGAGCGTGTCTTACTCTAGTATATTTTCATTCTACAGGTTGGTTTGTCAATCATGAGTTACACTGAACTTTTCATATGAGTGCTTGAATTATTTTTATTGCAAAAACAGGTTCTTGTTTGGTAGCTCAGCTAGCCCATTTTCGCATTAATTTCTATTGAAGTGAAGAGAGGGTGCCATCAAAAGGATTGGATATCACATCCTATATATTATGACAGAGAACCCCTAGACCCCACCTCTCTCTGAGTACGAGAGTGTTGAGTAAAACTCCAGATGCACATAGACACCCCATAAGGCACGTGCATTGGGTTACTACGGGACTCAAACCTGAGACCTCTAGATCTTGAGCCAAAGTGTCTACCAGTTGAGCTACCCCGTGCGAGGCAATATCACATTCTATATCACCTAGACAATGATGTTACTGCCAAAAAGGAAACTATGTAGGGCACTGAGGTGTAATATAAAGAAACTCATGTCACAGCCAGTCTAATTTCAGTGGAACTGAACGCAGAAGTTAGATTACCATCATGCTTGAGAAGAAGCACCCCCTAATGAGATCATCACCCCTATCAAAATTGATGATCAAATTGCTGCCAACAGTTACTAAAGCCATAAGATCCCTTATCAGTATTTTCATTTGGTAGCAGTGAACACCCCCACACCAAAACAAGTAGTGAAAAACGATCACTAACCCATGATAGAGAAGCTAATGTTGTAGAATGGTTTTCCAAAGACAAATTAAAAGATACCTTAAATTCATAGTAGATTGTGTTCTACATTTCTAAAGAACATGGCTGTTTATTTTTTTTTCTAATTTTCAGTTGTAAAGGACAATTGTGAGGCCATTTAATCATACTGAAGGGGAAAACAAGTAATTAATCATATTTTTCCAATGTTTTATCAAAGCCAAGAGCATAGAGATAGAGAATTATAATCTAGCTCTCCATATTTTAGAGGGAATTCACGATCTTGTCTAACCTAAATAAATGCAGTATGTAAATATTAGCAAAAAGCAGTTTGTTTAACAAAGCTGCTCATGAATCTACTAAGAGTCTAAGACATGAAATGAAAAGAAGCTTTTTTTATAGGCATTTTAAAAGGGATATAACATGAAATGTAAAGAGGATGAGTAGATCATAGTTCCACAAAATATCACATAAAATGCCAGAGTCAGCCACTGATCCAGAAATTGTTGCTGGTGGCCATGCTACTCAGTTACAGTATGGTATGCATTGGTTGGGCATTTACAGTTCAAAATGAATTGCTGAAACTGATACAGAACCCATTCTCTTTCAGGTAACATCAATATACAGTAATGCTCAAAAATAAACCACAGCACATGGACGTTAGAGAGATACCTTTCCTCCTTTATGACATATTGAAGGCGTTCTCTGACATGAGCGGCATCAAGAGGAGCAAATCTAAAACGAGTACATCTTGATTGTAATGCTGGAATGATTTTGTTGACATGGTTGCATATGAGAGAAAATCTAGTGCTCTTTGTGTACTTCTCAATCACTGAAAAACATCAAACATAGAAACAAACAGACAGTATGAATTCCTTCTCCATCATAAGTGTGCAAAAGAGTCCCTTAAAAAATTGTCTAAAAGTACCTCTTCGTAGAGCAAATTGTGCATCCTTTGTCATGGCATCAGCCTCATCCAATAGGACCAACTTCACTAATGACTTGGCACTACAAAGATAATAACGATGATCAACCACTCGAGGATTTTTTTTTTGAAAGATAATCAACTACTCGAGAAAATTTATTTTATAAAATATTAACGTCCCAATTCAATTCATCCTTGAAAGCTGAAGATAACCAGATTTTTATTACATAAAGGTTGATAGCAAATTGAAAGTGGCTAAAAATATAACTTTTCAAATAAAAAAGTCGCTAAATATAAAATACCAAAATCTGAATGTTGGCAATGATCCCATGACAAAATAATGTCAAAGAATGTGAAATGCCAAAAAGTTAATTTATACATTCACTCAAAGTACAAGATGGAATTCTTGATTTAAAAGAAAGGATGATTGTCTTTCACTTTGTTCGGAATGTAACAAAAACTAGGTACTGCATTAGCAATTTACCACTTTTCCACCTAAAATCAATATCAGGAATGTTGGTCTAACATGAAATTTAACAGCTAGGAACTTGGGTAACCTTATCTTCCAAGGAAGTGCAAAGTTGTGCCCTTCATTACATGGCACTTCACATCAAATGAAACAGCCAAAACAAACAATGACATGACTATAGTACCAATGAAGTCACCTGTTATTCCATATTCACCAACTGAATACCTGGTTTGGACCTTCTTAAGCCAAACTTTTTAAGAACTGAACAAATCAGCAAAAAACTAGGTAAAATCTGCATGATTCAAAGTTCCAGGAACAAGTGATTGTTCAAATCAAAACCAAAAATGACAAATCTGTCACAAATAAACTTCATTTTATACATGGATTGGATCCAGTGTTCATACTAATTCTAATGCAACTCGGAACCTGTGTGCCTTTTCCTTCAAAAACCAGAAGCTGAGGATTTCATGTGTCAGGCCAAAACACCAATTGTGATTGATAGATTTTTTTTACTAACACCAAACTTTCCCCTTTCATTTCCTTTTCCATTTCCACCAGTCAGGTCAAATCTCATTATCTGGCAGGTGTACCAGGTGAATCACTGGCCAAAATTCAGGCGGATCTAGTCAACGGGCGAGCCAGCATCTGCATCAGAAATGGGTCACTGGCCTTTTTGTAACTGTCCAGACATTTATTGCACCTTTGCTATTGCTATTGCATTTTTCCAACGTAAATCTCAAGGCAATACATAAGTGCTTTTTTCTGAGCCATGATGCCTATTTATGCTTATGAAACCACTCATATATATAGTGATGACTGACAATTATCTCTTTATACATCCAATGCTTATATAGTTGATCATCCACATAAACTGTCACATATTGCCTTTAAATCAAGTACCTCTCACATGGAAGATAAAGGACAAGCATGTTTACCGCATTAGACAAATAGACATCCCACGAAAACAATTTCCACTGCAAAACATGACTTCTACTCATATGCTCAAACAGAATAAATATAATCACGATGTTATCATATCTCCCAAAAACATATTTTCTCCCATCTTATTGTAAATTGCAACTAAGCATTTTTGAGATGTAATAATAGAAGAATAATCCCATTTATTTGGAGTGGGCTTTTTGAGTTCTTTTCTTTCATTCTATCCTAAAAAAAAACCACACCCACTTACCCAATTTTTCTAGCATGGGATGTTTCTAGTCTCATACAAACATGCTTAAACCATCTTAAGTGACTTTTCTTCATTTTCTCATCTATTGGGGCTACCCATGAGAATGGTTAAGATAAAATGAAATGATGACAAGAGAGGGAGATACCCAAAGGAAAAGCTCTGGGTGCTAGCGAAGTCTTGGATTTGCTGGCGGACAACACCAATACCTCGATCATCTGAAGCATTAAGCTCCAGGATCATGTTATGGTAGTGGGGCCCATAAAGCTTGCGAGCAACAGCCAGGATAGTTGATGTCTTGCCTGTACCTGGTGGGCCATAAAGGAGGAGATGGGGCAGCTTGTTCTCATTCGTCAGCCTGTCAACTGTTGTGCAGTCCACCATTGAATGTTAAAATCCAATCCAAAAACAAATCCAATTAAACAAGCATTAGAGTCAGCCACCCATCCACAAAAAAGTAAATTTCAATCCAAATCAAATCCAAGCCCCCACTCCCCCCAACTACTCACCCCAAGAAAAAAAAAATTGTGATTCCATGCATAGAGGAAATTGTTTCCTTGGAAAATAACCCTTTTTAAATGAAAGCAGAAATGGGTGTAATCCTTTTTGTCAAAAAAAAAAAAAAATGGTCATTTCTAGGAACGTACTTACATTTCTAGGAACGTACTTACATTTCTATGCATCGAGAAGGGCCATTTCTCTAGAAATGGTTTTCCTTGGAAAATTAGGGAAAAAAAGAACATTTTACATTCCCAATGTCCGAAAATATCACATAAACAAAAGTTTCGTCTCTAACAAGAATCTACCTTCACCTCTTGTTTTTCATGCTCAAAGAAGGGGAGTGAGGAATCCACCAAAAGGTTTCTGATAGTGAGTAAAGTTTAGTAATTTTTCAGTGCTCGGATTTTCTGATCCCCATTGAAGAAAACTCTCAGTGGGAAATAAGAAAATTTGTGGAGAACCTCACTTTCCATCGCCTTCAGAAGAAAATGGGGCAAAACCAAGCTAAACACAGGCATTGGAGTCAAACAAAGAAAGGCCCAACGAGAAACAATAAAGAAGGAAAACGACAAATAGGGAGAAGGGGAGAATCAGAGTACGGACTGGTGTCGACGATATCGCGGTGAGCAGCCACATCTGCGAGGGTCTGAGGCCGGAACTTCTCAACCCACGGCGTCGCCTTCGTCGACTCTGGAGCATCCGAAATTATACTTTTGCCCTTGTCTGGCCTCCGCTCGGGCGACCCCTCGTCGATTTCCATGGGCGATGCTGCGCTCATCTCTTCCTCTCTTTCTCCTTTACTACAGTTGCAGGGGGGGTTAAAGAGGTTTCTGTTGGGGCGCCAAAAGGAAAGGACTAAACTATCAAAGTGACTAAGGCTGCCTCTCTTGGGCGCAAGGCGTTCGGTCGAGTTGAGAACCAAATTCTTCCTCTATTGATGTTTAACGTGGTTCTTTATTTTTCAATTTAACTTCTATTTTAATTTTTAATTTTTTTTAATTTAATCTATTTTCAAAACTCTAACTTATTTTTAATTTAAATTAATCAATTTTAATCATTTTAAATTGGGTCATATTATTAAGTAGATAATTGTGTTTAGATATACTATATTGATATACTTCTAAGTAACGAAATATTTATAAAAATAAATTTCAATGATTAAAATATAATTACTCTAAAAATATAAAAGATAAAAAGTGTATGTGTATCTATATATACACTTCATGATGAATTAAGCGATACATAAAACCCACATGATATGTTATCTTATTTAGTAATAACAATAGTGATAGATTTTAAAAGTTGAAATTTTCTTATCTTTGGATGACTTACGTAATCTTAAAGTATATATATATATAAATCGGTTGGATTCATATATACAAAGCTTAAACTTTATCCAACCCAAATTAAAAAAAAGTGATTTTTTTTATTTTGTAAGAAAAAAGTAAGAGAATAAAATAATTAAAGAGAGGAGCAATGAATGAGGAGAAAAAACCATAGTATTTCCTCTCTTTATGGGGAAAAACAAATTTATATTTGAGGGAGAAATGGGTAAAGAGTGGGCCTCACTTTTATTGTAAGAGATAAATCCACTTCATGTCCCTTATTTCTCTCATCTAGGGAGAAGTTAGAAGTGGGAGAAGTGAGGAGACTTCTAACGAGTGAGCCCTACCTAAATTAAACTTCTCCTCCTCTTGAGAAGATTTGTTCTCACTCTTGAAGAATAGGGTAAAGAATATAGTGTTCTAATAAAAATTGGTCGATTGAAAATTCATTATATGTCACTAAACTTTAGACAAAAAAAATCAAATTTTAGCCACTTAATCTTAATAGTCGAAAATCACTAGTCATTTTCACTTTTTTCCCTCAAAATGTACGGTGAATTTTACTGCTGAGGTCAAATAGCTAAAAATTGATTTTTAGTTGAAATTTGGTTCATATCTCAAATATAATATGATTTTTCAATACCCATAATATTTTTCTTTTAAAGATTCATAATTATAAAAAAAAAAAGTCCAATATAAAACTCATTTAAGCCTTATTAAGCACTCCACCTAATGTCATTTAAATCATTAATCTCCAAGAGCACTTCAATTGGTTGTGGTTCTCTAAACTTCTCTTTATCTGAGGAGAGGTAAGCTGACTTCTACTTTAAGGTCTCCCATCCAAACAAAGCCCAAGGCTCTTTTTGGATGAGAAAAGACTTAATAAGATGGATGAAAGTAGATGTTTTCCTCAAGATTATTGATTTGAATGATATAGGTGAAGAATCTACATGTGTTGGGTTTTTTTTTTTAAGAATAATCATGAATCTTAAAAGAAAAATATTCGGTGGGATTAAAATTTATTTTAACCTCGGCATGTTGATCAATTTCAACTAAAAAAAATCAAATCTAATAATCAAAATAACCAAGTGTCTTTAAATAATGAGGATGTCTAAATGATATTTGACTATTAAGATCACGTAGCTGAAATTTAATTTTACTTAAAATTTACTCTACATGTCAAGTTTTAAGTTAACTTCAAATTTAATAGATTAGATTATTTTAAAATCTAAAAAATAAAAACATAATTACGTATAACCTAAGTGAGAAATTGCACAAAAAATGGATCTTTTCTTGTAGGAGAAGATGATGTTCTCCTCTTCTTCTTAGAAAAGGAGAACTTCAATCACCTATGGGCCTCAATTTCTCTTGCAAATATAAACCAAACAAGAGAACAATCCGAACACGGCTTAAGAGATTGACCATCATTTTATCTCACCAAGATTCTCTTTGCCCCACCACATGAACGGTCACGATTTTGCTGAAAGGACAAGCATCAGAAATTTTGGATATGATGATAATAGGGACAAAAATTTAGTGCAATGGTCTAATCAATTAGTCGTAGAATGTTAATAAATTATGAATTTGTTCTGTCATTTTGAATATATATGACAAAATTTAATTTGATCCATAATGGGTAGATCTGACCAACTTGTTTAATAAATTGGTAGACCCTACCTAAACCCATTTATATAGCAGTAGATCTGACTGTGTTTTTAATTCAATTTTAATTTTTCAGACAAAAAGGTAGTTGTACTAATTCAAAGTAAACTTGACGATTTACAAATTGACTAAATTTCATCTTCAAAGTTAATACGCATCCATTTGATCTTAATCGTCAAAATCACCTGATGTCTTTAAAATTCTTCTAATTTGACTATTAGAATCAACGATATTTGTTGATTTTAACTATTATAATCAAGTGGATATACATTGATTTTGAGAAATACTATATTGGGCCCAAGACTGTCCTAAATCAAATTGGGGCCATGACTTTTGTGACAATTTGGGCCAGGCCCAGACTGAAGAAGACTCGAGTACCCTTTTTCTGGGTTGTGTTGGGTTGGGTCAGAACGGGTTGGGGTCGACTCAGCTTGCACACTATTGAAAACCCAAAAATGAACTCTAAACTTGCCGAGGTGAATCGATCTAGCCTCACATCCATAACCCTAGCTTTCAATGGACCCATATTCACCTTTGGATTACTTCATCCCAGTCAATCCAAGCCCTTATTTAAACACGATTGCCCCCACACGTATAACTTACGATGATGGACCAGCTTGTTTAGCTACATAGATCATTAGGCCCAAGATGCTACTCAACCTATCTCACTATAGCTCCACCTCAACTTAGTGTTGATCTGTTGACACAACCTGTGGTTTGTGAGATCCTAGCCATGTAATGCAATCAATCACTTGAATGAACCCTGCTATTCAGGCGTAAGGAACCATCCTTCATGTCCAAGCTGGAAGCATATTCCAGAATATCTTTAATATCTTTTCAGATCCTTGCAACCTACCGGTGAGTGATCCACCAGACACAATGCAACTGGGGCTACATCAACTTCTAGCAAGATCCTAGTTCAAGCTACTCACCATACAACTTTGATTTTGAGTCGAGATCCAAATGCCATTAGCAACACAACTATGGGGGTTGCGGTGAGGAACTAACCTCTAAAATGAGAATCTTAAGTTCAATTTCTACTCCACCTTAAAGGATCACTTTCCGTAAAATTAATAAGTGCGTGTAGATAAAGAGATTTACACATACTCTAAGAATTAGTTGAGTGCTCTAAGAAGCTCGAACACTTTGATCATAAAAAAGAAGAAGTTAAAAAACAATGCAACAAGTGAGCCGAATTTCATAAGACAAAAGGACGAATATAGACCCAATGCATCACTAGGTTGGCTAGTAAATTTGAGGACTTCTTTCTTTATCTAGATTTTTGACTTTCAACGAATTTTGTGATCTTTTAAATTCGAGAATTTTGATGGGATTGGGTGTCCCATATCTCATCTCAAGGCCTACTGTTTTACATTTGTTAAATACAAGAAGATGAAAAGGCCTTCATAAACTCTTCCAGAAGAGTTGGATTAGGTGTAGGTATTTTTTGTTCACAACCTCGGACCATTGCATGCTCTCTTTCTTTAAATTTAAATTAGGTTGGGTTGAGAAATTTAAAATCAACTTAATTTGATCTGACATATCCAACTCGACCCAAGTGCATCAAGTTATAAAGCATTAGTGATTAGGGATGAAACTCCGATTGAATCGAATAGGGTCAGCACTCGGATTGAGTCAGGTTGAATAATTGGGGTCAACAATTCGAGTTGGATTAAGTTTGAGTTCAATAAGCTTTAACATGAATTGGATTGAGTTTATTAAAATCCGACTCAACCCACCCTAGTTTCAACTCTAAATAGAATTTCCTTATCCTCGGTCACTTAAATTATATAATACTAAAATATCCTCAAACATTTAATATATAAATATTATCTAATGTAAAATTAGAAAAACATTTTTATATTCTAAATCTATCGACAACCTATCATTAAAATCCTGCCTATAATATAACTTAGACAAAAACTTTAAAATGCTCAAACGTTTTCACACAACACAAAACCCCATGTGGAGTCCATTTAATGGTAAATCCATAAATTAATATTGTTATTTTTTATTTTAAACATGCATCCAACATTTTATTATGTCCATTTGGTGCATTCTCGTCATTGAATTGATCATTATAGATAAAAATATTTATTTAATGATTTATTTTAATCTTAAAAAATCAATGACTAAGATGATTCAACAAATTCTATTTTTGACAATACAATAGCCCTTGTAATAATTTATCTATCTATTTATATTTTTCATAAAGTGAGATTCATCCTTTAAACACAAATAGAAGATATAGGTTTTTTTATGACCAAGGTGTCCAAACGTCTCATCTGATAAATCTTCCAGAGCATGTGTAAACCTCTTAATCTGTACACACTGAATAAGTCTACGTAGAATAGTCCGTTTAGATAGAGTGAGAATCGAACATAAAACCTCCACTTCCTTAAGTGAATTTTTGGCTGCTGCTTCTATAATTTCGAATTAGATATAGACTTTTAGCTTCACAACACTTACTAGGTGGGCAAATGAAAACCTATGAAGATTTTTTCTTATAGAAAATCAACTTTTTATGGTTTTCCTTCCAGTTTTGAAAATCCTTGTCAAGAAAGGGTATTCATAAGGTTACCCTTGATCAAAGATAACTTCATCCAACCCTGTTCATCCAAAAACAGCCCAACTCTCATATTGCTAGCCTGTTCTAAAATTGTTTATATACTACCTCTTCCTTTTAGCTTCCTAAAGGAAAAGTGGAAAGGGATCAAAGTAAAAAGGCAGCACTGATGACTAATGTGGAGTCTTTTCGGAGGAGAAATGCCTCGCAGAAAGCTCTGAAGCTGCCTCCTTTGACGGGGCAAGTGATGAAAGACAGATGGAGGCCTTCCATTGGCTAGGACCAGGATCACCTTCTCCATGAAGGTATGACTTGGTGGGCCGCTTAAAAGCGTACTCTCACTGGTGATGAGAACTTGCAGAATTTATCTGTGATGAGAACTTGCAGAATTTGTCCGTTGTGAACTGATTAATTATAAACTAATATCATTAGCTTTTATATCTCTCGCTTTATATTTTTCATAAAAGTGAGATTCATCCTTTAAAGTTTAAACACAAATAGAAGATATTGGTTTTTTTTTTACCAAAGTGTTTAAGCATCTCCTTACAAGGGTAAATTTACATGAAGTGGTCTGTCAGAATAAAATGAGAATCGAATATAAAACTCTCATTTTTTAAAGTAGATTGTTGATTGCCACTTTAACTCTTTCGAGTTAGATATAGAATTTTTAACTTGAGATCATTGCTTTTTTGAAATATTTTGACAACACATGCTACCTAGGCAAATGAAAACCTATGAAGAATCTTTCTTTTCATAAAAAAAAATAAAAAATTGGTGAGTTCACTCCAACTTTCGTATTGCTAACCTGGTCTAAAATTGTTTACAAACTACCTCTCATTCCATCTTTTAGCTTTCTAAAGGAAAACTGGAAAGAGAGATGGCTGCCTTTTTACTTTGATCCCTTTCTCCCCAGTAGAAGGAATCAAAGTAAAAAGACAGCACTGAAAGGAAAAGCTCTGAAGGCTGCTCCCTTTGACGGGGCAAGTGATACAAGACAGATGGAACCCTTCCATTGGCTAGGACCAGGATCATCTTCTCCCTGAAGGTATGAGTTGATGAGAAACTTACAGAATTTATCCCTTGTAAACTGATTTATTGTTTTTTTTTATAATTTACGTGCGGAAAATTGTGGGATATCATAAGTAAAATTTTCACGGGTGAGCCCACTACTTCTAGGGCACACCAATGTTAGGCTATAGGGGTTTGGACCTGCAATCTCTCGCTTCTTGAAATGGGAGACAACCAATTGAGCTAAATTTGGATAAAAATTTTAAAACATTGAATTAGGTTAATAGATCTAAGCTTAAATAAAATAGATGTATAATGGAGTTTAATTTGAAAAAAATATTTTGAGTATAGTTTTAAAGCTTAAAAAGTTTTAACTATTAATAAGACTTGAGTTTAATTCAATGATATTGTATTTTAAAAATGAGCTCAAATTGAATGTAAGAGTATAAGCTAAAGTAATTATGCAAATACAAACTTGATAAAAAAAAATATTCATTAAATTCACTGTACCTCAGTTTACAACTGATAATTTCTTTGAAGATCAATAGTCATAAGTCGTAACTTCTCACAGTAGTATTTGTTTAGGTTCCATGAATGGCACATAATAGAAGCCACACAAGCACATTTGATTTCTTTCTCTCAATGTTTTAAATTAAATCAAAAGAAATGATAGAGACATCACTATTTCTTTTATTACAAGAGAAACTAATATATCTTTCTGCTATTTAGATGATCAAATGTGGAGAAAAGGACAAGTTGAGTATCTCTTGTTATAAAATAAATCAGTGTTTATAGTAGGGCAGCGATCTTTCCACAGGAGGTTTGTGTAATTAGACACGGGTTTTAATGTATTGCCAATTTTACCCTTCGCATGAAAAGTAAAATCGACTAGCCGAAATTTGCATGATCAGTAAAATCGGTTCGCCGAAATTTGCATGAACAGTCAATCGACTCACCGAAATTTTAATATTTATGTGAAGAGTCTGATTTTATTATTAAGGGTAAAATTGGCAATATACTAAAACTCTTGTTGGATTACACAAAATACCCATGGGAGGATCGCTATCCTTCTATTACTATCCTTTAAACTAATTATCACATAAAATAATACATATTTTGGTGCCTTAAAACCGAGTCAATCTCCATGCAAGCTAGTAGAGTTTAGAATCTAGATTGTATTATAAGCCTTTCATGTCTTCTAATCCAATATAGACCAACCATACCATTACAAGAGAAGGTTGATAAACAAGATACGATGACTTCCTATAAGATTAAATTCTTATCTTGAATTCCAAAACAAACCCAAGTGAGAAGGGGAAGGAATAAATACAATAATGGATGAGAGCACAAGTTAAAGCCTTGCCAATGACAATTAAAAGGTAAAGCATAGAGGAAAGAAAAGCATGTTCATAACCCCAATCTCTCTCTTCCTTAATAATCAAGTAAAGCCCATCGTATCTCCCTTCCTCCTTTCATCTTCCTTTTCCCTCAAAGAGAAAATGAGGAGTGGCAAAAGCTTAAACATTAAGAGTGTGCCTAAATATCTCACAAAGTCATTCCAATTCTATTGCAAACTATGTCTGTAAAGGTGTGGCTTGTGTGGTAATCGGATTATATTAATTTAAAAAAAAAATCAAAATCATGCTCGTTAAGAATGAGAAATGCATAATGAAAATGTTAAGTGTAGTAAGGGAAGTGACTGAGACACGTAGTTTTTGATAATATAAGATATTAGATTTGTTAATTTGTCCACTTATCATTATTTAAGTGGTAGAAAGGTATACCAATCTCATTTGCTATAAAAAAACAAAGATAGCTAATGTTTCATTTTATAAAAGCCTTATTGGACACTTGTTGTGTAGATCTATATTATAAAACTTTTTCACATCCATGCATAGTTGCTAGATAGGTTTTAAAATCTGTTCCAGTTTTGTCTCTATAATGGAATGTTTTAGCGTTCAGTTTTCATTCTTCTAGTTTGAAAAAACGGTATAAAAAGTTTAAAAAGTAAAAGATATAATGAAATATGAAGACAATAACACAACTTATAAATATATTTAAATTAATTATTTTATCATTTTACACTCATCTACATAAACAAAAACATAATTTTTTTGTTAAATAACTACTTATGTTTGTAATCTCAATTCATAATAGTATAATTATTAAATTTTAATTCAAAAATATTTAAATTACAAATTGAATTAGACAAAAAAAATCTAAAAAATTTCCAGAAATAAAGTTGAATTCTCAAGTTTTTCAAAATTCAAAACTTAAAACAGATAAGCACATTCGGTCCATTTCATTTTTTCCTCAAATTTTCATCATATACATTAAAGATAAACCATGTTAATTAAAAGTACACTTCTTGAAATACAGTTATATCAAATTCAATTTTTAAACAATTGATGTAAGAATAAAATGTCTCAACTCTAATCTTAAATTTGATTTTGAAAATTATCTTGCTAATTGCTTTAAACCGGTATAAATTCAGTTAATAGTCCCCATTCAATCCAAATATGGAGCATTGGAACCATGTTCATAGTGGGGACCCAAGGCCCCATCCGTGTGTAGATTTGTATCCATAGGAAAAAGGAATTTCCCATTGTTAAAAATTCAAGAAATTTTAAACGTGGTCCCGACGCGTGCGTTACCTGTCCCTACGTTCTTCTATAAATTGCAGTAGACAAAGCCCACGGAAGCAGCTGAGAAGTGGTGTTGCGAGATATCTCGCATTGACCTGAAAGTCTTTTACCCTGCGTGAGCATCGGAATTCCTGCACCCTTGTCCGACGTCGACGAATCAGGAGTGTTTGGAGGGCAGATTGAGAAATGGGTATCAGAATAAGAAATGAAAGGACCTCATTTCTGCTGCTGCTGCTGATGATGGCTATTGCACTGAATCTGGGTGTATGCCTTGCAGCAACCAACAAGCAGCCGCCCAAAGGCAAGCAGAGCTCCTCCCCATATGGCCTTGACTCCTCTGCCATCTTCCCTGTTCGTGGAAATGTGTATCCTGACGGGTAATTTATCAACACCCAATCTCCATTCTTTCATGATTTGTAATCTTAGTTTCTTAACTCTGTAGCGACTGATTGTCTTGGGAAATGATTTGGGTTCTGTTCATTTACCCTATTTTTGTTATCTTTATACGAATTTCGATTGAGTTTTGGTGATTATTGAAACAGTTCGATCGTTGTTGGGTGTCTTCTTAATTCTTGAAGCGTTTTTGTCTCGTTCTTTTCTTGAAGTTAAAATTGGGTGAATATCAGCCTCTTCTGTTCATATATAGGACAAAAGCCTCCAACTATAAGATCGTGTTGGAAACTTTAAGTCGTATGAATGTGGATTAGGGGGTTAGTCCATACAAAAAGATTGTCAAATCTAATTATGAATACCATTCTTAATTATGGATGGATCATCCAATTACAGATTATAAAAAACATGAAACGTAGAAGATGAGACCTGTGATATGGCAGCAAAAAATATATGGATCTTTGATTTACAAGTCATAGCAGACCTTCCATTTTGTTAAATTAGTTTTCAGACGCCATGGACACTCTTAGTTGGCGGCCGGAAGATGGGCATTCACATGGATACTGGGACTTCTGAATAATATTAGATTTGGGACATTCATTTTGTTGATTTGATTATCATCCAAAAAACCATCTGATTTAAGTTTCCATGACATCATATGGGTAATATAAGGTGGTATAACCAATATGGAGGATTCAGATTAGTAATTAAACATTTTTTGTCTACTATTAACTCTGATAGAGGATGATGGGATACTGGCTGCTGCTGCTGCTGCTGATCATGGCTCTTTACTCTCTCTTTAGCTAAACCACTACAGTTGGTTAGAATCAAGCAGTCAGCTCATTAAAACATACTCCAGAGGTTTACTGGGAATGATGAATTTTGATATAAGACAAGCTAGCAAACATAACAATGGTGTTCATGTAATTTTGAAATCAAAATTTGGAAAAGATGCTATTGGGGATTTTTTATCATTGTTATTGCCATTTTCCTGTCTATCATAGGTCTGCCTTTTAAGTTCCAAGTTGCAATTGGAAGATTTTATAATGAGGAAAATCTTTGAATCCAGGTTATACTATGTTACCCTCAACATTGGTGACCCGCCCAAGCCCTACTACCTGGATGTTGACACTGGCAGTGACCTTACATGGCTTCAATGTGATGCCCCTTGTGTTAGCTGCTCCCAGGTAAAAAGAATCACATCTCCAACATCCATACTGCTTCCTCTCTCCCTTGCTGTGTATGTCAGTCTTTCTTCTTTTGCAGGGCCCCCATCCACTTTACAAACCGAAGAAGAACAAGCTTGTCCCATGTGAGGACCCCCTCTGCTCCTCCATCCGCACCCTCAACAGTCGTAGATGTGAATCCTTCGACGAGCAATGTGACTATGAGATTGAATATGCAGATAAAGGCTCCTCCCTTGGTGTCCTTGTCAAAGATGTTGTGACCCTCCGTTTTGCCAATGGCTCCCTCCTCCAACCCCATCTGGCATTTGGGTAATAATTAATTTCTTTTTAATTTTTTGACATTTACATACTCTCTCTCTCTCTCTCTCATGTTCTACTTCGAATTGTAGAATGACCAAACTTGCAACCTGTGTTGTTGCAACAGTAAGCACTATCCAATGGTATTATGGCTCTTGTCACGTCTGTACTAAATACTGATAAAGAAAATGTCTCTTTCCATCTGCAGCTGTGGGTATGATCAACAGGGTTCCAGTACAAGCACAACTTCTCTTACCGACGGAGTACTTGGCCTTGGCAAAGGGAGATCCAGCATTGTGGCTCAGCTACGAGATATGGGCCTAATACGTAATGTGATTGGTCACTGTTTCAGCAAACAGGGAGGTGGCTTTCTATTTTTGGGAGATGGCTTTGTTCCATTTTCTCGTGTGTCATGGACACCTATGTCCCGCGACTCAGTTCTGTAAGTACTTCACTTGTTGATAAATACTTGTGTTTCTTGAAACCTCTTTATCTGATGGATGCTTTTTCCTTGTTAGTAAACATTATTCTCCAGGTCCAGCATTTCTCTACTTCGGAAGGCAACCTTTGAATGCAAAAAGTCTTTCAATTGTTTTCGACAGTGGGAGCTCCTACACATATTTCTCATCGGGGGTTTACCAGGCATTTGTTTCCGCTGTGAGTGAATCAATGGAGAATATGATTCAGACTTCATCAGTCCACATTTAGGAACCATTCCTAGAGCCTGAAGGGAAACTGATTGATGCTTCTGTTTTCAGGTAAAGAAAGATTTACCTGGAAAGCAATTGAAAGAGGCACCTGAAGACAAAACACTTCCATTGTGCTGGAAAGGCACAAGAAGGTTCAAATCTGTGGTTGATGTCAAGAAGTTCTTCAAGCCCTTGGTGCTGGGCTTTGCAGATGGCAAGAATAAGCTGGAAATACCCCCTGAAGGGTATTTGATAATTTCAGTAAGCACTTCTCAAGGCCTTTATGATTAAATAAGTGCGTTGCAAATACTAGAGCTATTTCTGAAATCTTTTTCTGTTTGGTCAGTCTTATGGCAATGTTTGCTTGGGAATTCTGAATAGTTCTCAAAACGGGCTGGAAGATCTCAATATCATTGGAGGTAAATTTTGAACATTAGATGGATGGTTTATTTTTTAAAAAAAATTCCCACTTGAATTAATTGCATTTTCCTTGATGAGTTTTCTCCAGACATTTCAATGCAAGATGTCATGGTCATCTATGACAACGAGAAGCAGCAGATTGGATGGATTCCTTCAGATTGCAACAGGCTTCCCAAGTCCGGAACCGCTCTCTTGTGATTTCCTTTTTATGTGGCCCGTGTTCATGGAGATTCTTACCCAGCAACTCTTTTATGTTTATTAAACAGTGCTGATAGCGGTGGCGATGGCTTCAACTATGGTTTCACTCAGCCTTACATGGCAAGCATGGGAATCTTTTCAGATGATTGTGGTGCTACCTTTCCTTCCCAGAAAGATCAATGTGGTGGATAGAAGAAACCAATATAGAAAGCAGATTCATTCCTCTACCTTATCAGTTAATATTGCACATATAATCATATACACATTCAAAGGTTACAGGGAAGAAGTGATCTATTCTGTCTCTTTTTTCCCCTTTCTTTCTTCAATGTCAATTTAAACAGGCACATGAAAGATGGAGTCTTGGGTTCTTTCCCAATAATCACATAATGTCGTGAAGTCTTGGGTTTCCACAGTAAAAAAAAAAAAAAATTGGAAAATCTCCCAAATTTACGCTACACACCCCCAACAAAGGAAGACATCATGCAATGGGAGGGCAATTGAGACGATTATGTAAAATCAAAATATTAGCCTCTTAAAAAAATGATATATACATTGACTGAAATTTTAGACATATCAAGTCAAATTGTAGTTTATATAAATTCTCTTATCATTTTTGTACTACCGCTATATAATTGATATATTTGATTTGTTAACAAATTAAAAAAATGTCAACCCGATTCATATAATTTTCACTGAAGATAGCACAATCTTTGCCAAAACCAAGGAATGTAGGCCAACTATATGCATTTGAAAGTGTTAACAGTATTTTCTAGCAGTGATTATTAGTACTTAATTATTTTCAATCCATCTTGATTTTTTAAAATTAAATTAAGCAAATAAAAATTCATATAAGCTAAACTTCATCATTGTACGTCTTCATATTAATATTTGAAATTATGATTACTTGATCTCTGACGATAGAAAAGATATTTTATAAAAAGAAATAACAAATAAATAAAATACAATTTAAAAGTATATTTAGTGTTTTTCTAAAGCCTGAGATGTGGTATAATATAAGATCCATAAATTAGATTATTTTTATATTTATTAGATCTATTTATAAAAATATTTTTATTTATAGACTAAGTACATTATCCAAAAATATAATTGTTACGTGAGTCTCGTGAGAGCATCTGGGAGATTATATATTTATCATTAGATGAATTCAATTAAATTGGTTAGGTAGGATAGACAAAAGAGTTCATAGATCATCGTAATTTTATGAGATAAATAAAGAAAAATTAATATTTTTATAATAATTATATTTTCATTATGATTTTTTCGTAATTAAATATATTTTATATTTATAAAAAAATTTATTTTTAATTATTTGCTATATATTTTATCAAAGAATGTGTGACTTAACGTTAATATTGAGAAATAGCATCCTAAATAAGTAAATAAATACATTTCTAGAAGTCTTCTTTTTTTAAAAGGTCCTGCGCACGCTTCTCATGGGGCAACGTTGGATACGCCGGTTGGACATTGCGAGCTTCAATCGTCTCTCATGGCGGCCTGCAGTTTTCTCTCTTGTCTATGTAAATCCCCTTTCCTCACTTTCATTCCTCGAACCAGAACCTCCTTCCCCAAATTCTCCATTTTCAATCGCGTCAGCTCGACCTCCACTAAGAGCAGCAGCAGCAGCAGTTTTACATGGGATGATGTTCTTGGAATCTCTCAAACTGAGGACGACGCATCCGATCTCGCCCCCTACTTCCAGAAAGTCCAGTCCTGCAATCGCGGCTCTGTAAGCATTTCCCTTCCACCTCATTCCCCTTTCATTTCCTAGTCTATTACCTAAAAGCAGTGCTCCTCGGGCAGGCCAATTCGGGCTAGGATTAGCCCGATTTGATCTGGGACTGCCTTTTCCTCCCCAATGTTTATATGATACGGCTCGGCCCGGTGGCCCGACTTCTGTGTCATGATAGTTTTATAGGGTTGTATTGGAGCAATATACCATCTTTTTTCTTTTTTAATATTAAACGTGTAAGACAAAATACTTAGATGCAAGAGATTTTTGTATATGGCTTGATATAACATTTTACTTTTGTTAAATTGATGTTGGTTTGACTTTCTTGCTTTTTAAATGCAAAACCATGGAGTAACAAATGCACAAAAATAACAAAATATAAAACAAATATGTAGTAAAAAAGAATATATAAAATACTTGAAGAAAATGGGTTGGCTTGTTTTCATGGTTTCTCAAGAATGAGATTATATTGAAATGGTTAATAGCTTCCTTATCTAAAAGAGTCTAATTTTAAATATCTTAAAAAATATTCATCAGGTTAGAGAGAGAGAATCGATAAGTTCCTAATCAGACAATGCCATGGACTTCTCTTCTCACAAAGTAGAATGTAAAAACCAAAAAGATCAGTAAATTAACACACCAAATTAGTATGATTGGTCGCATAGGTTGCACCTGATTCATTCTCTCTTTTTCTAATTCTCATAATATAAATTAAAACATAACAGTATGGATTAAAAGAAGATTAGTGAGCTATGAGTGGACCAAATTTTATTCAAAATTTCAAATTATAGCCAATTGATCTTAATGATCAAAATCACTAGGCATCATTGATTTTTTTAAAAAAAGGATTAATGATTTTGACCACTAAGATCAAATGACTGAAAATTGAATTTTTAGATGAAATTTGGCCACTTGTAATTTATCAAATCTAATTTAAGTCTGTACGATTACTTTATTAGAAAGCCAAAACAAAATTAAAAAAAAAGAAGGAAATGGACATAGTGCAAATTCATGACAAGTGTATACATCAAGTTATAATATAGTGAAGATGAAAAGCATTCTTCGCTCTTTTGTAGTAGTGGATATAAGAGGCTTTTGACCAACTAATAAGAGAGGGGAAGAGCACAAATCCACATGTACCTAAGAATTTCTCATTAAATAATGTAAAAGATATTCATATGTTTCGTGGTGAGAAATTGAATCCTAGCACACTGAATACAATATTGTTGAGTAGTTCAAAAAAAAAATTAGCGCTAACTATCTATTTTTTTTAATAAACGTGAGTATTCCCACATGGAAGTGAGACTAATCCGACAGATACATGAAATTTCCTATAAGCCTCTTGCATTAGGTTACTCTTGGAGGAGTCAAACTTAAGACTTCTAGTTATTCCTAGAAGTTCAAGCCAATTGAGCTACCCATTTGGGCCAGGGGTAACTATCTTTGCCCCATTGAATTTAATGTTTAAATATTTAATTAGTATACAATATAAAAGATCCAATCTTTGGGGTTAATTGGGTTTTGGGTCGGGTGGTCAACTAGCTTGGGTCTAGACTTGACAAAATTTTACCTGATCCGATTATCCGAATTAAACCCGAGCATTTTAAATGAGTATGAATTTAAAGTTTTGTGACCCAAATCCGAAATTGGCCCAACTCGATTGACCCATTGCCAGATCTACCTTGTACTGGACTTGACAAAATTTGACCTGACCTGATTACTTGAATCAAACTTGAGCATTTTAAATGGGTATGGATTTAAAATTTATGGCCCGAACCGACTAACCTGCTTAATAAACAAGTAAGTAATGTGTTGATCCGAATCTAAATAAGACCCGACCCGACCTATTGCCA
The DNA here is from genome assembly GCA_022113865.1 of Chimonanthus praecox. Classification (NCBI taxonomy): domain Eukaryota; kingdom Viridiplantae; phylum Streptophyta; class Magnoliopsida; order Laurales; family Calycanthaceae; genus Chimonanthus; species Chimonanthus praecox. The sequence goes on along the minus strand of CM039095.1, from coordinate 9,678,455 downwards.
GGTCTATTTGGGTCTCACCCAAGTTTGACACTTCGCCTTGAGTCTAACCTGACACTTTGGTAAATAGGCAGTCAAATAGGTCATAGGGTTGGAGTTGGGCCAAATTTTAAGGCTCGACATTCTGAACAAGTTGCGCATGGGCCAAAAGGGGTTCAACAAGCTCAACCCGCCACCCTCTACCAAAAAAGAAGATACATGAGATCATTTTAACAAATGAGGATACCAATAAGGAAATTGAGGCTTGCGTTAGTATATATTTAATGTTTGGTTAATAACTTTTCTAAAATGGTCAATAGTTTGCTCATTCTATTCTAGAGCCATCATGATGAAAGCCAGAATCTCATCTATTTGGACTTGGCTTTTTGAGTGTTGCTCCTCCATTTAATCCTACCATACAATTATACATTCAATTTACCCTATCTATCATGTCTATTTTTAATCCATTCCCTCCATGTTTTCAGCAGCTGCCCCTCCTCGATGTACTTGCAACGTCTAGCCTCTCTACTCTACGAATAGGTTTTACAAAATACTCTTTTCTTAGTGTCAAATTTAAATAAAAAATAATCAGGTAGAGTGAAATTACAAAAATATGTTAATGACTTCTTCAGTCTCATCCCAAGACTTACTACTCATGAATCATGTGAAATTCATGTCCACACGTGACACAGACATTCCACATCACATTTCATTAAAAAGAGTCCTCAATCCAATATCACAAACATGATATTATCAAACTAGTGAGAATATTAGGATATTTTCAACTTTTGAAGTTTTTTACTGTGATATTATTGGGAAATCTCACAGAAAATATACTTTTTAAAAATATAATAAAAATAGTGAATAAACATATAAATGAAAATGACCTTTAAAATTGAAATGACGACCATTAATAAAATTGAAAATTGAGATATTGAGTCGTGTGATGATGTATAAAGTTTATTATCATAGGTTTTTTTTTTTTAAATCATTTTGGGGACCATGGCCACTGCCTACCCCTTGGCTCCACGTAGTTTTGATTTACTTTTTCATTGATTGCAGGAAATGCAGTCAGAGTTTGTACGGTTTATAATTGAGGATCAGATTGTTGGATATGTTCATAATCGGTAAGATAGAAAATCCTCATTTATCCATGCTTTTTTGTTCTTCAGTTGTTTTGATATTTTTAGTTCAGGTTCTGCTTGGATGTGTAACAGAATGGGGTTTTGGAAATGTTTTCCCCCTTTTTTGGTGGAAATGAATAGATTATGGTCATGTTTACTAAAAGTGAGCAACTGGCTTTCAAAATTGAATTTACATTTTTTGCAGTCCCTTTTCTTTGGAAATGATAACAATCAATTTATTGCATTGAAAAAGAAGTATTATGACAGATTTATACATACCTGATAGATGAGAAACTATACCACATAAAAAAAAAAAATCTTCTGAATATTACCACAATAGAAACCCCCCAAAGTCTCATTGCAATTGGACCTTTGTTCCTCAAATATGAACACTGAATATGGTGAAAACCACTATGTTTGACTTTTTTTTTAGTTCTTTGATACTATATGTAAAGTGTTGGGCTCCACCCTTCTGTGGGAAATAGGATATATTGATGCTAATCATAAGGAGTATCATTCTGTTAAAAGGAGTCAAATCAAATCACTCTAATAATTCGTTTTGGGTTCATAAGTGTTTGCCCTTGATAAGTAAATATCTGGATTTGGATAATTTCCTCATATAGTGATGATTATTCAGATGGATGCCATGGCCATATGTGAATCAAGGAGAGAGAAAGGAGGTTGAATGTTTTGGAATGATAGTGTGTTCCCCACATATGGGGCTGTATGTTCCAGAGGAAACTCAAGATTGCAAGTTGCAACTGGTTTTTTCTAATTGGGCTCATATTATATTACCAAAAGGGGTATATATAAAGAGCACTTTTCCCATACATCATGGCTTACTGTGTTTTTCAGCCTTTTTCAGGCCTTTTTCATGTTAGTGAGCCAATTAGTTAGTTCCTTCTGAAATTCAAAGTTTCAAACAACAAAAGTTGATATTGATGTTGTACTTTCAGAAGTACATAAGAAATTCTCACATATAAATTTTTATTTAGTAAATCTTAAAATTTGAAGGGCCAGCACCCTTTGGCCCCTCATTTTAGGCTCCAGTGACAAGAACGGCAATTTGGCCTTTTTTCTTCATTGGGGACCACTATAACGCAGTCAAATAGTGCTCCAAACATGAGCTTAAAGTTCATCAATGATGACATGGTCTTGTGTGCTTATTTTGCTGATACTAAAATTTTGTATTTGCATGGCTGCCTTCTTCTTCTTCCTCCTTTTTTTTGGTGTATATAGTTTGCATTATGTATTACTATTTATTTATCTTGAGAAGAATATATGCATGGGTGTCAACTTTTTCATTTCTCCTGTCATGGTTTGGAATATCATCTGATATGTTATCACCCAATACATATCATCTCTCTGGTCAGATTGATGCAAATGATGTCTTTGTTTAGACACCTATTTAGTGGAGAACTTAATTACTTAGAAAATATAATAATAAGGCCACATGGGTTGTACCTTGCTCTTTTCTAATTTTTTTTTTTAAATTGTGAATACCAAAGAAAACTAAGCAGTGAGTTTGAAAATTCATCTGATGAGCTAAACTAAACCAAATTTTAGCCCAAAACACAAATCTGAGCACTTGATCTTAGTGGTCTATATCACCAGATGCCTTTAGAGTAAAAAATGACGCTTAGTTCCAACCACAAAGATCAAGCAGCTAAACTTTGAATTTTACGAATTTTTTTTGTTGGATAGTAGTTCATCAGTGAATTTTCAATCGAACTGGTTAGTTTTTATTATACTCCAAGCACTATTTAAAGTAAATAATCAGGTTCTTCCATGTGACGGGTTACCTGTGACCCAGGTTCTCAGCTAGACAAGATGGCAATCTCCTAGTAGAAATTGAGTGTCTCTTGGAGGTGGAGAACTTGTGCTTTTAGTGGGCCCACTTTCTTCTGAAAACAACATCCAAAATTCCAAATAGCAGGGAAAGAGGGGAAGATGAGGTTCTCTGCCTCTTTTCTTCTCTTCCAAACACATTCTTAGTTTATATCATGTTTCTTTTTCATGAATTTATGGTTGACATCCATGTCTTGTGTTGGTGCTAAATATATTGTTGTACTGATGAGGTGATTATTTTAGTGCAGCTTCATGGACCATCTGAGGAAATTTCCAGATGTGTTTACATTTCCACTGGATAATACTAATGGTGGCGATTGCTACATTACCCTACATCCATCACTTGGATCACCAGAGGATAGGACACAAGCAGTTGGAGATGTAATTAAATGTTTGGGAGAAGAATTGGTTCCAGGTATACGCAATGAGGTACTCCTAGATACTAGCAGGTTCTCACATCATTGTCATCATAGCCATTGTCATCTCCAGCATCATCTTCTTTGTTCCCATTTATTAGGATTACTTCTTATGTGGTTTGATTGTAACTGTTGTGCTTGATCGTAACCTTAGAAGTAGACTTAATATTTAAAAAATATCTATGATTTCTGTGATCTATTAGTCCAATGAGATGATATTTCTTTCTTTATCTGTTCATAGTGATTATTTTGTTCTTTATGATTACCCTCTCTCGTTTTTCAATTTTAGATAATTGGATTTTTTTAAATTGTTTACACTGATGGGCTTTTTTTTTCATTGTTTATACCATTTCACTTACTCATGGTTATACTACTATCAATCAGTTATATCCTGTGACATCTTCATTTGGGATGCCGGTACACTTCTCTTTGGAACGTGCGGCTGCTCCTTACTTTGGCATAAAGGTTCGTTATACAATATCCACAATATCAAAAACCTCCTGTCCTCTCCTAGGTGAAGCTTCTACCTTTGACAATTTATTTAGCACTAGGATTTTTGCAACTCACTAAATCGCTAAATGGTTTTTCTTCAGAAATCAGTAATGAACATATAAATTTGTATCACACTCTGTGGATCACTTGGAAGGCATAAGAATAACTTTAGGTTGAAAATAAATTCTGTAGGTTTTGCTAGTAAATGTCTGTATGCTAGTAGGATGATTGCTATCTCCATTCATGTGATTGATGTACAGTCTTACACAACAGATATCATGTTTATATTGTTGATTTATCTTTTTTTTAATGTCTTTTTTATATGACTTATCCTATGACATTCCCCTCTCTGTCTCTCTCTCTCTCTCTCTCTCTCTCTCTCTCCCTGTGTATAGGCTTATGGTATCCATATGAATGGCTACATCAATAAGGGTGGACAAAAACATTTGTGGGTTGGAAAGAGAAGCAAGTCAAAGTCTACATTCCCTGGGATGCTTGACCACCTTGTTGCTGGAGGGCTTGTCTGTAACAAAATCTTTATCTATTTTGAATTTCCTGCCAATTTCTGAATTCTGAAGTTATGATGTGTATTCATGCACATTCTGTTTGTTTAATTTAGATCAAAGGGAGATTAGTAGAAATGTATGATTTCCTTTTCTTAGTTTTATTTGTGGCATTTGCAGCCTCATGGTATCTCCTGCAAAGAAAATGTTCTGAAGGAATGTGAAGAGGAAGCTGGAATCCAAAGATCCATTGCCAATACGTATGCTCTCCCTTACTATTAAAAAAACCGTATGTTTTCCCTTAAAAAATTTTAAACCATCAAATTGTTTTTCTTTTCGAAATGAGCATCAATTCATTTTTTTAATAATAAAAATCAACTTATTCACCAAAATTTTAGTTTAGTTTTTATGCAGTTTAATGCAATGTAGGAATTGGACATCTGATTCAGCCAAGAATGAAAAATATTGGTACAGCAGTATTCAGTCTGTTCTATTAAATTAAGGCTGTACATTTTTATATGTATATATTCAGCAAACTGTTGGATTGCGCAACTTCATCTTCCATGCCAACTGTTGTTATTTGCCAGGTTTAATTATATTCATTTGTTTGAGATGGATCCTCTAACTTTATACAATGCCAGTCTTCTCATTTGTCTTTTCCCACTATATTTTCATATGAGTTAGGCTAGCAAGACACACTAACGAGGCATGCCATTAGATGAATTGTGGGCCCCACAAATTTAGGTTAATTTTATATAAAGTTTCACTATCAATTGATGATCCAAGCTATATAATCTCGGTCTTTAAATTTTGACGACTATGGGTCATTGATTTTTAAAAGTTTAAAATAAGGGGATAGGATCATCTGATGGAGGTGAAACTGTATATAAGAACTATTCATAAGGTCCTCTTTACATCATACCTAGCAACATGGCCTTATAAAATCCATTTTTACTGGATATCTCGCCATCAACCGAGACATGACATGTCTCAGTGGAGTTTTTCTTTTCATATCAACAGTTGTGCACCATTTGCAGAGTTGATAAGAGTTCATCAGTCTTTATTGGAAATCAACATCATCATCAAAGCCAAAAAATCCCATCTAAAGCAGTCAATCAATCATCATTGTTGTTTTGGAATGCTTGGAGCTTTAGCTGAATTTGGATTGGCTCACCATTAATTTGGATATTTACCTCATGGTTGATTGATTACAACTCTGCATGCATGCCTTCATGACTAAGTGCATGTTGTTTCTTTTTCTTATTCTTTTTGTCATGTGTTAATGCCAAGTATATCTCACCTAGCATGCCCACAACCATTTCCTTAATTTTTTTTTTTTTTTGAATGATGTCCTTTAAAACATTAGCAATTTTCAGCCTTCATAAACTTGTGTCATTTAAATATCTTTTAATAAATTTTATTATGAACTGAGAAAACAATTCTCTTTTGTTGGAACCAATGTTTTATTTGTTGGAAATGACAGATAATTTTGGTTGGGATCTTGGTTTATGTAATTGTTTTGCAGAGCTGTCCCTGTTGGAGCTGTTTCTTATATGGATATTGATGGGTATAGGTTCAAGCGAGATGTTCTTTTCTGTTATGACTTAGAACTCCCAGATGGGTTTGTTCCTAAAAATAATGGTGAGTCCTTTCATATACAAATATTCTTCAAAGTAAATTAGGTCTCAACTTCTTTTTTTCCTTCTTCTTCGTCATAATCATCGTCAAAGCCATTTATGCCATTAACTTGTGGTTGGCATTTGCATTTGGATTTGGCATGTTTCTTTTCTCATTGAGCTGATTGCCTATTTGATGCCCAAAACCTCTCTCGTCTCAGCTGCTTGTTTTTTATTTGTTCTTTTATATTCAGCATTTTACTGGAATTTTAAGCTGTGTTAGTGGGAATTCTGAGTTTCTGATCTTATACCTGAGCTCATATCTGTAGGTAAACATGAAATTTGTTCCCAGAGTGTGATTCTTGTTATTGTGCTTTTGTCTTTAGTTTGGCATGCATGTTAATCAACATAAACACTTCAGATTTGCACTTCTCTGTTCCTACACAGGCACACATATGTATCATGTGCAAGATTCAAGCCACTGGCAAATTAGTTTATGTTACAAATCTGTGTGTTTTTTTCAATTTTTGCAGATGGAGAGGTGGAAAGCTTCATGTTGATCCCAATACCTCAAGTTGCAAAAATCATTCGGAGGACTGAATTTTACAAATCAAATTGCAATCTGGTCATCATTGACTTTTTATTTCGCCATGGGTACGGGTTTCATTTTCTGTTACAATTTCATCACATCATCATTATCACGATCATTTGTCAAAAAAAGAAGATACAGAAAAAAAAAAAAAACTCCATTTGAAGTAGCACTTCGTGTCACTGTATTTCTCTTTTTTTTCAAATCACTTCATTCCAGAGTCTTTATTGGTCTCCCCGATATAATTCTCTAAACTAGACCCGTCAGTTTTTTGTACAGGGTATTTTTTTTCTTCTGTACTTGTATCTTGTCCATCTTACATATCATTCTTCACTTTCTCTTATATTCAAGTTGCCAGTAGGATTTTCTTTTGTATCACCTTATGTAACACCCCTCCCTCCTGAGAGTAAGATCAGAGTGAAATGGATAAAGATTTCCACAGAGGGAGGCGAGTGTCACGACGCGAGTCAAGTCCGAGTCCGAAAAACTTGACCCTCGACTGGCCCAACGTAGCACGTGTATGAATCGTAGTCCATGATAACAGTTTCAACATGCTAGAACAAATAAGAGAAAATAAAATCATAAATCATGATCATAACATACTCGCATCTTAAGCAAAAATAAAGTGTTTTCCAAAAACCAAACACAAATATCCAAACACAAAGTGGCTAAGTTATTACATCCTCAAATTAAAATCTCCTATAAACTATACTGACTCCAAAATAAATTAAAATAAATCGAATTAAACTATTCACGCTATCTCCTAGCTTCTATCTCGCTCACGCCTGACTGCCACTTGGTCCGGCCTCGCTTTCATTTCCTTGATTTGTATCGATATCTAAAAAGGGGAAAAATGTATGGGCTTAGTCAACGCGCCCAGTAAGAGTTCCAATCAAAGGAAAAAATGCACCAAGAAGTGTTATAGCAAAGTACATATAATTCGAAATCAATGTTAGGCAACTCACATTTTATAACATAATATGTTGCATAATAGAAAGCTCATATTTCAAATCATACTTATCTTGCAATGTCATGTCATGGGTGCAATGAATAATGAATGCCCTTTTCATGCCCCACATATCGACTATAAGTCATATTCTCAATGGTTACTATCATTGGCCAATTATGTCCTAGCATTCCAGGCGGCAACCACGAGGGTGCTGTTCCCTATCCACAAGTTTAACAACCGAGACTATCGGTGGAGTGTGGTCTCCTCCCTCTGCGCAGGGTTTCGGGACTGGTTACCCAGGAGCCTTTCTGGCCCAACTCAATGCCGTATCTTTATAACAATGGACGCGGCCAAATATAAATATTTAATTCAAATTCATCAATTTATTTCCGAGACCAAAGAATGTCCGGACAGCTCAGCTTTGTCTCGGGTAATGTAATTCCCATCCCATGCTATATGCATGAGGTATATGAATGTATCATGATGCTACATTCCATGCAATATACGTGACAATATCTTAAATATTTCAAAAGTAAATAAACATCATCTCTTTCACATGAATCTGAAGAAAATCAATCATCACATTTATAATAACAAGATATCATATCATAACTTTGAGTGCTTCAATAATGTAGGAAAACCTACCTTAATCGAAGGTGTCGGATTTACTCTTGGTTCTAGAAGTTTGTGAAGTACACAATGCTACCAGGAGTCCAAAGCCTTAACCTCTTTCTCTGCCTCCGGGAAATAGTTTGCTAGAAACAATTCTGTGAAAGCTTTCCAAGTCATTCTCATCACTGATTGACTCCTTTTTGTTGACTTCCACCATTGGCTTGCATTGCTGATGAGGTGTGATGTGGCCAGGAGGATTCTATCCTGGTCTCCAGTGATTTGCAACAATTCCAGAATCTCCGTGATATTTTCAATCTAGTCTTCCGCTTCTAGATGTCCTTCAGGTCCTTTAAAGTGAGGGGGACGCTGTTGTTGAAAATCCCTCACCATAGCCCGTTTTCGCGAATCAGCAGCGAAAGTCGTGCCGGTTCCACCCTGTGCAGCTAGCATCACCGTATGCACCAAATTTTGTAGAAAATCTTGGACCTCAGGTGTCACGGGGGGGACGCTGACGTTGGGCTCGTCGACACGTCCTATGTTTTGTCGAGGGCGTCTCCCTCCGGTGCGTCCTCCACATGTACGCATTTTCCTATGCCACGAAATAAACAATAAAATTCCATTCACCGGATTACTTATAAGAGTTCTCATCCTAACATAGTACCATATCGACGAATAAACATCACTATATATTGTCGCTTAGGGTGTGATTGGGGAAATTTCTAATTATTGTGTTCGGATATTTGTGTTTGGTTTATGGAGAACACTTTATTTTTGCTTAAGATGCGAGTATGTTATGATCATTATTTATGATTTTATTTTCCGCTATTTGTTCTAGCATGTTGTAACTGTTATCATGGACTACGATCCATGCATGTGCTAGGTTGGGCCAGTTGAGGGTCGAGTTTTTTCGGACTCAGACTTGACTCGCGTCTTGACACTCGCCTCCCTCTGTGGAAATCTTTATCCATTTTACTCTGATCTTACTTTCGGGAGGGAGGGGTGTTACACCTTATTCCACCTCTTTTTTGTGTTAGACAGACAGTCTATCAATTTTTTTTATTTTTTTTTAAATGTAATTCACATTCATCTCAAAATTTGCATGTCTGCCACATTCTTTTCATTTCTTTCATTGTTCATCCAGCTCCATATAAAATGCAGGTCTAATGCTTATCCCAAATTCCGTGTCTTTAGGCACCATATGTTTTTTCCATTGTTTTGGGTAACTGGCACCATATATTCATCAAATGAATAAAATTGGATATTTCTTTCAGTAATTAGCAATCTCCACCTGTATAGATGAACACTTTTTAACATGTTTTCTCATGTTACCTTTTCTTTTCTTTCTTACAGTTTTATTAGTCCTGAAGATCAGGGTTACTTGCAATTACTGCAGAGCTTGAGGAGTGGAGATTGTTCTTAAATCTACCATTTTATTTTCTTCTCATTTATGGATTTCATTTCCAGCTGAAGGTTTTTATTTTTCTTTGAAAGGTAGCTGAAGTTTGAAATTATTCATTATCAAATCTCTTTTCATTTGTGGATTTCATTTTCAGCCTAAGGTTGAAATTTTCATAATAAATCTCTCTCAATGAGCACTTATCAACTGTTGCAATTTAAACTTGTGGTTGTTCATCTAAGCTTGAGCCCTCCCATCGACCGGGCTTTCTTATGTGAAATTATGAAGTTTATGCTCACCCATTTAAAGCCCTTACGTGACACTTAAAACTCTGGGGACATGGTTCTTATACAACTCATTTTTTTGACTCAATGAACTATCAATTAATCATGGGTGACTTAGAATCATGTGATATAAATCTAAGGGGGTTGGAGTGATGGCTAGGAATTTGTGTAAGGAAGTGGGAGTCTTGAGTCGCTCTCTCTAGAGTTAACAAATGTGTGTAGATAAGAAGATTTACACAGGATGGTCCTCTAAGAGATCTTATACATCTTAATCGTAAACATCATATAATATAATTTCAGTGACTCAGTTGTGTTAGCATAGTATTATTTATAAAATGAGACGCTATCGTTCACACATGAGAAAGGGACACTTAAAAAAAATTCAAATTCATTTCCATCACCCATGTTGGGTTGTTGGGTTGGTGATGGGAGACCCAAATAAATTGCCAAAAAACAAGGTGTCTGTTGCACTGCACCAATGATGGGTTCTCTCTATTCTCTAGTCTCTACTTCATGGAAGTGATTTTTTCTCTGTTTTCTTTTCCCCTTTTTTGATCAATTCTATTTTTCATAGAATTGATTTTTATGTGAAAGGGATTAAGTTTTGAGGTACTAGTTAGGTCAAAGTTCATTAAATTATTTACTTGTATAATAAATTTTATCCATCAATTTAGTTAAAAGTTACTTTATCTTAATGGTCAAAATCAGCAAACGTTATCTGTGAGGGTTTTAAGTTGGATTTTCTGTGATTTTTCACACGTAAATTTAAAATAAATAAATCAGCAAACATCATTGTTCTTAAGGAGTTCAATTTATATTTTTGAGATGAAATTTGGGTAATCTTTCAATCTATCCAGTTGGTATTTCACTATTTTGCCAAAAATATATATAAAAAATCATATATGATTCGAACTTATTATTAAATATAAACTTTATTTAATAGTCAAATTATAAATGAATAATTAGATAATAATTAAAATTCTTATTTTATAGAAAACTAAATTTAATATTTTTAACTAAATATTTATATAAAAATACTTACTTTCTGACTCATTCAAGCTCAGGCTTTAATCGGGTTGGTCGGACTTTGTCGGGCTCTATCCAATTTCCTTTATTTCACTTAATTATCGGACTTTAACTGAGAGTGGACTACACCATAACTTAAGCCCGGCCCATTCCAATCCCAAGTCATGTGCCAGAGAATGTAATGTCGCATGTAGCCTGTAGCCATGAAGTTTGTTAAGCACAGAAGGTGTGGGGTGTTTGGAATCTACGGTACAGAGGACACATGGTGGGACCCATCAGAAGAAGGCAATGAGGAGGCACCGACTCTTCTGAAAATTTTGTGGGCCCACCCAATTGCATAATTTTATCTGTAGTACTTTTATTTGTCAAGATTAATTTATTTTACAAATATGCAAAATGAGAGAATTTAATTAATTATATAATAACTTTTATAGTGTGAACTACTTTCATTTGTCAAGATTAATTTATTTTAAAGACATGCCAAATGTGAGAATTTAATTATTTATTTTATATTTATATAACGTGAAAAACTTTTATTTGTCAAGATTAATTTATTTTATAAATATGCAAGTGTGATATTTTATAATAATGAATAAAAAATTATGCAATTTTCATTATTTATGATATAATAAACCCTACAAAGAATGAGTTTAGGAAAATAAGATAAAGAAAATAGACTTAAAAATTTACTATAAAACTATATAATCAGATGAAATATTTAGAGTAATACATGAATAAGATGTTTATAAAGTTGTACTCATATTTGATCATTTTAACTTTGTGAGCTTGATCACTAAAATTTACAATATATAATGAGATGAAATAACTAATATACATGAAATTAATTTCACATTTTATTTATTCTATCAATTATATACTTCAATGATTATTTTCAAAAACTATTTTTTTATATATTATTCATAAAATTATTTTTAAAATATTCATAGATAAAATTTAGGGGAAAATTTTCTCATTTTAGAGTAAACTTATTTATAATATTTCATATTTAACCACCCAAAATATAAAACACTCAACTTAATGTCCATTGAGTTTGATGGCTCTTAAACCAAAGTGTCCATCTAATTTGAGTCTAAGCCTGGCCCATCAATTAAACTAATTTATTTAAATATATATATTTTGGCTCAACTTGCGTTAGATTTATCATTGTGACTGAACTATTTATTTCATTACTTTGGAAATGACAATTTATTTTAATATTAATTTATTTTTTATTTATATAGGCAAAATAGTTATTCAATATTCAATTTTTCTATTCTTATTCATACTGGCCCAGTTGTAGGTTTTTTTTTTAATTTACGTGTAGAAAACTGCGGGATACCCCCTAAAGTCCCCACAGGTGAGACAATACCTCTAGGGCACACCAAGGTTAAGCTATGGGGGTTCAAACCCGTAACCTCCAGCTTCCTGAAATGGGAGGTAACCAGTTGAGTTCAGGAGTTTAAAATTTGGTATTAGTGGATATGATATATCGTTATCGGTCGATATTTTTCTTTCTCTTTTTTTTTTTTTACAAAAATGATCGATATCGACCAATATTTGAACCCCTGGTTGAGCTACACCCATGTGGGTGGCCCATTTGTAGTTTGTGATTAAATAATATTAGAAATAACTTATTATGTTATAAAAAATCAATTAAAAAATGATATAATAATTTTGAATATTAAAAAAAACTTATTATGTCAAAAAAATTAGGTTAGAAAAATATATGATAATCTCGTAAATAGTTGAGTTGGTCTATCTTTATAAAATTAGATTAAAAATCTCGTGTTAAACTTTTTGTGCACTTAATTGATATAGAAGTGACTTTGTGTATATAGAATGAAAATACTCTTGTTACAAAAAAATATTACATTTAATAAAAATATGAAAATAAGATTAATATTTTTAATTTAATTTTATATATATACACGTGTCATTTTATGGCCTTAGACAAAAGAACACTTACACGTGTCATTTTACGGCCTCAGACAAAAGAAGACTTGATGACATCACATACATTGAAAACGCGTGGGAGAACAACAGACAGCCAACTGCCGACTTCTCTTTCCCGCGGAACTTCCTGCAAGAAGTCACGCGCGCACCTTGTCCAGCTGTCCTGGCAGAAAAAAGAAAGATATTTTATATTTTTTTAATTTCAAAATCACATTCTTCAATGAATTATTTAAAAGTGAATTCTTAATTTAAAGGTGTCATACTAAATATGTGTAATATTATTTGATCATTATACACTTAAATTTTAAGACATGTGTAATCATTTTAATTTAGAGATTAAAGTTTAAAATCTAATATAATTTATATTAAATTTAACAATAGATTTTATTTAAACTTCATATTTTAAGAAAAATATACTTTTGGTAGTTAAGTGACAGTTAAATTAAAAGGCATTTTAATCACTTATCTATTTTAATTTTTTATAATTGGAAAAATAATAAAATAAATGGAGATTAAGAAAGCATAGATTAATGTGATACTTAACAAAAAGTATGGATTAATAAAAACATGAACATAAAGTTTTATATTTATAAAATTCTGACTTAATTATATTTAAATATACATAAATATAAATATAATTTGATTCTATTGATGAAAAAAAAAAACCACATGAAACAGTAAAAAAAAAAAAAACAGTGAAGTGAAATCATTTTATGAAATGTTTAAATGTTCATATATTTATTATTAAAAAGGGATTTACTAAGAGAGATTTATTTAGCCAAGCTCTTCAGTTCTTCACTGTTCATCTGGTGCTTGGCCCTCTGCATTAAATCGTCGGAGCCAATGCCCAACTAAGAAGATGAAGATATAAATAGTAGCAATCTCTTGGAACTCAGTATCAACACCGCTGCTTTAGCAGCAGCAATGGCCATGTCGCAAACTAGAAACCTCTGCTTTCCCTTCTTCTTCTTATTCTTAGTTGGATTGTCATTTGCTGCTAATGTGACGTACGATCGAACCTCTCTAATCATCGATGGACAGCGCAAACTCCTAATCTCTGCTTCCATTCACTACCCTCGTAGCGTTCCTTCTGTGAGTTCTTTGCATTTTCCTTCTCTTATTTTCTCTTCCTGTCTTCACTAAGTTGAATGTTTTGAGGGCGGAAACGCGCCCAAATTGCAAAATGAGTGGTTCTTTAAAATGGGTTTTTGGGGGAGTGCTGAATGCGTGAATGCCATTATTGGGGATCTACTGTCTCAAATATCAGACTCTGCGGATCGGAGCTGGAAGGAAGTCGATACCTTCCTCTCTGAGTCGGGTTGTTTATCAGCCATCCTTGCAACACTTAAAACATGAAATGTACAGGGGTTCTTCTATTTTTCATGATTTTTACTGTCCTTTTACTGATTCTTCATCTTTGCACCAAATGGGGCCGTGTAAAAGCTTCTTAAAAAACTGATACGGAGCCAGTACCAATACTGAAACCATGTTGAAATATTGTTTTCAGCAATTTGTATACAGAAAAATAGTACTCCACCCAATGTGGTTTCCCATCAGTTCTCATTTTAAACTGTCCCAATTGCTTTGAGAGAATTATATCTATCCTTTCTGATACAGTTTATTCAAATGCTTCACTGTTTGATTTGCATTTCCATGTATCCAAAAACATGAACTGATTTGATGTTGGAACAGAATCAACGGATGATAATGTTCTCTGTAGTGAGTTTGTGCTGATATGGGCAGAAAGGCTGCTAATCTGGTGTGAGCAATGAAACAGTGATGATAAAAATGACTGAATTTCCTAGATTTGGTCCTTTAAACAGTGTTTACTCCCAGTCCAAATGTTGTAAAGATTGTAATGGATTCACAACAAATCTATGTCTAGCATAAAAAGAGGTTCTATCAAACTTAGTATGCCAAAATGTGGCTTGAGAATTCATCCAAAGAACTTTGTGATCAATACATCGTCTGAGTAGTCATCCTAAAAACTGTACCATGGAATTACAAACAAACAATTTTGGAGGAGAGGATGAGAATGAACTTATGCTGAAACAGTTTTCTGCATCGGTTTTTTATATGGTTAATATGACTTGAAACGTTTCTGTGGAAAGAAAAGATTTTGTTTTAACGAAAGGTGATATATATAAAACCAAACTGTTTCATTGTATTTAAAACAAGGGGTTTCAAGCTTCTGCTTTCAACTGAATATTAATTGACTTGGGCGCCAATTGTATTAGGCCAATAATCATGTACAATTCCACATTGATCCTTTGAAGAACATGGATCAAAGGTGCATCCGGTGCTGGTACCAAGTCAAACTGTTCGTACTCATTAGGTAAATTAAGAAAGTGCTCTATGTGAAGATGCCCAGTGTATGTCCAGCACTAATATTCTTCTGTCCATTCTGCCTACAAGCTCTTACATGCACATACATGTGCATTGTTCCTCTTTTTATAAAAGAAAGAGAACTAGGGGAGTTTCTTATAAGCACCTTTTCTATTTTATTCCTCATCCAACTGGGACTAAACTTAAAGGTGGAAAATGAACAATATACATATAGAGAATGATAAGAGTAAGAAGAACAAAATGAGAAGACTAATGGGAAATAATACCATTGAAGAAATCCTACCTGTTCAGAAATTTGATGCGTCCAAATATAGCATTATTGTGATTCCTTCGGATTTCTCTCTTTTTGGAATGTAGATGTGGCCAGGCCTTGTTGCAACAGCCAAGGAAGGAGGGATTGATGTAATTGAGACGTACGTATTTTGGAATGGACATGAACTTTCACCAGGCAATGTGAGTGGGTCTGACACATTTGTTGTAATTTTCATAAACCAGTTCCCTTTTCTAACAACATGCTGAATATTGCAGTATTATTTTGGAGGGCGCTATGATCTGGTAAAATTTGTGAAGATCGTTCAGCAAGCTGGGCTGTATTTAATCCTACGCATTGGCCCATTTGTTGCAGCTGAGTGGAATTTTGGGTTTGTTTATTCTTCACTTGTGTCATCTTCTGCATTTTTGTAAAGCACTTGAGGTGCACCTTTATACGTATTCAAATCTTGATTATTGCACTGCAGCGGGATACCTGTGTGGCTTCACTATGTGCCTGGCACCGTCTTTAGAACCGACAATGAACCCTTCAAGGTTTGGACATTGGAAATTTATTTTCACTTTTTTTTTCAAAAAAAATTCCTGTAGATTCCTGATACAGTCAAGCATGGACCTTAAGGGCTGGTATGTTTGAATTTCTTACTAGTATTGTGGTGAGCTGCATGCTTTTTCCCAAAATTATCATGTGTTTGTTTTCCTTCCTACTCAAGAAAATGCATACCATTTGGGGAGGTTGAGAAAGTGAATTAAATGTGAATGTATTGGTTTTTGGCTTTCTGTCACCCAAAACACTGTTAGAAGAGTTTTTTATCCATTTTAGTTTGAATATATATATCTCTCATTAAATTCCAGGAACACCCAAGCAAGTCCCAAGATTAATACAGTATATATATATAGTGAAACTTCAATTTTCCTCATTAGCCTCTGTTTGTTTCAGAGTCACATGCAAAATTTTACCACACTTATAGTGAACTTGATGAAGCAAGAGAATTTTTTTGCATCTCAGGGAGGTCCTATCATATTGGCTCAGGTAAGAGGATATTTGACCCATCCTTACTGGTGGTTATTCATGATCATCGTCATCATCTTCATCATTATCATCACTATTAAATATTTTTATCGCATCTATGTCCAGGTGGTTGTTAGAGTTCTAGAATTGATAATTGGATTTGCCAAGTTATTTTCCATAAGCTGATTGTGTATTTGATATCCATATGACTCTAGGTTAAAACCTTTATGGTTGCAACAGTGAGTATTTTACAAACTTTGTAATAGGCTCTTGCTTATAGGAGCTAATTGTTCCTAGATCTGAATTGTATTGTACCCCGATACAAGTGCTACAACACCTATTCTATATGATGAGCCCTCCCCTATGTTGTGCTTCAACACATCACAAGCACCCACATTGAGATTACTTGCTATGCACAAGACCCACTTAGTTAAACTTCTATGCATGGACGTATGGCTGAAAGAGACTCCTCTTGAAATAAGAGTTTTGTGTTGCTAGAAATCTTATTGGTTCAGCCACTCATCATGAGAGAGGAAAAACACCCAAGATGGATAGAACTTTCTGGGAATACCTTCAATTCATGTAACGACCTGCTCCCTTCAACACAATATTGTCTGCTTTGGTCCCCTCAACTGGGGCTACACGGCTTTGCTCAGAGGACTCCATCGAAGAGAAGCCCCCAAAAGGCCTTGTGCTTTATGGGAGGGAGCCAACTACTTAAATACCCCATGAACACGCCCTTCACTGGCGATATGGGATCCTGGAACATGCCCATGTGCTGGGCGCATTCTCTCCAAAGATTGGCGCCACTCTGGCCTCTCAGCTAGCACCCCCCGACAGCTGGTTGAGAGTTGCACCAGCCTACACCCTCAGTTAAGAGTTGAACCGTGCTCTGATACCAATTGTAACGACCTGCTTCCGTCAGCACAATATTGTCCGCTTTGATCCCCTCAATTAGGCCTGCACGACTTTACTCTGAGGATCCCACCGAAGAGGAGCCCCCAAAAGGCCTTGTGCTTTATGGGAGGAAGCCAACTACTTATATACCCCATGAACACGCCCCTCATTGGCGATATGGGATCCTGGAAGACGCCCATGCCCTGGGCGCATTCTCTCTGGCTATTTTCTCTCCAAGGATTGGCGCCACTCTGGCCTCTCACCAGGCCCCCCCTCTGGGGCGGGGTACTACAATTCAATTGCTATTCATTGTATCCAATTGCTCTCTTGATACAACCTATTGCATTACATGGACACTTACATTGAAGACTATATTGATGCCAACACTAATTTGATTATTGCATGTACAAAAAATAAAAATCCTAACATGTTTTCGAGCCCGTAAACCCTTTCGCTTCCATGCCACCCCCATGTTACAAGATGATTACATAAAACAAAAATAATAGCAAAACACATTTTACATCCAAGAAAGGACTCACATCCAAAGCATGGATTGCCTGAGAATAAAGACATGTCTTTATTCTTGATTTTTGAATAAAAGAAAATTTTGGTGAGGAAGAAACCAAATCTCATGCTACTGTAAATGGAGAGGGATAGATGAGAGAGAACTCCTTCTCAGAAAAAGAACCTAGCACACTCACATATGGCTTTGTTTATGGAGAATTTGGATTTATTCAGGTTGATTCTTTGCATAGATGCATACACATTTGTATAGATATTACAATATCCTGATTAATTGTCTACCCCTAAGATTTGATCATAAAATTTACTAAAAATGAACCAAACCTACCTAATTAGAATTATCTAATCTCAGGACATTCCAAACTAGTCTATAAAGAATCTTTCTAAAAATCCTATCATTAAAAATATCTATTTTCTAATTTAGACAAGATCCAATTTCTGAATTAGATATGATCTACCTAATCAGGTGGTTTCCACCAGCCCAATCCCTTTGGTGCATGTGTCATCGATGAATCTTAACACTTATAACATGTGATGATTGACCCTAGAAAGACATAATGGCTTCTTTCTAACGTAGAATCCTAAGACAACTAGAATACATAATCCATCTATCCATCTACTTTCTAATCTATTTGGAAACTACCAAAAACCACTACCAATACAACTAGGATTATATCACTGATACATTGCTATTATGCACAAACACTTGTATATGCTTAGTGCATTTTGTTGTGTTAATCACCTGTACCCATGTTGAACACCCCAATACTTGTAGGGTCCTTAATAATACATGCTTTCATGATTTTATTTTACCTTTTTCATGATATATAGACAAAAGAAATGCTATAAAGGATCTCTACAAAATACACCCTTATGTGACATTTAGCATGCTTAAAAGAATAATCCATTTATAAATTAAAAGAAATAATAGCATAGGTAAAATGTTTCAAGGAAAAAAATCATTAACTAAAGTTATGATATATTTTGAATGGACATTGTATCTATATCTATCTTTGATTTTGTTAAAAAAATGGAGTGTTATATCCAGATACATGCTTGTATGCATACTTGTGCATCATAGGGTTCCTGTCGAAGTGACATGTGATTGGTGGTTATTAGGATGGTTTGGTATAACCATTTAGTCGTTTATCCATGAATTTCCTTTTAATTGATCTTTTGCTTCCAGGACTTGATGAATGGTTCTAATAGAAAGTGAAGAAATGCTGTTTATAAAAAATATGTCATTATCTTATCAATGAGTATTATATCCATTTCCTAGTGAGTTCTTGATCATGTCATATTTTATTGGGATATAATCTTATCATTGCTTATTGTAAATTCATCTACTTGTCACCACTAATTACATTCTAGCATTTCAATTACTTGAAATGGCATCCCTTTTTAATTTTATTGGATAAATGTTGACATTACATCATAAAATTGCTATGGTTGAGCTACTAAATAGGCTTTTAGGGTTGAAAAGTGTTAAAGTGGCTCTCGTGTATGAGGACAAATTCTAGTATGAAGACCAAATGAAAGAGTGCAAACACAAATTCTTGGATTCATGGAGATTGGAACAAGATTTGTCGTATCATGCTTGCATATCCATCAACTGAGGCTGTGAAAGTTGTTCTAATAGCTAATCCAATTTGACCTACGGGCAAATTCCCAAGAAGATGCTTCATTTTTGTTCAAGTAATAGCAATGAGATCCTCAAAGGACACAATAAGAACAACTAGGATTTCCACTAGAAGATGCCATTTTTTTAATGGGAAACATAATGTAAAAAAATTGAGTGGCTGAAGCACAATGCATCTCTTTTCAAAAATATACTTTATCATTTGATCTAAAAAATTTATGTCGGATAGGTACCTATTTGATAAATTCTGAGATGCATAAGTAGTAGGGCTGCAACTCGGGTCGAGCGGGTCGGATTTTAATGAACCCAACCCTAACCCATGTCACAACATATTGAACCTGACCCGACCCGACCCGACCCGAATTAAAAACCCGATTTAATCAACCCGACCCGACTCGAGTTTGTAATACCCTCGACCCGACCCGACCTGACCGAGTTGCAGCCCTACCCATTCTTACTTTCCTTGTTTCTCTTCTGCCTTTCCACCACCGTCATCATCTCTCCTTTTGCTGATGCAAAACGCCACTTTCCTCCTCCGCCGCCTCTTCGATTTAACCAAAACGGGCAGTTTAAGGATAGTCCAAAACTTGAAATCTGGCTGGCCTTCCGATTTGATTTGGATTTGCTTTTTCAGATGCCGCCCCCAACCCTTAATAACGGTGAAGAGGGAAATGAGAAAATGAAAGAGAAAGGTTAAGGAAAATCACCTGGATATTTTCCTTTGGATTTCATTTGCATTTTCATTGAGGGAAGGTTTTTCTTTGGAAAATCCCAAAAACCCACTCTCTTCTTGCTGCCTTTGCCTTTGTATACACAAGAAAGAAGAGAATGAGAGAGAGAGAGATTAGGGTTTTTGAGTAAAGGTTTTATATTAAGTTAATAAATCCGGGTCGGGTCGGGTCGGGTTGAAATTTAAAGATCTCAACCCAACCCGACCAGAATTTCGTTCGGGTTTTTTTTTTCCTCAACCCGACCCGACCCTATGGCCCGACCCTTGTAACCCGACCCGCATGATTTCTTCGGTCGGGTCATGCGGGTGGGTCGGGTCAAAACCCGACCCGAGTTGCAGCCCTAATAGGTAGAGTATAGAATGGAAAGATCCTCTAGATATTTTACTGGTGGTTCTAAGCCTTGCCAAGGTCATTGTGGCAAGTAATGAAGACATCAAGCATTGCATTGCCATGTATTGAAAATACTTATAGTAAAGAACCTTGGCTGTGTTTGGATGGGGAGTAGAGAAGTTCCTCATCTGATGTTTGGATCTATTCTTCAGGAGAAAGTAGGGCCCACAAACAGTGAATTTTCGCATCTAGGAGATGAGAAGATGGGCAGAAGGTCTCCCCGTGGAGAACCTCCTTTAAGTTCTCATCCAGACACAGCCCTTTTTTTGTAGGATAAATACATTAAAAAAGGGCTTAGAAATATCTTAGAATGAATGTGCAACCCATGTCATGAACATTACTAGGAGCACCTTTCTGTGAGACAAATGAGCATGATGCTTCAAGAAAATGAGTTTTTCCTGAATTTCATTCAATTGTAAGTTACCAGTACATCCAGGAATCCTTTTTTAAATGCTTAAATAATGCATCAACTTTTCAGGGAAATGCGAATGGTGATTAGAATTCATCCCTCTTTGAATTATTTCTCTTTGTGATTGTTGCATTTTTTAGTATTTTTTGTCCCAAATTTTTGTCTCTGTCTGGTGATATTTTCAGAGTAATACAGACTTCTATTTTGTTACTCGTTTCAACTACATAAGTGTTGAATCATTCCCATTATAAAATTTCCCTTTTGGTTGCAGATAGAGAATGAATATGGAGACATAGAAAGAGTCTATGGAGATGGGGCGAAGCCATATGCAATGTGGGCTGCAAAAATGGCTGTTTCTCAAAATATAGGTGTTCCTTGGATTATGTGCCAGCAATATGATGCTCCTGATCCTGTGGTGGGGATTTAATCACTTATATGTTATTAAAATATTTTACTTGCATATTATGCAGTCAGTGATTGGTTCATTATTATTGTTAACTATTTTGTACAATTTGCACAGCAATATAACCACTAAACATAAATGGTTCCAGTTACAGCTTCACTTATAGCCAAAATCTTAAGCTTCAATTTTTTTGTTCTCAATATTTATGCTCACAGCATGACCGTTATGTTATTGGATTTGCAGATCAATACCTGTAATTCATTTTACTGTGACCAATTCACACCCAATGCTGCCAACAAGCCAAAATTCTGGACTGAGAATTGGCCTGGATGGTAATAATTATCTGCCATCTTCATATCCACACATAGCTATAATTTTCAAAATAGTTTGATATACTTACATGAGTTTTTCATAATGATGTTTTGATGTGGTGAGTTTTCATAAATCCTACATCATTTACTCTCTTAATTTGCAAAACTCTATGGAGAGGAAATTTCTATCTAACATGGAATTTTGATTGGGGATTTGTTTGGATGACAAATGTGATAGGTAATCATTATTGAGTTTTGTTTTATCATTTGTAATATCATCAGCAATAGTATCCCTAGTGTAGATAATTCACATTTCCCAAGACATGCTCATTCTTCTTCTCAACAAACAAATAAATAACAATTGTAAACAAATGATTAGAGTTTTTGACTTGCTGTTTTTTTTTTGAAGCAGTGACTCATGAATTTCATTAATAAGAGTAAGAATGTACAAATATCATGCTTCCAAGAATATGAGGGTTATCTGTGGCAACTAAAAGAAACAAGAAAACAAAAACATGAAAAGAGTGTGAGTGAAACAAGAAAGCATCCATGAGGTAAAAGACCCAAATCCCATACACCCTACGTAACATCTGATAAAAAAAACCAGTGCACGTCTATGTAGCTGTACTCCTATCTTAGCTAGGAAGTTTGGAACGCTATTCGCCAAATGAGCGGTATGTGAAAAGGTGATTTCGCCCAGTCTACTTAACCTCCTAACATCCCTAGTGATGTTTATCAATTTCCATGGGGGTGTCTTCCTATTGCTAGCCCAGGAGATGGTATTTGTGGAATCACTTTCAACACAAATGGAACCATTCCCTTTGTTTTTGACTTTTTTGAATTGCCGTTTATATTCATCAAATGCAAATGCACCGCAATGTGTATATCTCAGACAAAGTTTATGATAATCATGGAATTAAATGCAACCATCTATTTGATGACCTTATGGGCATCTTGATTCCTTTATTATTACTACTACTGACGTAGCGGAAGTGGTGTGAGTTTAAAAGAGACTGGTCAAACCCTATAAAATCGAGTCGAACAGTCAAACAGTTTGGTCAACTGGTCAAAGGTGGCTTAGGATAGGTGGGTAGAATTTAAAAAGGCAAGGGTATTTGTGAAAAAGATGAAGGAATTAGGTGATAGGTAAATAAGGTATTAGGTGAGGGTATTTGGGGACTAGTTAAGTGGTGCATTATTGGAGGAGACAATGAAAGGACATGCATCAATGGAAGGGCAACTTTTGTTGCATAGCTTGGGAGATGGAAAGGTGCATACGGTTAAGACATCTATAGGTTGGTTTATGGGAAGTGGAGAAAGGGGAAGATTGACAAAGAAAGAAAGATGGAGAAAGGGGTTGTCTTTGTGGTGGAGAAGAGAAGGGACTATTGAGATGATGGAGGCAAGGCCGTGGAGAAGGATATCCTTACAGCAGTGCAGGCGAGGCACACAGCAAGGGATAAAGAGGCGTCTGCAACTGAGGCAGAAAATTAGAAGATCGAGCAGCGCTGGACGAGC
This sequence comes from Chimonanthus praecox, assembly GCA_022113865.1. NCBI lineage: Eukaryota > Viridiplantae > Streptophyta > Magnoliopsida > Laurales > Calycanthaceae > Chimonanthus > Chimonanthus praecox. Next base: position 9,655,226 of record CM039095.1, on the reverse strand, counting down.
TGCTAATGATGCAGCACTGGTTGGGCTGAAACACCAGGTACGCAGGCTGGGGATAATGCCTAGGCTCTAGTGAAGATGGTGGAAGTAGCAGCGTCGGGAATTAGATCTGGGATAATGCTCAGTCCGGCGGAACTATGGCTGAAACTTGGCCAGCGATGAAGGAAAATGTCTGCAGCAAAGGCAGATGGAAGAAGACAAAGATAAATCAAAGAAATTCTGTATTTCTATTTCATATTCGTGAAAGGTGATGCTCTCTTGTATTACATCTGCTTATTTATAAAGAAAATCCCTAAGCTAAATTTAAAAAGGAAATCAAACTAAGATTGGAACTAGAATCTTAATTCTAAACTAATTAGAAAACAGTCCTAATTACATTAAGAAACTAACTAATAGTAATTAAAAAAATACACAACTTGTTAAAAAAGCAATTGGGTCCCACGTGATTTGTGCGTGTGTCCTACATCAACTACTATTATTATTCTTGAAGGAAAACAAGAAACTAACTTTTCTTAAGAGAAATGGTAATCAGGATATATCGAGCCAGGTTATTTGAATCCAACAAACTATGACATTTTTATTATAGTAAACCTAAGTTGCATGGGTACAGGTACGGGTGTTAGTGTTGGACATAGCAACCCCCAAAAAATTAGGACACATCAACGCCATAGTTAAATAGAATTTAATCTAAGTTTATTTTTAAATGAAAATAGCACCAATAGAAGATAATATACTAGTTTTACTCTAAATATTTAGGCGACAAATATAAGATATTTTAATTAAGTTTTAAGAGGGGAAAAGGTGTTCTAATAGTTTAGTCAGATTAGAAAATAATGTTAAAAAGCAGTAAAACAGTCCATGAATAATGGGTACAAGTGTCCGGCATGGGTGCCAGTGTCTAAATGGGTATGTCACACATTTTGAAGCGTCCATGCAACATAGTAGTGAAATATAAGCTTTTTTAATCTTGGAATCTGTATGAAGCTTCCATCCTTGTGGATAAGGTTGGATGTCCAACTACTGGCCTGTGTCACAAACTGATGAATGCTTAAATCTGTGCCATATAAAAACTATTGCTATATTATTTTGAACTGATTTCTGATTCACTGTATCCAGAGAAGCTTTCTTAAACTGTAGTTTTCCCCCTTTTTTTTTTAATTATAACTTAATATATAATTTTTTTTCTATTCATTTCAGGTTTAAAACTTTTGGGTCTAGAGATCCACATAGGCCACCTGAGGATATTGCTTTCTCTGTTGCTCGCTTTTTCCAGAAAGGCGGTAGTCTTCAAAATTATTACATGGTATTTTTAGTGTAATCTAATTTTCCCTCTAGAATGTCTTCTTATAATGTCTACTTATCAAGCCAACGCATCTAGCAACTTTTCCCCCAAAAAATTGTCTCATTTTGCACTTCACTTGTGCTCAAGTTTTAATGGTGTATATTTGATCAGTACCATGGTGGGACAAATTTTGATCGTACCGGAGGACCATTCATTACAACAAGTTACGATTATGATGCACCAATTGATGAATATGGTAAACTATCTTTTCTGATATTTAAAATTGAAGTTTTGGGTATCTTGTTCTGTCCAGGGGTCGCTGTGAATAACGTTGTCAATTTCTCATCCATGTCAACAACTTTATACATCATTAATTGGAGAAGACTACTGTGATTATTGAAAATTTATTTTCAGGGTTAGCAAGGCTTCCAAAGTGGGGACACCTTAAGGAACTACACAAAACTATAAAGTTATGTGAGCATGCACTGCTTCATAATGACCCAACCCTCGTTTCACTTGGTCCTCTACAAGAGGTTAGATCCATTCCCTTATTTCATGATGTTTGAACTTTTAGTCTTCTAGGTTGTTTTCAAAAAAATACTGTGGTGAGTGTAGATTCTTTTCTTCTTAAGTTGTGAACTAGAATATAGTAATTTCAGGCCTGAAATATTTTGCCAGGCATTCAACTAAGGAACCTTCTATTATACCATCTCTCTCTCTTCTTTTTTTCCTTTGAAATTGTAATTCATCCAGGGGATTGTATCCCATATGATGTTCATGTTGCTGAGATATGGTTGGATTATATTTAGGTTATCCTTAATAGGCATGATTATATTTTGTTACATCTATAGTTTCTTCAAGATCTTAATGTATCCGTCAGAATACAGTTTGATGTACTCTATAGATATGATGTTCTTCAATAGAATTCACATGTTGGTTTTATGCAAATCTCTATTATCTATCATGTTACAGAGCTAGACTCATCTTAGTGCTGATGTTTAAAGTATTTTTCGGGCACTAGAAGAATGAGGATGCCTTTGCTGTCTTTGCTACTGGCGCAGTCATTGTTGCACTCTATTTCCCTTTGTTTTATTTGCCCAGCCACCATCTTTGATCACATCTCCCCCATCCATCTACCTTGCCTCTGTTGCCTTAAGTCCTACCTAGAGCCACCTATGTTTCTAATAACACAACCCTCCACCTGTACAAGTGTCAACCCACCCATTGCCATCTGTCCCAGCCACCCCTTTTCCCTTGCTGTTCGCCTTAGCATCCACCAGTCTACTGCCTACTTAACCCAGTTGCTGCTCAGATTACCTACACAGCCCCATCCTTTGCTGCCTTCAACCTAGCCACTCACAGCCAACCAAACTTGTTGATGCCCCTCCTATGCACTCATTTAGCTAACTAGCCCTCACTTGATTCATCGTCTGCTCATCTAGCCTATCTCCTATACCCACATTTACCTCGTCTCTGCATGGCATCCCACGACTACCCGTAACTTTCCATCCATCACCGCTGTTCAAACCTCTCATAGAGTCACAACCCCACCCTTGTCTGCTTAGCCCTTCGTGCATCCCCTAACTGCCCTAACCTCCTAACCTGTCCTTCCATTCGGCTCCCTTTTACAGCTTTTACAACCTTCCTTCTACACTGCCCCACCATCCATAGTCCAACCCTTCACCCAATGCACTTCCACTAGCCTCATCTCACGGCCCCTTATCCCTGTCCCACCCTCCATCTTGGCCCAACTATGCCCCTTTCCACCCCTTTTCGACCTTGAAACTTGCACTGTCATCCAAATCCGCTGCCCCTTTGGCCTTTGCGACCCAACCCAGCTTTGTCCAACCTCACTCTTTACTCTAGGAACTAGAGTCAGATCCACATTTCTGGCCATACTATTATTTTCTTAGAAAAGATCTTTATCCTTGATTTGTTTTTAGCTCTATGCATTGTCCTTGCCTTCAATACGGTTCGTCAATTCCATCATCACCATTCTTTGCCATCATCGCTGGTGCTACTATCTATTTTGTCTAGTTCTGCCTCCAGATCTATCTATTTGTGGCTTAGTTTGGGTCAGATCTTCTATTTGTATTTGTCTGCTTTATTGGGAAATTTGCCCTGGATATGACTACTTCATCTGGAATTTTGCCTCTACTTCAATTATGGTTCTAGCTATTGAGGTCTTCAGGATTGTTCACCCAATCTCAATCTCCTACCATATCTTTATCATTGTATCAAGTGTGGTACATTGATCCTATTGTCCAAATCCACTTCATCACCGTCAATCTATTTCCATCAAGATATAGTTGATTTACTCTACATATATGATGTTCTTTAATAGATTATGCACATCTCTATCATCGACCACATGTTAGTTCGGTGTTGCTTCTCTCTCTCTTTCCCAAAACCCAACACCCACTCACAACCACCCCCACCCCCACCCCAAACAAACAAAAAAAAAACCCCACAACCACCACTTGAACTAAAGAGAGTTTAGTGTTGCTTCAGTGCAATGTAAGCATGATTTTTTCCCCTCTTTTCAACTCTTCATCCCTTCTGCTCAAGCTACCATATTCGATAAATCATCTTCTATTATGAACTTCCCTCCTCTTAAATAGCTTGAGTTCTTCCTTTATATGTGTTGTAGGATATGTGGATCACAATTTACACATGTGGGTTGACTTTTAGATATTGTTAGACATCATTGATTGTGAATGATTTTTGTTTCCTTTTTCCTCACTTTGATTGGCTCCTTGTACTCTGTATATACATGTATCCTCCTTTGTTAGAGACAAGCAAATACAACATAGAGAATTATCTTCCTTTTCTTCCTTTGTCTTCCATTACTTTTTTTCTTTTTCCTGTTTTCATTCTAACATGGTATCAGCCATAATGGATAGTCCTTGATTTCTTTGCTGAGCAGTATCCACCAGAAGGGTGGGGTTTCATTATAAAAGTACTTCAGTAATTCTTATAATTTGATATGGCTCAGTAGTAATAAGTAGTCTTCAATTAGCAGATGGTCGACTTGTCTGTAACTACTAGTTTTTGGTAAGATTTATTTAATTGTACAAAACTTCTACTAAATCTTCTTGGTTATGCAGGCTCATATTTATTCAGGTTCTTCTGGAGTGTGTGCTGCATTCATTGCTAACATGGATGAAGTAAATGATAAAATACTAGAATTTCAGAATGTATCATATCACCTTCCAGCTTGGTCAGTTAGCATTCTGCCGGACTGCAAGAATGTGGCATTTAACACTGCAAAGGTGACTTTTACTCCAATCACTTCTGACATTCATGGTGGTATGTTGGGTTTTTTTTTTTAAATGAACTTGGAAATTAAGGTAATTCAAACCTGCAAACTTGTGGTTGCAAATATGAGTGCTGTCCAACTGTGCTATGGGTTTTCATCCTGGAGTGGCTATTGTTAACTGATGACCTTCACATAATGGCATCTCTTCATTTAACAGTACATAATGCAGCCATTATACGTTGATCTCACATATGTTTGTAATAAATGCTATAAAGTGACTGAAAAGCTTAATAACTCAAGAAATTAGTAACCCATGGAACTGTATGATGTGCTTCTGATAAATTTGAAAATAGATTATTGGATGTGCTTCAATGTGCTTTGGTTTTGATTATCTTGTAACTAATGATTGGTATTAACATGGCTGTATTTTGTTCCAAGCAAATAATGAGGCTTCCAAAAAATAGCTTCTTCCAGCATCCACCAACTCCCCATTAAGATTGTCTGAACTGGTTTTACGGAAGTGACAAGTTTGACACACAATTTTATTTGGTGCAAGCAAACAGAAGACAATCATTTTGTCATTGTAAAGAAAAAAATTGTTCCTTCTATTTAGAATAAGATTCTTGCCTGAAACCAAAAACCAATATAAGTGTATCCCATTTGGACAACTGATTCTGACACAAGAAACGTGTTTACGATGTACATGATGCTTATGATCTGTTGCCTTTTACATGCGGTGTTTGTGGAGACCACTTGCCATTTTTGTATGCTCTTCTTTTTATTTTTTCCTTTTATGATCATTCTTGCATACTCTCTTAGGTTACAGCTTCTTACAAATGGATATTCTGTCACCAGGTTAGATCCCAAACTAATATTGTAGAGATGGTACCGGAGAAGCTGAAGGCATCAACAATGTCATCGGATAAAGGCCAGGGAAATCTACAATGGGATATATTCATTGAGAAAGCTGGGATCTGGGGAGATGCAAACTTTGCTAAGAATGGTTTCGTCGATCATCTAAATACCACAAAAGATTCCACTGATTATCTGTGGTACACGACAAGGTTAGTTATGTTCTATGTGAAATTAAATGCTTTTCTTTTTTCTAGATAGGTCCACCTAGAGACAAACAGGCACATGCTGTAGGGTATGGGGACAAAAAGACAAACATATATGCTTTCTGTTCAAGTAAGGTTGTCAAAGATTCATGTTATCAATATGTAGTTCTAATCAATGGATCTTTTCCTATTTATGATAAAATGGAAAACTTTGAAGGATAAAGCCTATTATGATGCTATCTGAAATCCTAGGATACACATTTTGTTCATATTTCTATTTAAGAAAAAGTTATATTAGCAGAAAGGAATACAATCTATGATACCAAATGCTTTAATGGCAAAAGTTTGTACAAGAAGCACTTGGTCCACTTATGTGATTGTTATAGTATGAAAAGATTTCCAGTTTTTCAGCCAATGCCCTTAATAATGGATATGAGATATGAAGCCTCCAAGGTTATTTTTGGTTTAGCGAACAACACATGTATTTTTTTTCAATGCATGTCCCTCTAGGGGAGCATGTCATGGGTTGGTATTTTGGGGGATGTAGTTCTGGTCATTGATCAACCTCATCTAATGCATTTGGTTTTAAAATGTGGTGCAAAGTTTGTATAGAACTAGACTGTAAATTTTGGCTTGCTGAAGTCATCTATCAAAAGACAGATACTAACCAGTTCCAATTTCAATGACATTGATGCAGAGCAGGGTCCCTCGCAAGCCACAATTTTAAAATGTAGGATTTCTAACACATTCTTCCCCAAACAAAAACAAACCAGCCACTGGTAATGAATAAAGAAGAGGATAAAGCGATTGAGATAGAAAAAAGAAAAAAGAGTGACAGTAGAAATCTTGATACACAATTTCTAGGAGATCTACATTTGCTGCTATGCTGCATAGAAGTCAACACTTACTAGGGAAGATTCTTTTCTGTAACTGTCTGTATTGTGATCAGTTCTCCTTTCACCAACTCTTATTCTTGTCCAGTACCACAATTACGATCTAGAATTTTAAGATACTAATTTGAAACCTGTGCATACAAGTTACATATTTGCTGTATACCCAAGGACATAGTATTAGGTGTATAGGCTAGCATTCAACAACTGAGTTCTGAACAGATACTGATTTCCTTGAAAGAATGCTGAGAAAGTAAGCCCGATCTTTCTATATGATGGGATACAAGTAATCTATGTTCTCTTTGCAATAATGAGCTGGGGGCAATATGCAGCTTACAATGTGAAAGATAAAATATGGATCTAAATGCAATCATAGTTTTTAAGTGGCCTTTCATCGTCATCGTCATCGTCATCATCATCATCATCTCTATGGTAGCCATTTTCTACAAGTGTAAAATTTTGAATGGAACTCGACGATGGGAGTAGCTCAGAATTTCTGTGACTTCTATTTGATGAAACTTGTGCAATTTTTAAGTAGTATGCCTATTGTTTTTATTTCTGTATGCAAGGTGAGAACATTGGCATAGAGAATTTTAAAGGAGATATAAATATGTAATGCTTGTATATAAGTAGAACTTGCTCTTGCATGCTGACAACATTTCAAATTTTTTATGAAATGGCAGCTTGCATGTAGGTGAAAGTGAAGAATTTTTGAGCAAAGGAAGCCATCCAATACTCAAAGTTGAATCGAAGGGGCATGCTCTCCATGCTTTTGTGAACAAGGAACTGCAAGGTTCTTATCTAATTTTCTGATCTAGCATCCGTGCTTGATATTCTGGTTGAGTTGTGTTTATAAAAAGAAATTACATGGTGAATAAGAAATCTGACTTTTTATTGTCCATGCTCTGTTATTAAATTTCTTCAAGTAAATTTATGTTGTTCACTTGGACATAGGTGCTTGTTTTGCAACATCTGGCAAGAATTTAGTTATTTAGCTATTGTGCATGAGTTGGATATTTTTTTATGATTGTACACAAAAGGTATATTTTGCCTCTACAACTCGTGCTGATTCTTATTACAATGTTTCTGAATTGTAATCATAAGTTGCAGACATGTAAGGTGCTTTTTCTGGCAGCACCACCTCATTTGATTCCCTAACCCCATTGGACCTAAAAAGAGATGTCTAACATCACCTTGCATATCATGCAACAACCACACTATACCTATTAGTCTAGTCTTTCCAACCATCCATTTTTTTTTTTTTGAAAGTCACAAAGAAAGAAATGTATTAAAGAAAAAAGGAAATATGAAGTACAAAGGATAAGAGACTTATACCCATCCTCAAGTACAATGAAACATAGAACCCTTACACTATAATCCAAATACATAAAAGGATCGCCAAACAACCCTCCCACCCCTCATCACCAGTTACAAAGGGGTAAAGTAAACAAATGCTTTAACAAAAAACAACACATTCATTAGCCTGTCCACCCCCAATTTAGCTAGAAAGTTTGCTACCCCTTCGCTGATTGACTCATATGTTGAAAGGAGACATTCACTTTCAATGCTAAAGCTTTAATTTCCCTTAACACTGATAGTAATGTCCAAGATGGTCTTCTGCTACCCCTTGCCCATTTAATGGCATTTATGGAACCTCCTTCAATTATCAACTTACCTTAATCAAAATTAATCCACAAACCAAGGTTCTCCTAATCTCCACCAACACTGCCTCATTAAAGTCTGACACCCATTGACTTTGTAAAAAAACAATAGGATTGCTTTACTCGAATTGCACAGAACTTCCCCAACTCCAACTGGTTTTGGTTTTCATCTTGCCACTCCATCTGCATTGAACTTAAAAACACTCCGATGAGGGCGCAACCACACTTCCCCTATCATCTCCTTCCTAGACTTCCAACCCATACAACCTGTTGGAATGAAAATAGGGAGAAAATATCGGAGGAAGAGAGAAGAACTGAGGCAGATAAAATTCTCTTGAGAATTGTATTACTTGTCTCTCCAATAGGAGATGATATATGAATATATAGTGTACATGGAGCCAATCTAGGCGACGAAAAAGGAAAGAGAATATATTACAATCCTTGCTAGCCACAAGTCAACTATAATAAAAAAAAAAACACATGTAAAATGTGATCAACAATTATATCTACATCTACAATACTCCCCTTCAAGCTAGTGCAAAGATATCAATCAAGCCCAACTTGCTGAAAACATCATCAAGTTGAGAGCGAGAGATGACTTTCATCATCATGTCTACTAATTGATCCTTAGACTTCAAATATAGAGTGACAATATTCCTAGAGGATACATGATGTTGAAGAAAGTGACAATTAATCTCTATATGCTTTGTACGCTCATGGAAAAGTAGATTGGAAGCAATATTGAATGCAGCTTGGTTGTCACAAAACATGATAAGTGCTTCTGAGGAAAGAAAACCCAATTAATCAAGAAACTGTTTGTATTGTTTCTTCTTCTTTTTTTCATCAAGTTGGTGTGATTTAGTATTTTGAGACCATAGATCATTTTTCTTTTACAGCTAGTGCATCTGGAAATGGTTCAGACATAACCTTCAAGTTTGAAAGTCCAATCCCTTTAATGGCAGGAAAGAATGAAATTTCTCTTCTAAGCATGACTGTTGGTTTACAAGTGAGTAAATTCTTCAGAACATTGTTATTGTTTTATCTATTTTATGAGATCACCATTTTTGTGTATTTTCAGACCTCTCTCTCTCTCTCTCTCTCACACACACACGTCTAAGGAAACTAGTTTCTAATATAATTATTTGGAAATTTATTATACTGTTATACTAGGCCTCCTTTTTAGTGACTCGGTTGATGGTACAAAAATTCCACTAATTATGGCCCTACACTCTTTTGCTTGAACAGCTAACAATGTTGAATATTTTTCTGTATGGTCCATTTTAATGAAGTGTATTGGGGCTTAAGTAATAATATAAAAAGTCCAAATGGCAGAATGTCTGCTTAAATGAATTTACTTTCTACATTAACAGCATTTCACTATTGCCACTCAAAGTGTGAATAGGACTTTGACCTTGTTTTTTGTCTTCTTGCCCCTCCAGAATGGAGGGCCATTTTATGACAGGGTAGGAGCGGGATTAACCAGTGTCAAGATAGATGGATTCAACAATGGAACCATAGACTTGTCTTCAAACACGTGGATATATAAGGTAATTACAGAGCTCATTCTCATCTATTTAGACAGGGGCCTGGTTTAAAAATGTGGGATCTTGGACTTTATGATTCTACATAGTGTTTTTTGACAGCCTTAATTCAGTATCATCCATTTACAGTTTCTTTTGAAGTTCATCGATTAACCATGTTAAATTTTAGATTAACCTACTTGCAGTTTTGTGTGAGACATAAAAATGGGATTCCATTTGTTTGGTACTAGCAGCAGCTGCAATGGTATATTTTGTTGTTCTTGTTGTTATTATGGTGGTGACAACCTTCTTAAGCATAACATGTATATTTTGTTGCTATAATCTTTTATTGTTTGATTTATTAGTACTTTATTAGATTATTTCGTTTTTTTTTTTTTATCAATTTTAGGCCTTGTACTAATGACAAGACCTAGGACCTTAGAAATGGACATGTATGTGAGAAATGTGAAGAAGACAAGCACAGGAATTAAGTAGAGAAATACACCATCTTATGATGTAGCAGTGAAATGTTGGAAAAACCCAAGTAATCTGTTACCTTCTCTTTGACATTATATTATTTGTAATACCATACCCCTAAAATGATGTTTTAAATTTTAATTTTGTGCCTTTTTTCGTAGTTTAGGTTACTATAGAAATTCATCCTAAACTTGCTGTGCAAGTTGCTTTTCAAAATGGCACATCAAGATTGGACACTATCTTGAGCCAAAACTAGTGTACTTGAAAATCATAAAGTTGGATTATTTGTCTATGTTTTTTAAGGGAAAAAGAATGTAGTTCCATTATTTAAGAAGGTAATGAAGCTTGAAACCGAAAAGAAAAGGAAATAACTTATTTTGAACCGTAAAACTATAGTTCTATTTCCTTGTGTGTCTCCTTAATACATTTTGTGCAAAGGATATTTATTAGTAACAGAACTATCAATTATGGAAGGTATTTTTCTTCCTTTTGCAGATTGGATTGGAGGGTGAGCATCTACATATTTATGAGCCAAATGGTATGAACAATGTAAAATGGGTATCGACCTCAATGCCACCAAAGAATCAACCTCTGACATGGTACAAGGTATTTCCTTGCTACTCCCAGCACTTTTGGAAGAATTTTTTTTTTTTTTTAATTTTTGAAAGAAAACATAATTTATTCATACAAAAAGATGTACAAATGATTGTTGAGCCCAATCAGCAATTAACCTAAGTCAAATACCAAAAACTGAGATACTAGAGTATGAATAGTCACCCAAATTCCAGCAAAATGATCCATTAAAAATTCATTGAAAGCTTTAGTGAACAATTCCCACTGAATCATATTTGATTTGGCTTTGTATAAAACAACTTCCTTGGGCAGTGCTCTATGTTGTAGAATATGGTGTAATTTTCACATTTTACAGATTTCTTTTGAGAGTTTGTCAGCAGAAAAAATCATGGACAAAACAAGTACATCCAAAAACACACAGAGGAATAGAATCAGGCTAATATAACTTGGGACCATTCGTTGCAAATAACAAAGATTGAGCTTCGTCAAGAAGATGACAATTCTTCTTTTCAACAATTCCGTTCTACTGAGGTGTATAATGGCAGGAAGTTTGAAATTCATTCCTATATTCCTGAAGATAATGTAAAAAAGAGCGAGTCATATATTCTCCCCTATCATCACTTTGCATGATTTTAAGATGACAATCAAACTGAGTAGTAATTCATTTATGAAAAGTGAGAAAATGATCAAAGACCTCAGATTTTTGTTTCATCAAATAAACCCAAGTCATTCGAGAGTAATCATCTATGAAGTAATAAAATAACGAAATCTTGTTGGAGAAACAATGGGTGACATCCAAACATTAAAATGTATCATAGAAAGAAAAGTGGAGGAAGAATGATTGCAAGACGGAGAAAAAATGGCTCAATGTAGTTTTCTATATTGGCAACTTTTATAGACAAAATTATCAAGTTTCAAAGAAGGTTGCAAATGCTTTAACACTGTATTTGATGGATGGCCAAACCTATAATGCCAAAGTCAAGTGTCCTGATGACTAGTAGAACAAGCAATATATTCTAAGTCAACTTGGATAAAAAAGTATAAACCTTTTTCTTCCCTAGAGGATTGAGAGAAAAAAAAAAAGATAAGGCATACCTAACATGTGACCCATAGTCCCAGAATCAATAATCCAGGGACTGCTAGATGAGTTCTGAAAAGCAGATGAGATAGTACCTGATTGAGCAATGAAAGTTTGGGTATAACCAGAGGATTGACGGCTCTTAAGTTACTTCTTGTCTTGCTGCAATGAATCAAATTCTTGCTGAAACACTTGAATAACATCATCCACATGAGAAGTAGGGCTATACCATGTTATAATGAAAAATGGGGAAAAAAGAAAATGAAGGGAAGAAAAGAGAGAGATAATTCTCTGTGTATTGTATTGCTTGATCTCACAAGAGAAAAGAATACATGTATATATAGAAAATAGGGAGTCAATCAATGCGATGAAAAAGGAATGAAAGATCATTTACAATCAATCATATCTAAAAGTCAAATACACATGTAAAATGTGAAAATTACATCATATTATACAACGCTCTATCCCCAAAGTTCTTCATATCTCACTCTAGCCAAACAAATGAAATGATGGCTAAGGTACTATCTTCCAAGGATCTCAGTGTGTCTTTGAAAAGGGACCTACACATGGCAAATGTGAAAATTACACCATATTCTACAACACTCTTATCCCCAAAGTTCTTCATATTTCACTCTAGCCAAACAAATAAAGTGATGGCTAAAGGTACTATCTTCGAGGATATCAGTGTTTCTTTGAAGAGGGACCTGAACTCCCTCCTAAATTGAGAGCATTAAAAGAAGGCAGCAAAGCCCAGGCAATGGATAACAAGGAGAGGAAATGGGATCAAATAGGTCACATAGAAAGTGACGCAGCGTGGGCAGGATCGAGCTTGGGGAAGGGCGGTGACTCGATTGATGAAATTTGAATGGGCTTAATAAATGGGATTAATAGGGACTAAATGGCTTTTTAGGGGTATTAAATGGATTAAACAAATAGATAATGGCTCATTGGGTGGATGAGGTCAATGGGCCAAAGGCACCAATGTTTGGTACGGTCAAACATGAATGATTGAATGGAGATGGGTTACGTGGAATGGGTAAATAAGTAGGATGGAATACTGAGCCATCGGTCAATGCTTGTTGATTTATGAAGGCTTGGTAATTAATGAAGGTCGGTGGGGTATTAATGGCCGAATAAAGAAAGGGTTGATGGTCAAAAGGTTTAATGGTGGGGATTCTAGGGATGGGCATACTATGGAAACGGGACAAGGGTTCAAAACAAGGAATGATCAGGTTGCAGTTGGGACGATGGGGCAGGGACTTGGGTTATTGCAGCGGATCTGCTAGATGGGTATGGCAAAGAAAGGGTGATGAAGGTGGACGTAGGGCGACGGATCTGGAGGTGGGAGCTGTGGTCGTTCAGGTAACGTGAGCAGCTTCACGAGCACATCTAGTGATGGAGAATGCGGTGAAGGTGGAGAAGATGGTGACTCACGTTGGCAGCGAGGATGCTGGAGATGGTAACAACCCAGGCGGAAGGTGTGGTGGAGAGGGGCTGCAACAGGTGCGGCATCAGCTCTACAGGGGCAGCAGAGAGGAACAAGAGAATCAAGTAAATGGGAATCCACCCAGAGAGAGAAGAGAAGAGAAGCCCGAGTCCACAGGAGGGAAAAGGGGAAAAACGGGATCACCTGTGAGAGGGAGAGAGGAAAGTCCAAAATTGGATCAATTTTCATTCATCAGTAATTTTTCAAAATACACCCTCTAATCATGTGTTTATACTAAAACACAAAAACCCTAATCCTAAAATTTAGGAGATAATAAAAAAACGAAAATACATAATAAATCAAAAAAAAAAAAAAAAGCTGGGCCTGATTTTTTGATGTTTGGCCGGGTCGGTCAGATTGGTGTGCTAAATCAGAGAGGGCAATGAAGGAATAAATGGTCCACTAATTCCTCATTTTTCTAACAAAGATGACAAACATTAAGAATTGGGAAGTTCCTTGCTTTTAGGTTGTTGGTTATGAAGATTTTGTTCAAGAAGCCAGTTCAACAAGAACTTTCGACTTTGGAAGGGATCTTTGGTTTCGAAATGGCCTTGAAGGGGAAGGTCAAGGTAGAGTTGGGTTTTATCAAAGAGAAGAAAATTTTCCAGGAAAAAAGATCTCAATGGATTCCTTTTTCTACACCTCCTATCAACCCCATCTTCACTAGGACCTATGCCATTTAAGGATCAAAAGGAGCTTCAACACTGGGAATTGCATAGCCCATAAGATTCCTTCTAAAAGTTACAGTCCATACAACTGTTCCCCCATTATCTCCACCACATCTTTAATAAGGTTGCTCTTTTGTTTTGAAATGGATATGGATAGGTGACCTTCAAGAGTTGCTCCCAAACTGCTCATATTCCCAAAATTTATTTTGAACCATCTCCCACTACAAACTTTAGACCCCTAAACAAATCCGACCCAGTTCCCCAACTCCTGTTTCATACTCCCCAGCACATGGTGGAAGATAGTGCAAACATGTGACTCAAGATAAATATGAAAAGAATTTTATCCTTCAGTAAAAAAAATAGATATGGAAGGTGTAAAGGTTTTGGATTGTGAACAGGCATCTTCCCTCTAGGAGTAATTTAAGGTGAAGAGATATTTGCTTCATACTCAAAGAGTGGGCCCTTTAATTCTGAAAAAGTTGCTTGGCACCTTTATTTACTAATGCCTGCTTATTTTGCAGGTTGTTGTGGATGCTCCAGATGGGAATGATCCAGTTGGGCTGGACATGAAAGATATGGGGAAGGGCCAAGTTTGGCTGAATGGAGAACCAGTTAGAAGATATTGGCCCAGGCCTAGCTCCATACATGATGAATGCACTCCCAAATGCAACTACAGAGGCAAATTCATGCCCAATAAATGCAGCACAGGATGTGGAGAACCTACTCAGAGATGGTATATGTTAAATCAAGTTCAAGGGCAAAGATAGTTATATAACCCAACCACTAGGGATGGAACTAAGGGGGGTCGGCAGGGGCTATCTCTACTCCCCCTCCCCCTCCCCTCCTCTCCCCACCAATGAAAAAGGAATGTCATAAATTTGTTCATTGCGACCCCCACCCCCCCACCCCAAATGAAGCTTGGGGATATTCTCGTGCCCTATCCCCACCCCAAAAAAGGTGATGATGATAAAACCACTTTCCAGGTCAAGCTCAGGTCGGGGCCTCTTAGAGCACTTGACTAATCTTGGGGCATGTGCGAACCTCCCTATCCACACACACTGGGTAACACTATTGGGAGTGATCCTTTTGTGTTGAGAGTGACTTGAACCCAAGACCTCCCGCATCTTAAGTGGGTTCTTGACCGCCAAGCCAACCCTCACGGGTTTGCTTCAGTTCAAGTTTTTCATGCTTCTCTATGTAAATCTGAAGATTTATTGTCCTTTTTATTGCTTCACATTTGGAACCTTGCTTCTCATTCGCTTTTTTAACAGGTACCATGTTCCTCGATCTTGGTTTCGTCCATCAGGAAATGTTTTGGTGATTTTTGAAGAGAAAGGTGGAGATCCAACTAGTATTTCTTTCTCAAGACGACTAGTGAAGGGCGCCTGTGGTTTTGTTTCGGAGAATTATCCTTTTGGCGATCTTGACTCATGGGATAAAAACTCAGGCTTCAATTCTGAAGCTAAAGCAATTCTCCAACTAAAGTGTCCAGAGAGGAAACTTATTTCTGCTATAAGATTTGCAAGCTTTGGAACTCCAAGTGGAACATGTGGTTCTTACCAGAAAGGAAACTGCCATGATCCTGACTCCATTTCTGTTGTTGAAAAGGTAAGTGTTAAATTCCTTAGTTTCCTTGCATGATTACCCGGTGGCATAACCTGTGTTTGGATCATGGGTTTTTCCCCATTTGAGCCAAGAAATATTTTTTCCTGATTATAAAATGAGTTTAGCAATTCTAGAAAGAACTGAACTGTTAAAAAGAAGAAGGAAGAATCTATAAAGTATGGATTCAACTCCATTAAGTTGGATCTGCAATATACCTTGCTTCTTTCTTTCATATCATGGCAATGAATTACCAGACTAGTGACAAGTCGTTTCTGATTTTAGTTGCTCTTAATGGTGTCACAGATTTGCCTGAAGAAAAATGGGTGCACTATAGCATTATCAAAGGAGAACTTTAATATGGGTGTATGCCCTTCTGTGACCAAAACACTTGCTGTTGAGGCAGCATGTAGCTAATGATGGTATAGCTGAGATTTTAGATTCGGGCGGCATGTTGAAAAGGATTATGGCTGAGAATTTTCAATCGCGGCAGCGGAATTTGATTTTCCAAGGAATCATTACACGGACACACATGTTTTGATTTGGTTTGTTACGTCTAATTCCTTCTAGCAGATTCTCTTTGATTCTATCTGGGATGCATGAGGCGAAGCCTCTTGCAGCCGATTAAATCATATTATTATAGCATAACTCGGAAATGAGGCTTGTTTATTGTCATGGTTTGAGTGTTCATTTTTTTCTTTTCCATGTAAGTACTTAAATCACTTATATTTATTCCTCTGCGGAGTTCGTTCCCTTGAGTAGATTTAGTTATTTGTTGTCTTTTTCTTTTCAATTTTTCCTAATCATTTCGCATTATGGAGATATAGAAGGTTCACAATATGGATTCTTGATCCCACCAAATTTCAGAGAGAGAGAGAAAGTGACAATATGGATGTCTTGATCCAACCAAATTTCAGAGAGAGAGAGAGAGAGAGAGAAGGTTCACAATATGGATGTCTTGATCCAACCAAATTTGTGAGAGAGAGAGAGAGTTGGATGGTTGGAGAGGGGCTATCATGAAATACTGACTAGGTGATCGGAGGCCAACAGATGATGGCCATCACAGTTGGGTCCTACTTGTTCATTTTGTAGGCATATGATTCAATAAGTACGATAAGATGATCATTAATTGGCTATTTGGATCCATGATGCACTCCTGCCATGTATCCCACGTGCAATTGCACCCAACAATGAATGTAAGATTTTCGAGCTTGGTGAGGCTCACGAGTTGTAGATCACTCCGAAATTAGATTTTGTGAAGGTTCTGACTCTCTTATTGCAGCCTCTGTAAAGGTCATTTGCTAAAGTCGGGTTTCCATGGCTGGTGGGTGAATCCCTACTTCTATCTCTTCTGTTAAGATATCATATTCCAGCAAATAGTCCCAATTGGTCACATGATTACAACTAGGGCTTGCATTGAGGCGATTCTATTTCTCCTTAATTTTTTTTTTTAACATGAATATTGGAAGTGAGACTAATTCCACGAGCATGTGTAAACCTTCAGAGCTACTCACGGGTTTTATTTCTTTTGTTTGGACATATTGGATAGAGCTGTTGATGCTGCTTTTTTTTTGGAAAGATTACCAGAAATTGGGTAGAACTTTATCAAATGCATCTGCATCAGGGTGATTAATACCAGTTCAATTGTAAATGAGACAGGCACATATCTCGCACCTCCAATGTGCTGATGATATTACTATGGTGTATCATTCCAAAAAAAAACACTCGTTAGAGCTTCTGCAGTTGAAGCAGACCAACTATGGAAACCGAATCAGCAGTTTCGTTTGTGCAGGCAGGGATTTCTCCCAAGTTTGAGGAGCATCAGGGATCACCTGGGGGTGAAAATTTTAGGTGGACTCCATTCAGTATTTGGGGGTTAATTTATCTTTCACCCAAGCATAAAGCGTGGTAGAGGTGAAGGTCCATGGCCAGGCAAATCGATGGGTGTCAAGTAGGTTGTCCATGGCAGGGGTTAAAAAAATGGTGCGGCCAATATATCAGCCAATATGCATATCGGCCGCAATATCAGCCAAGAAAATTCTCTCTCCTCCGATATCGGAACCACGAAAAAACCGTGAAGAAGTGTGACGAACTGTGAAAAACCTCAAAAAACCGTGTAAAACAGTGAAAGCCGTATCGGCAGAACTATGCAGAACTGTGACGAACCGCAAAAAACCGCGAAAAACTGTGGAAAAACCATGAAAAATCATATCGGTTTTTCAAAAAAAAAAAACAAAAAATTTTAAATACCGATATTTGTACATATCGGCCGATATGGTGACCGATATTGCGGACCGAATATCGGCCATATCGGCCGATATTAGTCTTGTACGGCCGATACATATCATATCGGCTGATATTGCTCGGTCTTAAAAAACCGATATATATCGGCCGATACGATATGTATCGGCCGATATTTCAACCTTTGGTCCATGGTAAATGATGAGCATTCTTGCCTATTGGTTTACATGTGAATTCAGAGCCAAAGATTTCTAAAATCCACAAATCTACCAATAGAAATTTCCCTTTTTTATTATCTTTTAACCAAAGTGTCTAGGCGTCTTACTTGACTAATTCCGACTAATCATCATGACGTGTAAACCTCCAAATCTACAAACATCGGATAAGTTCAATGGAGAGTGACCCTTTGGAGTTGAGCGTGAATCGAATACAGGTTTTTGACCGTCACACCAACCTTTCTTATTATTATGATCACATAAAATGGAGAGGGGTGAGAACCTAGCGGAAGTATTTTTAACCTTTAGTATGGTACAGAGACAAGGAGGATATATTGAAGTTCATGTGAAGCTAGAAATGTACTCTCATCACCTTCAGCAAGCATTTCATTTCATGTAGCAGAGATGTTTTGGCTTGAATGATCATATAAAAGGCGAGTGAAGTTTTTTTTTTCATTGAGAATGACTTTATAATAATGAATATAACTCATTAATTATTTTCATGATAGATTATTTTAATGGCCAACACTAACAATATATGGTGAAACCGAGTTTTAAATTGGTTAGACCAAGTTCTAGGTGAAATTGAATTTTGACTTGAGCTGAGTTACTAGTATAGTTTTGACACCTTTGATGTAGTTAAGCCAAGTCACTGTAGTTAAGCTGTTTTATTGAGTATACTAAATTTTCAAATAAAATGATTACTTATTTTTTGAATTGCAATAAAATATAAAATAATTAATTAACAATTAATTGTTGTTAATTAGAACTTGAGACTTGTGTCAGTAAATGTTATGATTACAAAGTTTTGGATGATGTATGACTAATGATTATATTTATTTTATAACTTTCTAGGTGTCACAATTGTTTTTCTTTTTTATTTTAAATAACGATTTCATTTTGCTTCTTGATTAATTATATTTTTTAATAATTTGTATATTTTTATTAGATAAAGAATTCAATAAAAAAATATTGTATAAAACTGAATTGTGTACCTCGTTGATTCAGCAAGTCACTTGGCTAATCTAACTTTGGGACTAACTAAATCCTTGCAAAAAAACATGAAAGAATTTTTGACCTAACTCACTTAATTGACCCACAGAGCCTTTTAGTTAACCTGCCTCAATAATTGACTAAGTTTTAATTCTGATTCTGATTTGGGAAGTATAATTATAGGGTAGCAATTTAGACACCCGACTTTTCTGCTATGAGACACTTTTTTAAAAAATTTAGAGTGAAATTATCATTTTGCCCTTCCGACTTTGAAAAATCTTTCATCGTCCGAACGGACATCAGAAGGGTAAAATGGTAATTTCATCTTAAATTTAAAAAAAAGGATGTCTCCTAACAGAAAAGTCGGGTGTCTACATAGCCACCCTAATTATAAATGTTTGAATTAAAAAAAAAAAAAAAAAATTGTACACCATAGCTTACTATACCCTCAAGTTTCTCAGGGGCCCATTTAAAATTATAACATCATATGGTGATGTATGCACACAAGAAATCGTAAAAAATAATATAAATTATAATATACATATGTTATCTTATACAATCAACAAAAATATTCTTTTCATCTTTCACTATCCAATTAGTTATCAGACACAAAAAGCTCGAAAAATATTTCTTGCCATCTAATCCAAGACTAAAAATCAAAGATCAATATGAAAACTAGTTAGTGTAATTTTGTCCATTGAATTTCTTGCATTGGATTAGATGATTAAAATTGGCATTTTGGTCTGATATTCGATATTTCGATAATTTACAGCATCAAATATGATGTAATCCACTGTACCACACATTATACCTGTAACAAAGAAACAAAGCAAGTTTACTTTACTTTGGAAGGGTCGTACACCAAGTTTCTCAACAGAGAGAAGATAGGAGCGGTTATGTGTAGTTTAATTTGAATTGAAAAAATAGGTTCTAACGTTCTTATTTTCTTGTCTCTCTCTCTATCTGTCTGCTTTTAGAGTCCGAAAAACGGATCTCTCTTCCCTTTGAATGTATGGTACTTCTTCTTCTTCTTCCTCTCTCTCTCTCTCTCTCTCTCTCCCTCTATGGTAGTGTTTTGTGTTTTTTTTTTTCCATCCAACTCGGCATCTGCCTTCTTCTTCTTCTTCTTCATTTTGATTAGTATTTAATTACATATGGCTAAGTATTTCATTGAATATTTTGAAGAAGATATTCTTGTATTATTCTCTCTCTTTGTTGGGTGAATTCGTGCCGGTTGTCTCTTTCTCAATCTTCAGGCTACTCTTCTCTAATGTCTACTTGTTTTGTTCTCTGCCTTCTCTGTAACTTGTCTTAACCACTCTTCTAACCTTTCTATATCTACACCTACTTGAGAATTCAAGGCACTGCATCATAAAAGTGTTGTACTAAACTAAATTAGATCGATTTTCTATCACAAATGATATAAACTGCCATAAACACTTAAAAGAATTATGCTTTCCACAAACAGGGTGCCAATCAGATTCTACTTGATGCTTGTTAGGAGGCGTAAGCACGTCTTGCTTTCAATTTAGGAAATTGTTTTTTCATGATTTTATGAAGTAAAAACCAATCATCAGTAAGTATTGCATGTTCTGTTTTGATTTCTGCAAAATAGTGGAGCCTCAGCCCTACATGTTGTGATTTGATTGTCAAACAAAATATCAAAAGAAATGTCAGTTTGTATCAGCACCTACAAAAGTGGTAACATTGATGAGGAGCATAAACTGGACAGAAGTGTTGACCATCTAATGAACTTATCTTGTCTTCCAATTTTTTACTAAAATCTCTTTTCCTTCAACATTTTGAAATATTACATAGATGTTAATCCTTGCAAACACTTGTTTGGTTACTAACCTTGCAATTGTAGAATCCTTCAGGAACAATTGCATATTCAGACTAGGGTGCATCCACATTGTGTTTAGCATTTCTAATTTATCACCCTTCTTTCCTTGCATGAACTCACAATGAAGACGACATAAACCCGTCGAGCACAATTACGGATATTCCCTCGCACCTATCTATCTACACACTCAAATTGTGATCGTGATGGGAAATATAGTTAGCTCATTTGTATCTGGCTTCACAAAAGTCATTAGTGATATATTTGGAGCTCCACTTGACTTTCTTGCCGGCAAGTCTTGCAGGTAAGAATTCATACAATGTTTTCATGAAATGCATTTTTGACAAGCTTTGATCCTATCAAACTTTACCCTCTTGTACTCCATAGTTAGCACAGCCTGAACAGACTTGAAAATCTTGTGTCAAGTAATTTTATGTTTGAGAATCCTTGTTAAGAAGTGAATTCTTTTTTAATTTCATCCTTTGCCGTATGTATTTTAATTGTTTAAGCTTGCATTTCTTAACTCTGAAATTTCCTTTGCCATAGTTCATATGAATGCTGACTTATATTTCTTTATCTAAATATCACTTGAAAATAGTTCTACTTCACAGAACATTCATCTATCACAATTGGGTATGATTGCTTTCATAAAGTTCAGGCAGCTAAGCTTGATCTCTGGTGGAGACTTCTACATCTTTACAATTATTAGGGCCCACATTTAGTTCTTTTGTCTTTATTTTACTTGTTTTTTTTTTTTGTTAAATTCCTTTCAAATTCCAAATCCTAGGCCAAGTAAGAGGTGCAAGGGTATTAATCCCCCTCCATATTGACCTGTCCAAGGCCTCCAATGTTCTTGGCTCTCCAAAGAGAACAGGCCCTCCTTTGTAGAATAAATCTTTTATTTTTCAAAAATCACACAATATGCTGAATTTTCTTAGATCAAAATCAGAGGAGAAGGGGAAGAAGAAACAGAGGGACATCAGTTCTTTGTGTACTCTAACCAATGGATTAATGAAATCCTGCTCTATACTAGGAGGGGCCTAGCATTGCACAAGTACACGCATAAAGAGCTTTATGTTAGTCCAATGCACTTGATAGATGTTTCCTTTCACAAAAATCGACCTTGTCAGCCACAATGTTCAGAAAATAATAATAATAATAATAATAAATACCCAATTACAGTTTTAATTATCATTGATGGTAACATATATGTATTGCAGCCATGTTTTATATTTTCCAATTACCAGCTAGGTTGGTACTCTGGGTTAACCACAAGGATATGTTAGGATGTCGAATGTCTAGTGAAGTAAATTTTGCTCATCTTCTCTTTCATATGCTCTCGAACTTTTTATTATACAAAATTTGTTTGATCTTAATTCCATATTTGCATAATAAAATCTTTCTGTTTTGACTTGTTCAGATCAGTGTGCGGCTCGACATGGGATCTCATCTGTTATATCGAGAACTTCTGTATCGCCAATCTCTTGAAGATGGTTTTCATATTGGTACTCTCTTATATTGGTGCGTTTAGATAGTTTACAAGGGGTGCAGAGGTCACCCTTTTCTTCCCCTTCCCTCTTTGATGTTTCTGGTGTTTCAAACTGCAATTGGTTCTCATTTGGAAGAATAAATATTGATCCAAATGTATGTATTATTCCAGTAATCAGAAATCCTACTAGCTGGGATACATATACTTTCTGCCTAAATCAACTCAGTTGACAATAGTATTAAGAAAGTATCCAGCTTACCGATTCCTGTCCGATACATATTACAAAATGGATAACATTCATTCATCAAAACATTCGAAATTTAAAACAATTTTGACATGGGCTACATTGAAACATTCCCTTATTTTCTTTCAATCCTTTTATGTGCAGTTCTTCTATTCATCTATCTATTATACAAGATAGGTCTCTGTGATTGCGTCGGAAGGAGTCTCTGCAAAATGCTGTGGGCATCATGCTCATCCTGTTTTTATGCATGGGAATATGCATGCATGTTTCTGTGGATTAATTTGAAGAAACTTAAACGGGATAGACAAAACCATGTAAGAGACATATTGGAGGAGTACGATTCAAGTCACTATGAACTGACAGATGAAAGCTTGTCGTACCGACATGTACCGAGAGCTATAGAACTCAGACAATCATTTTCCTGTAGGTCTAGAGAGCGAAGAAGGATACACATTCAACGATCCTTAAGGCCGAGGAGCCACAGAATAAAAGTTGGGATAAGCAGAGATTCAGTACAAATGAGAAACAGAGATGTGGGTAGGCATGTTAGGACAGTACATGATATTAAAGTGACTCACAGATCCAAGTTTGTGCAGAAAGGTAATATCAGCTCTGCTCGTCGGCGGAGAAGGTGGTGAAGATGATCCAAGAAGTACTGGAATCTGATAATTATTTCTTCTACAGTCTCTTCTCTTGGCACACTAATCACAGGAAATGACAGGGTGCCATTGAAGAATACTCTGCAACAGTACTCAATTCAACACTCTAATTCTTCTTGTTCAATATAGTTTTGGCTGCACCCTGAATGAGGCTTAAAGTATACAGTGAAACTGATATTGAAGATGTAATTGTCATCATCTGCGAGATCATTTGTCATTTATTTGGTGATGAACTAAAACAACTGATGTTGCTAATTGAAATCTTATTTTTGAGTTCTTTTTTTTGAAATGGTAAAGCATAATATATTAAAAGCACCAGCGGTGCAAAAAGAAATTACAATGGAGAAGAAAGCAGAAGCTCCAAGCACCCAAAGAAGATATCCCCCAATGAACAAACGAAACTAGGAAAGGCCAATACACTCTCTCTAGGTATGCATCATGTCAGTCATGGAATAATTTTGGAAGTCAAAGAGGGAAGACACCCACGCAGCACATTTGGCAAAAACACAGTTGCCAACACATTGGGGACTTTCAGCACTGTTCCAAAAAACTCTGTTATTCCGCTTCCACCAGATACTCCTAATGGTGGCGAAGAGAGCCAAACGCCAAAGAATAACACACCTAGATGGCATATTAACAGCACATTTTTGAGTTTTTTTAGAGTAAGGTGTCGAGCATCTCATCCGAAGGAGACTTTACTTGACTAATCCTTGGGGTGTGTGAAAGCAACTACAGGGATTGAGCGTGTGTAAGCAACTACAGGGATTGAGCGTGAACATAATTAAGACCTTGCTTCTTTTGACGGACTTCTTGACCGTCAGGCCAATCCCTTGGGGTTATTTTTTAGTCTTTTAAGCACATTAAGACTCTCTCTCTCTTTGATCCACTTGGGTGGATTAGTGTTCAGCATCATCTAACTCTAATCCAATTCTGGGTAAGATTCACTGTTGGACTGAACATTGAAGTACAAACATACTTGATCTGGAAACTGCTGAATTGTACATGAATGCAAGGCGCAAGAATTATCTCTGTTTCTTAGAAACTTAAAACTCACTCAATTTGAAATCTCATTAAGGTAAAAAAACTCAGCTGAATTTTTGAAAAATTAAAGTAAGTTTTCATATTCAATTAATAAGTCAGCTTCACCAAACATAGAAGGTCCTATTAAAAGAATTTTTAAATTTCAAATTGGTAGAATTTAGAAAACAATAAATTTTATTGGAATTTTCAAACAAATGCAACAAATTTTATCACTCATAAGATTGGAATTTTGTGATATTTCGTAATTGCTATCTTAAAATTCCATATTTCACTTAGAGAGTTAAAATAAAAATTATGAATGCCATAAGATTTTAATTCCATCCAAAAATTATAACCTAGTATAAAACTAAAAATAATAATTCACCATAAATTATAAATTATGACCTTAATCTACTAATGATTAATTAAAATTCTTCTTAATCTTTTTATCTTTTTAAATAAAAGATATAAATTTGACCAAGTAACCACTCACTTAATTGTTCCTCATTGTTAGATTAAATACCCAAAAAAAAAAAAAAAATCTACTTAAATCTTAAATTTTAAAAGTAAAAATCAAATATTAGAATTTAGAAAAGATGTCTAAATGTGATTCCGATCTTTTTCACGTGTGAAAACTCTAAGAGTTACAAATTATCTTACTTCAATTTTGATTTTGATAACACATGGTATTATAACGGGTTTACTGGTCTTACGGAGTTAAAAGAAAAGAAAGAATGGATAATATGTCAATTATAAGAAATAAATTCTATTTAGGCATAATTTTCTATTTGATTCAAGTTAAAAAATGAACAGTCATTTATTTTGTTTAATTTATTCAGCTGATTAGATATTTAAATGAAATAAAATATTTAGGTGTGCACGATAATGGCATGTCAGTCGCTCGGTTAAAGGAGTGGCGGACTTTTTTGCAAAGAATGATGTTGAAGGGTTGATATTGAGAGTTTTTCATTTGTCGGGAGGATAGTTGCTTTTGGGTTGTATAAATTTGTGTTTTTTGTTGTTTGTTTTTCTTTTGGGTCTATCCTCTTAGGCCTTTTTGTTCTTTTTCTTTTTTCTAATTATGTCTTTGCGTTTTTAATAAAATTTCTATGTTACCGCTAAAAAAAATGGTGTGCGCGGTAATGCTATCTACCCTAGTGGGTAGATAATCATTATAACTATATTTAACCTACATGACCGACCAGCTTAGTTAGTCTCAACTTTTATAATTAGATTATAAGTCTTCGCGAACTTATTTGATATACACTGTGGGATTAGTCTCACCACCGATATAAGATAGCAATACCTATATTATTAAAAGATAATAGTGCAGCACTCGCCTTCCAGACATGTTTTTTATAAAGTAAATTTTAATTATTTTTTAAAAGATAAATTTTAAATAAATATAAAGAAAATTCAATTTCTTCTCCGTCAAGGAAGAGGATATTATAGGACTAGGCGCGAAGCCCAAGTCACGTGCAACAGAGCGCGGGAAAAGGTAGACTTCTCTCTATTTCATAACTGACTGACAACTAACTGACTGATGATGAAGGGTTTAAAGATTTCAAATGGATAGTCTCTTAAGTCTTAAGAGGGGAAATCACCACAAATTTTCACAGGGTTTCTACAATTAAGAAAAAAATAGCTTGAATTCTACAATCCTACGAATGGGATACGGATTGGTTCCTTTCATACATACTTTTGTGGCGGAAAGAAGGCAAAATTGTAAAGAAAAGTGATCAAGAGGTGATTTTTTCTGGTTTTTCATGTTGTCCTAGCATTGAGTCGCACTCTCGCTTGTTTGGGTTCATTCTTCTTTGAAAGGAAGGATTTAATAGTGAGAGTGGATTTCTTGACAGAAGAAAGGGTGAGGGTTTCTTGCCAAAGGTTTCTCAATGTTTCTTTCTTTAGCTTGTATGAGTTTGGTCACTTGTTTAATGTTTCAGCTGTGTGGGTGATTACATGTTTTGCTCTGGGTTTGGAAAATTAGAGATCAATTCTGGCAGAATTCTGATTCTTGGAATTTCAATACCCTGATTTTAGTATTTTTGTTTGATCATGATTGATTTGAGAATATATATGCCTGTGGTTTACCTGATTTTTCTTTGTAATTGGAAAATTTGTACTTTGGAAGTGTTGTTGATATAGATATAATAGCTACCCGTTATGTTCATATAGTGTTGTTCATATAGATGCACCCTTTAATCGGTTCTAGAATTCCTTTTAGATCATTTGGTTTAGATGAGAAGTGCCTGAGTGTTGTGAGTCAAAAGATAACATAAAGAGAGGAAGGAGGCTATGGTTAATGTTAGCATGGGTGAAGAACATGATGCAACAGCTCCGGTCAATGATATCAATTCTCTCATGGAATCTTGGTGGAGGGAGGAGGAGGAAGAATGGAAGAAGAAAGGTGGTGGCGGACTTTTGTTGTGGAAACTTTGGGAAGAAGAAATTGAGGAATGGATTGATCTTCATCAAATGGTTGACATTGATATACATGTGAATGAAGGGAATGTGGTCGAAGCTGCAGAGCCACCACCAGACATAGTCTTGCCCCTACTAAGGTTTCAAAAGGAATGGCTGGCTTGGGCCCTTAAACAAGAGCAATCAGAGGTGAGGGGAGGCATACTTGCGGATGAGATGGGAATGGGCAAGACCATCCAAGCAATTTCACTTGTTCTTAGTGCTCGTGCTCGTCGCTCTTCTCGTTGTGGCTCTTATCAAATCTCTTCTTTATCTAGTTCATTTTCCAAAATCAAGACCACCCTTGTTATCTGCCCTCCGGCTGCTATAACCCAGTGGGAAAATGAGATTGGAAAGTTTACAGCTGCAGGGAGCGCTACAGTCCTTCTCTACCATGGAACAAAAAGGAGCAATTGGTCCAAACATTTTTCAGAATATGATTTTGTACTCACCACTTACCCTATTGTGGAAGCAGACTACAGGAAAAGCTTGTTGCCACCTAAGCAGAGATGCCAGTGGTGTGGTGTATTCTTGCTTCCTAAGAAAATGGCTGATCATCTTAAGCTTGTCTGTGGCCCTCGTTCCACTAAAACAGTCGAGCAGTCTAAGCAAGTGAAAAAGAAGTATTCCATTGTAGAAGATAGGATTAATGAAATTGAGATTGGTAGAGGAACAAACAAGGCAGACTCGGAAGGAAGAATTCGTTCCTCCAGTAACAGTTCAATAGATGTAGAAGAGTCGTCGTCATCAGAGAAATCAGCTTTGCACTCTGTGATGTGGGACCGTATTATTTTGGATGAGGTGACTTTGCTTGCACTTGGTTGACTTGGAAAATTTTCTTGTTTTTTCTTTACTCAATTCCTTTTCCTTCATCAGATTGACAATATGATTTTTAATTATATGATTCTAGATCTCCTTTTCATGAGAGGGATATATTTAAACTTAATTTGTTAAGTAAAACACTGTACAAGTCTCAATTTTCCATAAAGGCAATGGACAACCTTCTAACAAGCATCAAGAGTATCACTTACAATTTGGACTCTGCCCTTGAGATCCAATGCAATTCTGCAGCTAAATCCAGTATTAGTAGCTCCATGTTTTAGTTCCATCATCTGATGAGGGTGAATCCATTGTCACAGGCATATTGTCATGTTCATTCAACTAAGTATGCATTCATATATGTCATTTATTTCTATTAAAAAATAATGCATTTTTAAGTGTCCAAATCCATCACAAGTTCCCTTTTAAACAGCTAAAATTGTGATTTGTTGTTGATGACTTGATGTAGGCTCATTATATAAAAGATAGACGCTCAAAAACTACAAAGGCTGTTCTTGCTTTAGAATCTTCATACAAATGGGCTTTAAGTGGTACTCCTTTTCAGAATTGTGTTGGAGAAATTTATTCACTGGTTAGTGTTCTTCAGATATTACTATATTGGCACTTGCTATGTAGCTATGCTGACATGCTCTTTGCTTTGTACAGATCCGATTCCTGCAAATATCACCATACTCATATTATATCTGTATCGATTGTGAATGCAAATTTCTAGATTACAGGCAAGCATATCAACTCTTTCACTCCCAAGGATTTATGTGATGCTTTCTCTCATCAAATCTAAATCATGCTTTTTCATGCTTACACCCCATTTTTATACACAATGGGGCCTACCAATGATCATTCAAACCCTCAGACTTGAGCAAACCAATGCCTCACCAAGATCAATTTCTTTTCATCCTTTAGGACATAGCAGCTTAAAAAAAAACAAAAACAAAAAAAGTGTCGGTAAGAAGCCATTATCAAGAGCTAATTCATCTTCTCCTCACCTCATTTTTTTTCAAATTTTCTCTTACTAAAAGCATTCAGTAACCACTTACATTTTCCATGTCATTACTGATGAAATGAATTTTGAAACTGTTCTGTTTCCCTCAGTGAAAAATGCTCTAATCAAGTGCTTGGTTACAACTCGTGCAAATCCTGTGGTCACTTTTCTATTAGGCATTTTTGCTGGTGGAACAAAGTGAGTTCTATGAACTGTTTTTCATTTTTGTTGTTGATGTTGCTAGTTAAATGGTTTTACATTTTTAATTCCTCTACTTTCTGTTGTGTCCTTATATTAGTATATGGCTAACCAAATTCGGCCATCTAATGAAAAGAAGAGCACAAGGGCCATGATCTTGCTAAGACAAAAGCTTCTAAAGAGCATATTGTTAAGGCGTACAAAGGAAGCCAGGGCTGCAGATCTTGCACTTCCTACCAGAACTGTGAGTTTCAGAAACTTGTTTACACCGGGAGAACTTCATGGTCCTATTATTTTCCATCTCCCATGCATCATAGAAACTGTACTTATGAAAGAATATTAAGAATGTTTTTCAATACTGAAAATTGAGGTCTGCATTTCATAGGTTTCTTTAAGGTGGAATACCTTGGATGATCAAGAAGCAGACTATTATCGCTCCCTATATGCCCGAAGTCAGGCACAATTCAATATGTGTGTCACCCTCTTATCCTTTTCCTTTCGTAGTTATTTTATTATCTTCGTATCCATAAGTTCATTGTTCTCCGATCATCATTTTTTCCCTTCTAGTTTGAAGCTTTCCTTACGGGTGCAATGCTTCATATTCAGTTTAGATCATGGAACATATCACTATTTTTGGAAATCAACTCAATTTTTTTTTAAGAATGTTGCGTATGTGGTAGCCTGTGAACTATTTTAGATTCATTATACTACTCCATTCTAAGTTTCTTATACAAAATTTCCTCGATCCTCTCTTTGAAGAAAAATGATGTTTCCATTGTATTCTCAATTGTTATGATCAAGTTCCTTATTTTTAAGTGGGCTTCAACCATTTGAGGCCTCAGAACTAGTAAGCGTCATCTGACTTTCTCAAGACCTATGATGCACAAACATGGCATGGATATGGCAAGAACACACCATCTATATGCTAGGGACATGAATTTAGACATAAACGTGAATGTCCGACATGATTATATTGCCTACATTGAAATGTCCATGCAGCATAGCTAAGAGCCTAAGACAGTTGCGTACTGTGTATAATTCTGTAAAAGCCATGCCCAAGATCACCTATGATCTGGGAAACCGAGGTTATCTACTACTAACTTTTTTTTTTCTAAATAACCTCAAAAGGTACTTCATATATTAATCTTGATTACAACGTCAAGTACTTTATCTTCATAATTGATATTATAATTGATAGTGTATCATTTTCAGGAAGCAGTCTTCTTTCTTTGTCTCTTTTGATAAGGAGCTGCCTATTCTAGTTATGGTCATTTATCTGTCCACATGGATAACTTTTCTTCTTCTTTTTTGAATGATAAGCAAAAGTTTATTCATTCATAAAGATGGGAGAAAAACTACCATAGAAATTATTAGAATGATTGACAACAATTTAATTATTTTTTATCATAGTTTCTTCAAGGAAACAAATATAGGAAGACTTTCAGTGTTTCCCTTGCCTCGAAACAACTAGAGTTAATATTTCTTCTCTCACTCTCATACTGATTGCTGATTGGACTGTCTCCATTTCAAAGAGTTTTATTTCTGGTAATGCTGCCTCTTCTGGTGTGTCCACTCCCACCATCGGCTTGCTAGTGCTGGTCAATGTTTTCTACACCACTACTTCCTACTGCTGTTGCAATTAAGTGCTTGCATAACTGATGATGCTGCATGTACTGTGTATCCAAGCCTTGCTAACACTTACTACTTTAAAGGGGAGTGTTTCTGCACCACCAGTTGCTATTGCTAAATGTCATTATTTTGGGGAGGGTTTAAAAAGTTTTGTTGTTATCTCCAAATTGTGTGGATGCACATTTATTTTCAAATTTATTAAATATAATTGATCCTAATGTTTATACCGGACACTAGTCATTGCTACTATTGATTTCAGACCACCTTTATGAGAACCTTGCTCTTGTTCCATCTTCGTGCTACAAAGCCTCCAGTTTGAAATTATTTTTTGTTTACATAGATGATTGTGGAATACCAATTACATACCAATTATTTTGTTGAATCCTTTTCGGACATGGTCTCGTATGATGTTTTTTTCCTTAATAATTTCAGATATGTTGGTGCTGGTACATTGATGAAAAACTATGCTCATATTCTTGCTATCCTTACTCGCTTGCGGCAGGTCCTTCACAAATCTTGCTTTAAGAAACAAGCATCAATAGTTCTTCATCCTAACCTGCATCATGATTGAATATGCATGCCTCCTACTCTCTTGTTTGATATTGAGAATTTGTGGTGGCAATGAGTCTGGGAATTGATCCTCATTTTCAACACTGTAACCAATTTAATGAGTGCTTGGCCCACGCAAGGCCAAAGATATTCAACTTAAGGTTCAGAACCTATTCTATGGTTCTCGTTTGGACAAGGTTGATAGGTTGGATCAGAATTGCCACTTGTTGGTTAGTTCAACTTGACCTGCATCTGAAAATCCTACTTTGAACCAAACCTCTTTTGTACAACAGGTTGGCCCAACCCAAGCCATTCACTAAATGTGTCAAAGGGTACTCAATTGAATGATACTTCTATGAGTTGATTCCATTCGTTGTTATTCCTTTAGTTTCTAGTCTATTGCATCTTGATTGTAGCTTCCATTAACATCAGCCCAGACATGCAGGATGAAATAAATATGTATACACTTTCTCTAATATAAAAATGATACCCAGTTTAGTGGTCCTTGTAAGAGGATCCTCGTCATCTGTCCTAATCAATCATTTTCTCAGTTGACTTTTTGATCCATCCTAGACTATGAAAGAACACATCATCCATCACTTCATATTCTACTGATCCACTCTAAGAGGGTCTAATGTGCTATTGAAGTACAGAATGAAAAGTCCTATCTAAGGGCCATACTTGGCATTGTAGTAGGTTTTTCATGTGACATTTGTAGTAGGCTTTTTGATCCATTCTACCCTATGAAAGACCACGCCATTCACACATCTATTTCGGCTTTTCAAGTTCTATTTCCATTTAACCCTATTAAAATAATTTTCTCTGTCAGCCTGCAATCTATTGTCCTATCCGACCACATCTATCCATGTCCTTAATGACCTCCCCCCGCCCTTTTCCCAGTACCGTCTACTTATGACCCTTCTGATCATTACTGAATTATATTTATCTTTTATGTATGTGCCAAAACCCCTTGCGTGTTTTTCTCTTTTCTTCTATTAGAGAAACATTTAGGCTTCCTTCTACCTTTTCTTGTTACACTACAATTCCATCTTTAACATACACTATCTCTATCACCATTGTCCTATGTACTCTATCTACTTCTTTTCTCATTTTCTTTTTTTAGCAGTAAAAGAAGAAAAAAAAATTAAAAAGAAAAACAAATACACCACGAAGTACACCAGGTATAAGAGGAGTAGGCCCGAAAAAGAAAGAAAAACAAGAGAAAAAAAACAACCAAAAACAGAAACAACAAGAACAAAAAAGTCTCCGCTGAAACATAATAAAACTATCCTGGTAGATAAAACATGCCGCAAATCGCTCCACCAACGCCATTCTTAGCAAAGAAATCTGTCACTGCGTTGGCTGTCCGATTGACATGCAGAAAGGAGACGTCCAGGTTCGAGACCAGTTCCTTAATCTCTGTGACTAAAGTGATTAACATCTATAGAGGGCGCTTTAACTCCCTGGCACATTTAATGGCATTCGAGAAGGTTAAATAGGCTGGAAGAGAGAGGTACTAATCAGATATGGTTCAGTGAAGGGTTCGTTGGAAGCCAGATGGATCTAATGAGGCCTGTGGCAAGGTGAGGAAGGCTTGTGTGGGTTTCAGTTGGATGAGGAAGGGCGTACAAAAGTTGGTGATGGGCAAGAAAGGGTTCGGCAGGGACTGTGGGCACTGTTTGGGACTGGCGATGGCAGGAGAGAGGCTATTGGAGAGAGGCGAAGGCTTGGGAAGTACTAAAAGGGAGGGACGATGGCTGGGTAAGGGGTTCAGGAAGCGGCAATGGCTTGGAGATGGGATTAGAGAGGGGCGGAAGCAACGACAGGGAAGGGAGGTGGCTGCGGCGGCAGGTCTGGGACCTAGAGAGGGAGATATGGTTTTGGCGACATGGTTTAAGAGGCCAATGATGGGTGACGATAATGGGATGTCAACAAAAGAGGGGATTGGGGCTGGCGGCAGTAAGAGGATTCTCAAAAGGTTACGGTAACAGTAAGAAAAGAAAAGAAAAAAAAAAACAGGGCGAAGGAAAGAAAAGAAAGAAAAGAGAGAGGGAAGAAGAAAGGGAGAGAGAAGAGGAGAAGAAGAAGAGTAACTGCATAGAGGAAGAGGCTTCTCACCCCATTCTGTAGCTTCTCGCCGTCGTCTGTGGTTTCTCACATCATCCGCCGCAAGCAGAGGAGATTTCGTTTTCTTTCATTAATCGTTGAATGCCTCTGAAGGAGGGTTATAAAACCCTACACAACTTTTAAGTTGTGGCTGGGCTGGACCTGGATCGAGATTAGGCCTAGGCCCAGCTGGGCTGCTCTACATCAATAATCTTCCAGAGGGAAGGTATGTACACATTGTCAGGGAATTGACAACACTCGGGGACATAGATTCAACTGTGATTCTAACACATATCCATATTGGAGAGTACTTTTATAAATCATGGAAATAGGGGAAATTTAGTAGAATCTATATTTTTGTACCATTTGTTTTCTGACCAAATGACTTGGACTTGGTGAAGAATTAAGTTGAGTTGATCAGCCTGGGCACTTATCACTGGATTGGTTCAGACCAAAAGGTTTAGATTCTAACTGTAATTTGGTCCAGACTCAGTAGACTTGGCTTGGCTTGTTTATTCAGCCTGGTCCACCTCAACTAGGTCAAATTCTTGTAGAATCTCGATGTGTTTCCATGCTATTTCCCATGTTTAAAAAAAAAAAAAGTCACTCCTAGTCATCAGTGCTTGCTGATTAACACTCCTCTATGCCCAAAGATCTTGGAACAATAATGTTTCATTTTGAAAGTAAAATATTAAAAGTTAAGAATGGTTGGTAGTTGGTACAAAGAATGTAGAATGGGATTTCTTGTTTAGACTAGAAAGTGATGGGCATGATATATTTTTGTTTAGGGATGGTAGCTTTCATGCTCCACTATGTTGTTAATAATTGGTTGTAGACATTTTTTGAAGTCATGGTCATGCTATTAGTCAGACTGTGCACTGCCTAAGATGCATTTAGTTCTTACAGTACTACTTTTGGTGTTCCTCGTGTCTTTTTCAATACAAAGTTCTCAATTTATTTTATGCTTGTCTTTGTTTATGCTAGCCTTGAGTACAGAGGAATATGGTTGGAGCCCTTCTTTTGTGAAAATTTGGCAGTCCTCTAGCTACACGGTTTTCTAATTCATCTGATCAATCCATTTCTTGTAACTCCAGGCAGTTGATCATCCTTACCTTGTCGAGTATTCTGGTGATGGAGATAAATTTGATAATGTTGAAGACTGCAGCATTTGCCATGAAACAGCAGAGGATCCAGTGGTGAGTTACCTTTTTCCGGTGTTAAGCTGACCGTGCCATGGACAGATCTTTTTGTTGTATGTTAATAATATTATTAATCTGTGCCTACTTGGCTAATTCTTTTAAAACACCTCAATTCTATACATTTTACACCATTTGTTATTTCAGGTGGCCTCTTGTGAGCATACCTTCTGCAAGGCTTGCTTTCTGAACTTCTTTACAGGCGGGGGACAGGCATGCCCATCATGTTCAGAACCACTAACTGTAGAATTAAGAACAAAGGAGAATGCAGGCAAGCAGAGTGCAACTGTCGAGGGTTTTAAGCGTTCGAGTATTCTAAACAAAATCAATCTTGATAATTTTCAGACTAGCACAAAAATTGAAGCTTAAACAAAATCAATCTTGATAATTTTCAGACTAGCACAAAAATTGAAGCTTTGGTAATATATAAATTACCAACTTTCTTACATCCTGTTTATTCCCATCCTTCAATTATAGGTTTCTTTTCTCTAAATGTGAACATAGAATTTCCATGGGTTTTCAATCTGTAAGCCTCAGTTAGAATTGCCTCAGGTTTCATGATGTAAAGTTTGTCATTTGCTCTTACACTATGATCCAATTTGGTCTGATACAGTTTGAATACTGTGTAGATGTAAGACACGATACCTGTCAATACATTATGTACATAAGTAGATACAGCACTTAGCTTAGCATATTGGTTTGGTCATATTAGTAGAAGACCAAACAAAACACAACCCTAGTGTGTAGAGTTGAAAAGCTATGGATCGAAGGCACTAGGAGGAGTGAGCGACCTTTGAAAACATGGAGGGAAGGGAAAAAGAGGACATGTTAGATTTTAGAGTGACTGATAGTATAGTTTATGATAGAGTCAATTGGAGAGGAAGAACTCATAAAACCAACTCCAGATAGATGTGATATTGGCCATGATTATCTAGTCATTCTTATAACATTCGTGTACAGCCATATTATTCTATATTTTCCATATGTTTTCCCAATCAATACCAAGTTCAAATTGTTGTGAAGAGAGAAGAAATCAGATTGATGATAGAAGCGGATGGTTCTGCAAAAGGAATTGTATTCAGCCAGTTCACATCATTCTTGGATTTGATAAAATACTCCCTTCAAAAGGTAAATATATTTTATTAAATGTGGGCGCACTCAACTAGGAATTGTTACAAGATTAGTGATAGTTGGGCCTTTTGCAGTCTGGCATACAATGTGTTCAGTTGGTGGGGAGCATGAGTCTTACTTCTAGAGATGATGCGGTAAGGAAATTCAGTGATGATCCGGATTGCAGGATTTTTCTTGTGAGCTTGAAATCTGGAGGCGTGGCTCTCAATCTCACTGAGGCATCATATGTAAGCAATTTTTTTCTGCTGATTTTATTATTGACTTCATTTTTTTGGTGAGGAATATGAGAATTCCAATTTTCCCTTGCAAAAAATCTTTTGACTATTTAAAATATACCAGCTGTTTGCGGTTGACTTTGACCACTGGCAAGTTTCCAATTTACAGACCAATAAGAGCACACTTCAGAGTGCTATTTAGTGCCAGGAAATTTACTTGTGCCGCAACAGGGATCTCAGAAGCCACATTAGGTGTAATATTCTATGTTTTTTGCTCTAAATCATAATCACAGCCAGTAAATGAGATAGATGGAAATCCCACCAATAATAAGAGCTTGTAGCATAGTTAGCAAGTGCTCATTGTTGCAACCAGAAAAAGGTGTGCTATTGGTTTTCAATGTTCACGGTGAATTAAAGAATCAAACAGTGAGGTTGATGTTAATATGAGGGTTGATCTACATGAAGACATATAGAAAGTTGGCACTTTGGAAAGCAATTTGCCAATCCAAGTATGAGTGCTAACCCAAGATAGATGTGAAAGATGGCTTTGAAGATGACTGATGAATATGTTCTGTTATTTGTATGCCTTGACAAGAGGGAAATGGAATATTTTACATTCTGCCTAAATACTTACAAAAATTGTGATATGCAGCACCTCCAAGGGTTCCTGTAAATTTGTCCTTAGGTATCTCATATCCATGTACTTATTGAAGGCTAGCAAGAGTATGGCCTGCTTAGCCATAAAATGAGGAGATATTTGCCTCAGGTTGCTTCTCAACTATTGTTTTTTTCTATTGCCTGGCTCATTAACTAATCATGTTAATTATGTTTAGGTATTCCTGATGGACCCTTGGTGGAATTTAGCTGCAGAGAGGCAGGCTCAAGATCGAATTCACCGAATTGGACAGTACAAACCAGTCAGGTGTGCTTTTTATACTTGATGCCGGGCCAAGTGATCTCTTTTGGTATCTTTCAAAGCACAATTCTTGTTGTGGTTGTTTCTCAGGATCTTCAGATTTATGATTGAAAATACGATTGAGGAAAGGATTCTGCAGTTGCAAGAGAAAAAAGAGCTGGTTTTGGAAAGGTAACTTTGATTGGTTCTTCTCTAGCAAGCATTTAACTAATGCACCTTTTGGAAATCTCATCTGGCAATCCAGTTTAAAGTTAGTATGACCAATTTTATTGTATTACTATACCATGTACAGGACTATAGGCTGTTCTTCAGAGGCTATGGGAAGACCAGCAGAAGAGGATCTGAAGTTTCTTTTCAGCAACTAAGAACATTACTGTATTACTGAATGGAGTAAATACAAGGGTGTGCCTCCTCTGAGGAAAGTTCTCCTGGGAAATGCTGGTGCAGTTGCTACTGGAAATTTCTTTAACAAATGATATGATGGTTCGTGGGGCCACTTGTTTGGTGCTGAAGGATGAAATGCTGATTCAGTTGATGTTTTTTGAAGTGTTCTTCACTTCTTTGTACATATTGACAGCCTTTCATATGCTCGTGTAAAATGTCTTCTTGGT
Source organism: Chimonanthus praecox (assembly GCA_022113865.1). Classification (NCBI taxonomy): domain Eukaryota; kingdom Viridiplantae; phylum Streptophyta; class Magnoliopsida; order Laurales; family Calycanthaceae; genus Chimonanthus; species Chimonanthus praecox. The sequence continues at coordinate 9,618,138 of CM039095.1, read as the reverse complement.
ACCAGTTTGGCTTTTGGTTTTACTTTGTAAAGATCACTACCATTCTTTTTGGGTCTGTAAACTGCACCATATGAGACTCAATGACCTACAAATTGTTGAATTGCTCAACTTATTCAGTCACATGTATGTATCATGTTGTGCCTCTAACTAAAGAAATAAAAAAAAAAAACCCGATGAAATCCCTTCGCCTATAAATTGTGCTTCGAAAAACTACGATTCTCCATCTTGATTTTACCAGGAGTGAGAGAGATGATTATTCTAGACTAATTAATCTTATTCGTTACTCAATTGTACATATCATTTTACAAATAATACACTTCTACCTCATGGATTATCATTGTATCATCAATCTTGATCATGAATGAAACCAGATCCAAACACCTGAGGCCTCAATATTTTGGTGGGTTAGCTGCAATGAAAATTGCAAATGTACATAGATACTAACAGGCCGCAGATATGATACAATAATTCAACTGATGATTTAAGGAATTCAAATAGGTAATAGAGGTCTGAAGGGGCAGATTTTCAACCTACATTTGTAATATATTACCAGATGTAGGTCTCAACATTGGATGACTCAGAGCTGGGGCATTTGGCTTTGGCTCTGATTTCCTTAACTATCAATGTATAGCGGGCACACCATGTTATAGCAGTCGAACAGTGTCTTCCATTAGTTAGACTAGGGAAACACTGCTTTGTCGTTGTTGCTCTAACAACAATAGCTCATTGCCACAATGAGACACCATGTTATAGCAGTCGAACGATGTCTTCCAGTAGTTAGACCAGGAAACAACCATCATAAAATCTCTCAAGCATGCTTGTAGTTCAACTGGTTGTGGATTCGAGCCCTCTTAGTCTAACCTTGGTGTGCCCTAAGGGTAGTGAATTCAGTCGTGGGGGTTTTACTATGAGTATCCTACGGTTTTCCACACGTAAATTCAAAAAAAAAAAAAAAAATTAAGTTGAAATTTGAACTGGGCCTAGCCCAACCATAAAAAAAACCCCAAATAATTTGGATTCAAATTGACATGTGGTTCGCTTCAAGCTTATTTTTTCCTGCCCAGTACATGAAATTCTCTTTAGTTAATGTCATGTAAAAAATGAAACTTATGTAATTTACTGATTGGTAAAATAATGCTAAAAAGCTTTCAAACAAGGCCCATATAAGCTTGAGCCCGAATAAGCCTATATAGATTTCAATCTTGAAATCGAGCTCGAATTATATTTACTAGAATGACTTGGCTTGTCCAAGGGGAAAACACCGTCTTACCACATGTTGGAAACCGTGAGAGAGTAGAAAGATTTTTTAGGTTTGAAAATGAGTCCGAACCTGAGATTGGGTTTACCTGAGGTGTAAATTTGACCGCAACGATATACGTACAGTCGATATGTAACGGAAATCTGTTCACTGATATGATGTATCAATGCATAGTGAGCCCATCATGTCGTGGAAAACAGACTGTATTCCGGTCGATACGTTGCGGTCGACAGCAGCCACAACATATGCGTATCGGTTTTTAACGGTGGGATTCATTTCTTAACTTTTTTTACTGTTGTGCGGCCACAAAGATCAATTTTTTTTTAATAAATACCTTAGGCCATTTCACCCTTCAAACATTCATTCTCAACATCCAACTAATTTTACTGTCTTTTTATTCATTTCTTTCCAAATTTCATTTGTTCAGATTATTATCTCAAGAAATCCGATTTTCATCAATTTTTTATCGATCTATTTTCCAAATATTCCATTTCTCAACGTCAATATTTATATTTCTCATTTTTGTAGAATTCTTGGTATTTTTGCATTAAATTTTTAACAATAATTTGAATTAATTTATTTCATAAGATTCAAAAAATTATTTAAATATCTAAATGGCCGCGTTCTGAACTTCTAAATTCTAATGATAAGATTCTTGAAGTTCAGAATCTTCTTGATTTTCTCTACTTTTTTCAGATTTTTTTTAATATTGCACATTTTTAATATTTAAAAGATTTCCCAATAATATCTTGATAAAAAAGTAATAATTTTAAAATATATCGATATATAATTTATTCATAAAATTCTAATTATAATATTTTTGACAGACATCAAAATTAATAAATGATTCAGTTTGAGACAACTTGTTTATGATTTTGTCATGTCAACCATAAAATGGGTCATCGATATGACTAATGCCTTTTAAAATTGTTTGGTTTGAGCAAGTGTAAAGATGGGCTGATTTACTTAACCAGGTGGCTCCAAGCTAAGTTTTAAACTTTTGTCAAAAATTAGATATTTTGGTCCAATGGAGTTAGGAAGAATTTGGGCTAAAATGTTGATTGTTTCGGCCCAATTTGGACCTATGTATTTTTTTTTTTGAAAAAAAATATTCAAAGATTGAATATCAAAAATATTAGCCAAAAATTTAGCCTATTTTCGTTTGTCAAAATTTCAAGAAAACTCATTATTTATCAAATCTCTCGTTCGATAGACGCTTAGATCGAAAATATTTGCTCAAACCCAAAATTGAGGAAACTTGGGTTGGGTCAATTAAGTTCTAATAAACCCAATTCAATCCATGTCAAAATCTATTAAATCCGACTCAACCCGAATGAATTACCCGAAACCCAACCCAACCCGAATTTCTGATCTGAATAAACTTGAATGTTGTTTTATAACTTGGTGCACTCAAGTCGCTTAGTAGAAGTACTACACACCATCATTGTGTGAATTAAGAACCCACGCAAATTTAATGCACTTGGTCTCCTTGGAACCGTAAATTACATGCCAATATATAGAAAAAAAAAAAAAAACACAAAAGATATTCATGTGAGCCGACCCTCACACAATTTAATTCCTAATCAAATACTATCACCACCGTTGGTAACCCAACTAATAATCCTATTAGAGTCCAAACGTTGCTGCATGTTTACAATTAATTTAGGACTCCAATATCTTACTAACGAAAATCATAAAGAAGTTAAATCCTAAAGCAATATCGACCAATATCGGCAGATATTTATATATTTTTAATTTTTTTTAAAAGTCCTTTTTTATTCTTTTTAAATGATTCTTTTCAAAAAAAAAAAAAAAAACCACTAAGATAAAAAAAACCACCTGAGATCTCAGCCGATTTTTCGACCCCTGTACACAAATCATGCTTGGGTTTCAAACGCAGGAGCCCATTGTTGGATTGATGGGCCTGAGTTGATGAAATGGCTTGGATTGAGTGCTGATGTGAGTTGGGCTTGCCTGACTCTGATGGATTTGATTGCTCTCAACTGGACTTTTGGCCTGGATCGAAAATATAACTTTCATCATTTGATCATGTCCATAGATGCCTGCATTATTGGGTCGAGTTGATTCTAAATTTCTCAACCAACTTGACCCAAATTGCATACAAACTTTTATTCTCAACTCGACCTGACTCAAAATAAACAAATACATAACCCAAATCCACTTATTTCTCGGGTCGAACCCAAGTTTTAGCCCTACAAGTGACTAAAGGCACACTATAAATTTTAGACTGATTTGACTGATTTCTTTAATAAAATCTATCCCAATTAACTACATTCATGAAAAATTATATAAGATTAAAAAAAAGAAGGGAGAAGTCCTTTTTTTTTAATAAATAAATCAGATTTGTTAGGAAATATGTGCAGTCAACTGCAATCTAAAAGTTATTTACCATTTTAAACAATTTTGTTGTTATTATTAATTAAAATCGTTGGGGGTTTTACATTGGGTATCCCGCGATTTTTCACACGTAAATTCAAAATAAAATAAAATAGTTTAATGGTTATATTTTAGGAGAAATAAAACTAATATGTAAAATTGTTTTAAAGTTATAAACACTTGTGATGGAAGATACTTATTTAACACAATATGTTATTTTTATAAGATATTTCTATTGACATATACCCAATAGGGAGCTAATGGACTTCTTATTTTGATGAAAAAATTAAGACCAAATGTTAAATCTAGTTATTCAATTTAAATATGTCAAAATTAATGATGAGATTGTCTCTAATTTAAATGTATTTAAATTAAATAGTTAGCAATAACTTTAATCTTAATTTTTAATTATAAAATCTAACAAATTTATATTCATCTTTGATATGTGGGTTAAGACTTGAGTAGAAGGATGTAAATGAAGGGAGCACTTACACACACCCGGTTTTTCTGCCTCTACACGAATCTGAATTTTCGTGGTAAATTACCATTTTACCCCGTATTTTTAATCATTCGAATGAATGCCCAGTTCATTTTGACATTCATTCAAATGAATTCCTATGTGTAATTTCAATTCATTCAAATGAATGGGCTGAGCAGTAACACGGAATACTGCTCAGTCTATTCATTCGAATGTATCATCCATTCATTCGAATGAATAGTAATTTCATTCATTCATTTCATTCATTCATTCGAATGAACGAACGAATGAACGGTCATTCGAATCAACGATCCGTTCATTCATTTATTCGAATGACCGTTCTTATTCAAATGACTGTGAACGAATCGAATGGACCGTTCTTATTCAAATGACTGTGAACGAATCGAATGGCCGTTCTCAGACTGTGAACAAATGACTGTGAACTTACAGTATACAGTATATATATTTATTTAAATTCTTTTAAAACTTTAAACTTATTTTTTAAGCACAATATTTCCAAAATTTTTAAATTGAATATCTAAACTAATTACAATAACCTGATAAAAATACTTTAAGACTTTAAGGTCTTTTGACACTCCTAAATATTTAAGACACAGTATTTTACAAATAAGGGTATCCCTAGGGTGTGTCGAAAACACATTTAGGAGTATCAAAAGACCTTCAATTCTTAAATTATTTTTATCAGGTTATCGTAATTAGTCTGGATATTCAATTTGAAAATTTTGAAATACACAATGCTTAAAAAATAATGTGCATAGTATATTAAATAATAAAATCTCTTTTAAAACTTTAAAGTTATTTTTTAAGCACTGTATATTTTTAAAATTTCTCAAATTGAATATCTAGACTAATTACGATAACCTAATAAAAATACTTTAAGACTTTAAGGTCTTTTGACTCTCCTAAATGTGTTTTCGGCACACTATAGGGATACCCTTATTTGTAAAATGATGTGTTTTAAATATTTAGGAGTGTCAAAAGACTTTGAAGTCTTAAAGTATTTTTATCAGATTATCGTAATTAGTTCGGATATTTAATTTGAGAAATTTTGAAAATACACAATGCTCAAAAAATAACTTTAAAGTTTTAAAATAAATTTTATTATTTAACATCACTCGAATGAATGGCCTCATTCATTCGAATGAAGTGCCTCATTCATTCCTGTTTCATTTGCTTCATTCATTCGAATGAATTGAAATTACACATAGGAATTCATTCGAATAAATGCTAAAATGAACTGTGCATTCATTCGAATGATTAAAAATATAGGGGTAAAATGGTAATTTGTCATGAAAATTCAGATTCAGGTGTACAGAGTCAGGAAAATCGGGTGTGTGTAAGTGCTCCCTAAATGAAAATCAATTAACTACTAAAAATAAAAAATGTGAAGGAAGAAAATGTCCCGAAGCTACATCTCAGTCGGTGGAACTCACAAGGTTTTCAGATTTACCGGCTTAGCCCGGTTACGAAAGAACGCCGACCGCCATGGTCAGGCCAGATTTCAGAGTCGATCGACCGCCTTCTCGAATTTCAAATCCAACGGTTGTTTTAGAGTCGATCCGACTGAGTTTTCACAATTTATATACGACTGACTTCTATTTTCTCCCAAAGTAATTTCTCAACTCGTCTCTCTGTCTTCTCCACTTCTCATAGCTGCCTCTCTCCTTCTTTTGTTTCCTATGGTGGTGCCGGTGACGTTTCTTGGACCCACTTTCTTAGATCTGACGGGTGTGGGTTCTCTTAATTTCAATTATGAGTTCAAAGAAATGCCTCTAGGGATTCATCCAGATCGAACATCAACCATCCAAATCAGGCACAGGGATCTCTCCGGTCCACCTGACCGAGTTAATTCTATTGCTTTCTTCTTAGTCACCCTAGATGATTTCCTTTGCCCTTTCGTACCCCCAATAATCAGACAAGTTATCTCAAGTGTGCGAGTTGATCCAAGGATCCAACCGCACTTGCACGGCTATATGATATCAGAATTGCGCAGGATTGCTAGAGGTCCAATCAGGTCATGTCAGATAGTATTCAATATCGATTTCTCAACCACTTGGGTGGTAGCGAATGACGGCGAGGAGGCAATGTTCAATCAGGTTCTCAGAGTTTCTATAGATACGGCTCTCGCAAGTTCTCATGGAGCCCTGCATCTGCTACTGCAATTGAAGCATTGAAGAAGAAAAAATTTGCAACTTTGGAGGGATTCAGAGAGGAGAAATGAGACGAATTTTCAGAGAGCGAGATTGTTCCAGAGATGCCCTGCTCCCACATCGTCCATGGACAGTGCATTCTTGAGTGGCTCAAGTACAGTCATTACTGCCCAACATGCCGTTTTTAGATGCCGACTCAAGAAAGCGGATTCAGTTTCTGCCTCATGTGTTGCTTGTAATCAGGATTAAAAAATCGTTATCATGATATTTTTCTCTCCTCCTCTTTTTTTTTTAAAATAGCCAATATCGGCCGATATTTTGATGTCGGCCAATACGATATGATATCGGCTGATATAGTGCTCTCCAAAACCGATACATATCGGCCGATACGATATGTATCGACCGATATTTCGACTCCTGCTTGTACTTGTTATTTATTTATTTTTCTCAAATTTCAATCGTTTACAATCACATGCATTGGTTTATTTTTAGCATGCCATACTAATGTATGCCTATTTGTTGGTTCTTCCACATTCTCTGCTTGTCAAGGGTAGGACTTCTGCTAGACTGATGCAAGAATGCATATATTGCATTAAAGACTTCGAACCGATTGAGTACGTTCCTTACATTGGTCCTTCTCGAGGTTTTGAGGAGAATGAATTCAAATTTGCCAATTTGTCAATTGATACAAGTTTATACAAAGTTATGAATTCTCCCAAGACGGTCAAATTTTGACTAGCCATCCATTCTCCTTTCGGCTTCGTTTATGTCCTGGAATTGGTGCTCATGCACAATGTCTGCACCGGTTGTGTGGATCCAACCTTGCCTGTGGTCCAGGTGAGATTGAAAAAATTCAAATGAACAACCAAGAGCCACATGGAAAAACCAACTTACCCACAAAGTCGCAATCCCCTATAAAATAAAGAAATCAAACACCCAATAAAATCCCTCCCACCATAAATTGTGCTTTCAAAAACTACCAGATTCTCCATCCTGATGTTACCAGCAGTAACTTGGAGAGAGAGAAGAAGAAGAAGGTGACCCTTGCCTGTAAAGAAAAGCCCTGTTTTATAAGTTCCTATTTTTCCACCCATTCGTCTCAATAATTTGGACCACGTCTAATACAACCGTGTCAAAAATGTACAGATCTCCTCATATTCAATTTTTAGAAGAATTTAGACTCGTAGTCCATAATTGATTATCATGCATATGGTAGCCAGTGCTTCAGTGAGCTACATGTTTATTGTCAGCGGATGTGATTATTCTAGGTTAATTAATTTTATTCACTACCCAATTATACCTACAATTCTACAAGTAATACATTCCTACCTCATGGATTGTCATTGTATCATCAATCTTGATCATGAATGAAACCAGATCCAAACACGTGAGGCCTCAATATTTTGGTGGGTTAGCTGCAAATAAAATTGTGAATGTACATACTCACAGGCCGCAGATATGATACAACAATTCAACTGATGATTTAAATGGAGCACAAGCCAAATGAGAGGAATTTAAATGGGTATGAAGCTTTGAAGGGACAGATTTTCAACCTACATTTGTGTTACTACCAGATACAGGTCTCAACATTGGATGACTAAGAGCTGGGGCATTGGATGGCGCAGAAGGATACATAACAGTTGCGGAGGGAGTAGATGAAGAGGGATGAATGACGGAGAGGGGCAGCCGGGGACCGAAAGAAAACATTGGCTGTCGGGGCATGAATGACATGTGAGGATGAGTTGGTTGATTGTTATTGTAAGCTGAGATGTTTGCCTGTGCAGCTGAAGCTGGGATAACAGGTCTGATGTTGTTATTGATGTTGCTGCTACTGTTTGCTGCTGCAGCACCAGGTTGAGCAGCTGCTCCTGTTGGTCCAAACCGGGTTGAAATCACACGTGTTCGTTCTGCAGCAATCCTTTGCCTTGTCCTTTCCACCTGCTCACATTCCTTCATCAGCATCGTCTCCACCTCTGCAAACTGCTTTAGCTTTAGCTCTGATTTCCTTAACTGCATATGTAAAATGGTTTCAATTTATCAGTCTGCATTAAAGGAAAGCATACCTCACCAAACCAAATAAAAAAAAAAAAAAAAGACTGACATGGCAAAACAAACTGGCAAGCTGCAGCTAGTAATGCCATCAGCAAGCAAGATTCTACAAATTTGGAAAAAAAAAAAAAAGAGTTGGCAAAACAAAGCAAACAAGATTCTACAAATTTCCATGGCAAGCAGCAGCTAGTAATGCCATCAGCAAGCAAGATTCTACAAATTTGGAAAAAAAAAAAAAAGAGTTGACAAAACAAACTTGCAAGCTGCAGCTAGTAATGTCAACCGCAAACAAGATTCTACAATTTTCCATGGCAAATGGCACTCAATGCTTAGTCATGGAAGAGAAAAGATAACTCTTAGGACATCCTCTGGATCTCCTAGCTGCAGTGCCATGCGTACAAAACCCAAGGTTTGAATATTGAGGCCTGATGGTCAACCATCATATGATCCTCTAGTTTGCCAGGCATGCATATCTTTGAAGCCGCTGAAAGTAGTAACAAGAGCAGGAAAAAGTAGAGAGAGAGAGACCTGATGGTTAATGATAGCCGCAGCCAATCTCTGAATTTCACGCTCTTCATGATCTGCAAACTGCTTTGCTTTTGTTGCTGCAGCGGATAGGCCGTATTTTGCAGCAACTCTTACACTTTCAGGGGACAAAGGAACACCCCCAGTTTCTTCTAAAATTCAGAATAGATCAATTTAATATAAAGGGAAGACGAATGAATGGTATCAACAAGCCTTTCTATCTTTCGCAGGAGTATAACAACTAACCTGGTTGATGACTTGTGCCTATAACTGCTCCAACAGGGCCACCTTCTCTACGCATGCTCTCAGAGCTTGACCTTCATAGGTGCAATAATTAGTTTAAAATGTCTTTACCTAAATTGCATCAGTAACAATTCATAAAACAACAACTGAATTCAGCAAGTACCAAAACATGGAAGTCAGATTCGGCAAGCACCAAAATTTAAATAAAGTCATTGTAACACTCCGGATTTTCCTTATATTATAAATATATTGGATTGATCCATTTGGATTGCGATTTAATTGAATTTTGAAATTAAAAGTTGAAATGGGTCAATTACCCAATTATGACCCAATGGGTCATGTGTGAGCTGAATTTTAAGTACTTGGGTAAGTTTAATTAAATTAGTTGAATTGGATAATTAATGCATTTAATGCATTAAAGTCCACCTCATCAAGTGAGGTGGCATGTAAGTGATGTGGCATTGCCAAATGGCATACATGTCATCACATGAGAGCCAACTAAGCATGAATACCACATCATCAAGTGACATGGCCAAGTGGGACCCAAGTGACATGTGGTGACCAAGTCACCAAGTGCATGGCCAACCATGTCATGAGTTGACTTGGTCAACCACAAGTGAGTTCAAGTCTTGAGTTGAGTAAAGGATTTATTTGCTTGAGTTGAGTTGAGAAGGTGAAGGGGTGAGATGGTTGGCTTGTCTAAGTATATTGTACTTAAACACTATGGAAGCCAAAAGACTCATTGGGAAGCCTAGGGGTCTCTTTGGTTTAAGCCAAAGGTCTCCTTGGTTAAACCAAGAGTCTCATTGGTTAAAACAAACCATAATGAGAGGAATGGGATAAGTTTTAGTCTTAAACATAAAAACCCAAACCAAGGGGCACTCCAAACCCCTTGGCCGATCCTCTCTCTCTCTCTCTCTCTCTCTCTCTCTCTCTCCCTCCCCAAAACCATAGGTTTGGCCATGTTGTGGCCGAACCCATGGGTTCCATAATTGGTTGGGATGGATGGCCAATTTGTTGTTATAAGGCCATGAAGTTGGAAATCCAGCAAAGGGATGATTATGGGATTGAAACAAAAGAACCCATGCTATGATAATAATATGATTGAAACCGCTAAAAAAAAAAGATAATAACATGATTGAATAGAATCAAGTGGGGACTGATTTTAAGGGTTCAAAATCTCTAAATTTAGGACTAGTTGTTGACTGATCTTAAGATCAGTTACTGGCTGATTTTGGATCAGTTTTAGGACCAGTTGATGGCTGATTTTTTGGGCTGGTTTTCAGCCTTCAAACTATTGATTTTGGTGACTGATTTTAAGACAGATGCTGGCTGATTTTGGATCAGTTTTAGGACCAGTTGATGGCTGATTTTGGGCTGGTTTTCAGCCTTCAAACTATTGATTTGGTGACTGATTTTAAGACGGATGCTGGCTGATTTTGGATCAGTTTTAGGACCAGTTGATGGCTGATTTTTGGGGCTGATTTTCAGCCTTAAAACTATTGATTTTGGTGACTGGTTTTTAAGACAAATGTTGGCTGATTTTGGATCAGTTTTAGGACCAGTTAATGGCTGATTTTTGGGACTGATTTTCAGTCTATAAATTGTTAAATTTGGGGACAGTTTTGACCAGTAAAAGCTGCCACAGATGGGAGTGATTTTCAGTCTATAAATTGTTAAACTTGGGGACTGTTTTGGCTAGTAAAAACTGCCACAGATGGGACTGACTTTCGGTCTATAAATTGTTAAACTTGGGACTGTTTTGGCTAGTAAAAGCTGCCACAGATGGGACTGATTTTCAATCTATAAATTGTTAAACTTGAAGACTGTTTTGGCCAGTAAAAGCTGCCACAGATGGGACTGATTTTCAGTCTATAATTTGTTAAATTTGGAGACTGTTTTGGCCAGTTAAAGCTGCCACAGATGGGACTGATTTTCAGTCTATAAATTGTTAAATTTGGAGACTGTTTTGGGCTAATAAAAACCCACCATGGTGGTTCAGCCATGATGTATGGCCGAACCCTAGCCTTGGCTAGTGGATAAGTTAAATTCATTAGGTTAAGTACTAAAGATGGAATCCATGTTTTAATGTGATTAATGATGGATGATTTCTATGGATCACATTGTTTAAAATAACATAGGGATTAAAAGGAGGGTCAAAAACCAAAAGATAAGGTTCAGCCATGTTGTGTGGCTGAACCCATTGATGGTTTTCTATAGACATAAACACATAAAAAGGAAAGAAATGGGACAATACGGTTCGGCCATGTTGTATGGCCAAACCCCATTGAGGGTCTTAAACGGGTTAAGGACAAGGAATGCATAAATGCGTTGGGAAACAAACATAGAACTTAGATGGAGATAGGGATGATGAAATTGAGATGGAAAATCAAACTAATATATATGTTTGAACTTGATAAGGTAAAGAGGTTCGCAAAAGGATTGCGATTCGTCTCACGTGACCGTTGGTGTTACCCTTGCAAGATAGTATATCGTACATTGGTATGATTCCTACCTTATTGAGAACACAATGGAATATGATATGATACTGGTTTTTACTTCAAATATGATGATTACTTTGATTATACAAATTGTGTATGTTTATAAACTGATTTTTCAAATGATGATATGTTTTAAATGAAATGGCATCCTTGCATACATTTCCTCATGCATGGCATGGGAGGGAACATAGATGACTAGCAAGACAAGTTCTGAGCAGTCCGGACATGACTTGGGCTTGAGACTAGCTTGTATTAAAGCTACGTGAACTATTGAGATTTGGCCTCGTCCATTTGAAAGGAAAGGTATGGCTTATTGGGCCAAAGATCTCCTGGGTAGGCAGCCCCAAAACCCTGTGCAGTGGGAGGAGTCCACACTCCATCGGTAATCCCAATTAATTTGTGGATGGGTATACAGTGCCCTGGTGGTTGCCGCCTCAAACACTGTGGACATAATTGGCCAAGGAAACCGTTTATTGATTGATTTATGATTGGATATGGATATGGATGTTGGGTGAGAGTTCATTGGCATTGACACCCATGACATGACACATAAGTAAGCATGATTATGATATGTACATCATGCATTGTTTTTACTACTTATGAGATATTTTAAATATGATATGATGTATATACCCTTGATTTATATTACTCCTTTGTGTACCATAACTCTACTTGGAATACCTACTGAGCATGTTGACTAATGCCCTACTTCTACCCTATAGATGATGGAACAGGAAATGCCAAGGAGAAGGATGTAGGACCACAAGGGAGCCAATAGTAGGAGCTTGGGAGATTGAAGTTTTAAATTACTAGTTTTGTTTTCAATGATGTATTTGGAGACTTGCATTTTGGATTGTATTAACCTAAACTATTTTGGGACACCTTAGACTTACTTGTTATGGTTTGATACTCTTAAGTTTTTATTGAAGATATATATAGTGATTGGTTTTTCCTTACCTATTGATGACATGAATATGAATAGTATCTTATTCATATCGATTATTCCGTAAGTATTCAGAAAAGCGTGTGAAATGTTTAAGTAGACTTAGTCCACGCACATGTAATGGTAGCCAGATAAGGGTTGGATTTTTAAAACTCAGACTTGACTCTCGTCGTGACGACCCGCTCTCACTTATTGTAAAAAAAAAAATATACTCTGATTTTTTACAAGTGAAAAAGGGCGAGCGTTACAATCGTTATCATCATCATCATCAGTATCACATCTATCTCAAGTAGGTTGTATGAGTTCTTCTCTAATTGATCCTATCATAAATCATACCATCAGTCACTTTACAGTCTAACATGTCCTTTTTATCTTTTCTATTTATGTTTTCAACGATCGCCCTCTTCTCCTAGTGCCTTCGATCCGTAGCCTCTCAACTTTACGCATTGGGGCTATGTTTGGTCTTCTACTAACATAACCAAACCACTTCAAACGAGTCTATAAATTTGTCATCTATCAAAGCTATCTTTAAACTATCCTTAGTGCTTTTGTTTTCAACTCTATTCTTTAGGTTTAAACAACTCATCTAACGAAGCATACGCATCTCTACTATCATATCTTTGTTTATTTGTCTTTATTTTATTGCACAACACTCAAATTCATATAGCATTGCAGATCTAATAACAGTTTTATAAAATCGCCCTTGTAGGCAAAGGGGGACTCTTATCGCACAAAACCACGCTAGTTTGTCTACATTTTACCCACCTTACTCCTATCATATTTGTTTTATCCAATCAAAACCTCTTTAAGATTTTATCGTAGAGCCCAAGTATCTAAACTTATCACAATATGCAACTAGCCATTTCCTATTTCTACTAGGTTACCCTCACTACCGTCCAACACACTAAAGTAATATTCCATGGATTTTGTTTTAGTTCTACAAATTTTCAAGCCATTTAACTCCAACATTCTCCACCAAAAATCTAGCCATGCATTGAGTTGTTTCATCTCAATAATTAATACTATATCATCTATAATAAAAAAGCATACACCATCTTCGATTCATGATGTTAAGTCGTCTATGATAGGTGCAAACATCGATGGGCTTAAAATAGATCCTTGATGGAGCCTTACTCCCAAAGGGAACCCTAGAAACAAGTGTGGGCTTAAAGCGGATTCTTGATTTTCAAATATATTGGACTATAGTCTTAGACAACCCTCTAATACCTTTTCCTAAAATTTCATTGTTTGACTCATGAATTTGATTACTCGGTAAATGGCACAATTTTGAATATCTCCTTTGTTTTTATAAAAGGGGATAATTGTGCTCTTGCACCACTCATCAAGAACTCTTTTTAAGGCTAAAATTTTGATGAATAATCAGAGCAACCAACACACTCCACTTTCACCTAAAAAAGACCAAACTTCGATTGGGATGCCATCTGGTCTTAGTGCTCTATTCTTCTTCATTTTTTTCAATGCTTGACTACTTTTGTTTTTGTTATTTTGTTCACCATCCTTCATTTGCCTCTCTTTCCATATTATCTCCATCTTTACATTGAGCGTTCAACAAGCCCTTAAAGTAAGTTTCTCACATTTCCCTAATGCATCTCATGTGGTTAAGATCTCCACTTCTCTGCTCCTGCACTTTAGAGAGCTTATAAATTCTTTTCTCCCCTTCCTTCATTTCCAATTTGGCATACAAATCATCAAAGGTTTCAAATTTGCCATATCTTAAATTGATTTTCTCATGTATAGCTCTTTCTACCTCAGTGTTCCACCACAACATGTCCTTCCACAAGCTTATTCTAGTTCCATTAGTTTCACCGAAAACCTCTTTGGCCATATCTTTAATGAGTCTAGACATCCTACCCCACATCTCATTAGGATTCAAATCACCATCATTCTCCATTAATAAGCACCTTCCCTTTCATTATTTTTGTTTTTTCTCCTTTAAAATTCCACCGTCTAATTTTGAAAAGTTCTGTTGTTGCTATTTTTTATGATCTATTCTTAACAAGCAAGTCCAAAACTAAAAGTCTATATTGTGTTGTAAGGCTTTCACCGAGGATGACTTTGCGATCCCTACAATGGGTCACTTCTCTACATCTAAGTAGAAAGAAGTCTATCCTACTCACCCCGTGAGGGTTGGCTTGGCGGTCTAGAACCCACCTAAGATGCGGGAGGACTTGGGTTCAAGTCACTCTCAACACAAAAGGGTCACTCCCCCTAGTGTTACCCTATGTGTATGGATAAGGAGGTTTGCACATGCCCAAGGGATTAGTCAGGTTCTCTAAGAGACCTGGAAACCTTGGTCTTCAAAAAAAAAAAGTCTATCCTACTCCTAAATGTAATAAGATGTTCTTCTTTCTTTTGGAACAAAGTATTAACTATAATAAATCACAGGCTACTACAAATCGACAATTGATTCCTTCATGCCATTTCTCCAAAACCATGTCCTCCATGTGTGCTTCAATACCCATTATTGGTATTTCCTACATATCCATTTAGGGCATCCTTAATCATGATGCTCTCATCCAAAGGTATATTTCGCACTAGATCATTCATAGATCGCCAAAAGTCATCCCTCCGGTCTCTCCTAACTCGGGTTGAGGTGCATAAGCACTAATAGTATTTAGGCTTTCGCAATCTAAAATAACTTTGACCATGATAATCATATCGGTTCTTCGTAGAACTTCAACAGACTTCTCTTTAATAGGGCCACTTACCACTATGCCTACACCGTTTCTAGAATTACACTCCCCTAAATAGAATAACTTGAACCTCTCCTCCTCCTCCTCCTCCTCCTCAATCTCTAGCTTTGCTACGCCTATGTTCCTTCTTTTCATAACATCTACCAACTCTAAACTCTTCGTTGTTAAGGTGCCTAAATTCCAAGATGCCAGTCGTGATTGTGAGGTTGATTTAGTCCTCAAAATGAAAATAATGTACCAAGCTTACTGTTAAACATCGATAAGCATTTCACTATCTTATTTAGTCCTCAAAGAAGAAAACAAATAATACTATACTTTTAAGGGAATGATCATATGGTGCTGACTTCATCTTACCTACCATGATGCAGTGCACTCGCAGATGCACCCACCCGATTAGCTGCTCATCTCCACTTGATTCTGTCCTACTGCACTCTCACCATTGGACGGCTAAGATTAGATCATGAAATGTGATAATACAATAGGACTTGAGATTGGGATTTAGAAGAGAAAAACAAAAGAGAGGAGTGCGGATAAGATTGTCCAAAGATTAGTTCCACAAACAACAATCTGATGTGGCATCATGGTTGTTACCACGTAGCTGGCATCATATAATACTTTTCTCTTAATAACAGCACAACCATATGTAAACAAGTATGAAAAAATTGGGGTCCCATAAAGAACTAGAGACAAGAACCACCAGATAAAATAGGTGACACTGCCAACAAGAACCGGGACAGCATAAGTTGGCTTGCAGGAATCAAGACAGGAAGGAAAAGCAAAAATGGAATGGATCAAGAGGTTTAAAAAAAATCCATACAGACAAATAGATCTTACCAAAAAGGGATTAGAGAATTGAAAGGCCTAACTTCCTCTGTAAATTGTGATAGAGGTGGAAGGAGGAATTAACCTGTGGACTGTTTTCAGTGGTAGATGGGTTTTTTACCTTAAAAACTGTTGAAAAATGAAGGTTCTCAGCTGAAATGCAGAGGCCTTGGCAGCCTACAAAAGCGCATAGGCATCTTCAAGACTTGACAACAGAAAAGAATAGAACTAGTGTCTTTAAAACGAATGAAATCCTCAAGTCCAAAGCCGATCAGTTTTATGCATCTAGGTGGAGACAACGGATGGAATGGGGAAGCAGTTGATGCATTTGGCTTGTCAGAAGTTATTTGGACTACCTAGAATACAGATGTTCTGCAATTAGGAATGTCTGAGACAGGATTATTTTCATTACCTACTGAATTCAAGATTATTTCATCAAGTAAAAGATCTGTGGCCTAGAACGTATATATCCCTATGGATTATAGAATGAAAAAGAACATATGGGCCGAGTTATAAAAAAAAAGGTCATGGTCTATGCCATGGATGATTGGGGAAGATTTTCACGCCCCTAGGTTTGCATCCAAAGAATCCATCAGTAGACGATCAACCATAAGTATTTTTCAGATTTTTTTTAATGCAACCTGGTTGATCTCCAATCCATGGAAGTAGGGATCATGGCCTAATGGCCCGTCCCCTCCAATTAAATCTAAGCAGGATTGTTTTCTCCTTTCTCATGAATGGTACACTCATTTTCATGGCACTTTAGTCTCGGCCTTATTGTAGGCCTTTCCTAACCTCTCCTATTTGATGAGGACATCATAGGACGCCGACAAAGAAAGATGCATCGGAATATAGATTTTACCTCATCATTGTTGGATAATGAATTTCTGCACAATCCCTACATATTTGTTCTGTCCTTTTTGGCATTTTACTGCTTCCTGACTTGTCCCCTACCTTGCAGCCAACTTTTTATGCAGAAAACCCCCCAAAGAAGCCTTTTGTTAGACCTATTTCAAGTGTTTTTGGGTCTTGATTCAAGTAGGATTTGATTTTTCATTAAGAATCTGTGCTTTTTCACTTATGTGGGGAATTTTAGACATTTTGAATCTGATCTTAGGACATTTGGAGGCCCTAATCTCGATTCGTTATTACTTATAGGGTTTAATATGCTTGCATGCTATGGATCTCTTTGGTTCTTTTGATTTCGTGGTCTTATTTGCTTAGAATCTTGTTTTAATAATTGATTACAGAACACTAATTTCTTAAATCAGCGTTTTCCTTGCATATTGTGAGCATATAGCAGTAGTTATTATTCAGATTTCTTATTTTCCTTCTTTACATTCATAGATCTAGGGTTTGAATATCATAACCCCATTTTAGGGTACACTTCACTTCCTTCATGTATTATATTTGGTATCAGAGATTGTCCTACATCACTATTCTTCTATACACTTGGGGTGTGGAGAGAGGTTTGGACCCTTTGAGGTTTGATAATGCTTGGCTCGAGTGTCAGTATTACATCTCTACAGTGACCACGTGGTAGAATAAGTGTATAAGTGCAGGGGTTGGACGAGCCTTTCAGTTTGACAGAGAGCTGAAATTTATCTTGTTATTGGCATTCTTATTATAGAACATTTTGTTGTATTTGGATGTCTTTTTAATGTCTTTCAATTTCTATTCAGTCCACACAACTGTAGATCTTTGTAATCATCTTTTGGTTCAACAATTTTTTATTGTTCCCATTAAAAAAAGAAAAAGAAAATAGTGAAATGCTACGATATAGTTAAGATCCTTGCAAGCAATGAAGTGAGGCAAGTCATTAAAACCTGATGTAATGCCAAAAATGATGTCTGGGAAATGGAATGGCAAATTGCAGGGAACCGATGAAATCAGGACATGTAAAAGTGGTTATGTTTCCTTGTTTCAATCTGTACATGGGGAGGGGGAGAAGAGGGAAGGGGTAAGGTGGTTCTCATTAGTCCTGACTCAAAAAAATTGGTCCCCTGGTTCAGCTATTCAGATAATTGATCAGATGAGCTCCCTGTAGATGAGAGATTACCCAACATAGCCAAGATCTGTATTACTTTTACCCCTACTATCAAATTGTAGGCAATACCTTCACTGAAATCCTCCTATTAGGAAGCTTTTAAGGCATCCATCACTCATGGAAGAGTCCAGATAAAAACCAACCCAACTTTAACCTTATATGGGATGTTGCATAAGGAAAAAAAATTCATAATGAATGACACATTTACTTATGGAGAAATGATCAACAAGTCCAACAGCATGTATCCTAAGAATAGTCAAACCAACCTTAAAGAGTCCGTCCAGGCATTCAAATGACATGCTCTTGATTATATTGAAATTTAAGTCATGCAATAAAGATTTCTTATTTCCTATCCACCATCCAAAATACAAATGCGTTCACCAAATAGGCCTCATATGGACACATGGTGGATGGGACATACTACTGTAGTAGCAGTTGGACTTGATCTTTTCCACTTATTCTATCCAAGGAATATGCACCCTACCTGTCACCATGGCAGGAACCTTCCATCTGTGCAATTCCATTTGTAGCCACTGACTGGTGATCCTCTTTGGACAGTACTGCTAATGATGTATGTGCACAGGCAGCAGCAACTCTTGGTCCGACCGCAGAGGCCAAAAACGCAACCTATAATTTTTCTCAAATAGTTAGACAGGTAGACAGGTACAGTCACTAAACCATTTAAGCAAAACAATTGAAATTAATGTAGGAACTAACTATAAGTCACCAAATGAAACAACTTGGTTATAACTTGTGAACATTTGGAACAGAGCAAACAAAATGATATATACAATCACAAATAACAAACAATGAATAATGAATGCACCAATTCAACTTCCCCCAGTACTGTTATTTTGTCATGTCTGATTCCATGACTGGTTCACATGGGTAGGCAGCTAGAGAACTTCAACAACTTGTGATGAGTTTCTCTTTTCAGTAGAAAAGCGCAACTCAGAATGCCAGTTTTAGATCTATGAAATCAGCCAGCGATCGTTATAATGATGACAACAACAATGAACCAATACACAAGTCCAATTATCAAGACATGAAAAGGTATATTTCTAGAAGAAAAAAAATGATCAGACAGAACAGCAATATCAGATTTCAACGTTTCTCGAAAAACATTTTTTTGCTTTTTCAATTTGTGCATTCCTTCAAAAGGTTAACAAGAAAAGTTAGTCAGCATCAATTCTGTAAAAAACCAACCAAAGCATATAAAGAAAAAGAGGAAGTAGCAGCAGCATAGGCAAAGCACTGGTAACAAATGGCAGGAGGGATCAAATGCAGAAGACATATTTTATGTAGTGGGATGTTTATCATTAGGTAAAGTTACAGTCAGAAGGTGCCCATATTTGCAATTTGATGGAGCACATGAGCTCTGGAAAAAGGAATAGATAGGAGAAGTATCATCAATTGCCTTGTCTTTTTTTAATTTTAATTGGATTTTATTCAAGGAAGAGGTTGATAAAAGAAATGCCAAGTGAGAGACTGCCTAACCAAAATATAAGCCACCAGGACTGCAAGGATTGCCCCAAGGAGCCAAACAATGCTGCATGGGGAATGGGATCACACTCCCAAACACCAGAGAGGGTCTCAAAACAGCTTACTTAGGAAGACTGTCAAATCACTATTCACTCCTAGGATTTAGACAAAGAAACCTAGCAGTCCTAAGGAAGATCCTGCATATTGTCGACCAACATAGAAAGAAAGAATGTCCATGGAACTTCATGAGTACCCTTTTTAAATGGTAAGCGAAACTTTAGCAAGCACATATGTGAAGATTCACAAATATCATTTTCCTATATGGTAATTAACTTTTATTAGGATGCATCAAATGAACAAAACGGCTCTCAACAGGGAACTCAAGATAAGAACACAAACCATTAAGTGATAACATTCATTGCAGCAATCTCCCACTCCTCATTGGCTAACTAATCTACTCTTTCATCATAATGGGACCTGTTCCACAAAGGAATACCATTTGAAATCCCTTATCTGCAAAGCAGGATTTATGTGTGACACAGGCTTGATCATTTGAAACGGTACTGCATGCCTTTGATGACGTGGTGGAATTGGAGGCCCTCCATACCATACATAACACATCTTTCTGAGCTCTCTCATGAAATCTTCAGTCTCATTTTGGAAACCCGAATTCCTCAAATTCTATTAATCTCTAGGATCCAAGTGAAACTGATTGGATGAGAGTATAAATGTATCCATTGCCTTGCTCTCTTACTTTCAGCTCTTCCAAATTGGATTCCCCATCAATAGACATCCCGCTGCCTTTCAAAGCATATTACAAGAGATCCATTTGTTGGCTCATGTCTTCGTTGAATCTTTTGATTGTTGTCCTCTTCGCAATGGACTTTTTGTTTCCATCATGAAGATTATCTTGTGGTTTTGTTTGTTGCTTATCGGCCCATAATTTTGGTTGCCCTTTTTTTAAAAAAAAATGGAAACTTCATTAAAGGGCACAAGTTTACAAAAGAAAATAGATACAAAAAACTGGAGGGCCAAAACGCCCAACCACCACAAGAAAAACAGGAATGCGCACAACAGGGAAGACAAATGTACAAGGCAAAGATAAAAAAGAAACTAAGTCAAAACTTTGCACTCTTTCCAAGCTCTAGAAACATCTAAGATGGAAAAATCATGAAATTCCTTAAGAGTAGAAGACCCATGCAGCACATTTCGCCTTAACCCTTCGACTAACCTCAGAGGGGCACTCCTCCTTGTTCCTGAATATTCTATTTTTGTGTTCCCAACATAAGTTCCAAGTAGTGGCAAAGAGGCCCAACTGTCACATAATGGACAATCTCAAAGGCCACTTGAAGATCATCCAAGTGTAGGATAGATGGGCAACAAAGACAAATGGGGTGATTCTTGGTGCATTCGTGAGGACTTCAACATTATCAGGTATCCCCATGAAAGATCGGGAGTTAGTAGAACATCCAGAATTATGACCTAGATCTCTGATTGTGTCTCCTCTATGAGCTTGGTTGACCTCCCTATGTTCATAGGTGAGTTCACCTGGTCCAAAATGGACAAGAGAACTCTTCTATCTCTAAATTAGACTAGTTCACATGGTTTTTTTTGTCTGTGTAGCAGATCATTTAACATCAGTTATTCAATAAGAAGCACCATGTTGCAAATAACATTTTACTAATTAGTGGGGGAAAATACGATAAATTAGAATTGTGGAGGCAAGCTGTAGAGACAAATGGGTTAAAAATTAGTAAAGCAAAGATAAAGGGAAGTGATCCTCACACGGTTATTTTGTGTATACAGACACGGATTTTAGCGTATGCCGAATTTGCCCCCCCCCACCTACGGTACCAGAAAGAAGAATGCATGAACAGTGCAATGTTTCTTGAAATCAGCTCTCCGAAATTGCAAGTGGGCCTCGCCGAAATTCATGAACAGTGAAATATTTCCTAAAATCGGCTCTCCGAAATTGCAAGTCGGCTCGCCGAAATTCATGAACAGTGCAAATGTTTCCTGAAATCGGCTCACCTGCAAGTCGGCTCACCGAAATTCATGAACAGTGCAATATTTCCTCAAATTGGCTCTCTAAAATTGCAAGTCGGCTCGTCGAAATTCATGAACAGTGCAATTCGGCCTCCTAAATTTCACATCGGCTCGTCGGTGAACAGTAAAAATCAGCCATTGAAATTTTACTGTTCATGCGAAGGTAAAATCGGGAATACTCTAAAACCCGTATCGCTAAACACGAAATGCCAATGGGAGGATTGCTCTCCAAAGATAAAATACATGCAATGCAATTATAGCGGTTTGGTGAACATAAGAGTGGAATCAATTAAAATTGGGAATGATTTGATGACATGGTGTGAAAAATTCAGATAGTTAGGAGAAACTGTCAAACCAAATGAAGAATAGATCTGGTTATAGCTAATAGGATGGGCACAAGGTGGGCCCAGTGTAAGCAAGCTCATAGAGGACTATGAGATAAAAGAGTGTCATGTACATTGAAGGGTGGATTCTATAAGACAACCATTAGGCCAGCTATGCTATATCGAGCCAAGTGGCAATTAAAAAAATTAGGCAAGGTAATGGGAACAAAATGTGTATTCTAAGATGAATGAGTGTAAGTATCATTGAAAGATAGAATCGTAAATGAATGCAATAGAGAAACGTTGAAAATAGCCCTAGTAGATGAGAAAATTAGAGAGCTATATTACATGGTTTGGACATGTATGTGGAAAACTAGAAACAACGCCGGTGCAAAAAATTGAAAGGATGCAAGTAGAAAGAACAAGACCTTTAGAGACACGGATGGAGGTGTAAAGGAAGATACGATTACCTTTAGGGCAACTAAGGGTATGAATTCTGGAAAGGATGGAACAAAATAACTCAAAAAGACAGCCATGGATAGATGGGATCAGTGGCTTTCCTGATGATGATTATGGCGAATATTGAACTCTGGAAGACCCTTTTTTAATGCTAAATACTTTTACCTATTGTTGCTTGAGAAAATAGTTTTGCTAGGAACAATAAACCAAGCATGGTAAATAGTTGCATTAGTGTCATCAGCACTTGCTCCAAATGTAAACAGTAAGTTGCTTCTTCCAATCGATGTAGATGGATTTTAGAACTAGTGTATTAATATGTTTTGGAAAAACTTAATGTAGAATAACCAGTTTATAAGCAAAATGATGGAAATACATGTATATCATTTTTTTTCAAGACTGATGTGCATGAAAATTTTAATATGAATATGAGAATAAGGTGAGGATGTCATCTACAGTCCCAAAAATCAGATAAAAATGAGATCACTCCATACAAAACTCACAAAGTATGATAACCACCTACAAGTATGATAACCACCTACCAGGGCCATAACTGGATTCCCAGAATTTGCAAAAGGTAGTCTGTCTTTAGAATCCTGATCCTCGGGACACCCTCCTGGTGAGATGAAATTTAGAAGTAAGACCATAAATTAAGTGTCCACAAAAGGTTGATCAACACAAAGCACTGAAAAATAAATGTGCAACCACCTTCAGAATCACCATTTAAGTTTGAATTTGCTTTTCCACGACCATCTTCTTTTGAGACATCAGAAGAAACAGCTGTGTAAGGAACTTCAATGTTTTCCAATAAACCATCTTCCATAGGTAGGCGGACAAAATGAAGAATACATTGTGCTTTTGACTTGGTGCCTACATGTTCTGCAATATCATTCCAGTTGTCAGAGTAAAGTTCCAATGCTTCAAGCAGTAGAAGAGTTTCCTGATCAGTCCAGCTGTCCCCGTCATTATCAAAGAAATCTTTCGCAGAATCCACAAGCACAAAATCTATGCTTGAATTACCAGCAACAAACTTCCCATCATGGAAGCAATCTGAACAAAGCATTATATCAGCCTGTAGACAAGAAATTTATCAATAAGGCACCATTTGGCAAAACAATGTGTCTTCGACAAAAAATAATAAATAAAAGATCCAAGGCATCTCAGACAACAATGATGAAAACAACACCACAAAAACATTCAAATCTTAGGCACCATCTTGAAGTAGCTAAAAAAGTGATTTTCATTATATGAAATTTGTTTCCACCAGGGCACTCCATAAAGTAGAAGAAACCGATTCTTATCCGCACTTCCAGCATACCTTTCACAGAATAGTAGTAGAATTGGGTTATCACGTTGCCTGGTTGGCATAGTAAAATCAACCCCTTCTTTTTTTTAACTCAGTGATATCTATTTTCAATTTAAAAATGGATGGTTTGACTTCTATAGAAGTTGCTTTTGTTGTTTGCTCCTATATAGCTTTCACTAGAGATCCCAAAAACCAGTGAGGAACCAGTGCTCATTTCTTTTTTGTCATTATGCTTTTGAAAATGAGGAACAAGTATTAGTTAGAAGTGGTTAATCCCCAACAGGGAACTCCAACCACCCCAAAACCTTAGACACTGAAATAGATTATAATAATCTAGAGGCATTTAACCTAAAATTGTATCAAAATATCATGATTTCCAGCACATTTGTAATTTTTAAGGAATTGAATGTGGTATAGTAAATGGCACTTGATTATTGTTCAAAGCAGCCGCATTACCAATTAGCTAGCTTTTCAGTGATTGCGGCCTCATCCCTCCGTAACCAGTAACCACCTCAATATGATGATCATAACCATGATCAAATTAGTCACGTGCAAAAAGGAAAGAAAACCAGCTGACATGATTGATTAAACCACAGTTGTTCAAGCACTCTGTTTTTATTGGCAACAAAATGGGCTTATCCCAATCAAATCACATGAAAGAAGTTTGGCCATCAATCTAGGCCATTAGCAAAGTACTTACAATATTGGGTTGCCAATGTTTCTCACAAAACATAATAAATGGATAATCAATTTCATAACCATCCAGCTACTAGCAGTAGCTCAACAGCATAAAAGGTATCATCAACAATACAATGCATCTGTAATTGGTCCCAACTTGGATTGTCTACATTCATCATGAGTCATCTTGTGGAGTAGGATAATTCAACCAGCGAAGCGAAAAGTGAACGCAATGGAATGATGTAATGGGAACATAATCTTTAGGCAAACAACTAAAGGAGCCAACATTGGGATATACAATTGAAAAGTACCTTCAGCTGGATGATTCTAACAATCCCCAACCATTAGCTCAATGGAAATGGACAGGCAAAACTATTTCCTAATAAGGATTACCCAACCGAGGATTGTTTAGTGCAAATAACAAAAGAGAAGGGAAAAAGGTAAAAGAGTGGCGCCAGGAGAAAATGCAAATAAAGAGGATAAAAATTATTCCTCAGAGGGAGAAACAAGTAGAAGTTTGAAAAAAGGACCTCCTTCTGTGACTGATAGTACATATTGGGCAAAGGCTGCATGCAGTAATTACAGTGGTTTTCAGCAAGGCGCTCTCGAATTCTGTCATCCAAGTCTGAAATTCCACCACCAGATCCCAGTGAAGCAACATCCTCTGGCCTGAGTCTGCTCTTTGGTTTGTCAAAGCATATCAAACTGTCAATGGTCCTCAAAGAAGCAGAGGGAACGTGAAGCTCCCCATTGACATCCTCGCGTAGAACCAGTCCACCAATCTTGTTCCTATGATCAGTAGCAGCCATGTAATTTATGATCCCCCAGTGGTCAAGAAACCGCACTATCCTCGTCAGGTCATTGAGGTCAACACTACTAACTAGGCCCTGGCATTCACCAACCGTCAGCCGCTTCTCTGGATTCTCCATGTACTTCGCAACAATCCTATTCCGAACCTCCATGTACTTCTCTGGAGTGTGATCAGCAGACTTCCCGGAGAAAAAATGTGGTACCACTTGGCGCTCCAACCGGTGCACTGTCATGGGCGAAAACCAATCTGCAAACACGAGAAAATTCTTATCAAGGGTTTTAAATTGAAAATGGAAACTAGAATATGATAGTGAGAAAGACTGAAAACCATAGTAGGCAAGGCGCAGGGAACAACCAAGGTACCAAGGGGTCCTAGCACCTAAGTCAAAAGAGTAGACACACGTCTAGACATGTACCTAATTCTGCTAGGCACACTTATTTAGAAACCTCAAAATATATGTGTCTTCATTAATTTTTTATTTTTATTGCATCAATGTTTACAAAGTACAAGTTATGGGCAATGGTAGAGCACACTATCTAATATTATATGTTAGTTAGAGTTTCTTATTTAGTAGTACCAGCCATTGCTTTATAACGCATTATAATTATAACAAAAAAGGGTCAAAATAGACCTATTCACCATCATCATCATCACCACCACCTTCCCATCTATCTTGGGTCAGTTTTCTGAGTGCTACTCTTTCATCTACCTATCACATACCTTCCTCTGCCACTCCACTCAAAGGGTTAATACTAGGTTTGACTGTATGAGTGGCACTCATGTAAACATTTAGCAAGAAAAAGGATAAATATAAAAAATCTAAATAAACAAGGTTCGTTTAAGGTGCCTGCTTAGAGCTAGGCAAGGTACAAAATATGTTTGGAGCCTAGGTGCAACCAAGGCATGCCTTAAACTACAAAGGTCAAAAGCACTTCTCTAAAAGACTATTATCAAGGGAATTGAATTTCGAAGTAGATTATGGGAAAGGATAATTTGGTAGTGGGAGAGACTAGTGAAAAACAATCTGCAAAAATGAGAAAAATCCTATCAAGGGCTATGAATTGAAAGTAGAAGCAGTGAAAGGAGAATGGCAGTGAGGAAAACCGGTTAAACCAATCTCCACAAAAGAAATAATTCCTATCATGGGTTTTGAACGTTAAGCCAGAAGAAACAAAGAGAATTCAGTAGTGGGAGATACAGGTGAAAAAGCACTCAAACAGATGATAGAAAACCAGATAAACCAAAAGGAGAACTCCAAAATGGCAGAGGTGTAAAATTCAATCCACACAAACAAGGCGGTCCCTATAATGGGTTGTGAAATGAGTTCGTAAGAAGTAAAAGGAGAATTGAATACCAATGGAAACTGGACAAAACCAATCCACGATAATTAAGACAATACCCAACAAGGATCTTGAGAGTGAAATCAGAAGAAGCAAAAGGAGATTTCAACAGTGAGAGATACCAGTGAAAACCAATCGACAGAAACAAAATGAGTCCTGGTTCTGGAACCTGAAACATTAGTAAGGTAATGGTTCCATTCAACACTGGGAGTGACTGCAACAAACCAACTAGAGAAGAATAGGTAAAAGGAGAATTGAACTGTGGGAGAAACTAATGAAAACCAACCTACACGAATATAATTCACTGTTGTGAAACTGAAACCAGAATATCAAAATTGAGAATCCAATTGTGGGAGAGACACGCACCAGAGTGCATTGGTACAACAAGCAGGCGCTGGTTTCTAAAATCCTTGACAACGCCCTTGCCTTCCATGATGGGAGGGGGACTGCAGACATAAGAAGATGCAGAACCTGAAGAAGAACCAACATCTGACCGATCCTGATCTGGATGCAACAGTGCCGAGCTATCTGCAGGAATAGCAGATAACGCCTGCAGCTGCCCATGAGAAATGTTCTCAAGAACAATAGTTCCCCTTGGCGTCGCAAGCGACCTCAGTCCATCACCGGCAACTGCACGATCGGCTGCAACAAGGGCAAGGACGGAGGAATGCGGGCGGTTCACAGTGTGCTTGATGACAGAGGGGAATTCAGAGATGCGAATGCCACCGTCGGAGAGGACTTCCCTCTCTGGGTAGGGGCCAGTGGGTAAATCAGAGCCGGCAGTGGCAGCGCCGGCAGGGGAGTCGTCCATTTCTTCATCGTCGTCTTCTTCAACAACGGCTTCATCGTCTTCGTCTTCGTCATCATCGTCGTCTTCGGGTTTCTGCTGCCTTTTGGAGTTGCTGTTGCTGAGATTGCTCTGCGTCGTCTTTCTCTTCTTCCACCTATTCGTTCGAATGTCTGTGAGAACCCAAAAAAGGAAAATGCAAAATAGTTCAGAGAAATAATAAAAAGGGGGAAATGGTTGAGAAGAAATATTTTTGCGGGTAAGCCGTTTGGAGAAATGCACGAGAGAGAGAAGGAGAGAGAAGGAGAGAGAAAATAGTAATACCAGGAGTGGGGAGAGAAGGGGAAGCTGACATGGTAAAAGGCGAGCAGATTAGAGAGAGTGGTAGCGTGGAATATGGAATCGCTCGCTCTGTCGATGGCTCGCTTCGCTTGCCCACCCCTTTTCAGCTCTCTTCCTTCTGACCTAAAACCAAACGCCAGTTTTCTCTTCCCTCTTCGCTGTCTCGCTGTTCCACGCCAATTTGTGTCTCGCTCCTGTACTGTAAGGAACTAATTAAGTACTGAAATTCATCTGCACACAACTCTAGCATTCAGCTCTGGATTTAAAAAAAAAAAAGTAAATTTCCATGATAATTAATAAAGTTAAATAAGGATTAAATTAAGTGACGAAAACAAGTGAAGGAATAAAACCTCACTTTGTCCTTATTTTATGATGATAAATTGAAAAGTGAAAAATAATAAAAATATTATTAATTTCTCATGACAAAATAAAAAGAAAAAATAATATTTTATTCTTAAATATATATATTTGTGTCCAAATCAAATCTTAAATAAATGACTTAATAAACTGCCTAAAGTTCTATTTTCATTAATGAAATGCTTCTCTGTTCTATCTCTTGACTTAGAAGCAAAAAGAGAGCATTTAAAATTAAATGTGCTAATTAAAAAGGATTGATTTCATTTAATTTTTACTGATTATTAAATCTGCATCATCTTGAACAAAATATTTGAATTTACAAAAAATGTATGGTACAAGATTTGCATTTGTATTAAAAAATGAGATTTGACTTTCATCAAATCTAAGTTAATCATATTTTCTCATTTTTTTAATTTTACTTTTAAACATTTTTATATTAACATGATAACAAGATAGCTTCCTTATGGTACTTGCATTTCCACAAGTAGATTAGTTTGCATTTTCCTTATGTGAATTTAACTTATAAATTAAAAAAAAAAAATCTATCCATTTAATACACGAAGTTTGCCATAGAATTAATCTCGTATGCACGAAGAATAGAAATACTGATTATTAAAAGAAAGTTCTATAATTTTTCAAATAACAAAAATAAATCATAACTAAAATCTTGAGCATACATTATTTGCATCCACAATTCATGATGATAGGTTCCACCTTTTGTCCTAAATTTTTCTTACACTCTAAGTCTCTTTTCTCCAATTATCACAATCTATTCTCCACATACCTATTTGTGAATTGAATTTTTATTACAATTGATTTCAATTTTAAATTTCAATTTTTATTACCCATCCTCTAAATTCAGATATAGGTTGAGATTTTCGATCCCATTATAAGATTTAAATTAATTCATCATTTAAGAATTGAGTTGATTAAGATATGCTATAATTTTGGTTAGTAATACTTGAACTCAATCAAATTGATTCAAATTTTCAACGGGACCCATCAATTGCCCTAATTAATTTGATTTTTAACTATTTATTAAATAAAGTGAATCTGAATCAATTTACACAGATCTAATAATTAAGTGAAAATCAAATCTAAGGAAATCTTGTTTTGACACTCAATTTAACCTGATGTAACCCATTGCATTCTTCATTCTAAACAGTCAAATGTCAATCTCATTTTTTATAAGAAAAAAAAATTCAATCAAATTAGAAGTCTTAAGTTCGACTATTCTTAAACTTATGCGAAAAATAGATGTCTGCACGGGTAATTTAACGTATATATGATATTAATTTCACCTCCAACGTGAAAATACCCATGTTATTCAATATATCTTTTACTTCACAAAATGAAACAATAAAGTCCCATATTAACAGAGAATTAATGTTTGACTTTAGAAATTCGATATTCAATAAAAAAATCATTAAACCTTATGACTTGTTCGTAGTTTTACTAATCTTAGCGCGTGATCATGGTTTTATTCAACAGTTAAGGATCCACGCGGTATTGACAGAATATAGTGGAATTAATATGGGCCCACGAACATGTCTAGTGTAAAACTGTAAATGGCCCGGGCCTGTTCAAAATGTGGAAATTAATTGACACTGATATTTTTATTAAAATTGATATTACATAAAAAAATATTTTTATTATTTTCATTTTCATTTTATCACTAAAAGATAAAAAATTATCAATTTATTATGGTATATAATATGATTTTAATATAGAATATTGATGTTTAAATAATCTTCAAAAATATCAAATCAATTGCACAGCTCCAATTGGGCATTCTACTGTACATTAGTTCAAATCTTCAAATAAAAGACACGTTATTATTTTTTATAAAAAGAAAAAATGATACTTGTAAATATTAAAGGACATGCTAAAGATATGATTATGATAAAATCAATTAGAGGAGAAGAGCTGATAAAGCTGAGCCAGATAGATGCTCTTAGGACTTGAACTTCCATCTCAAAATACTAGTCTTTTAGGTGGAGTGATACAAGTCTTTTATAAACCCTTCGATCTCCATCTACACTTCCAATGTCTGAAAGCCAAGGTTCTAACAAGTAGTATTAGAGCCAAGTCTTAGACTATTTCATGTGGGGTCAGGAGATCACCCAGTCGAACAGGATGATCGGCGTCGCTCTTTCTGGCGAAGGGCCTCGTTCAAGAGGGGGATTGTTGGGGCTGTTGTGAACGAGTCCCACATTGAAAGTGTAAAAGGAGATTTAGAGGTTTATAAATGATTTGGATCACTCCATCTAACAGACTAGTCTTTTGGGATAGAAGCTCAGGTCCTAACAGATTGCGATATTGGTTGACAATGATGATGATATTTGTTTATCGGTAGAATTGAGTTTTTAGAGTGTCAAATGAATGTGATTGGTAAAAAAAGTGTGTTAAATTTAACTATAAATATCAACTTTAAATAGATAAAATAAAACATTTTTTTATTTATTACTGTGACAACAATATTACTAGCTTTTGCTTTTCGGCAGAATCTATAAAATATCATTGGGTTGTATAAAATTGCATGACATTTGTGTGTGGTTGATGTAATTATGAATCCAAACCACTCTTTCCACTGCTCTACCGTCTGAGATGTGATGGAAAGATGTATATATATGAAACTTTGAATAGATCATTTACAACAAATAATTGGTTTAAATTAGATGTCAATGAATACCAATTGACAGATTGACTTACGAAGAACATGTGCAGTAAGAAAAGTGATGTAAACTTGGGGCCCATAAAATTGCTATAAAATGGATTATTTTCCTGTAATGACATTAATTTTAGAGATAAAATCAGAACATTCTCTTGAAAATTCGATATAGAAATTGCAATCAGGAAAATAAACAAAATTTGTTTTTAAAAAGAAAATTTATATAAAAGTTTTTGCTGCCGTGATCTTTAGAGTTATGAGCGACATTTGTTGAGGGAGGGGAATCTCTCCTAATAGCTAAAAGTCCAGCTTCATTAGAGTCTCACACTCACTGACTAAAAAAAAATTAGACTAGACCTTCCACTAGAGTCGCGTAGTACCCCAAATATCCTGGACGGTCCCAATTTTCCTATTGCTGCCTCATCTACATTAAATTTACAAGCGCCTAGTAAGGTGGTTTCCAGAACTCTTGGGTTTTTCCTTTTTCAGAGTTACCTCTCATACAATCCTCCCAAGATGTGAGAAAATCATTCAATTTAAGACGCATATCAAAAACCAAGAATACAGTCTCCACTTAATCTTTGCTAAGATCTTGCCCTCCTCCGTGGCCTGTTTTAAAAAAATCATAGAGTTTCTTTCCTCCCAAGGGATTGTGTGCTAAGCTTTTCTTTGTTTTGGCCCTAAGCCGCGCAACTTCCAGCTACCTATTATTCCTTTGCAGGAGTTGTCCAGAGAAGTAAGGGAAGAGAAAAAATAACTGACGAACTTCCAATCCACCTGTTATTCCTTTGCAGTTGTCCAGAGAAGTAAGAGAAGAGAAAAAATAACTGACGAACTTCCAATCCACATAGTCATAAGCCTTTTCCAAGTTTATTTTGAAAAGTACACCTAACTTTTTTGTCTTTACATCTCAAGTGGACTAGATGTTTGGCTATGAGTACCCCATCCAAAATCTATCTATCTTCTACAAAAGCCCCTTGTGATTCCCCTATGATCTCTGGAAGGGTCTCTTTAAATCTGACCGCTAAGATCTTAGATAACAGCTTATAAACACAACCAATTAGACTAATGGGTCGTGCTCCTACATCTACAAACTCATCTCCTTACCATCTCTAGTCTTCCATTTATATGCCCAAACTCTTTTGTCTTCAATTGGTGCTATTTTTGAATTTTCTCTAATTGAGATATTTTTACCTCTATCTTTTAGAGTGTACACTTCCATTACTTAAATCTTTTATCTACAAATGCCAATTGCACATGAATATACTACCCTTGCACCACGACTCACATCACCAGATAGATCGAAATTAATGAGTATTTTTAGATGATGATATGAACATTATTAATAAGAAGAATAATTAATGAACTAAAGCCAAGGTGAAGTGTGTAATGCTTCTGAGTTTCCAATGAATAAGCAATGAGTTGAATCTGCACTTACAGTTAACCAACCACCCCCAACCCTCCCTCCCTCCCCCGGCAATCGGTGTGCTATGCACAATCAGATCAATAGTTCCAGACAAGCACCTAAAGAAACCAATATACCCTTTATCATTGTATAATTGATAAGCATAACAAAAATACATAATACCCCAAAATCACCAAAACACCAAGGTCATTATAAAGAAATATAAACATAATATCCAGAGATTTCAAGCATAATCAAACATGCCTGCTATTGGAAACATCCCATATAACATGCTTTCGACCTATGTTTTGGTTAGGTGAAGGCAACGACACTAAAGAGATCTATAATCAGTATGCTTGCAATGAAAAACAAAGAAATGTACTCTAGTTTATAATTCATTTATGAATTTGAAATCAAGTAAATGGAATAAAATAAGCATCAATCCTTCTTCTTTCTGCTCCAAGGCCATCCAATCAAAGTTAGAAATAATCCGAAGATATCACCATTGAGCAGGGCCTTCAGCAACCTTTGTTTTTTAGGAGAATAAGGTGGGTATCTCACAGAAGATTCCCCACCAAAGCCACGGTGCAAAACGGCTTTCTTGTGACTAAATGCATCAAATGAGAATTTGCCATGATAAGACCCCATGCCACTCTCTCCAACTCCTCCGAAAGGCAAACTGTTAAGGGTAAGCTGCACCAGATAACAATGGTTTCATTATGTAGAGGATCAACAACTTAAATCTTCATGTATAAATAATATATGTATGTATAGAATAGAGGAGGAAGCATTACATGCAAGATGGTGTCATTGATAAGCATTCCCCCTGACGAGATGGTGTTCACAAATGCCTTTTCAAGCTTCTTGTCCTTGGAGAAGAGATATGCAGCGAGAGGTTTTGATCTTGAATTTATCACATCAAAACTTTCTTCTATTTTGTCAACCTACCAAAATCAAATGAACTCCCAGAACATGAGTGAACTGCATCTTTAACATAGGTGTCTGAAGCACAGGTCAATGAGGAGGTTCTCACCGTGATAATAGGAAGTAAAGGACCAAATATTTCCTCATTCATTATTAAAGAGTCCTGTGGAACATCCAGAAATATCGTGGGAGAAATCTTTCTGTAATGACAAGAAGACAATCATACAGTGGTTCATTATTGTTAAAACATGAATTATAGAAAATGAGTGCTACTTACAGGAGGTTTTCATCCCTTTGGCCTCCATGGACAATCTTACCAGAAACCCTATCATCATCCAGGAGCTTTACCAAGCGCGAAAAATTGTGGGAGTTCACAATACGAGACAAATCATTTGATTCCATGGGATTCTTGCCAAAGAATCTCTCCAATGCACACTTCAAAGCATCTATCTGGTAAAACATGCACATGTACCATGAGAGAAATGAAAAGAAAAATCCAAACATTGACAGAAAAAGATCTCCACAAACATCCCTACCAATTTAGGAGCGAATGGTTTTATTGTTATGATATAATCCGGAGCAATGCAAGCTTGCCCATTATTGCATCCCCATTTGCCTGCGACAATTCTGTTTGCTGCAACCTTGTAGTATGAAGACAAAAGTTATTTATAACTCTCAAATAGCCTAATCAAATGAAAGGTGAAAAGCTCATGCATGCATGTATATCCACTTGTCCAGTTCACCATGCAAAGTGATCCAAGCCATTGTCCCAAATATAAGCTATCAAACAAGAAGGGAAGATCATCAATGTGAGATGGCAAAATTATCAGGTCATTCCACTCATTAGATGTGCCAAACATGTATGAAATAAGTAGGCAAAACAAATTTCTCCATTGGTCCACAATCTATGTAAACGTCTAAATACTCTTGCTTTTGGGGAAAGGTAATGTGTACAGGATTCTCCTCCATGCCATTATCAACACAAATAGATGCATATAGATCAGCAAATACAGATATGCATGCATTATGATGTTACCCAAATATGATTTGCACCATGAATAAAATGAGATGATTACCTCTAGATTGATGTTTGAATCGACGACAATAGGACATTTTCCACCAAGCTCCAAGACTACTGGCGTTAGATGCCTTGCAGCGGCAGCCATCACAATGCGCCCCACTCTGCTACTACCTAGATGCATAGAGGACCCTTCATCAGATTACAATACCATATATGCCACATGCAACTCAAGCATGATGTGAAATAGTATTCCCAGTTACAATATCATAATATCACAAGGAATTCAAACATAGAGATTAGAGAACCATGACAAGTAGCAAAGCAAACCTAATCATTAAAGATGGAAAGCATCTAACTTGGTGTCATTTTGCCTTTGACATGATTAAATAGCCGAAAATGCTACCTCAATTCCAACAGATATGCCTCATCTAAAAGGCTGACACCTGCTTCAGTTCTAGACTTCAGCTCAAGCTAAAAGGGTTTAAAAATAAAGCCCAATTCTTTAGTGGTGCATTTGTATGTGCCACAACTTGCAAGCAATTGGAATGATTTGACAGAATGCTTACAACTAATGCTTGTTCTACTTCGTATTTTTCTTTCCTTGACCTTTTTTTGGAAGCTACCAAATTATCTTATTATATGGAGAGTGGATGAGATGTGATTTATAAATCAATCACCAAATTAATTTGGACAAAAATTTTTGGATTGTTTTCTCTTGCCTTTGCCGGGCTAGCATATCATTATTATATTGCCAATCACTAATTTGCTAGCATTTATTTGTACCGAAAAAGTTGAGAAAAAAAAAATCCGAGTTGAAGACCCATGCTTCCTTGTAAGCACCACAGTAATGGATAGCCATCTTTACATCAAAATAGTCAAATCAAATTTGATGCAAGGAACACAGAGATAAGTAATTATGCTTCTATAAAAAAGCACTATTGCATGATCCCATGGTGAAGAGATAAGAAACTTGGTTAATGAATTTGAATTGAATCGTCATCAAAGTAGATAATGAAATCCGAGTGAGTACCTGTATAAAATATTTTATCCCACCGTTGCTCCAGCAGTGCAGTTGTTTCAGCAACAGCTCCCTCGACGACTTGTATAGCAGAGCTATCAAGATACTGTGTTACGAACCTTGCAAGGAATGCAGATGTGGCTGGTGCAATTTCTGATGGTTTTAAGACCACAGCATTACCAGCTGCAATAGCTCCAATGACTGGATCAAGTGATAACACTGAAAATAGAAAAGTCAAAACATGAGAAGCTTTCTTGCCAGGTGAGAATGCATTCCAATATAGTGATAGCCAAAAGGGACATGAGAAACTCTGAAATGCTCCAATGCTTCAGTAATTGATATAACTACGCTTAAGGGTGTTAATGATTTGCTACATACAGATGGGATAATTCCATGCTGAAATGACCAATACAATGCCTAGTGGTTCTGACACGATTTCTGCTGAGGAAGGATAAGTTGTCAGTGAAGTTTTAGCCTGCAGAAATGCCAATATTCAATGGTAAATGCTGCTTGCCAATCAACAGCAACAGAACTATACAAATTGAAAAGTAAAATATAAACAATTAGAATAATAACAGCCACTGCTTTGAAATTTACAGTTTAAAAATGCTCAGCTACTGTACTTGTAATGACCCTTATTCAGTGCCATTGATGGGATTCATTAATAAACCTTTTGGGACAGAGAGAGACTACTCTCTGATTAGTGGCTAACATATAGATGTTTTCGAAAATGACACAACAATAGTTCAGAAAAAGTGGTGTGGTCCACTAAAGCATGGTCCAGAAATCAATGATATTCTGGACATGAGGAAATTAAATTTCTGATTCTAGGTGCCCTATGAATCATCATAAGAGTGGTTTTAATTACTACCTTTTCTGGTTTCATCCAATGTTTCAATTCTTTGAGTGCAAGCTTACACGATGCCTTTGTCATAGAAATCTGCATCTCAAACAATAAAAGGTAAAAAAAGGAAGACATTTCAGTAATCAAGTTTTCAAAATGTAGACAGATAAATTTATTGGAGTGGATATTTCTTAAGACACATATCACGTGCAGAGAGAATATAAAAAATGTAAAAACTTACACTAAGATTATATATTACCTTTTGACGTTGATAGGAATCATCATAAGGTGCATTGATATATTTAAATATTCTAAAATTACTAATTATTAAATATGATTTTCCCTCATACTTAAACAATAATTGGTGATAAAGCCATGCTCAAGTGCAGAGGTGTGAGTCAGATATAACATTCACCAATCTGATGCACTGCGATTTTCTTTTGTAGTTCATAGGTCACTGATTATTTGGGGTAGATTACAATGGTTGCTTGCTGAAATTCATTAAACAGTATAACCAATTCATTACTAAATGTGGCATGCATATATAAATCCAAAATATCCATTTTGTGGCTATTTTGGAAAGAGAACATCCTAAAAATCAGATTGAGAATGCAGATATTAGCTATCTTCTTTGCATACTGAACCCAGAATGAATTTGAAATGATGACAATTTCATTGACCATTTAAGCTATGCGACATCCACAATATATGGACTACAAGTTGGATGGATACAACCTTTCGTAAAAGGTCGTACACATAGTACCTTTCATAGTAGAAATACTTGAAAGTATTTTACAGTATTTCTATCAGTGAAGTTTTGACTTAACATATAGGCTGATTTCTTACAGATTCAACACGTTATTTGGTGCATGAAAAATGATAGAATACATTAAGATTTCTATTTTTATTTTCTGTGGTAAGTAGAAATCTCTCTCTCTAAAAACTGGAAGCTAAAAAGAGTGAAAAATGACTATATGATTCCATCTATTGATGGCATCTATGCTAGTGAATTGAAACAATGTGACAACTAAACAGTTTATCTACGAAGATTATGTTTTGAGATTGACAGGAATCATAGTGATGAATGTGAAAAAAAATCCTGAAAGGTGTGATGATCAGTGTGCCTAAAAAGAAAGATTTCAAGATAAGGGATTTTAGTGGAAAGGTTAATGTTGCAATGGATTATCAAAGACAATGCGAAAATATACTTGGGACCCATGACCGGGAGTGCAGGAAATAAGCAATACAATGCAACTTTCATATATTTTTTGTGCTTTCTTGCTTATGAAATTGGTTAGCCTTATTGAAGTTAGAAGTTATGTAACTGAAATGTTGAGCACCAAAGGGTCTTGCAGTTGCAATGATTAACAAATTGTGTGAAAAATGGGAGATAAAAATAACCAAACAATGGCGTGCTGATCCATGGAAAAGTAAAGGATAAACATATGATTGGGTATTGCTAGACATGGTTATGTTAATGATAGCTCATGAAAACTTTGCTCTCTGCTCCGGAGGAGCTGTTAATAGCTCATCCAATATCAGGCCATAACCTGTGCACACTTCAAAGAGACCTGGGAATTGTTTGGGCATAGGTGTTTTTACTAACACTAGTCATTGTTTCGTGATAGATTGATTTTTCCATTTTTCAGTCCATTTTATCATGATAAATTCAAAGGCAATGCTAAAGTAGTAGGGCAGAAGGGGAAAAATCAATATATCACAAGACACTGCTCGCTGTTAGTAAAAGCATCGGTGGCCAAACCAATTCCCAAGAGACCTCACTTCTAATACAAAAATCAATTGCCATTCATTTGTGACCTTATCTTTCATCCTCATGTTCTCTTAGGCAGACTTTCATAGATACATGCTTTCATCGTACAAGTATCCTCTTCTGATTGGGACTAGGATGATAGCTACATATGACCAAAGTTTAAAGGTGATTCATATTGTGCTCGACACTTATGGATGGCAGATGCTTTGTAGTAATCTTCTTCATGGTTCAAAAATGAAAGTCCACTTGAACATCAATTGACTTTAGTTTCTCAACCAGGTTTCTGCTAAATTGATTCGACTCTTACCTACACTCATCCAGAGTCAATAGACATTATCTTATCTCAACTTGCTCAAATTCAGTTTAGTATGAGTGAGTTTTGGAACCATGTTCTTGCTTCTTTCAAAAATGCAATCACACCGAGGTGAAGCAAAAGATTTGTATGTTTTCATATGGTTGTTCTCCATACTTCACAAAAGATTTATTCTCCTTCTTTTTTGAAATGGATACTTTGCGAAAATTCTCAATCATGCTTCTTTGGATTCAGCATCTCTAATGGTTACCAAGGAGCATATCATATACGTTATGTTTTTGTCATGGATAATTTCTTGTTTCTTCTTGAAGTGTGACAACAAAGGGCCCACGCAAACTTCCCGAAGAGTACAAGTGTACAACTCTCCTCGATGGGCCTCATATCATAGTTAAGAATAGGATTGTATAAAAGCTTGTGATGATTTTAGTATAGTGATCTAATGATCTTAATCTTTTATATTTTCGTCCCTAAGTTTTTTGGACAACAATGAAAGTTTTGAAATGGGTTTTAATCCGATGTGGTTATCAATTGAATGGCTTATGAACTTGGGCAGTTGACAGTTTTTGTTAGGTTTGAATTGGTCAGGGCCCTTTTCTATAAAGAGGGGAAAATGAGCAAAGTTTTAGAACTTCCCTCGATTCATTGTCTGCTTCTATTTTCTTGGAAGACCAATAAACAGCACATCATCCAGATATCATTTAAAACAGAACCATAAATAGAACAATCTGTCATGTGTTCACTAGCAAGATAACTCCTAGTGCTTATCAGCTTCTCTAGTTCAACAAATCAAAATTCGATTCAGATCACCTCCAATCATAATTCAACAAACATGTTCACACATGCAATGAGAGAAACACAGAGAGAGAGATGATCTAGTGCTGATAAGGCTATTTAGTTTAGTAAAAGAACAATTATCAGAATGAACTTCTTCTTTTTTTTGAATGGTTAATATATTATAATAAAATATGAAGGGGCACCCGGTATGCAAATACAGAGACAAAAGAACCAACCAAGAACCCGCTGCCCCAATACACCCAAAAACAACTCGAAACCTGGAAACAAAACTAACAGGAAAAAACTAAGTTAAATCAACACAATGCTTTCCCGACAATCAAAATGTCACAGCTAGAGATGTTCCTGAATTCCACAAGAGGAGAGGCCCAGGATGAACTTCTTATTTTTTGTTTCTTCGTCTATTTCCTTCATGTCGATTAACTGGTTAATTCTTGGAAGACAATGAAGCAGGATATATAGAATAATCCTATACTACAATCAAAACCCATAAAAAGAGAGAGAGAGGATCCAGTTCTGTTAAGGTTATTTAGTTTAGTACAAGAATCATTATCAGAATAAACTTCTTATTTTCTGTTTCTTCGTGCATTTCATGTTGATTTATTTGTTACTTAAAAGGCAATGATGCAGGATATTATGGAAGAATCCTATACAAAAATCAAAACCCATACACACACACACACACACACACACACAGAACAGAGAGAGAGGACCTCAGAGGTGAAACACTCAAGTTGGGGTTTGGAGAGGTCGGCTTGAAGAGCTTGGTAAATGGAGTTCTCTTGTTCCTCGACAAGTTTGATGATCATCTTCAACTGCATGACTCTCCATTCGTAGCTCCTCGTCTTCCCCGTTGCAAACGTCCCTCTCAGCTCCGAAACGAGAGCTGCTGCTCTCTTCTCAAAACCATCCATATTCTTCTTCTCCTTCTGAGAGCAAAGAAGGGAAAGAAGAAAAAGATAAAAAGGCAATGAATCAGAGAAACCAAAAAAGAACAAACGAGTGACCCATGGAACCTGAGAGGAGATAAAAACCAAAGTAGAAAAGAGAAAAAAGAAAAATGGAAAAACCTCTGCCAAAGAAAACAAAGATACCAATGGTGGACAGTCCACTCAAATCA
This sequence comes from Chimonanthus praecox, assembly GCA_022113865.1. NCBI lineage: Eukaryota > Viridiplantae > Streptophyta > Magnoliopsida > Laurales > Calycanthaceae > Chimonanthus > Chimonanthus praecox. The sequence goes on along the minus strand of CM039095.1, from coordinate 9,578,183 downwards.
GGCTTGTGGATAGTTTGAACTTTGGACGGAAACTGGAATGAGACTCGAATCATCCACTCATGTTGCAAAGTTTGGAGTTGAATCATCTGTTTGGAATACGTCTCTATCTTTTTCTGTTACGGATCTTTTGTCTGTCATCGTCATATTTTTATTATTATGTCAATGATTATTAACTTAAAAAAGAAGATTTTAATTGATAATGAATGGTAATTAAATGTATTATACTATAAATAAATAGTGACTCTTCGTATGAAAAGCTAAAATAAGCTAAAGACATGTGAAGGTAAAGGTTAAAAAATCTCTGCATGGTGTCCCATTATTCAAAAACAAACAAAAATAAAGTAAAAATTTATAAATTATTATATTATAGCTATGTTTTACATTCATGAACATTGTTCACAAGCTTTCATTCATTCAATTCTATAGAATTTTGAGTTAAATTTGAATTTTACATTTTCAAATATTGAATATTGTTAAGTTTAAGCCTCTGGTCTCATCTATTATATCCTAAAGAGTAGTGAGTATCACTCGTAAAAGTTTTACAGTGGGTTTTATACAATTTTCCCTATATAAATTAAAAAAGTTTAGACATTCACACACTCGGAAAAAACTGCCTCTACACACCCAATTCCGTATTCGGGTGGCAAATTACCACGATACCCCTACATTTTTATTCGTTTCAACGAATGCGCAGTTCATTTTGGCTTTTGGCATTCATTCGAATGAATACATACATATGCCTACAAATTTTCATTCGTTCGAACGAATGCCCCATGTAAATTTAATTCATTCGAATGAATTGAGTGAACAGTAACACGCATCACTGTTCACCCATTCATTTGAAATGCGCTGAGTGAACAGTGACGTGCGTTACTATTCGCTCAATTCATTTTGATTTTCTTTAAAATTTTAAAGTTATTTTTTAAACGCTGTGTATTTTAAAAATTTCTCAAATTAAATATCCAGACTAATTACGATAACCTGATAAAAATACTTTAAAACTTCAAGGCTTTTTGACACTCCGAAATATTTAAAACACAGTATTTTACAAATAAAGGTATCCCTAGGCGGTGCTGAAAACATATTTAAGAGTGTCAAAAGACTTTGAAGTCTTAAAGTATTTTTATCAGATTATCGTAATTAGACTGAATATTCAATTTGAGAAATTTTAAAAATACACAGTGCTTAAAAAATAATGATCTATCTTCTATATGCTACCGTAATGCATAGTGTATTAAATAATAAAATCTCCTTCAAAACTTTAAAGTTATTTTTTAAGCACGGTGTATTTTCAAAATTTCTCAAATTGAATATTCGGACTAATTACGATAACTTGATAAAAATACTTCAAGACTTCAAGGTCTTTTGACACTCCTAAATGTGTTTTCGGCACAGCCTAGAGATACCCTTATTTGTAAAATACTGTGTTTTAAATATTTCGGAGTGTCAAAAGACCTTAAATTCTTAAAATATTTTTATCAGGTTGTCGTAATTAGTCCAAATATTTAATTTGAGAAATTTTAAAAATACACAGTGCTTAAAAAATAACTTTAAAATTTTAAAGAAAATCAATCCATTCGAATGAATCAAGTGTACAGTAATGCGCGTTAGTGTTCACTCGGTTCATTCAAATGAATTAAATTTATATGGGACATTCGTTCGAACGAATGAAAAATTACGGGGATATGCATGTATTCATTCGAACGACTGTCAAAATAAACTGGGCATTCATTCGAACGAATGAAAATGCAGGGGTATCGTGGTAATTTGTCACCCGAATACGGAATCGGGTGTGTAGAGGAAGTTTTTCCGGGTGTGTAAATGTCGAGCCTTAAAAAAAAAAAGTATTCAATTAAGAACTAAAAATGTTAACAGCTTTAAATCCAATATATCTTTTAAAACAATTAATCTATAAAATTAAATAAAAATCTAATCTACTTTCAAATTTAACATGGAAAAGTTATTCTTTATTATTTTCCTCCTTTTATTCCCTCTTTATATTTATTAAAGACTATTGTAAAATAAAGATGATAGCTATGATAATTTATATATTATGCAGCCTCTAAATATAAATTCCAGAAAAAGAGATTTTGTTGAGTTAAACTTTTTATCTGTTTCGATTGTGTATCTAAATTTACCATTTTAAATAATTATTTTTAATAACTTTATAATAAATTTCTTATATTCCTTAAAAGTGATGAGTAATTTTAAGGGGACTCAAAGACAACCTTAAGATTTTGTAAGAGCCGTATATATGATTAATTAGTAGAGTCTATAGACCTCATGAGATACTAAGAATGAGGCAAATTGAATGGTATTTAGAAATTATATTTGTTTGTGATTTATAATCATCTAATTAACACAATAAATGAATTTTATTTTAATTTTATTATACTAATCAAACAATCAGAAATTACTTCAAAGTACTTAGGAGTCTAAACATCAACCAATACATATCATATCGGTCGATATAACTTGTATCAGTTAATAGGCTGATCGATACCCAATTTTGTACATGCCTCAAACTTTGGAAGCCCAATTTTAGCTTTGAAAGTTTGAAAAAGTTTAAGTACATCACGTCGGGTCTCTTATCAACATTAAAAACGTTTCAACTTTTTAGTTGGATCACTGAGAGCTAGGCTAGCAAGACGTATTAATGAGATGCATTGTTAGATTAATTATATGTCTCTCAAATTTAGATTCACTTGATACATAATTATATAGATACGGCGTATATAAAATTTTATGATGGTTTAAATCATATAATCTTCGCTTCTAAATTTTGAGAAATATAGATCATTGATTTTTAAAAGTTTAAAATCAAGAGTTAAAATTACCCGATGAAGATAAAACTATTTTATGTTCCTTTTTATATCAGACACAACAAAGTGAGTCTTAAAAAGTATTTTTATTAAGCGTCTTACTAACAATCAAGATATTTATATCTCGGTAGAGCTTTATTCAATTTTTGGAGAGAGTTGAGAGAATGTGAGTTGGGACTTGGACTTTATTTTTATTCACCCTAATTAAGAAAATATTTTATTTGAGTAACTTTTATAATGAAATCAGTGGTTGAGTTGACTTAACATTTTCTAGATTAAGTGTGTGGTGTATGGCACACTAATCTTATTTAAACATTAAATTTTAATTTATTAAAATTTTACTTATTTAAGGCAGAGTCATAGTATTTGTAATTTTCAATATGATAGTCTTAGTTCTAATTGTGCCTCTATTAGACTCAAGTCTTACATCAAATAGAACTCAATTTATCAGCGCTTTTTCTTTGAAACATTATTATTATTATAATATATATAAATAAAACATATAACAATCTTTTATTTTTTGTACATCTTAGAATTATCAAAAACCAATATATTGTTTAGAAAATTATGAATTTTCCATTAAATAAATTGAGCTACTTTGAATCAATTTACGAGTTCATTCAAGAGATGGGAGCCTAATCAGTTGAGAACTTGAGATATCCAACTTCTCATTCTATAAGTATATTGAGTTAAAATTTGAAATATAAAAATTATATTTTTCCATTATTATTGTTATTTTGAAATCCTTTTGATTTACTATTTTAGGTAAATAAGTAAAATGATTTAATTTTTACTACAGCGGCAGCTATACGTGGATGGAGATTACGATGATAATGAATATAAAAAAAGAAAAAGAAAAATAATATAATATAAATTTAAATAAGATAATCACGCGCGCAATGGGAGGCGGGGTAGCATGGTCGGCGCTCGCATAGGAGCCGTTGGATGGAGATTGAAAACAATAGTTTTTGTTTCTAATGAAATTGGAAGTTCGATCGAGGATTCAGTTGAATTACTCGGTCCCCACAACCTCAATCGCACTCCCGAGTCTCCAACCTCCTCTCTCGCCTCTCGGCTCGACGGCGCCGGCGCCGGCGCCGTCGCCGTCGCCACTGCCACCAAATCTAAGGTATTCTTTGTTCTCTTCTTCTTCCATCTGCTTCGTATATTTTAACTAATAAGTTTTTCTTCGTATAAACCTGATAAAAATCACATTCTTAATCACTTCAAATGTATCACTTTTAATCACTTGAAGCTAACCCTTTTCTAATTTTTTCCTTCTTTTTTGTTATTCTGCATCTCTAGACACTTGTTGAGGCGTAAGACGAAAAATCTAAATGGAGCATTCTTGGTATTTAATATATTATTATAAGTACTAATTAATTAAAATTTTAATTATATATAATAATAAAATTATCTAAAATCTATTTTTCTTACTCTTTGAGATGTAAAAATTACTAATTAAATTTTTGTATTCATGTTTTGCTAAAATATAATTGCAAATATGATTAATTCATTTAGTCTTTAAATTAATGAAAAATTAAAATGAACTAAATTGAAAGGTTAAAAAACAATAGAACATGACACAATGAAAATAAGAGAATTGATGAATGGTTAGAATGTCCTCTATTATTCTACCAACTTACCAAAGATTTTTAAATTAAAAGTTACAACATGATTTGCAGAGAGGAAATATATTGTTAAATAAAATTTTACAGGCACAAACTTACACCAAAAGAAGCACAAAATAATCCAAAATCTCAGCCCAACAAATTCACAAATCAACATCCACAGAAAATGCAAACAATATTAGAAATGGATAGGAGAATCCCTTGAAATAAATTCCCCTCATCTAAAGTACTCTAATCAATTTCTTATTTTATAAAGAGAAGAGGTCCCTCTTGACTCTTGAGTACTTGAAATTAATGAATTTTTCTAGTTTTGTAGACCTTATATCTCTTTGCCAACGTATGTAATTTTAGAAATATTTGATCCACTTATTAGATGAAAGATCCTTTAGGTCTATGATCAAAATTGGAGATCTTCAGTTTAATGGTTGAGTATTTTCTAAAACTATGTCCTAACTCTCGTTATCATAATTCAAAAAAGAAAAAAAAAACTCTTGACAAATCTCTAAAAAATTGAATACTTTGCATTTCCTCCCATTGCAAATGGTTTTACCATTTTTCATCTAAGTGAAACATGCTTTGACATGTCCCTTTTTCCACATGCTCTGTCTCTCAATCCCATCCACTCCACCATGCAATCAAAATAAGAGTGGGGCCTTTTTCAAATGGGGGCCTAAGGCTCAAGCCTAACTTGACTTATAGTTAGGCTGGACCTGAACATTCTTAGTCTTGTCCCCTTTTCCACATGCTCTGCCTTTCAATCCCATTCAATCCACCATGTAATCAAAATAGGAGTGGGGCCTTTTTAAATGGAGGCCTAAGGCCCATGCCTAACTTGTCTTATAGTTAGGTCGGGCCTGTTCTCATTCATATCATTTGGCAGAGGAAGATTTTGATCTTTGTTTCCTTGTTACATCCTCTTGTTTTGTCAAAGATTGGGGTGGGGGTGGGGGTGGGGGTGTGGGTGGGGAGGTGGGGGAGGGGAGGAGGCTTGGGTCATGATTCCAGCAATGGTGTGTGGTGGTCAATCTGGAGGGAAAGAATTTGAGAATTTTTGTGGGGAAGGACAGAAGGAGAATCCAATTGGGAAGTTTGAACCAACAAGGTTTAGTATCACAGGGTGGTTGAGAGCCTATGAAGGCTTTTTTATGAGTATTCAGTGAATGGTTACATTAGGAGTTTGGAGACTTTTCTAACTAAAGGTGTTAGGAAGCGTAGGCTAATCTAGATGTACAAGGATGGGTAATTTTACATGGATGGAGAACTTTCAAAAGAAAATAAGTAATTTCCCAAAATACTTGTCCTATATGTATTTTGGAATTGTTCCAAATTACTTGTAAAATTCATTTATTTTGAACTCCAAATCACATTCTAACGTAATGAGAGGATAACTTTCTTTTTAAGCTTTGACTTGCTCAAGTAATAAAATATCAACATCTGAAAAATAATATTTTATATAACAATTTTTAAGAAATAAAAAAATTCTGAAATGGGACAAGTATTTTGAGACAGAGAGAGTATATAAATAAATAATGCATGTGGGGCAGCAAACTGCAAACCAGATCCAACAGGTTTTGGGGTGCTTTCATTATCAGCGGGCGAATATGAAAATATTTTTTCGTGTCCCTGTGCTATTAAGGAATCCAATGAAGTAGAACTTTTGGCCATTAGAAAGGTGTTTGGAGTTAAAGGGATGAGAGTGGTAGGAGTAAGTCAGTGGTGGAAGGGGATTCTTCTAGTGTGATAGGGTGGGCTAGTTGTAAGAAAGATCCTCTTTGGAGGAATTGGTGATGAGAGATCAAGAAGCCCTGGGGGTGGAAGGTCTTCTTTAGGCATGTCAAGCAATTGTCAAATGTGGTAGCAGATCTTTTTGCGGGCCTTTTTTGGGTTTTTTATATATTTTTTGAACTTTTTTAATGTGCTATTGTTGCTTGATGGAACTCTCTTTTTAATGTGCTTAATGTATCTATTTCTTCCTAATGGAAGTTCCTTTGTTACTTCACTCCTTTGCTTTAGGCTCTAAAGGCTCAGTTCTATAGGAAATCCAATCCAATAGCATAACAGCCGCTACCAGCTTTGCGATAGGAGCTTCTTAGCTTAGCTTTGAGTTTAGTTTCCTTCTCCTTAAACTAAAGGTCATGTAGTTCACTTTAGGTTTAGGCAAAAGAAAAAAGAAATGACATAGGAGGATTAGTCTCTTTCGGCCTCAAATGCCTCCCAAAAAAAAAAAGAATAGAACATTAGTCTTCAAGGACGATCAACAATCATGATATTTCTTATCTACATTAGTGTGTCCAACCTTAACTGACTGAGTTTTAATGATTCCAATCACCACCTCCACCATCAGAGAGCGAGAGCGCTTCATATGCTCCTACTTCCATGGTCTGATTACATCTCATGTATAGTAGTGGAGAAATGTGAGTGCAAGGACACCCATAGATGGGCAGGCCATAGATGGGCAGGCCTGCATTTGCCATTTCTCTCTCTCTCTCCCCCCACTCCCCTAGGTTTTGGGGGTGTCTTTCATTATCAGTGGGGGAATATGAAAATGTTTTTTTCGTGCCCGTGGTATTAAGGACTCCAATGAAGTAGAACTTTTGGCCATTAGAAAGGTGTTGGAGTAAAGGGAAGAGGGTGGTAGGGGTAGGCTGATGGTGGAAGGGGATTCTTCAATTGTGATAGGTTGGGTTACTGTTAAGAAAGATCATTCTTTAGGTATTGGTGATGAGAGATATCAAGAAGCATGTGGGGTAGAAGGAGGTCTTCTTTAGGCATGTCAGGCAAGTGTCTAATTTGGTAGCAGAATTTTTAGCTAAAAGTTGGTAGGGTGAGATTTGAACTCTTTGTGGGCCTTTTATAGATTTTTCCTTTTAAAATTTTTGAACCTTACTATTGTTGCTCGATGGTACTCTTTTAATGTGCTTAATTTATCTATTTCTTCCTAATGGACCTTTACTATTTCCAAAAGGAAAAGAAAAATAGAACATCAGTCTTCAAGGACAATCCACAATCATGCATATTTCTTATCTACATCAGAGTGTCTCAACCTCAACGAGCTTTGATGATTCCAATCACCACGTCCACCATCAGAGAGAGAGCGTGCTTCATACGTAGATGATTTAGTTTGTCAGGGACATCTTTATCTATGGAAATTGTAAATAAATTTTTGTAATTTGGGAGAAGTCTGTTTGTATTTTTTTCGTTTAACTGCTATATCTGGTCTACCTTTGTTCCTGTTTTTTTCTAACTAATCAATAAAGTTACTTTTAATTTTTTTTTACTAAATACTAAGTTGGAATTAGCAGACAGGACAGGACAGTTGGGTTGTTGCTATCTATTATCAGCTTATCCATATTCACTTACTATACTTTTTGGGTCATAATCCTGGTTAATTACTCGATTTCATGTTATTAGATTCTATATCCATGCAGTTGTCTTGGTTTTCTGAGCAATTCAGTGTACATTTTATGGTTTTGCAGCACTTTGTGGACAGCAATCACTTCATACATGACTACTTTCTCCCAAAAGAATTTGCTTATAAATTAATTGATAGTCTTAGTAACGTCTGTACAGCCACATTTCCTAATTAATTCCAAGGGAGTAGTGAATTCTATAATCGGATTAGGTATTTTTTTTATGATCGAAGATGTTCACGTGTCTCGTCTGATTAGTCCTTCGGGACATGTATACGCCTCCCTACACTCACATGTCAAGTGCAAGCTGTGGGACCTTACTCACGGAGAGTGACCCTTTATTGAAATTACTAGGGATTAAACCCAAGACCTCAATCCTGAAATCTTGTGTCTCAACCATTAAGCCAATCCCTTAGGGCTTATGATCGGATTAGTTTGGTTCCAACTAGCTACCATATCTATGATCTACCATGTTCTTCCGCTGAGGTTTTCTTAGCTACTATCGGTTTTGTAAATTTTTTCCCCTCTCTTGCTGCTACCAAATGATTTTTGTGCATCCACAAACTTATTTTTATAACCTTCAGTGGATTTACTTGCTATGCATTTGGATGTACCCCAGAGCAGAGTGCTTTAGACTGATCATTATGTGGGCCCCACATGGATACTATATGCTCAATGGGATTTCTATCTGAGCTTTTAGTTTTATCAAATTATCGGTCTATGAATCATGTGAAGTGGGCCTTTGATGTGCAACGTTCAAGAATTCATGCTCATTGCTCCTTTTTGCCATCTGACATTTATACAAGCGAGTTTCCATCATCAAAATGCGATCTCTCAAAAGAGGTAAGTCATCAAAGATAAATGAGTATAGTTTATGATAAAGTCAATTGGAGAAGAACTCTTAGAATCAACTCAAGATAAATAGGATTTTGATTTATGATGATGATGAAATAAACATATAGAAAAAATATCTTCAAAAGAATTTAATATATATTATATAAATTTGGATAATTCAGGTGGGTCAAGTTATGCAATGCTTAACTCTAGCCTAACTTAAATGAAAATGGGTTAAGTGTTCGACATAGATTTGAATCCATATTTTAAATGAGTTGAGTTAACCTGTCTATGTTTTGAGCCATGTATGTCGGATCTCGCTAAATGAATTCCACTCCTAGACAGTTAGCTCTTCTTTTTCTAATCCATATTTTAAATGAGCTAGATTAACCTGTCTATGTTTTGAGCCATGTATGTCCACTTCTAGACAGTTAGCTCTTCTTTTTCTTTTTTTACTCAATGTGTTTATCAGAAAATGGAAAAGTAGGCAGTAGGATAAGTTAAATTTGAATGGGCAACAAAGACAAAATGTGAAATTTCTTCAATTCTGAGAGGGAAATCATCTTTTGTTGTAGAGAAAGTTAATACTAGAAAAATGCAACTTCCTCCCTCACCAGTCATAATCAAAACAAGGTTAGTTGTAGGGAACTTGGAAGTTTTCCTCCCAAATTACTCTCATCCAAACAGTCCTAGTCCTCCATTTTCACCGGTGCAATAAGGCTAAATGATGGCTAACACGCTAAGTTATAATGTTTTTCAATTATTCTCTTCATACTTCATTACAAATTTCAATTCACATTTATCAATAATGCAATGTATCTACTACTCCCTCTCTCCTAAATTAGTTGTCCTACATGGATTTTGAAATTGTCTCAAAATAGTTATCTCATTTGTATTTGAGTAGTATAAAATGTGTTAAAAATGGATAAGATCATATGAGTGCTAACCTTATATAGAGAGTTCCTTAAAAAATACAAATATTTCAAATGAGACAACTAAAATGGGACGGAAGGAGTATTTGTTTGTGACAAGCATTCCGGCTTTGGTGATCATGATATATGCTCTCTTAAAAGAAGGCAAACCTGTAATTAAGTGTTGATTTTGGGGGTGTTAAAATTAATTAGAGTACTTAAATAGGGGAATGAGAATCCACTACTCTCTCCTCCTTCAGCTATCACACAATTTGCCCGGGAATATCTGAGCTAATAGAGCATCCACTTCTCTCATTTACGTGGAAATGAATTTAATTTTTGTGCTCTTTATTTTATAATAAAGCTGGCATCATCTATGAATAAATGTTTCTCTTTCAATGTGAAATATTCAGCTGAGTTTACAGACCTGAGGGAGATTGAAAGATCAGCTATTGCCAAACCTACTATTTGCGGACCAAGGATGTAGCATAATGGGCCACTAGATGGATGGTTCAGATTCATCAATCACCATATAGCCAATTAGTCAGGTGTGGAGATGAAGTACACTGACCATGTGTTTGTCAGCAAAAGACTTACTAATATACATACTACGGTGTGATTTGAACATGTAGAAACTACTACATGGGCTGCTGGTGAAATCCCAAAAGCTGAAAAATTGAGACCCCTACATCTCTTTTTTTATTCATAGACTGTTCTAGTTTAAATAGTTTCATGAATATTTTCTAAAAACTGCAATTTTGTTAAGTCGTTTAGACTTTGGACGTTAGATTGAACTTGAAATCGTATTGAATCAAGTAACTCAATCAAGTTTTTGAACTTGATTTGAAAATTCTCAATAAAACTTATTTACTCGTTCGACTGAAAGAAAGAAATTAAAATTCGTTGATTCTCTCTATTTGAAATCCCATTGAGTCAAGTCAATTAAGATTGACTAGCCCGAGTTTTTAAACTATGATTTGGACATAGGTTGAGAATCTAATATGGATGCACTTGGACTTACAGAAATTAGAAAATGTTATATGCAACTAGAGGGGTATTGGATTTAGTAATCCAACGCAGCAGAAATCTCTCCAAATTACAAAGCAAACTCAAGAGGGACATGTTCATGGACATTACAAGGATATAAATTTAGTCATCAATGTAAACCATCAAGGGTATGTTGACAACCAGTATATTCTAAGATTGTGTTTGGATGAGAACTTGTAGGAGGTTCTTTTCTAGGGAGGAGAACTTTAGCCCATATTCTTCTCTTTATCTTGGAGAGAAACATCTTCTCCTAGAAGAGAAAATTCACTATTTATGGACTTCATTTCCTCTTAGAGAATAGATCCAAACAGAAGAAATTGATTTTTTCTGAGAGGAGCTCCCCACTTCCCCCATCCAAACACAACTAATATTGGAGATTCTGAAGTTAGACAATATGAAAAAAATCTAGTCATTGGAGAAATTGATTGTTAGTAGAATGAAAAGAGTCTAAGCGGTTATTATAATTGAATATTCAAACTCAGGACATAGATATTCACTCATTCATAGTACTCCAAAAGCTCAAAATCTCCTATTTTTCTACATATTTGCTTGTAATCTATAATTGTCAAAAGTAGGGTCGAAACTTGGGTGGATTGGAAAAAGTTTTAATAAACCTAAGACAACCCAAAAAAAATATTGAGTGTTGGTCCGAATTGCTCCAAACCAATCCAACCCAACCAGAGTTGCTAGCACAACCCAACATGAGTTGCTGACTCGACAACCTGACCCAATTTTAGCCCAATTTAGGGGAAAAAAATCAGCAGAAGGTTTTTTATATTTATGAGTAGAGTTGCTTTTAAATTTATGAGCCCAACCCGACCAAAATCCATGCAGGTTTTTTTCCAACCTGACCCAACTCTAAATTTACAAATACATTACCCAGCTGACTAATTTCTCAGATTGGATTAAGTTCAAACCCTGCCCAAGTTTCACCCCTAACCAAAAGCATAGATTGAAATTTCTAATTTTCTATAGATTGCAGATTTTGATTCTAATCTCTGAAGATAGATCTAGAGTCGCCACACACTTGGGCAGAAAATAATAATTTTTTTTTCTTGCCAATTTTGGAGTACGTTAACGGTGTGATGAGCATTGAAATAGAATACAACAAAATGAATAGGTGCAGTTGTACAGCCTACTGGCAATACATGTAAAACTAGCTAGCAAACAAGATTAACAAGCTATTATGAGGAAAAGCCATGTATCGTACCAGTATTGGAACAGGCTGATGATCCGATGCAAGCAATCATATATGTTTCATGCCTTGACATCTCGTGCATTTTGTGATCCCATTTCAACACAAATTTTCCCCACTTATATTTGTGAGCAACTGATTTGGTAATGAGAGGAATTTAAGGATTCCCGACATCCGGGACTGGCATGCCCCAAATCGACCCAAGAAATCAACCAGCACGGCCATTCTCAAATCTTAAATATTGGATGATGATGATACCCTCAACAACTCACCAAGTTAGAAAGCACAGATCCATCTGTCTCCCCAAGTTTTTTACTAGAAGCATTTGCACGAAGAATGAGTAATTTCCACAAAAAGGTGATTTTGGACATTCCTTCTCTCCAACTCTCCACATGTGGACACACAAACATGCCCACACATCTTATTCACAGAAGCTGCATACAGTGAATGTATTGTAGCTTAAATCCAGTGTACCCCAATCAATAATAAATGGATCCCATTACTCCATACACCAACCCGATGGTCAAGTAGATGTTTTTTCATTTCTTCTTCAAGAAAAAAGGCATAGGATTAAACAGGTCCTCCCCATTGGTAATTTAATCATCTCACATCCAACTCATTGGACTCTACCTAAAATTCAACCCTAATGCGACTCGCCATATTCATAACATTAGGTTTTGAGAATTGTGCTGACCGACTGACCATTCCACTGTATTCTAAGAGGCAAAATGAAGCACCAATAGCTAAAAATTTATAGGCCATAAATAACTAAAACGGCACTGGTGAGCCACCAATAGCTGAAAACTTTGGAAGGCTACATTTCTCTTTATTCATGGACAAAAGCGACAACTACTTTTAAATACATCCCCTTGGGAGTTCGCTCGATACTACAATATCGTTAAACATAGCTGTTTGGATATAGTATGCCTCCATACACTTTGATAGTAAGAAAACGTTAAACCTGAAACAAGAGAAGAAATTAATTTAGCAATCCTACTATCCATGAGGCGCTGTAAGCTTTCTCAGAACTTAAAAAAACCCAATGGCTAGACGAGGAATAGAGACAGCATGAGGGAGACCAGACAATATAAACATTGGTCTTTTTGGCTGAAAACTGAGCCTAGTACAGTAAACATAATTTCAGCATGCTATACAAACTTGCCCTCTTCTGAAATTTTCTGTAGATTCAGAAGAACACATACGGTGCCCTAGACTGCAAATTTCAGCAAATATTTCAAATATTGGCTGAAATTTTTTCTGCAGTCAGGAATTGGTCACAGATGTGACAAGGAGATGGACTTGGTGCAATGCCCCAAGCATACATGAATCCACTTGGCTTGCTAGAAGGCAGTTAAACCACTGGTGATCCATTGGGTGCAATAATTAACAAGCCATGCCTTAAAAACACATAAATTTGGTGAGATCTTATACATATGGCTCATATTTTTTTCTACATGACTATGAAGTGATGGTAAAGTCGTCCATTTACAGAACTATTTCGAGGCTTACATCCACAGTTTGTTGACCATGATCAAGACAAGAACTTATCCAATTACCAGATCAAGTCAACCACGAAACTCAGTAGGTCAACCAAACATGTCAGTTAAAGAATTTTAAATATTGTTACAGATACATAATAAATGTAATTTATAAACTAGTAAATTATAACCAAAATACTTTTTTTTTTAAAATATAAAAAAAATTAAGTTGACTTTAATACTAAGAAATATAAATTAACCCTAACAATAGAATCAAAGTATCATAGACAACAATCAAAACAACATTTCAAAAGAAAATATTAAAATTCTCACATTTCAACCCATTGTGCAAAATAAAGCCCAAACTTATTCATCCCATCCTACAATCAAAATTCTATCACCAAGTCCCAAGTTGTAACACCCATCACCTATAAACCAGACACATATCACGTGATAAACCGACAATCAAAGTTCATAAATCCAAACTGGGTTTTTATTTTTTACCAAACCAGGATTAAAGTTGTAATTTCTTTTGGTGGGGGGTAAAACTGTACAGTTGCTTTCATATGCATGCATGCATGTATCAACAAAACCAAGTGTGTTACCACAACCCAGACTCCTGGCAGGACTGGGTTGAGTTGACACCAGGTCAGAGAATTATGCAGTTTAGATCAAAGAAAATTTCAGGCATGATCAACGGTTTAGCCATAATATCATGGGATCACCATCTGGAGAGTCCAGACTCCTAATCCCAGGTGGAAAAATGTAGTCTGAATGAAAATTTTCTTCTATAATTCTAAAAATCTATTTCAGTTGAGCATCAACTCAGACAAGACAACTTGGTTTTGACGAGTTCTGGTTCCCCCTTATCAACTATCTGAACCATGATTCCATGAAGAAACTCCAACGCATCAGGTATAGCAACCGATAACAGCATAAACTAAGAAAAAAAAGCCACTGGCTTACTCTGGCTATTATGCCTTAAGATATTGTCATAGAATCTATAGAATGGATTAGAAGGGTGGATAATTGAAGGACCTTTTCATAGCTCATCTTTCAGAGTGTCTTTGGTAGTCTCTTTCACAGGCTCAGTAGTATGGACAAAGGTGTCCCGATTCTTCTTAATAAAATCAATAATATCCTCTTTCGACCTATCCCCATCATATTGCACCAGCTTACCACTCGCAGACGAGAAGTACAATGTTGGATAACCTTGAACCTCGAATACACCATTTGGGATATCATTTACAGTCGCATCCTATGGAATGATCATAACAATTAATTTAGAAAAAAAAATAAATTTGAGAACACTACAATGCACATATGATACCAACTAGATCAAGAGGAAGCTCAAAGTATAAGGATGGAAAGCTGTAGAGAAATTTATCCCAAGATCGTAGAATATGTCATAATGGAACAGTATTAAGTAAATGCAATCTGAGCAATACTTTGACAGAATATATGTGAACCCCAAAAAAAAAAACAGAAACTTTGTCAAATTTAAAGTGTGGTTACACTCAAGCTGTGGAGATACACAAGGTAAACCTATTAGCATGAGCACTGACATCAACAATTTACCCATCTGAGAAGATTCATTGAACAAAACTTACATTGTAAGTTCTCCATATTATCCAGTTCTAGCACGTGCCAAGATTTATGGGATGATCATTCAAGTAGAATGGGGTTCACTTTTTAGGTCATTAAAAGAATCTACACTTGTAACCTCTCTTGAAAGTAAGATGATGATCTCAGTTCCCAAACATCATCAAGCCAAAGGTAAAATAACATTCAATGTTGTTACTGAGTGTTATTAGATAGGCATGTAAAGGACCAAATGTCCATGGAAACGTTTGAATCTCATGGAGGTGATTCTAGACATTAGATAGCCACGGTTACATCAATCATGAAGCTATTTTTGATACAGGTCTTTTGTACAGACTGAGTTTCTATGTCTTCTGTGGTTCTTATATTTCGTCAGCTATTTTGTGTTCAACTACTTCTGCATGTACCCTTTTTTCAAATAAATTAAATACAGGGCTGACATCAAATTTATTCATTGCATTTGAAATAACAATTCCACATTCTTTTTGGTTCAATTGAACACCTGATTTCATTGGTGAGTTTGATTCCGCCATACTATCCCAACTGAAATTAGTGCCATCTTTCTTTTCTCGAGTGTCGAGAGAATTGAGAGTTGGTTTTCTTAGGATTTCTTCCTAGCATATTTTTATAGTTGTTTATATTTTTCCTTCATTTCTCTGTGCATTATGATTCAACTAAATAGATCATTTATAAAATTTCTTTTATTACATTAATAAAAAGACACAAAGATCAGTCTCCAGTACTTCAATTTTGATTTTGCCTCGGTATGTGATAGTGACAAGTCCCATTTTTTAAGGACGTTATAGTAAGGAAAATTGTATAAACGGTTAATATAAACTCTATTGTTGAGCCTTTCTTAAACCAATTTACACTCCGATTAGATTTTAGATGCAAATGAACTCCCTCTACATTCCACACACTATTTGGATTTGGCTAAAGAAGGCCCATGCTCACGGAATTACAACTATACAATCTTTTGTCTAATAGTATCCTAAATCACTATGTTGTCTATTAGGAGTATTTTATATCTCATTTAAAGATTTTTATTTGGACACTTTTTTTGATAATATACGAGTTACACGATCATGCATGTATATTAACGCCCAATAATTCTCTCAGTGGCTAGATTTTATTGTCTCAATATGTTGAGCCCCTTTGAGTTTAGCAAATTTGAGATGATTTAAATGAGTTTCAATCCATTTTGCATTTGAACCTTGTTGTTGATATTGAGCAATTTAAGGAACTTCCAAGGATTTGAATCTTATTGTTGGCACATCACTAAGTTGGCATTAACTTTTCTATGACTACATTCCAATGGAAGCGTTAGCAAGAAGTTGAAGGATTCTCTTCTAAAAAATATGATGTTGAAGAAGATAAACAACCAAAACAATGGCCAATCATACATCATCATTGAGGTCAGTTTCTAGAAATTATATAAGCAGATTCTTTTGGGTTTCAAGTAAGGTAGAATTACTAATTTTAATTTGAATATAAGATCTTGGATTATATTCTCTTCAACAGATTAATGTCGTCTCTTTCTAAATAATTTCAGTGTCTTACAAACAGTTTGAATTTGACGATGCGACTGAGTATTTAATATGTCATTTATACACTGGAAACACAAAGTGTAACAGTTTTGCTCATTCACTTATAGGGTAAATATATTGTAAATGCATTTTTTTTGCATTTATTGTTAATTTATTTTATGTAAATTTTGTTTTTCTAATGGTGGTGAACAATTGCGGACTTTGACTTTATGAAAAATTATATGATAATGCATTATTTGTTACCTTTCCCTATATTTGACATGCAACACCTATGAATAATTAGTGTAGAATTTCAAATTATTTTAATATAAATTAATGAGAATAATATAGGGATCACACGTAGTAAGAAGTTGTTCTAATTGCTAAGTAGGAAAAAATAAAAAGCTTACCACTTTAGCAATGACCACATCTTCATCACTTCCAAATGAGACAGCAACTTCATCCAAGATTGGTGCCAGTTTCTTGCAGTGTCCACACCAAGGTGCATAAAATTCTAGTAGAACTGTAAGAGGAAAAAAATCAAGTCAAATCTCTTCATTTTCTTCAAAACTTTGTACAAACTAGAAACATGGGTGGAACACAAAATTTAGAGTGGAAAAAAAACCATCAGAACAAAATTTTCAGCCCTGAACTAACCAAAAAAAAAAAAAGAACGATAAATCTACATAATCTAAGCACAACAAAACTTCTCAATTAAATTAAGAATTCCAACATACTCAGTGACAACAACAGAAAATAAATCATTTAAAAAACGGAAAACAAGGTATAATACCTCTTAAGTGAAAAACAATGCATATAAACAACGCTCATATTAAGTCCAGGTAACCCTCAGGAAGTCATAACCACAATACCAGCATATACATCATTGACTCAATAAGTAGTTAAAAAGCAAACAAGATGAACTATAGACATCAACAAGTACACACCATTTTTCCCAGATTTGAAAACCACATCATCAAGGGTATCAGCTACAACCACCTTGACAGGGTCATCATTAACTTCAGGAATTGGCTCCGACTTTACAAACGGCTTTACATTGCCATCCTGCAATACACAATCATGTGAGAAGATTAAAATATTTTTAACAGTAAATTGAATCAGTCCAATAACACAAGCTGGTGACGCCTTTAACTGTAAGGAAATGTTAGTTTGTATCTTGATCCAAAGTAACTCCTGTATTAAGCAACAAGCGGCTTATAAATTTCTGAGTTGTCCTAATAGATTTTATAGCCAAACGTGTTTGGCACATGATGTGTCAAATGAAGAAGAGAGAAATTGAAAAAGAGCCAACTCTAATTGATAAAGATAATGGCTGCGTTTTACCCCTTTCCGTCAACTTTTGAAAACCCTTTTCAAGGGAGGGGTTTTCATATTACCTAGGTAACCCCTGAGTAACCCCTCCAAAATTTACTCCCCATCCACGCAGCCAATGTTGCAATTGCACTCAATTCACAGCAAAATTTAGTGGAGCAAAAGTGGGCCGAAAATGGCTTCCACTGGGGCAAAATGTTTAATTTAATACCTCATGAGCTAGGGTATTGGGGTCAAGCTTCCAAATCCATAAAAATCGGCCCAATCCAACCCAAATAAGTGGTCCATTTGCAGTCACAAATAGGAGTGACAGGAACCTAACATGGCAAGCAATGGACGACCGACCTTGATCCAATTTTGTTGCTACAAATGAAAATGGAAGAAAAGAGGTTGAAGGGACAACAATTCACAAGGACTTCTCTAGATCCATAAAACTAGGGCCCTCCGCAAAAACTTGTAGTAATTTTTTTCCCCTCTTCTTGTAGTAAGAACACATGGCATCATGTGGACGGTGGAAACATAGACAAATTAGGACTTTAGATTGCGATAGACGCATGAATGGATGCACAAAAACGTATACAAGCCTAAGTTTTAAGATTTTTGGCAAATACCTGAGGATTTAGGCATGCACATGGAAGAGTTGTGGCATGTGTACTCCTATATTCTAGGATTTTTTTGAAGACCAAGGTGTCCAGGCCTCTTAGAACACCTGACTGATCCTTGGGGCATGTGCAAACCTCCCACACACATGGGGTAACATTATGGGGAGTGGCCCTTTTCGTGTTGAGAGTGGCTTGAACCCAAGACCTCCCACATGTCAGGCGGGTTCTTGACCGTCAGGCCAACACTCATGGGTTCCTATATTCTAGGATTTAGAGCTACGAATTAGAGCATGGGTGATTGTAATGCAAAGCATGGACGAATATCTTTGGAAATGCATCATATTTTCCTTATTTCCATGGCCCACACTTAAGTATAAATTGAGTGGTCGACCATGCATTTTGAACAAATGAATTGAAGCAATAAAATCAAAGCTCGGTGCTTGATTTCTTACCCAATCTTGGTGAGTTTTATTTTAATTTAATTTCACCAATTTATTTTGATTTTAATTAATTATTGCTTTCAATTTTCGATTATAACATTTTAATTTTTAATTTACATTGGGATTTGCATTTAATTAAAGCACAATTAATTAAATTGAAACGAAGTCTACGTCAAATTTTATTCCGTAGCAAATTGTTGACCTAGGTAGATTAGAGCCTTTGTATTTTTTGTGAGTGAAATTGCATTGGTTCCTCTAATCGATTTTCTAGGACCCATCTAAAATTGGGTCAATTTGAGATTAGTGATTGGGTCATTGGTTTTGACTTCCTCCGTTCTCTAACTTAGATTTCTTAGAGAGGCAAAATTGCATTTTATTTTCGGATTTGGGTCATTGGACTTTAACCTCCAATTACAAATTGGATCCTTTGGCCAAACCTTTTAATGTGGCCGAATGTTCTTGGATTTTCTCTTTGAAGTTACTCTACATCAACCTGTCTTAAAAATCAGGCTCGAGCTTGGAGAAAGAGCTAAAGCCCGATTCATAATTGGGTTGGGCTTGGCCTACAAGACATTTGGTTGAATTGATAGCTCTTATTTGTGGTTTTAAAGTAAACAATAGGAATTGAAATTTGGTCTGAGAGCTGAATAGCGCCGCCCAAGAGAAGGTGGGCTTGAGCATCAATTTCAATGTGTGTTAAAATCAAGCTCGAGCTTGGACACAAAACGAAAGCCCGATTCATAATTGGGATGGGCTTGGGCTGATATATGCTCAAACCCAAAAGCTTTGACTCGAAACTTATGTTCATGCCACCATTCCCCAACTCTCTCTCTCTCCCTCCCTCTCTCTCATATATATATATATATATATATATATATATATATATATATATTGAGAGAGAGGGAGAGAGAGAGAGAGAGAAGATTTAGGCCCACGTTGGGCACTTGACACAGTGTAAGCCTGGCCCAGACATGGCCTGTTTTCCCTCGCAAACAAAGATCATTGGGTGCAATTCAATAGCAATTGTAACTTGAACTGGGGTCAAATTATGTGGTGGTCCAACTCATGTTGGGTGTGTTTCCTTGTGGGTGATTGGCAGTGTTTGTAAACCAGTTGGGACCATGGGTGCATGCTGCTGTTATGCATGTTTCTGTGCAATTGTTTTTATGTCTACATGCACATGAAGATGCGTGCATGAACATACATGCACAGAAAGAGAGCTTAAAGGAGGAATTAGGTTGACAACCAAGTATCTAGTAACATAATCCAATGATTAAGTGAATCAATTTGAGTCTGACAAGTTAATTAATCCGCTGGAAAACACAACTGGGACCTACATGTAAGTGCCATCATTGGTGGCATTCAGTCGCACGAAGTTGGTTTGAGTTGGGTTGAGCACCAAGTGTAGCAGGTACTTTCCTTATTTGAACCCATCACTGCTTATACCAGCCCTAATGTGGAACAATGATGCCAGGTCAGGAATTTCTCACGCTCTCCGCATATGAAAATTAATCCGTATATAGGGTGTACATGACTGTTGAGAGCAGGAATATTGCAATATTATGCCCTTCAACCTGACATCAGACATTTATGGCTTCGTAGTAAAACCAAATATTTTCAATTTTCTAATGTCTTTTTTTGAGTTATCATTCCAATATCTATCAGAAGAGTCCATGTTTTCAGATTCTGAGTTGTCATAGCGAATGATAAGTTAAACATGCACACAAAAAAAAAAATATTCCCCTTTTCCAATATCTATCAAAAGAGAGAAAATATTTATTAATCTCATGTTCATATTGTAGATACAAATTCCAAGTGTATCCACAAAGTTGAATTAGGAAATTCTGTAAGTACCAAAGGTTCTATGTAGTGGACTAAAAGCTCTTCTATCAAAGACTGATCCAACACAGTTTCAAACAAGTACAAAGAAAATGACTTGCTCAAGGGCATGTTCTTTCGTGATGTCCTGGTGAGTTCTTTGATGACTTGTTCCCCTTGTATGAGATGTCCGCAAGTCTATGAATGAAGCCTTCTGGTCTATCCAAACACAGCTGAATTTGACTCAATTATAGGCTCAAAGTGTGTTTTAAACTCCATGTCTACCTAATAGGAGATTCAATAGTGTATCTCAAACTCTCTACTCAATTGTAGACTGTTTCAAACACTGAATCTATTCAATTGTAGATGTCAAATTCTCCTCCAATCTCTCAATGTGTAAAAGTACAAAGAAGTCCCAAGAGACTGCACCCCCTTTAAAATCACACAAAAATTTGAACCAGACCCATGTGGTCTAGGCATATGGTCCAGACTGGATTTTCTTTTCCTGAGATTGTGGGGTGCTTAGATGTCATTTGGGTCAATCTGATCCATCCATTTTGTAGATCCAAACTAACCAAAAAATGAAGTCCTCATGCTCTTATGTGGCCGGATCTTCTTCGGTTTTCTCTTTGAGGTTAGGCTACATCAAAATTGATGCTCAAGCCCACCTTTTCTTGGGCCAGGCAATTCAGCTTTCAGGCCAAATTTCAATCTCTATATTATTCCCAAAAAAAGAGAAACTTAAAAACTAGGAACACAAAACCGGGCACAAGAAGCCAGCCACCCCACCAGCCCATGCAAGAAACTACCACCACAAAAAATTGCATCAACCTATTGACAAATTCCAAAGACATTACGACCCTATCACACCATTTCATCAGCTGCGGAGGACGCAGCTCTAGGGACCCAAGAGACCGAGAATCCGTGGGAGGCAACGGAGTGACAAATCCTCTCAACTTTGTTAAAATAGATCAAGGGACAGAGAGAGCCCGAGGCCCAGCCAACAATCACCTTGGCATCCCCTTCTAAAAATATAAATAAGAGCCATCAATTCAACCAAATTTCTAGCAGACCCCATATCGAATCATAAACCTTTCTGACAGACCCATCCCACATTGACTAAGATGGTCACACGCATAGTTTAAAATAGCAGCTAATACATATCGCATCAGCTGGTTTGAACCACGAACCAGTAGATAACGGTAACGATTTTTCAAAGAACCATTAAAATAAAATAAAAAATACACAAAAAATGAAAACATCGGTGATATATCGTCCAATATTTTCAAAATATCGCCCATGCTAATAAAAGAGAAAGCAAAGACTGCAGCTGTTTATGACCTTGCTTTTCCATTCCTCTTTCCCTTCATCTCTAGGGTTTTTTCCACTTCCTTCCTCATCTCATTTTCAAGTTTGAAGAGATTACCAAGGAGAAAAAAGCGATTTGGAGAATATTTTAATGATTAAAAGGGCCACAAGCGTCCGACTTTGAAAGGGATATTTTGAGATGAGGCTTTTTTTTTTTTAGTTTTTTTTCCAAAATTGGTACGTTTTGCTTGGTAATGAAGGTAAAATATTACACAAACAAGATTTGGGGCCAAACAACAATTTTTTTGGAGTGCTTTTCATTTTTTTCTTCAATTTTTTTTTCGTTTTTCACATTTTTGCTATTTTTTCAATTCTTTTTTCAAATGAAATAAGATAATATGATATAAAACCATGGTTTGCATGTAGATTTAGATCTACGAAGATTTTTTTGTTTATTATTTATTTTTGGATTTTTAATCTTCTGTTGTCTATAACGGGAGCAAAAAAGTAAATGCTAAGAGAAGACCCTTCCTGAAGCTTGATGTGAAGTGAGAATTGTCGCCTCTCTATACATTATTCTTACACTTCTTGTCAGTCCCTTGTTACATACCTTGCAATTCATGACATGAACACTTGGGATACATTTCTTTTTTCAAGAGTTTTTAAATTAACTACCTTGGCACTATAAGATTTCTCTAAATTTATTAAAAAATTGTGTACAAGTTTTTTCTCTTTAGATTTTATAAATAGTCTTAATGAAAAATGGGCTCTATTATGATAATCTGCCAAGCATAAAGGTAACAGATTCTTTACAAGAAACTCAGGCATTAACACCTGGTTCCCTGACATGCAAAGGGTGGACCCCAACCTTTGACATGGACACGTGGCTGATAAAATGTTTGGGTATGAAAAAATAGGGCCAAATGAATAAAGAATGTATTTTAGAAGGTTCTTACCCAAGTTTTTTGTAGAACCACAGTGTAAGAGCTATTTCAAGTTTTATCACACAAGCACGCACACGCACGCACAGAACTATTTCAATTGAACAACATATGCCATCATAAATAGAGTATGAAAGAAAGATACTTCCATTAAAAAATAAACAAACAAATAAATAAATACAAAATTTCACCATGTAGTCCTTCAACCAGGGCGCAATATGATCTGGTTCCAGGTTCTGCTTGAGGTATTTCTGGCCTTCATTTTTTTGTATGACAATGAGAGGTACCTGATCCTCCTTGAGGCCAAAGTACTGTTCATCCATGCTAATTAGCAAAAACATCAAAAAGCCCCATAAAGCACTAGACACCACCAGAGACATCAGTCAAGTATAAAGAAATTAACCTGGAATGCACTTTGACTGACTTCAAGATCACCAAGCAAAAAGCTTATGCCCTTTCCTTTGTAATGCACCGCAATATCATGATATTTTGAGTTGAAAGCATCAAAATTGTCACTGCTGAAGTTTGTAAAGAGCATAGCCTAGCCATCCAGAATTGTCAACAAAAAGAACATCCAACACATAAGAAACTTGTACTAGGTGTAAAATGAAGCATGGTAACCAAAGAAAATATATATTGTACCATGCAACAAAATTTTCACTGCAAAATATGAAGGCAATGAGTACACCTAGAAACTTTCACAAAAAATGAGTTTACCTAGAATAACAGAATCCAATAAAACCTAAAACGAGTAACTTATATGGCAAAGTAACAGGTGGGAAATCTAGCAAATATGATTAGGAATGTTGTGAAAGAGTACACCAGTTACTGAAAAAGATAGACATTTGAAGAAATCACCATATGAAAATTGGGTAATGTCTTAATTAGGAAGAACAGAAATCATCACGTCTTAATTACGACAGAAAAGAACCCAAACTAGTTATCACCATCGTCATCGCCATCAAAGTGATTCATCCAATCTGAGGTTTGGCACTCATAACTGGATGTGGATTTCTTCTATGGGTTGAGTACCTAGCTGAAAACCATAAGACTCAAATCTGCATCCTTGTTGTCTCAACAGAGAGTACTTATCATTTGCTACATGCTCTTATGTGTACCACAAGTAAAAGTTGGAATATATCCATATTGAGTCATGTTGAATATTGAAGTTAAAAATACATATTCATACATTATCCTAAATGGGTTTATATCCACAGGGTTATGTTGCCCAAATACAAACATAGATATGGACACGACGAGTGGGGATACGACACGACACTTTTCAAAATATAGGACTCAAGGTATATTTTTTATTTTATATGTTTTTTTCTCGATTATATATGGGCAAAATCAAGTAAGGGCATAGTCCATTACACTAATATTAATATTTAGAGGCAAATATTCAATCAAAGTAAGATTCAAATGGTATCTCAGCCAACTAAAAAAGATATTACCTTGGCATTGGGGTTATTGAAAAATTTTATAACGAAAGGGTGATTGCTGGGCTCTTTGTTAAAGATGGTTACAGTCGGCAGACTTGCTTTTTCAACAAACTTTTGCATCACATCAACATCAAAGTCCTGCATGCACATAATAATTAAAAAGAAGGGAAGTTTACGAGCAAAGATGAGATATGTCTTCTATCCACAGAACGGTAGAGAGACAAGACCGACAATACCTTAAAGTCCACAAAGAGTTCATCGAATGGCTTTAATAACCTAACAATGGGTTGACTAACTGTTGCATCCCCTCGTGGAAGAAGTTTAGCATCTAATGTATGGCCAAAATCATAGTCAGAACGCAATTTCTCTGCCAGGATTGTGAAGTTGTCAAATTCTTCCCCTGAAAATTCTGAGAACACTCCCACCTATATTAAGTGCATCAAGATTAGAATTATTCTTCAGTTTTAAAACACATACACGCAAATATTAGAACCATCTTATGGGCACCAGAGAGAGAGAGAGAGAGAAAAATAATAATAAATAAATAAAGTGTGTCCACATGCACAAGCGTGTGTATGTCTTTGTGAGTGCATGCAAGTAACACTAAGGGAAAGGAAGAAAGTAGAGCACTTACAACAAAAATCTTTTTGTCATCGATAAAATTCCCAGCATCTTCTGAAGATTTTATTTCATGGGAAGCTGGACCAGCTTGTTTCTTCAAATAATCAACTATGCCATCAGCTTCCCGAGGACCTTTGTATTCTTGGATAGCTTTTCCTCCACTCCTAAATATTTTAAGAGTAGGAAAGCCCCTCACTTCAAACTCACCTGCCAGCTCTTTGTTTACTTCTTCATTGGCATCAACCTTGGCAAGGATGATTGGAGGATCATGTTTGCTCAATATGGATGCAGCTTTCTCATACTGCAAGTTAAATAACCATTCAAGGTTGACAACTTGAAACAATCAAAGAATTGATCACCCATAAACAGTCACGTAATATCTGTAAAAGCTAACATATAACATAAAGTAAAAACAAGCAATATCCTGAGAATTCATTACCTCAGGAGCGAGCTTCTTACAATGACCACACCTGTCAAGGAGAAAGACAGGTAAATCAAGAACATTTTTAATGAAAATAAAGGATATTAGTTGTTTGATAAGAAAGTATTCTTTGTCCAATATTATGAGTAACACTGATCTGTAAAAAATAACAAGTCATACATGGGATATTCACAAACCATATAGTGGAAAACTAGAGATCAAGTCAAACAGAGTGGAGAGATAAGTGGACCATCTCCCATGTATGATAGATCCTTTATCGGTCAAAAGCATCTAGCTAAATCCATGAAATACAATTAAGATGAACAGATATTCTTGGTTCTAGTGCTCGATCAGAAGTCACAGCTCCCTTGAGACTAGAGTAGGTTTCATTAAATGGGATAACGCTTCAATGATGACTAAGAAATAAACTGGGAAACAGCATGTGCCATGTGGGAAATGTGAAATGTGTTATTTTACAAAATGTTAAATAATAATTACTCAAACATGTGAGAACAGGATGCCAGAAATGGCAACCAAGTAACGGGTCTTTTTAAAGGAAAATAAGTTTATCAATAACTAAAACTGGGTCAACTGTTGGAGCAGACAATCACTAAAGGAGAAGAACTCAATTTCAAAAAAGAAAAAAGAAAACAAACAAAACAAAATATCAAAATAAAAAGTCCATATAGAACTAATTTTCTGAATGCTGCACCTTTATTTCCATCGATCATCAGTTCAACATACCAAAAGAAGAAGTAGAGGTCACAGGATAAATAGATAACAATGCAACACCTACAAATGACTCCATCCCTAGAATCCCACCAAAACAAAACTTAATCATGGTGGAAATCTGCATCGAAGCCTGTTTGTATCAGGTCACATGCTTTGTGCTGTTGGAATTCTATAGCCTCATCTACATCCTTAATTAGAGATGAGACTGGAATCAAAGGGGTGTGGATTTGAGGATTTATGACAGTAGTATCATTGGAAGTAATAAATATCAATAACATGCCATGATTTACAATTATTTATATTCACATTAATCCCTTTCAGACTAATCATTTTGGACCTACCTTAATATGTATCCACCTTGGATATAAAAGTGAGATATGGAATAAGATTCAAAAACTTAAACTGATAGGAAATCTGCATCCAAATTCTGGTTACTTCAAATTGGATGCTTCAGGCTATCAGATCATTGAATCTGCACTTCACATCCCATCTTTGTGTGGACACAGAGACAGACGAATGGAAGAAAGCATGGACTGGATTAGAGATATTTTACACTTCTCCACCCTGAACCAATGTCTGAATTATTTCAGTTCCAATCGGGAAAATTAATGAAAGGGACACAAATTTTTCAGATGGAAACATAATAGTGACATTTCTTGGGACTACATGACACGGACAAATTAAAGCAACAGAACAAATAATTGAATGGATAGCAAATTCCATAAGATTTCTTCCAGGAAAAAAATAAAAACTTGGTCAAGATCTTTATCAGAAAGAACAACTAGGACAGATACTCTTTGAGTATGTGATCAACTCAACGGTGTGAACATTATTAATCCCAAGGGGTTAGCCTAGTGGTCGAGACACAAAAATTCAGGATTGAGGTCTTGAATTCAATCCCTGGTAACTCCAATCAAGAGCCACTCTCCATGAGATATGTACAGAATAAGGTCCCACTATTTGAACCCGACATGTGTGTGTAGAGAGGCGTGCACATGCACCGAAGGACTAGTCGGGCGAGATACCTAGACACCTTCGGTCATCAAAAAAAAAAAAAACCAATGTGAACATTATTCAAGACAAACAATCAAGGGAAAAAAGAACAAAGGTAGCAAGCCTTTGATACAGAGAAAACTATCAATTCTTTCTTATTCACAAATGTTCATCCAGAGTGAATGTAGATTCCCATCAGACAGCAAATACAGAATTTTATGGGCCATCAAAAACTCTGTACACACAGATCATGAATTGATGACATAGAACATTGATGCAATGGGACCCAGATGGAATATGAACCAAAAATAGCTCTCCCGGATTGAAAAATAGTAACATTTAAAAAGGAAATTTAACATAATAAGTTCTATGGTACTAACTAACCACTTGACAACTGAATACTGAATATGCTACAGAAAGCTTGCAAAAACATAAATACAAATAAACAAAGTAAGAGATTGGATGCGAAGAGTCAAGATCCTGTAAAGAATGATTGATGGAGAACCATAGAGAGGTTCTCTGTACTCCATGCTGGTGAGAAACGAAGCACATGTTCCACTGATATAAGATGATTTTTTTTAGAGGTAATGATTATATCTTTAATCTATATATAAGCAAGATCCCTGTGCATCCTTATCTCAGCACCAAATTAAAATGAAAGATACATCAAAACTATGCCAATACAGCGACAATTTATACTGTATAACACCACCCATGAACAAAACTCTGACTCCCACTATACAAAATGAACCACAACTCAATTTGGTGTGGACTGATAAAGCAACCTAATCAACCTTAATGCCCTTAGAGCCCCAAATCCAACAAAGCAACCCAGAAGTTCCCCAATTAAATTACCCTTCATTGGCTCATGGTCCTGAGCCACCAACTTCAATCAATCTCATCCATTAAAACCTTGGTAAGAGACCCTCCTGTGCATAACAAGTAAAGCCTTTCGAAATACTCATTTAGAACATAATAATTGTTGGAACAACTTGGTTTGGGTGTCTCCATGCAACCAAAAGAATTGACACGTGTCCGATTTAAAAGTCATTTGGGCTATTGACCATTAGGTGCGATGCCCACACCTCCTCAAAACAAAAGTAATGATGCCTAATTAAGCTGATTTTTTGTCCTAGAAAAATCCATAATTTTCATCATAGTTGGTTGAGGCAACTGCGTTGCTCTACAGTTCTCCCCCCAACACTCTCTATAGTATCCGAACTCGTCCAATCTGGTAGAATTGTGGTAGAACCAACATAGAAAGTAGGTCCGATCACCAGGCAGTGGGTCCCACACGTGTGACAGAACCTCACTACCTACCGATGAGACAGAACTCAAACAAACAGATGTGGAGTTGAAGTCGAAGCATGGAAAACGAAAGTACTGCTCTAGAAAAGGAAATTAACCCTTTTCCTTTTACAAAAAGAGAGGAAAGCAGAAGAGAAGAGTAGATGGAGAGAATACCAAGGGGCGTAGAACTCAACGACGACGAAGGGATGTTTGGCGACAGTCTCAGAGAAGTTACTGGCGTCTAGTGTTAGAACGAAATCTCCAGATTCAGATCCTGATGTTTCTGATGATGATTTTGACGAATCAGATCTCACGGTAACCGGAACGGCCACCAGAATTGCGAAGAAGAAGAAGATGCAGCTACACTTCCAAACCCTAGCCGCCATTTTCCCAGTCCAAAAGAAATGAGATCTCAAACGTAGAAAGAATGAAGGCCGAATGAAAATCAAGGGAACCTAAATCCTTGCAAACATTGATGGTAGACGAGTGGACGACTTCTGTGTGCGAGGAGGACTCACGAGTCGTACACTGACGACTGAAACGCTGTAAATATTGGACTCTTCTCACTTTCAAGATGTAAATATTGGACTCTTCTCACTTTGAAGAGGAATATCACGAGCAGCTATAAATTTAAATTATTTATTAATTTTTAAATTTTTTAAGATAAATATATTAATCATTTTAGATTTGATAAAATTATTGCTCACAGTTAAAAGGATTAAATGAGAGGGATATGATAAATTTTATTTTTATTAAATATTTTTAATTTAATTTATTTGGTGGTGTGTTCAATAATTTTACAAAATTTTAAAGAATAAATATGTTTTTTATAATTAAATTTTAATAAACAAATGTGCACGTCTCAAATATTTGAAGTCATCCTCACCGTGGGCAAGGTAAAGAGGGGGACGGGGCTCATGGCCTTCCAAAGCTTTTGAAAATTTATTATATAATATCTATATTTATGATTTTTTTTTTATAAATTTGTTTATTTTAGTTGTGATTGGCCCCCTTAAAACTTTAATAAAAGTTTCTCTAGTGATATCTAAATATATGTTGTAAAAATTGAAAAATCACCTTTCTTTTCAAGATAATATGATTTTCAATGGTTATTAATAGTTGATCATTACTTTAAAAATATAAAATATCCCTCTCTGCACTTACGTAAAGACAGGCTTATGAATGGTTTAGTCCAAATTACTAGACTTAGGTTAGGTACTACCGTTCATCGAAGCTTGTAAGTCCATTATTGCTTTAAAATTCATTCTAATTTAAATTTTATATTTTTTTTGGTGGATCTACAAAAAGTAATGGTGATGATTCGTCAAATTTACGATGTTGAAATTTTAATTAAATTTAAAAATAAGAATTTAAGGAAATAATAGATGGTCTAAAAAACAATTATGATTAAATTTGAGTTTAAAAATATAATAACATATTTAATAATTAAGATTATCATTAAATTTGTCTCCCTCGTACATAGAATGCCCCACCTAGGATAATATGCTTAGAAAAATCGTATTTTGATTTGATTTTCAATGTTAAATGTGATTGAATTGCAACTGAACACTGGAGGAAAACTCTAATCTAATATTATATTCGGTACTTTAAGTCTGCAATATCTCTTATGTATAGAATTATTGTAATGGTCCGAATCGAACACAGGACTTAGGACTTAACTTAGTGTGAAATTGTCCGTCGTAGACCCAAAAGAGAGCCGTCACGGTTTTGGATTGAGCCTGGCTCACCAAGGATAGGCCCAAAATGCATCGCACTAGAGTACCAAGGTGTGGCCTCATATAAACACCAATCCATTTTCGCTCAACCCATCTGAGAAGGATATCTCAATTATATACGCAATTGATTATTTCAAACACCATAGCGCACGTTAAAATTCACCTCAAACAAACGCAGCCTAAGTTCCCTCCCTTATGTATACCCATTGGACCTAATTGGACCCAAATATCAACCCATTTGCATAAATTTGAATTTGGGCCGTTTAAGTATTTCTTGGGCCTCAAATCCCAATTAACCAACCCATTTGCTTTCTTAGTTGGGCCCAGGGGTAAAAAATGCAGTGGATATTGTACCTATCGGCCGATATATATTGGGATTTCAAACACCGATATATCTCAGTCGATACGTATAGTATTGGCCAGAGAGAGAAAAGTTCGGCCGATACAGTCGAGATCTCGGCCGATTTTTAATTTTTATTTTAAAAAAAAATCAAATATCGGCATGGGCCCAATCGATATCTCGGCTAATATTCATCTAATACGGGCGAATATTGGTCAATATTTATATTATTAATTTTTTTTTTTAAACAGCCTTTTTTTTTTTTTTTAAATGGATTTTTTCAAACAAAAAAAACTACCGAGATTTAAAAAAAAAATGAGGAAAGAGAAAAATTCAGCCGAGATCTCGAGTTGGAGTTCTTCTCCAATATTTTTGCAGTAATTATATGAACTATTTGCCAGGGCCGGCCCTGAGATTTCAGGGGCCCTAGGCGAAATTTTTAAGATGGGGCCTTTATATACTCGTAAAAAATAAAATTATATAATTTTTTTTACAATACGTGAAACTAAATAAAATATTATAATAAAGTATTATTTAAAATTTATTCTTATTTTGAGAAGCAAAATTACTAATTAAATTACAATATTTAAGTTTTTTTAACATTTATTTTTCAATAGATAAGATAGCTAATTTATTCAATATTTCTTGTGACATTTTAGACCGAAGATAAGATTTTATCAATTTTAATTTTGAAAAACTTATTTCTGCATAGGTAACTGTAATTTGTATAATTAATATTATTTTATAAGCAATTCATGCATTTGGAAAACAATAATTCATTCTTTTGGTAATGCATCTTTTATCATATGGAGTGTGACATTAATGCAAATTCTCATTTGAAACGAATATATTATTATTATTTTAATTTTTCATTTTTTTGTATTTTTTAAAAAATTTAAAATTATCTTAATTATAATGATTTATAATTGTATATTAGTTCTAATAAAATCTACATTGATCAAATGAATAAAGTTATGTTTTTTCATCTCTTCAAATTTTAAAAGCTTTAAATTATTTTTAATTCAAAATTATCAACTCAATATAGATTTTTCTTTCTCTTTATTTAGATGATAGATATATTTTAAAAGAGTCTTTATTAATTAAAATTATTTTATTATTATTATTATTTATTAAACTCAATAAAATGAGAATTATAATAATTATTATTATGATTGTTAGTATCATTATTTTAATTTTTTAAGAAATCTAAGCTTTTTCATTATTATTATTAAATAATTTGATAAAAAAAATTACGAAATTATTATTATTATAACACAGCCGGGATTTGATCCCAATCCTTTTTCTATAGAGGGAGAATTTTAACCAACCAGACAAGAATGTATATCTGCCTTAAATAGACATTATTAAATATTTAACATATAGTAAAGGAACTTATGGACTTGGGGGCCCTAGGCGACCGCCTATTTCGCCTATACCCAGGGCCGGGCCTGCTATTTGCCTGGGTGGTGTATTTATTTTGCAGTAATTGGGACAGCTTTTGCACTCATCGTTCTCTTTCACATTCCCGTTTGGGTTGGAGTTCTCCTCACATGACTCAGTACCCTTCTTCTTCTCAAATTGCAGAGACATGGGGTGAGTTAATTATAATTGAACAACTGCCAATAGTGTATCTGCTCCTGTACAACTGAAAAATAAAAAAGAACTAAGAAAAGATGCTCTAAATTTACTTTAGGCAGTAGGTAAGTAAAACTAGTGAAGAAGCAAAAATGCAATCCAGGTTTTTCATTAGACAAATTAAAACCAGAAGAAATGAAGGAAATCCCATTAATTCATTCGTGAAGTATCTAATCCATTGTTTCAGTGTAAATTCAGTTCATTCGATAAATTAGGAGTCAAAAAAGCCCAATCGGAACAGTCCAAATTAAGAAATGAAGTAAGAAATCATCTGATTTTAGACCCCACTTGAGCTATTTCTGTTTGTATTTTCCCTTAATGGTTTGTAATTGTAACTATCCTATAACATTTTTACTTGATGCAGGTTAGGAAATTGGTACTCCTGATTGCAGTTTTAGTGTTTATCATGGCCGGATGTTATTTTGGGGAGTTGGACTATGTAAAGCCTCCCCCATCAGATGTTATGAAGGGGATGTTCATACCAAAACTAAATGGCAATGGTGTTACTGGAGATGCCATTGCTGGGATTCCTCGTTATGCGGTAAGGCTTCACTCAATCTACAGTACCGGCCTTGAAATCTCAAGGACCCTCGACCTAGACACAGTGTATTAGGCGGGCTTTAGACCCTGAGCGCAGTGCAAGTGAGGCCCTACAGCCTATTATAGCAGTGATCTTTTGTATCTGGCACTGTTTGCTCTTCCAACCTCTCTCAAGAGAACGCCGACCGATGCAGTGATCTCACCCTCGACTCTGCATCTTTCTTGCTTAAGGTAAGGCCAACATATCAAATTCAAGCTTCACTGACAAACATGGAGATATTTCTTTCAAGTACCTCAGTGATATTGCTGTGTTTGAACTCTGTCAAGTTACAATCCTGTTTAGGGAAGAAAAAGAAGGTTCATCCTAGAGGGATCTCATTTGTTAAATTGATCAAAACAAGCCTTACTCGTAATCATCTTAGCTGCCAAATTGAATAAAATCTTACTGCAAATTACCTCATTTATAAATAGATTAGTTTCTGATTTTATTGTTGTGAAATAATATTGTTGCTCTGTCTCTCACCAAAGAAGAGTTTCTGATTTTATTGTTGTGAAATAATATTATTTTATTTATAATAAACTTGAAATACATAAATAAGAAGATGGTTTTTCTCTCTCTAACCAATGAAATCAAACCCACAAGAAAAGATCGACATTCTAGGCTGATATGAAATAATGTTGTTGCTCGATGTCTCACCAAAGGAGAGGTAATGTATTTTATTTATAATAAACTTGAAATATATAAAGATAAGGATAAATCCATCTAATCTATGATAGGATAAAATCAAATAACATCATAATGAGGTAAGATAAAGATAATCTAAACTCAATCTAATCTAAATTAATTCTATCTAATCTTATTATAAACTCTTATCGATTGTTGATCTTGAAATACTTATTTCTAGCTAGGTTGTAAATGAAGTGATTTATGACTACCCAATTTTCAATTTCATTCTCAAGGATTCTGTCACGCCCCGAACCCAGATGTGGGCTCGGAACGCGACTAATTTTTTTTTTTTTTTTAAAACAATAAACTCTAATCACCCCATGTCATAACTAGGCTGGATCTTCAAGTTTACCAAAACTCAATCTTAGAAAATGTCACACGTATTTTTCACACATGAACTCAAACATATACCATATGTCCCCATATACAACCCATATTACACCACAAATATTTTCATTTGTCTTATCAGCGTTACGCACGAAAACATAGTGGATATAATGTATACGACATTAAAACTTACAGACACAAGTTTCTTATGCCACATGAGGCATATTTATTACAAATACTCAAACATATTTAAGCAAGCAAATGGTTTC
The DNA here is from genome assembly GCA_022113865.1 of Chimonanthus praecox. Classification (NCBI taxonomy): domain Eukaryota; kingdom Viridiplantae; phylum Streptophyta; class Magnoliopsida; order Laurales; family Calycanthaceae; genus Chimonanthus; species Chimonanthus praecox. The sequence continues at coordinate 9,544,213 of CM039095.1, read as the reverse complement.
CACGTGCGGAAAACCTTAGGAACTTGTAAGTTCCGACTTTCAACGAGGCACCACTGGTCCTTCCAATCCTTCCTCTGGTTCAGATCCTGCATTGTAAGGGACGTGAGCAACAGTCCAGTGGGGAGAACTCACCATAAAATCCAATGATTATAATGCAATAATGCATAAGTAATGCATGTCATAGAAAGGCATGTTATTAGCATATCCCATTTTCACCCTATGATCGTCTTCTAAGGTTTTTATTCAGATTGCATTGTTAACACCGGGGTCGGTCCCAAGCCATGTTACAACACCGGGGTCAGCCCCCATTTAAAGTTCCAACCAGAACTAATATTAATTCCTCCACGGAAATAATATAGCAACTTTCAAGTGCATAAGGTCTCCACGACCCGGTCTACTAGCCCATCCAACACCAACGGCTGATGGCGGTCGACCACAGCCTACTAACACGTCCAACCCAACGGTTCGCAAACGGTGTTCGGCTAATCTCAGCAATTATAGCCCAACGGCAAATATCAAACTTTACAAAGTTATTATCTTCCACAGATTTAACTTATGAACATAATTATCACATGCAAATGTCAAATGCATGATAATGCATGATTTCCAGTGCCCTCCTTACACAGGGACTTATTATGAGAGAACCACCATATTTCAGCCTTACCATTTGGTGTATCAAATACCAATACAAGAGATCAATAAAATAATCAATATCACACAACATATAAAACTGGATTTAATAACACGAATGCTTTCACTCAGTTTACCCGACAATTCCCAGACACTCCATGGGTCCATACTGCGTTAGAGACTAAAAGTCCTCGACTCCCCGACACCATTGTAACGCCTACGTTCTAAACAGTTAGAACATTTACATCCCTTACATGTAGGCAGTGTCAGGTCTCGTATTCTGGACCTATATAGTCTTTTCCATCTTTAATTAACCATGGGTCCCATTTCAGTCTGGTGTTAGTGGGTTTAACATATAACACAATACAAATATTGGTTCGAGTCTCCTCACCTTCTCCGGTTGAGTTTTTCACAGAAAATTTGTAAGATAGAGCAAAATGTATAAATTTTCTATTTGTCAGTATATACACATAATAATTTTCCAAACCCCGTGATATTTTTCCAGAAAACATGATATGTGTAGTGAGTCACCTAAGCTCTTTCTACTCCTTTAACTTATGTCAGAAAGTTAGTTGTCAGCCATCCAAAACATTATAATAAAATGAAAAATGTAAAGTACTCAATGCCTTCTCTCGTATTGTCTTCTGGAGAAAGGACCATGGAGACGTATTGTGAGAGGCCCAGAGGGTACAGAGACAGAAAAGTAAATAAAAGTACTCAGTGCCCTATCCTCGTATTGTCTTTTGGAAGAAGGACCATGGAGACGTATTGAGAATGTGGCCCAGAGGGTACAGAGACAGTAAAGTAAATAAAAGTACTCAGTGCCCTTTCCTCGTATTGTCTTCTGGAAGAAGGACCATGGAGACGTATTGAGAATGTGGCACAGAGGGTACAGTACAGAAATTTAAACACACAAGGCGGAAAAATAAACACACAATAGTCAGCTGGGGTTAATCTTTTCCCCGATTTTACTTAGGGTCAAAATTATATTTTGAACGTAAAATAATACGAATCTTGAGGGTAAAATTTAAATTTTAAGAGAAAATCTATTTTTCCTCCATTTTTAAAAAAATATCATTTCTTTGAACCCCAATACTAAGCTATTTTACTCCTAATTTGTTATGCAGTTAATAAAAATAAAAGATAGAATTATTTCGATACCTTGGGTGCAAAATTCTGTGTAAGATTGACTAAATTTGAAAACCTTTAAAAGAATGCGGGAAACTCGAACGTTCGGCTGCTGCTGGTATGGCCAAGCAAGAGAAAGAAGAGGAAAATAGGAGAGAGGGTGCTTGCTGTTTTTGAAAGAGGGAGAGGGAGCAAAAACTGCAGAAGAGTTTTTTTTTTTCTTTACTTTCTGGTTTCCTCGCCGATTACACCTATTTATAGGCAACCGTATGCATTTTTTTAATCATACAGGTTACCTAAGCTATTCGTAGGTTTATAAGTTTTTTAATAACTACGCATTTAATGTTATATATATTAATATTATTATTACAACTACCGCACAGTGACATAGGCAATTGGCGGTGTTGTATTCTTCCAGCACAACTAAAAGCTACATCCGTAGCTTTGAAACCTATCTTTCGTTTGGTTTCTGATATTATTTTATAATATAATATTAGTTTATTCTTTTTACTATTTACATATATGTCCTTTCTTTTATCGGGGTATTTCAGGGTCTCACTAAATTGATACAATTGATTCAGTAGGTCAGGTATTAAAACCTGAGCATGGTATTAAAATTTGGAGTGAAATCTATCTAAAAAACCCAGTGTTTTCGCTAAAAATCACCGTTTTAACAAAATCTCCTAATCTTCAAGATTCTTTTTGAAAGTATCCAACCTTATAGTTTGATAGAGTAAATTTGTCTGATAAAAACATTCTAAAGTTTTAAGGTGTTTTGAAGTCAAAACCACATTGTCTAAATGAAAGAATATTCAACGGCCCATATTTCATGGCTTAAAATAAATATAAAAAACTAACTATTTTAGAGTGTAAAGAAATAAACAGCTTAGTTATAATACAGATTGAGTATTGACTCTCTCTATATATTTTTAGGACTTCCTCTACCCTGTCGAATTGGGGTTTTACCACTTTAAAACTTAGGGGTAAAATAAATTAGCGAAATTATAACGAGATTGGCATGTCATTAGGTCCGGAATTTAAAAATAATGCATAATCTAAAATTTGAAGTTCAAACTAAGTCAAATGACTGAGTTTATACAGCAGCTAAGGTTTAAGCCTAAAATAATAATATTATTATATTCGTAACTCACCTATATATCTTTGAAACTTAATTAAAAGAGTTACCGGATTCGGATCAAGTCAAACTTAGATCCGTTGAAAAACTTATTTGATACACTTTACGATTAGAGGAAAATATTTTATAATTAACGGATAAAAATTATTTAATTAATCATGATTAATCATAATTAATTCCTAAATTGGGCTGGGTATTACAGATCCAAATTGGCACTAAAGTTTGAAATGAATGACTCAAAACAGATCTAATCAAATAATTCAATTTTCCCTCATCTTTATCTAGTCTCTCTTTTCAGAATGTACTGGGAAAAACAAGTTTTGACGGGTTAATTTTTACCGAAGAAATTAGTGATTCGACGAGTTTAATTCAAACGAGGAACGGAGAATTTGAAACCAAAAACTTATATACAATTTTGAAATTGAGTACATGTAAATTTCAATTCAAAATCGAGTTTTCATAAAAAAATTGAAGTAATTTTTAATGAATGCAATTTAGATGCATAATTAAATTTTATAAGTTTGGATAAAAACTCGAAGAATTTTTAATGAATTTGATTTAGATACATAATTAAATTTTTATTAAATAATCAAAATGCAAGTCAGACCTAAAAGTCAAATTTACCATACAAATAAATTCAATACTTAAATTAAACTTTAAATCAATGCAAATTAAAATCAAACCTAGAAAAATAAAATAAAGAGACTCACAAAATGACTCTAAGAATCTTTTAAATGATTTATCAAATTCAAGTATAAATATCAACTCTAGATTGATCAGAAGAATAATATAGATGATAATAATGAGGAACTTCATTCTTTCTAGTTTATCTCATGGAATAACATAAATAGATTATTAGAGTGTCATTTTTTTTAAAAAAAATAGAGTTTTATATGAGTATTTAAATTAAAATAAGAGACACTTAATATTTGATGTTTTAAAATATAATCCTTTTTTGAATTTCTGTATAGGAAATCGCGAAATAATCAACGTAAAATCTCCATTCTCACTACCCCTAATGCATACCAAGATTAGGTCATTGGGGCTTGAACCCGCATATAATATTTTAATATATGAGTATATTTTTTAAGATATCCTAAACCCGCATAGCGTAATAGTGTTTTATATGAGTATATATTTTTTATTTTAAAATATAATTATTCAATAACAATTTTACCATAGTCACGAGCAGCTTACATGTCACATGTCACGGGTCACAAGCAGACAGATTTCATGACACGAGAAGATAACACGAACCATGTGAAGTAGGTAGGGAGATTCCATACCAACAATGCGACGGAAGTGACTACATAGAGGAAAGAAAAGGAGAATGATTCGAACGAAGAAACAGGGAAAGAAGGAACAAATGGGCGAGAGAAGTGATTCATAGAGGTAAGAGAAGGAGGATGATTCAAACGAAGAAACTGGGAAACAGGGAATGAATGGGCGAGAGAAGATCGAATGAGAAAGGAGAGGACACAGCAAACTCGAGAAGGAAGCAGAGGGAGATGGAGGAAGAGATAAAAAGGAGATCAAAAAACATCAGTCTTGAATCCTGTGAGGAGAACTCCAACCCAAACAGGAATGTGAAAGAGAATGATGAGTGCAAAAGCTGTCTTGTCTCAATTACTGCAAAATAAATACACCACTCAAGCAGTGATTTTTAAATTGTATGGATTATTTGCCTGGGTAGTGTATTTATTTTGCAGTAATTGGGACAGCTTTTGCACTCATCATTCTCTTTCACGTTCCTGTTTGGGTTGGAGTTCTCCTCACAGGACTCAGTGCTCTCCTTCTTCTGGGATTGCATAGATACGGGGTGAGTTAACTATAATTGAACTCCATTGGTATGAATTCAGTTCATTTGATAAATTAGAAGACATAAAGCCCAATCGGAACGGTCCGAATTAAGTTATGAAGCAAGAAATCAACTGATTTCATATATCACCTGACGTATTTGGCTATTTCTATGTGTATTTTCCCTTAATGGGGGATAATTGTGACTATCCTATAACTTTTTTACTTGATGCAGGTTAGGAAATTGGGACTCCTGATTTCAATTCTAGTGTTTGTCATGGCCGGGTGTTATTTTGCGGAGATGGCCTATGTAAAGCCTCCTGCATCAGAGGTTATGAAGGGGATGTTCATACCAAAACTAAGTGGCAACGGTGCTACTGGAGATGCCATTGCACTCTTGGGTGCCCTCGTCATGCCGTAAGACTTCAATCAATCCATAACCACAAACTTAACTTCATGTTTTTTATTTGTTCAACACATCAATGCTCATACCAGCTTAGTCCTCTCTTTTTTGTAAAACTTTGACAGGCATAACCTGTTCCTGCATTCAACTCTTGTTCTCTCGAAGAAAAATACCGCAATCGGTCAATGGGATCAATGTAAGTGAATATATTATAAACATGATTAGAGAAAGTTGAATGGAAAACTACAGCTGACATTAAGAACTAACTGGTGTGCATTTTGCAAATGTCTACTTCAGAGTGCATGCAGGTACTTCCTTATGGAGAGTGGTTTTGCTCTATTTGTGGCATTTCTCATCAATATAGCAGTGATCTCTGTATCTGGCACTGTTTGCTCTTCCAATAACCTCTCTCAAGAGAACGCCGACCAATGCAGTGATCTCACCCTCCACTCTGCAACTTTCTTGCTTAATGGTAAGGCCAACATATCAAATTCAAGCTTCAGTGACAAACATGGAGATTTTCTTTCAAGTACCTCAGTGAAAATGCCGTATTTGAACTCTGTCTAAGTTACAATCCTGTTTAGGGAAGAAAAAGAAAGGTTCATCCTAGAGGGATCTCATTTGTTAAATTGATCAAAACAAGCCTTACTCGTAATCATCTTATCTGCCAAATTGAATAAAATCTTAATACAAATTACCTTATTTATAAATAGATTAGTTTATGATTTTATTGTTGTGAAATAATATGGTTGCTGAGTCTCTCAGCAAAGGAGAGTCGATGTGTTTTATTTATAATAAACTTAAAATACATAAAGATAAGAAGATGGATTTTTCTCTCTCTAAACAACAAAATCAAATCCAAAAGAAAAGATCGACATTACATGCTGATACCATATGAAATAACATTGTTGTTCAGTCTCTCACCAAAGGAGAGGCGATGTGTTTTATAATAAACTTGAAATATATAAAGATAAGGATAAACTTTATCCGATAAACCCATCTAAATTTATGATATGATAAAATCAAATAACATCATAATGAGATAAGATAAATAATCTAAACTCAATTAATCTAAATTAAATCTAATCTTAATCTAAACTCTATTCTAGAAATACTTATTCTGCTAGGTTGTAAATGAAGTGATTTATGACTACCCAATTTTCAGTTTAATTCTCAAGGATCCAAATTGGAACTAAAGTTTGAAAAGAAATCAAATAATTCAATTTTCCTTCATCTTTATCTATTCTCTCTTTTCAGAATGTACTGGGAAAGCAAGTTTTGATGGGGTGATTTTTACCGGAGAAATTAGTGATTTAACGAGTTTAATTCGAATGAGGAACTAAGAATTTGAAAGCAAAAACTTAAATGCAATTATGAAATTGAGTACACGTGAATTCTAATTCAAAATCGAGTTTGCATAAAAAATTGAAGAATTTTTTAATGAATTTGATTTTAGATGCATAATTAAATTTTGATTAAATAATCAAAATGCAAGTAAGAGCCAAAAGACAAATTTACCGTACAAATAAATTCAACACTTAAATTAAACTTTAAATCAATGCAAATTAAAATCAAACCTAGAAAAATAAAATAAAGAGACTCACGAAATGACTCTAAGAATCCTTTAAAAGCTTTATCAAATTCAAGTATAAATATCAACTTTAGATTGATCAGAAGAATAATATAGATGATTATAATGACGAACTTCATTCTTTCTAGTTGATCTCATAGAATAACATAAATAGATTATTAGAGTGTCATTTTAAAAAAATAGAGTTTTATATGAGTATTTAAATTAAAAGAAGAGACACTTAATATTTTATATTTTAAAATATAATTTTTTTTTTAAAATTTTTGTGTGGGAAACTGCGGGATACCCAGCATAAAACCCCCACAAGTGAGTCCACTACCCCTAGAGCACACCAAGATTAGGTCATGGAAGATTGAACCCGCATATAATATTCTAAAATATTATATGAGTATATTTTTTAAAATATCCTAAACCCGCATAGCGTAATAGTGTTTTATATGAGTATATATTTTTATTTGCAAATATAATTATTCAATAATAAAAGATAAAAAATATTATGTACGATCATCTTAACGAGAATGTTGACTTCAAATAATTGTATTTGAATCATGTGAGATTTATCTTAAAAAATAAATAAATTATTTATTAAATATTATATATATAAATAACAATTTTACCAGAGTCACGAGCAGCTAACATGTCACATGTCACAGGTCACAAGCAGACAGATTTCATGACACGAGAAGATAACATCAATCTCTGATAGTCCATGTGAAGTTGGTAGGGAGATTCCATACGAATCCGATCCAAGACTTAGCGATTATAAAGGCAGAGGAGAGCTCTACCCCTCTTGCATCGCTTCATTTCTTTCTTCCTTCTCTCGTCTCTTTATTAGTGATGAACTTGTGCGTGCTCCGCTCTGTGAACGAACTCACAAGCACGTTCAATCTCCTATACTAGCTCCAGCTTCTCTGAGAGACTCTTCAAGGTCATATGCCTCCCACAATGGCATCTCCGGTACCCAAACAGGGTCAACTTCAACAAATGATCTTGAGCATAAGTTTTAATAATGTCATAGCTGCATTGACCGAGTAGGGGCCATTATTGTAAGTGACAATTGCATCATTCACCACTTCACATTTTTGGTGGAATTATTTCAATCCTTGTCGCAATTTTATTTGTTATTCACTTATGTTTCTGATCCTGTATCTGTTGCCGTTGGCATTGTACACAATTAGTAGCTGGTCAGCAACGGTGCTGGAAAACATACCATCACAAGGCTACAAGTCATATTGATATGTGAGGGCTTACACATTTGGATCCCACTGCTTTGTTGAGGTTGACATTGTTCTGTCATCGGAAATGCCATTGCCGGGAGGCACATGACATTGGAGAGTCTCCACAAGAGAAGCTAGAGCTATTGTAGAAGATTGAACGTGCTTGTTTATCTTTATTATGAGTTCTTGCACAGAGCGAAGCAAATGCAAGTTCATTCTCGAGTCACCAAATAAAATTATATTAATATAAAATTTATTAGGATTTTAATAGTAGCCCATCACTGATATTTAAATCTACAAGAGCACATGTAGCTTCTCTTCTGTAAGAATCATCGTTGTCAAATAAATCTAAATGGAACTTCCTCTATAAGATTGCGATACTGAGATTATCTTTTAAATGAGCCTTCAGCCTCACGTAGAGAAGCTAAAGTGGATGAAAACCAAATAACAACAAAATAGAAAGTAAAATTTGCTTAAAGGAATGGAGATTCAGTAAACTATGAATTACAGGGAAGATGCCAGCTTATGATAATAGTATGAGGAGTCCCAGTGTTGCCATGTCAGAGGCAAAAACAAGGATTCCCTTCACTCCATTTTCTTCATCAAAGTATGATCATATCAAACACAACTATGTGACGCTACCTTTTTTCCTGAATCGTCAAAATTTTATAAGTGAGCGGGTCTATGTCTAAGTTTCTCACACGTTAATTTGAAAAAAAAATTTGAAAAATATGTAATTACAACGAATGAAAAATAAGATGGCATTGAAACCTATTACATCCAGACTTAATGATGGTGATGCTCTATCCTTATTTAAACACAGTTTTTTTTATTTATGATTTTCTCTGTGGAACTTTAAATTTAAGGTGGGTCATGTTTAGTCTTACCGATGCACCTATCCAACCAACTTATGAGGCCAGTGTTCAGTTTAGCCCCTTCTCATATTAACGATTTTTTTTTCGTAAGAAATAAGGGCATCGAAGTAGTGAAGATTAGAAGATAATGCACCAGTGAGCCAGTGACAGCTACACCTCATGAATGCCATCTAAAATAAAAGTATATTGGATCCTTAGATAAAAATCATTACATATTAAATTGAATTTCTAAAATAGTTGTTGTTCAAATGAATTAGCTCTCAGCCTTACCAAATAACAATCATGACATGTGCTCATAGTTAAATTCATAATAGCAACATAATTAAAGATGAGTAACATTTTAACCTCATTCAATCTTTAATAGTTATGATAAAATCTCTTGAATAATACACAATTTACTAAAATCATTTAAAAAATTACATAACATATTAAAGTTTTTTTTTTTCAAAAACCAAAACTAAATAAGGTAAAACTTTGCTTCTCTCGCAAATTAAAACATTGTCCATAATTTAAGATAAGTAAAATTTTAAGGTCTGAGCCCGGGTTCGAACTGGGGACCTTTAGTGTGTGAGACTAATGTGATGACCAACTACACCATGCAGACATTGGTGATAGCAGGGGTACAGATATCGGCCGATACAAAACTTATCGGCCAATATATATATATATATATATATATATATATATCGGTTTTTAAGAGCTGTATAGTATCAGCTGATACGTATTGTATCGGCCGTACAACCTATTTATCGGCCAATATGATTTATATTGGTATTTTAAAAAAAAATCAAAATGGTGATGGGCCCGGGTCGAAATATCGGCTGATATCAGCCAATATTTACGTTTTCAATTTTTTTTTTAAAAAACAGTTTCTTTTTTGGTTTTTTTTATATTTTTTAATTCAGAAAAAATAAAATAATAAACTAATACCGATATTTAAAAAAAAAAAAAAAGAGGAGAGAGAATCATATCGGCCGGGGTGTTTTTTGCACCCATGGGCGATAGGGTGTCAAAATAGATGTCTCTGAGAATTCTGATGACCAACTACACCACCCAGACGTTGGCTCTCTTACAAATTTCTCTAAACAATATTAATCAATCAACTCTTGATAGGGTGTCAAAATGGACAATTGTACATTTTGTGATTTCAAAGTGTAGTATCTACCCAGTCAAAATCTAGGCAATTCTTTGAGAATTACTCTTTATTACTGTGAAAATGCTCTTTCATAATATTATCAATTTTGTAATGAATATTGCAAAATAATTTAAAAGATAAAGTATAAGTAATAATAAAGAAATTGTTTTAAAATAAAAAAACTGGTATTCAAATTATGAGTCTAAAAATACTTTCATGTTGTGATCTTAAATTATCATTTAAATGGTCCAAAGTTGAAGAGTAGACCATTATCTTTCATTTATTAATTCTCTTAGAAATCACTCTAAGTGAGTAATAAGTTCCAATGTAAATCAATTCACAATGAGTAAGTGTGAGTGAGAATTTAAATTAATTTATTAATAAATTCCATCATGCACTACAAAAAATAGAATTTACGCTTCATAATCACTTGGTTCCAATTTTAAATTGGTTGATGATTATATATATATATATATATATATATATATTCAACATGGACTGTTAAAATACAAAGATATTCTGACTCTTTTTTATGTGATCATTTATCTATTTTCAAATCAAAAACTCTTTTTTATGTAATTATTTATCTTTTTTAATCTAGGGAAACGGCAGAAAACCTAATGTAAAACTCTCACACGCGATGTCCACTACCCTTCGAAAACTAAAAAAATTAGAAAAGGAAAGAAACCATCTTCGTCTTCATTTTTTATAAACATTAAGATGACGATAAAGTGTCAACTCTAGATAAACAAGATAAATTATTACAACATTAAAATAAAAATGAGCTGAAATCTAAAATTTTCAAACTCTAAGGGAGCAGTTTGCAAAATCATCAAAAAGAGGGCCTCGTTTGGAAATGGGCCTAAAAGTGATAGGCCCAAAATTTTATTAAAATGGACTCAAATTTTGTGCCTAAATTTTGAAATATATAAGACTTTAGTATTTTCTAATTTAAAAATCTAGGTCCAAAATGGGGTGAAACTTTCAGCCTGTTAAGAGCCCAATACCAATTAAGGTTATGTAATTTTTTTCTTTACTATCAATTAATGATTTAATGTTAAAAATGGTAACGATCAAGGCACATTTAATTTTTATAAAAGAAGGTACTCTTTATACTTTCTAATTTCTATCATTTAAAGAGTAGTAGCACGTGTGAAAAATACAAGGGAAAGGCCTTCTTCTATCAAAATTAGGAGTATCTAATTAAGCTTTAAAAAAGATTCTCTTTTATCTGATTGTTAATTAGCAGTTTTTACTTTTAAGTCAACATGCCTTGGCACCAATTAAAGTGAGATTACCCAAACTAATCACTGGTGGGTTGTAAATTGTAATTAAATTGTTCGCAGTCAATGAAAGATAGGTAGAAGTGCACCTTTTCATTCTCTAACTTCCCAAGTATATCATGCCTTGTGTTAAATAGTGAATGTGACTCAAGTGACACTGTGAAAGTTGGGACATAATAGTATTAACATCGCCGGTGTTCATTATCTATTAATATATGAATCATTTTAAAAAAAGTATCGGAAGATCACACTTAACTTAAGGTAATGCCTTGTAATTGGTATAGGAAAGGCCTCACTTTTTTGTCAAAAAAAATGACAAGTTTGTGACTCTCTACTCCAAATCCAAATCCAAACAAGCAAGAGTTGTAATGATTGATTTTATGAATTTGATAAATGGTTATAAATATTTATTATTTAATATTTTACTAAAATATTTTTACCACATTGCCTACTTTCTCAAAGGAACAAATATGAAATTTTGGATGCTTCTTACCTTTAATTTCAATTGCAAAATCTAACTCTCTAACTTCAACTATTGTTGCAATTATTAAGTAAGGAGTTATAATAATAGTGAAGTACCCTAAATGGGAAAAAAACTTTTTAACCACCTGATCGAAAATAATGGGCTGCTGTGATTAATTGAAATGTGTGAAAGACTATGAATATAAGGTGAGTGATGTTTCACATGTTTTCATTCGTGTTAACTATGTATTTTTTTGTCAGATAATATAAATATGTCTACTCACATTAAAGGTGAAATCAATCTCACGTATACATAAAACCACCTATATTGAAAGTGAAATTAATTCTATGAATACATGAAACCACCTACAATTACTCTATATCAAATTCATTCGGAAAGAATAAATCCAAGACTTCTAATTTAATCTAGGTATGCATGCGGGTTTATTAAGTGGCTATTAATGCACTGGATATTGGGTGATAATTGAACATCACAACCTTATCGTTGATTGTTAAGTGCAGGGTTATATCAGTTAATATTTATGAATATCATTTTTTTTTTTAAATCTCTACACCGGCAGTGGGCCTAGCCCGATATTTTGATTTTTTAATTTTCATAAATTATAAAAAGATTAGCACATTTTTTATTTATTTTTTTCAGAAAAAAAAACATGTTCAATATATTGAAAAAAAAAAGGAGAAAAATATCAGACGATATCCGATACCGTCCAATATATCACCATCCAATATCGGAATATCAACCGATATCTCAACCGTCCCCATTTTTTCACTCCTGGTTAAGTGGCTATTGGGCCTCAACATAAATTAAGCAGTAAGAAAAAGTTAGTTTCACGAATGAGCCAACATTTGGCTGTAGCATGCATGCCTAAAATATGTTTTCCCCATGCGAGGGACTGCTTGGCTTTCACACCTTCTTGTTTTAAAAATCAAAATTTGTATTAATTCAGTCAAAAAAATTTACTTAGAGAAAATTTATTAATTTACTTAACTCAAAATTCTTAATTTACTCATCTCAAAATATTATTAAGTCGAGTGAACTAATTAACTTAACTTTTTTTTTCTTTTCAAATTGTTAAACTATAGATATTATCCTATGCTCTCTCACACCTTTCTAGTTTCTACACTATCTGAATTGATTCTCTGTTTAGTTTAAATTTATTTGGAGTTGATCTTATTGTATAATTAAAATCTATTCAAAACTTTTTCTATTTTAACATTTATTTTTAAATTACTAAAAGTTATAATCTTTTAAATTTAATGAATCTTAGTTTTCATATACCACTGTAGATTAAAAAAAGGATAATGATATCTGCACTATGAATTTTCACTGTCTACCATGGTGCGTCATCTTTAAAAGGAAAAGACAATTTTTCCCTCTCTTTTTAGGAAAATGATTTGTGTACTCCTATTTTACTTATGGTGCACTCTTTCACTTGTTTTTTTCAATTTTGCCCCCCACCTAAAAAATGATGGGAATGGAGAAAAGGTGAGTGGAAGACAAAATTAAAAAAAAAAATTGTATGAGTATACCATGGGTAAAATGGAAGATGCGCAAATCACTTCCTCTTTTTTAAAGAGAAAAAAGAGAAGAAAAGTAACGACAAAATTACCTTTTTCAACGTGATGTATCATGGTGAGAAATAATAGTGCACCGATCATTATCTTTAAAAAAAATCTTTGGAATGATCTTCAACCAGCCCCACAAGGAGGGTCCCACAAGCATGGCTGCACGCTTGAATGACGTCACAAATGTAAAACATGCTTATCTTGCATTTGGCTATTACTATTTTGCCCATTATTTTCCTGTTGAAGGAGCATAAGGGCCCACAAGGCAAAAACCTTTTATTTGACCGTTTCTTTCTATTGCAAATATTTTTATCAAAGTTTAAATATTTAAATTATCTTATTAATTAAAGATTTGTTATAGCAAAATAACTATTTTTATCTAAATTTTAAAGTCTATTGATCTAAGTCGATAATTTTTCCTATCAGACAAAGTTGAAAATTTGATGATACTAAATCACATAATTTTAATTATTTGATTAAGATAAAATTTTGTATGCATCATATGAAAATTAAGAATTTTTAAAATTAAACCCACTCATTTATGCCAAGGCACGTGGAGCCTATTGGCTCGTGTGCACAAAATCCCATGAGACCTTGGTCTTAGCTGATCCACGTACAAGATTGATTGTGTGGGACCGAATCTGTAAATATTCATCAAATAAATATTTTCTGAACTCACTTTTATCAAGTGCGATAGATTCTTCGCAAAGATTTTCAATTGAATATGTGACTTAACAAAATTATTTTTGTTCAAATATAGAAGTTACATTTTTTTTACAACTTTAAATTACTTCTTTATCACTAAACTTCTCTGTCCTATATTAAGTTCAATTTACCTTATGTAATATGTCCTTTGAATAATTTTTTTTCCGTTATGAACTTTATACAAGAAAAAAAATACATCATCCAATCAAACAACTAAAAAATAGGATTTTTTAGTCATATATACATAATAAAAAAATTGTAAATTAAGGAAAAATATTAAATCTTCGTTCTAAATACTTATTTAACGAAGCTTTAATATTTTCTCTTAATTTATAATTTTTTAATTATGTACCCATTTGAATGATCGGTGACCAAAATGATTCCATGTCCTGCTCTATTTAGAAAACTTCCGTTTGATGGAATCTTAAGTTGTTAACTAACGTGAATCTGCGAGATACAATTTTAACTACAAATTCTAATCAATGGATTAGGATAATTAATCAGAAATATTTCTTAATATTAGCTCATTGATGTAGACATGTAGTAAACACCCTCAGAAAAAACAATAGTAATTAGTAAAAAATTAAATAATCATCACTGGTATATCACTTATTAATAACTCTTTTACAAAAAAAACTTGCATTCATATAAAATAAGAAAGATAGATAGGTTTTGTTGTGCATTTTATTAAATAATCGTAAATACATCAAAATACCATTTAGCTGATTGACTGGCTTTTGATAAATGTTTAATTTGTAAATTCACTTTTATTTCATAAAAAAAATAAAAAAATCATATAAAAAAACCTAGACTCACTATCTGATCAATAACTTGATCAAGTTCAATTTAATTGTTAAAACCCTTAAAAAAGGGGGAAGGGAGAGAATTGAAAGCATATTTATTTTTTTTACTTCTAGAATTCAATTTTATCAGAAGCGGACTGTCTAACGAACCCGTCTTCGAGGCATTTTGGGATCAACCGAGTTCAATCGCAGCTAAAGCCATTCAAGAAATTTCTATTTAATTTTCATTTTATTCAAGACATGTTGGTTTTCTAACCTAATTTTGATTTACAATTTTTTTATTACGATGAAATATAACTATATTATTTATATTAAAATATTTAAAATTTAGATAAAAGTTGAAAAATCGGACTTCAAATTCAAATGGGAGATTAATATGCCTTTATTAAATTTGAATGTACACCTCTTATCACGTCCATGGCTACACGGAACTTGCCTTTAAACTTGACGATAGGATTCATTAATATTTTTTTTATTTTAAGATAAAAATTATGAATAATTTTTAGTAAATTAATTAAATTATATTTTATAAAATTCAGATATTAAAAAAAAACTTAAGGCGATGAAATTTTGAAGAACTAAAAAGTAACTTATTAATATTATTCTGCGAGAAACATTTTTAACTGTAAGTCCTAATCAACGGATTAGGATAATTAATGAAAAATATTTATTGATATTAGCTCATTGACGTAGTAAACAAATTCAGAAAAAGCAATAGTAATTAGTAAAAAATTGAGTAATCATCACTGTTATATCTACTTATTAATAACTCCTTTAAAAAAAACTTGTATTCATATAAAATAAGAAAGATAGACAGGTTTATTGTGCATTTTATTAAATAATCGTAAATACATCAAAATACCATTTAGCTGATTGAATTGGCTTTTGATAAATGTTTAATTTGTAAATTCACTTTTATTTTATAAAAAAATAAAAAAATCTTATAAAAAAACCTAGACTCACTATCTGAGCAATAACTTGATCAAGTTTATTTTAATATTCTAAACCCAAGAGGGAAGGGAGGAAATTGAAAACATATTTATTTTTTGTACTTCTAAAATTCAATCTTCTCAGAACTGGACCATCTAATTAACCGTCTTCGAGGCATTTTGGATTCAACTGGATTCAACTGGGTTCAACCGCGGTCAAAACCGGTCAAATAATAATATATTATAAATATTACATATAACATTAAGTAAGAAATCTTTTTACAAATAACATTAACATAAATATTATAAAATAACATTTAAAGTCTGAGTTATATATCAAAACGGTGAAATATATAGTATAGAAATGGTAAGAAACCTTTATATTTCAAATATATCCATTTTTAAATATTAATTTTTGATATTTTGAAGTGGAAAAATAAAAATAAAAAATTAAAATTCTATGAACCGCGGTTTTTTGCAGGCCAATTGGAAATTCGATTTTGGGTTGGACCGAATCGCTGTCACGCCGTTTCCAGTTTGACCGCAGTTAGGTCCCGCTTTGATAAACTGCTAAAATTTTAGATTTCTCATGTAAAGGACAATTTGAGAAAGACAAAAGGGCAGAATATAAACAAAGGAACTGAATAAAAGGGGACCTTTTTTTTCTGGAGGTAAAAGGCAACAAAAATCTCTAAAGTGGGGAAGAAGAAACCTAATCACTCACTCCACTAGGGGTATTATTGTAATTTAAAAGAAACAGACATTTCGAATTCCTATAATATCTCCATCTTTCTCTATATTATTTCATGACGTGGAAGATTGTTATCCGTCGGATCAAAAGAAAAATCTGGATTTCTTCATTTGGAAGTTGGCGGGGAAGACCATTTAGGCGCCAAAATGGAAAGTCAATAGGTACTAGCGGAGATGGAAAGGTGGGACGAAAAATATCACAGAGAAAAAAAAGCAGCGGGTTCGATATCTTCGGTGGCGGGTCTAATAAAGCCGTTGACGGACATCAAGTTCAAGCGAGGCTAATACTACGTGGAAAACCTTAAGACAGAAAAACCATAATATGATTTGGAATCCTCATAAGTCTTACATAATATGACTTGGAATCCTCATGAGTTTTACCTAACACAGTTTTTCATGGAAAACCCTAAGAGAGAGAAACCATGGGAAAGGAGAGAGAACATTATTATGTTACAATCTCTTCAAAATACACTGTCTATGTATATATACAATGAAGGGTCCCAAATATAGAAGGACCAATCTTTTCTCAAGTACCTGATCCTCCTTGAGGCCGAAGTAGTGGTCATCCAAACTTATTAGCAAAAACATCAGAAAGCCCCATAAAAATTAACCTGGAATTCACTTTGACTTACTTCAATATCACCTAGCAAGAAGCTTATGCCCCCTTTCCTTTGTAATGCACAGCAACATCATGATAATTTGACTTGAAAGCATCAAAATTGGCACTGCTGAAGTTCATAAAGAGTACACCATCTCTGTTTTTTCTTTTGCTCTCAGATGCATGTACTTCTCTTTTTCAATAAATTTTTTATGTTCTTTCAAAAAAAGAGAGTAACAAGTGGGAATCTCGCAAATTTGATTAAAAATGTTGTGAAAGAGTGCACAATTACTGATAAAGATAGACATTTGACCTTCTCACGAAATGATTGATTATGAAGTTTTCGCAAAGAAGAAATTACCATATGAAAATTGGGTCATGTCTTAATTAAGATGATGAGAAATCATCACGTTTTAATTACAATAGGAAAGTATTAAAGTAAATTCTGTGATGGCCCCAGACTAGAGGCCCAAAAAGGCCGAGTCGAATGCCCAATGGGGCATAAATCACTAAGTTGGGTGCGTGTCAGTCTAACCGACGGCCAACAGAGGAATGGACGTCTAGATGTGGGAAAAAGTCCCACATCGCCCAGGAGATGGAAATTTTAGGGGTTTTAAAAATGGGAGCAAAACCTAATCCAACACAAAGTGTTTTGGGCCTGTGAGTTGGACCAGGCCCAATGAAAAGCCGTGCGGGCCAGTATAGATTCAGAGCGGATAATATTGTGCGGGTCGAGTCAGGTCAGAGTCTTTATAAATTCTTTCTCTGATTGACTTATCATAATTGTATATTCCATTATTGTCAGCTTCCCGAATCACATAATTGTATATTGAGTATTGATTGACTCTTTCCTCTTTAAGGGGTATGTAAATTCTATATATTCACATCTCAATGAGAAAGGCAATAAGCCATTTTCCATAATTCTTCAGAAAGAACCCCATCATAATTATTACTATCACCATCACCATCAGAGTGATTCACCCAATCTAAGATTTGGCACTTGTAACTGGATGTAGAATTTTTTTTCCATGGGTTGAGTACCTAGCTGAAATCCTTTAGTATGTTTTGAGGCCCGAATACAAACATGGGAATCGACACAAGGAGTGGGGATACGACATGGCACTTTTAGTATGTTTTGAAGTACTTTTCTTTTTATAACATGGTATTTTCCCCTTACATTGTAGGTGAGGCGGTGGATCCCACGGATATGTGTAAACTTCTCAATCCATACACACTGATTAAGTATACAGATAGTGGCATGTTGGGATTAAATGTGAATCGAACTCAAAACCTCAGTTCATGAGACGGGCTTGACCATTAGACCAATTCATGGAAAAGAAAATATAAAGTGGAGTCTAATGACCTTATATAAAGAATCACATTAAGTTAATATAATTAATTTATGATGTTTATGAGATTTAATTTGAATTGATATATTTAACAACAAAGTGGAGTCTAATGACCTTAGAAAATGAAAGAAATAATTACTGATGCAAGAGTTTAAAAGAAATCAGCCACACTAAATATCTATGGCCATTTGAGTTAACCAGATAAAGTAAGGGGTTGAAATATAGCATTCTATTAACTTTAATTTTATTTGCTTAAATCTAAATGATAAAGATCTTTTGATAATATTTCATTCATTTTGATAAGGTTAGTAGATAAAATAAAATGATACATGTTATTGGAATTGAAATTGAGTCACAAAAACCCTTGTTTTCAATATTTTTTATACAAATAGTTTAGATCCATTTTATTTATTGGATGATTGGGAGTTCATTTTCCCTAAAAATCAGGATCTTATTTTGAAATAATATAAATACTGTTGTTTTTTATAATAAGAGATAGTGAGATACTAATATATTTTCACTATTTAGATGGCAACTAAATAGAGAATCACTTATTATAAAAAACACCAGTATTCTTATTATTTAATGAGAAATTTCTTTTCTTGATTTGCATTTATTTCTACATCTATCACACCATAAAAAGGAAGCTTTTGGAAATTGAATGACCCCTAATCACATACACAAGTCTCTTATTAGGAAAAGTTAAGACTGTGAAAAAAAAAACTCTATTCGAATAAGAGTTTATTTCACAATGAGACTCCATGATACTTCTACATGAAAGAGGTGACAGGATACACTGTAATGATATAAGGGTGTCTTTCATCTTCTATTTCTTCTCCTTCAAGACAATACCCTGCATCTCTTACTTTGGAAGTGGAATGTCTGCAAGGTCCTCTCTATATGGAATATCATCCATGCCATGGTCAATGTTACTTTGATGGAATTGACCACTCTCCATTTGGGTTTGAGCAGAAGCCTGCAACTTGGGTGTTGTATCTATGAATGTAACAGCTCTGTCTTTCCTGAAAGTTAAGTAAATAACCGAGAGAACGTAGATCGCCATGAGAGGGAAAACAAGAAGGCCGATGAAGACATTGGCAACTTTGGGGAGGCTGTTGTGTATGAGCCAACCCACAAAGCCAGTGGTAAGATAGTACACATTGATTCCGATGATCATCAGCCCAAGTAGCCATGAGACTATGATAATCTGCAGCAGAAAGGACTCTGTGAGAAGGAAAGAAGAAGCCATTTTTATTGAGAAATTATAGTCCGGTCTGGGGGTTGTTCGACGATAGTTCAATTATCTCCCATACATTTGTGGTCAATGATAAAATAAGCGATTTTTATATGTTGAGAAGGCCAATCCTTGCATCTAATCTCATTCAGCGACCATGATATGCTGATTACAACAATTGGGTTGTTTTTTTTTCAGAAATTAAGGTGAACATTTTAGTATTCTGAACAAGTTTTTTAGGAGAAAAATCCGATGCCATCCATGGATGGAGTAAGGTAAGACATTGTCATTGTTCATTTGGTTTGATCATTTTACTTATCCCACAAACATGACATGATCATAAGTTCATTCAGTGGAGCTGGTAAAATCTCATGATGTAATCTAAGTCATCTCTGTACTGCCGACCTCCCACAAAGCCAAGTGAGATGTATTTAAGCAGAGATGTAGTTCTTTTTTATTTTATTTTTTAATTCAAGGTCTACCAACTCCACTTCCTTGCCATCAAATTCCCTCTTGGATTGGTTTCTTAAAAACAAGTCAACCTTCCCTAAGTAATTACTTCAGGTATAGAAAGGGCTGGAAAGAGAAATTGCTTCAGTTATGTCTTGGACTTGTGTCAGACAAGCAAAAAAGAACAAAACAGAGCAATTTTTGTCATGTCAGATATCACTGAGAAAAACATACGTAGATCGAGTTCACGTGTGGACCCATCTTTGTTTTGCTGCTGCTGAACTTGAGTAATGGAATGAGAGCAAATGGAAGTTCAAAAGACAGAATCATCTGCACAGACAAAAGGAAAAGGCCAAAGAGAAATGAGATTAGAAGAAAACAACAAAGAAAACAAATGACCATGTTTGTAAGAGATGAGATACCGAAGCTATGACGATGAGTCGGCCAGCACCCGATGAGCCACCGATGATAGAAACAACCAGACTGGGTGTAATAGCAACGCACCGAGTCAAAAAATTTCTGATCCATTTCTTCATCTTCAGATCCAAGAAGCCCTGCTTGTTCAATTGGAATTAGATTAAAGACTGGACCAAATTAAAAGTAAAACACAAACGAATTCATCAATTTCAGTTGCTTCACCTGCATGATAAATTGCCCAGCATATGTGCCGGTTATGGTGGAGCTCTGCCCTGAAGCCAGTAGTGCAATAGCATAGACTGTGGAACTTGCTTTTCCCAGTACATTCTGTAAAGAGAGAATAAAGAAAGATGAAGGAAAATTGAATTATTTGATTAGATCTGCTTTGAGTTGTTCATTTCAAACTTTAGGGCCAGTTTGGATCCTTGAGAGTGAAATTGAAACTTGGGTAGTCATAAATTACCTAATTTACAACCTAGCCGATACAGGTATTTCTACATCAAAAAACAAAAACAAAAACTAATCTATCCTTCAATTTGGGCTTCAGGCATGGGTAATTTGCAGTCAGAATTGATTCAATTTGCAGATAAGATGATTATGAGTAAGGCTTGTTTCGATCAATTTAACAAATGAGATCCCTCTAGGATGAACCTATCTTTTTCTTCCCTAAACAGGATTGTAACTTGACAGAGTTCAAACACAGCAATTTCACTGAGGTACTTGAAAGAAAATCTCCATGGTTGTCAGTGAAGCTTGAATTTGATATGTTGGCCTTACCTTAAGCAAGAAAGATGCAGAGTCGAGGGTGAGATCACTGCAATGGTCGGCGTTCTCTTGAGAGAGGTTATTGGCAGAGCAAACAGTGCCAGATACAGAGATCACTGCTACATTGATGAGAAATGCCACAAATAGAGCAAAGCCACTCTCCATAAGGAAGTACCTGCATGCACTCTGAAGTAAACATTTGCAAAATGCACACCAGTTAGTTCTTAATTTCAGCTGTAGTTTTCCATTCAACTTTCTCTAATCATGTTTATAATATATTCACTTACATTGATCCCATTGACCGATTGCGGTATTTTTCTCGAGAGAACAAGAGCTGAATGCAGGAACAGGTTATGCCTGTCAAAGTTTTATAAAAAAGAGAGGACTAAGCTAGTATGAGCATTGCTGTGTTGAACAAATAAAAAACATGAAGTCAAGTTTGTGATTATGGATTGATTGAAGTCTTACGGCATGACGAGGGCACCCAAGAGTGCAATGGCATCTCCAGTAGCACCATTGCCACTTAGTTTTGGTATGAACATCCCCTTCATAACCTCTGATGCTGGAGGCTTTACATAGGCCATCTCCGCAAAATAACACCCGGCCATGACAAACACTAGAATTGAAATCAGGAGTTCCAATTTCCTAACCTGCATCAAGTAAAAAAGTTATAGGATAGTCACAATTATCACCCATTAAGGGAAAATACATATAGAAATAGGATTTCTTGCTTCATAACTTAATTGGGACCGTTCCGATTGGATTTTGTCTCCTAATTTATCGAATGAACTGAATTCAAACCAATGGAGTTCAATTATAGTTAACTCACCCCATATCTCTGCAATCCCAGAAAAAGGAGAGTACTGAGTCCTGTGATGAGAACTCCAACCCAAACAGGAATGTGAAAGAGAATGTTGAGTGCAAAAGCTGTCCCAATTACTGCAAAATAAATACACCACTCAGGCAAATAGTCCACATTATTTAAAAATCATTGCTTTAGAATTCCTACCTTCGGGGATATCGGCTGCAATGACTGCAACCTCTGCAAGCACCCACAGGCAATATTTAACATATCTTGGGTACTCCACTTTACAAAGTTCAGACAGATGCTTCCCTGCAACAAATATAATTCACAGGAACTGATTGTAAAACCTCATGTAGTCTTATTAGGTAGGTTTAGAAAAATTAATGTATAATGATTTTTCATACCGGTTGCTACCCCGAGATTTGCTGCTAATGACTGGATTATGAGGGCAAAAATCAGACCAATTAGAATCACCCAAAGAAGCTGTGAGTAGACCAAATACAAATGAAGGATTTTGTCAGCTTATCGCGTATTGGTTGCCAAGAAAAGAATGTATTTTCATGAAGTCATGAACAATGATTCCATGCATATATCTGTACAAACAAAAATCCCATCTCTCTAGAGTCGGTTTTTCGAGTTCTCTTTCTTTATTTGATCTTATCATAAACCGTACCATACATGTACATATACATTATTAATTTTGTTTTCCAACTTTACCTCGTATCCATGATTAGCACCAGCTTGTAAATCCGTCTCAACTGTCATTTACACCATCAAAACATATATGTTGAGAAAGAGAAAAAGTACATAGAATCTTCAAAAGGAAATCCATGTATTAGATAAAAGGAAATGTGTAGAGAAGCCTACGGTTGCCAGGATCAAGATAAGCCAACGACACAAGAAAACCCGGTCCAACATACGAGAGGAATTTTCTCCACCCAGCTTCCTAAAGATCAGAACATAAACACAAAAGAAAAGTTTAGTAGATTTGCTATGAATTGAGAGAGGAACAGAGAGAGACAGAGCACAACCTGGTGCTTTAGATCCTGTTGTTCATTACTGGTAATCTTCTCTTCTACTTCGAGCGACGCAATGCGATTACTCCCTCTCCAAGAAGGATTGTCCCTTCCAACTGCTCTTTCTTGATTGGCCATCTCTCTCTCTCTGTTGTCTATACTCAAATCCTTGCAGTTCACAAGCCCACAATCCAATCCCAGCTGCACAATTCAGTTCTTGCTGTCTGCACTATTTATAAAACAAACATAAAGAGAGTAACCATTGTAGATATAAAATAGAAGACAATGAAATGCCCATATATTTGGAGATTGGAACGGCAAGTTGACTGTGCCATTTTCATTAATCTATTATTGGGTTCCCTCCAATGGCATTAAACATGACTTCCAACATCATGAATGCAGACACCGGATGATTCTTCTCTTGTTTTACTCGTCATCCATGGATTTCTTCTACTAACCATTGTCGCTTTTCATGGCCACATTGAAGAAGTTACTCTGTACGTGAATACCAACCCAAACCATATCATGTTTGTGGGGTCCATTTTACAATGGATTTCAGTGCTTAAGGTGGCCCATTGTGATTGAACTTCAGTTCCAAAGGCAGTTTGATCATTGGCTTCATCATTTTCTTGTTTAGTTCCTTCTTTTTCATCTTAGATGATCTACAAGTGCGTCTAGGGCTCCAACTCGGGTCAGGCGGGTCGGGTTCTTTAAAACCCAACCCGACCCTAACTGATATATATGGAATCCGACCTGATCCCACCCAAATTCTCAACCCGAAACCCGATCTAAGTCGAATTCTAACCCGAATCAAACTGAATTCTAAACCGACCCGTATTTTGAACCCATTTTAGACTAGTTTTAGTTGGGTCGGGTCGGGTTAACTTATAAAATCCTCAACCCAACCCGACTCGAATTTCATGTGGGTTTTTATCTTCTCAGCCTGTCCCGACCCGCTGACCCAAAATTCTTAACCCGACCCGCATGATTTATCGGGTCAGGTAATGCAGGTCGGGCCAAAACCCAACCCGAGTTGCATCCCTAAGTACGTCTAAGTGTGAAACCAATGACTCTATATAACATCTGAAGCACTCTTCTCTGAACGGCTATCTTTTTATAGTAGTTCTACATTAACAATATTATCAAGTCATGATTGTCTAACATGATATCATAGCAGTTTTCGCATGCAGTTATAGAGTCTCATTCAATTGCACGTAAGTACGAATACGAAGTTCCCACATTCAACCGCAGGGTACTATTCAAATTTAAATATATCTATAATATTTCAGAAATATCAGCCGAGCATGAAAATTTTCGATTTATATTTTAAACTTGAGCCAAAATTTATTACTGACAGTAAGACAGATTAAGGACTCAAACAAAGTGTAGATCAGCTGCGTCACGCTTCTGCTGTTGACTCATTGGAAGAGATATCTGAGATACCTCCTGTTGACATGCTTCATGCCTTTTCCTCTTCTCATCCCTTCTTCCTTGCCTCTTGTCTCTTATTTTTGTTATTTTTTTAGTGGGTATCTGATAGTAAGTCCACGTTGATGTTTTTTCCTCCTATACTGCTGAAATTTAATTTGTTTCTAATATTTATATCATAAATACTAATTTTTTGAACTATGGGTAAGGTTCATTCAAAAGGAGGGGAGAAATTCCAAAGAAATCTACAGGTCTCAACTCAACACGAGCAAAACAAAAAAGCCGACAATCGGGGCCAAGGCCAAAAATAAAAAAAGAGACACCACTATAGGTTAGTAAAGACTCCCGATATAAAAAAAGATGGAGTGAGAATACTAAAGTTCTTAGCCCAAGAGTTAAGAAATGAGAATCGTTCTTTTTAGGTGAAGATGAACAAGTTTGCTAAATTATAACCAACTTTTCTCTGGATATTACAAATTCATAGATTAGAAGAAACTAATATAAACGGGAAATGATGTATTAATCATTATATCAGTTTTTTCTTTTTTACATTTAAATGTCCAACTTGTCTTTCAATAACTATGATAAATCTCTCGAATAATACATAATTTACAAAAATCATTTAAAAAATTACATAACTTATTAAAGTTATCTTTTTTCAAAAACCAAAACTAAATAAGGTGAAACTTTGGACTCTCGCTTTATAAGGTAAGTTCAAATGTCCCTCTTATTCTATTCTAAATGGGATCCTTTTCAAGTTTTCAACCCATGATTTCGAATTTTCTATTGCATGGCATTTTGCTAAGTTAGGATTCTAATAAGAAATATAAATATCATTCCACTTGTTCACTATAAAATAATTAGTAGGTAGTGATAGTTAATGACAGAGAGTAAGGTCCATGAATCAGAACAAATCTCTTTCCCTGATCAGTAATTTAAATTCTCTTAAGGAGACCGATGCGTCACCACTGTTTAAAAATTAATGGCAGCTAAGAGACTTATCTGCAAATGACAGTAGCAAGTTAAAAAACCACAATGGCAGTCATTCTGAAAGAAAAATGATTCATTAAGTGAATTGTTTATACTAAGCATTAGTTGCATGTGTGACAGAGAAACTTATTCTTAAATTATTCTCCATTAAGGAATCATTGGAAACTGCAGTTAAATAAGTTCAGTATAATTTATTTATTTATTGTTTTAGTTTGATCTTTGGATAAGGGACTCTAGTCTGAATATTATTATTTTTGAGAAATTAAAAAGGCAATATAGAAATAGTAATAAGATTGATGAAGGCAAAATAATATTCAGTTGAAAGCTAAAATTGTATTAAGCCTTCAATGAATAGACCAACCAAATTTCCGTTCGAAGTGGTTCCTTGGGCAATAACTTGAGTTCTAGACAACATTACGTTTTCTCTAAATATTGCAATGAAATACAAATAAAATTAAGTGTGCTTTTAGCAACTTTGGGTCTCTAGATATTAGAACTTGCAATCTCTAGAAAATCAAATATTTTTATGTCTGGCAGCCATTAGACAAGGGTCAAAAATTTGGCAAATATACATCGCATCAGCCATTATCGGCCGATATTGCATCAAGCCATCAACCATTTTCAATTTTTTTTTAATTTTTTCAAAAAAATACTGTTTCAATCTTTTTCATGTTGGATTTTGTATTGGGTGTGATTTGAAAAGGTTTAGAATCCGGTTCTTCAAGTGTGAAAGTTATTTGTCAATTCCAAACTTATTTCTCTTAAAAATTAACCATTTTGAGTTATTTTTATCATTTTTTTTAAATTTTTGCTCTACGATAATTCTAATTTTGAGCTTGTTTTGTGAAAAATATCTAATGCAATAATATTGGGTGCTTATGTGTGTGCATGCGGGCGTGTGTGGAAATTGAATTGAAATGTCTTATAGTTTGTAAGGGTGTTTATGTGATTTTTCAAGGGTTTTTTTTTGAAAATTTAACGAAGGTCGGGTTTTCAAAGATAATTTCCATTTTGGAGTTTCTTGTGAGATGAAATACAAATGTTTATAGAATTGATTAAAAACCTTTAATGTGATTGATATAGTTTTTAGGGCATTTATATGGTTTTTTTAATATTCTAACATTTTTATAAATTTTAGATCTTTTTACAACAAAATGAATCGAATAGAAGATGCATGTTGCTATAGGATACTAGAAAACATGAATTTCATATTAGGTATTTTCTTTATTGCTTTTCTATTTTTTAAAAGTTTTAGACATTTTTCAAACTTTTAAGATCAAAATTTTGACTCTCAAATGTCTGATACTCTATACATGACATTTTTTTTTCTAAATATCTTCCCTCTAAGTTTTCTATATTTTTCTATTTTTGTCATTTTTTATTTTTTTAAAAATTAAAAAAATCTAGGAAAGGGAATGTGTATATGCTCATTACATATTGGGAGACATTTTTTTACTCTTAGCAGTAGATTAGTAGCAAATATGTACATGTATAAAAGATTCTAAACTATAGAGATATTTAATTAAAAACACTTGTTAATCTTTAATAAGCTTTTTCACTCAGAGTAACAGCCAATCTCTCCATCATTTATCTATAAGCAAACAATAAATAATTTTTTTCTCATTTATAGATTTTTAGAAATCGTAAATATATCCCATTTAGTGAAAATTGTTTCTTATATATTTAAATCAATCTTGTAGACCACCTTGTATTTCTTATTTCTTTTTATTTTTTTTATTTTTTCTCTTTATCTAATGAATCTTCTGCTAAAAGAATAAGTGAGAATGATTAATCTAATATACGTTTGTGCTCTTTATTGTCATTTAAGCTCGTCTCCTCTAATCTGGTTCTGATTCCATATTCTACAGTCTACACTGTTGCAAGAATCATGCCTCTCTCTCTCTCTCTCTCTCTCTCTCTCTCTCTCTCTCTCTCTCTCTCATTCATGTTGGCACTTGGCAGCAGCAACACTAGCTTCCATGATGTCTGTCTGTGTTACCTTCTCCATTTTGACTTCTCTCTCATGACACCAGTTCAATAAATAATTTCTAAATTATTGGATCTTAATCTATGATGTTAGCCGATGATGATCCATTTTGTTAATTTCTTACCTAGTGTGATTCCATATTCTACACTGTTGCAACAGTCATGCCTCTCTGTCTCTCTCATTCATGTTAGCAGCACCACCAGCTTCCAAGACTGACGTCTGTCCTGTCTTATTGAGACTGCAGGTTGGATTGTTCTAAATTATTGGGTCTTAATCTATGATGTTTACATTTAGATAAAGCATGAACACAAAGCCTGCCATAAATGTGATGACAAGATGAATCTCAGCTATAAATTTGGGGTACAGGGCAAGATATGATACAAAATAACGTTGACTTTTTCAGATAATGGAAGTAGGGTTTAAAAAAATGGTTGAATCGAAGACAATTTGGCTGAGTGGACTCATACTTGACTCATTTGGATTTTGATTTTTTATGGTTTTTGGAGCATTGAAATTAAGGTTAAAAATTCGGCTAGGTCCTAGACAACCTAGATAGGTGGACTCAAAATTGATTACTTAAAACTCTAATTTTTTTTTTTTTTTAAGATTAAGGTATCTAAGTTTCTTAGAGGACCTGGTTAATCCTGTGACATGTGCAAACCTCCTTATCTACACACCATCAAACTATCCGTATCTCAGATAGATTCTTGACCATCAAACAAATTCTCATTGGTTGACTAATTTAGCTTTATAAGTAATTAGAATATTTTAATTCTTCACCTACAAGAGTAGAAGCAGGGGTGCAAATATAGGTCGATATGATTCGTATTGGCCGATATTCGGCTGATACACCAATATCACAGCCGATATCGGCTGTTTTTTTTTTTAAAATGAGAGAGAATAATATCGGCCGATACCGAATTTTGCACCATTGAGTAGAAATTAATAATAGATTTGAATAAATGAAAAAAAAAAATGACTGATGACTTAAAATTACTGAAGAGAAGGGCTGCTTTCTGCAATTACTAGAATATTTGGGTGTATTTTGGATTAAATCTAGAACCCTAATATTTGGACATCATAACCAAATGGGCCATAGTTTTGCCTACCAATACAAACGGGCCCAAAAATAAGTTCATAAGACTTGTTCAAAATCCTAATTCATATTTAATTTGGATCTCATTATGTGGGCCCAACATGTCTTCGGGTATGAAAATGAACCCACCCTCATCATATAAAATGGATCCCACTGACCCAAAAAATGTTACAATATGTATATTCTTAGATTAATTTATCAACAGGTGGGCCTTCCTCTTTGATTATGGGATCTCATCAACTCACTTTCTCACTACTTAGAAGTTAGAACCACTAAAGACTCCATGCCTCTCACAGTGACATAGAAGCATGAAAGTTTTTGTTAAAAGAAAACAACAATAATATTAAGAAGCCTTAGCTCTTGTTTCGAAGATTAGTTGGGTCTTTCAAAAACTTTAACAACTTGATTATAAAAAAAAAAAAAATGAGTGAATAAGAAATGCCACTAGAACAAGCCAAAACAGTGTCAATCAAGCCAATACTTATATTGTTGGGCTATCAAACAACTCAGAATGATTTTAATAATAGAATTTTTTATCTAAGAATATAAGTAGTAGGAGATTCCATCCACACTAGAACCAATAATTTTTAAGTTTTAAAACTTATAAGTATGATAGATTCCAACCAAACTGTCAAGCATTAACATTGAATTTGGCACAAGGTTGGCTCATTGAATTGCCAAGCCCATCCCCGGAAAGTAGGGCATTGCCTGAATACAAGATTGGCTTGGGTGGGTCCAACAGTAAGTGGCTTAGGCTGAGAGGGGTGAAGTCGAGAGTAACCCTCGTTTACTCCCATTTAATAGCTGAGGAAAATGACGAGAAAATCTCAAAGTTTCTCCTCCCCAAATTACTTTAGAGTAAGTTTTTTTTTTTTTTTCCTTTTCTACCTTTTCCATTATAATTATCAAATAAGATAAGAAAAACCCATGTTCAAGAGAAACCCCTTTAAAATTTACGATCTTATCTAAATGCATTTCTCAATGAGAATTTGAAATAAGGTTAAGCTAGGCCTGTAAACCTGTAAAGCCATTTTAATCATGCCCATTTAAACCAAGTCAAGTGAATATAATTTCTTCTTCTATACTATTTATTGCAAATATATGTGATACAAAATTTGATTAGAGATATTGTCCACCCTGAAGAAGCAAATTGGAAATGGAAAATTCAAGCTTTGGCAACTTATTCATGCTCTTCTAAATTTGATAGCTGGCAGACATCAATCAAAATGAAATCCCCAAAAGCTTTAGAGCAAAGAATAAAGATTAATAATGTTGTCAACAGCTCTCAACGAAGCAGTTTTTTTATTGAAAAGATTAGTAATGCAGACTTTTTTCAGTAGCTGAAAAATTCTCTTTCTATCTGCAAGCTGTATACGGTCCTATGCTAAAGTCTCTGTTTACAGGCTTTCCTGTTTTGCTGCAGGGTGATAGAAGTGCAATAAGTTTTTGCTGTTTTTTTGTATTCTGTTATATCTTAGATTTATAAAGCAATGTTACGAGAACTGGACCGTGTAACGAATCGTCTTCGAAGTATTTTACGTTTAATCGAATTCAACTGCAGCCAAAGCCGGTCAAGTAATAAAATAATATAAATATTATATATAACATTAAGAAAGACACCTTTTACAAATAACATTAATATAAATATTAAAAATAATATTCAAACTCTAAGTAATATACCAAAACGGTGAAAGATATGGGATAGAAATGGTAAGAAACCTTTATATTTTAAATATATCTATTTTTTAATATTCATTTTTGATATTTTGAAAAAGAATTTTTTTTTTAAAAAAAAAATTCAAATTCTGTGAGTTGCGGTTTGCAGTTTTATCTGCATAAAATCGCAGCTCTGACCAATTTTTTTTTTGTTTTGACCAAAAACGGTTTATTAACCTTGACCGAACTTCAGTCACTGAACCGCCACTTCAACCGCAATTCAATTTGACTTTGATAACATTGCGGCTTTGATAACATTGCTATAAAGTCGATAAGGTGTCAGTGGACTGATTGGATGTTTACTAAGAGTACTATGAGGCTTTGTATCTCTAAAGGAAGTATCATTTTCAGTTTTTAGAAATGTATGATGAAGTGCAGAAATACAGAACAAAGCAGGCCCCAAATCGTCGTAGTGTGCAAAGCCTGTGAAAGAAGATTCTGAAGAAGAAAATATTATTGCTGCGAGAAAATGCTTCACCTTCAATTGCAGAATCTTTAATTTCTGGAAGCAGCAATGCCTAGGAGTGGCAATAGTGTAGTAGCAAATTGATACAGTCTATAGCAGTCTATATTCTGTTTGTTTTCCTATTTCTATAGGAGAGTCTGTAAGATGTACAATAAGTTTGTAATGGTGCAGTTTATTTTGCTTTGTAGCAGTCTGAGGTTTTGCCTTATCTCTTGTATCTTTCCAAAAAAAATTATTTGTGCTGTAATGTTGGGAGGTTTCCCTATTCTTGAATGAATAAAATTGCTTATCTATATATATATATATATGATACATCGAAGGGTGATGATTGCACCATGGTCGAATTAGATGAGTCTACTTTAACATTCATAGGTAACAGAATAGAAAAACAATACCAGTCTATTTTAGCATTCATAGTTTGAGAAAAGAAATCAGCTGATACTCAAATATTAGTCAATAATTTTGCCATTTAGAAGAAATACTGAAAAATTGTAAGATTTTTCAGCCACTATCAAACTACCAACAGGGCCAATAGTTTTGGGCCCACTAGAAACTCTAAAAAACTGCTCAAATGAGTCAAAATAGCTTATATTTCGGGTTAAACTTTTAGGCCTACTAGTGGCCCAACAAATATGTGACATCTGATGTAGACATCAGATCCATCAAACCCGCTGAGGGCCTCCAACTCAATCACTTCTCCCATCCATTTACCTTGGAAAGTGCGGGAAATGGCAACCACAGTCGTTGGAAGATAACTCTCGTATAATTAAGCTTGCATAGTTTATCTAAGACTTTTTTAGATTAGTTTAATTTGTTTCACTTTCATTCTCTTATGTAAACTTCATCCAAATCCAACTATGAGAGTTGGATGAGGTATAGTGATTTTCGAATTTAGATGAGATAGGATTAGGCCTATCTTGTGATTTTTGAATTTAACAGGGTAGAGATTAGATTTATTTTGAATTTTTTAATTATGCAAGACTTTAGAGTCAACTAAAGTCTATCAACCATGTGTAATTTTCGATTTGCACAGACTTTTGATATTTGAATTATATTAAGCTTGAAGCTTATTTTTCCTCAAGTGTGGTGAGTTATTTCCCTTTTGATCTTAAATTTGATATTGTGTTGAATTAATTTTAATTAGAACATTTGAGTTATTTCAATTGCATTTTTATTCTAATTAAGCATTTTCCATTACCTAATTAAATTTGAATTCCACAATTCAAATTCAATCATTAGAAGGTTCTTTGAGATTTAATTGAAATTCGTGATTCGGCCTAAAATCCCGAATCAAAACTATAATAGCAGATTCATCATCTGAAAACTAAAACTCAATTCATGGGCCGGTTCAAGCACTTCGGTGATAGGGAAGACATGGGCCTTTGGCCCATTAGTTTGGTCCATCAAGAATCTAAAAGACGGAACATATCTCCTAAAAAATGTTTCCTTCAGTTTAAAGTAATAGATACTAAAATTTTGACACATGTAGTAAGCCATGAAGTCCAATTATATTGAATTTAAATTATGAAGTATTCAGAGTATTAAAAATATATATGGAATCAAAGGTAATTGTCACCCATCTTATCTAAATACATTGAAATTAATCATCATTTCTCATTGGTTTGATTTATTAAATATAATGCCTTAAAATTGATTTTAGTCAAAACTATACATTCTATATGACAAAGTTTATTAACTCATATACTTTATCATATTAAAATTTTAATTTCTGTAACAGAAAATACAATACTTTAGTAAAATAATAGAAAAAATATTATATATATATATATATATATTTTTTTTTTTATATGTAAGTGGAGCCTATAATATTGAATATAGGATTGTAGAGCATCTTAAAATCAAAATTATAGTTATTATTTTGGCCTTATAAGATCGTTCCTCTTAAAACAATAAATTTAAAATCTGTAATTTTAAAACCCTTAAAATTCTTTTTTTCCTCTTAATGAACTTACCCTTTTGTTAAAAAAAAAAATAAATACATCTCTTCTCCTTTGGAGAGAGACTGAGCCATTTTATTATTTCATAGTAGTCTTTCAACTATATGTAGTCTTTTTACTTACATGATTATTTATGAATATTTTGATGTGTGAATTGTTGCACTCTTTTTTCTTGCTCTTTACTCTTAATTTAACGATTGACATTTATAAAATTTATAGGCCATTATATTTATTAGTAGTGCCGATATTCACTTGGGTCGGATTGGGTAGGGCAGGGCCGGCCCTGACTATAGATGAAGTAGGCGATCGTCTAAGACCCCAAATAAATAGGCCCCCAAGTCCAGTTCAGTTAAAATGGTCTCCTCATAAATACGAGGTCCGAGTTCAAATCCCGGCTGCGTATAATAATAATAACTATTTTTATTTTTATTCAGTTATTAATAATAATGAAAATAACAATAATTTGAATTATTACTACTTGAAATCATCTGACTATTTTTAACTATTTTGAACTTAGAACACTCAAAATTGAAAATTTATATATTGATAATTTTTCTACTCAATTTAAAACATAGGTTTCTTAAAAAATTAAAATAATGGTAGTAACAATCATAATAATTATTATTATAATTCTCATTTGATTGAGTTTAATAATAATAATAATAATTTTAATTAATAAAGAATCTTTTAAAATATATCTATCATCTAAATAAAGAGAAAGAGAAATCTATATTGAGTTGATAATTTTAAATTAAAAATAATTTAAAGCTTTTAAAATTTGAAGAGGTGAAAAAATATAGCTTTATTTATTTGATCAATGTAGATTTTATTAGAAGTAATATACAAGTATAAATCATTACAATTAAGATAATTTTTAGTTTTTTAAAAAATACAGAAAAATTGAAAAATTAAAATAATAATAATATCTTCATTTCAAATTAGCATTTGCATTAGTGTCGCACTCGAATATGATAAAAGATGCAGTACCAAAAGAATGAACTGCCAAATTATATAAAAAGAATGAATTGTTGTTTTTCAAATGCATGAATTGCTTATAAAATAATGTTGATTATACCAGTTATAGTTACTTATGCAGAAATAAGTTTTCAAAGTTAAAACTGATAAGATCTTATCTTCAGTCTACAATGTCATAAGAAAGTTGAATAGATTAGCTATCTTGAATATAGTAATTTAATTAGTAATTTGCATCTCAAAATAAGAATAAATTTTAAATAATACTTTGTTATAAATTTGATTATGATATTTTATTTAGTTTCACACATTGTAAAAAGAAATTTTATGATTTTATTTTTTGTGAGTATATAAAGGCCCCATCTTAAAAACTCGCCTAGGGTTGGCCCTGGGGTCGGGTCAGGTTTTAATAAATCAAATTTAACTCATGTCAAAAAATATTGAACCAGCCCCGGCCCAACCCAAACTGTTGACCCGAATTACTCAACCCGAATGTTGTTTTATAACTTGATGCACTCAGATCGGATCAGACCATGTCGGGTTGCTTTTAAAATTTTCAACCCGACTCGACCTGAATTTCATGCGAGTTTATTTTTTCCAAACTCGATCCGACCTGACCCGAGATATGCTAAAACATAACTCAAGTGCATTGATTTCTCGGGCCGAGTCATGCGGATCCAAGTTTCACCCTTTTTTTATTAGCATTCTACTTATATCATACTTTTATTAATTTATATATTAATAATCATAAAATTATTATATCTATGTATAATTTTTTTTCAAACTTAGAATATAAATGATGCGTTGAAATGCATGTGATTTTGGAGAATCTCATTTTTAAATCTGACACCTCTGGATTGAGAAAAAAAAAAGGTTTTCGTACAATGTAGCAAAAGCTAAGAATATCATAGGATTGATTGACTACAATAAAGTTCAAAAGAAGCAGAAGGAAGGAATTTCATTGGGTGACATACTCATACAGAATATGACTATTTCATTATTTATTTGGCCTTTATGGGTCACATATTATTATGATTTTTTCCATTTTTTATTTTGTCTTTATTGATAAAATTCATTTTAAGGAGAATTGGAGAATTTTTTACTAATTTTATGAGGAGATACAATGCACACTCATTATTCTCTATCACCATCTATTTTCTATCTATTTTCGTACAAATGAAAAGGATACGTATGCATAAATGAAAGAGATGCAAATTTGGCCAAGCCAATACAAATCAAATTGGGCAGAGTCAGTTTGAGGCAATAATCAACATCAAGTTTACTTAAAGTAGGAGTATGTGTTGGTGTGACTTTCTTCTTAGAGAGAATTAATTTATAATTTATTTTTATCTACAATTATTATGTTGTGAGTCTATGAATCTGAGATTTCTATCCAAGACTTATATGCTATATGTGTTATAATAGAATTGATACGATATAAGTGTTGTTTTTTTTTTTTTTTAAAAAAAAAAAGTGGGTATCCTTACTCTGTATTAGATGAGAGACTAATCTCATGAGCATGTATAAACTTCCATTTCGACATAGGAATATAAATTTTTATCATAACAAGGGACTCGGACACGGTTCATCTTTCACTATTTAAATGATGACAAGTGGTCAAGTCTCTATTGTTATAAAAAAGAAAGGTGTCTTTATCCATTTCTTAACTTTGAATAAGTTGTATTATAATCATTCCAACTCATTACGTAGGACCTTATTTTCCATCTAAATATTTGATTAATGATGGATACATGAGTGGTGCATGCATATAATATAACACATAAAGTTTACCTTAATTTGATGATCCTAGCCATCGCATGCATGGTCCAAAGACTTGCCCATAACTAGAATATAGGTCAGTGTGTATCTTGTTTTGACAACCCTTGTTTTACAATTTTTTAATACAGCTTGAATACCTTTTTTCTTGAAATATTACATTCAAGCGGGTCACATCCCCTCTCCTCATCTTATTCTTGTCAATCATTTTTCATTCCAATTCCCAACAAATTCCCTATATATACATTTTTTTTTATATTTTGTTATTTTTGTTGGTTATTTTTTTTGAATTTTTCAAACATGTCAAGAAGAGTTGATGACTTGTTATTTCAGTCATCGATCCTATAAGAGAGGACAATACCAAAGACAAGATTAAAAAATGGGACAACACTCGAAGCCATTTGTTCTTGATTTATAAGAGTTGGTTTGGCGGTCAATAACCTACCTGAGATGCAGGTGATCTTAGGTTTTAGTTACTCTCAATACAAAAGGGCCACTTTCCATATTATTATCCGGTGTATTGATAAGGAGATTTATAATGTCTCAATAATTAGTCATATATGCTAAAAAAATTGAATACCTTAGACTTTAAAAAGAAAAGCGTCCCATACAGACACCTAGAAAATTTGTCAGCAGACATCCTATTTCAATTTTTCAAGTGAAATTACCATTTTGTCCTCCTGCTACAAATCATTCGAATGATTATTCAGTTCATTTTTTATATCATTCGAATGATTCAGTCGTCCGAAGGACCACGTCAGTGGAAAATGGGTTCATTCGAACGAATGGCTGCTGATGCTACAGTAATGCTGCATTATTTAAATAATAAAATCTTCTTTAAAATTTTAAAGTTATTTTTTAAGCACTGTGTATTTTCAAAATTTCTCAAATTGAATATCCAGACTAATTACGATAGCCTGATAAAAATACTTTAAGAATTCAAGGTTTTTTGACACTCCCAAATGCTTAAAACACAATATTTTATAAATAAGGGTATTCCTCAGTTATGCCAAGATTAAATGAGTTGATTCAGTTCAATAAAGATTAAATTCATTAGATATCACTATCGAATTTCAACTGAATCAAAATCATTTGAGAGAGATCTAAGAGTAAGGGGTAGCGATTTTTGTACTAGGCAAACAGTCAGCCTTCTCCCTTCATACCCGGCTGGAGATATGCAATCCATCCCCATGATATCTCTGCTCTAATACTATAATAAACATATGAATAAAATTTATCCTTAAAAATCGACTTATAAGAAAAGAATGCATGAACATTTATAAATTTCAAGACAGCAAAGATCCTCTCCCAATATGACAATTGTGAACATGGAGTAGAGCTCAAATCCCATACGATGGAGCCCATCCATATGGCTTTGCCTCTTACAGAAACATCATCAAAGTGAGAATGATTAATCTAATATACCTTTGTGCTCTTTATTGTCATTTAAGCTTTTGTCTTCTCTAATCTGGTGCTGATTCCGTATTCTACACTGTTGCAAGAATCATGCCTCTCTCTCTCTCTCTCTCTCTCTCTCTCTCGTTCATGTTGGCACTTGGCAGCAGCAACACTAGCTTCCAAGTAAGACTGATGTCTGTGTGTTACCTTCTCCATTTTGACTTCTCTCTCATGACACCAGTATTATAAATAATTTCTAAATTATTGGATCTTAATCTATGATGTTAGCCGATGATGCTCCATTTTGTCAATTTCTTACCTAGTGTGACTCCATATTCTACACTGTTGCAAGAGTCATGCCTCTCTCTCTCTCTCATTCATGTTAGCAGCACCACTAGCTTTCAAGACTGATGTACGTCTGTCTTATTAAGTCCGTATGTTCGATTGATTTTTAATAAATTCAGTTCAATTCATATTTAAATTTTTTGAGTCCGACTAGACTCAACTCGATCTGAGTTGTTGGCCCGACAATCTGATCTATTTTTAGTCCAAATTTGAAAAATAAAAAAAACCAGTGATAGATTTTTTGTATTTCTTGAAATTTGAGTTGGATCGAGTTAATTTTAAAATTTTAAACTCAGTCCAATCTGAATTTCGTACGATTTTTTTCCCAACCCGACCTTCTCCAGTCAGGTCGTGTTAAAACCCAAGTGAAGTTTCACCCTACTAGCTTTCTCCATTTTGACCTCTCTCTCTCATCCAATGCTTTCTAAATTATTGGGTCTTAATCTATGATGTTTATATTTAGATAAAGCATGAACACAAAGCCTGTCATAAATGTGATGACAAGAAGAATCTCAGCTATAAATTTGGAGTACAGGGCAAGATATGATACAAAATAACGTTGACTTTTTCAGATAATGGAAGTAGGGTTTAAAAAAATGGTTGAATCGAAGACAATTTGGCTGAGTGGACTCATACTTGACTCATTTGGATTTTGATTTTTTATGGGTTTTGGAGCATTGAAATTAAGGTTAAAAATTCGGCTAGGTCCTAGACAACCTAAATAGGTGGACTCAAAATTGATTACTTAAACTCTAAGTTTTTATTTTTTTAAGATTAAGGTATCTAAGTTTCTTAGAGGACCTGGTTAATCCTATGACATGTGCAAACCTCCTTATCTACACACCATCAAAGCATCCGTATCTCAGATAGATTCTTGACCATCAAACAAATTCTCATTGGTTGACTAATTTAGCTTTATAAGTAATTAGAATATTTTAATTCTTCACCCACGGTAGAACCAGGGATACAAATATCGGCCAATATCGGTCGTTTTTAAAAAAAAAAAAAACGAGGAAAGAGAATGGCTAATAACCAAAAAAAAAATGAAAGTTTTTGTTAAAAGAAAACAACAATAATATTAATGACAAAATCACCCATGTATAAAGTAATAAACATAAACTAAGTTATAAATAATTAAATGGCAGCAATGGGCGAATAAGTAAAAGTCTTAAGTTCAATTGTCATTTATTTCAAAGGATCACTCTCATTAAATAATAAGACCTGCTCATATTTCAAAGATTAGTGGGGTCTTTCAAAAAGCTTAGACAACGTGATTATAAAAAAAATAAGTGAACAAGAAATGACACTAGAACAAGCCAAAACAGTGTCAATCAAGCCAATACTTATATCCTTGGGCTATCAAACAACTCAGAATTATTTTAATAATAGAATTTTTTATCTAAGAATATAAGTAGTATGAGATACCATCCATACTAGAACCAATAATTTTTATGCACATCAGTCAAGTTTTAAAACTTATAAGTATGATAGATTCCAACCAAACTGTCAAGCATTAACATTGAATTTGGCACAAGGTTGGCTCGTTGAATTGCCAAGCTCATCCCAGGAAAGTAGGCACTGCCTGAATACAAGATTGGCTTGGGTGGGTAAGTGGCTTAGGCTGCATCTGAATGAAGGGCAGACGGGTGAAAACGAGAGTAACCCTCGATTACTCTTGTTTAATAGTGAAGGGAAAGAGCGAGAAAATCTCAAATTTCTCCTTCCCAATTTACTTTAGAGTAAGTTTTTTTTTTCTCTTCTACTTTTTTCCACTATAATTACCAAATAAGATAAGAAAAACCTATGTTCAAGAGAAACCCCTTTAAAATTTACATCTTATCTAAACGCATTTCTTATTTTGAATTTGAAATAAAGTTCGATCGCAGTTCAATTCGGCTTTGATAACATTGCTATATAAAGTCTATAAGGTCTCAGTGGACTGATTGGATGCTTACTGAGAGTACTATAAGGCTTTGTATCTCTAAATGAAGTATCATTTTTAGTTTTTAGAAATGTATGATGAAGTGTAATGTTGGGAGGTTTTCCTACTCTTGAATGAATAAAATTGATTATCATTCAAAATAGAAAAACAGTACCAGTCTATTTTAGCATTCATAGATTGAGAAAAAGAAATCAGCTGATACTCAAGATATTAGTCAATAATTTTGCCATTTAGAAGAAATACTGATTTTTCAGCCACTATCTAACTACCAACAGGCCCAATAGTTTTGGGCCCATTAGAAATTCTAAAAAACTGCTCAAATGAGTCAAAATAGCCTATATTTCGGATAAAACTTTTAGGCCTACCAGTGGCCCAATAAATATGTGCCATCTGATGCAGACATTAGATCCATCAAACCCGATGAGGGCCTGATAAAAAATGTGCAGGCTCAATCAGATCGGACTCATGAGTTTGTTCTACAAATTTACCAATGGACCGATGGAGGAAAGAGAGGGCCCCGCCTTGAGTTCCACATCAGTGACCCATGATCCGCCAAACCCAATTCATTAATCCAAGTCCATTAATCTAAGCCTAGCCCAAATTCAACTCAACCTAGAAGCCCACTTGCCAAAGACCAGTCCACTTCCATCAAGTCCATGCCCAACATGTCCAAATCCATCCATCTCCATAGCCCAATCGAAACCTACCAAGCCATTTCCTACTTGTCCAAGCCCACAAATCCAACTCAACCACTTCTCCTATCCATTTAGGTTGGAAAGTGTAGGAGATGGCAACCACATTCGTTTGAAGATAGGAAAATAATTCTCATTTAATTAAGCTTGCATAGTTTATCTAGGACTTCTTTGGATTAGTTTAATTTCTTTCACTTTCATTGGCTTATGTAAACTTATAATGATTTTTGAATTTAGATAAGATAGGATTAGGCCTATCTTGTGATTTTTGAATTTAGCACGGTAGAGATTAATTATTTTGAATTT
This sequence comes from Chimonanthus praecox, assembly GCA_022113865.1. Taxonomy (NCBI): domain Eukaryota; kingdom Viridiplantae; phylum Streptophyta; class Magnoliopsida; order Laurales; family Calycanthaceae; genus Chimonanthus; species Chimonanthus praecox. Next base: position 9,504,077 of record CM039095.1, on the reverse strand, counting down.
CGAATTATGCAAGACTTTAGAGTCAACTAAAGTCTATAAACCATGTGTAATTTTCGATTTTACACATACTTTTGATATTTGAATTATATTAAGCTTGAAGCTTATTTCTTCTCAAGTGTGTGAGTTATTTCCCTTTTGATTTTAATTTGATATTGTGTTGAATTAATTTTAATTAGAATTTATTTCAATTGAATTTTTAGTCTAATCAAGCATTTTCCATTGCCTAATTAAATTTGAATTCCACAATTCAAATTCAATCATTAGAAGGTTCTTTGAGATTTAACTGAATTGAGTCGAATTAGAATCGTGTGTGTTCTGAATTTTATTATATTTTATTTAATTAAATTAAGGGCGTTAAAATCCTACTCCCGTACTCCCAATTTCTCATTCGAATAATTTTTTAAGAATGCTCAATTTCTTTAGTGAGGTTGATTTCACTAACAGTCCTATTGATATTGACCCACCTTCATTTTTCTCTTGAGAGTGATCGAGAGATTTAAGAGTGGTGCTTCGGGTTTCTATCATTGAAATTCGTGATTAGACCTAAAATCCCAAATGAAAACTATAATACCAGATTTAAATGCATCATCATCTGAAAACTAAAACTCAATTCATGGGCCAGTTCAAGCACTTCTGTGATAGGGAAGACATGGGCCTTTGGCCCATTAGTTTGGTCCATCGAGAATCTAAAAGACGGAACGGAACATCTAAGCGCAAGTTGCCATCTCCTAAAAAATGTTTCCTTAGTTTAAAGTAATAGATACTAAAATTTTGACACATTGTATGTAGCAAGCCATCAAGTCCCATTATATTGAATTTAAATTATGAAGTATTCAGAGTATTAAAAATATATATGTAATCAAAGGTAATTGGACCCATCTTATCTAAATACATTGGAATTAATCATCATTTCTCATTGGTTTGATTTATTAAATCTAATGCCTTAAAATAGATTTTAGTTAAAACTATACATTCTATATGACAAAGTTTCTTAACTCATATACCTTATCATATTAAAATTTTAATTTCCGTAACAGAAAATACATTACTTTAGTAAAATAATAGAAAAAAATATTTTTTATAAATATTTTTTATATGTAAGTGGAGCCTATAATATTAAATATAGGATTGTAGAGCATCTTAAAATCAAAATTATAGTTATTATTTTGCCCTTGTAAGATCGTTCCTCTTAAAACGATAAATTTAAAACCCTTAAAATCTGTAATTTTATTATTTTATTTGAATTTATATATACACGGCGGCGGGTGTCTCTACCTGCATGATCCCCCTTGTCTGCAGATCTCTCTCTTTTCAGGGCGCTCTCTATTTTGCTCTCCGTAAACCCCCCCTCGCCCGATTGCTGCTGCTGCTGTTTCTCCTCACATTTCCAACAAAACTCCAACACAAAGAAGAACGAAGAAGGAGAAGAAGGACGACATGACGGCCTTCACCACTACATTTTCTTCTGGTTGTTCTCGGCCCTCTTTCTTCTTCTACCGTCAGACCAGGCCTACCTCGTCTCCCGTTTCTTCTCCTTTGCCTTATTTTTCATTCCACTGCGGGAAAATCCGCCCCAAATCTCTTTCTGGCCGCGCTGCAAAGCAGCAGACAGGCGCCACCAAGAAGAGATCCAGGAAGAAGAGGGGTTCCAGTGGAACGGTCCCTGTCCAAGACGCTGACGCTTCTGCACAGCCTGTCACCCAATTCCACCCATCTCCACTACCCAAACCTCCTGCTGGCTTTATACTAGACTCTCATGGGAGAGTCCTTGCGGCATCTTCCACGCACCGCCACCATTGTAAGCAGTTGTGTTATCATCTCCTTTCATTTGGGGTTCTATCTAATTTAGTGTGGGTTTAATGAATTCAGTTCTTTTGAGGAAATTCTTTCACTCCATGGTAGTGATGACCGCTTTAGTACATGAGAGTACTAAATTCTTTCGCTCCATGGTAGTGAGGAAATTCAATTGGGTTGCTTTTTGAATTGGTGTTTTGTAATGAATTTCAGCTCATTTTGGTAAGATCCTTGATTCTGCAATAGCAATTGCTACAACTTGTACATGTATAGTGGTCTCCTTCAGTTGGGTTTTCTTTTACACTTTGTGTTTATTTGATTAATTTCAGTTCTTTGAAGTAAATTTTTAATTCCTAGGTAGCTGTTACTTGTCAGTGCAGCTGGTATGTGTATAGTCATCTTCATATACTTGGGTTTCTTTTTTAGTCACTCTTTTCCATGAATTTCAGTTCGTTGAAGTAAAAGCTTTGATTCTGGGATTAGCAGTTAATGCAATTAGCCAATTAATGCATGTATAATCATCTGAATGCAATTTAGTTTCTTTTTGAATCATTTGGTTGCATCAATTCAACTCTGAGGAAAATTAACAGAAACAAGAAAGTGATGTTTGATTATCTGGATTCATTCTTCTTGAAAATGTTGTGTGGTGGTCATCTTGAAAGTTTAGTTCCATCGTCAGTCATTAGACATACAGCTCAAAGTTGGGGACATTCTGTTCTTCCCTGGACTTTGGCAAACTAGAGGGACCTGATTTGCAGAATCCAGGAAAATTTACAGTTATGGTCTGTTATATTTCCCCATTTCAACCTAGTCTAGAATTGGTTTCCTGGAAAATGCCTTCCTCACTTATTTAAATCTTGAAATAAGCCCACAAGAGATGTCATTTTTGTACTTTGAGGGATTATGTGGTATGGCGTGGTTGATGAAATAAGCAGGAATGGATGGTGTACTGCCTCAGAATTTTTCATATACTGAACTTTCTTTTAAAAGTATACATTGATGACGAATATGATGCAGTTTTTTTGGGACATTTAGTTGTTTGTCAGAGATAATGGTATGCTATTCTTTTTTTCCGATGTAAGCCAGCAAAAATTTGTTCCCTTTGCTTCAGGAAATATCACTTGTTTAATGCTCTGTTTAGATGTCTTTTAAAGTCACAACCCACTAGTTGCGAGTGAGTGGTTGGTCCACAGTTATTCTAAAGCCAATTGGCTATGCAAAGAATCCTATCTACATCCAAGGATGCATCAAGTCCCAGAACTGCATCAAGTATGTTAGAGCCATGTAAGTAGAATCTAAAAGCTACCAAAATATAAGAAAAAATTGGATGTTATACATGGCCATTGGTCATATGTTTTCAAGTTCCTCGCTCTTATTAGAAATTTTGAGGTTTGTATGTGTGCCACAATGAATGCAAGTATTGGATAGAACAACTTTAGAAAAGAAGAAGAAGGTTGTCATTGTTTGGATGGGTGGTTGGGCCTAAACTTTAGTTTTTATAAATTGACAATCTTGTCTGCTTAATGGATTGTGCCATACAGTTGTCATATGAACTTATTTCCTGTTTCGTGGGACTAATCTTATGAAAATGATATTTAATTCAATGTCCATCATTCCACATTGAATATTCATAAGAAAAGCATTTCAGGTTGATGCTACCAATAATTTGCCCTTAGAATGCGTAATCAGGAGGGTTTTCAGAAGCTCACAAGGAGATGAATGTATGCTGTTGTGCCCTGTTGATACGTAAGTATTTGATTTTTCAGTTGTCTTGCATTCTGGAAGGATGACCTTTTGAGGCGGGTAAATTTTGTTTTGCAGGCCTGTCCAAATATTGAAGAGCACAAATTTTGAGGGGTGGGCAGCAGTATGTCTCCAACTGTGTCATGATTTGGTTGTGCTTTTAGTACATTAAATAATACCCGTAAAGGTTGAAGGTCTTGAATATTTTCATAACTGACAAATGACATGGTTCTTTCATTTTTGAAAAAAAAAATGTGTACAACAATATGAAATCTGGATTTAAAGAAAAAAGAAATGTAAGTAAACTCTCATAGTAATTAGGGATATCACTGCAGATTCATGATTCTGAGCAGCAACTCGTTATTGTCATCATTATGATCAAAGACATTTATCCCATCTATCTAGGGTTATCACTCATAATTAGGGATTTTGAATTTTTTTTCCATAGAGTAAGTGCCTATTTGTACATTCCTATATTTCGTTATTCCAATGTTGTCTTTGCAATCAAATCTTAAAAATCTTTAAATCTGGTAAGAAATTTAATTATATCAAGAAATTGAAGTCCTTTATTCATGCTATATGTACCTTGCTTTTCCATTATCGTAATAGGGCTGTCTTTATTTAATTAGTTCTCTGTCAAGGCTTTCAAAAGATTAAGTCAGGAATCAGAATTATGTCTCTAATGGAATTCAAGAGTGTTATTTAGCAGTTTGCCACATATTTACTTGAAGGAATATTCTCCTTCCTATCCAAAAGAAAAAAAAAAATCCAATGCCAATTGGACTATGTGCATCCAATGCAATTTAATTGTTATCATATTAATGTGACTGGTCAATGATGAGGAAGTTGAAGCTATCATACCATCTGCCACTTATGCACTTGCCAAGATACATGTGCATCTTGTTCTCAGCGGGTATTGATCTTTATCTATGTCGAAAAAGTCCCTTTCAATTGCAATTGTAGATGAACACTTGGCATCCATTTCTTAGGAGAGGAATAATAGACATTGAGGAAGGACTGACACATCAATCTTGCAAATTCTGGCTATTTTCAAACACAGGATCATTACATGGATGTTATCTAATAAAAGTTTCAAGGGATGGAACGATTCAGATTTTGATAGGTGTTGGAAGAAGTGTTTGTAGTTCTGTGGATGGCATCTCACTGGAAAGTGCTGTGTACTGGTTTTGTTACTGCACTATTTGATTAGTTATCTTCTAATTTTTCTTGGAGAATGTATTCTCTTTTTTCTGTAGTAAAATTTATTTGAAATAAAGTTTTTGGCGTATTTTTTTGTAATAAAGTTTTGTTACTAGTAAAAAGATGAGCTGGGGAATTCCTCTGTTTTTCAAAAAATATCCACCACCGAAGCTTGCTCCTTTGATCCAACATAAAGTTAGGTCTCAAAAGAGTAGGTCTGGTATAATTTAGTTCATTTAAATGCAGCATGGACTCTGATTCAGCTTCTCTTGTATGTGGTGGAACCATTTGTTTGATGTTTAGAATGTAATCAAAAGCACAAGACCAAGCTCAAGAGTTTTTTCTTTTGCTCTCAGCTGCTTGTACTTCTCTTTTTCAATAAATTTTTTATGTTCTCTCAAAAAAAGAGAGTAACAAGTGGGGAATCTAGCAAATTTGATTAAAAATGTTGTGTAAGAGTACACAATTACTGATAAAGATAGACATTTGACCTTCTTACGAAATGATTGATTATGAAGTTTTCGCAAAGAAGAAATTACCATATGAAAATTGGGTAATGTCTTAATTAAGATGATGAGAAATCATCACGTTTTAATTACGATAAGAAAGTATTAAAGTAAATTTTGTGATGGCCCCAGCCCAGAGGCCCAATGGGGAAGAAATCACTGAGTTGGGCCCGTGTCGGTCCGACCGACGGCCAACAATGGAATGGGCCTCTGGATGTGGGAAAAAGTCCCACATCGCCTAGGAGATGGAAATTTTAGGGGTTTATAAGTGGGAGCAAGCCCTAATCCAACGCAACATGTTTTGGGCCTGTGAGTTGGACCAGGCCCAATGTAAAGCCGTGCGGGCTAGTTTAGGTTTAGAGTGGAGAATATTTTGCGGGTCGAGTCGGGTCAGAGTCGTTATAAATTCTTTCTCTGATTGACTTATCATAATTGTATATTCCATTATTGTTAGTTTCCCAAATCAAAAAATTGTATATTGAGTATTGATTGACTCTTTCCTCTTTAAGAGGTATGTAAATTCTATATATTTACATATCAATGAGAAAGACAATAAGCCATTTTCCATAATTCTTCAGAAAGAACCCCATCATAATTATTACTATCATCATCACCATCAGAGTGATTCATCCAATCTAAGATTTGGCACTTATAACTGGATGTAGAATACTTTTTCTATGGGTTGAGTACCTAGCTGAAATCCATTAAGACTCGAATCAGCATCCCTCTTGTCGCTACAGAGAACACTTGTCATTTGCTACATGCTCGTGTCTGCCACAACGAAAAGTTTGAATATATCCATATTGAGTCATGTTGAACATCAGACATATTCATGCATTATCTAAATGGGCTTATATCCACAAGCTTATGAGGCCCGAATACAAACATGGGAATGGACACTAGAAGTGGGGACACGACCCAGCACTTTTCATATGTTTTGCAATTATTTTTTTAGGACATGAGTATTCCCGCCTCACATTGTATGTGCGACTGTGGATTTCACAAATATGTGTAAACGTCTCAATCTACATAGTGATTAACTCTACTGAAAGTGGCCTCTTGGTATTGAGGGTGAATCGAACTCGAAACCCCGGTTCATGAGGTAGGCTTCTTGACCGTTAGACCAATTCATGGAAAAGAAAATATAAAGTAGAGTCTAATGACCTTATATAAAGAATCACATTAAGTTAATATAATTGATTTATGATGTTTGTGAGATTTAATTTGAATTGATATATTTAACAACAAAGTGGAGTCTAATGACCTTAGAAAATGAAATAAATAATTACTGATGCGATAGTTTAAATGAAATCAGCCACACTAAATATCTATGGCCATTTGAGTTAAGCAGATAAAGTAAGGGGTTGAAATATAGCATTCTATTAACTTTAATTTTATTTGCTTAAATCTAAATGATAAAGATCTTTTGATAATATTTCATTCATTTTGATAAGGTTAGTAGATAAAATAAAATGATACATGTTATTGGAATTGAAATTGAGTCACAAAAACTCGTCTCGATATTTTTTATACAAATAATTTAGATTCATTTTTTTTTATTGGATGACGGGTAGTCCATTTCCCCTAAAATTGTTTTCATGCATTTATATCTTCATGATCTTATTTTGAAATGATATAAATATTGTTGTTTTTTATAATAAGAGATATTAGTATATTTTCACTATTTAGATGGCAACTAAATAGAGAATCCCTTATTATAAAAAACATCAATATTCCTATCAATGTCTCTATTTATTTAATGAGAAATTTCTTTTCTTGATTTACACTTATTTCTACATCTATCACACCATAAAAGGAAGCTTTTGGAAATTGAATGACCCCTAATCACATACACAAGTCTCTTCTTAGGAAAAGTTAAGACAGAGTGGTACGGGAGTTTTCACTGACATTTAGTGTTGCTTTTTGCCCCCTTGCGGCTTTGTTTCTGGTCTGGCCCGGGTTGTGAGCGTTTTGCTTTTGCTTGCTTATATTTCGAGCCCATTTTTGTATATTTTTCGGAATCTTTTCCCGCTTTGAATGAATCTTACCCATCGTAAAAATAAAAAAATAAAAAAGTTAAGACAGAGTGAAAAAAAAAAAAAAACTCTATTCGTATGAGAGTTTATTTTACAATGAGACTCCATGATACTTCAACATGAAAGAGGTGACAGGATACACTGTAATAGTATAAGGGTGTCTTTCATCTTCTATTTCTTCTCCTTCAAGACAATACCCTGCATCTCTTACTTTGGAAGTGGAATGTCTGCAAGGTCCTCTCTATATGGAACAGCATCCATGCCATGGTCAATGTTACTTTTATGGAATTGGTCACTCTCCATTTGGGTTTGAGCAAAAGCCTGCAGCTTGGGTGTTGTATCTATGAATGTTACAACTCTGTCTTTTCTGAAAGTTAAGTAAATAGCGAAGAGAACGTAGATCGCCATGAGAGGGAAAACAAGAAGGCCGATGAAGACATTGGCAACTTTGGGGAGGCTGTTGTGTATGAGCCAATCCACAAAGCTAGTGGTAAGATAGTACACATTGATTCCGAAGATCATCAGCCCAAGTAGCCATGAGACTATGATAATCTGCAGCAGAAAGGACTCTGTGAGAAGAAAAGAAAAAGCCATTTTTATTGAGAAATTATAGTCCGGTCTGGGGGTTGTTCGACGATAGTTCAATTATCTCTCCCGTACATTTGTGGTCAATGATAAAATAAGCGGATTTTTATATGTTGCGAAGGCCAATCCTTGCCTCTAATCTCATTCAGCATCCATGATATGCTGATTACAACAATTGGGTTATTTTTTTTCAGAAATTAAGGTGAACATTTTAGTATTCTGAACAAGTTTTTGAGGAGAAAAATCCCATGCCATCCATGGATGGAGTAAGGTAAGACATTGTCATTGTTCATTTGGTTTGATCATTTTAATTATCCCACAAACATGACATGATCATAAGTTCATTCAGTGGTGGTAAAGTCTCATGATGTAATCTAAGTCATCTCTGTACTGCCGACCTCCCACAAAGGCAAGTGAGATGTATTTAAGCAGAGATGTAGTTCTTTCTTATTTTATTTTTTAATTCAAGGTCTACCAACTCCACTTCCTTGCCATCAAATTCGCTCTTGGATTGGTTTCTTAAAAACAAGTCAACCTTCCCTAAGTAACTACTTCAGGTAGAGAAAGGGATGGAAAGAGAAATTGCTTCAGTAATGTCTTGGATCAAACAAGCAAAAAAGAACAAAACAGAGAAATTTTAGTCATGTCAGATATCACTGAGAAAAACATACGTAGATCGAGTTCACGTGTGGACCCATCTTTGTTTTGCTGCTGCTGAACTTGAGTAATGGAATGAGAGTAAATGGAAGTTCAAAAGACAGAATCATCTGCACAGACAAAAGCAAGAGGCCAAAGAGACATGAGATTAGAAGAAAACAACCAAGAAAACAAATGGCCTTGTTTGTAAGAGATGAGATACCGAAGCTATGATGATGAGTCGGCCAGCACCCGATGAGCCGCTGATGATAGAGACAACCAGACTAGGTGCAATAGCAATGCACCGAGTCAAAAGATTGCTGATCCATTTCTTCATCTTTAGATCCAAGAAGCCCTGCTTGTTCAATTGGGATTAGATTAAAGACTGGATCAAATTAAAAGTAAAACATAAAAGAATTCATCAAATTTCAGTTGCTTCACCTGCATGATAAATTGCCCAGCATATGTGCCGGTTATGGTGGAGCCCTGCCCTGAAGCCAGTAGTGCAATAGCATAGACTGTGGAACCTGCTTTCCCCAGTACATTCTGAAAAGAGAGAAAAAAGAAAGATGAAGGAAAACTGAATTATTTGATTAGATCTGTTTTGAGTTGTTCATTTCAAACTTTAGGGCCAGTTTGGATCCTTGAGAGTGAAATTCAAAATTGGGCAGTCATAAATTACCTAATTTACAACCTAGCGGATACAAGTATTTCTATATCAACAATAAAAACAAAAACTAATTTATCCTTCAATTTGGGCTTCAGGAGTAATTCACAAATGTGTAATTTGCAGTCAGAATTGATTCAGTTTGCAGATAAATTGATTATGAGTAAGGCTTGTTTCGATCAATTTAACAAATAAGATCCCTCTAGGATGAACATTTCTTTTTCTTCCCTTAAACAGGATTGTAACTTGACAGAGTTCAAACACAGCATTTTCACTGAGGTACTTGAAAGAAAATCTCCATGTTTGTCAGTGAAGCTTGTGTTGGGATCGTGTGGCTCGAATTGATCGGTGTAGATACCCATAACAACTGGACTCTATGAGAGCCACGCAGTCATGCTGATTTGGGTAATTGCTATGTGAATGAATAAGAGGGATATTAGGAGAAAATCAAGGAAGTTTCCAGCGGCAATGCAATGGAATTGTGTGGATGCTTTTGGAGGATACACGGTCTTGTTGTACACGGCAATAAGAGGAAAAATAGGGATTTGCTGTGTACAACATGGAGGAGATTTTCCTATTTATATTGGGATAGGCTTCATTGAAGCATTGCCTTTTTGGCCGATTGCCTTCATTGGCCGCATGGAGGCCACCATGGAGAAGCAGTTCTTGGCTGCAACTAACACACACATGGTGTGTGTGTGTGGCGATCTGGCTGGGGCCAGCATATGAGCATGGAACAGAGTGGCTTCATGAGAAAAGGCATTCTCTGGCCACCTTGGTTGAAGGTCATACAAGCAGCAGCTATTGGTGTTGTGCTGACAACAACATACGAGCTGAGGATTGCTTGCTAGGGTCCTTTGGGCTGCCAACGTGGTAGTGTGTGGGATCACACCATGTGGGGAGATCCAACGAGTGGCTGGATACATGTATGTGTCATACACGACAATGCACTAGGGGAGCGCAAGAAGCGGAGAGGAGCAATACAGAAGTTGAGTTCACTATTCTGAGTATGAGAGAGATTCACATCAATTGAGAGGTGACGTCGGTATGTTGTATACATAGGTGTACAAGGGGCTCGGAACTTCGGGTTTAGGTCAAGGGAGTCATTATGTACATGTATCTTTCTCTTTCATATAGTGAATATTCTGTCGCTCCGTGGACGTAGGACAGGTGGGCCGAACCACGTAAAATCTTGTCTTATGGTGTGCTTATTTATTTTCCCGTTAATTTTCTTATTTATTCCGCTATAAGTGCTCACAAGTGGTATCAGAGCCAGGTTGGAGACCAGGGACTCGGGGGTGAATGGAATGAACGAAATTCAGCACTAGACGAAACAGACGACTTTGCAGAAGGGAAAAGTAGCTGAGGGGCGCTTGAGGACTGCGGCCGAGATGGAACGTACAGATCTGATGATCTGCAGTCTGGATCGACAGGTGGAGTCATCAACAACAACCAATTCAGGAAGAGGCTGCTGGGTTTTCAGTTGGGAAAACTAGCAAGAGGGTCTGGCTTGCATGGTGGCTGAAAGGCTGATTCAGTCCAGAAGATCAACGTTGGGTGGAGGCCATGTATAAGTTCTGTTGGCTGCAACTTGGGCAATTTACAGGCAGTGTTGTGTGAAGGTAGGAGACACACGAACCCAGAGAGGAGGCTGGCTGTATGAGAAGCTGAGACAGCAGTGTTGTGGCAGCACAAGAAAGAAGGAGTTGTTGCAAGGTGGAGCAAGCAACCAGATCGGGTGTTGTTCAGTCTCAGCAGAGAGAGACAAAACAAAGGGCTACCAATGTTTTGTTACTGCTGTTTTTCAGTCGGGAAAATCAGCTATACAGCAGCAAGGGTCTTCATCGTCGGGACCGTCCTAAGAAGGACGGAACAGTGTAATGTTAGCGTTACGCGCGGAAACAAGAAAAATCGAACGGAAATAAAAACACAGCACAACACAATATTTTAACGTGGTTCGGCCCACCTGACCTACGTCCACGGAGCGACAGAATATTCACTATAAATGAGAAAGAAATACATGTACAATATTAATGACTCCCTTGAGTCATGAGCCCAAACTCAAAGTCCCGAGCCCCTTGTACACCCAACTATAAGACACATCGACGTCACCTCTCAGTTGATGTGAATCTCTCTCATACCCAGAATAGTGAACCCAACTTCTTTGTTCCTCCCTCTGCGCTTCCTGCGTCCTACGAGCAATCCCGACATGCTTCTCAAACGCGAGCGTCTCCGATGATGGTGTGTCCCACACACACACAGATCTCCACCTCTGCTCTGGCGAAGGGGGTTCCTCTCTCCAGCCGCACTCCTGCTGGCTGTCACTCACAGATCTGACAATCCAGATCTGCAGCGGTATTGCACTGTTGCTTACGCCCCTCTCCTGCCATCGAGTTGTCCTCCAGACAGTATCAGATCTGCGGATCCTTCTTGAAGGCACATCTCCTTGATGAGAAGCCCACGGCCAAAAGGCCATCCCCTTTTGGTTCTTCTCTCTCAATGCCCTACCTGAATGCCGTGTGTAGTGTCCCTCTTATAGGCAGCAACCTGCTGTTTATTGCTCCACACCTCATCGCAAGAATAAGATAGAATCTTATTCTACTGGCAATCTTCCCTGCTGGCTGCCGTGTACCCTCTCTAAGAAATAGCAGTTTCTTATTACAACCTGCTATTCCACACAAGGCAACTGCCGAGAACTCCTCTTGCAATTTAGCCGAAACTAATTTGTAGATTCTATATAATCGGTCCCTTCTTAATTACTTCTATACAGTCAGGCCTTATCCCCTTGCTAAGAATAGGCTAGACAAGTATTAAGTAATTACCGATGAATACTCGGAGGAATTGAGCCACCGTCAACAATCTCCACCTTGGCGAGAATTCCGCCAACCTCGCGGAGACTATGATCCTCCACTGCAAATGACCACTCACGGCCTTGCTTCACCTCACTCCACCTGGAGCCACAATTCTTTTACTCACAATTTCTCAGCCAGTCTTTGGAAACACCCACCATGTTTCCACGCAGAGCACCAAAGAGACCACCTTCTCTTAATGCTATCAGCGCCCACTCTGGCCGACCCCTGTGCTGGCTGCTTCAAAGAAACCCAGCCAGATCTGCACCTTCCCAAAAACACAGCAATATATGAACTGTTGTATGTGTTGCCCTCTGTCCTCCAGACTCACTGCCTGAATATTGCCCACCGTGATTCCAACGATACTATCGATCGTAGCAGCCCTAGGCAACTGTGTCTCTGTCTTGTGGTTTCATCCCATATACATCACTCCATGATGCATATAGAAACACCACCCATCTCCACATGCAAATACCATGCATGTACTTCCTGCTGAGACACTTGTTGTCAACGTCCAACACAAAACAGTTGCACTGTAAGTTACCATGCAGTCAATGGTAACCTATTGCCTCCTCTTTGTTGATGGCATGAGCGCAACTCCTTTTCAGCCTGGAGATCTGTATGCACAAACAACAACTCCCTCTGAAAATCAAGTGCGCTGGCTGCACCTTAGTGCTGCACTCCTCTCAGCAAGCCCTCCAACAGCGTCTCTGCTGTATGTGATGAACCCACCTGCTCTATCACCTCTTTGTAGTTGCAGCGCTGTAGTGTATTCTCAATGGAACTTTTGTTCTCAAGAACGAAAACCCTTCATATTATCACTGCTTTCAACGGAATAGGCAGCCTCCGTATTCAAGGCCTCTTTGCGACGATGCTGATGCCTCCACCTATGCCAATAGAATCTGCAGAACACTCTGCAATCCTTGGTGTTGTATTCCATTCACTTACGACAACCTGGTCTCCAACCAAAGCTACTGATACCACTTGTTAGCGTTACGCGCGGAAACAAGAAAAATCGAATGGAAATAAAAACACAGCACAACACAATATTTTAACGTGGTTCGGCCCACCTGGCCTACGTCCACGGAGCGACAGAATATTCACTATAAATGAGAAAGAAATACATGTACAATATTAATGACTCCCTTGAGTCATGAGCCCAAACTCAAAGTCCCGAGCCCCTTGTACACCCAACTATAAGACACATCGACGTCACCTCTCAGTTGATGTGAATCTCTCTCATACCCAGAATAGTGAACCCAACTTCTTTGTTCCTCCCTCTGCGCTTCCTGCGTCCTACGAGCAATCCCGACATGCTTCTCAAACGCGAGCGTCTCCGATGATGGTGTGTCCCACACACACACAGATCTCCACCTCTGCTCTGGCGAAGGGGGTTCCTCTCTCCAGCCGCACTCCTGCTGGCTGCCACTCACAGATCTGACAATCCAGATCTGCAGCGGTATTGCACTGTTGCTTACGCCCCTCTCCTGCCATCGAGCTGTCCTCCAGACAGTATCAGATCTGCGGATCCTTCTTGAAGGCACATCTCCTTGATGAGAAGTCCACGGCCAAAAGGCCATCCCCTTTTGGTTCTTCTCTCTCAATGCCCTACCTGAATGCCGTGTGTAGTGTCCCTCTTATAGGCAGCAACCTGCTGTTTATTGCTCCACACCTCATCGCAAGAATAAGATAGAATCTTATTCTACTGGCAATCTTCCCTGCTGGCTGCCGTGTACCCTCTCTAAGAAATAGCAGTTTCTTATTACAACCTGCTATTCCACACAAGGCAACTGCCGAGAACTCCTCTTGCAATTCAGCCGAAACTAATTTGTAGATTCTATGTAATCGGTCCCTTCTTAATTACTTCTATACAGTCAGGCCTTATCCCCTTGCTAAGAATAGGCTAGACAAGTATTAAGTAATTACCGATGAATACTCGGAGGAATTGAGCCACCGTCAACATGTAATACTGTTCAGATCGGCTGTCAAGATATAGAAGGACACCTGTTAAGAAGAGGCTGCTGTTTGAAGAAAAGAGATTCAGCGCAGAGGGTTGAATCTTATAGGAGAAGACTCAGGCAGCAGAGAGAGGTACAATAAGCGTGAGACACTCGGTATCAAAGGAAGAGCAGAGGCTGCCAGCGTGGGAAGAGAGATCCAGTGTGGATTCTCAGGCAGCAAATAGTGCTCGACCAACAAAGAGAACAACCCACGCCAGATCTGCGTGGTTGCCTGCAGAGTGATTGAATGTTGGTGGGATACACTACATAGATCAACTGACAATCAGTCAGCTATATCAACAGAAGGTGCGTGTGTGCAGTGTGAGGGAAGAAAACAAGAGAGCAGAAGAGGCTGCTAGACCTGTTGCAGTCTTGTTGTCCGTTCAGGAGAGAGATACAGCAACGCATGCAGAACAACAGGTGAGCACCAGAAAGAGGGTGCAGATCTATGGAGATCAGATCTCCAAAGAGACCTGGGAGCAGGTGGAGCATTCACATGCACACCATTAGAGAAACCAACAGACGCCAAGAGAAAGCTGCTGGTGGGTGCTAGACGCATAGCCAGGAAGAGAGGGCAGCGAGTACTAAGAGAGCACAACAACAGCAGTAGGAGCCAGAGCAAGCGCCCACTGCAGGTGGAGTTCTCGCCAAGGTGGAGATTGTTGGGATCGTGTGGCTCGAATTGATCGGTATAGACACCCATACAACTGGTCTCTATGAGAGCCACGCAGTCATGCTGATTTGGGTAATTGCTATGTGAATGAATAAGAGGGATATTAGGAGAAAATCAAGGAAGTTTCCAGCGGCAATGCAATGGAATTGCGTGGATGCTTTTGGAGGATACACGGTCTTGTTGTACACATTTTTCTCTTATTGCCGTGTACAACATGGAGGAGATTTTCCTATTTATATTGGGATAGGCTACATTGAAGCATTGCCTTTTGGCCGATTGCCTTCATTGGCCACATGGAGAAGCAGTTCTTGGCTGCAACTAACACACACATGGTGTGTGTGTGTGGCGATCTGGCTGGGGCCAGCATATGAGGATGGAACAGAGTGGCTTCATGAGAAAATGCATTCTTTGGCCACCTTGGTTGAAGGTCATACAAGCAGCAGCTATTGGTGTTGTGCTGACAACACATACGAGCTGAGGATTGCTTGCTAAGGTCCTTTGGGCAGCCAACGTGGTAGTGTGTGGGATCACACCATGTGGGGAGATCCAACGAGTGGCTGGATACATGTATGTGTCATACACGACGATGCACTCGGGGAGCGTAGGAAGCGGAGAGGAGCAATACAGAAGTTGGGTTCACTATTCTGAGTATAAGAGAGATTCACATCAACTGAGAGGTGACGTCGGTGTATTGTATACATAGGTGTACAAGGGGCTCGGGACTTCGGGTTTGGGCTCTAGACTCAAGGGAGTCATTATGTACATGTATCTTTCTGTTTCATATAGTGAATATTTTGTCGCTCCGTGGACGTAGACCAGGTGGGACGAACCACGTAAAATCTTGTCTTATGGTGTGCTTATTTATTTTTCCGTTAATTTTCTTGTTTATTCCGCTGTAAGCGCTAACAGCTTGAATTTGATATGTTAGCCTTACCTTAAACAAGAAAGATGCAGAGTCGAGGGTGAGATCACTGCATAGGTTGGCGTTCTCTTGAGAGACGTTATTGGCAGAGCAAACAGTGCCAGATACAGATACCACTGCTAAATTGATGAGAAATGCCACAAATAGAGCAAAACCGCTCTCCATAAGGAAGTACCTGCATGCACTCTGAAGTAGACATTTGCAAAATGCACACCAGTTAGTTCTTAATCTCAGCTGTAGTTTTCCATTCAACTTTCTCTAGTCATGTTTATAATCTATTCACTTACATTGATCCCATTGACCGATTGCGGTGGTTTTCTCGAGAGAACAAGAGCTGAATGCAGGAACAGGTTATGCCTGTCAAAGTTTTACAAAAAAAGAGGACTAAGCTAGTATGAGCATTTCTGTGTTGAACAAATAAAAAACATGAAGTTAAGTTTGTGATTATGGATTGATTGAAGTCTTACGGCGTGACGATGGCACCCATGAGTGCAATGGCATCTCCAGTAGCACCATGGCCACTGAGTTTTGGTATGAACATCCCCTTCATAACCTCTGATGCAGGAGGCTGTACATAGGCCATCTCCGCAAAATAACACCCGGCCATGACAAACACTAGAATTGAAATCAGAAGTTCCAATTTCCTAACCTGCATCAAGTAAAAAAGTTATAGGATAGTCACAATTATCACCCATTAAGGGAAAATACATATAGAAATAGGATTTCTTGCTTCATAACTTAATTGGGACCGTTCCGATTGGATTTTATGTCTCCTAATTTATCGAATGAACTGAATTCATACCAATGGAGTTCAATTATAGTTAACTCACCCCATATCTCTGCAATCCCAGTAGAAGGAGAGTACTGAGTCCTGTGATTAGAACTCCAACCCAAACAGGAATGTGAAAGAGAATGTTAAGTGCAAAAGCTGTCCCAATTACTGCAAAATAAATACACAACTCAGGCAAATAGTCCACATTATTTAAAAATCATTGCTTTAGAATTCCTACCTTCGGGGATATCGGCTGCAATGACTGCAACCTCTGCAAGCACCCACAGGCAATATTTAACATATCTTGGGTACTCCTCTTTACAAAGTTCTGAGAGATGCTTCCCTGCAACAAATATAATTCAGAGGAACTGATTGTAAGATCTCATTTAGTCTTATTTGGTAGGTTTAGAAAAATTAATGTATAATGATTTTTTATACCGGTTGTTACCCCGAGATTTGCTGCTAATGACTGGATTATGAGGACAAAAATCATTCCAATTAGAAGCACCCAAAGAAGCTGTCAGTAGACCAAATACAAATGAAGGATTTTGTCAGCTTATCAAGTATTGGTTACCAGGAAAAAAATGTATTTTCATGAAGTCATGGACAATGATTCCATGCATATATCTGTACAAACAAAAATCCCATCTCTCTAGAGTCGGTTTTTCGAGTTTTCTTTCTTTATTTGATCTTATCATAAACCATACCATGCGTGTACATATACATTATTAATTTTGTTTTCCAACTTTACCTCGTATCGATGATTAGCACCAGCTTGTAAATCAGTCTCAACTGTCATTTACACCATCAAAGTTGAGAAAGAGGAAAAGTATATAGAATCTTCAAAAAGAAATCCATGTATTAGATAATAGGAAATGTGTAGAGAAGCCTACGGTTGCCCGGATCAAGATAAGCCAACGCCACAAGAAAACCCGGTCCAACATGCGAGAGGAACTTTCTCCACCCAGCTTCCTAAAGATCAGAACATAAACTCAAAAGAAAAGTTTAGTAGATTTGCTATGAATTGAGAGAGGAACAGAGAGAGACAGAGCACAACCTGGTGCTTTAGATCCTGTTGTTCATTACTGGTAATGTTCTCTTCTACTTCGAGCGACGCAATGCGATTACTCCCTCTCCAAGAAGGATTGTCCCTTCCAACTGCTGTTTCTTGATTGGCCATCTCTCTTTTCCTGTTGTCTATACCCAAATCCTTGCAGTTCACTAGCCCACAATCCAATCCCAGCTGCACATAAAGAGAGTAACCATTGTAGATGTAAAATAGAAGACAATGAAATGCCCATGTATTGGAGATTGGGACGGCAAGTTGACTGTCATTTTCATTAATCTTTTTTCCAAAACCAAAACTAAATAACGGACTCAGGTAGGTTCGAATGTCCCTCTTCTTCTATTCTAAATGGGATCCTTTTCAAGTTTTCGACCCATGATTTCTAATTTTCTATTGCATGGCATTTTCCTTAGTTAGGATTCGAATAAGAAATATAAATATCATTCCAGTTGTTCAATATAAAATAATTAGTAGATAGTGATAGTTAACGACAGTGTAAGATTCATGAATCAGAACAAATCTCTTTCCCTGACCAGTAATTTAAATTTTCTTAAGGAGACCAGTGCGTCACCACTGTTTAAAAATTAATGGCAACTAAGAGACTTATCTGCAAATGACAGTAGCAAGTTAAAAAACCACAATGGCAGTCATTTTGAAAGAAGAATGATTCGTTAACTAAGCATTAGTTGCATGTGAGACGGAGAAACTTATTCTTAAATTATTCTCCATTAAGGAATCATTCGAAGCTGCAGTTAAATAAGTTCAGAAGTTTTATTATTATTATTTTTTGTTTTAGTTTGATCTTTGGATAAGGGACTCAGGTCTGAATATAATGAAGCTTATTGTTTTTGAGAAATTAAAAAGGCAATATAGAAATAGTAATAAGATTGATGAAGGCAAAAATAGTATTAAGTTGAAAGCTAAAATAGTATTAAACATTCAATGAATGGACCAACTAAATTTCCATTCGAAGTGGTTCCTCACTGAAGACGTGGTACAATCAGTGTGTAAGCTAGTTTTTGATGAAATTAATTTCTAGATTTAAATGAATTAAATCTTAATATGCAAATCCAAACCAACAATAAGTATATAATTAACTTAAATGTTGAATTATAAAGTGGAAATGCAAGAATATTTTAATTCAAGTAAACAAAAGAAACTAGTAATTAAAAAAAAAAAATCAAAAGATACCTTAATTCGAACTTGGAACTTCACTTTTCTCGAAAAAAAAAAAACTGTCTTACAAGCACACCCACAGGCTCTAATTATAAGCTTAGGGGTGTTGAAATCCAAAGGTAAACTAAACCCTGGTTGGTGTGAAAACTAAGACTGCATTTGAATGGGAGTAAAAGGGGTGATGAGGAGTAATCCTCTGTTACTCTTGTTTAGTAATTGAGAGATAATAGGATAACACCTTTCTTTACTTCTCTTTTTTCACTTTTTGAATACCCTTTCCATAGGATATTTATTTTGAATATCTTTACCCTTGGATGCACCCCTTAAAATTTACCCTCCATCCAAACACAGCCGAAATGATAGGTGCACGGGCATGCCAACTTTTGGAGAAGGAATGAGTGTTCCATGCAGCGGAGGAGAGAGAGGGAGACGTCCAATGAGAAAATGACACGCGGGAGGTCAACCAATGAGAAGCTTACAGGTCCATGCGCCTAAAGTGCAGTGAAAAGAGGGGAGAGAGTCTTCAGGGAAAAAATGCTAAATGGGAGAAAAAGTAGGTGATTTGCGCATGCATGCTTGTGGACCACGGCCTTATGGATGGCGTCCGTATGCATCAAACACACCAATTTAGAGCCTAATTTAGCTAGATTAGTCACAACTTTGTCACAGTAAAAAATGAAATAATTTCCTCTCATTTTCATCTATCAATGTAATGTCCACATCAGAGATACGTTATTTCCATTAAAAAGTTAATCATATGAACTATTAAGGAAAAGGAAAAAGTAGGGCTGCAACTCGAGTCGATGGGTCGGATTCTTTAAAACCCAATCTGACCTGAATTGATATTTATGGAACGTGGCTCAAATTCTCGACCCGAACTTATCAACCCGACATGAGCCAAATTCTAACTCAAATCCATCCGAATTCTGATCCGATCCGCATTTTGAACTCATTTTAGCCTAACTTTAGCCGAGTCGGGTCGGGTTGGATTAGGTCGGGTTAATTTGTAAAATCCTCAATCCGACCCGATCTGAATTCCATGCGCATTTTTGTCTTCTCAATTAGACCTACCCGACCCGATTATCCGAAATTCTCAATCCAACTCGTATGATTTCTCGGGTCGGGTTTAAACTCGACCCAAGTTGCAGCCCTAAGAAAAAGGTTGAAAAATAAGCAAGAGTTTTGATTTGCAACTCAGTTAAATGCTCATTTTAAAAAAAAAATAATGAAAGAAACTAATAACAAAAATTGTCACTCCACGTTAAAAACATAGTTAATAATATCCACAGATACATATATTGTACTGTCCGATATGTATATTTTCAAATTTTTTATTTAAAAAGAAAAAAGAAAATCAGAGATATTATAAAAAAAATCACCTAATTTTTTTGAAAGGATTAAAAATAAAATGTGAATAGATATATTAAAAAGTGATACTTTCTTACTATATAAATAGATTAAAATTTTATCTGTACTTTGAAAATTTGCACTCTTTTGTTAAGAAAAGTTAATCAAATTTTAAAATTTGTCAAAATTATCATAAGATGAAGCTGGTCATAGGTAGGTTAAAAAAAAAATCCACTTTTTGGCAAAATTTTTAAATTTAGCCCATGTGAATTTCTCAAAAATTAAAAATATGGGCTTAGATTTAGCAAAATAGCCAAAATATCGATCAACAATATTTGTAATCTATTGGAACTTAAATCTTAGTCCTATGATAGGGATTAATCTATTGCATAGCATCACATAAAGTTATAATATCAATACCAATTGATTGATTAAATGATGCAATTAGAATTTTTTATAATATTTCATCCTTTCTTTGAAAAACATTTGAAAATCTCAACTTCGTAACTTTAAAAAAATATTTGAATATGTAAATGATCTATATTTAATGAAAAAATTACAAATCTATGAAGACCATAATTTTCTGAATTTTCAGAAATTTTCAGAAATTCTTAAAAAAATACTAAAAAAGAAAAATATTGACCTATATATTGCCCCCAGCAATTTTTTCACCCTAACTAAAAACATAAAACTAAAGTTTCTTCACTTCTAGACAACATTACGTTTTCTCTAAATATTGCAATGAAATACAAATAAAATTAAGTGTGCTTTTAGCAACTTTGGGTCTCTAGATATTAGAACTTTCAATCTCTAGAAAATCAAATATTTTTATGTCTGGCAGCCATTAGACAAGGGTCAAAAATTTGGCAAATATACATCGCATCAGCCACTATCGGCCGATATTGCATCAAGCCATCAACCATTTTCAATTTTTATTTTATTTTTTCAAAAAAATACTGTTTCAATCTTTTTCATGTTGGATTTTGTATTGGGTGTGATTTGAAAAGGTTTAGAATCCGGTTCTTCAAGTGTGAAAGTTATTTGTCAATTCCAAACTTATTTCTCTTAAAAATTGATCATTTTGAGTTATTTTCATCATTTTTTTTTAAATTTTTGCTCTACGATAATTCTAATTTTGAGGTTGTTTTGTGAAAAATATCTAATGCAATAATATTGGGTGCTTATGTGTGTGCATGCGGGCATGCGTGGAAATTGAATTGAAATGTCTTAATGTGATTGATATAGTTTGTAAGGGTATCTATGTGATTTTTCAAGGTTTTTTTTTAAATAAAATTTAACGAAAGTCAGGTTTTCGAAGATAATATCCATTATAGAGTTTCTTGTGACATGATATACACATGTTTATAGAATTGATTAAAAAACCTTTAATATGATTGATATAGTTTTTACCGGACTCTCGCTTTCTGAGGTAGATTCAAATGTCCCTCTTCTTCTATTCTAAATGTACAACTTTTCAACCCATGTTTTCTAATTTTTTATTGCATGGCATTTTCCTTAGTTAGGATTCCAATAAGAACTATAAATATCATTCCACTTCTTCACTATAAAATAATTAGTAGATAGTGATAGTTAACGACAGTGAAAGATCCATGAATCAGAACAAATCTCTTTCCCAGACCAGTAATTTAAATTTTCTTAAGGAGACCAGTGCGTCACCATTGTTTAATAATTAATGGCAACTAAGAGACTTATCTGCAAATGACAGTAGCAAGTTAAAAAACCACAATGGCAGTCAATCTGAAAGAAGACTGATTCGTTAAGTGAATTGCTTATACTAAGCATTAGTTGCATGTGAGACAGAGAAACTTATTCTTAAATTATTCTCCATTAAGGAATCATTCGAAGCTGCAGTTATTAAATAAGTTCAGAATTATTATTATTATTATTATTTGTTTTAGTTTGATCTTTGGATAAGGGACTCAGGTCTGAATATTATGAAGCTTATTGTTTTTGAGAAATTAAAAAGGCAATATAGAAATAGCAATAAGATTGATGAAGGCAAAAATAGTATTCAGTTGAAAGCTAAAATAGTATTAAACATCCAATGAATGGGCAAATGAGGGGTTAAAATTTGATATCGGCCGATATTTTTTTCTCTCCTCTTTTTTTTTTTAAGAAAATGACCGATATCGACAAATATGATACGGCCGAGACATCGGCATATTGCCCAATTCAGACCCCCCCACCAACCAAATTTATGTTCGAAGTGATTCCTAACCGAAGACGTGATACAAACAATCTTATGGTGTAAGCTAGTTTTCAATGAAAACAGTTTTTAGTTTTAAATGAATTAAATCTTAATATGCAAATCCAAACCAACAATAAGTATATATTAACTTAAATGTTGAATTATAAAGTGGAAATGCAAGAAAATTTTAATTCAAGTAAACAAAAGAAACTAGTAATTAAAAAAAAATTCAAAAGATACCTTAATTCGAACTTAGAAGTTCACTTTTCTCGAAAAAAAAACTGCCTTAAAAGCACACCCACAGGCTTTATTATAAGCTTAGGGGTGGGGAAAACAAAGGTAAACTGGTTTGAAAATTAAAGTTGCGTTTGGATTGGAAGTAAAGAGGGGTGATGAGGGTAATTTTCCATTACTGTCATTTAGTAATTACGGAATAATAGGATAACACCCCTCTTTACTTTCCTTTTTTCACTTCTTTCAAAGTAAAAAATGCCAAATGGGAGAAAAAGTAGGTGATTTGCGCATGCATGCTTGTGGAAGTCGTTTTCCATTGTTAGTGATAGAGTTGACTTAGCAATGACTCAAGTGGGTCCCTCATGCTCTCAAGTGGGCCACGGCCTTATGGGTGGGGTTCGTATGCATCAAACACACCAATTGAGAGCCTAACTTAGCTAGATTAGTCACGACTTTGTTACAGTAAAAAATGAAATAATTTCCTCTCTCATTTTCATCTTTCAATGTAATGTCCACATCAGTGATACGTCATTTCCATTAAAAAGTTAATTATATGAACTATTAAGGAAAAAGTAGGGCGGCAACTCGGGTCGGGTGGGTGGGATTCTTTAAAACCTAATCCGACCTGAGTTGATATTTATGAAATCTGACCCGACTTGATCTGAATTCTCGATCCGAACTTCTCAATCCGACCCGCTCCGAATTCTAACCCAAATAAATCTGAATTTTGATCCGACCCGTATTTTGAACCTATTTTAGCCTAACTTTAACTTGGTCGGGTCGGATTAGGTCGGGTTAACTTGTAAAATCCTCAATCCGACCCAATCCGAATTCCATACGCATTTTTGTTTTCTCAATTCGACCCGACCCGACCCGACCTGATTACCTAAAATTCTCAACCCGACCAGCATGATTTCTTGAGTCGGGTCAAAACTCGACCCAAGTTGCAGCCCTAGGAAAAAGGTTGAAAAATAAGCAAGAGTTTTGATTTGCAACTCAGTTAAATGCTCATTTTAAAAAAAAATAATGAAAGAAACTAATAACAAAAATTGTCACTCCACGTTAAAAACATAGTTAATAACTTAATAATATCCACAGATACATATATTATACAGATATTTATATTTCTTATTAGAATCCTAACTAAGCAAAATGCAATGCAATAGAAAATTAGAAATCATGGGTTGAAAACTTGAAAAGGATCCCATTTAGAATAGGAGAAGAGGGACATTTGAACCTACCTCACAAAGCGAGAGTCCGGTAAAAACTATATCAATCATATTAAAGATTTTTTAACCAATTCTATAAACATTTGTATATCATTTCACAAGAAACTCCAAAATGGATATTATCTTCGAAAAACCGACTTTCGTTAAATTTTCCAAAAAAAAAAAAATTTTGAAAAATCACATAGACACCCTTACAATCTATATCAATCACATTAAGACATTTCAATTTAATTTCTACGCACGCCCGCTTGCACACACATAAGCACCCAATATTATTGCATTAGATATTTTTCACAAAACAACCTCAAAATTAGAATTATCTTAGAGCAAAAATTCAAAATGATCAATTTTTAAGAGAAAGAAGTTTGGAATCACAAATAACTTTCACACTTA
Source organism: Chimonanthus praecox (assembly GCA_022113865.1). Classification (NCBI taxonomy): domain Eukaryota; kingdom Viridiplantae; phylum Streptophyta; class Magnoliopsida; order Laurales; family Calycanthaceae; genus Chimonanthus; species Chimonanthus praecox. The sequence goes on along the minus strand of CM039095.1, from coordinate 9,480,040 downwards.
AGAACCGGCTTCTAAACCTTTTCAAATCACACCCAATACAAAATCCAACATGAAAAAGATTGAAACAATATTTTTTTGGAAAAATTAAAAAAATTGAAAATCGTTGATGGCTTGATGCAATATCGGTCGATAATGGCTGATGCGATATATATTTGCCAAATTTTTGACCCTTGTCTAATGGCTGCCAGACATAAAAATATTTGATTTTCTAGAGATTGAAAGTTCTAATATCTAGAGACCCAAAGTTGCTAAAAGCACACTTAATTTTATTTGTATTTCATTGAAATATTTAGAGAAAACATAATGTTGTCTAGAAGTCAAGTTATTGCTTCAAGAAACTTTAGTTTTATTTTTTTAGTTAGGGGTAAAAAAAATCTCTGGGGCAATATATCGATCGATTTTTTTTTTTTTTATGAATTTCTAGAAAATTATGGTCTTCATGTTCATTAAATATAGGTCATTTACATATTCAAATATTTTTTTGAAGTTACGAACTTGAGATTTTCAAAAAAAATTCAAAGAAAGGATGAAATATTATAAAAAACTCTAATTGCATCATTTAATCAATCAATTGGTATTGAGATTATTACTTTATGTGATGCTATGCAATAGATTAATAACTTAATAATATCCACAGATACATATATTTGTAATCTATTGGAACTTAAATCTTATTCTTATGATAGGGATTAATCTAGGGAAATGATTTGCGCACTTCCGATTTTTACAGCGGGTGCACCCCTTACTAGTGAAGTTAGCCAATATGTGACCTTTTCTTTCACCCTCTTGACTTTAGAGTCCGAGTTTTATTTTACAACGTCTTCCGGTTCCCGTTCGTAGATATTTTGATTTTAGATTCTCTATGGCTTATGGATGAAGAAGATGGAAGGAGAGAGGCCCACAGCAGCGGTAACAACAGCAGCGAGCTCTTTATCTGCTTCCTCCATGAAGATCTCCTCCAAATCCATTCTCAACCCGGGTAGAACCGACAATTTCTGGGATGGGTCATGGACTCTGCCACCGTCTCTCAGTAGAAGAGGATGTTTAAATGACTAAAACTACTAGGAGAATGATCACTGACCCAATACTGTTGCATTTACCAAATTGATTCTTCTTTTACAGAAATAAGTCTAAATACCTTCCTATTCTTGTTCTTATGTTCATGGAAATTGGAAACCCCCACCACACCACTTCACTTCCAGTAAGGCCAGCGAGATGAGTGCAATACCTATGATGAGTAGGTATAGAAGGAAGGTGATATTTAAGGTTTGTACTATGAACTGCCATGAGAAGAGGGAGAGCACAGGGAGGAAGCAGTACATGATGAGGAAGGGAGAAGTAAAGGGGTAGACTCCGACGTTGAGGTGGGCCAATCGTTGTAGGAACTTCATTATGAAGGAAGCAAGGAGGGCATTGTTGGGGGAGAAGAAGATTTCAACTGGTTGTGCATGCGGTGGCCCGTCACCACGTCACCATAGATTAAGTCTACAAGACTACAACTAGATGGCATATGAAAGGTTGCAGAAAGAATTTACCGTGAATGGACCGAGATGGAGAGCGCTGGGATGGCAGAAAGAAAGAGAGAGGGACTGCCGAATGACTGCTCACAAACTGGAGAAGAAGAGGCTTTCAGAAATAAAGTACTGAAACAGGAAACGAGAGAGAACATGGATGTGGAATGACAAAAGAAAAGAAAAAAATCCAAAAGTTAAGTAGGGACAAATTGAAATTTCATATCTGCACTATCTGTATAAGTTGGGAGTGTACAAATCATTTGCCTTCCCTATTCTTGAATTAATAAAATTGATTATATATATATATATATGATACATCCAGGGGTGATGATTGCACCATGGTCGAAATAGATGAGTCTACTTTAACATTCATGGGTAACAAAATAGAAAAACAGTACCAGTCTATTTTAGCATTCATATTTGAGAAAAAGAAATCAGCTGATACTCAAAATATTAGTCAATAATTTTGCCATTTAGAAGAAATACTGAAAAATTGTAAGATTTTTCAGCCACTATCTAAGTACCAACAGGGCCAATAGGTTTGGGCCCATTAGAAATTCTAAAAAACTGCTCAAATGAGTCAAAATAGCCTATATTTCGGGTTAAACTTTTAGGCCTACTAGTGGCCCAACAAATATGTGCCATCTGATGTAGACATCAGATCCATCAAACCCGATGAGGCCTGATAAAAAAATGTGCCGGCCCAATCAGATCGGACTGATGAGTTTGTTCTACAAACTTACCAATTGACCGACGGAGGAAAGAGAGGGCCCCGCCTTGAGTTCCACATAAGTGACCCATGAGCCGCCAAAGATCAATCCACTTCCATCAAGCCCATGTCAAAATCCATCCATCTCTCATAAGCCCATTTTCCATAGCCCAATCGAAACCTACCAAGCCATGTCCTGCTTTTCCAAGCCCACAAATCCAACTCAACCACTTCTCCTATCCATTTAACCACATTAGTTGGAAGATAGGAAGATAGTTAAGCTTGCATAGTTTACCTAGGACTTCTTTGGATGAGGTATAGTGATTTTCGAATTTAGATGAAATAGGATTAGGCCTGTCTTGTGATTTTTGAATTTAACATGGTAGATATTATATTTATTTTGAATTTCGAATCATGCAAGACTTTAGAGTCAACTGAAGTCTATAAAGTATTAACCATGTGTAATTTTTTATTTTACACAGACTTTTGATATTTGAATTATATTAAGCTTGAAGCTTATTTCTCCTCAAGTGTGGTGAGTTATTTCCCTTTTGATTATAAATTTGATATTGTGGTGAATTAATTTTAATTAGAATATTTGGATTCTTTCAATTGCATTTTTAGCCTAATCAATGCATTTTCCATTATCTAATTAAATTTAAATTCCACAATTCAAATTCAATCATTAGAAGGTTCTTTGAGAATTAATTGAATTGAGTTGGATTAGAGTCGTGTGTGTTCTGAATTTTATTGTATTTGATTTAATTAAATTAAGTGCATTAAAATTCTACTCCCGTACTCCTAATTTCTCATTCGAATAATATTTTAAGAACGCTCAATTTCTTTTGTGAGGTTGATTTCGCCAACTGTCCTATTGATATTAGACCAACGTTCATTTTTCTCCTGAGAGTGATTGAGAGATTTAAGAGTGGTCCTTCGGATTTCTATCATTGAAATTCGTGATTTGCCTAAAATCTAAAATCAAAACTATAATCGCAGATTTAATTGCATCATCATCTGAAAACTAAAACTCAATTCATGGGCCGGTTCAAGCACTTCTGTGATAGGGAAGACATGGGCCTTGGCTCATTAGTTTGGTCCATTAAGAATTTAAAAGAAGGGACATCTCAGCTCAAGTTGCCATCTCCTAAAAAATGTTTCCTGTAGTTTAAAGTAATAGATACTAAAATTTTGACACATTATATGTAGTAAGCCATCAAGTCCCATTATATTGAATTTAAATCTTGAAGTATTCAGAGTATTAAAAATGTATATGGAATCAAAGGTAATCGTCACCGATCTTATCTAAATACATTGAAATTAATCATCCTTTCCCATTGGTTTGATTTATTAAATCTAATGCCTTAAAATTGATTTTAGTCAAGACTATACATTCTATATGACAAAGTTTATTAACTCATATACTTTATCTTTTATCTTATTAAAATTTTAATTTCTGTAACAGAAAATACATTACTTTAGTAAAATAATAGAAAAATATATTTTTTATAAATATATTTTATATGTAAGTGGAGCCTATAATATTAAATTTAGGATTGTAGATCATCTTAGGGTAAAAATTCATTTTTATTCATCAAATTTCGATTCCTCAAATTCAATGGTAAGATGACTATTAATTTGAATGGATTTTAACTTGATGTTTAACATTCACTTTGATGGCAAATTCTTTTTCTCAAAATCCACACACTTACCTATTTGATAAGATGGAACCTATTGACCCATCACATATCACATGTCAAAAATGCAAAAAGATTCACTCTCCATCATTCTATATCTAATATGTGTAGATTGAGAGGTTTGCAATGCCTCAAAAATTAATCATTTGAGACGTCTAAATACCTTAATCTTAAAAAATATAATAATGTGCTAAATAGTTGGCCCCGTCATTGAATGATGAATCAAATCAGAGATCAAACTACAAGATTTAGAGATCGTCTCATCTCTAATGTGAGAATTTGTGAAATATTGTTAGTAGGGATAATATAAGGGCTCCAAGAGAATTACAAATGCATAGGCAAATTTGCTTTCAATAAATCTATTTCCCATGGGCTATTTGAACATCATAAGATCCAGATCATTTCACTTAGTGAGAATTGGATTGCACTCAACAAACTATTCAATAAAAAATTAGATCATTTCAAAATTTTATAAGATTAAGAATCTATTCTTAGAAATTTTATTATCACTCTTCTCAAATGACATTAATATGTAGATTTGACCTATGATATTTTTTTGGCACAAACAAGTATCTTTATCACTAGGCTATAATAACTTGTATAAGAAATTAGACCATTTCTCGATTTGTGAGTAGGGATTTAAAAATCGGTTTATTTCTCTCTCCTCTGATATCAGTATATTTCTCTCTCCTCCGATATCAGAACCGTGAAAAAACCGTGAAAAACCATAAAAAACCGTGAAAACCCATGAAAAACTGCAAAAAACCGTGAAACCCGTAAACCCTGAACAGTTGAAAACCGTGAAAAACCGTGAAAAAACGTGTAAAAACCGTGAAAAACCGTATCGGTGTTTTAAAAAAATAAATAAAAAAAATAAATAATTAAATACCGATATTGTGGCCGATATTTCGGACCGAATATCAGCCATATCGGCTGATATTCGGTATATACGGCCGATACTTATCGTATCGGCCGATATTACTCGGTCTTAAAAAATCGATATATATCGGCCGATACGATATGTATCGACCGATATTTGAACCTTTGTTTGTGACATCTTGTGGCTTATGCCCTTAACACCAAAGGATATAGTTGTATAGAACATATCATGTTCAAGTAAGGTTTGACCTACACATATGCTAAAATAACTTATTCATCCCATTTTATTCAGGCTATGAAAGGTAGTTGTGGGCAAAAGCAGAGAAATCAGCTGATATTCAAAATATTAGTCAATAATTTTTCCATTTGGATGAAATATTGCAAAATTGTAAGATTTTTCAGCAACTATCTAAATACCAATCGGGCCAATAAATGACCTGTCTCCCTTGACACCAATGGATATAGTTGTCTGGGACGGCTCAACTCTATGGCAAATAAGGCAACTGCCTTATGCCATCCGATAAATGCCCTATTTGTTTGGATGAAATGAAATATAGAAAAATAAAATTTTTCAAATGTTTAATTTTTAGTTCTTTCCTGTTGTATATAGTAATAGAAATTGAACGCTCAATTCATAAAGGAAAATAAATTCACGCTTTCACCATGTAGCGGATCGTGACGTGTCAGTGTCACCGATTCGTCACGAGGCGAGGTGTTATAGTATGGTACCAAGTAAGCAAGGGGTGTCATCAGCTTACTTGGTATCAATTTCAAAAATGTCTTATTTAAATTTTTTGTCTTAGACCTCAACTTTTGTTAAACCGGACTAATACTTGTACTATAGAACAGATCCTCTTCATGCTAAAATAACAGATTCATCCCATTTTATCCATGCTATAAAATTGTGGTTTTAGATCTTATTCTGAAGGTGATTGTACGCAAAAGCACCATCACTATTTTAAGATTATATTATATAAGTAAGAAAGATATTTATACATCTACAACTATTTGAAAAGTTTTCTAAATTATATAATTCAAGCTATTAAACCATTAAATATAACAAATTGTCAATTTTAATATTATTAATAGAATAAATTAATATATTTTGGACGAATCTCAATTTAAGATGACAAAAACTACTGTCTTCATTTGAAAATAGTTTCCATCCAATATATCCATACAAACCCTATTTAAGTGTGAAGAATCTGTCATAGAAGACCTAATTTTGACATATGGCACCTAATAGGTCACTAGATCAAATACATAAGTATATAATATTTCAAATTATTTTTTTTTTCTGTTAAAAGTGATTGTTAACTAATGGATCTAGACATGATACATAAAAATAGATTTAACACAATGTCTTGATTGGAAAGATAAAGAACAATGAACAAAATGGTGATAACAAATTTGAAAAAAAAAACCTACAAATCACGTGTATCAAATAAGTTCAGAGAGGATTGAACCTATAACATCTAATTTATTCTTAAAAATTTAAGTCAATTGAGCTCCATTCATACAAACTACAATATTATATAAAAATATTGTGGGATCCATTGACCCACAAAATATCATATAAAAATATTTTTCAATTATTTTAGTAAAGAAATTTCTTATGTATATTTAAAACCATCATAGTTTGATAAATCTATGTTTTTGGTGAGTGAATTTCAAAAAGAATCATTTAATTAGCTATTGATTGAAAACTAAAAAGTGTTATAAATCATGAAGTATTTTGATAATGATCTTTTTAAATTATGTGATTATTGGACTCACTATTAGATAGATTAAATGAGAGAGGTGTGATCAACTTTAATTTGATTCATCCAACTGTAAATTAGTTATTTAAAAATTAACAAATAATTCAAGTTTTTTATTGGCGAGCTCTAAATTTTTAAATAACACCACTTTAAATTATAGTTATTATTTTGACCCTATAAGATCGTTCCTCTTAAAACAATAAATTTAAAACCCTTAAAATCTGTAATTTTATTATTTTATTTAAATTTATATATACATGGCGGCGGGTGTCTCTACCTGCATGAACCCCTTGCCTGCAGATATTTCTCTGTTCAGGGCTCTCTCTATTTTGCTCTCCATAAACCCCCCTCTGCTGCTGCTGTTTCTCCTCACATTTCCAACAAAACTCCAACACAAAGAAGAACGAAGAAGGAGAAGAAGGACGACATGACGGCCTTCACCACTACATTTTCTTCTGGTTGTTCTCGGCCCTCTTTCTTCTTCTACCGTCAGACCAGGCCTACATCGTCTCCCGTTTCTTCTCCTTTGCCTTATTTTTCATTCCACTGCGGGAAAAGCCGCCCCACATCTCTTTCTTGCCGCGCTGCAAAGCAGCAGACAGGCGCCACCAAGAAGAGATCCGGGAAGAAGAGGGGTTCCGGTGGAACTGTCCCTGTCCAAGACGCTGACGCTTCTGCACAGCCTGTCACCCAATTCCACCCATCTCCACTACCCAAACCTCCTGCTGGCTTTATACTAGACCCTCATGGGAGAGTCCTTGCGGCATCTTCCAAACGCATCGCCACCATTGTAAGCACTTGTGTTATCATCTCCTTTCATTTGGGGTTCTATCTAATTTAGTGTGTGTTTAATGAATTCAGTTATTTTGAGGAAATTCTTTCACTCCATGGTAGTGATGACCGCTTTGGTACATGAGAGTACTAAATGCTTTCGCTCCATGGTAGTGAGGAAATTCAATTGGGTTGCTTTTTGAATTGATGTTTTGTTATGAATTTCAGCTCATTTTGGTAAGATCCTTGATTCTGCAATAGCAATTGCTAAAACTTGTACATGTATAGTGGTCTCCTTCAGTTGGGTTTTTTTTTTACACTTTGTGTTTATTTGATTAATTTCAGCTCTTTGACGTAATTTTTTAATTGCTAGGTAGCTGTTACTTGTCAGTGCAGTTGGTATGTGTATAGTCATCTTCCTCTACTTAGGTTTCTTTTTTAGTCACTCTTTTCCATGAATTTCAGTTCGTTGAAGTAAAAGCTTTGATTCTGGGATTAGCAGTTAATGCAATTAGACAATTAATGCATGTATAATCATCTGAATGCAAATTCTTTTTGAATCATTTGGTTGCATCAATTCAACTCTGAGGAAAATTAACAGAAACAAGAAAGTGCTGTTTGATTATCTGGATTCATTCTTCTTGAAAATGTTGTGTGGTGGTCATCTTGAAAGTTTAGTTCCATCGCCAGTCATTAGACATACAGCTCAAAGTTGGGGAAATTCTGTTCTTCCCTGGACTTCGGCAAACTAGAGGGACCTGATTTGCAGCATCCAGGAAAATTTACAGTTATGGTCTTTTATATTTCCCCATTTCAACCTAGTCTAGAGTTGGTTTCCTGGAAAATGCCTTCCTCACTTATTTAAATCTTGAATTTTTTTTTTTTGATTTGGTGGTAGTATTCAGTGCGATTAGCCCACAAGAGATGTCATTTTTGTACTTTGAGGGATTTTGGGAGGGATAGTGTGGTATGGCATGGTTGATGAAATAATCAGGAATGGATGGTGTACTGCCTCGGAATTTTTCATATACTGAATTTTCTTTTGAAAGTATACATCGATGACAAATATGATGCAGTTTTTTGGGACATTTAGTTGTTTGCAGAGATAATGGTATGCTATTCTTTTTTTCCCATGTAAGCCAGCAAAAATTTGTCCCCTTTGCTTCAGGAAATATCACTTGTTTAATGCTCTGTTTAGATGTCTTTTAAAGTCACAACCACTAGTTGCGAGTGAGTGGTTGGTCCACAGTTATTCTAAAGCCATTTGGCTATGCAAAGAATCCTATCTACATCCAAGGATGTATCAAGTCCCAGGACTGCATCAATTATGTTAGAGCCATGTAAGTAGAATCTAAAAGCTACCAAAATATAAGAAAAAATTGGATGTTATACATGGCCATTGGTCATATGTTTTCAAGTTCCTCACTCTTATTAGAAATTTTGAGGTTTGTATGTGTGCCACAATGAATGCAAGTATTGGATGGAACAACTTTAGAAAAGAAGAAGAAGGTTGTCATTATTTGGATGGGTGGTTGGGCCTAAACTTTAGTTTTTAATAAATCGACAAGCTTGTCTGCTTAATGGATTGTGCCATACAGTTGTCATATGAACTTATTTCCTGTTTCGTGGGACTAATCTTATGAAAATGATATTTAATTTAATGTCCATCATTCCACATTGCATATTCATAAGAAAAGCATTTCAGGTTGATGCTACCAATAATTTGCCCTTAGAATGCATAATCAGGAGGGTTTTCAGAAGCTCACAAGGAGATGAATGTATGCTGTTGTGCCCTGTTGATACGTAAGTATTTGATTTTTCAGTTGTCTTGCATTCTTGAAGGATGACCTTTTGAGGCGGGTAAATTTTGTTTTGCAGGCCTGTCCAAATATTGAAGAGCACAAATTTTGAGGGGTGGGCAGCAGTATGTCTCCAACTGTGTCATGATTTGGTTGTGCTTTTAGTACATTGAATAATACCTGTAAAGGTTGAAGGTCTTGAATATTTTCATAACCGATAAATGACTATGTTTCTTTCATGTTTGAAAAAAAAAAAATGTGTACAACAATATGAAATCTGGATTTAAAGAAAAAAGAAATGTAAGTAAACTCTCATAGTAATTAGGGATATCACTGCAGATTCATAATTCTGAGCAGCAACTCGTTATTGTCATGGTTATGATCAAAGACATTTATCCCATCTATCTGGGGTTATCACTCATAATTAGGGATTTTGATTTTTTTTCCATAGAGAAAGTGCCTATTTGTACATTCATATATTTCGTTATTCCAATGTTGCCTTTGCAATCAAAATCTTAAAAATCTTTAAATCTGGTAACAAATTTAATTATATCAAGAAATTGAAGTCCTTTATTCATGCTGTGTGTACCTTGCTTTTCCATTATAGTAATAGGGCTGTCTTTATTTAATTAGTTCTCTGTCAATGCTTTCAAAAGATTAAGTCAGGAATCAGAATTATGTCTCTAATGGAATTCAAGAGTGTTATTTAGCAGTTTGCCACATATTTACTTGAAGGAATATTCTCCTTCCTATCCAAAAGGAAAAAAAATTCCAATGCCAATTGGACTATGTGCATCCAATGCAATTTAATTGTTAGCATATTAATGTGACAGGTCAATGATGAGGAAGTTGAAGCTATCATACCATCTGCCACTTATGCACTTGCCAAGATACATATGCATCTTGTTCTCAGCGGGTATTGATCTTTATCTATGTCGAAAGTGTCCCTTTCAATTGCAATTGTAGATGAACACTTGGCATTCATGATTTTCATTAGTCTACCCCTCCTCCTTATACCTGCAACTAGCAACCTCTCCTAGGCATACAAAGTGCATGTCTTATAATACACTTTTTAAGTGTCCCCTGAACTGACAATTTTCTACCTTTTAGATGTGATACCTCCTCAATGATAGTGAGTGTTTTTATATATAATGGGAAGAAAAGAGAGAGCAACATTTATAGCTTTATAATGAACTGTAATACCTTTTCCTTTTTCCACTCATTCAATCAGGGTACTATTCCATTTTTTTTAATGGTTTTACTACAAGTGTTTCGTTCTCTTTTTAATCTTTGAGCAGCTTTCATTAACAATATGGAAATGGAAAAATGATAGCAGCTCTTATATAAGCTAAATTTACAAGAAAACTGAAGTGAAATGAAATAATTAGGAACTTATATGATATCATAGAAGCTTATATGATGTCCATTTGTTGATGGGACCAGTGGCTTCAGTAGCTATGATTGTGATGATTATGTCTAAATGTCATTTTAAATTTTATGATTTTCTCTTAGAACACTCATTCTCACTTAGCTCTCGATGTCCCAATCAGATTTTGCTATACTGCACGAGGAGGATTCTGTTATTCTGAAGAGGACATACTTGAGTTTCGAACAGGCAAGACTCTTTCGCTTCCACCCCCACCCACTCCATTTCCTTTATGTCATGGATGTTGTCTTCGTCATCTCTATGCTTAATGAATTCTGTATTTAGTCAGTGTGTAGTGAAATTTTATTGAGATGAAATTTCATGGTGAAAAATTCTAAAGATGTTATATCTGTGTTTCCCTAAATCAAATAATTATATTTGCATGTTTATAATGCATTATCGAACTTTATCTAAGAACTGTTTGCATGTTCATATGATCTTATGTATTTATGGAGTTACGTACGATAAAAGACTTCAAAAATATATATTGACAGTTTTCACCTTTCTATCTAAGAATATTCCCTAATACTATCCCTGACATTTAAATAATACTTGTCCATATGTGTTGTCAAATTGAGAAAATTAAAAGGGTGGAGTTGTAATTGGAGTTGGACAAATAAAAAAGGTAATATTTGAGCTTTGGGGTATAATCTATGGACCATGACTATATAATCTCTTGCATATACACAACAGAAGTGATTGTGGAATTGATTTAGTTGTTTATGATATTTGCCTTTTGTATATCTTCTTAACATTTTTAGCATGAAGAGATCATGCAGATGATGGTCAAGAGATAGATGGTTTACCCACTGAAGGCATAGAGATAACTTGCTTTCATCAGGTGACATTGCATAACTTTACAATTCTCTTGTTATATGCTGTTCTTAAATGAACTTCTATATCATACTTGGAATGTTGAAGTATCCTTTACTTGAATGTTTAATCTTTTGTATCCTTCATTTGAATGTTGAAGTAGCCTTTATTTGATTCACTGAAAAAGGAGAAAAGATGCGGCAAAGGAGAGATGGGCTTAGGAAAAGGAAAAAAAAGGAGAGATGATGTTGATGAGCTGCCCCCATGTTTTTTTGCTTTTGCATCCCATCATCATTGTCATCGAAGACAATTCAGAAGAATAAATAAATAAATGAATCATTGCCATCAATGAAGTATTATCCCGCCAATAAGGGTTATTTTTGTGAGTTCTACTTTTCCCCACATTGTTATTTAGGACTAAATTTCTGTCACTCTACAATTGTATCTCTCTTTCTACTACCTCTCTTTCTACTACCTCATTCATAGCCTTTATTAGCCTCCCTTAATATCATGTACTTACGACACTTTTTTTCACATGGGGGAGTTTTTGGACTACCAATAAGAACATGTACAGACCATCACAGCTGATCATTCTTGTTTTTCTCTTCTAGTGGAGCCGTTTGTAGATTTTTTCAAAAAAAACAAGGATACATTGCACTGAAAACAAAATCTGAAGATTCCCTAATACCTAGTCTAGCCAATTCATTGGCCGAAGAGTTTACCTCTCTAGGAACCAGGAGACCAAGAGACCCAAAGAGGAGATTGAATGCCGAATCCTATCCACTTTGTTAAGGAATTTCCATGGGCAGGTAGAATTGAAGCCCTACTTAATATCGCCTTTGAATCCCCTTCCACAATGCCCCCTTCGGCTCCTAGACCCTCCAATTCCAAAACTCCTCTCCAAAGAGTGTGCGATTCAGCTTCAACAGCCGAACAATTCGGAAGCAAACCCCCAAAGGAGAGACGAATTGAGCCAAAGTGATCTTTGACCACGCCACCAAAGCCAGCCATGCCACAATCCTGAATACAGCTGTCATCAAAATTAAGCTTTAGCCGCCCTGACTCCATAAGAGACCAAGAAGCTCCCTGGGGAGCGGATGAGGGAAGCATTCTCTGTAGATTTTTCTTGCTTAGTATTTTCTGAAAATATCCTTGTTAGACCAATTTTGTCCTTGTAGGCAGATCTTTGGCCACATATGTCTTCTTGTCATTTCTAGTTACCTAAGATTTAGCTCCACACTTATCTGATGTCAATGTCCCTTTAATCAACAGGGTACATCATGATCAGTTGATCACATATGATCCAATGGGTTGTCTCAATTTTGTAAATGTGTGTATTTTGTCTCTTAAAAACGCTAAAGGGTTGAACCGCTTATTTATTGATTGTGACTTAACTGAGCAAATCTAGGGTTCTTTTTACATCTGTTTTGTGCATCCTTGGTTATGCCAGGATGTCTAGTTCAGTTTATGCGGGCTTGGTATGGTTCGCTCAAAGAGGTGGCCTACAGTATGTTTTTGGTTCTCCTAGCTGTTATATGGTCCATTTCTTAGGAGAGGAATAATAGACATTAAGGAAGGACTGACACATCAATCTTGCAAATTCTGGCTATTTTCAAACACAGGATCATTACATGGATGTTATCTAGTAAAAGTTTCAGGGGATGGAACGATTCAGATTTTGATAGGTGTTGGAAGAAGTGTTTATAGTTATGTTGATGGCATCTCACTGGAAAGTGCTGTGTACTGGTTTTGTTACTGCACTGTTTGATTAGTTATCTTCTAACTTTTTCTTGGAGAATGTATTCTCTTTTTTTCTGTAGTAAAATTTATTGAAATAATTTTTTTGGCGTATTTCTTTGTAATAAAATTTTGTTACTAGTAAAAAGATGTGCTGGGAAATTCCTCTGTTTTTCAAAAAATATCCACCACCGAAGCTTGCTCCTTTGATCCAACATAAAGTTAGGTCTCAAAAGAGTAGGTCTGGTATAATTTAGTTCATTTAAATGCAGCATGGACTCTGATTCAGATTGTCTTGTGTGTGGTGGAACCATTTGTTTGATGTTTAGAATGTAAGCAAAAGCACAAGACCAAGCTCAAGAGTTTTTTAATGTTTTCTTCATTTGATGGTCTACTTTGCAGGATGGTTCTCATTTTATGATCTACACCCCATCTGATCCACTTCTATTTGTTGCTGTAAAGGTATGCTTATCCTCACATTGTTTTTTCTGTCCCACGGAGTCTAATTAGGGATAGCTGACATGACAGTGTAACATGCCTCAACCCAACCCATTGGGGGTAGGTTGATATTCATTGAATAAGTGCAACTTGTGCCAGGTGCAACCTAAACTCTTCCAATTCTGGGTCATTTTGGGCCGGCATTTTCTGTTACGGTTGGGAAACCATACCCAGGGTCAGTTTGGGTTGCTTGATTTGGTTGGGTTAAGTTCATCATGATAAAATTAATATTTGGTTATCATTATCACCAATGCCGCCTATTGATCTGGGCTGGCTAATATATGGTTATATATAAATAAGGAGCTTGGTTAATGGAGTAACCCATTTTTTGGTCAAAGCAAGATTGGAGAAGACAAAGCTTTTTGTCAGCCAGATGTAATTTTATTTGATGAGAGCTCTTTGTAGGAGAGGGGATAGGTTGTTTCAGGTCAGGTTCAGGTCAAGTTGGCTTTTGTTAATAACAAAAAATTTCCTAACCCAACCTTGAGTTTTTTGGTGTCTAATCCAACCCAAATTTCGTTTTACCCAACCTTGGCCGACCCAAATTTCTATAAAAATAGAAAAAGAAAATCTCAAAATGAGATTTAAAATTATTTTTGATAGAAAATAAAAGGAAACAGGACTTGCCTTTCACATGGGGCCATTGGGCTAAGAGAGACAGAAGTAATGAGCTAGAGTTTTGTTTTCTTGGGTGGGGCACATGCTAAAATCATTGGGAAAAATGGAAATATTTATAATTTCTAATTCAGGATGGATTTGGGTTTGGGTCCGGAAGTCCTCAATCCAACCCTACCCGGATCTATTTCTGGTCAGGTTGGAATGTTGGATTATTCGAATTAAAATTTCTTTTAAGATATGTATGACCTAAACTAAGATTTTTTGGGTCGAGTCAGAAATTGTCACCCCTAGTATTTGTATTAATTATGTTGAATCCCCTCTTCTTTTGATTAGTCTATTTTTGTCCCCCAGTATACATCTCTTATACTGCAATCCTTGTACTATTTTCTTTTGTTACTATCTGAAAAAGAAATAAAGAAGTGGTACAATGAACCACCCACAATTTCAATTTATACATCTGGTGTTTGTTTTGGTTGGTTCAGGTGAGGTTGAGGTTTGAGTGTGTATTACATGGACTGGTGATGTTGGCTAGCATTTAAAGGACTCAAATTGATCCAACTTGACATGAGACGCACACCTAGCAGTGGATTAGTTGCTTTGGTAGGGATAGGGTAGATGACTTTTTAGATGCCAACTTGTGTCTGTTCAGATTTTGGCTGCTCCTACCGTCCTCAGCTCTTGTACATCTCATATATGGTTGCTTATATGTTTATACCTTATCCAATACTTCTCCCACCAGCCAGTTGATGAGGAGATGGACTTGAGTAACAGATATATTCATGTCATTTCATCTGCACTGGTTTGTACACATGCCTGAGTTAATCACCTATTCAGTATGTTATGGACCACTTCCAATCTCTGTTTCAAGAGGGATGATCGACTCTGCAAATATTGACACAAAATGCAAACCAGTGTATAGTCAAGCACAACAATTGAAATGGGTTCTCCATAATGGTATCAGATATCTTCCTTGGATCTTTCCATTTTAATGTACCCATTTCTTGGGAAAAGGCTCCTTACTATATTTATCTGGATGACCCAACATCAGTTGACACAATCACACAACCATGCCCAACCTGTTATTCATCTACACACCCTGCCTTGTGTAGATGTTGAACTTGATGGAATGCATTAAAGCAAGGAGGGGCATTTACAGAGTTGATGTTCTGCTTTGCCCATCAAGTCAGGTTTTAATTCACCCCAACTCGTATCCAGAACCCCACCCATTTCCATTCCTAAATTTAATAATAATTTTATTGTTAGGTTACAAGCAAAGATGCTTGGTGAAGGTCCTATTTTGTGTGGTTTTTTATATAAGAAGAAGAGGAGAACAAGAAGAGGGGGGGGGGGAGGGGGGGGGTGGTGGGGCGGGGTGGGGGGCGGAGAGTTTGTGTTATGACTTTATTATTCTTTTGTCTTCTTTTTTAAGTAGTATTGAACACAGGATGAATATGATCAGAAATATTTAGTTGTCTTACATACGAAAAATCATTTAGCTGTGTCAAAACTGAGGTCCTTTAATATGATCATGCAGGATGAAAATGGCCAACTGAAAATTGCTGATGATGTAAGTTACTCCCTCCATCTCTACTTAATTCTTTAATTCTCTAGCTTGAAAATGGCCAAGTGAAAGCTGATGATTATATGAAGGTAAAGTCTGAACAATTGAAAATTGTGATTGATGTGATTCCCTGCATCTCTACTTATTCTTTGACTATGTGAAGCCTAAAATGGTCAAAGTGAAAATTTATTATTATATGTAGTTGCACAGCTTGAAAATTTTAAGCTAGGTTCCCAATTTTCACCACAAATTTGTTGTGAAAATTTGTAAAAGGAAAAAGTTCCACATCAGTGTTCTTATTGGTCATTGGTTGAGTGAAGCATTTACTTAGGGCTTGATCCTCTTCCACTGATGGGACTATGTCATTGCTATAAAGGTTAGGGACGTGGTTACCTAGATAGCTTATTTCCCTTTGTTCTACAATCTAGCAAACTACAAATCAGATCATAGTGGATAGAAATCTAAGTGATCCAGCTCGACACCTGTTAAATAATTTATACTACGGATTGCCTATTAAGGCAGAATTTGCCTTTAAGAATTTATATTTTATTATATATTTAAAATAGAATAATATTAAATATTACTAAATATTAAAAATAGTCCCCCTCACAAACCCAGATCGTTTTAAAGGGATGCAACATAGGACTTCCCAAAAGGTCACCCATCCTACTGCACTTGCCAAAACACACCTAGATCATTGACACATTGCAATTTTAGCCAATGAACTGCAAACCAGAATCAAGCAACCACTATCTGTAACCATTGGGAAGGTTTTAAGATCAAACACAATTATTTATTATGATTGTTGTTGGTGGTGGTTGTTTGAGTGATTATAACACACAGGAAGCTCCAAGTGGGATCTGGGCCATTTGGGATGGAATGTGTCATGAAACTAGAAGAGTATAATGGTTGTGTTATTTTATCCATTCGGGGCCTGCTGTTATTTTTGCATGAGTGATTATAACATGCATGCATCTCCAAATGGAATCAAGAGCCATTTGAGATGGAGCATTTCATGAAGTTATAGATGATTATAATGTTTGTGCTATTTTAACCATTTTGGAGACGTGGGGATTCAAACAGAACAGAGTGAAGGATTTCAACTTGAGTCAGGGTCATTCTCCTGTCTTTGCAGGAGGCAACTCATTGAATGCCTTAAGGCATGTCCTGCAAGGTGCAATTACCATGTTTCTTCTATTCCAATGAAATTAGACCCAACTTGGTCCATCTTGTCAGCATGGCATGGGAGAATCCAATGCCACTGCAGACAGTTACCAAAGTAGTTGACAGGGACACTATGGTCATTTGCCATTGGAATGAATTTTCTCATGACACACTACTTTTGACGCATATTTTTGGTGGTTCCCACCTTGTTGGGCTGGCCAATCTTTGTATGCTTTTCTATTTCTTCTTTATAGACATACCATTAATTCTTAAAAAAAGGGATAAGACATAATAACTTTTTGGCCATTTCTGTGTGCTTATTATTGGCAATATTGGTCAGTAATTTCTTTTCATTGCTGGGGTCATGAACAAGTATTGACACATCTGTTGCCTCGGAAACAGGATCTTTTGGAGGACCCTGCCACTATTGATGCCATAGATGAGGAGACTGAATTCAATGCCTTGGTGGTAAGTGCTAGCAATTTCTAGCAAGTAAAAAGTTTTGACGCTATCACCAAAACTAGGTTGCCGGTTATCATCACACTGTCTGAATTTTTGTAGGAAGAGGAGTCGGCTCTTCTCGAGTCTTTGTTAGGAGAAAGATAGCATTCCGAATACACGTTTTTGAACTCATGGTAACGTCCAAAGATAATACATCGATTCTGTACTTTTATGTGAATGTCATAGTTTTCCTCATTGCATGTGATTGAGAGCATGTAAATATCACGTAGTGGTACGTATTCTCTAACATGGTTCTTCTGTTTGTTTGTAGACTCATTCAGTGCAAAATCTGCAGAAGGTGGCGGTCCTTGACTGATTTTGTTCAAACAGTTGCCAAGAAATATAGGGGTCTGGAGCTTGATGAGATGTACCAGATTTTTGTAATGATCCTATTTCTGTAACCCATGAACGAATGCACGTTGACTCTTTCATCAGTCTGAACGAGGATCGATGTTCTCCTGAAGAGTAAAAGTAGGGCTGAAAATGATTGCTTTAGATCTGGAAGAAGATCACGGCCATTAGTGATAGGGCGGAGGCGGCCATGCTTTATTCATTGTCCAAATTGAATACATCAGAATGATATGCAGTATGGAATGGCATCCAGTGTGATTCTAATATATAAAACACATAATGATATTTGAAGATTTATGGTCTTGGTTCCTGAACCTCAAACTTAGCAGAAAATTAAGGTTGGTCAAGTTGCAGTTGGTATGATGGGTTACAAAAGATCAAAATGGCCATAATTGGACGGTTCAGATCACTTGATTGCAAAGTGCATTCACGTGGCCGTCTGTGTCAATGAGTTATTTTAGGCTTGGCGATGTTCAAAGCCAATTATTATAGTTTAGGGTTTAGGTATCATATTTAAAAGCATGTGTCATAGTTCTAGGGTAATGGGGGGTAAATAGATTCCTCTTTTTTTAACCATTGGTTCTAATTCTGCGGACAAGGTCCAGCGTTGAACAAAAAATAAATAACAAAGGCCTCGATGACCACAAGGGTAAAAAAGATTGCCCAGAGAGATCAGCGTCTCGGTCGATATCTCGGATCTCAGTCGATATATTTCTCTTCTGATTTTTTTTTTCTTTTGGGGCAAAAATCGGTGGTTTAAAACCGTATTGGCCGATATAGCCGAGATCTCATTGCCTGTACAGTTGATACAGTGCGTATTAATCGAGTTTGTACTCTTGGTTTACAACTAGGAATGGGAACGGGTTGGGCTCTAACTGTACCAAGCCCGAGTCCTATTAATTAGCAAAGGAAGAGTCTGAGCTCGGCTTGAGCCCAGCACAGGCTTAAATGATCTGCCCAAGGCTGCCCAGTAAAATTCATGAGGCCCGAAACAAGTTTCCTTTCCTACGAAGCTTGTGATTTTAAAAAATCTACAAAAAAAATGGCAGTCACTCAATAAAAAACACTTTTTCATGGAAAGCAGAGAATCCAGGAAACAAATATAGAGGTGTAAAAAAAGTCATGGATCTTCTTCTTTCCCTTTAATCTGATTTTTTTGGAAGATGAAAGCCCCGGGCGCCACGGTCAGACTGCTGAATTGGGGTGTGCTGATAGCAAACACAATTGACAATTGGAACCATAAACTGAAAAAAATAGGGCTTTAAATTTGGGGAGTGAAGATTATTTAGGATGTTATTAATACTACACGATGATCATTAATATTATTAAATGAAGCATTAATGAGAAATGAATAATAAATATTCAACATGCACGCATGCATATATAGTCAGGTTAGCCCTCGGGCTTTAGACTTGAGCATGTATAAGCCTGGGCCCAGCCCAAATATCAATCGGGCTTAATGTTGTCCAAACCGACCGACCTTTTCTCAATCTGAACTCATGAGACTAAATTTACATCCCTAACCACACAACCCACTCCACCCACCAAATAAAAGCACAATAACACCTGAGATAGGAACCATTGATCTGGTGGGTCATGTGGATGGACCACAAATTTGATAGGACTGGATGACACCAGCAATTCTAACACACTAATTTCTGCCCACTGGAATTAGGCTATCCATTTGCTGCAATCATATTCAGAACACATGCAACATTAAGACCATTCGACTATCAATAACTCCGGTACAGAAGCCACATGGGAACCAATGCACAGAATGTATGATCCAACAAGGTCAAGAAACTCATCTCAAGAGACGGTGTCTTGAATTTGATTCACTCAACCTCAAGAGGCCACTGCCTGTAGTTGCAAATCCAGTGTGTTGTATTAAGAAGACTGCACATACCCTACGTATTAATTAGGTTAAAAAATGTCATCTGTCCCAATACAGGTGAGACGGCTGAACACCTTGATAATAAAAAAAAGTTTTTTTTAAAATTTTTCTTGATTGACATTAAAATATCAAAACATCCAAATTCCAGCATCTACCGAACTGATATTTCTAGCATATCTGCTGACATTTTGGTCGAAATAATGTGCACGCCATAATTTACACCCGACAAAACAAAGTATATCAGCTGATAATACAGTAATGTTCAATCAATAGTCATTAATCCAACAAATATTGATTGATACTTTTTTTTAAACTTAAAGATGATAACAGATTTGTAAGCAAAAAGGTATACATCACTATGCGTTATGCCTTAACTTTAGGGCAACATCCATCGCGCAAGTAAAAGGCACTCTCTCTCTGTTACACCCATTCTTTCTTAATTGCTCTTAACTCTTTCAGCAATGATGAATCATCCCAGACTAGGCATTCCAAAGACTAAGCATTAATCATCTTCCAGTAAAACTGCTGTCTTGTTAATCAGAACTTGCATTGTATGGCTTGCCACATCCATCAGTTGCAAATACTCATCTGCTCCATCAACCAAACACTGCATCATAAATATAGGAAACAAGTAAAACGCCCATTAGTTCTTGGTCATGACCAATTCTTCAAGGGGAGACGATGTGTTATAGGTTAGTTACAGTATCATATTTCAATAGTTGTTTACTTTTTCTCCTTTTACAAAAAAAAAAAAAAAGCATTTCCTTGTGCTAAAAAATCAATTCTCAAAAAAAGGAAAAAGAAAAATAATGAAAAAACACCCAAGCCACTATGTTTCCATCAATAAAACATATTTCATGATTATGAGATAAAAAAAGGAATACTTGTACATTTAAAACAGAGAGCACCAACTGGTGTTGATTAGAACATTCAAATTCTGAACATATAAAAATATGACTAGCAAAAAGAACATTGATCAGAAAACCAACCACCATTTGGAGGATTTCTACCCATTAAATGTAGACCATTAGCTTAATCTTCCCCTTCCAGCTTTATATTTGTAACATCAAAGTTCAAAGAGTTCACTCTGAACACTCAAGGGCTGAGATACAAAATTAACGACGGGAAAAATTTCCATGTCTGCCTACACTAAATTTTCAGCCAATATTTCTGAATGCCGGCCAACATTTTCAAAATAATCAGCTGATATTTTGATGCAGTGCATCTTTCATAAAATTGAAGATAACATCATAAATGCTGTTCCAGGGTTTTATGAAATTCGATAGTTCCAAGATAGCTTAATTCGAAGAGTTATAGGACCCAAATTGTCAACATAAAATACCCAAGTCCATATAATAAAGGTCCAATTCCATTTTCACACGATTGGTTGATGAAGTTCATTTTACCAGGCCCATAAAATCCTTGCAACATGGGGCGACGAAAATACAACCTTATCTTTAACTTGGTCTTCAAGGAGTAAAGAAAGCAAGTGGATGCCTGGTCTTCAAGGAGTAAAGAAAGCAAGTGGAGTGGAGTAGTTTCTAGGATTTTTCTTTATTTCATTCCTTATTTTCCATACTTATATGCCATGCATCCATTTGTAAGCAAGATAAGTGATGATGTGGCTTGATCTGCATGAGATAATGATATGTAAATATACCCAATAAGGCTAGGACACCCAGGATGTTTGGGTTGTCTTCTTTGATAATTTTTAGCAACGTTTCATGTATACGTTAAGAGTTTTTACCATCCATAACAATGCAAGTTTGAGTTGAGCTTTCTTCTAAACTTTGAGATTTTGTTTATCTTTCAAATTATTGCTGAATTTGTGTGAGAATTCCCAGATTTCAAACTTCTTCAATTGAGTATTAAATTCTTATGAATTTTGCATTCAATTTACCTTAGATGAGGTTCGAATTTCTTCCATTTTGAGCCTCTGTTGAATTGGGATTTTCTCAAAAAATTTAACCCAATTTCTTCACTATTTTACGTTGGATTTAGATTTTTCTTAGATTTAAATACCAAGCTTTTATTTGTGATTTTAAGGTTCCACGTCGTTCAAACCAATAATTTCCCAAAAAATTATGCTTTCGCCCAAGCCCAAACAGACAAATTTTGGCTGAAATTTCAAAATCTGTTACTGAGCTCAACGGTCAAAGTTCTACAATCGGTAACAAAGATCATGACTAGTGTGATTTTTGAGGAACAACCTCTTGCCAGAACACAGAAAGTGAACTTTATCTTCCATACATCACCGGTTTACTGAAATCGTAAGACACCCAAAAAAAAATAGACAAACAAAACAACAGATCCTTTAGAAAAAAGATTGCCCATACATTTCCTTACTAGGTGGAGCCCACCAGTGATGATTGTGACAAATCTGTTGGAAAGATTCATCCTTGTATGCGGCCCATAAAAAATACCTTGATTGGATAAATCAAGCAATTATATCAAAGGACACAAAATTTTAAGGACTATCTAAAGTGATCAAAACTTTGGAGGCAAAAAAGCATGAGTTGATTATCCAATCAAGATTATTTTAGGTAAGCCTGGCATTCAAATATAGACATTTTCAACAGAGCCATCATCATCACCATTGATGGGGCCCATATAGGTCTATGTGGCATGAACAACCAAATAAAAGCACATAGGGTCATTTTTCTATAAAGAAAAAAGGGTGAAAATAATGTGCAAGAGCATGCTACAGAATGGTGATCAAGAGATTAGCCTTCACTCATTATTATAGGGGGAAATGAGTTCATAATCAAATGGGAAGAAAGTCAAGGAATCACATCCAAGAGCATAATACACACAGGATAGGAAATTACCTTATCTGCTTCAGCCAATCTCTTACATATCCGTGCCTTTTGTTCATCCAGTATTTCTTCTGCTCCAACAATCACATCAAAAAACTGGGAATGCACTACATCAGTAACAATGCTGGAGATCTGATGAAAATGATGAGCATAAAAAAAAAATGTACAAACACCTGAGAAAGCATCTGTGAAACTGGATATCCCTCTGCAATCACATTGTTGACTTCCTTGTTTACCAAATCAAAATCACCAATTTTACATGCAGTAAAAAGAGCATTAACCACTTCCTGTGGAATCACCTGAAGCACAAACATTTGCAGGGTGAGATGAAGGAGCTGGTAACATTCTTGCCAGCACTAGTGCACTCAGAGAAGTGTTATAAAAACCACATCCAGCGACCAAAAGAACAAGAAACAATGAAAACTGCAGACGAAATGTGTTTTTGTAAAAAATGGAGGCAGCTTCCAAGAGGAAGCTATGTCAAAGGAGTGTGCAAATAAGTAGGCAAAGTGTGACATTTACACGTTTGATTACATTTTTTTATCTTTCTATTTAGAAAATGGCATTTTATTGTTTTATTAAAAAACAGGTTAAATATGGCTCACTGGGTTGACCCATTAAATAAATGGATAGAAGAATTTAGGTTAAGTTCATCCCATTTATCTTAATATGAGCATGGGTAAAGATGGGTTGACTCATATTTTGATCTTGGTTAAAGGGTTTGATAAACAAATTGACTAGACACAACTTGGACCGATCCAATTCTAAGTCCAGATGTAATCATATGAATAGGATTTAATGCTCATGGTTTGAAATGAGATTTGGTTTTGCAAAACTTTTAGTTGTATTGAGTTGACGTGGGTCGACTTAATCCATGTTGATAAATATAGTAGTGTCAAATAAATTTAAAAAATTATAATTATGAGCAATGACAAAATTTATGAACATGAAAACTATAACGTCAGAGTCTAATGATCATGTTATAGGGTTTGAATACATATCCAAATGCAATAAGGATGTGAGAAGTATGATCCTAATATGAAATCGAATTTGAAATTAACACTCAAATCCAGTTCTACATTCAAAACTTATGCATGAAATGTGAACTGATATCCAAATTATCAAAATTTTGAAGAAGGCAATCTTACCTTCATTTTAATCCCAGTTCTCAATGTTTCTAAAGAACTAGAGTTTTTTCAATATTTACATTTTAAACTAACTCTAAATAAATGAAAACTTTATGGTACTTATATTTCAGTTCAATTTTTTTTACAAACAAGTTCAAACTTACCTGGATTAGCAGTGAATGATAGTTTTATAATTTGTTGTTTAGCTTCCTAAAAAATTAGAAATTTTCTACTATATGGAATCAATGGTATTCTTAAAAATCATAGGGCCCAATTTTGGCACAAATCCTATGTGTCAATTGTCTTCTATTTTCTCTGCTGAAAACTATAGAGAGATTTCTCAAGTCTCATTATTGAGGGAGGCTGATCTTTAAATATTAAAAGAGGTCATACATTTTCTAATGGAATATGTAGAAAATAATAGACATTAGCTAAATAAAATTTGAGCTGATCTTTAAACATTAAAATGAGACATTTTCTGATGGAATACATAAAAAATAACAAAGACAATAGCTATATAAAATTTGAGCCTCATCTAATCATTTTAGGCTTGTGATTTTAGACTTTGAAATTTTTATTTCTAGAAGCCATTGATTTTTCATGACCCATCTCACAAAATTATAATGATTGGATTGAAGAGTTTCCCTTTAATAATATCATCTATGAAGACCTTTGCCATCCCATAACCATGCCATGTCGTACCATACATTTCAAAAGTAGGCAAAGTTTGTACTATGTTGTGTCACACTTCATTCTTATCTGTAAATCCATGTCCTTTCCATAGTCCTGCCATGCCTGGCATCAAATCTCATGGAAATCATCTCAGAACAATTTTACCATTCATGACATATTTTGGCGGTGGACTGGTGATGGTGGTGACAGGTGAGCATGGATGAGTTTTCTTGATTCATTTAATAAAACACCAATTATATCTGACTTGAAATTGACATTAAAGATATAAAGCTGCATGTAGGGGATATAAAGTCATAACTAACAAAACTTTGTAACAGCTGAAAAATGGAGAGAGACGTGCATCTAAGATATCACCTGATAGGTACTTCCCTCAACCTCAACTGTAGTGCCAGGCCATGAAAAAAGACAAGTTACAAAGATAAGGATTTATCACTGACTTCTAATACAGATTATCCCCGAGCATGGGATGGGAAAAGGGAAAATCTTAAGCAAATGGATAAAATTTAGTGAGAATCATTAGCAAATATTATCAAGCATTAGAAATTCTCAATAAGAATCGTACTTCACCAAGGACCAACTTTAAGTCCATATCTAATTGTTTTGTGGTGGACTACTTAGCTTCAGAGCTATAGGACAAAGTGAAACGTTGCATGTTAATTGCAGATATATAATGCTAATTGGTGAAACAAGAAATGAATTAAATGAGCAATAGGAGTTATGGAGGAAAGCCTTCAGAAAACAATGGCTTGACAATTAGCAGAGCAAAGACAAAATGTATAAAGTGTAGCTTTAGTGGTATTTAAATATATAGAGAGGAAACTATTATTGTTGCAAATGAATTGGTATTGCAATGACAAATCTATATACTTCGCTGCAACTGAACCAAATGGAGGATTAGATCTGGATATAGCCAACACAGAGGAAGAAGGATGAGCTAAGTGTAAGCGATTTAGTAAAGTGCTATGTCATAGGATCAGAAAGAGAGTGACATATAGATTAAAGGAGGTTCTATAAAGCTACCATCATGCCAGCCTTCAGAGAGCTGAGTGCTGAGTTTTTTTTTTTAAAAAAAAGGACAAGTAAATAAGGTAATGGCAATAGAGGTGTGTACAGGATGAATAAAGTAACATTAAAAAACAAACATAGGAATGAACACATAGGGAACCTTGAAAATAGCCCCGATAGATGGAAAATTGAGAGAGTTTGGACACATAAGTAGGTGACCATAAATAGCCTGTAACGAAAATTGGAAGGCAGTGAGTAAAAGGAACAAGGAGGATGGTAGGCGTTAAGAACATGGATCAAAAAGGTAAGAATATGATGGATTGTGGGGTAACCAGAGTATGGTTTTTTCATAAGGTGGGAAGGGGAAAAAATCTCAGAAAGCAGACCCAAGCATTTTTTGAGAAGCCGAACATGCATATGAGAAGCATAGTCATCTATGCAGTTCAACTTATTTCGAACTAGCAATCATTGAGTCTTTCTAGCAGCCAGAATTAACATCCAAGGCACGCTTTTTGGAAGGGAATAAATTGACAGGATGCAGAGCAATGTTATTGTCAACTTGTTTAGAGATAAACCGACTCCAGCATAAACTGAGTCAGCAAATCATTGAGTCTTTCTGACAACCAAAATTAATATTAAAGGCAAACTTTTTGGAAGGGATCACTTGACAGGATGCAGAGCGATCTTGTTGTCAACTTGTTTAGAGATAAACTGACTCTAGCATAAACTTAGTCCTCATATAGCCATATTTTCAGGACTCCCTCTACTGTTTATAGGAAGCATTTCCTGCTAAACCAAAATATCTTACCACAGGCCCTATATCCTAGACTTATTCTAAAGCCATGCCAAACAAGTTGACGTTTCTGTGTTCATCTGTTTGATATACCCAAGATATTCTGAACCCCAACACACCCAACTAGATCATCATCACCCGTAGTGGATAAATAAATGTTTCACATTTTCAGTGGACTACCCAATCTGGATTATTTTCATCTGTTGCATTTTTTGAGTTATCTACCAGCAACACCTTTCCCATCCCTGGAAATCCAATAAAAAGGTAGTCAGCTCTTGAATCTACCTATAGTTAATCAAGAGCTTACCATACCTCACAACCCAACAGGATCCAATCTACGTATACCTCTTACCAATCTAAAATAGAATAGCACATGGATAAAATGCTGTCTGAACCCACATTTCATCTCAGAAATCTGAATGCACACCTCCACCGCCCAGCAGATGAACTAGGATGCTAAAGACTATATGACACTTTCAGAAACAGACCCAAAGCCAAGAGTCAAGGCATGGAGCAATCTGACGTTCAAGGACCTGTTTGGTAGCCCAGAATTTTTTATTGGTACCGGGTCTCGTGGAATTCATAAATTCCCAACAAGAATTTCATGTCTCACGTCTGTGGAATTCCTAAATTCTCACCAAAGAATAATAGTAGGGACTAGAATTCCATGTTTTGTGGAAGTGGAATACGTAAATTCCAAACAAAAATTCCATGTCTGGTGAATATGGAGTTCCTATTCCCACACGAGAATAATAGTAGGAACCATTAAATTCCAAGATTAGTAAAATTCTCTACTTCTAGAACTTGTAGAAAATAAATTTCTTCTGGAATTTCTACCACCACAGGCCCTTCAGCATACATAATCATGGATAAGGGGTTGCTTAGTAGGGCTTGGTTTTTTATGGAAGGTTATAGTTTCTTGAAAGATATCTTGAGAAGGGAATCACACAGTGCAGATTGCTATTTTTTAGCAACATTGAGAACAGAAATGAACAGAAGGAAAATACAAGAATGCAGTGAAATTTAAAAATGTTGGAAACAGACTTTCTCAGTCTGCACTGATCCAAGTCTCTGAAACAATGTAGAAAACTTGAGTGAATTTTCAACATAATCATGAATGACCAGAAATAGGTGCAAAAGGATGACAAATATCGTGCTGAAAATAAATGCCACATAAGAGGGCTCTGTAGAGCACAAAAAACCCTTTAAACATACTTCTAATGTACGTTCACTGTTATGATTGGTTGAAGAGCAAATAGAATCAAATTATCTCTCTAAGAAATAATTTCATCACATATTCATCATATATTGATATCACAAGCAAATCAGCAGGTATACAAATTAGGAATTCCCCAAAGAAATAAGGATGACAGAGAATGTGTCACTGAAATTACCCCCGACACATTAATCAGGTCTCTGGCAGAAATAGATGAACCAAACAGACGGGCTGCACCCTGAGAAAATCCAATTTTAAATTTCTTGTAAGTGATTGTATAATGAAAACAACCATCATAAGTTAACCATAAATGTTGAATTCAAA
Source organism: Chimonanthus praecox (assembly GCA_022113865.1). Classification (NCBI taxonomy): domain Eukaryota; kingdom Viridiplantae; phylum Streptophyta; class Magnoliopsida; order Laurales; family Calycanthaceae; genus Chimonanthus; species Chimonanthus praecox. The sequence goes on along the minus strand of CM039095.1, from coordinate 9,452,374 downwards.
TTAACAATTACATTTAAAGAAAATACATTAAAAAATATGTTTTATGATTTATAACACCCTTAGAAAATTTACGTTAAGAGCTCACAATTGTATTAAAAATTTAGAAATGCCATATATCAACATTTCCAACTACTCAAGATAATTGACCAATAGGAAAATGAATTACAAGGTTGATCAAAAGACTGGTAGCTATAATGTGTGAGAATATTCATGTTGAGGACAACAAAGTGAGTCCTCAACATGAATATTCTCTTCTTTTTTTCAGTTCAATTACAAAATGACTAAGTAGCGAAAAGCCTGAGAGAACAATCAGAATGCAGAATAAAACATGATAGACACTACATGTTCTGATGCATTTTAGACCAAAAATAGTAATAGTAAAATTATCTAAAAGTACAACATTGTTTGTCTACAATTACATCTTAGTAGGAAACCATCACCACAAGTTTACATAAACATTTAATCTAAACGTCCTTATTGTGTCTGAGAGTTATGAAAAGGATAGTAACTTAAGACAAAATAAGAAGCCTCTTTGGGTTTAAATTGACTTAGTAAGATGATGAAACCACAAAGTAAAATAGAAAACAAAATACATAACCACAAAAAGATTTAAGTCCTACAAGCTAGAGACTCAGCTAGATTTTGAAAATAGGAGTTTGTCCTTCTAAAAAGCCTCCAAAATGCATGAATTGATCACTTAACTTGAGAAGTGCTTATTTTTCCCAAGGCCAAAATTTCCTTTTAGTATGGCAATTATAGTACATATTAAACAAATTATTATATTGTGTGTGAATTGGAAAACTACTCCTATTATCATCATAGCATGAACTAAGGTATTTCAACTGTTAGGTACTTAGGTTCATACTTTCAATTATAAATTCTATGAAATCATACATAACCAAATCAGGAATGGAGGAGAACAATTTGCACACCATCTTCAATCTCAATCATCACACCCGAGCCATGATCAGCTTTCTAATATTTCAAGAACTATTAAAGATCAAAATTGAACTGACTCCACGTCAGAGACAATTATCTAACAGTGGATTTGTGGATCCAATTGTAATTTCAATTTTCAATACTAAATTCAGTCATATTTCCACTTTGATAAGCATCAACAAAGATACATAGTTTTCTATAACTGACGCCAACATATGTATGATTATCATCTGATTTGTGTCCCAAATGGTATTGAGACTTCGCCATTTTGAGAATAGAAAATTCCATTTGAATTTTAAGTCCTTCCGGATTTTCAGAAAAGGAACGGAGAGGGGGTGGGGGTCAGGCCAGGGTGACAGATTTCACCCATTGAGTTATTGTCCACAATTCACATAAGTATTTAGAGATTTCATTTGAAGACCATAGGTTTAGAACTTGAAAACAATTAGTTTGAAGAGGAAGAGGAAATAACAGCTTCCCATTTAGATTTGAATTCATGGATAGTTATGAAAGCAAAAGGGACGTTTTAGCAGTCAAGACTTCTGTTGCCAACAACTTGACCATTTGGTAAGAAGCAGCATCCAAGGTTCTCGTTTGCACTCTTCTCCATCCACCATCACCGATCACTTCCATGGGGAATATCATTGACTCAGAAAAGTAATTTCACACATGTAACATATCAACAATGTAAGCTGACAATGAACCAAATGACAACTCACTCAGAAAAGTAATTTCACACATGTTCAACCCATATACGCGTAACATCCCCACAATGTTAGCAGACAATGAACCAATGACAATATCTTAAAGCACAGTTGGAAGGTGCTCAATGCCTCCATAAAGGTTGCAGGCTTAAGTCACACAATTATCCCCATCCTGAATGCCACAACCCAACCCCCAACAAGGAAAGATATAAAGGAAGAAGGAAATTTGCAAACAAACATCGTCTCACAGGCATATCTTCTGTCCAATTGGAAGTGAAAGAACCACTTCGATTTTTCAATAAAATAAGTTGTGTAAATGAATTTTAGATTTCTCATGCATTTCTCAGATTCTCATATAATCAACTGAGAAACCAAAAACAAAAGCATCAGTTTGAGTAGCTTGTTGATTTTCTAATACTCTAAGAAAGAACAAGAACTATTGTCATCATTCCTTGACACAGAAACACTAGAGAAAAATATTTCTACTGTGAACTAGTTCAGAGCAATTACTCTTTGGGAACCATGGCCACTGCAAGTCACCACCTATAAATTAAGGGTTAATGTGGAGAGTGTACTCCTGGACATACAGTGGTCCAGGAAAAAAATCCACTTCCCATCCAAAAGTGATGCCTGGCAACTGGAGCAGGTCAGCCCAACAGACAAGTTCACTATTTTCAAACTGCTTGCAGTATGTAATCTATCCATGACCTTTACAAACTATTTAAAGCATTAATGGTGCATTTCAATATCTAAAGAAAAAAAGATACAAAGGGAACCAGAAAATCAAGAGAGCTAATGATAAGTTGTGGGTAGAACGTAAAGGTGTTAAGTATGACTTTGCCTTTGTAACTGAGAATTTATCAGGCAAATTGATATGTGATAATAAATAAATAAATGACCGCACAATTAAAGAAATTAATAAATCCTATTTTAACATTTCGCACCTGCAAGTATGTTATAGCACGACGAAGATCACCTTGAGAGATAGAACTTAAAGTTGAAAGAGCCTACATTGTTGCATGGATCAAAGAAAAAGTATATTAGAGCCAATAGTGGATTCGATAAGAAACCCAGACCAGATGTTGACTTCTTCTGGTGGGTGGATCAAAACACCACCTGAGCCATTTAGTCTTTAAATTAGTTGTTACTCAGCAAATAAAAGCATGATATGGGTAGTTGAAGACTTGAAATGAACCTCATTACTTGCAATACCATGTTTCTGTCACTAGAAAAATCAATTTTCCAAACAAATATAATGGGTTATAGGTCTATATGACAATCAACCAAACCAAATTGGCTGAAGAGTAAGTTCTTGTCTAACTAGGGAGTAGGGCAGCTAGGGAGGGATCAACAGTGATCAAATCAATTGTCAAGTTAGGAAATTGGGAGGGGAAGATAGGGGCAGCATTCATAAGGGGACTTAAGTTATGGTGGGCAGAGGAGATAGGACGTTGTTCTGGAAAGATAGGTGGGTAGGGGAGAGCTCCTTGAATCAGGCCATCCCTAGGCTTTTTAGAGCTTCATTGAATAAGGATGCTTTAGTCAAAGACTACTATAGCAAGGTCAACAGAAAACCATAATGGAATATTGCTTTTAGGAGGGCTCTTGGGGATTTTGAGGCAGGCCAACTTCAATCTTTGGAAGGACTGTTAGGGGAATCTTTTCTGAGCACGGAGGATGACAATTGGATATGGTCCACAAACCCATCTAGACTCTTCTCAGTTAGATCTATCCTAAGGTCCGTCTACTCCCTAGGTCAAAATCCTCCCCCCACCATGCGTCTTGGCTTGGAACAACAAGATTCCCCCAAGAATACAAGTATTCTAGTGGGCTGCGATAAGAGGTAGGATCTTGGTCAAATGCAACCTAAGGAATAGAGAACTCCTACCAGAGGGAGCCTCAAAGATGTGTTTACTTTGTGGTGAGTCGTCGTCGTCAATGGACCATTTGACTTGCAAATGTCCATTCTCAATAAGGGTTTGGGGTTTATTCCTTAACCTGTTGGAGTGTCCATGGGTGCTAAAAAATACGATAGGGAGGGCCATTACAGAGTGGTTAGGGGGAGCTTTTGTAGGAAGGAGAAGGGTGGCTTGGAGATTGATCCCTTGAACAATGATTTGGGAAATCTGGAAGGAGAGGAATAATAGAATTTTTGAAGGCAAGCGGGTTTGGCAATGGAGATTTATGAAAAAGCCAAGTGGAACTTAATCTGTTGGCTAACCCTCTATAGGTAGGGAGACTTGCACACGCCCCGAGGACTAGTCGAATGCTCTAAGAGGCCCCCGAAAGCCTCGGTCATCAAGAAAAAAAAACGCTCTGTAAGGAATTCATTGGATGCACTCCTGAATGATGTATGAAAGGAGGTAAATAGGCTAGGAAGCCTAGGGCGTAATGGGTGAAACCTAAAGAAGGTTATTATAAGTTTAATGTTGACGGCGCAGCAAGGGGTAAACCGGGCCCGACAAGAATAGGCGAGGTCCTTCATGATGACAAGGGTAGGATGCGATTAATCTTTTCAAAATCTGTAGAGGTTATGGAGTCTAATGAGGCAGAGCAGAGGGCGATGAGGCGAGGGACCTATCTTTGGCTAGTCTTGGGAATGACAACCTTATCATCAAAAGTGATTCTGCTAATGCAATCGCTTGGGCTAGTAGAAAAACACAAACACCCCCCTCCCCCTCCCTTCCCCCAAAAACTGGTCAACATTATTAGGTACATTAGGAGTTTTTGTAGGAATGGACTCATCCGTTTCGTGCATACCGTCCACTCTACCAATAGTGTTGTTGACTTCTTAACTAAGGTTGGAGTACAAAAAGCTCAACCGGTAATGGAAATGTTTCCTCTTCAACCTCCACAGGAAGTAGGGGCTTGAGGGTTGAGCATCTCCCCCCGGACCATGTCATTCAGGTTTTCTTGGATTATAAGGGGTTTGGGATCACTGATGTAACCCACATAGCACCTTTCTTGTTTTATCTCTCTAGCTTTTGAATTTTCCCTTTGGAGGGACATGTACATACCTCTTGTACAAAGCCCTCCACCCTTTTGTACCACTCTTTTAATTAATGAAATATTTTTGTCTCCATTTTAAAAATATATAATTATTATTAAATGAGAAACATAGCCGTACCTCTGTATCTAAATGGAGGCCCTCTTCTTTGCAGATGTGCACTATACGGCTGCTCATGATTTCTTCAGAAAGTGGCTTAAACCTAAATTTTGCACACCTTGAAGCAAGTGGCTCTATAATCCTGTTTGAATTTAGACAATACAAAAATAAAAAATGAAAAACAAGAAATAAGAAACTATTCAAAATAAAGTTTTTCACTCCATTATATTTGTTTGCAGCACAGAGACTCAAACCAAATAAAGACCACGAAAGAGAGAACCTGCTGATGTAGTTACAAATGAAGAAGAATCTTGTAACTTTGGAGTATGTCTCCATGGTACGCCGCAAGGCATTCTGTCCAGAAAACACGTATATATGAAGATGTTATGGTAATAAAAGTTGTGTATAATAGATAGACTAGGACATTGGTTGCAGCAGTTCACACATACCTGAGCATCCTCAGTCATTGAATCAGCCTCATCTAGGATAATTATCTTGAAGGGAGGACAAGGGTAAACTCTGGCATAAAAAATAGCAATAATGCAGATGAGACTGAATACCAGAAAGTACATTTAGGCAAGCTCATCACCTGTAGAGAGTGCAAAGTTGGCAATGTACCCCTGACGATTACTAGAACCTACAGCAACAGCTGCAAAATCCTTGATCTTAGTTCGCACAACATTGATCCCTCGATCATCACTTGCATTTAGCTCTAACACTCTCGACTTGTACAATTCAGGTCTGTGAAAATTGAATTTAAACATTAAGTCTTCAGTTTCACAATCATAGGACATAATACCATTGAAAAGGTCAGACATGAGCTTGATAACAATTGAAAACATCCAAGCTAACCTCCAACCTCATTTGAGCGTTCATATGCATTTCTTATCATATTAATAGAGTTTCAAATTGTTGATTGCTAACTACTATTCTAATAGAACGTAGTAACTAGAACACTGAACTTCCATCACAGAAAAACTAAAAATAAGCTTAGTATAGAAATCCTTTTCTAAAGGCCTAACAAAAGTGCGGCTTCATTATAGATGGTGAGGCGCAAATCACTCTGGTGCCATGAAGCACACCTTGACTAGTGTGAGCAACAAAATAACAATTATAATAATAAATTGCAAAATAAGCAATGTGGGATTCTCTGTGTATACTGTACTACAGTCTAGTGGAGTAGTAGCACCGAACCATAGCAACTGGATCTACAACATTTTATTGTCATTACCCAACAGCTCCAAATATGTTTCAGCTAAAAGGGATGCTCAATCTTTATCTTCCATGAAGCCAAGATGGATCTCATCAAAAGAACATGAGAAGATTGAAAAAAGACTTATTGACAACCCACTTATAAGGACAAAAAAAGGCCAATGAGCTGAAGTCCTTAATCCATATCAGCATTTCTCCATCTGAACCCATTCTTTGTAAAATACAGAGGGAGTTCAATCCACTCTACTATAGTTCCAACAAGAACCTATAGCATGGTGGATAAGTGCTCCTCGCTACAACAATAAAGATTGTTGGTTCAAGTGACATGAAAGTTAAATCATAGTTATAAATTTCGCTTTGTTTCAGCCAAAACAGACCCACACATTTCATTTTAGCACAAGTCCTATATATATATATATATATATATATACTGTATTTCTGCTATATAAATATAATTTTTTTCTTATTCATAATTTAATCACTTCTTTTTCTTAGTTCATTAGTAAATAGTAATTTACTTGTTTTCTAATTCAATGATTTTAATATAAGTTACTATTTTATTTCTTTTCTCTAATTATTGTTTTTTCTATTCTTTGTTATTTTGGTTTTCTATTTTTTAATTTTCTTATATAATACCTTTGAAAAAAATTCAAATTTGTCATAGCACATTTTACGAAACAAAGAAGTCAACATTTCTGCTTCAAGGTAAACTAAAACAGCCTCTAAAATGAAATTGACAACTATGCATTAGATAGATAGTTAGCCCATGGAAAACAATTTAGCATCCATTTATGAGTGCCAACCTCAAAATGGTAAAATGAATGGTTTTAATGATGGATCAACTAGCAAAAGAGAGCGCACCTCCACTACCTAAATCTAAATCAAGGAACCCATTAGTCCACAAGCACCTCATCTAGAATCGGATGGCTGTACATGAAAACTTCGACGAGGGTGATACCATCGGATGTAATGTTTCATAAAGTTGGACCTACAAAACAGAAAGGATCCTGTAACAACTCCCAATCGGACTAAAAGGGTGAAAGTTTCATATTTTCATCCCCATGCTCCATAGGAATGAAAGCAATAAACGATGCACAAGTATATACTTTGGAAGCAGTCCCTTCTTGCAGAAATCATGAAAAGAAACTCTCCCATCATTCTTGACATCATCCTAAAAGTTCATCAGTCTATCATAAACTATTTTGTCTTGAGAACCTATAATACTCCGCCCCAAAAAATCCCACATTTCTATTCGCATTGGAAATTCCCTGGTATATAAGTGGTAGCCTTCCTCCTTCTACTATAAGGCATTTTGGGAGCAACAGTGGGTTGACTCGCCAAAGCAAAGCCGTGCGGGTCCATGTGTAGGCCCAAAGCGGACAATATTATGCTAGCAGGACGGGTCGTTACAGAACCTACCACTCCCACATCAAAAACAATTTCTTTAACTTCGTCTTCAGAGAAGGCATTTCCACAATATTAGCTATTTCCTCCCCAATCATGTGCATGGATCTCGAACCTAAAGAGGAGGCATCAAACTAAAATGACTAACCCAAATAGATAGGATAATACATCCTGATGATGAGGATCATGATGACGACAAACACAGAGAAACCAAATGAAAGCTACGCTGATTCCCTTTTCTGGATCCATCACATAATGAAGTCAATATTGTGAAACTGCCCATACATTTGACAAAAAAAATCACTTAAATAAGCTTCATAGATCCAATCAACTCTTCTCTATTATTTCTTGAGTATAATGAGTTGAACCCTAGATTTTATTTTGCACCAGTTTTCTTAGCTGTTGTGTATGGCCCGACTTTTCAAGAAGGAACCATGTGCCTAGTTAACCGAAGTTGGCAAACATAATTTTGCCGAAGATGGGTACTGCATGATTTATAACTTGGTAGCTCCAAGTTAGATTAGAACAAGGACTTAATTCTTTTGGCAACTGATGAAAATGGCAAGTGATTGACAACTATGTTTTCTAAAATGGGTATATAAGTGGTAGCCTTCCTCCTTCTACTATAAGGCATTTTGGGAGCAACAGTGGGTTGACTCGCCAAAGCAAAGCCGTGCGGGTCCATGTGTAGGCCCAAAGCGGACAATATTATGCTAGCAGGACGGGTCGTTACAGAACCTACCACTCCCACATCAAAAACAATTTCTTTAACTTCGTCTTCAGAGAAGGCATTTCCACAATATTAGCTATTTCCTCCCCAATCATGTGCATGGATCTCGAACCTAAAGAGGAGGCATCAAACTAAAATGACTAACCCAAATAGATAGGATAATACATCCTGATGATGAGGATCATGATGACGACAAACACAGAGAAACCAAATGAAAGCTACGCTGATTCCCTTCTCTGGATCCATCACATAATGAAGTCAATATTGTGAAACTGCCCATACATTTGACAAAAAAAATCACTTAAATAAGCTTCATAGATCCAATCAACTCTTCTCTATTATTTCTTGAGTATAATGAGTTGAACCCTAGATTTTATTTTGCACCAGTTTTCTTAGCTGTTGTGTATGGCCCGACTTTTCAAGAAGGAACCATGTGCCTAGTTAACCGAAGTTGGCAAACATAATTTTGCCGAAGATGGGTACTGCATGATTTATAACTTGGTAGCTCCAAGTTAGATTAGAACAAGGACTTAATTCTTTTGGCAACTGATGAAAATGGCAAGTGATTGACAACTATGTTTTCTAAAATGGGTCATTTGGGTTTCATGTAGGAGAAGAAGACAGATTAATGATTACTCGAGGAATTGGACATGATTTTCTTTAGAGAATAGAGAAGGAGAGAAAAAGAAACATACCAAGGTAGTATAAAGATCATGACAAAGGGTTGTTTTCTCATGGTTCCTACAAGTCCCTCAACATTGACTTCATTAAGACTTGTGTTTTAAGGGCCTTGTCAATGGTGCTTCTTCTATGTGCTCAGGCTAGGCCACAGAGAAAGGTAGAAGGAGTGTAAGGCATAAGAAGTTGTGAGTAGGTGAGATGTGAAGGAAATTGGCATTACAATCCATTATCGTATTTCATAGTGACGAAATTTTCACCTCTTGACTATGAATAGGGCCTTATTGTCGAACCATGCAAATTTGCACTTCACCTTGGGATTTTGTTCTCTTGTGGTTAGTTAGTCCCTATCTATTTTACTTGCACGTGTCTTTCATGGGTTTTTTTCCACAATAACCACAATGTACCAAAAAAAAGAATGACCGAGAGAGGAACCTAACTTTTTTTCTAAGTAAAGATCCTACACTTTCAGTTCAATCAATTCAAACCAACAAAATCCAGCATAAGCATTCATTGTTTTTGTTGCTTGTAGCACCCTGCCCTATATTCACCAACTTATGCATTTATCAGCCCTTCTTCCTATCATGTGTTTCACCCAGAAGACAATAAAATGTGATGTGTGGCATAATACAAAGCACACGACATATAATAGTCCAGCCATACATTACATGAATGATGTAATTCCTTCAACAACAAGATTATTTGCACGAAAGCAAAGGGAGGTCCCATAAGAACCAGATTATGAGAATTGAGAGATGGTGAGCTATAAAGTTTGAACCCTGATCAACATTTAAAAACTAAAATCAATTGAGTTGAGAAACTGAACAAGTTTCCACGTATTTTTCAAGTTTTTTTCACACACGCACAGGGTTTTTTTATCAGTTTTTAATCTATGACTTGATTTGAAATTGAGAACACCGTGTTGCTCTGTTGCTGGGCAGAAACTCATACAGGGGAACCCCATTAAATGGTCATGTCTGTTTCTTATATCAAGACCTTACTTCATGAGGCATCAAAGCGTTCGATGAACAATCAATCCGAATTGAACGGTAGTACCCATTTCTTAAATCATGAATAACAAGAATAGTCTGATGGTAGCCATAAGGAAGAAAGGGGGTACCCAAAAAGTTGGTGAGCAATGGCAAGAGCAGTGGTGGTCTTGCCTGTGCCGGGAGGGCCGTAGAAGAGCATGTGTGGGCACTGCCAACAAAACCCATGTTAGGAATCCAGAGCTGGAGTATGCAACCGAAGTACGCTGATATATTATAATGAAAATCCCCGTTTGGATCGACGGAAAAGAAACAAGTTATCCTGAAAATTAACATTTTTTAAAACCAAAAGAAAAAAGAGAAGGGTTAAACTCGTAGTAATCTGTAGCCCAATTGGTCATTTTTTTGGTCAGAAAAGTCATGGTTCGAGTCACATCACCATATTAATCAAAGTAAATAAATAACCTCTTTTCTGCACTCTAGTTTTGAAAATGGTTACTTTCTGAGAAAAACAATTCAATTTCCATGGTTCAAACGAGGAAAACAACAAAAAAGAGAAAGGAAGCTACATTTCCAGTTTCGAGAGTGTTGGTGAGGACTCGGACAACTTCGTCCTGGTGAGACACGTCCTTCACTTGCTTCGGTCGGCTGAGACATACCAAAACATTAATATACAGAAGAAATACAAGATGAGGAATGTATAGATTGGTGGTTTTAGATGAGGATTGGAAGGGAGGAAAATTTTACTATTTCTCCACCCATGGTTGAGAGCTCTGCAACAATGGCGCCATCTCTCTCTCTCTACCCTTTTCCCGCTTCACTTAGTTCAGTAGCGGGAAAGTTGCCTCTCAGATGATCGGTGCGATGACGACCCTGCACGTAAGTAAGATCGAGAAAGAAAGAGGCTTTTGGGTGGAAGGGAGGTTGCTTATGGCAAAAACAATAACTTTTATCGCAAAGCGTCATTGTTAATTTTTATAATATTTAAAAGAAATTTTATAATCATCACATAAACTAAATATTTATAAATAAAAATAAGTAATAAATTACTAAATATAAAAAAAAAAATTAAGATTGAATTTGACAAGTTTGATGGATTTAACTTATTATGTCGTATTACTTATTAATAAAAATAAGAAAAGTAATTTTAAAGTTAGATTTGGTGATTTAGAAGTTTTTATCAACTCTTATCCCGTTATTATTTAAAAATATGAAGAGAAAAAACTTATTTCAAATAATCACTTGAAATGGAAGAAAGGGATTTTATGAAGAAAAAAATGTCTAAAATGGATTTTTAAATTTGATTTTGTGTTCTTTTTAATTTCTGACAAATGAACGTGAGTGCATTTGAATATACATTCAACATCATTATACACTGTAGCGCTTGACTTGAAAGTAGGCCCAAAGTTTTTTTTTTTTTTAATTAATCTCAAAGGCTTCTAAATGGGCTGGATCAAAAGTTAGGCCCAAAAAGCCATACATGATTTCAACATGTGGACCATAAGCCTACCCACAAGCAAACACAAACACATATTTCCATAAACGAAATATTATTCAATCAAAATAGAATAACTTGGGTTACATAGTGGTTTAATACATATTCCAACACATAAAAGTACCACATACGGTACTTTACACAAATCATGGTTCCAAATAACCAAAACCAACAAGTCCCCGTCAAAGGGAGAAAACTAATACCATGCCAAAGCTCATCCTTCCTAAGCTCGATACGGAGATTCCTCCTCCTCGAGTATATCTCTTTAAATGTGAGTGGGGTGAGCTAACTAGCCCAGTAAAAGAAATATAGCAATGTAGTCTAATGAAAATCAAGTTAGTCAAATAATCAATATTTTCAATATAACAGTTCAAAGCTTGCCAAAAATCTCATCATCATTCCACAACTGTTGTCATCTATCGTAACACCTAACTATTATGCTGAGACCATTATATTAAGTCCCAACAAGGTCAAAATACATCTTTGCAAGTACATCTCCGACCCTCACATGGTCGGTACTGACACTCCCCAAGTCAGCAATTGTCGACACCCCTGGTCCAGTAGACGTAAACCATTTCACAGGCATGGCCGATATTGGTTCAATAGTCATGGTACGTGGAAGCATTATTAACATCATCACAAATCATAAGCATATCACATATGATCAACATCATAAATATTTACAAGCATTTTTCACAATAGTGCATCATGTCTAGGCATATGAGTGGGTTCATCAACACTGGTTCTTGAAACCACTCATTGCTCAATATCCAATCTTTTTAACTTGATTTACCCCTACTGCAATGTTAAGTCTCCTCACCGTAAATGTGTGGTATCGAAGTCTCTGTCAACATACAAACAGATATACAATCAATAATCAGTCAAATATATAACATATAAAGCAATACATACTTGTAGTATTTTAAATCTATCCTGTTTTTCCAAAAATCTTCATGGGAAATGGAACTGAGTCTTCTATTTGGTTTCTAACCATTTTAATTTACAATAATCAGCAATGTATAATAAATAAGTGCTCAGGCCACTTCTCATATTGTCTTCTGGGCATAACCAGATTGACGTATTGAGTTACGCCTAGATGTATAAGGTGCTCAAGCGACTACTCTTATATCAAGTTAGGCTTAGAGGTCACTCAGTGTCTGAACCCTTATTTTCTACTGAGCGGTGAAGTAAATCGTACAGCTACAGATAGCTACCGGGCTGAGTCAGCCACAGACATAGAGTATCGGCCTGGAAGTGAATACAATAAGTAGTATACTATAGTTTTAAGAGAAAATGGATTAGTAACAATTTTATTTATCAAAGAGAGTTTAAACATCACATTAAAACCTAGGATCCAACACATGCATCTTAAATCAAATAAAGATTTACCACTCAAAACTGGGTTCCTTGGAACCAGGTACTGTGGCTTCGAACCTTCCAAGTACTGCCTAAACTAGTCTGTAGAACCTCAGAACATGGTTCTGTTATTCGGAATGTCCGAGGCTCAAGCCTCGGATCGTCTGAGGGTGCTTCCGAATTGAAAAACAGAAAATAGACTTTTGGTGGGTCTCGATGTGTCTCGGAACATACCGAGAGAATCTCAGAACTTTTGATTTATTCGATCCTTCCAAAGAAGACTCGGAACATCTCGGAGCAGAGGCGGGAGAAAGGTTAGCCTCTGGACACTTCGAAGTCTCGAACCAAGGCTCGGAACGTCCGAAGGTGTCGTTCCGAAGCCCAACGCTCGGACCTTCCGAGAGTCGTTTTCTTCCTCTGCTGCAGCAGCAAACAGTAACAACGCTTAGAGGGTGAAATACGAATCCAGAAACAGTGGATTTTTTTTGTTCATTTTTCACATCTAATTGGTCAGATGGACTCCTCAGTGAGTTCTCTTGACAAATGGAACAAATTAAAACATCTGATTTTAATATCAAAACCAGAATGATCTAAGAATTTTCAAGTTTTTTTTTTAACTTCAAATTCATTTTACTTGCTCAATACTCAGTCAAATTCACTTTTACTTGATTCCAAATTGATTAAAATTTAAGAAGGAACACAAGGGTTACCTTCACTTCAGTTCATGGGTTGAAAATTTGAAAATTGAAAATTCCTCCTCTTCCAAGCCACGGTAAAAATTTTGAAACGAAACAGAGAGGGACGATAGCTGGTTGATTTTTGTTTAACTTAGCTGATTCACACAGAGATGAATCCACCTAAGGAGAATGGTAAATTTCTAGAACTATCTGATGGCGGGATGAAAGCCGTCTCACTGGCAGCCCACGGGCGCTGCATGGGAGTGGCTGGCCACGTACCAGCGGCCCCAGTAACGGTAACAATAAAAAAAAAATTGTAGATTAGTCCCTATGGGGATTTTGCAAATAGGTCCAGATTTGACAAAAATCAAATTTTTAACTAAAAACATGATTTAAAAAGTTTAAATAATTTAATCCAACTTAATAAAAACGTTGGGTTTAATAAACTCTATTTGCCATAAAATTTTGGAGATTTAAAATTCATCAAAAACCATAGATTTAGACAAAATCCACATTTTGACACTATTTATTTAATTTAGCTTGTGTTAAATAAAAATGTTTAAAACCTTTATTTTTAAACTTTGGAGAAATAAACTAAACCGACATTTTAAAACCTAACATCATATGATTTTCTAATATTTTTATTTTATTTCTGAAATTACCTATAAATAATTATTTCTCCCCTTTCGGGCTCTTTTCAGGCAGTTTTAAATAATATTTTATGAAAATAAACTAATTATGAAATTTTAAATTAAACTCCTTGATTAAAGAAATCAATATCATCCATCAATAATCAAATAATTACATACATAAAAGGAATAATATTTATAAATGGTAAAATTACTTTTTTGCCCTTCAAACTAGACGAGCTAGATCATCGAGCTTTCAAGCTCTGACTGTGCCACACATGGGCTTTTCGCAAAGCCTTAACTGTAATCTTCAAGATTAACTGGTCTAAGCAGGAGTTTAAATACCGTTATCGGCCGATATATCGGCCGATCCGATATGTCGACCGATATATCATTATCAGCCGATATATAGGCCGGTATTTTTCTCTCTCCAGCCGATATGATACGGCCGATATATCGATCGAGAAGGTGAATATCGGCCGATATACACCCCTTCAAAACCGATATGTGTACCCCTGGGTCTAAGTATGATTTATCTTACTGATCAAGCTTAATTCGGGTCAGGGTATCATATACACATTTTTTTTTTTTTTTTAATTTAAGTATGGGAAACCTAAGACACAATCCTACTAAAACCCTATGGGCGGTACCTCTACCCCTAAGACATCACCAAGGTTAGTTCGTTGGGTTTTGAATCTGGCACCTCCTACTTCCTGAGACGGGAGATAACCATCCGAGCTAATCTACGGGGTTTCATATAATTTTTTTTTTTGAATTTTACGTGTGGGAAATCGCAGGAAACCAAGCGTAAAACCTCCACCGGTGAGGGCTCAAACTTAACACCTCCTGCTTACTGAGACAGAAGATTAACCAATTGAACTACACCTACGTGGACAGTTCATACAAATTAGACCCTAGAAAATAGGAACGAGTACAGGTCAAATCCCACACATTTAACATCACCATACTACACATTCAACATCCGGTGTACTACTCAAGTCTCTTCACCAAAAAGATCACTCCACATAATATTACCCAGTATGTATAAATTGAAAGATTTGTAAATACTTAAGGATTACTCAAATACTCTTAGAGACTTGAACAATTTAGTCTAAAAAGAATAAATCTCTCCATCGTACACCTTCAACATCCTCTCACAGTGGACATTCAACATGCACCATATTCTAAGCACATTAAATTCATTTGAAAGACTATGGAGCAGCTCTAACATTGGGGCACGGCTAGCTCTATGCTTACCACAGTGGGTACCTTTGCAAGAGATGCAAGGACTGAAACAACTATCACGATATACACACCACAGTCAGCTAATAGCCCACCAAAGTATGGATCACCTAAGGGCTTGGAATGGTTATAAGAGGTTCAAAACATTAAATATCAAAATTAAGACTTGCATCCTGAATTGTCAGAAGCTATTTCCATAAGAGTCTTTGTTGAGTGCACTTCGGAGGCTTCTACTATAGTAATTTTTAAGAATATCATATTTTTTGTGTATGAAAATTTAACTTAAATTTCGTGTGTATCTTCAGATTTTATTTTCCTCCGGGGGTGTCGAACATACAATATTGTTCTTTTGTTTGTTTTTTTTTTTAACTCTCTTTTTGCATTTATTGTGCTTATTTTTCATTTAATATGTTTTGAGTGAGGAATGGAGGCTCATAAATTTGAAAGAAATTGTAATATTACAACCTTTCTTTAAATTGTGGTGTCGTAATATCAAAATTTTAATTATGGCAGTTTAATCAGCGTTGTGTACCGTGAATGTATTCACTCTCACTCCCGGCGAGTGGCAAAGACACTGCCACCATCCCCACATCTGCAGAGGGAATTCACCAAGGGAAGGTGGAAAACGCGAGCGATCGATCAAAGTTGCTAGGCGAAGGTAGAACCCCATGCCTCTCTCATCTAAGATCCGATCGAGTTTCTCCTCGCTCTTCCCTCTCATCTTCCTTTTTCTCCTCTTCCTTTTCTCCTCAGTCTCCTCATGGAAGAGAGACGAGTTCCGGAACTGTAACCAGACCCCCTTCTGCAAAAGAGCTCGATCTCGAAAACCCAATTCATGTGTCCTTACTGTGACTGATGTGGCCCTGGAAGACGGAAACCTCGTCGCCAAACTGCTCCCCGGAGCCCCAAAACAGGAAACTGCTGAAACTGAAAAGCCCCAATCCACAGAAGAAGCAAAAGAAGATGAACCCGTCAAACCCCTTATCCTCAAGCTTTCCGTCTACCAAAATGGGATTCTTCGACTCAAGATCGATGAAGACCCGTCCCTTGATCCTCCCAAGAAACGATTTGAGGTACCTGATGTGATTCTCCCTGAATTCGAAGACCGCAAACTCTGGCTCCAGAGGGTTTCAACCGAGGAGATTGATGGACCATCCTCAGTCCTTTATCTTGATGACAAACACGAGGCTGTGCTCCGGCATGACCCGTTTGAGGTGTATGTGAGAAGAAAAGGTCGTCACGGGCGTGTGATTTCAATTAATTCAAATGGGTTGTTTGATTTTGAACAGTTGAGGAAGAAGAAAGAGGGGGAGGCTTGGGAGGAGAGGTTCCTGAGGGATTGGGAGGAGAGGTTCCGGAGCCATATAGATTCACGACCGTATGGTCCCCAGTCGATTAGTTTTGATGTGTCTTTCCATGGAGCAGAATTTGTTTATGGGATCCCGGAACATGCCTCTACAAGCCTTACGTTGAGGTCAACAAAGGGCCCGGGCGTAGAGCAATCCGAGCCCTACCGTCTTTTTAACCTTGATGTATTTGAATATATACACGATTCACCATTTGGTATCTATGGCTCAATACCTTTCATGTTATCCCATGGAAGTGCCCATGGAACTTCGGGGTTTTTCTGGCTCAATGCTGCAGAGATGCAGATTGATGTGTTGGGTGAGGGATGGAATGCAAATTCTGGGATTGTGGATGCATCTGCTAAGGGTCGGATTGACACGCTTTGGATGAGTGAGGCTGGTATTGTTGATGCCTTCTTCTTTGTGGGTCCAAACCCAAAGGATGTTGTCCGTCAATATACAACCATTACTGGCACCCCGGCAATGCCTCAACTATTTGCAACTGCCTATCATCAATGCCGGTGGAATTACCGGGATGAAGAGGACGTTGAAAATGTTGATGCCAAGTTTGATGAGCATGACATCCCATATGATGTGCTCTGGCTTGACATTGAGCATACAGATGGGAAGAAGTACTTCACTTGGGATAGAGTGTTGTTCCCTCATCCGGAGGAGATGCAGAAGAAGCTCGCTGCCAAGGGTCGGCACATGGTCACCATTGTCGATCCTCACATTAAGCGGGATGAATCATTTCATCTCCACAAGGAAGCCACTGCAAAAGGATATTATGTGAATGATGCGTCTGGAAAGGATTTTGATGGCTGGTGTTGGCCTGGTTCCTCGTCATATCCAGATATGTTGAATCCGGAGATCCGGTCCTGGTGGACAGATAAGTTCTCTTATCAGAATTATGTTGGATCAACCCCCTCATTGTACATTTGGAATGACATGAATGAGCCTTCTGTCTTCAATGGCCCTGAGGTAAATCTTTGTTGTATGTTTCATGAAAACCATCACGCTGTAGTAGTGCTATTACTCATTTTTTGATATAACTGATTCATCAGTAGAAAGATTACAAATGTGTTGAGGACAGGCATCTGAGATTAATGCTTAACACATGACACTGCAGTTGGTTGCACCAAATGGATTTGTTACATACAATGGGTTCAGTTCATTGAAAATTCAATTATGTCATTTTTACCAAGAAGTCTGATACTCTATCACTGTCCTTTTGGTATACATGAAAGAAACATCTGACATTCCATATGAGGTCTCTAATTTCCCTGGAGTGGATGTCAACTTCCAAGCCACTCGTTTCTTTCCTACCATTTCAAAGCATTTCATGAGACCCCTTCCATGATAAATTTCCTTGGAAATGCTCCTTAAAGAATACATTCAGATATGAGTAAAATACAATTATTAAACAGATAATTGCTAACTATTGTGGGGGGGTGGGCATTCTAGAAATTTGATTCAAATTGTCATACTTAATGGTATGCTGGGTGTTTTAGATTTAGATAAAACCTTAGAGATGCAATATTAGTCTTAAAAACATTTTATTTTTCTTTCGAACTGCTATTCTTAATGGTATGTTGGGTTTTTTAGATCTTGTTATAGTTTAAAATATTTTATTTTTCTTTCTGAACAGATATTTTATTTTGTGGAGAATAGTCCAAAATTTCAAATAATTATTCCTTAGATATATCTTTGCATTTCAGCTCTCTGATTCATATTTACTCGGCAAAATACCAAATACCATGATGCCTTCTCTCATTTCCTTTCCAAGAAAGGGGAACTATGAAGCCTATTGTAGGTGTTGCAATCAAGGCTACAAAAAGGGTGAAGATCATGATTTTCATGTATGCTCTTACCTATGAACATTTCAGTGGTCTACATATGCCTAATCTCCATACAGCTTGGTGGGAATTTATTGGTCTTTTGTAGTCCTATCACTTGGAGGAATGAGTATGTAAATTACCTTTGTAAAGGTCATGGGGTAAGTATGATGATTACCAGCTGACAACAATATAAGCGAAAATGAAGAAATCCTGTCTATGGTGGCACTGTTTGAAGAGTTGCAGGCATGTATTCAAGGTATGGGGAGAAAAGGGGAGGCTATAGTATTTGGAGTAAAGCAGTTATTAATGCAATATTAGGCCGTGTCTATTGTGAAGTGACAGGATATGACTGTAAGTAATGATGATTGAAGTAGAACTCACTATATGGGCTCCAAATAAATGGGATTAGACTTAAACTATAATGATGATGATGAACTTAACATCATAATGTAGATCTTCCTTGCTTTATGTTTTTTATAGACAATATGGTACTGTTAGGGCACAAAATCATCAAAATATTAATATATAATTATAGAGAAAAGCTTTTGAGATAAAAGGTTTGAGAATCTTTAGAACAAATAACTAATATATGAATTGTAACTTTATCAGATCTAGTCGCGTGGAAGTAGTCAAGGTGTGCTACATTGTGATATTGATACTTGGGTGCAACTCTAGAACAAAGTGGACCGTTTGGTTTGGATGCTATGAGTAGGATTATCACCAGAGTTGAGAAAGTAATGACATGCTGGTAGAGTGTGGTGTATTTGATGAGTTTCGCTTTGTAAAGGGGGCATGTTCCTTAGACAGTAGCCAGACCTGTGATATGTGAGTAGACTGCTAATTAAATTTATGCATCTCCACGATTAATTTGTTATACTATATTTGTTTGTATTTTCTATGACCAAGTTCTGTGCATTTTTTCTAATTGATGTTTATGATCTGATTCTGTTCTCTTTGTTCCCTTCCTATATGAGAATAGTAAAGTGAAAAGAAAAGGAACCTGATGAGTTTGTTGAAGAATTTATGAAATCCTTCTAGTGGGATTGGAGTGGGTAGTATAATTTCAACTTGGATGGGCACTAATCAATCACTAAAAAATAAAATAAAAAAAAGGAAAGAATAAAGATGGGGACTAACCACAGCCAATTGTTTCCTTGATGTTTCACTTATTTACTATTTGTTGTTTCATTTTTATTTGTATTTTTTTAACCTCGCACTTTAGACCTCACAAATCGAGTGGCTTGGTCATCTTTTTAAAGCTTTGGAACTTTTTTAATAGTCATTCCTTTTATGACCAGTTTTGGACATCTTAAGCTACACTATACCTTTTTATGATTAGCTTGGTTTTATCTTATCCCCTCAAACACTTTATCCTCCAAGGTAAGTCTCATATAAATAAATACTATGCTGAAGTTTAATGACCATTGATGACACCAGGTGACCATGCCTAGGGATGCTATGCATTACGGAGGTGTAGAACACCGAGAACTACACAATGCTTATGGATACTATTTTCACATGGCCTCATCAAATGGACTTTTAAAGAGAGGAGAAGGAAAGGATAGGCCTTTTGTTTTGTCAAGAGCATTTTTTGCTGGAAGCCAAAGGTATGGAGCTGTCTGGACAGGGGATAATTCAGCAGATTGGGATCATCTTAGGTCATCAGTGCCAATGATTTTGACTCTTGGTCTTACGGGCATGTCATTCTCTGGTTAGTAGTGTTCATTTATTGAGATCATGTTATCCACTCTCCAGCCTATTTATTTGGATGTATACATTTTATACAGGTGCTGATGTTGGAGGATATTTTGGCAACCCTGAGCCTGAATTGTTAGTTCGCTGGTACCAGCTTGGTGCTTACTATCCTTTCTTTAGAGGTCATGCCCATCATGACACCAAGAGGCGAGAACCTTGGCTATTTGGGTAATATAAATTTACTTTAAGCATGTTAGCTGGAAACTGATTCTTCATACTGCTCATTTTAAATTCCCATGGTATGATAATTCTTAGGCAAGGCGTTGGTCTTGGAGCCTAAGGTGGAAGACGCATGCTCAGGCGCAATCCTGATTTTATTGGGTGCATCTATTTAGATACTTTAGAATATGTTTATATTGATTAAATTGTGTCTTAACTATGTTAATATTAACAAAATAGAATAGCTTTTGTCCAAAGCACCAACATATATGGGCAATAGGGCTTCAATGCATATTAAGATGCATTATATATACATATATTTAGTTAGATTTTGACTAAATGTTGCTCGTTATTAATTGATACTTGCATAGATGAATATGTAAATAAGATCATTATACAAAACTCTGTAAAAGGGCTTCAGTTGAGCCCGCTTTAGAGTTGGGCGATATGTGCCTGTGCCTAGGCATAACCAAGGTGTGCCTTTGGATATACTAGTAGGAAGCATGTGCTTCACACAAGTGACATTGGTAAAAAAATTATAGTGAATAATTCTTTCTTAAGTTGACTAATTTTTTTCAAAATTTTCCATTTTTATATACTAATGTAAAGAAATATTAGTCATATAATTTAAAGTCACTAAATTTAATAAAAAAATCCTTTTCTATTTTTTATTCAAATTTTGTTCGAATTTATTCTATTTTCTAATAATAGATGATAACATTTGATCAACTCCTTCTAACTCACCAAATACCCTCTCAAAATCTCTTTTTTCTATTTTTTAGATATTTTTTCTTTCTTTTGCTAACTAATTTGGATGTAAATCACAACTATTTTAGTGAATGACTAGTCTAGGTACATTTGACACCTTAAATTTCTCTTTACATATAGATAAAGTAAAGAGATTATTATCATTTAGCCAATTATCTTTATATTTCTCATCTATACTTGCATTTGGTTGCATTTAGAAATTAGGGTTATTTAGTTTAGCTTGGTGTCACAACCAAAACTTGTATTTGACCCACTGAAGTCGTATCTCTTAGGTCTTTGGAGATGTATCATGCAATGTAGGTGACATATCTCTTTTCCTTGCGTCACAAGTTTTAATATAGACTTCCTTGAATACACCAATGAATTGTTTAACGAGTGATTGTTGGAGTGAGGAATTGTTGTGTATGCTTAGCTTAACTTTTTCTTGGATTGTCGGTGTATTAGAGTAGTAGACTTATCTCAAATTGTGGACTGTTGTATTTGTTGTGTTAACTCTATTGCTAGGAGTGTAACTTCTCCAAAAGATAGCCACGATTGATATTTTATAGAGATAGATTTATATTCATAAAATGCTCAGTAGCATTTGAGATTTCATTCTTCTTGTATTTCCTTTGTTTAGTTGCCTTCATTTTCTCCCTTGGCCTTTGCCATTCAAGAACCCGAAGGCATTATTGTAAGCACACTATTTTCTATCCAATTTTTTTTTTTTGGCCATAGTAGGGAATTAGAACAAGAAACATTTATTTTGTTGTTTCACTCGCATATATCACTTTTTTTTTAGTTGACGATATATTTAGGAATTGTGACTTATGGTTGCAACTATGAGCACTTACTAACTGTGCCATAAGCTCATGTCACATATATCACATATTTGCATTTCTAAGCAATATTACTTATCCATCAGATGAGGATCCCTTTTTAGAAAATTGTCTCTTGGAGTAGTGGTTACTTAACATATTTTGCTCTTGTACTCTATGAATTAGATGGCTAATTGTTGCACCCAACTACTCCTGTATATAAACAATGTTGTGTCTAATTGTTCTCCAGGATAAGAACTGTACTAGAAAGTGTTGAACAAGAAATAGGAAAAAGAAAATAAACATTGATTTTGGGAGAAAAGGAAATTGCAGAATTATGTTGAGTGAATAGAATATGTATTTCACTTGTATATCAGAAAGATCACAAAGAGATCAAATTTATAGAATAAATTACAATAGAAAAGGAGAGTCAACCCTAGAGTCTAAGATAATTTGCCGGACTATATGCATTTCTACACCACATTTCTATATATTTAAAATATTCAAATTTGTTCAATAATCCTATAACACTCCCCCTCAAGCTTGTCCGAAGATATCAATCATGCCCAACTTGCTTAAAACCACATCAAGTTGAGAGAGAGATGTTGTTGTTAGCATCTCTGCCAATTGATCTTCGTACTGCAAATATGGAGTGACAATATTTCCACATGATACATGATGTCAAAAAAAGTGACAAGTAATCTCTATATGCTTTGTGTGCATACGGAAAACTAGATTGGAAGTGATATTAATAGCAACTTGATCGTCATAAAATATAATAAGAGCCTTTGAGGAAGGAAAGAGAATTCAGTAAGAAATTGTTTGAATGATAGTAATTCACATGTTATGTTGGCCATGACCTTATAGTTTGCCTCTGCACTAGAACGAACAACAACATTTTGTTTGTTGCTTGGCCAAGAGACCAGATAAGACCCCAAAAGGATACAGTAGACCAAGACCGATGATTATTAGATCTGACCCGATTAGCACCATAATACCCACGGATATTAAGTGTAGATTGATTCTTACAGAAAAGTCCACAACTAGGATGGGCCTTGAGACAGTGTAAAATGCGAAAAACCGCTCGGAGATGAATATTTGGAGGAGCATGTGTATATTGACTAACCACAATAACAACATAGAACAAATCAGGTCGAGTAATGGTAAAGATAAATGAGCTTGCCTACCGACTTCCAATAAAAATGAGGATCAGAGAGGTCTCCCATCAGAGCTAGAATTTTTTTAACTAACATCAATTAGTTGTCTCTGCTGGTTTGTATCTAGAATATCCAACATTATGAAGACGATACAAGGCATATTTGTGTTCAGAGAGATGTAGCCCGTTAGAGGATCGAACAACTTCAATTTCCAAGAAATAATGAGGCAACCCAATATTTTTCATATCTTTTTTGAAATGGTTCATATATTAATAGATTATAAGAAAACAAAGAAAAATTGGAAAAAACATAGCTGTCAGAAAAAGCCAAGAGGTTGATCACACACAACACACAATGAGCTCATGCAAGATCTGCGCATTCTTTCCAGACATGCAAAATGTCTGGTATAGAGATATTTCTGAATTCCTGGAGAGAGGCAACCCACGATGTACTCTTAGTGAGAACATGTCTTGCAACCGACACACTAGACTCAACAATATCTTTGAATATCCTGTTGTTACGTTCCCACCAAAGGCTCCAAATAGTGGCATAAAAGGACCAATATTTTTTATATCGAAAGTTTGTTGTAGGCTTTCAAGGCAGTGATGGAGGACGTGTTAGTCTCTATTAAGACCATGTCGTCCATATAAACCACAAGAAGTATGACATCTCCAGTGTGATATACAAAAACTGAATGATCAGATTGACAACGTGCAAAATCATAATTTAATAAAGTAGTGTTGAATTTATCATACCATACCTGTGGAGTCTGTTTAAGACCATATAGGGCTTTCTTGAGCCAACATACCATCTTGTGCTCCCCTTGTTGAATAAATTTGGGAGGTTGTAGTATGCAAACTTCTTTCAAATCACTATGAAGAAATGCATTCTTAACGTCTAGCTGATGAAGTGTCCACTTTGGGTAGTAATCTATTGATGACGGTGGTGAAAATTATCAAAGACCTTAGATTTATGTTTCATCAAATAAACCTAAGTTATACAAGAATAATCATTTATAGACATAGCAGAAACTAGTGGCATCCTAACATCAGCGTGTATTGAGGAAAGAAAGTTGGAAGAAGTTTTATTAATAGAAGAAGAAAAAGTGGGTTGATGTTGCTGTCGCATTGGTAACTTTCATGAACAAAATTATTAACTTTCAAAGAAGGATTCAAATGCTTCAACAATGTATTTGAAGGATGACCAAACCTACTATGCTAAAGCCAGATGTCTTGATGTTGAACAAGAAATGGGAAAAGTTATTTTGGGAGAAGAGGAAAATGCAGAATAATGTTGAGTGAATAGAAAATGTTTTTCACTTGTATATCAAAAAGATTACACAGATCAAATTTAAAGACAGAAAATACAATTGAAAAAGAAGTTAACCCTAGAGCCTATGATGAACAACCGGACTATATGTATTTGTACACCACATATCCATATATTCAAAATATCCAAATTTGTACAGTAATCCTCCAACAGAGAGGAAGTGGGAGGATCTGCTTTTGATATTTCAAAATTTATACTCTGATAGCTCTCTTGTTTCTGATAAAGTTATTGTAATTTAAAAAAAAGGGTTCTGCTAACATTTGACCTATATAAAAGTTTGGTTTGCCTCTGTCAAAAAAAGAAAAAGAAAAGGAGTAAAATAGTTGGCCACCTTCTCATTTGCAGTCCTTTCCAATACTTGGATGAAAAGTATAACAATGAAGAGAAGGGAATTGATAGGGACACCGATGTTTTTTATAACAAGGGACACTGCTGTACCTTTTCACTACTTAGGTGAAGACAAGTGGACAAAAGGGCAAGCTTGGCGTCCCTTGTTATAAAAAACACCAATATCCCTATCAATTCTTTGAAAAGAATTGAATTCCTTTAGGAATCACAAACTCTCCACACTTTTTTGATCATTTTTACTATGACTTCTTCTATTTCTTTCATTGGGTTTCTGTCCATGTTGTGGCAGCATATTCAAGATCCAAACATTTATTGTGTAAATCTTGTCCAAGATCATAGAATTGGACAATGTCAAGTCCTTACCATTCGGTTGCAGGACTTCTTGGGAAAAGGAAATGACGGTTTAAGTAGAAAATGCTTAACCGAAGTTTTTATTGATTCCTTCTTTTTAAATGAAAGAAAATCCTCCAGGGGGTTTCTTTTTTTTGGTAGAAAATCCTCTAGATGGAAATTGGATTGTCAATTTGACACAATTTTTGGGTTGAAACGATTTGCATTCTTCTCTCTCTTCCTCTCAAATCAATCAATTAAAAAAAGGAAAAGAGGGATATCCTTGGTGCATATGTGCTGTATAAACTTGAATGGAATCAATAATGTGTTGAGAAAATGCTGCCTTTAGCACTTTTGTCTGTTTTCACCAACACGATATCCAAGTGGCACTTGTGTGGCAGTGTTAACAGATTCACTGATGTGCAGAATAAAGAATATCCTTTTCGCACAATAGCATGTATAACCATCGCCTGGATGCTTAATGTCAAAACTTGTACCTCAACTAACGATCCTGGCACGCTCAAAAAAAAAAAAAAAAACTAACGATCCTGGCAGAAAGATATCTTGTGACCGATCAAGGAAAAAAGCTTTAGCCTATGGAAGTGGTCAGCTAAGTAGCTTGTATATGAGAGTTTTTATGAAATCTCCAAAATGGTAGAAAGTGTCTGATTCAGTAAACCTCGAGTATAGGATTCTTGAATTTGGCATACTGTAAGTAAATTAGATAGTTATTTCTGAAATGTTGGTCCATGATTTCTTAGATGTCATGCAGTGATGCAGTTTTTTTTTTTTGGGATAACGTGGGTATCCCCACCCCACATTGTAGGTGAGACTAATCCCATGGAGACCTGAAACCACGTGCAAGCCTCGTGTATCAGGTAAGTCAGTGAGGAGTTGAGCCCAGTGATGCAGTTTTATCATGATGTTTGGTAGAGTTGAATTGGCTGGTTGAGTTTCATCCTCTCCAAGTGGGCTGAAACCATGTACATTCCCTTGTTGGCTCTTTATTATAAATAAAATCTCTGTCACTCTCTCTCTCAGAAAGTAATTTATTTTAAAAATAAAATAACATGTAAAATAACACCAGTAAAAACAATGTATACATTTTACCCAAAAGAGTCAAGTGATAAACAGTTCATTCTTTTAACTTTGTTCAATAGCAGAAAAAGTGTCACTGTATTTTATCACATTGGAAAAAATGATATTAAGGTGACACTAGAAGACCCTTAAAAGATCTGACATGGGGGCATTGCTTGTTTAAAAGAATCTGTGCAATATTTAGCAGTGCTAGTCTGATGCTATTTCTCAATGCCTTGATGTAGAGAGAGAAATACTGCACTTATGAGGGAGGCCATTCGTAACCGATATACGTTGCTTCCGTATTTTTATACGCTGTTTCGAGAGGCTCATGCCAGTGGTATCCCAGTTATGCGTCCTCTTTGGATGGAGTTCCCTACTGACAAAGCAACATTTGACAATGATGAAGCTTTCATGATAGGGAGCAGTATATTAGTACAGGGAATTTACAATGAGGTATTCTTCCCCCCCTTTTTTAACATATTTCCGTGTGAGAACACGTCTGCCTTTCTCTTTGTTTGGATGTTAATATGAAACTAAAATCAGTATCAATATGAACATTTTGGGAGGATACCTACCCTTTCTGTTGTGCATTTTGGGCTGTACAGAGTTTAGCAGTCACAATGATGGGATACTATATTTTTATGGCTTTTCTGCTTCCAATCACTATTGGAAACTGAAGCTGATAATGATTGATAGTGGAAGGTAGAAAACTGGCTTCCTAGTATCCTAGCTATTCTCTGATTTCAATGCCATCCCAGATGCATACCAGGACAGATCCATTTTTGCTGCCAAGTTATTTAAACACTTGAGTTTTGTCTTTCATTGATCATAATTTTTATGTATTTACAAATCAATAGTTGCAAAATCTTGTCTTCTATGTTGGAATGCTACAGGGTGTGAAATCTACGACTGTGTACTTACCCGGGGAGCAGTCTTGGTATGATCTAAGAAATGGAGTTGCATACCATGGAGGTGTGTCACATAAATTAGCAGTTACACAAGAAAGTATACCAGCTTTCCAGAAGGAAGGTACCATAGTACCAAGAAAAGACAGATTCCGACGAAGTTCCACTCAAATGGTGAATGATCCTTACACACTGGTATGTTCTTGGATCTATGGGCTCCTAACCATTTTAGACCAAACCTTTCTCATTGCAGACAACTCCACATGAAATGTCCATTATCTTAAATAAAAGTAGTATGTCAATAAATGAAGAATTATACATACAATTTTCTGTCAGAGCAATAACAGAAATTTGATTAAGATTAAAGTTTTTTTAAATTTTTTATGATATATTGAAGATTAAAATGAATTTACAAAAAAGGGCAGCCCACTAAGACTGTGTTCGGATGAGGGACAGAGAGGTGGAGAACCTCATCTTCCTGTCTTCTCTTATTTACTTTGAAGAGAAAGTCAGTCCACTTATATTAAAAAGTTGTCCACCTTCATCATAACTTGGCATTCTCCACCTTTTCTGGTAATTTCCATCTTCTCCTGCTTGACTTCTATGTGGAGAACTTGGGCTCCAATTGTGACTGGTCATATGACTAGCATCTGGTTATAATTGTTATTATTTATTTTTTTATTTTTTTGGACTTTGATTAAAAACTAAACAGTGAGACTGGAAGTTCATTTTATGAATTTTAAGTGAATCAAATTTTAGCCCAAAATTCAAATTTCAGCCATTTGAGGCACCTGGTGATTTTGACCACTAAGATCAAGTGCCTCATATTTGACTTTTTGGCTGAAATTTGGTCTATGTGTAGTTCATCAAGCTTGCTTTCAATCTCATTGGTTGGTTTTTGTTGGAATTCACATTTTCTTTTCTAAGGGAAGAAGATTAGATGCAACTCATGTGACCTTACGATTAATTTTTCCTGGGTTAATTTTCTCTACCTACCAGACATTTAAACAGGTGACTTAAAAAATATGAGAACTTTAAATGGAGAGTTTCAAGAGAGAACTTTAATGGGGGAGGTTTTCCTGAGTTCTCTTACCCCAGGAGAGTTTCCTATTTCAAGTTTTTATCCAAACATTGTTAAATCAACTGACGGCTTTATTGGAGAATGAAAATTCTCTCAATAGTACATATATTTGGTTCACAAGGCAGCGCCCTCTACAATCAGTAATTAGCAGTTGTAACATGAGGGAAGTGTGCGTTAGTCTCTCTTTATGTGGCCTCTGATTTCATGTAAGAGAGACAAGAATTGCCATGACTCCTTACCTCTCTACCACCCTATGGAATTACCTCTTCTTTCTCTTTCACTGAATCTCTTGACCACAAAATAGATTTTCGTTGTTTCCATTCTCTCTTTGCCCCACTTATAGTGAAACAAATTAGACATTTTAAAAAGAACCCATTTTAGTTACATTAAAAGCATACTTTATATTCGAGTTTGGACATTGTCATGGCTTCAAAAGGTTAGATCTAAGTTGAAGCTTCTGGATATTTGGTACTTCTTTATTCAGTGACTCATTAGCTGCCATGAAAATGCACCATCCGTCAACTGCTTGACTGAATCATCATGTCTTGTACTTATTGCTTATGCTCAGGTGATTGCACTTAATAGTTCCGTAGCAGCTGAAGGTGAGCTCTATATTGACGATGGCAAAAGCTATGACTTCGAGAAGGGGGCATTCATTCATCGTAGATTTTTGTTTTCTGATGGAAAGCTAGTATCAATAAACATGGCTCCAAGCAATTCTGGCAAGCAGCTCTTTTCATCTGATTGTGTTATTGAGAGGGTAATATTATTGGGGCTCCCATCTGCGGCAAAGGGTGCCTTGATAGAACCCAGTAATCACAGGACTGACATTGAGCCTGGGCCCCTGATGCTACGAGGGGGACTTAGCTCTGTTGCACGCATTATCCGGAAGCCCAATGTCCACATTGCAGATGATTGGACCATAAAGATTTTGTAGATTTTGGTCATAAAAAAATGATTTTGTAGATATTCTTTTGCACGAGGTAGGCTTCGGAGCATCTTGGACAGACCTTTGTATTCTGAAGAAGGATAGGTGAATTTTTCCTCTACTTGTTATTTTTTCTGTTGTTGTTGTCCTGGACTGCTAGTTGTATGCATGGATACATCTATGTACATACTGCATGCCCAGTGCTCGTTACTAGATATGTAAACCAAAATTCCAAATAGGCTGCAACTCAGGGTGGGTGGGCAGTTTTGGATCTGTCTGGGGCAGAGACTAATTTCTAATTAAAAGGGTTGCGCCTTTCTTTCTTAGTGTTTTATGTTTAGCAACACTTGATTACTTTGAAAAATGTTGAAGCCATATATTTAAATAATACTCCCTCTGTCCCATTTTAGTTGTCTCATTTGAAATATTTGTATTTTTTAAGAAACTCTCTATATAAGGCTAGCACTCTATATGATCTCATCTATTTTTAACACATTTTATGCTACTCCAATATAAATGAGACAACTATTTTGGGACAATTTCAAAATCTATATAAGATAACTAATTTGGGACAGAGGGAGTATAAAAATAGATAAGAGTTAAAACTAATGGAATAACTCATAAATTATAAGTTGCAAAATATATGCATCACAGCTAAAAGACAAATATATGTCTATAATTGAAGTACATGAAGAATGACTTCTTGGAGATTTACAACATTAGTTAAGGAGATTAAGGCTTTATTCACTGGTTGAGAGGTGTACTTTTCACACATTAGTGTATCAGTCAATGGAGCAGCAGATTTCTTAGCAAAATATGAAGTTTGATTCATCATTTCATGGCGTCTTCTATTTATGATTCGAGGAAGGGGTGATTCAGACTGGTTGGTGTTGCGTTCATGGAGTGTTTGTTTTGTACACATGGAGTCTTTCTTTCAGGACATGAGAAGGGGTGTAATGATGTTTTTGTACTAATTTTCTTCCCGGGTTTACATCTCCTAATCCCCTTTCTGATTTTGTATTTTCACGACTTTATACTTTCATTTTTTACTACTAACATTTTATCTTATTACTGCTAAAAAAATGTACATGAAGATGATATTTTTTTTACATATGATACAAATATAATACAAGTATTAAAAGGAGAACTGCGTTGATGTACAAATTTTGATGCAGAAGCCCTAGACTCAAAAGTATTATATTTGTCACTCATTGGATGAACCATAAGGTTCACAAGTGGATCGGCTAGCTGAATCAATTAATGAAGCAGTATACTTATTAGGGAGCCTTGTTGTGTACTTATGAGCCTCTTAACTGTCTACTAGGATGTACAAAGCAGGGGTGATAATTTCAACTAGAATATCGCCGATACCGAGATTTTTATCTCTGGTACCAAGTATGTTTTTAATTAAAATTTTAAGAGTAAAATGCCTTTTTTTTCTTGACAAAGAGCCTTTACTCCATAAAATAAGAGAAAAAGTCTTTATTTACCATACTTTTCATTTTTCATTATTGAATAAATTACAAACAACTGTATGTCTTGAGCGCTTGGAGATCTGTTATTTTTTTTAAGAACACACCTAATATGTTGAAATTTTAGTCTTTATAATGTATAATTTTTTCTTGGAACAGAGAACTCCAAGATCTCACCTTTCTCTAAATATAAGGATGTTGGGTAAAACTCTGCATGCACGTAGTCTCTTGCAAGTCATGAGTATCGAATGATTACGAGATTACAACTTGAGACACTTAGTTCTTGAGGCAAAGTATCTATCAGTTGAGATTTTATTTTCATTTGTGTCATGATTAAAGTTTTTTGATGTTTAATAACAAATTATCAGTTAGGTTTTTTTTAATCCTTCGAATGAACAATGCTCTAAAAGCCCAATCCATTTGGACCCATACAACCTGTTTTGGAACCTAGACCATTCACCATTCCTTAATCACCTATCAACCGTCCATCTAATGGTCCTGGTTGGCTAGTGAAATTCTCTAATCAAAATGCGTTTAGGTTGATTACCTATAGGCCATGATTTAGTGGCCTTTCTTTGGCCATGTAACTTCAGGAAGGCCCTGCTTAAGGCAGAAGAAAAACTCAAAGAGCTTCCTTTTTTTTTACCCCTTTAATTAATAAGCAACAGGTGCACAAAAAGAAATGGTGGTCGGTGATGAAAAAGCATGGAACTTCAAAATAAGAGCTACTTAGAATGTTAAGATCTTTTAACTCGACAAAAATACTAAAATATTATGAAATTATCTTATTTTTAATTGTTAAATTGTTTAAGAGTTTTTTTTTTTTAAAACAAAATCTTCTACTTTCACAATTTATAATTTTGATAGAGTTTAGGATGCATCGAACAATTGTCATTATCATGATGGTGTGTTTTAGAAAGATTATTTGTTAAATATATGACCCATTAAAAACCACTTTGAATAAGTCAAGAAAGACTACAATGTTTTAAAGATAAAAAATAATTTAAATTGATCAAATTTAGATAATTTAAAAATTAATTTTATTAATTCAATTAAAATAATTTGTAATTGACCATATTTTTAAAGAATGTGCTTTTTGATGCATCCATCATTTTGAATGATGGGCTCTAGATTGGTCAGTGCAATATGTTGCACAATATTGGATGATCATCTCTTGTTTATAATTGAGGGTTGATGGGGAAAAAAATTTAAAAAAAATGTGCCACTCATTTCAATTTAATTATCTCCAATTTTGTATCAATTAAATATAAATTTTGATTAAAAATATAAAAGAACATGAAACTTGCATTTTAACCTTCGTGCTTTAAGTTTTTAATTTTTCATTGTAAGATTGAAAAGACAAAAAGGAGGAAAAAATAAAATAAAATAAAATAAAATGAGGGAGGCTAATATTCAAAAGGGTCTCACATCATCACATTTCAACTAGTGACCTTTCTCCTTCCTTCTCTCTCTGTCTCTCTCAAATTGCCCCATCCAGAGGAAGAAAAGGAGGAATCACCACCTTCTCTCTCCCTTTCTCTCTCAGCTCGTACAAGCTGAGATCGCCCTTATCCTCCCCCCGTCCCCCCTCTCTCAAATTCGACGTCCCGGCACCAGATCTCCGTTTCTGTGACCCCAATTTCGCTTGATCTGGAAATCCTCCCACCATCAATAAATGGACGATTTCGGCACTTTGGCACGGGATTTCGGCTTTCGCCCACAGGGGAAATCTGCGCCAATGTCTGCCTCCAAGCCTTCTGGTTCTGTAAATGCGGGCACCGGATCTGCTGCAAGCACCCGATCCACCTCAGGCAAATCCGCCTGGAATTCGACCCCGTCCGGTGCGTCTCTTCTCGGCGATGACGATGGCCTCTTTGCCCCCTCCAAGAATCGGAGTCCTCCCAATTATGATTACAATGATGTCTTTGGTGGTCCCCCCAGATATTCAAACCCTTCAACAGCATCTTCTGCATCGGCAGCAGCGTCTCCATTTGATTCCTTGTTTCAAGGCTCTAAGGATTCGTCAAAGACTTCATCAATGCCTGTTTTTGATAAGCCTGTCTATGATGATGATATATTCGATGGTGTTCCGGGAATTAAGACTTCGAGTTCGGTTAGTTATGATGATGTGTTCGCGTCGATGTCTTCCCCACCCAAAAAAGTGAATCAGTTTGATGATCTGCTTGGGAATTTTCGGGGAGCAGATAAAGAGGTGAAGGGCTCAAGCGGGAGGCGATCTGGAGGGACGGAGCAGGAAGTGTCTGGATTTGATGACTTGATTCCCGGATTTGGTGGGAGTAGTCCCCCGCCCAAAAGGTTAATTTTTGGAAAAAAAAAAAAAACCAATTTGTTTGTTCGATCTTGGATGTTTTATGTGGTGAATGCTTTTGTTTGTTGCTTCGTTTGGTACTCATATCCTTTCTACTGTGCTTTAGATCGGCTATTGTTTTTTTGGTATGCCATGTTTTCTGTCTCATACATGATGTCACTGTTTGGATGTATGGAAAGGAAAGTAATTCCTTAGAAACATAGCCACTTTTAATTGGAAATGATTAAACCCATTTCTATTTTCGGTTAAAAATGTTTGTTTCCCAATAAAGTAATTTCCTTTCGCTGCAACCAATCGCAACCATACTGTTTGGGAGTACCTGAATCTGGGAATCCTGACAATAATGTCTTCTTATATTCAATGATCGACTTATCATTCAAAAAGAAAAATGATGATTACTTTGTTTTGAGATATGCTATGTATTATGTCTCATACATGATGTTACTGTCCACTTTTAATTAGAAATTGTCGAACCCATTACTCTTTTTTTTTTCCAGTTAAAAATGTTTATTTCCCAATAATGTAATTTCCTTTCCCTGCACCCAAATGCAACAGATAGTGTTTGGGGAGTACCTGAATCTGGGAATCCTGATAATCATGTCTTCTTATATTCAATGATCGATATAGTTTCGAAAAGACAAAAAAATGATTGATGTCTGAGTGATGGATATAGAAAGCAAATGGTGCAAATGCAATATAAACTCTCCACAATTACACTAAAAGGGCTATTATGCTTCAGTTTTATGCTATTCTTTAATGTATATTGTCAAAAACATCATGTCTGATTTCTTGAAACAGGTAGACAGCCATTTTCATGTACTAAATGTGGCATGCTGTTAGGTTCCATTGACCTCACTATAGAAAGCTGACTTTGTGATTATTCATCTACCAAAACTCAACCTCACAAAATGTTGGATTGGCATCTCATCTAAGGTCATGATTGTTAAACATTCATTGGTTTTTTTTTAAGAGTGCCCTTTTCATGGACCAAGATGACTTGCAACATCCCTACTCCTTAGGGTTGGCTTATGGTTGATACCTGTTCCCCAAGCTCCTCCTTTCTCTAGTAGGCTGGTGAAACCCATGGACATTTCACATGTGGTGTTTTTGAATGGCAGTTCCAAGAAGTTGGGCACTGTACTTGCCAGACTGTTGTTACAAATATGCTAATTCCTCAATCATTTAGTTATCTTTATTTTGCTTATATTTTAAAGTGAAAGATATATAATTCTAAAAAACTGGGAAAAATGCATGGCTGATTTGTTGCTAACGGTTCTGGGAACCTCAAATACTCATGGTTAGGAGTTAGGACAGCATCACTGCCATTTATAATGACATTATTTCTTCAACTAGGATTTAAGGCACTGATTTTTATGATACAAAGACAAAACAGATAAAGCATAAATTGTTGAATAATGAAAACACCAATAAGTTTAGACAATTTTGGTACTTTCCATTTAACCACTTGAGTTCATTGCAACTTTGTAAGTGGAGATATTTTGCACTAAATTTGTTTTCTATTCACAAAATGTTATCTTCCATTAAAAGAAAAAGAAAAATGAAAAGTAAATATCATCTTCCCTAAAATTTATTGATGATGGATTTGGTTTTGTAAATGGGGTCTGTCTATGTTGTGCACTTCATACATTGAAAGTAAGTGTACAATACATTGAAAGTTAGTGTACAATCTCCCAGTATGGATAGTTGGTGGGAATGGCGGGATTATTTTTGAAGTGTTTACTGTGATTTGCACTCTTCTTCTCAAAGAGCCCGTGAGACACCTATTATAAAATGATGGCATTGGGTGCAGATGTGGTTGTGAAGTACTGTGGCATGGATTTTAGTGTTGTGTGTCTATCAGCTTCAATTGTTTGTGGAGCATATGATGCTTATTGGGATTTCCGACTATTTTCTTAGGAAAAATTCTGCAATGGGTTGGGTTCAGTTTTGTTGAGGACAGTCTAAACAAGCCTATAATTCAAACCCTAGCTTGTCCACGATGTGAAAATAATTAATTGTTCCAATCGTATGCATTTTGTCTACTCCAAGCCTTATCTGTTGTGGCAACTTCATATTTTAATGTTGGGTCAAAATTGGGCTCATCCCAATCTAACTTGTAGGTGTGTAAATTGTATATCTGTCCCTTTATTTTTTTCGAATGGTTAATATATTAATAGAAACGAGAGCACCAGAGGTGCCAATACAAAAAGAAAAGAGGAAAAACTAAAAAACAAACTAACGCACAGCCCCACGCAACAACAAAGAACAACTCCACCGAAAGAGAAACAAAAAGGGCATAAGCTAAGTCAATACACTCTTTCCAGGCTCGCAAGCTATCATTAGAAGAAATATTCCTGAAATCCTTTATTGTGTGGAAAGCAGGGATTAAAATTTAAATGTCCATTTAAAGAAGTCCTTTATCAGAAATCTAGGGTCAGGTGCTTTGTAGATGATACAATACTAGTTGGCGAGGCAAGAAATCAATTAGAATTATGAGGAGGAGAACTCTAGAGAGAAATAGCTTAAAAATTAGTTGAACAAAAATAATGCATGGAGTATAAGATTAGTGAAACAAGGAATATGGAGGTTGAATCCATAAAATTGGATGGAAATTGGATATAGTAGGTAGGATGGGAGTGTGATGGGCTAAGTGTATAGAGAAACTAGTGAGGCACTTCGTGATAAAAGAGTACCCATTTGATTTAAGCGGTGATTTTGTAAACCAACTATAGACTGGAAATAGACTATGGAGCTAAGCGTTGGATGAAGAAGAAGAAATAGGTAGATAAAGTCATGTAACAAAAATGTGTATACTTAGATGGGCATCTAGTGTAACATGAAGAAATAAAGTTAGAAGTGGTCAAATTAGAGAAACCTTAAAAGTAATGCCAATAGATGAGAGACTATTGATTAAGATGGTCCGAGCACATTTGTAGGAGACTGGAACAACCAAGTTTGTAGGATTGAAGGGATGCAGGTAGAAGGTGTAAGGAGAAGAAGAATGCCTTTAAAAACTTGTCTTGAGCGGATTAATTAAGGGCAGGGGAAATTGTGGGGTTACAAATGATGACGCTGGATAGGTCCAAGGTTGATGGGACTAGTGTTCGTATGATGATGATGATGGTGTTGATCTAAAGGAGGAAGTTACTTATCAAATGGACTAGTTTCTTAGTTACTAATTATGAAAGGTGTCATTTGGCTCATTTTATTCACCAAATTGATTTATTTTATTTTTAATTTTAATAGCCATCGCCGTCGTCAGCTATTCCCCTATTTTTTGGTGGACTTCTGGATTTTCAAGTTATGCTCTTCCAGTCTTCCCTATCAAATATCATTTAATATGTGACTCTGCACTCTACTAGAGAAATTATCCATTGTGAGTTGGTTCACAAAAAATTGTATGAACTTTTTTCAATCAAAGTTTTTGAATGTGGATGGAGATGCCATTTTTCTTAAAAATTTCACTTATAATTCAATCCTAGGGATCGTTGTGAACCTGTTCACAACAAATAACTTCTCTAGTCCATTATATCCCTCCTTACCCCATCAATCCAAGTCTTTGATTATCTCTTCTTCTCCGCTGCCGCTACATTATTTTCACTTGTAGCTTTTCAATTGTTTATGTCCAGGCTATCGCTGGTCATCTACATACATGCCTAAACCGTCTTAAACAACATTTCCTCATCTTCATATCTACTGGTATTATGTTTTAGGGTGATTTTTTCAGAAGGTGCATGTTCAAGGGTCCTCTAGTGCAATCATTTCTAATTATTCTGTTAATATCACTTCATACATCCATCTAGTGTACATGTCTCTTTACTTTTACTTTATCTACTTGTCTGTCTTTCTTTCCCCCTCACTCAAAATTAATGGACCACTTCATGAAAATATTCTTCCTACATGCTCCGTTGGCACTCCCCTCCCTTTTGGATTATAGTTGTCATTGAGGATGTCTTGTATCTTGTATTTTCTGATTGAGGTATCCTTTAAAACAAAAAGCAATCAAAATTGTGTCCCCATGCCATTTTTATCAATTTGAATATTATACCTAATAAACTATAATTGGTTTTAAACCCGTGAGGGTTGGCTTGGTGGTCAAGAACCCGCCTAAGATGTACGAGGTCTTGGATTCAAGTCACTCTCAACACAAAAGGGCCACTCCCCATAGTGTTACCCGGTGTGCATGGATAGAGAGGTGGTACATGCCCCAAAGATTAGTCAGGTGCTCTAAGAGGTTTGGACACCTTGGTCTTAAAAAAAAAAAAAAACTATAATTGGTTTTAACCATCAATTCTATAGATTACTGATTAGATGAATTGTCTATTTTTATTGACAAGTTCCATAGCATAGTTTCAATTTTAACAGGGGCATTTATGGGTCGGGTTCAGGCTGAACTTTGACTATTAAGATCAATTGACTAGAAATTGAGTTTTAAGCTCAAATATGGTCCACTTGTAGTTAATCTTGTATATTTTCAATCTGCACGGTCAATTTTCTAATTAATTTCAAAATAATATTTTAAAAAATTGAAAATGACCCAAGTGTAAACATGCACAAACATAATGACTAAATAGGCTGAAAAGCCCGACGGGCTTTTACAAGCTTCTTGCAAAAGCCTGCCCCCGAGCTTGGCTCAAGGATTTAGCTCTAGCTTGGCCCAACAGGCTTGCATATGTGTTCAAGCCCGTTTATTTATGATAGGTTTCAGTCTGGGTTTGGGTTTAGGAACAACCCTAAGTTTAAATAGAAATTTCTCTTTCTTCCACTTTGTCATTTTCGTTTTCTCGTGTTAATCAATTGGCTTTAGAGATGTTGACAGCGCATGTGGTTCACAAAAGGGATCTTTCCTTAGTCATGCCATCGATATGTGACTATCTAATAGAGTTGATTATTATTATTATTATTTTTTTGAATTGTTTGTGTATTCTTGTTTGTTATGCAAATTTTAGGGTCTATTGTTATAGTGGGTGCACTATAGCATTCACCCCTTATATATTTAGAGTACTTATTTTATAATCTATTTCATTTGTATAGAATATTTTGTCACAGATCAAAAAGGGAAATTATTTCCCTTTTATGAAGGAATGAAAGACTCACGACAAGAGCCTATTGCACAATTGGCAAGTGAAGTTTGTGTCGCTATGCTAGATTAAGCATTTCAAACTCATTATTCATTCTTATCTGGTGCACATAATGTTTCAATAATTTAACATGCGATATCTTTCCAAAAAAATGTTTCAACATACGATGTACCACACATGTTATGCCATTGTTGTCCCTTGTAAATCTTTATCCTGGTTGCGAAGGTAAGGTTGTTCTAGCATCTTGAATCTTTTTGGTTAAGATGGGCTTCAAACATTTAAGAGACATGCTCTGTTATGATTATGGAGAGGGGATGGTAACTTGTCTTTGGGAGCTATCCTTTTGGCTTAAGAGTTTATGACCTCTTTGTTTTGTTGTTTCATCCTATGATTGGCACCTCAAGGAAGGCAACACTCCACTTGTGGCTCAATTGTGAAGGGTAGTGGCTAGGCCAAGTATTTGCACAAGTGCTCAAGTAACAACTTGTGCCGTGGGCCATGTGAGGCCCATCATGGCCCCAATCACACCTCTTCTACTCCACACTCACCTACCCCCTTTGTATTGGATCCTTACCCACTTTGTTCCCAATCTGAGTTATTTTGTCCATTTATATAACACTGTGAATTTCCACTGTTGGATAAAATTGAATATTTAGACCATTAAGAAACATGCTTCACTTATCCAACCCAGGTGATTTTTTTAAACATCCTATATAAGCACTCTGCAAGTCCCACATAGGGATGCATAAATTATAAGGTGATGATAGCTACACTCTTTAAGCTGCATTTCATGGACCCACATGTGTGACCCACCTATTGTGATGGTGATGAGTCCATTCGAAAGGTATAAGCTAGAAGTTGTGACCCCATAAAAATCATATTCATTGGATTGATGAAACCATGATTTTATTGGGTGCTTATTATTATTGTTTACATCCTACTGTATTTTGGTTTCATGTAAAAAAGAAACGTAGTTTGGTTGTTCATTTGGAATCTTGTGGAGTACTTCGTAATGTTTAATTTTCTGAATCTGTTTCTATGGGTTTTTTTGACATCCTTTACACATTTTTCTAATTTCTAATGGCTTTCTGTATTTGCATTTTTATGTGACATGTCTTCCTGTGAACCTCTTCTATTCTTTTTTATCAATATATATATGCAGTTCAGCCTACACGGTACCTGGTTTGGGCCCTCATAATGACAATCTGCAATATTGTAATCTTTTACACAGGGAAACTGCAGAGAGCAAGCGGCCCCACCAATCATCTGGCTATTCATCTAAATCAAGCTCCAGTATACTGGATGATCCTTTTGTGGTTCTAGAAACAACTTCGGTTCCTTCAGATTCTTCCTCTGGGTTGTTCACTGACCCTCTGGAACACATTAATAAGCCTAGCAACTCTGGTAGCACAAAAGCCGATGGTTCTGTCAGTGGCGGCATATTTGATAATATTGATGCTTTTGATGGGCTCACAAAATCAGTGCCTGTGTTTTCATCTGAAATAAATAAAAGTGAGAAAAGCAAGAGTCCTTCAAGGGCAGGGAGAAACTTGGGCTCTTCACATACAACAGCTGGCAATGGATCAACAGAGAAGACTTCAATGAACAACTTTGAGGACTCCTTGCATAAGAAGGCACCTGTTGATGATTACCAGGAATCTCACCCAACCTCCTTTGGCATTACAGCACGTTCATCAAACTCTCAAAAATCAGTAGGCAGGGGTGCTTTTCACCCAAAGGATGTAAATCCTAATTCTAATGAGTCAAATTCACAGGATGTATCTCCAAAATCTGGTGGAAATTTGGAAACAGCTGATGATGTATGGCTCACTGTTTCTGAAATTCCTCTTTTCACACAGCCAACAAGTGCTCCACCACCTTCAAGGCCTGCTCCGACATTGGATGTTAAAGCAGACAGGGGTTATTCTGCTGGTTTTAATGCGAAAGGGAAAGCCGATGTCAGTGCCTCAGCAAAGAACTCGGGTGTATCTACCATAGATGAACTTGAAGATTTTGTCATGGGTAAACCAAGAACTTATGTTGATGAGCGCACAGATGTTCTTTCTAGTGAAGAAGAGATGGAGACAAATTCTGCTGCTGCAGCATCCGCAGCTGCTATGAAAGAGGCCATGGATAGGGCTGAGGCGAAGTTCAAGCATGCTAGGGAAGTGAGGGAAAGAGAAAATGCAAAAGTTGTTAGAAGTAGAGAACCTACACAGCAGGAAGAAGAAAAGGCTAGAAAAGAAGCGCAAGAGCGTGAGTATAAAGAGAGACAAGAAAGATTAGATCGTGAACAAAGGGAAAGGGAGGAGAAAGAAAAAGAACAAAAGAGACTTGAAAAGGAGAGAGAGAGAGAACGAGAAATTGAAAGGGGGAGGGCCAGGCAGGCTGTTGAGAGGGCTACGAAGGAAGCACGAGAGAGAGCAGCTGCTGAAGCTCGTCTAAGAGCTGAGAGAGCTGTTGTTGGGAAAGTAAATGCCGAGGCACGTGAACGTGCAGAGAGGGCTGCTGTTCAGAGGGCAGCAGCTGAAGCACGTGAAAGAGCTGCTGCGGATGCAAGGGAAAGAGCAGAAAAGGCTGCTACAGAAGCAAGGGAGAGGACAGCTGCAGAAGCCAGGCAAAGGGCTGCAGAAAGAGCAGCT
Source organism: Chimonanthus praecox (assembly GCA_022113865.1). Classification (NCBI taxonomy): domain Eukaryota; kingdom Viridiplantae; phylum Streptophyta; class Magnoliopsida; order Laurales; family Calycanthaceae; genus Chimonanthus; species Chimonanthus praecox. Next base: position 9,411,868 of record CM039095.1, on the reverse strand, counting down.
ACAGAAGCCCGGGAAAGGGCTGCAGAAAGAGCAGCTACAGAAGCACGGGAAAGGGCTGCTGTGGACAGAGCTGCATCAGAGGTGCGGCTTAGAGCAGAGAGAGCAGCAGTGGAGAGAGCTGCTGCTGAAGCTCGAGAAAGAGCTGCTCAAGAAGCTCGAGAAAGGGCTTCTGCTGCTGCAAGAGAGAAGCAGCAACAGCAGCAGAGGAATGAACATGATCTTGAATCCTTTTTCAGTATGGGTGCTCGGCCTAATAGTGCACCAAGGCAAAGGGCCACTACTTCGGTAAGAATCCCAATGTGCAGTATTGGAAGGAGTTTGTTATGGTTGTGACTTTAACCATCTACCATTTTCTGACTGAATGGATGCATCAGGACTCTGCTTTTGATACCCGGTTTCAGAGTAAGGGAAGTTCTGATGGGGCACGAAGGACATCTGCTGGAACCTCTTCTAGTATCAAGAAAGCATCTTCTACAACAAATATTGTTGATGACCTTGCTTCGATGTTTGGAGGTAATGTTTTACTTTGAAATTCACTTTATCCAAAACTTCATGTTCACTTCAAGTCTTGGTTACTCTTTTGAATTCCCCAAGATGCTAACATATTCTCACTCTTGAAGCTAAATCTCTTTACCTTTTTCTTTAAAATGAAAATAGCTGCCACATCTGGTGAAGAGTTTGCGGAAGTTGAAGGAGAAACTGAAGAAAGACGAAGGGCCAGATTGGAACGACACCAACGGACACTTGAGCGTACTGTAAGCTTTGTTGAAATTTTCCTTCTTCACTGTCCAAGTGATAGGACAAAACACACACACACCATCTTCAGTACTGTAGTGAGCTTCAACTTTTGATTCTTTCAGTTGTTAACTTTTCTGTCTGAACAATCAGAAAAAAGCGCTGGCTGAGAAAAATGAGCGTGACATGCAAGCTCAAAGGGACCAAATAGAGAGACATGTAAGCATCATTATCCTCAAGTGCTGGAGTCTTGCACTGATATGACTAAAGAGCATGAACTATTTATAAGCTCTCTAAATCACACATATGTAATAGGATGTTGTATTCATGGTGCTACTTTTCAACATAATTCAATATATCCTTCTGTTTTATATGGAATTGTTACTTAGTTATTTATGTTAATTTTATTTATTAAAATTTTCATCCTACTGTTATATTTGGTTACTTTCCCTCAGTTGCTTGAAGTATTTGTAGTTTCTCATATTTCCGTCTTGTTATTTCAGAGGATCGCAGAGACACTGGATATCGAGATAAAACGGTGGGCTGCGGGAAAAGAAGGGAACTTGCGTGCATTGTTGTCGACAATGCAATATGTGGGTTGGAGTTTTTGATGATTCTTTTGTTCATGTCTTACTATACTTGGGAATGACTGGCTGTATGCCTGATTACATATAGTTGTTGATCCTAAAGTAATGTGAATGTCTATGCAATGAGGGGGGTTGTGAATAGTGTTCTAATCCATTAATCTACCAAATTTCACTAGGTGAATACACCCTAGATAAGTTCCCTGTCTAATCAAGACAAATGGAAAGTTACAACATGATACATCATCTAGAGTTATTGATCTGAATGAGCACTAGATTTTGAAAATAACCACTCGAACATGAGATCGATCAAGAGTAGGCTTGGATCAAAATGCTAGACATTGGTTAGTGGGTTAGTGGGTATCTAGAGGTAGAATTTATTGACACTACTGACTAGGATTTATTAATACATATTTTAAACTTCATACCATAAGATCAGATTAGAAAAAGTGTAACTCGTAGATGTCATAAGAATCTTTATGATTGCGACCTGCAACCTTATGATTGTTGAATGCTATAAAATCACATTAGAAACAATGACACTAAATAAAAAATGCACTGTAGGTCCATAAATCTGAGATATTGTAACAATGAAGAACTTAACTTGTTTTATGTATAAATTGTGAATGTAAATGTTTGGATGCAAAATCAATGGAATCAATGGAGAATGAGATTGCATAGTAGATCTAAGATGCTATAAAATCATTATAAATAGTGGATCTAATAAAAAAAAAAACCTCTTTAATTAGAACTCCCGTAATTGAAAACTCACTTCTTTTGTCTTCTGGACTTTTAAGAGTTTCCATTTGCTTTGACATAAACTAATTGATATCATTTATGCTTTACACGACAAGCAGGTGCTTTGGCCTGAATGTGGTTGGCAGCCTGTGTCTTTGACTGACTTAATCACTGGTGCTTCAGTGAAAAAAGCTTATAGAAAGGCAACTTTATGCATCCATCCTGATAAGGTGCAACAGAAAGGTGCAAATCTTCAACAAAAATATATCGCGGAAAAGGTTTTTGACCTTTTGAAGGTACTTGAATGTATTTTATTTGGATATTTTGTTTCATTTGTCTTTCCAAATATTTATATCCTCTTAGAAGGAAAGGAAAAAGATCAATTGAAATATTGTTTGGTTTATTGCTCATTCTTTTGATCAAAGTAGATTAAACATTATACAAAAATAACAGTAACAAATGCTTCTAACGATGTGACCCACTAAATATGGATCATCATCAAAACCACAATCCCATCTATTAGGGTCAACTTCTCAAATTCTACTTCTTTATTTGACCCTATCATAAATCATAAAGTCAATTACTCCATTATCTATCATGTCTTTTTTTTATCCTCTCTCCACATTTCAGTGGTCTACCTCTTCTCCTTGTGCTTGTATTTTTTAACCTTTCAACTCTTCGTAATAGGGCTGTCTCCGGTATTCTACTTGCAAGGTCAAACTACCTTAGACGAGTCTCTCTCATTTTTCATCTATTGGGCTATCGTTAAATTGACTGTAATGAGGTACTTCATGATAAAAGAGTACCCTTTGATTTAAGGGGTGATTTTGTAAACCAACTATAGACTGGAAATAGACTGTGGAGCTAAGCGTTGGATGACGAAGAAGAAAGAGGTAGATAAAGTCATGTAACAAAAATGTGTATACTTAGATGGATGTCTAGGGTAACATTAAGAAATGAAGTTAGAAGTGGTCAAATTAGAGAGACCTTAAAAGTAATGCCAATAGATGAGAAGATGAGGGGCTATTGATTAAGGTGGTCTGAGCACATTTGTAGGGGACTGTGAACAACCCATTTTGTAGGATTGAAGGACTACAGGTGGAAGGTGTAAGGAGAAGAAGAATGCCTTTAAGTACTTGTCTTGAGGGGATTAATTGAGGACATGAGAAATTGGGGGGTGACAGGTGATGACGCTGGATAGGTCCAAGGTAGATGGGACTAGTGGTTGTGAGATGATGATGGTGGTGGTGTTGATCTAAAGAAGGAAGTTACTTATCAAATGGACTGGTTTCTAGTTACTAATTCTGGAAGGTATTATTTGGTTTATGGGATGGTGTGGGAGATGAGAAGAAATTTCACCTTGTGAAGTGGAAGAATGTTTCTCTACCAATGAAGAAAGGAGGTCTAGGTTTGGGTAAAATATTATGGAAAAAAATTGGTCCCTTCTTGCAAAGTTATGGTGGAGGGAAGCAATTAAAATAAAATATGGAGAGGCAGCGGATGGATGGACTCTGAAAGTAGTGTCACAAAAAAGGGGGTCCCAATTATGGAAGGACATTTCTAGTATTGTTAGAGAGGGTCATTGAGTGGGGTATGGTACTAAAAGAAAATTCCAACCCAGTGGTTGGTGATGGAGCTTTTATTAAATTTTGGGAAAGATAAATGGATTTTTTTTTTTTTTAAGTAGTGGAGATGGTAGGGGGTAGGAAGGAGTGGGCTTTGACCTTTCAAAGGAATTTGATGTTCCTTCATTTGTGGATCTGTTATCTACTCTTGGAAGATGTTTTTCGGTTGAGGGTGAATCAGATAGGCGGGTTTGGAATAAGGAATCCAGCGGGATCTTTTCTTGCAAATCTTTGTTCTTATCCAACCCAATCCCCCAATTTCATTCCCTCACAAAATCCATTTGGAAATCTGCAGCCCATCCAAGATCAAGATTTTTTGTTGGATAGCTTGCCGAAATAAAGTTTTAACTGTTGACATTCTCAAGCAGACGAATTTTTCTACCCAACGTTTGTTTCCTTTGAGAAATGAGGAATCAATTCACCATCTATTTATCCATTGTTCCTTTGGTGGGCCTGTTTGGTCCCATTTCTTATCTCCTTTTTCTGTTCTTTGGGTCTTTCCTCCTCTTCCGGCTCTTATTTCTGAATGGGGATCGGGTCCATTTCCTAAGAGGAGCTGAGTGATGTCGAAAATAGTACCCTTGGCTATCCTTTGGTTTGTTTGGTTGGAACACAACAGAAGAATTTTTAAGGCAAATCTACATCGTTAGTAGTTTTAATTCACAAAATCAGATCTGACCTTATCCAATGGGCGCTAGCCTTGGATTTTTTCTGGTCTTGATGCTGGTTTGTTTTGTGGCATTTTGAAAGATTTAATAAACTGCTTTATATGTATTTCTTGTATTAGAATTTATTTTTAGGCCGGTCACTCGCTGGGCCTGATCTCTTTTTTGTAATTCCTATTTTGGAATATTAAAAGTGTCTGTCATCTTAAAAAGAAAAAGAAAAAGAAAACAATTTGAAGCTTAGGAAGGAATCTTGTGATCTACAACGTTTGTTTTCATTGTTGTAACAATGAAGAATAGTTGATCTGATTCCCTTTATTGCCCTTCAGAGTACCCCATTTGGTTGAATTTCTTCTCACTTTTTCCTATCTATTGGGTTATTCTGTTCTCTTTTTGTTTGCTCCTTGCTGGTTGAGGTTAGGGCCCTATCTAAAGGTCAAATTTTGTGGATATTTGTATGTTGGCCATTGCTTGGTTTATCTGGAGAAAGAGAGGAGATTTTAGGACAAAGCATCAACAAGAGCCTGCATAATGCCAAAATCAAATGTAATGTTATTCTGTGCATGTCACTGGTGAAAGAGTTCTTGTGCCATTTAGAAGAACATTTTAGCGGGCAATGATGACCTGAAACTAGAATGTATTGGTAGTAGTCATTATACCACTGTATATGCATATATGGTGGACTAATTACTATACTCAAAATAATCTCTAGGTGGGTGTCCTCTCTATTGATAATATTTTTATCATTGTCAAAAAAATTATTATGATGCCTTGTTTTGATACCTGCAACCTTGTTCTACCTGTTTATGATCGCTGTGATTTTTTTTTTTTGATCCATTTTCTTGATGTGTGTAATTTTTTTTTTCGGATGCTTGAACTTGATAACAGGAAGCATGGAACAAATTTAATTCAGAGGAGCTCTTCTAAAGATCTTGAGACTATTTGATGGCACATATGATTTTGGTTGTTTACAGAGCTCACAGGAAGCATTTTCTTTCTGTGCTTCCTGTTCTGGCATGGCACCATTCCAGCTCTGCTGCCAACATGCTACTTCCCAGAGAACTCTAGTTATGTTTGTGGCTGCTGTAAATCAATGTTTCAGTGCAAAATATGAAAAGGTGTGTTTGTGGAACTGTAATGGCTGCTAATTCATTATGTAGAGTAGGAGGGAGGGATGCCGTGCCTCGGTCATGATCAGTGTCAATTCTTTTTCCAAAACCACGAGGATTTGATCCTTGCAGGGTGAAGTTTGGATGAATACCAGCCATTATGTTGGTGGTGTCTTTGAGCTATAGAGGTAATTTGTTATTTTTGTTACTGTATTCTTAAAAGCCTCCTGTGATTACTATTTTTTGGAAAGTAACTTTTGTCATTTTAAATTTATTTGGATTAGAGGGTACCTGGTCTTCAGTTTTGTTTTGCCGCAATCATTGAGGCATAACAATGATTCCACTTGAATAATGTAGTTGACCTACAATGCCATGGTTGCTGCTTACATGACAGGCAACTGAGGCTTCGACTAGAGCCATGCAGCCTGTTGCCTTCGAAGTTTCTCCTTGAATTACCTAATCTGTGTCAATGTTAGAACACATGAAAGCACTAGATTTTGTTATCTCGGCCAAAAGGCTTGACAGCAACCAAGTTGAACGATTCAGCATAGTTGTTTTTTTTTTTGTGTTCTAGGGTTTGCTTTTCCCCTCCCCTTCTATGAATAGTATGTGTTTTCAAACCTCTTTCAAGTGAAGGCATTATATCAGGTATTCCTACAGTTTGTACATGCAGCTTATTGTGGAAGTGTATTACCAATTACCTAAGAGAAAAATGCAAATGGTACTTGGTGATTGTAGTCAGATATGTACTTGCTGATGTATCAGCTTTTGTGATTGAGCATGTACTTTTTTTTTTTTTAATATGGGTATCCTCACCCCACATTGGAGGTGAGACTAATTCCACGAGCATTTGTAAACTTCTCAATCCACACACATTGGTAAGTCGATGAGTAGTAGTAATCTCATGGGGAGTGGCCCAGAGGTGTTTAAGCGTGAATCAAACCTAAGGCCTTTCTTCATGAGAAGAGTTTCTTGACCGTCAGGCCAACTCTCTCTGGATTGTGATTGAGCATATCTTGTATATCTAAAAATGCTAAGCAATTGTGGCTTGTATTAAAGGCCTTGAAAAGGATACACATTCTTGTCCATCCAAAGCTTGACATTTTCCCCCAAGCATGAGTAACTAGCCTTCCATTGGCGTTGAACGTGAGTAAATATCATGGGCTGACTGGAGTTTCAAATATAATCTCAAATTCAGAATTTCAGTCAGTAAATATCGGATTTCAGGGGGTGATGATGTTTATATTGTAACATATTCAGTTCTTGGGAGAAAGGCTAAAAACTGATATACTCTAAATTTTGCATCAGGGATAAAACTTTTTTAATAAAAAAAATTGAGTCCGTGGTCGACCGAATTGGTTGAAATATTGTCAAAATTTATCAGATCCATTGAGAGCCTGATATTTGTCGATATTGGTTCAATTCAGTGAAATTTTATACTCAGGGCCAGACTGATCGAAAGGGTTCTTCTTGCCTCCCCTGGCCTTTGGGCATTTTGAGGAGGTTTTCCTGTTAAAAGAGGGTTATAATGGCCTCACCAGGAGAGTTATTCTCATGTTTGTGGCATAGTTCTCTAGCCAGTTGAAATAACCTTACAAGCCTTATTTGGCAAAAGATTTTAGAAGAATTCTTTAGAACTTTAAATTTTATAGATTTTATGCTATTACTTTTTTTATAAATTTGTTTGGTTTTGAATTATTGCTGAAATTTGAAAATTTGAAAATTTCAAGGTATATTTAAATTTTCAAATAGTGAGAATAGGGGTGCACTGATGAATATTTTTTGAATTCTATTATGCCCCTCTCAAACATCCTCTCGTCAACGAATTTTTCTGAAGGCCGCTTCTTCCTTCTTTCTCCTCTCTCCTTTCCCTCTGTTTGTCTTCCTGCAGTAATCTGCCTCCCCTGACGGTGATCACCAGTGCTCTCACCGCCCGAAACCATCGGATGACCTCTACCCGCCGCCTACCTGTGAACCCGTGGACGCTTCCATCCCTGCCCCTTGTTCATAGTACCGGCGCTGGCTGGGCCACTGCCGCTCGGCCAGCTGTGCTGGTGCACCCGTCCCCTCCACCCTCACCATTCACGGTTCTCTCCACAACCTAGCTTTTCTTGAAACACCAACCAACCCTGGCTTACCTTGAAACACCAATTAGCCCTGGCTTACCTTGAAACACCAACCAGCAACTTCTCTTCCAACATAGTGACCGTGTCGCTGAACGTGGCACAGGCGGACCCAGGATTCTCCAAAACTAGTGACTGACTCAGACAGGACTCGGCGAGCAAGTCCATGTGGAGGGTTGGCCTATGTTGCTTAGGATTTTTTTTTTCTCTTTGTTGATGTTCTGCTGATTTTTTTTCTTCTTCCCGTCTGGCTGCTGGTGTTGCTGACGCTGCTGCTTCTGGCGGTGGTGTTAGCTACCTCTGCACGCTGCACTCTGCAGCTGCTTGATGTTTGCAAGTTTTTGCTGGACTTCTGCTTTTTTTTTTTTTAATTTATTTATTAACTGCTGCCCACCGCCTCTTTTTCTGCTACTCTTTCTTCTTTCTTTTCTCACATTGCTGTTTGCAACGTCGGCTACTCTTTTTTCTGTGTGTGTTTTAAACCCTGTATTCTGCTTGGCAACCTGCTGTATTTTTTTTCTCTGCAACATCTCTTTGTTGCTAACACCTCCTCCTCGATTTGGGGCACTAAACAGATCTGCAAACTCAACCAAAGAAAAGAAAAGAAAAGCTTGATGCTTCTTGTTTGCTGCTACTGCTAACATTGCTTCTACTTGCAACTCTGTCCTTTTTTACTCGTTTTTCTGCTGTGTTGTAAACGTTGATGCCTCAGTTTCTTTCTTTTTCACTTTTCACGATGCTTGCTGCTATTTCTTTTCTATTTTTGCTGCTGCTAAGTGCTGCTTGCAACGTTGATCCTCGCTGCTTTTTTTTTTTTTTTTTCTTTCTTTCTTCTGCACACACTGTTGGAGAAAAGAAGAGAATGGAGAAGTCCACACTGTGTCGGTGAGCAAAAAAATGGACAGGCGGGCGACTGGTAGAGGTCATCCTGTTTCGGGCGGTTAGGGCAACAGAATCTGCTCCGGTGATCACCATCAGAGGAGGCAGATTAATGCAGGAATACAAATAGAGGGAAAGAGGAGAGGAGAAAGATAATTCGTTGACGACAGAGGATGTTTGATAGGGGCATACTAGAAATTTCCTTTTAAAAAATATCCATCAATACACCCAACTCTTATCCTACGGGGTTCATGTATAGTGCTCATGTTTGTAGGAACTTGGAAGTTGAGAAGAAAATATCGGTCCAAGTTTGATATATCAGTTGATATTTGTTTCATTTTGTAACCTACTTTAATTGAAAAATTGACAAATCTAATTTTAGTTACTTCGTTCAGTAATTCAGTTGTCTAAGTTTCTAAGATTAAACTAGAGGTTTTACGTTCGACTCTTTTCGGATTTTTTTGATGCACGAGGTTTACGTGTGATTTTGTATATCACTGTGATTAATCTTACGTTCAATATATCTATGTTCTTTAAAAAAAAAAATGATTTTAGCTGTTCCTAGGTAAAACTTATCTGGGCTAAAATGTTGGTTGTTGATGTGAACAATATTTAAATTTTTTTTTTTTACTAAAAAATTTGTTTGAAATTGGCAGAGCTGGCCAAATTTTCTGTTAAACTATGAATTTTGTTCTCTTTAGAGATCATAATAATTTCTTCTGACATTTAAAATTTAGAGTATAAAACCTATGATGAATGCTTGGCCTGCAGATAGTTTGCTATGTAAGGGTGTAAATGTAGTGCTGCTGTATGCAGCGATGGCAATTTGGCCTAGAATCCTGGAAGCCCGGGAAGCCTTGCCGGGCTTGAGCATTCATTTATAGCAGGGGTCAAAAAATTGGCCGATATCCGATACGGACGATATATCGGCCGATAATTTTATCTCTCATACCGATATCGGCATTTTCTCTCTCCTCCAATATTGGAACCGTAAAAAAATCTCAAAAAACCGTGATGAATAGTGGTGAACCGCGACAAAACCGCAAAAAATCGTGAACCCCCTGAGAACCGTAAACCCTGAACCGCAGAAAACCGTTGAAAACTGCGGAAAACCACAGAAAACCGCGAAAACCGCGAAAAACCGTGAATACCCTCGAGAACCGTAAACCGTGGAAAACCGCGAAAAACAGCGAAAAACCGTGTAAAAACCGCAAAAAACCGTATCGGTGTTTAAATTTTTTTTTTTTTTTAAATACCGATATTTATGAATATCGGCCGATATTGTGACCGATATTTCGGACCGAATATCGGCCATATCGGCCGATATTTAAACCTTAGATTTATAGAGTAATCAGGCTTGAGCTTGGACACAATGCTTAAGTCTGATACACAACTCTTAACTTTTGTGTATATTTTTATTTTTACAATACATATAATAAATCAGCAATCGTATTCTCGCTCGAGGGATTAGAGTTATAGTTAGGAATTTGTCTCGGAAAGGAAGAGTCCTAAATTCAATTCTCATTCTATCCTAAAGGGTCACAACCTTTAAAGTTATTCGACGAGTGGAGAAACTTGCACATGTTACGAAGATTAATTGAGTATTATAAGAAATCTAAAGAACTTATTTATAAAAGAAGTTAAACAATTGAAGTTACATTAAATTCATTCTTTAAAATCATTTTATAATTCTATTGAAATAGAAGATTTTACGAGTCAAATCAAGTTATTTTCTATGTCATGGGTCATCCCTACTATATAGGGTCATGCTGCTGTTGTCGTAATTCCAACCCAAAATTTCAAACTCTCTTAGATTTTGATTTTTTTAATGGCAAGAAAGTCTTTGATGGATGATAGTTAAATTATTAATTTTTTTAAGATGCCGGCTTCTTTGATCTGTGGAAAATGGACATCGTAATATTTGCACTGCTAAACTCAGCTGCTGGTAATAGTGGGGGCTCCACACCCATCACATTTAAGGTGGGGCCTATATCTTATGCCAATGTCAAATGTGAAGACTAGTTCTCATGGACTTTTACCTCTTTCAGAGTAGAGAGGAGCTCATACAACCACTAAAGTTAGCATGTGGGCACACTCATCTGAAGAAAACTTGTGGCCCTTAAATCTCACTAATAATTTTTTTTAATGTATAATACTTTGTCTATTTCAAATTAATTGTCTTATATGAATTTTGGAATTGTCTTAAAATAGTTGTTTCATTTATATAAGAGTTGTATAAAGTGTGTTGAAAATTAATGAGATTACATGGAGTGCCAGCCTTATATAGAGAGTTCCTTAAAAAATACAAATTTTTCAAATGAGACAACTAAAATGGGACGTAAGGAGTATAGTTTAATGACGACCTCTCTATTGCTCATTTTCATTTTTAACTTAATTGGGTTGGAGTGATGGCCAATAACTTATATTTAAAGGTCTTGAATTCGATTCACACTTAACATCCTTATGTGTCACTCCCCGTAGTTGCTTATCCAGTATGTGTGGAAATGCTTGCACATGGTCTAAGGACTAATCGGGTTAAAATGTCTCTTGTCCAAATACATGTGAAACCCCTGAAAAAGAAAACTCATATCTAAAAGTGGAAGGTCTTGAGTTCAGTTCCCACTCTCTAAGAGAGTCACTCCCTATAGTTTTACTCAGTGTGTGGATAAGTCAGATGCTCTAAAAGACCTGAACACCTTGATCTTAAAAAAGAACCTCATTTTTCATTTTTATAGCATGTGCAATATATACATTTTCAGCATTTTTATTATCTAATAATAATAAATAAAATAGATAGTTGAATATGCATTTTTATTTATTTTGTCTTATTTTACATGTGTACGATTCAATGGCTCAATTTGAGCTCAATTTAACAGGCCATCTATGTACATGATATATAGATAATATAATTTTGAAAATAATGGGAACATTGGTGCTTTTACAACAAAAGAATTTGTCTTGTTATCCATTTATTATCATCTAAATAGTAGAAAAGTGCACCAATACCTCTTATTATAAAAAAAACATTGATATTTTTTATCACTTTTGTTAATTTTTAGGAGCATATATACAATTTTGAAATGTTAAAGCTATTTTATTAGATGTAATTCTTGAGGGCCGCTAAATTACTCCATCTCATAAAAATCTAAGTTATTCATTAATTTCTAAATGCTAATATATATATATATATATATATATATATATATATATATATTCTTTAAAATGATTAGACTCATCATTTGTGGGGTCAAAATGAAAAGTACTTTATTAAAAATTTTAAAGTTTTTCACTCTTTTCATTTGATTCATTTGGTGGTCAATACCTTTACATTTAGAAATTAGTAAATACTTTAAATTTAAGAAATGCATTTTTCATATTTCAAATATTACCATTTAGAGTTATCTTTTCAAATTGAACTACCATAAAAGAATGGCATGAAATGATGTATCCCATATACTCTTAAATAAATTGTTATTAAGAATTGGATGATCAGAGCCGGATTGGCTGACCACTAGAAATGACGACGGCCCATTAAATAAAGGGTAGTGATTTTTGCACATATCAATATTAAAGAAAATTTCAATTTTGTTGATAGTTGTCTCTTTTGAAATTGGAAAATGATTCGTACACCCCCCATTTTTACCAAAGGTGTACTTTCTATAAGTGAAATGCCAGTTTTGTCCTCAACTTTTCTTTCCTTTTGCCGGTAAAGCACCTCCATTTTATTCAAAACTGACATTTCACTCATAGAGAGTGCACCTCGATAAAAATGGGGTTCACTAATCATTTCCCTTAAAAATACCTTTAATGTTTTAAATGAACAGTCCAAAATGTATGGGCTTCATGAGAATGGGACGTGGTTGGCTCATCACAGTCTAAGGACAGTGACAGTCGGAGAAGATGTGACCCATCAAGCACTCAAGGGTCTCCATTTGAAGTAAAAGGCCGCCGTCGGTAAAGATCAGATAATAGAACAGAGATGGTTTCGCGGCATCTAATGAGAGAGACGGGTGGCCGGCTTCAACAATCGACAGCGACCTTGTTCCCTCCTTTTGGACCCCATTTCAGAGAAAATGAGAACCAATTTTCCCTTCCACAGTGAGAGGTCGGCGGTGGGTAGTCGCCCCTGCCTCTATTTTTTTTTCTTTCATCCCGAAGGATTTCAGAGAAACCGTGTCAAAGTATCAATTTCAGAAAAAAAAAAGAAGCAACCCTCCAAAAATGTAAAAACTTGTTTTCCATATAATTTTTATTACTAACAGAAGTGATCATGACACTGAAGATCAAGACAGAAAAAGAAACCCAAAACAAGATCTTAATTACAATGTTCTAAAGCAATCATGGCCTTTCTTTAAGAGAGAGAAAGAGAGAGATTGATTCCACATACAATCTACTTCTTGTTATGAACATCGATAGACAGGAATTCAAATCTTTCTTGCATTTTCTTGTAGCCAAGCAACTATTTTAGCTTGGTTTGCTAGTTACAATGACAACAGCTTCACAAAGCAAGCAAATTGAAGGACTTTCCTCTGTGGTAACTAGATCAATCAGTAGCTGGTCTTGAATGGCTTATAGGTCTTGAGGTCGAGGACTACTCCGGCGATGGATCCTACAGCAGCGGCGATGGAAATTACTAGACAGGCTAGGCTGAGAATCTGGAGACAGACCCATCTGGTACTCCACTTGGGTATCTTCTTCTGTGAAATGTACATCTCCACAGGGAAGTATACAGTCAGGGGCCAGAAGCCCAATGCGCCTAGAATGCCAACGATGTCATTGAAGAAGGGGAGGAGCATGGAGATGAGGGTGGTGGTGACGACGAATGCAGTGCGCCAGACAAGGCGGAAGAGATTGAGCCTGTAAGGATGGAAGCCTGGGATTGGGATCAGAATGTTTTTGGTGATGAATTCACTCTTGGGCCATCTCTCTGCTGCCCATTTCTCAATGAAGGCATAGAGAGGCTGACAGTAGACCTGGTAAGCTCCAACAAGGTGGATGACAATGGCGGCATTGGCAATGTCGAGAAGCCAGAAGGGGTTGTAGAAGCCAAACCCAGTGAGAAGATTGCCGGGTGCCTGATCACCGAAAGCTGCATATCCCATACACCCACAGAGCATGTAGAAGGCTGTTGTCACTGCAACGCTCAAAAGGGTGGCCTTCTTCATGGTTTTCGCTTCCGATGGTGGAGATTTGATGGTGTCCTGTAGAGATGAAAGCAGGGAATCACATCACGTTATCTTAGTGAACAACTTGAATTAATCAGTCATGAAAATTGATCAGTAAGCTGTTACAAGACTAACTGGAGTCGACTTTTTTAGTTCTATTTTTTCACTTGAACTATGGAAAAACTTATGTTCATATGCTTCACCATTAAGTTAGTTCTTTCTTATCAAATGAACTCTTCATCTTTTAGTAAAATATGCACCCTTGCCATCTTAAATAACAATCCTTTATCTATTCTTCAATTCTATTATGTGAAAATTGAATACATCAGACGGTGAAAAAGCTGAAAAAGTAACATGGTAGGGATTGTTATATTTTGTCGAGTTTGATCATCAGATATGTATTGTCAATGCGATCTACATTGTCGCGGGTCAAGTTGGGAGGACAATTTTGTAATTTCACATTGTGTAAATCCTAATCAGAGGGAGGATAGAGAGTGAAAACGGTAATGAGAGCTAGAGCCAACTCTCCTTCGATTTCTTGCCTTTGAAGATAGTAGATCAGTGTTAAAACTCATAAATGTACCGAAAAGGAATCACCTAAATCTCTATGTTGTGGTATTGATTTTTTTCTTTATGTTTATTTTTTATTTTTTTGATATTGTTATTTCTGTGTGGTAAGAGTAGTAGGAATATAAGTAGCTTAATTACCTGAATTTCAATTAAGATGATGGAATAGGAGTAGGCGAAAGCGATGTCGCCCAAGGCTTGGAAGCTTCTCCATATCTTTTGAGTCTCAGTGACAGTACCCACGCTTATTCCAGTTAGACTTCCTTTGAAACTTCCCGTCTCTGTTCATTGAAAATTTTGAATTCTCAGTCAACAAGATTCTTTTTTGTTTCATATAGTAGTCAGAGTTCAGCAATAAATGCCGTTCAAACCTGCAACTTTAGCGATGCCAAGGGCGAGGCCTATGGAGGAGTAAGTGAATGACATGACTGCAGCAACAATGGAAAGCCACGATATCTGATCAAAGTCTGGAATTTGGGAGAAAATGATTTCAGATATGCCAAAGATGATCATGTACATATTGCTTGACATGTGACATGGATTCTTCCCTCCACTAGTGTGAAAGCAATTAGACCTCTTGATTGCCCTGAACAAGCACAGATTAATCTAGAATGGTCACTAGGAGAACAGAGGAATGTAGAGAGAGAGAGAGAGAGAGAGAGAGAGAGAGAGAGAGAGAGAGAGAGAGAGAGAGAGAGAGAGAGAGTTTATTTGACTCACGTCATGCTTATTGAAGCTGCAATGGTGTAGCCAATGGCAACACCAAACAGATTGAGATATTGAATAAGACCGCATATCTTCACCTTAGCTCCACCTGAAGGAGAACAATTCATTTACAGAGGAAAATGAGAAGTTTAAAATCTCTACATTTTTCTATCCTCAATGGAACTGATTCATTCAATAGAAACTGAGAGAGAAAAACATGAATCTTTTTACAGCCCCGGACATAATTTTCCATGTAAAACGGAGCAACAAACATAAGAAAGTAAAAATCAGGGATAAAAATCAGGGAGGGAGGAAACATGCAAGCAAAAGCTTAAGAAAAATAAGCCCAAGGTTCAGTTAATGTTTATCTTTTAGTTTCTTCAGTAGATAAAGAGAGTAGATACCAAGGTTGGCGCGGACTGCGTCCATGTAAGTGTAGTTTCTCTTGCCAGTAACAGGATTTCCAGAACGGTAACAATCGGCGAGGAGAGCGGAAGTGTAGTAGATCACAAAAGAGAACAAGAACATCACAACTGGCCCAGCAATCCATCCCAACTGAGCAATGGCCCATGCTAGAGACAGCACACCGGAGCCGATCACAGCTGTTATTATGTGGGCACTTGCAGTCCATACGCTCCCTACACATGAACGTGTAAAAACCCATGAACCACTATCTAAAAGAATATCCATGGCATTCAGTTTTTGAAATTTAATGATTATTTTTTATAAAGAAAAGTCATTATAAGAGGAATAACATCCTATTATGTCCCTTTCTTTACCTTTTCTCTTGATGTGGCCATCATCGTCGAAGCATTTAGAGGCCCCTTGCTGTTGCATGTCGACGGAGATTTGTTGTGAAGAGAAGTCCATGACTTGGTGGTGGTGGTTTTTGGCAATTGCACCCTCACCCATCTTAGGAAGCCAAAGAAACAATATTAGTATGAGAGAATTGCAAGTAAATAGAGGTATTTAAAGCTTCTTAGACCCTTTACTAATCACACTTACACAAACCCAAAAATCCAAAAATCACTGAAATTTTAGCAGATGGGTGGACTGGTATTCTCTTCTAGTAATACCCTACAGCAACCCTGACCTAAGAAATGCTCAAGTAAGAGAGAAGAGGTCTTGTATTTCAGACCCCTACAGAAGGGTCTGAAGAACAACTTTGTATTGGAGTGAATTGAGAGAAGTAGGCCAATTGTGTTTATATAACCAGTCAGTGAAGGCAAAAGTTACACACCCTTATGATGATATGTGCACAAGACTATACAAGATGCCCAAGTCAACACCCATTTTCTAAAAAAATTCAGCCTCACATTATCAATGAGTAGAGAGTCAAAGCTCTCTCTCTCTCTCTCTCTCTCTCTCTCTCTCTCTCTCTACACCAAACATATATTTATTTAGTAATGGCAGAAAAGAAGAAAAACATTCTCCTATAATAGGAACAGAGAAAGGAGTTATAGTTAATGACATAAAATCAAGCTCAATTCAACTCAAGAACAAATAATAAAGCTCTACATCAGGTAAAAATACAAGAACATGGTAACAAAACTTCTCTTTCCTTAACTCTCTCTTCTTTATATGCTGAACTAATGCAAGAGAGAGCAGAGTAATGGATATTGATGAATGTAGGCGATCTTGCAATTTTCCCACAGTAGGCCTTTGGTTTATATAGGAAGAGTACCATACTAAAATATACTGTTCTTCCAAACACACTTCTCTTTCCTTTTCACGTGTGTGGCCTTGTGTCCACCCTTGCTGATTTAGAGAATAAGTTCTCTTTGTATATTAAAATATATATCAAATGATGAAAGACACATTGGTACGTGTTATATTACTCTTAACATCTAAGTGTAGAGTCCATCAAATGAGATGACGGTGGTTTTGTTGGAAAGATCCTTCGTTAAATATGTGGTCTAGCATAAAAATACATTTTGATTGAATTAATTGAGCCACTTTTTTAAGCTCTTCAAAGTTTGACTTTAAAAAATATAGCTCTATTGATTCGATCAAGTGATTGTTATGGGCCAATTATTGAATCAAAGACTTTTCTAATAGACTTATCACCACCCCATTTAGTGAATATTATGTTTAAATGTGTAGAATAATATGATACACATTACTTCACATATAATCATCTTTTAATACTTCTTTTATTGATAACAATACATGAACAATCTCAATCATCATCGCTATACCTCTTTTGTATTTCATTTGTATGGTAAGAGATGGAAATAATAAAGGAATAATGAGATCATGGAAATTATATTTGACCGTTGGCGATTTAAAAATTAGGACATGGATGGAAAAGAACACACACCCACCATTCCCTCTCCATTAACAAGCAAATCATTACCATATTCTTATAAACAAGGTCATTTATTCTTTCAATTATTCCTAAACTAATAATGTAAGAATTGCTGGAGGAATAATCTTTTAAGTTTGAATGGTCATTAACGTTGATTAATATTTAACCTGATTGCACCCACTCATTATGTCTGCTTAGAATGTCCACGTGGCTGAACCAGCAACATTCAATGTTGAGAATTGCCTTTCTAAGCATGCATCATTAGGAATCAATCTCCCTTTGTGTTTGATTAATTTTACAACAAATGTAATATATGTAAATATTTATCATAGTTGACCCGATATTAAAGGTTGAGTATAAGAAGTAAGATTTTGATTGGATGCATAGGTTCATGATAATTTTCTTTATTATATTACAGGAAATTGTAAAATTTTAATCGATATTAAAAAGATTATGATTTTTACATTTCTAGTCACATTATTATCATTCATATTTAGGCATGGAATCCACTAAATGGGATGATCATGCATCCATTAGAAAATATTTGTTCAAGTATGAGACCTACAAAATATCACCGTGATCTGATCAATCAAGTAATATTTTTTGAAGCTGTAAAGTTTAAAGATTGAAAAATATTTTAAATTGGTGAATTTTGAAGAGATCAAAAAATATGACTTGATCGTTCAATTCAAGTGATTTTTTTGTAGATTACATGTAAGATGATAGACTTTCTAATAGACTCATCATTACTCTATTTGTTTTTTTATGAGGAAGAAATCAAAGATCCCCCACCTTTTCCTGGGTACGAGAGCATTGGGTAAAACTTCGGATGCATGCACCCCCTTGCAATCCACCGGCATCGAGAGACTACGGAACTTGAGTCCTCTGGTTCTCGAGCCAAAATGCCTGCCAGTTGAGTTATCCCGTGCAAAGTATTATTACTCTATTTGTTAAGTCCTATACCTAAGTGTATGGAGTAACACTGCATACCCGAGTGTGCAAGTGATTATTTCCCTTATTTCTTTTTGAATTTACGTGTGGAAAACCGTAGGATACCCAGTGTAAAACCCCACGGGTGAGTCCACTACCCTTAGCGCACACCAAGATTAGGGCAGAGGGGCTCGAACCCGCAACCACCTGCTTCCTGAATTATTTCACTTATACTTGGTGTTGATAATTTGATCCCAGTTTTGAATTGTGATACCTACACCCTTTTCTTATCCACGGTAACTTGTCGTTTTGGAATTTAGTGATTTTTTTTTAAAAGAATTTTCTTGTTATAAGTGTGAGAAGATACTGATAAAAATAAAAAAATAAGATGCAAACATTGCAAAGATGGAGGTATATATTTATAACTCTACAAAGAGAATTTATCAAGTTCAAACTTTTTACATTATCGAGTACTTTTTTGACCTACATAGAAGTACATGGGACTTCAATTGCACAGTGGCAAAAAAATAAAAGAAAAAGAAAAAATATTGTCTTGCTTACAATTGACATTTAACATTTAAAGTCATTCATTTTAGATGAGTGTTGAGTTGATTTACTTAGTTTTTTATTTTTATTTTGACCACCCAGTAGACATTCAGTGGAGGCTGTTGAGCCGAGTTTCCACACCAGAGCTTTGAAAGTGTGAATTTTTTGACTCCTTGTTCTATTTGGGTTTACACCTATCTAGAGTTCTAGACTAGATACATCAAAAAATGTTAGGATTTTGTTATCAGAAATCAGTGCAATGGTTTATTTTTTTTTTAATTTTCGTGTGGAAAATCGTGGGATACCCAGTGTAAAATCATCGCAGGTGGACTCCTACCCCTAAGGCACACCAAGGTTAGGCTATAGGGCTTGAAGCTATGACCTCCCGTTTCCTAAAGCGGGAGGTAACCAACTGAGCTACACCCATGTTGATCATTTAAGATGATCAGTGCAATGGATATTTTTACCATTTAATTTAAGATGATCATCAAATAAATACTTAATTTATCATTTTTATATCTAATTGATAACTCTCTTTCTGCTCATATGGCACTCACTTTCATCAGATTGAGAAGGCATACAATTTCGTGAATAATAGGAGACATTGGATGCCTCTGTGGAGGATTCTTTCCTCATTTGTGTCCTATTCTCTTGTGTTCTTCTTTATTTTTATTTTTATTTTCAACTTAGGAAGCTTTTGGTTGCGTAGGAATGTTGGCCTGGAACTCAGTTGTCTTTGGAGAAACATCGTGTCCATGACTAGACCCTTCCCTTACTTCAAAAGGAAATCTATCTCCCTGAAGGGTAGAGACCTCTCCCTCTGTCTCTCTCTTCATTTGTTGGGTTGGAATCCTTTTCCTTCTCTTGGTAATTAATCCAAGCAACTGCCAAACACAAAATGAGGAAGGATCCTACACTGACCTCCTTAATCATCATGTTGGCTTGTGGGACTCACTCCTTATTAATCTAAACCTTTCTTAAGCTCTCCCTCATGACAACTAGTGCATGTCCTTCATCAATCTTATCCAAAAATAGGCCTCACAATTGGATAGAAATAAGAGTTTGATTAGAGAACTTGTGGAGCTCATTGTGTCCTTTCCATCACATCCACTCAAAGGCAAGTCTCACTTCATTGAAAAAAGAGTAATTAAAGATAGTAATCTATACAAGGTGAAGTAAACATATTACGAAACTAAAGAACAAGTGTGTGTTAAGATTTGGGTATCCAGCCCAAAAGACTAGTCTGTTGGTTCTTTATAAATTTCTAGATCTCACTCTACACTTCCAATGTGGGATTCATTCGTAGCCCCAACAATCCTCCCTCGAATGAGGCTAGACATCTCGTCCACCTAAAGGATCTCCTCAATCCACATGAGATAATCTAAGACCTGACCCTGATACCACATGTTAATACCTGGGTATACAGTTCAAAAGACTAACTTTTTTGGTGGAATGACCCAAATCTTTTATAAATCCCTAGATCTCCTTCTACACTTTCATTGTGGGACTTGTTCGCAACCTAAGCGTAAAGTCAAAATAGAAACCATTCTCCTAAGAAAACTACTTTAAGTAATTAAAAGCTTTTCATAAACTTCAACATATGTAGCTTGCTAAGGCGGCAACCATGCTTGACAATAGAAGTGAAATCTAATAAAATTACCATATATTAAGTACGAGTAGAGTAAGAGAGATAATATAAATAAGTGTTTTTTTATAAGAATGGGCACCCGTGTATATTTTTATTAATTTAATGATGACAAATAGATAAAAAAACAAAAACAAATGAAAGTATTTCTTATTACGAAAATAGTGATATTTCCATAATTTCCTCTAAAAGAAACTGAAAAGCAATAGAAGTTAAGCTCTACTTGATTCAACACCACGTTGCAGCTAGCATTGACCACTTGAGGCATATTTCTCGTGGTTTTCTGGGTAGTAGTATAAAGAAGATTGTTTAGGGAATAATTGGGAAGACAGTAGTCAAAAAGTTTCCCAGCCTATATATTTGACTGATTGCAGAAAAGAACCTTTCCTACTTTCTTTAGTCAGTAACATGGAGAGGATGCGGAAAATCGTGGCCAGCCTTTTGGACTTGGGATGGCTGAAGGGAGACTTACAGTGAAGTCTGTATAGAAGGACTCTTGAAACGAGGCTCTACAGTTAAAATGTTGCCAGCTATTCTATCCAGTTAGGGGATCTCCTACTGATACCACTTATTAGAACTGTTGGATATCCAGCCCAAAAGTTAGTCCATTAGGTGGAGTAGTACAAGTTCTATATATGCTTCTAAATCTCCTCCTTAACAACTAATGTGGAACTCGTTCGAATGCCCAACATATAGATCCTCTAATAATAAAGGACTTGATCATTTATTTGTTTTTCAAAACTCAAGACTATCATTAAGGTAACGGGTTAATGTGATTGGTCATTATAATTGGGTATTGAAGCTAATAAAATGAATAACTTGATTAGATGATTAGAAATACTGACTACTTACAACCTACTTGAATTCAATGAGTCCTTAAGAGAATGTACAGCTACTTTTTCTTGAAAGAAAATCATAGACTTAGCCTCACATAGATACCCTTCTCAGTCAATCTTTCACAATTTTCTTTCTTAGGCATCTGCTGGTCAGCAATCAATCAATTAAATTTACAAGTAATCATACAGTTTCATGGTCACTGCATCAATGATTTAGATATATCAAATAATGGGTCCCACTTGAAAGATCAAGAACCCTAGAAAACTGCTAAATATTGAAGAATTCAAGACCTACCTCTGTATTATGATGTATTTGTGCCTGTTATTTCCTTGGTGGGGACTGGGGAGAATGTTTTCTCTAGAGTAGGTAGTGGAGCTGTTCAAACTAGCCGGGTTTGGACCTCCATGTTTAAAGTTTAAACAAAGGCAATAAAGGAAAATTATCCTCTTCAGTCCACACTGAAATTCAATGGCTAATCTAACACTAAAAAGCATCTTTATTTTATTGTCACTTGCATATCTGGTTCTACCTTTATTGTGACTGGAAGTTGCAAGCACTCCAATTTCTAAAGTTGTTTCACAGTTGTTGCTGCTTCTAGATTCATGTGGAGTGCTCCTAGTTCTCAGCCAGCATAAAGATCATGCCTCTACACACATGGTTGGAATTTGAAATTCTTTTGAAAGGACTAATGTACAAAGTACAAGTTGTACTTTGGGTAAAAGTTCCCTATTTTTAGAGGGTTTTTTCTCAGTTTGATTCCACCTCTGTTCAAGACAACGTTTGTTGGAAATTTGACTAAGTTAAAATCTTCTAAAGTTGATAAAATGTTTGAAATATACAATTTATTTTAAGTCATTGATGAATTTCAAACACTTTTTATAATGGCCCATCCCAAATCGATCTTCGATCAGTCTCCTCAGTTTCGAGAGGCGACAGTGGCCGAAGATGCAACTTCTGAAACACGATGGATCGACTAGCTGTGGGAGGAAGAGGAGAACTCCACAGAAATTCTTAAAAGATAGCAAGGATTGGCGCTGGGCGCTGGGAGTGGGAAGAAAGCTCCACATTGCTTATACTACTGTCCGGATCTTGGGGTATAAGTGACTACTCTCTTTCAACTAGCATCAAGGCCTTTTTTGGATATATGTTGGGCACGCATCCAGAAGTAAAGCCGTGAGGGCGTGTCAAGCCCAAAGCGAACAATATTAATGCTGGATGAGGGCACGTCATTACACTCTCTTATTGATAACTCATCATATAATAAACCACCATGGTTCCTTACCAACATCCTTTGATGACCCGTTCTATGATAGTCCTCAATCTATACTTAGATACTGTTTTTCACCTCTGGAGAGGTTTGGTAGCCTTTTCCTTAATTTGCCTTCTTCAAGATCAAACTCTGAGCATAAAATCTACTTTGATGTCAATTATTAGAATAAGAGTGGATGAAATACATGAAATTGAACCTTTTATCTTAAACCATTGACGCACCTCAATTTAATCGAATTTGCGAAGGATTTATCTTGTGGCTCCAGTAGGATTTTAGATGTTGGAATCCCTCTCTCTATTGGCTCTGTAAAATCCCATTAAAATTTGATGATATTTTCCAGACAGGCCAATAAATTATGGGCATTTTTCAAAAATATTTATAGATATATATAATTATATATACATCTATGTATAAAAGTAACAAATGAGATAACCCACCCAGGGTCTGATTCTCTGAAAATTTATATCAGGACAGAATCCAATTCAAGGACTTGAATTGATGGACGCGATTGAAGTGAGTAGTTTGAGTGAATATGGATCATCAGTCTCTGACAGGAAGGATCAAATGATGCCTTCTTCTTTAGCTTAAACTATTTAGAGCATTGTGTGGTTTGGAATAAAATCCATTTCCACGAGTACACAAATATTCATTCCTTTCTGAAGTTGGGAGTTAGATACTGTAATACTGATTGCTAATTGATCCATCAAAATATGTATACAGATTGATGGGCCACCCATCACCAAATTACTGGACCATGGTTCGATTTATGGCCCTGTTTTCTGCATACAGCCAGCTCTTGTGACACATCTTCTGTGGGTCACATCCTCCACTACTAAAAAGGGTTCTGAAAATTGAAATTTCAGGCATGTTGCTACTGCCTGTATTCTGCTCATGAAATTAGAACGTTAAATAGAGAATTCTCGACTAAGATATGACTTTAATCCTCCACAATTCTACCTAAAATAAAAATTAGGTGAATCTAAAGGAGTTGGAGTGATGGTTAAGAATCCACTTCAGGTAGTGGAAATCATGAGTTCGATTTCCATTCCACTCCAAGCCCACTTATAAAATTACCTGTTGTATATAGATAGGGAGGCTTACACATCCTTCAGCGATTAGATGGGTGCTTCTTAAGCTCTAAGAGACTTGGAAACTTTGGTTATAAAAAAAATATAAAGGAATATGTTATTTTCTCAATCAAAGTTGAGTTGAGTTAGTCTATATTGACCTGGTTTATACAACTAAACCAAACTCAAAGACAAGATCAACTTAGTTCAACACTACTCCAAGTCAAGCCAAGAGCAGATCAAGTTGGGTGAATCAAATTCAATATAGTTCCCTTATATTATTTGGTGTAAAATCCTCTTTAGCAAATGTTACAAATATTTTTCATACCATTTTAAAAATAAAATATGTGAAATGTTTATAGAAAATAACCAAATAAAATAAGATATTTTTACATTTCCTCGTAGTACCGATACGTTGCGTATCGAGTGCAACATTGTAGGAAAATCTCAACCAATATATATCAGTCGTAACACATCGATACATTATGACCGGAGTTTGAATGAGTGATAGATGAGTGTAGACTGGTGACGAAATAGTGTGAAAGGAAATGTATCGGTCTATAACGGTACATAAAAGTGTGTTCATATAGACGCAACACGTTTTTACCCCATCCTCATACATTATTCTAAAACATGAGTCACCTTTAGTTCCAACCAACCAAATCTAAATATATGCACAATGCTGCTTATTTATCCACTTTCTATTTTATAGTCAAATTGACTAAAAAATAGTGCTTGAGTAATCAAAGGGAAGCTCCCTTCTCATTTGGTGGATTAATTTGTCTCACAATTATCTCACTTCTCCCACTTTGAAATGTGGAAAAAAAATTCCATTTGGCATGGAGAAATTGTTAGAGGATGTCTGCTAGGAACTTTTCAATAGAATCTATAATAATTTAAAAAAAAAATTATAAATTTTGAAATTATAAGTTCCATTTAAATTCTTAGAAAATCTCACATATGTTTGATGGAACTTGAATAATCCACTGGGCGATTTTAATTTTTTAATCAAACTAGTTCGAGGCTTCAAGCATTGGAATTAAAAAAAAAAAAAACCCCTCAAGTTGAGAATTTATGTTTTTTACAAATTAAAATTAAAGTTGTATGAATTTTTATAATTTTCTTTTCAAGATTAAATTTTATATATAGATTATTTTTTTTCCATCCACATGGGTGTAGCTCAATTGGTTGCCTCTTCTCCAGGAAGCGAGGGATTGCAAGTTCAAACCTCCATGACCTAACCTTGGTATGCCTCAGAGATAGTAGGCTCACCCATTGGAGTTTTTATGATAATCCCATAATTTCTCACAAGCAAATTAAAAAAAATAAATTATGAAATTCTATAAAACTCTTGATTATATGAAAATTGTCATTATACACCCAGTCCAGACTAATTCTTTGGTAGGACCTGAGCTAGGAGTAGTAGTGCACATAGGAGGCAGAGTAGGCATGGTAGGCTTCGATTATTAAGAGAGCATTTGAGGATCTCACCCTCTTTTAATTTGGACCTCACGATTTGTCTTTCTAATTAGGGCTGGACCATCGATTGAGACAATACTGAGGCCCATTCCTCAGTATCAGAATGAAATCAAGCTCTGACCCAATTCGACCTGACTTAAAAACCTTTTGTAAATTAGTCAGAATTTGATCTGACCTAATTCTAATTTGAAAGTGTAGATTGATTTAGTTCGTTTGCTTTCATTTTATAAGTATCTAATTTAGTTCACGTTTTAAAGAAATAATATTTTCACACATTTAATATGTAGAAAATAACAAATAAATTGAAAATAGGCAAAAATTTCATTTCTAAAATAAATAATACTTTCACATATTTATTGTTTTTGGAGAAAAATATAAAAAAATAAAGTTTAATTGGAGAATAGCATGATTATCAATTACATCTTTACATATGGGTATTGAGTCGAATAAGATCGGATCAGTTTAGAAAAGTCAAATTCAACCCGATTTTAATTTAATTTAGATTTTTTTCCCTAATCTTAAGATAAAAAAAAAATTTAATCCAACCTATCTATTTTTCGGTTAGATCATGTAAATCCATCTAAAATTCAATCCAAATTTCTCTTTTACACTTTCAATTTATGATACAACGAAGATAATGCCCTATATTAATAAAAGTACTGATATCCAAATCAATTTCTAATATATTATTTACCTAATATTTATTGTGTAAATAAATAATTTTTTATTGCACATAAACTAAGCTAGAATTAGAGGTACCCATTATCCATTTCATACGAAACTTGAAAGTTTATTCAGATACCACTTGAGATCAAAATTTGCGCAACTATTGAGTCGTCATTGGGCCATGATAAGGTTTGGTTTGATGCTGGGCCCAGCCCACGTGGCTGCTGGGCCCCGCCCACGTGGTCATGAAAGTGACTCCACCAAAAGCCGTTAAGGCCAAAACTGAATCAGAGTGCATTACAGCCAAGTGTCTGAGTTGAGGAATCAATTGCAGGTTGGACTATATCAATTATGGGTCGGAACGAATTATAAATGAATAGTAGATGGTCCGATATCAGTAGATATGATTAATATCGATCTTTTCTTAAAAAAAAAATTTAAAACTGTGGTGGGTCCAGGTCGATATGTCAGCCGATATCAGCTGAGATTTACGTTTTCAATTTTTTTTTTAAATCCAACTTCCTTTTGAGTTATTTATTTATTATTTAATTCAGATAAAATAAAATAATATAAAATTACTGATATTTAAAAAAAAAAAGAGGAGAGAGAAATTTATCGGCCGAGATATTGGCCGATATTTGGGTCTTTTGTTCCTTGAGTACATTTATAGGCTTGGGCCCATTTTACATAGCAACTATAGGCAAAAAGTCCACCTTTCTGTCCATTTCCAAGCTTAATAATGTTTAGATAATATTTGGCATCATTGATATTTTAATAAAAACAATTATTTTTATATAATTGAAGAAATTAGGGGTGCAACATTGACTTGAAAGCCTAATAGTAGCCTACATATATTAAATTTGAGTTATTACTTTTTTACTCAAGTCATATTTCGTCTCTTTTCTAATCCACCCATAATCAGACTCGTTTTCAAAACCTCAACCTATTCTTAATTTGGGTCAATCAACTCAGATGGGATTAAATCCACTTATGGGTTAAGTCGATAGTTGCTTCTATATACATCACATTGGCATGTGCTTAGTATGAAAATATCTATAAAAACAAGTTTCTATCGTTAAAACATAATCATCGAAAAGAGTTGAGTTTAAAAAGTTAAGGTATAGTTCAACTGGTTCTTTATTACTTTAGAAAGTGAGAGGTTGCGAATTCGAGCTCCCATGGTCTAATCTTGGTGTCTTAAGAGTAGTGGACTCACCTGTGAGAGTTTTACGATAGGTATCCCACGGTTTTATATATGTAAATTTAAAAAAATAAAGATATATATAATTCAAATAATTTGGATAGATTGAGTTGTATAAAACATAGTAAAAATCTGAGTTGAAATGGTGGAATTTCTATTGGAAAAAAAAAGTTGGCTTCTATTCAAAAGTTATAATGGAGAATCACAAACACTCACAAGATGGAGGATGGAGGAATATGAGGGGTTGAGGGGACAAAGATATGACTATTTTAAAACTTGGTTCTGTATCTTACTATCTTTTATCAACCACAACCAAAACTAAGAACTTTTTAGGTCTGGGCCAATATATCAATCATGTAATAATTTTTAATTTTGTATTATTTAAATATTATGAAATGCAAAAATAAAAAATGCCTATTCTTAACTACATTTAGGTAATTTTCTCTCTCTCTTTCAGTTGAGTCAAGGTTTAGAGGTTTTATGATGAAGGTTTTTACACTTCTTAAAGCACCCAATCTTCGAATTTATGGTGAGTGGCAAGGATTTAAAATTCGGTATTGACTAATATATCGGCTGATATTTTTCTCCTTCCTTCTTTTTTTTTTACAAAAATGACCAATATCGGCCGATATGATACAACCGAAATATCAGTATATCGGCCGATATTCAGGTCCCTGATAAGTGGTCATTTGAAGTGGAGTAGGAATAAACTCAAGACTTACACTTTC
This sequence comes from Chimonanthus praecox, assembly GCA_022113865.1. NCBI lineage: Eukaryota > Viridiplantae > Streptophyta > Magnoliopsida > Laurales > Calycanthaceae > Chimonanthus > Chimonanthus praecox. The sequence continues at coordinate 9,384,296 of CM039095.1, read as the reverse complement.
TGAGTCGAGTTCCTGATCATCATACAATCTCTTTGGGTTAGTCAAGATTTAGATTTATTAGATGTAAACAAAGTATTTATTTAATTATAAAAGAAGTTTTTATAAATAAAAATGAACTATCAATATTTTTTAAATTTTGGATTGAATTCATTAAAAATCTGCACAGGTTGTCTGATATGCATATAGGATGATCATACGTGCTAGAGAGAGAACATTTAGTTCTTACATGAGTTATTTTTATACAATTTTCTCCTATAGCAATATATATTAATGAAACCCACCTAGTTATAAGTGTTTCAATGGATAACATATTGTTATATCAAGATAAAAGGCGACAATTTTATCTTATTGAGTATTTTCATTTCAGACACGGGTTTTAGTCTATTGCTAATTTTACCTTTCACATAAACAGCAAAATCGGGTCGCCGAAATTTGGATGAATAGTAAATCGACTTACCGAAATTATCATGAACAGTAAATCCGTTCATCAAAATTTTACTATTTACGCGAAGGGTCCGATTTTACTGTTCGTGTGAAGAGTAAAATTGACAATACACTAAAATCCATGTCGGATTAAACAAAATACTGATGGGAGGATCGCTAGAGGGATTATAATGTTTCAAATACAAACATGTGCCAAAAATGACCCACTTTGAATCTTGCATATAAAAATCTCTTAAAATTCATGAAAAAGAACTTAGAGATTCTCTTTAATTCACTCTAAAAACACCATAAGAAAAACTCTTAAGGCTGAGTTTGGATTAATTGACATGTGGATAAATTAGAGATAAATTTGTTATTAAAAAAATTAACAATTACTATGACCGTGTAATGACTAAAGCCCTCCTCAATACAAAAAGGTCCATTTTTCTTAGTTCTATACTCAACATGTACAGATTGAAAAATCTACACATTTCGTAAGAATTATTCAGATGGGACGCTTGGACATCTTAGATTTTTTTTTTTTTTACTAAAGCCCTTTAAATTTGCCATTCGATTGGTCAAAGGTTGGATCATTAGAAATGACAACTGGTATCTGTATTTGTGCCTGCGATGTTTATGAAAATGACCCAAGGAGGAGCTGAGGAATCTATTGCAGGTTGGACTCTTATCAATTGTCCGCCAAACGAATTTTGAATGAATAATGAATGGACCTATTTGTGTCTTTTGTTCCTTTACTATATTTAGAGCAGGGGTAAAGAATTCAGTCGATACTGTAGTATCGACCAGAGAGAGAAAAGTTTGAGTGAATATTGATTGATTTTTTTTTTATTTAAAAAAAAAATATCGGCGTGGACCCAGTCGATATCTCGGCCGATATTTATATTTTTAATTTTTTTTTAAAAACAGCCTTTTTATTTTTTAAATGAATTTTTTCAAAAACAAAAAACCACCGAGATTTTCAAAAAAAAAAAAATGAGGAGGGAGAAAAATCTCTGCCGAACCGAGATATTGGCAGAGATCAAGCCGAATTTTCGGCCCCTGATTTATAGGCTTGAGCCCATTCATTTATGTAGCATCCACACACAAAAGGTCCATCCTTCTATCTATTTTCAAACACAATTATATTTTGCGAGTGATTTTATATATCTTTATATTAGTCACACCTTCAAGTAAGATGAAGATATCTATTTTATTTAAATAAAAAAAATACTTATTATAATGGTGACTTAAATGATATTTATCAACATAAAAGGAGAGTTATAGGTGTTTTAATGATTATAATCTTTTGAACATTATCAAACAAAGATATATTATTTAGGCCATTGGCTATTTAGAAATTTAGATTGAAGATTGATGTTTTTATTGTCATTCTATTGTATCTATGGCTTGATGCCTGATATCATATAATAAAGTTTATTGTCATTACAATATTTATAATTTATCCTTTATATTTGGACCTTGACTACTCACCAATATGCCATGTATATTATTGTAATCAAAGGTTGAAATATCGGCTGATACATATCGTATCGGCCGATATGTATCGGTATTTTAATACCGAACGATATCGGTCGATACGATATGTATCGGCCGTACATACCGAATATCGGCCGATATTCATAAATATCGGTATTTTATTTTTTTTTTTTTTTAAAAAAACACCGATACGGTTTTTGACGGTTTTTACACTGTTTTTTGCGGTTTTTAACGGTTTTTCGTGGTTCTTGACGGTTTTTAACGGTTCAGGGTTTACGGCTTTCACGGGTTCTCACGGTTTTTTTAGGTTTTTAAAGGTTTTTCGCGGTTCTTGACGGTTTTTAACGGTTCAGGGTTTACGGCTTTCACGGGTTCCATGGTTTTTTGTGGTTTTTTGTAGTTTTTCACGGTTCCGATATCGGAGGAGAGAGAAAATGCCGATATCGGGAGGAGAGAGAAAATGCCGATATCGGGAGGAGAGATAAAATTATCGGCCGATATATCGGTTTAACCGTTTTTTAAACCCCTGGTTGTAATAGAAAGACCTCTTTACTACTTTATGTTGTATATATATAATTTCTTAAAATTTGAAAGGGAATATAATTTTTTATTCTAAATATTCAGCTCTTGACAATATAGAGGGTATTCTACATTTTATATAAATTAATGGGCCTTATAGAGCTTGATGGGCTCTAAAGTCTAAGAACTCTAACGAGCCTATTTCGTATATGAGACTAGTTTGTAGGTCCAAGATTTTCGTGGATTCAAACCATGACAAGCCCTAGTTATGTTAGTAGTGCGGCCGTCGTCATAGAAATTATTGCAACATTGTTATAAACATGTATCCCTAGAAAAATAAAAGCAGAATGTAACATTGATAATTTTTTTTTTTTATAACATAGGTATCTCCACCCATATTAGAGGTGAGACTAATCCCACGAATACACGAAATTACTAGCAAGCCGTATGTATCAAGTAAATCTGGAAGAAGTCAAACTTAAGACCTCTAGTATAATTTTAGAAGTTTAGACCAACTGAACTACCCGTCGGGTTAAACATGGCCAGCCATATAGACACCCCCATTTTCTACCAGCAGACACCGCATTTCATTTTTAGGGGTGAAATTACCATTTTGACCTTCCATCTTTCTGTGTTTTTTCGACCGAACGAACATACAGTTCATTTTTCCTTCGTCCGATCAATCTTATACTAATATATAATCGTTCGATTGAACAGACAGTTCATTTTACCTTCGTCCAATCGATCTTATATGTATAAACAATCGACCGATTGATACTTTGTGATCGTCTGATCGATCTTCACTAAGAGGTCGACTGTAAAGGATCAATCGGACGATCACAAAGGATTAATCGGTCGATTGTTTATAAGTATAAGATCGAACACTCTCAAAGCCATCCTGTGTGTTCGATGACAAGAAAATCAAGCAAAAGTGGATGTTTTGAAAAATTGGGCTCAACATAAGAGCATACTATTCTTAGGGTATATTCGCCTATGAATTATATCTAGCACTCTCAATGCATCTTGTGTGTACCATGACAAGAAAATCAAGCAAAGGTGGATGTTTTGAAAAATTAGACTCAACATAGGAGCATACTATTCTTAGGGTATATTTGCCTAACAATTATATCTAGCACTCTCAATGCACCTTGTGTGTACCATGCCAAGAAAATCAAGCAAAAGTGGATGTTTTGAAAAATTGAACTTAGAAAAGGAAAGACGAGTTGTCCAGTGGATGGTGCACAATGGTGTTGTTGTGGATCTAGGTTTACATGATTCTCAATTATTTACCTTAACATTCACTGAGCACAGAACCACGACTGTAAACAAGAGAAGTATACACTTAATGACATAAGCAATGTGAATGAGCTCTTGCATGGTTGACCCACACGATTTCCTCATTGTTTATTGCAACCACATTTACTCTATCATTCTTCGACAAACACTTTATAGTTGACCTCTTAGTGAAGATCGATCGGATGATCTCAAAGTATCAATCGGTCAATTGTTTATAAGTATAAGATCGATCGAACGAACGTAAAATGAACTGTCTGTTCAATTGGTCAATTGTTTATACGTATAAGATCGATCAGACGAATGTAAAATGAACTGTCTGTTCAATCAGTCGATTGTTTATATGTAAAAGATCAATCTGACGAACGTAAAATGAACTGTCTGTTCAATCGGTCGATTATTTATACGTATAAGCTCAAACGGATGAAGGTAAAATGAATTGTCTGTTCAATCGGACGATTGTATATTCGTATAAGATCGATCGGACAAAGGAAAAATGAACTGTCTATAAATTCGGTCGAAAAACAAGAAAAGACAGAAGGGCAAAATGGTAATTTCACCCCTAAAAATGAAATGCGGTGTCTGTCAGTAGAAAATGGGGGTGTCTATATGGCTTGCCTTAAACACTGGTAACACAATAATTTAATAAATATTTCACTATAACATGATAGTCTTGCAACTTAATTTCATACATTTTGTAAAATATGTGAAAATATTGTGATAGAAGTACAAACTATTTGTGATATTGTCATTTTGATGATAAACAGGAGAATGTTGAGAAAAAATGGGAGACAGTACAGACTCAAAGTATTATTGAAAGTTATGATGCTGGCATGATCCATTTCTTTTGAAAAGATAAATAAGGTTGACTAAAATATTCGGGAGTTTATTATAAAATATAAATTCAAGGGAAGTTTTTCTTGCCCAAGTTTGCACAAAGACAGCCCAAAAAGACTGGGCATAGGCTCAATTTGGCTCGATCTGAAATAGATAGGCTTGGGCTAAAGTATTTTGGAAGCCCAAGTAAGGGCTGAAAGCCCTATTTGGTTACGCACTATTACATGTATATTAGTTATTTATCATTTTATGTCTAAAATTTATTATTTGAACTGAGGATTACTTTCTACTTAAAATAATAAATGCTTCCACACTATTGTAATTGTTTGAAATAATTACTGATTAGTCCATCTCTATGATAAAATTAATTTAATTTAATTATGAATTGCTAAATACAAAGAAATGCAACCTTAGATCTCATTGTTAATTGTTAAGATAAATGATAAATGAGTAGTAATAATAACAAAATATATTAAAGAATTAAAAAAAACCACCACAATATCCCAGTGCCTAAACCCATGTAAATGTTCCTCATAGACAACCCTTTTCAGTAAATGGATCCTGAAGGGGTGAGGAACCCTTTCAATTGAAAATAAAATGGTCAATCAATTTTAAAAAATTGAAAAAAATATTTTATATTAAAATAAATCTCTTAAAAAAGAAAGTCTTTAACTAAACTTTGAATTGAATCATACTTATCATATCATTTGATGTAAAAAAACTCCTATTGATTTATTAAATGGTTAATCAATTATAATTTTCTAAGAAAAAAATCTCATGTACATACAAAATCACCAATAAGAATAACAGCTTTAAAAATAATAAAAAAATAAAAAATGAAGAATATTTCATCTTAAACATAATTTCAAAGATCTAAATTAATGTATCTTGGGTTTTCCTACAAATTCAAAACTTCAGGGGTTTATTGTAAATGATCATAATTCAAAAGCATTGTCTTCTTCAACTCTCCTCGGGTCATCAGCTCCTGCAAGCTCTGTTTGTCGAATTGTCGTCTCGCCAAGAGAGAGAAGCTCGAAAGGTTTCGATGGAGTTGCCGGAGTGCCCCGTTTGCCTTCAATCCTACGACGAAGATGAAAAGGTAATCCCTCGCGTTCTCTCCTGCGGCCACTCCGCTTGCGAGTCCTGCATTTCCCAACTCCCACGTCGCTTCCCAAATACTGTCTCTTGCCCTGCTTGTACCCAGCTTGTCAAATTTCCGGAATCTCAAGGCCCCTCTGCGCTTCCTAAAAACATCGATCTCCTTCGCTTCTGCTCTCCTCAATCTAATAAACCCACTTCCCACATCAACCAAATCAATACTCCCAACATGTCTCAGTCCATACAATCAAAACCCATATCCCAAATGGAAAAAATTGAAGCCCCAAGATGCCGAATTGACAATTTTGAGTCCACAGAGTTTCTTCCACGCCTCTGGAACCAGGAATTTTACTGCTTTTGGAAGGACTGGGTTCTTCCATCCGGCTCTATTACTATTGAATTCCGAGATGATGAATTTTCTTCTCTATCCTATGGAAAGACAAAAACAATAGCAAATTCTTCTTCTGCCGATTGTAATTTGCGTTTCCACGCGAATCAATGTGTGAGCCTCTTACCTGTGCCTTCTTCTTCTTCTTCACATTCATCTTTTTCTGGGAATGAACCTAGTTTTAGGCTCAGTTACACTGCTTGTGTGATAAATGCTCTGTACAGAATGGGAGATAGAGAGAGAAATGAATTGGGTTTTATCATGCGCACCTCATTGAGACAAAGGCGGATTTCTGCAGTTTATGGGGTGTGGATGGATGAGGAAGACGGGTCTCTTTTTTTGGTATGTGAAAAACTCAGAGGGGATTTGTCAAAGAGGACAACGGAGCTAAAGGATGGAATTGTTTGTGAAGTTGAGGAGAATGGGGAGAAGAGGAACTTGGTGAGAAAGGATGCCTTGTATGGTTTTGCAGTATTGGGTGCAGAAATGTGTGAAGTTTTGATGGTTTTGTGCTCAGAAGGCATAGTCAGTGGTTGCTTAGCACCTTCCTGTTTTGCATTCGACAGTTATGGTCGCTTTGTTATTGATTTGAATGATGTTTTAGCATTGGCACGAAGAGTGCAGAAGAGTGTTGTGGATGCTGCTGGCTCTGGCAGGAGAAGTGATGGCTGCATTAAGGATATGGACTTCAATGTTGATTTATTAAAAAGGCTAGGATTCGTGAGCCCAGAGATGTTGACACTGTTGCACAACAGGGGAGGTGCCCAAGAATTCAGCTTGGAAATTCTGGCTAGCTATGGATCAGATGTTTGGTCCTTGGCTTGCATCCTGATCAAACTTCTAATAGGAGAAAAATTCAATGAAGAGCCACTCCATGATTTTTATTGCCATGTATTGACAAAAAGTGAAGAAAATTATGATGAATTAGTGGGCCTCTACACTATTTGGATGGAGAAAGCGATCTCTACATTGGAATCCTTATTAGGTGGTGCTGAATTTGACCTTTTGGTGCAGATTCTTTCACAATGTTTGAGTTATGATCCAGGCAGCCGACCTCACGTGAATGATTTATGGAGTTGCATTAGAGGATTGCTTATTAAACCCAATTTTGATATTTTAGTTGGCTTCGACATCTCGTCTGTAGAGGAGAGTGCTGTTCGCTATTTGATTCTTGGGGATCTTTGTCTTCCAAATAAAGTTGAAAACGAATCACAGAGGCAGAACAAAGATGATTTGCAGAAAAATGATGACACATTAGATGATCTTCCAGGCATGGGTTTACCTAGGACCAGTGTAGATGTTGGCTTGGTAGCAGGGGGTAAAACTGATAGCAATCTTGTCAATGGGTTGCACATGGGTGATTTTGAGTCTGTCACATTACAGGGCCACCGTGATTGTATAACAGGATTTGCTGTTGGAGGTGTGGACTTGACTCAGTATCAATTATTATTTTTTATTCTTGCTTGCATATCCTATTTACTCTCTTGTTGAATAACATGAATGAACTTAGAATGAAGAAATTCTCATTTGAGTGAATTTTGATATTTGAAATTTGAAAATTACAACTCTCTCTCTCTCTCTCTCCCACTAATGTGACTTGAAGCCACAATCTTTACGGTTGCACGGTTAGCACTTCTCGATTGTGCTATGAGTTTGTCTTGAACAGTGCAACTAATATTGAGGTATTATTATCTGAGAAAAGACTCTAGAACTAGAGAATTTCTTTCTATGAAGACTGAAGATGCTTATTATGAAGGTTGTGATTCTAGTTATAAGTAGTGACTTTGCAATCAATGACCTTGGTTTCAAGTATTCAACTGAAATGATCTCTTTCGGGGATAGCTTGAGGTAGTTTTTCGTGATTCATCACCGTAATCATCATCAACTTTCTTTGGGCTATGCTTTATGAGTTGTTCTTTTTCACTCATCCCGAGCTAGGGTATATAGGGATAGTTGTTCTGTGTTTCATATTCGCCGCCAAAATTTGAGCCTGTTCAAACTCTTACAATGATCCATGGGAAGCCTTTTATTTGAGTTGAGGATGGGGGCCTCTCTACTTTGGTTGAAACCTGTTTGCAACCTGTTAAAACTCTAGCATTTATGTTTAGGAGGCCTTCATTTTATTTATCTTCTTCCAAACTCTCATACTTAAAGGGTAGGTACATCCCTATCTTGTTTAGTTTCAAAACCTGTTCAAGCTTTGATACTTGAGCGCACCAAGCAAGCACTACTTCATTTAGAGTTCTCAAACTTGTTCACAGAGGGTTTTTATGTGAGTTTAGTATCCTTAGGGCAATCCAATCTGGTTCAGTTGTGAAGCCTGTCTGCAACACCTTCTCAAACTCTATTCCTCTTTTTCAGTTTCTCAATATATATATACATATATATTACTACTTACATGTTTCATAAGTTTTCAGCACTTATTGTGCTTTCTTCTTCTTCTACCTGCTTGCTTGTATTTTTGTTTGTTCTGTTTATATTGACACCAAAAAGTTTAATCTTAAAATCCTCTTTTCTTCTGTAGGAGGTTTTTTGTTTAGCTCTTCCTTCGACAAGACAGTCCATCTATGGTCCCTGCAGGTATATACTTGAGAAAGATAGCATCTGTTTAAAGGTTGATTTTGGAATTAGTGGAACAACTCACTAGTTAGTCTTGAAACCTTATTTCAGTGCCACTGATGTTCTTTTAAATTGCAACTCTGCTGTTGTAGGTGGTAAAAAGCCTGCTTTCTTGTGAATAAGTTGTGATGTGTGTGATGCATGAGTGTTGAATTCACATCATTGCAAGGGTCAAAACACTGCAGATTCCCATATGTCGAGTTTTACTGCAATAGTTGTTCTGGCTTTCTGCTGTCCTAGGCCTACTTTACTACATAGAACAGTTGATTATTCACACTATTTACCATTGCTTTGATTTTTATTTTGCGCTAGTGTATTGCATGATGTGGGACCAAATGTAGAGAGTAAGGAATGAAAGATCATATTTTCTCCTAGAAACTCAGTTTAAGAATCATGGGCAATCTGGAACTAAATTATGATCATCATCATCTAGTGTTCCCATCTATAAATCATCGTCCTCATCATCATCTAATGTCACGTTCCCATCTATCCAGGATCAACCTTTTGAGTTCTTCTCTTGCGTTTAAGTCTATCAAAGATCATGCCTTACAATCTATCATGTGATATGGTACTTACACGATTTAAAAAATACTTGTATTGGAAAATTAATTGATCTAGATAAAAATACTGATTGAACTTGGAGCAAATGTACTTCATTTTCTTCCCCAAAATAAATAAATAAACTAGTGATTAGGATGTCAACCAAAAACTAAAATCCTTCTATTTTTCGATGTCTCAAACTAGTGGCATGTAATAATATAAAGTTGATAATTAAGATCTGTTGAAAGAGTTTTTAAGCAGCTAAATATAGCACTTCACACACATGCTCTAGTTTTTTATGCATTGAGATGCAAGTTATATGAAGGTCTGAAACTCCAAGCAGGAGTCCAGAATTTGTGTATGCTTAGAGCTCTAGCAGGGCCCATCACCTTACATAGTATAAATAATGTGGACTAGTAGAATTTATCCAATTTTTTATCGAACTACAAAGCACAACAATCCCAAACCAGGATGTCCCACACGGTACCTTAATTAAACTGAAGCAATAATATGTATAAGAAAAATAACACTATTTAACTACCTTACATAACCAACCTGCTAAAGTTATTTATTAATTTTTTGTCAAACTAGGGCCTGAGTCCAATTTGACTAGTGATTTTGTTAGGCACATGATTGATCCAATTATTTTTCCCCTTTCAAGTTATTGATCTAAATTTGTTAAAAGAGTAGTTCTAGAGTAATAAAGTTGAAAACAATGATTTTCCATATGCCTAGTGACTTCAAAACAAGTTATACTGATTGATGGTACCAGACTACCAGTTCTACTGAACAGTATGAATTTTGAGAGGGGCTAAATGTAACATATAATTACTTCAACCTCTCAAGTCAAGGACACAATTAGAATCAAATGAAAGTATTATATACGACTTACTTGAAGAGGATTTGAATGGACTGACCAGAGCTTCAAGGGGGTTAATCTGTTAACCCATTTTTTTAATCCAGTAACAACAAATGATTTCATTAAAAACCAGAAGATACAAGAAAAGAGAAAAAAGGGTAGTGACCAAGGTGGGCAATGTCCAAAAACAAATCAGAAGAAACTGAGAACAATATAAAACCAGTTAATCCTGTTATCTAAAACTATTAACATATGACTTGCCCTGTATGTTCCTCCCTGATTATGGAGCTGGCATGTAGGAACCCAGAGAGCTAGGCTATCTTTGTTGCATGAAATGTGCATAACTGACAAAAATAAATTACAAAAATTAGTAAGTTTATGCCATTATTTGGGGCTATGTTCTGTTCTAACTCCACAATCTGTTATCTCCATTTCATTCCCAGTCTCGTTAGGACCATTTTGTTCACATTCAGGGTAGTAAAATAAGTTTCGGTTATGGAAATCCTTTCATCATATAGAACTACTTGTGCAACACATTTGTGGTTTCTTTTTTTTTTTCTTAAGGTCAATTTTCCCCCAGATTGGATTCTTCTTGCCTTGGAAGAATACAGAAGTAAAATTTGAGAATAAGATGGACATGAGGAAAGTCTGAATACAAGAATGATGATGACTATGACTACTTTTATTTATCCTGTCTTTGTTTTCTTAATTATTGTCTCTGTCAAGTGTTTTTCCCTTTCATTTTTTCTCTTGAATCGTTATCCTTATGTTTATGTGGTGTACAGGACTACTCTCATGTGCAATCCTTGAGAGGTCATGAACATAGGGTAATGGCTGTAGTTGTTGTGGATACCGGTAACCCATTGTGTATTAGTGGAGATAGTGGTGGTGGTATTTTTGTATGGGGCATCAGTGCACCTCTCGGAACAGAATTATTGAAGAAGTGGTACGAGCACAGTGATTGGCGTTATAGTGGTGTTCACTCTTTGGCTGTTTCTGGAACTGACTACCTTTACAATGGCAGTGGAGACAAGTCCATAAAAGCATGGTCTATGAAGGTTTTTCCATAAACAGAACATGTAATTTGATGCATTAACATAGGATTGAAGATTTATGTTTGTTCATTAGATGGTGCTAAATTTGGTGTACATATCATCTTCATGATGTCTCTCCAAATTATTTTGGCTTTTGCTTGGTTTGTTGGAAGGAACCCAAGACTGTTGTTGCTTTTAAATCTCATCCTAACAAACTTTGAACCTAACAATACAGAAGGTGAACCGCATTGTTTCACCAGGAAAACTGTCTTGGATCTCTGTTACTCGGCCTCTGGTTCTAGTGACCTGGTGACCTCATGATATTCATGTCACATGAGTTTTAGGGAGTTTTCATCCTTGGAAGTTCCATTTGCCACAAATTTTTTTATATTCCCCTGGATGCGTGAATATTCTTCACCATCCCATTTCTATATCGATCATGTATTAAATCTGCCCGGAGTAATCACACTTCAGTATCAGATACACTTACACAACTTTCATAACAATGAAATTGGCTTATATCATTTTCTCTGTTTCAGGATTACACTCTTGCCTGCACTATGAATGGTCATAAGTCTGTTGTATCTTCTTTAACAGTATGTAATGGCATTCTATATAGTGGGAGTTGGGATGGAACAATTCGTTTATGGTGGATTAGTGATCATAGCCCTTTGACTGTACTGGAGGATGACAAACCTGAAAATATCGCCTCTGTTTTGTCACTTTCGGTGGACCACCAAATGCTTGTTGCTGCTTGTGAAAATGGATATGTAAAGGTGATGCTTTGAACTTCTACTTGTTGTTTGAGCTATTGAGTAGTTGCATTTAGACTAGTCTTTTCTCTTAGTAAATCATCCTTTCTCCCATAGTTGACAAATTAATTTGGAGTCAGTACCACTTTCTGGTTCAATTTTAGGGCTGTATGTTTGAACTGCAATGGCTAATGGTACAGGCTGCCCACCACATAAAATGGATATGGAATGCAAATTGCTTTTTCCAAATTCTTTCCCATTCTTATTTTTTTCAGCTTTTTGCAGAGAAAATGTAATGCTTTGTCTTGTATTTTTGTTTTTCTCTCCAAAGAGCTCTCACCCATTCTGAGAATGAGATGATGGGTGGAATGCTGTGAACCCTTGGGGATACATCCAAACAGGCCCTTGTTGCACAAGGTCATTCCATTTCTCACAGCTTTTTCAACCATCCAATTGTTAATCCAAATGGACTGCTATTCACAGAAAACTGCAGCCTTCTGCAAGTTCTTTTAAATTCTAATACATGGGGATTGGTATCTGCTGATGTTTTTCAAGGAAAGATGTTCTGTCCCAGGTGAGTTGGTGCATATATTTATGGGTGACATATTTTCTTCTGTTTTTTGCTTCTCACAGATGTGGAAGAAGGATGTGCTTGCAAGCTCAAAGCAAAGTCATGATGGTGCCATTTTTGCCATTGAAAAGGTTGGAAGGTGGATGTTTATGGGAGGTTGGAGTAAGATGATTGATGTACAGGTTTGGTTGGTTGCTTAGCAATGCTTTCTTGTGGAGTTCATTGTAGTCACCAATTTTTTTATAGTGATTGTTTAATTCTTCTTATTTTGTTGTATAATCCTGCATGAAAATCTCAGGTCTGCTTAAATTGTTTGGATATGGCCTTTGATTTGTAGGAGTTGGTGGAAGATGAGTTTCACGTTGACACAAGGCCAATTGGGAAAATTGCTTGTGATTCTGTTATAACTGCTCTTTTATATTGGCAGGGGAAGCTTTTTGTTGGTTTCGCTGACAAGGCTATCAAGGTAGCTCTAGAGTTTATACTTTCATGAGATTCACAAGTTCTTTTCATCTTGAAGGGTGTAATATTCTTTACTGTTACTGTTGAGGTCTGAAATGGTTTAATTAAATGGCTGTTTAGCGAACTTCGTTTGACTTTTCAAAGCAGCAACTCTTGGGACTTTTTAAGTCTTGAGGGTCCTTAAATTGCTGCACTTATCTGTTGAGGGGGAAAAATTGCTGCACTTGCAAGTAATTTGGTCTTCTATAAATAACTTGGTGAACCAGATACATGAACACTGCTCTTGTTAAATTTCCCTTGATGGATGGTCAAGTTATTGTGTTTCAATTTGGTTACTGTGTTTTCTACCTGAATACTGAACTCTGATTCTGCTTTTTCCAGGTTTACTTTTGCAGACCATGATGTGAGAGCAGAATCCCGTCTGCAAAACATGAATTCATGGATTTGTGAATACTGTTGGCTCTTATTGGTTTATCTGCAGTGTTGCTTATTGTTAGTAGCAACATACACCAGACTTCCATGAGAGAGAGAGAGAGAGAGTGCCTGAAAAGCCCAGGTCAATACAGGCCAAGAGAATCCCAATCCAAACAGGATATTTCTCCCGTCGACACTGTATTGGTTCTCAAGCTTTATACGTAAAACTGTAAATAGATTAGAAATCTATACCTTTCAAGTGATACTGATCGGTGCTTCAAGTTGGATGGGTGAGTTTGAGTTGATACAGATACAGGAGCATGAATCTTCAGGTTTGAATTCCATCCCCTTTAGCTTCAGATGGTTTCAGTGACATGAACCATGATTTTTAGTTTCAGGTGATACAAAACTTTTAGTTTTGTGGTGGTGTTCCATGTATCTTAATATAATAAAAAGACTGTTATTCCAAAAGGTGCAGGTTTAAATGGTTTCAATTGCTTGTACCAAGTATTAATGTCGATCTTGTATTGTATATGGTCATGTTGTCTCGTAAATTTTGATGTGAGTACTTCGATGCTAAGGACTTCTTACTTCTTCGGTAGTTGCAACTTCGAGGTAGAATTCTTGCACTAGAAAATTTTCTTAAAAAAAAAATCTTGTGTACAGCAAGATCCCATGAGTAAAACTTTGAGTGGTTCGCTGTTCTTCAAGTATACTGGGGTTATTGGTTGCTCAAAATAATACAAAAGGACATCATTTCTCTTCAAATGAAAAACCATTGTCCAGCCAAGTTCTTCTTGGCTCATATGGGACCAAGTTGATCAGGATCAATCCAGTTCAAGTCAAATCTCTTCAAAATCGAACCACTTCGATGTATCAGTTTCTTTTTCCTTGGCAGATATTAAAACTTGCCACGAGCATTTCTCAAATTGAAATTGTTTCTGTATTTTCTGGAAAGTGTGCATTTTGCACTTAGAAGAAACAAAAAGTATCTCATCTTCAGAGGACCACACAATAATTATTTTGTACTTGTTTTCACTGAAGATGTGGGAATTAGAGATTCAAATGAGACAGAATTGCTTAGTATCAAGAGGGCTTTGACTATCTGGAGAGCTTATGGGCAAAGTCTATTTGTTATAAAAGACGATTCGACAAATAGGCTAAGGGACTCAAGCACCTTCCTTGGAAGTTAATTACATTGTCAGGGAAATTAGGGGTTTATCTTCAGGACTAGACGTTTCCTTTGTCGAAGTGAGACACACAATAAATAGGGTTGTAGATTTCTTCTCTAAATTTGGAGTACACAACTCAGGCTCCGGGATCTTCTTCCTTTGAGTTAGTGGAGACTTGTTTGGGGATTTTACTTTAATTATTCTGTACATTCCTTCCATTTTCTATTCTCTTCATTTTTATGATGTCTGTCATGAAATATTATATTGAAATTTGTGCCCTCTTTCTTTTCTTGAGAGTGATTGATAGAAGTGAGAGTTGGTTTTTCAGAGTTTTCATTATCAAAATCCTTGATTCAGATTGTAAAATTCGGATCTAAATCCTATCTTAAGTTGCAAGGTCTAAGAAGTGTGTGAGATTTCAACCGTCATTAGTTTGTGATCAAGATCTCTGCACACATGATGTATGAACCTTTTTTAGAGCTAGCTCATGTTGTCTGATATTGTTCGGCCCATAGGTTAGCTGGGCCCAGCTCATTTGTGCTAAGTTTACTGGGTTAGATCGCCTTTTAACTCAGCCCTTTAAGTAAATATAAGCCCAAACTCAAGCTAATTAGCTATTACGCCAGATAATTAAGTTAGATTCTAAACCCACGTCTTGGTTGATTTTCTTTAAAACTTAAAAAATTTAATTTTGATAAAATTAATACTCAGCCAGGCAAGGGCGACAAATCTCAAATGGGCCCCATTTGAACCCCATTTACAACCCATGCCCCCTTTATTTTACTGTTGGGTTGAAATCCATACACAATTGACCTAATTTTTACTGATGATTTTTGGACCTTTTGAAAGTCATGATTTCTTTAAATTCAATGGACCTACAAAAAGCCCTCGTAGAGTAAATATAATAAAGTACGACGTATGAAGAAGCTCTTATTATTATAAATTTTAATTAATTTAAATTTAAAATGGTAATATTTTGTCCCATATCATGAAAAATAGAAAAAAAAAAAACTTAAGACACACTTATTGTGATTTTGGAACAATTGCATAGAAAAGAAATGTAGAATCCTGCTATTATAAAATTTGGAAAGGTATTTTTGTTCTTTCGTAAAATAAAAAATCGGTGTATGCACATGTGCACACTGGATTTTTTTTTTTTTCAATAAAAAATTATATAAAAATCACTTTACAGTTTGAAAGTAGGCTTGATGAGATACCTGTATACCAGATTTTATTTCAAACTTAATTTTTAATTACTTGATCTTAATAGTTAAAATCATTAGACGTTCTAAAAAATTAAAAACACCTATAAGTGATTTCATCCCTTAAAATTAAATGACAAAAAATTAAGTTTAGAGCTAAAATTTAGTCCACGTACAGCTCTACAGGGCCTTTTTCTTTTCTTAAACCCGTATCGTTGGTCTTGTAATAAGTCAAATAAAAATTAAAAAGAAAAATCAGTTAGATGATATGAGTAGATTTCTTCTATTAAAAGATACTTCTTCGCAAAGAACTCTTTCCTCTTTAAGTTTTTTTTTTTTTTTTAAATTGCTCTAGATTTTCTTTTCTTTATACTTTTTATTTTCTTCTATGCATTTTTATATTTCTTTTACTTTTTTTTCCTTCTTATTCTCCTTTTTTTTAAAATTATTTTTTTAATGATTGGTTGGTATATTTATTCAAATAATGAGCAAAAGCCCAAGAAAAAAAAACAGAATACAAAAGAATAGAGGAAAAAAGAAAAGGAAATAGGGAAAGAAAGAGGAAAAAATGGTACTTAGGTTTGTGATTTTTGTGAAGTTCAAGTCCCTTACATGATCTTAGATTATAACAATGGAAACGGTTTGATTTGATATTTTAGATTTATGACTTGCATTTTTTACAAAAAAATTTGAGAGATGTACAAGTCATTTTTTATTTTAAAAAAGACATTTTATAGAGTTTATATTTTTTTTTAAAATGATAATAATATGGCTTTGCAAAATGGCAATTTCATTGTCGAACTCTAATAATAATTTTATATATAATAAATTTTCTGTAAAGACAAGTCTTACTTAATCTTTATATAAACTTTGATCTGTGAAACTTACATACTTGCACGAGGTCCTCATGCATTTTGCTTCATTAGTTGGGCCCTATGACTTGCTCAATTGAGTCAATAAAAAAGTGAACCATGTGCATCATACTTGACATATTTTTCATGGATATACTTTTTAACTTATTTTCTTAGGATTTTTTTCTAAAAAGTGCTCTATCTTTTAAATTTGTTTGAAATTTTCTAAATTTTTTTTAAAAAACTCCTAATTAAGCCTGTAAACGAATCCAACGCTGGCCCATGACCCATCCGTCCCAACCTAATTATTAATGGAATGGGCGGGATCCTAGAATCCGTTTGTAGTTGTGGATCGGATCCATAGTCCGATAATATTTCAGGTGTTTAATTAAAATAAATGCAAAACCGAAACCGAAATCAAAACCTCACTCTTTACTGGGAGTCAAAACAATCGTTGATACCGATATGTCGGCTGAAAAACCGATATCTCTCTCTTAATTTTTTTTTCCAACATATCTGGACTGTATAAATGTGTATCGTGTATCGGCTGATATCCGCCGTATCCGCCAATGTTTCGCCAGTACGGCCGATAGCCGGGCTCTTTACATTACATTGCAGGAAAGCGAAACCCTTACTCTATTTTCCTCACTCGTCGCTCTCTCACCTCTTCCCGTCTCTCGCCGTAGCTCTCTCCATCTTCTCTCTCGCTGCACTCTCTCTCTCACTGCTCAGTCTCGTCCGGTCTGCTCCTCTCTCTACAGGTACTTTTTTCCCTTTTAAATTTTATTTGATGTGGATTGATTTCATTTGATGTGGGTTGATTTTATTTTGGGAAGATCCAATGTATTCCATTGTTTGCAGTGATTTATGCCTCTTCCTAAAAGTTCAAGCCGATTGAGCTACACCCGAGTGGGCAAATCAGTGACTTTTTTATTATTTCTGTATGAACCGGATTTTTTTGGGCAGATTTAAATACGGGCATTGCATTTAGCGTCGATATTCTGAAGTTTTAGGGTATTCAGTATTGATAATTTGGATTTTTTTCCACAAATTTAGACGTGTGCATTTCTACTCTCCCCATTTTCATCCTCTTCCATGACGCTGCATCTCATTGGCCCCATTCCCCAACACCACCATACTGGGCACCCTGCTGCCAACAAGAGGAAGATGAGAGCAACTTCTTCTAGGAATGGTAGCCACAGTTGTGGTCATGATCATGTCATCAAATTCAAATACATTGTGGATTTTAAATTTGTTCAATCATGAACTGCACTGAGCATGAGAATATCTAGCAGTATTGATTCTTTGAGGTAAAGTGAATCAGTGGTGATAGCTGAAACATGAAGGGGAGGAGATAAGGTGACGCACCATCGGTGCTGACCAAATAAAGTAAGGGAAAGAGACTCGTTAGCAATATGAATAGTTGTGTAGTATTGGAATTTGGAAGTGGTGTGTTGGATTTAACAGTTAGGTGGAAATTTAAAACCCAGATTTCTATGGAACCTAAAACCATTTTATGTTTCTTGCAACTAAGAAACACATGGGATGATTTTTTCTTTGAGAATCCTCTGCTAAAAAATTGGAGGTTTAAAACCCAGCTCCACATGGAATCCAAAACTTTGAAATTCTGTCACTATGGCTGCTCTCAATAAACTTCTCGTGATGAATTCCTAGTCCTTGGTCATAGTTCAAGAATTGTTGGTACAAAAGGTGATCTGGACCGTATAGTTTAGATCACATGGCCTAAACTGCATGGAGGTACATTACTACAATTAAAGATTGCTTCTTGTGCCCTCCCATTGTTGAAAGTGATTCAGAATTGCTATTTTTGGTATCTAACATCTAGTCCCTTTGGAGTACTGTGGAAAATTGCTTTTGTACTTACATTTTGATGAAATAATCAAACATTTATTGGGAAATTAGATAAATGCATACTCAGGTATTTCCAGAGATTGCATTTCTAAAGTGACTCAAAAATGCTATTTTGTGGCATCCGGTCCCTCAGGAATACTGTGATCTGCTTTTCTTCTAACAAAATAAGGGATATGTGGAAATCTAATTGGGCAAATAAGAAATGCTTGAAATAATTATATTGACTTACAATACATTTAGAAACCAACTCCCTGTACATTAAGTGACTGATTTTCTTTTAGAAACTTGATACCACGACATGTTATCAGTTGATTGCTGTACAATCATATTTTCAACTATTAGTTCTTAAAGCAACTCAAAATGCCTCTGGAAGACTCTGGAGATTTGCTTATCTTCTGACAAAATAAGGGATATATGGAAATCTTATTTGGCAAATGAGAATGCTTGAAGTATGTTTACTTATACTGCATTTGGAATTGAGTCCAACTCCCTCTATATTAAATATTATTTTGTAGGAAATTGATGCCATAACATGCGATCACTTGATTTCTGTACAATGTAAGGCTTGGAGGCCTCGTTTGGCTGCATAGTTTTTCACCTTAATAATATTGTATGGACTTGAATTCCCTAAAACCTTGTTTTGGCATGTGAACAGGCATTGTTTCTTGAGAACAAGGCCAGGTGCAAAACATTCTTTTAAGATCCAATTATCAGGATACATGTACAGTCAGGATTGTTTGCCCCTCTCAATAGTTCAAAACCCAAGTATCATTCTTTAAAACTGTTAAAGAGACTAGACTATACATCTTTTTGATGATCAAGCAAGCTTGAGGGACTGATCAAGATACTGTTGTACTAAGCGAATTTACCAACTCATAACTTGATGGATTTTTTGTTCGAATTGAGTCTTGAGGTTTATAAATTCCGGTAGATGTTGGTTCACAGTCACTTGTATTGTTCTATAGAAAGCCATTTGAGTTCAAGGTTCAGTGAAAAGAGGATCCCTTGTTCTCAGTTCCTAACCCTTATCATTGTATCCAATTCCTGAGTACAGAAATGCTTTTTTTTTTAACCCCAAATGATCTGAGTGCACAAATGTTTCTCAAGGGTTGAGCACTCAAGCCTCATAGGTGAGGCATCTTAATTAAGTAGTCAAGATGCAAGACGCAAGGCGCAAAGGGGTAGAGCCTAAGGCACAAGGCACATTTTCTAGGCACGGGATTTTTATTCTAGGCACAATTTTTTTTTAAAGTGTTTTTGGACATATGTGTATTTATTTGACTATACCTATGTTTTGCACCAGCATAAATATAATGCAGTTGTTTTCCGAATGACATAATGCAATTGCATAACATAAAAAGTGAATAACAAAAGCCTAATGTATAGAGCCAAGTAATAAAAATTCAAATCATAAAAAAGTCATCATTCCAATGCTTATATAATCAACGAAATAGAAAAGGTTTAAAACTGTTTCTATCACATGATCCATCCACCAATCCAATCAAAAGAGTTCATCTCAATCAAATAAAAAAATGACTTTCATTCCATGGATCCTTCATAATCATTATCATCATCTTCATCATTGTCATTGTCAAAATGATTGTTGAACTTGTCCATATCCTCAATGTATCCTCATTTACATTGTCATTGTCATTGTCAAAATGATTGTTGAACTTGTCCATATCCTCAATGTATCCTCATTTACATTGTCATCTCTCTCTCTCTCTCTCTCTCTCTCTCTCTCTCTCTCTATCACATGATCCATCCACCAATCCAATCAAAAGAGTTCATCTCAATCAAATAAAAAAATGACTTTCATTCCATGGATCCTTCATAATCATTATCATCATCTTCATCATTGTCATTGTCAAAATGATTGTTGAACTTGTCCATATCCTCAATGTATCCTCATTTACATTGTCATCTCTCTCTCTCTCTCTCTCTCTCTCTCTCTCTCTCTGCCCTAGACCGTAACTTTAACCTAAGTACTTAATATTTTGAGTGTTAAATATTACATGTTAGCATCCAACATGTTTTCTATTTTATATTTTGACAATTAAGAGGGAACTATATTTTATTATTTATATAGTTTAACACCCAAGACCAAAAAAAAAAAAACTTTTCAGAAAAAAACTCCACAAAAAAAATGAAAAGATGCACTTTTACATAAGGAACAAGGCGCAACTAGGTGCACTTGGGTGTGCACCTTTTCATTTAAGACTGCATGTGCCTTACCTAGTATTATTTAGGTGCAAAACCCCTTTTGCCACGTTAGGCATGCCTTCACCTTTGACTGCTATGAACTTATTATGATTAGGTTAGATAGGTTTGAGTTATGCCATGTACATGTGATAGCATCTTCTTACAGTTTTGATTAATTCCTTACTTTTATGTTATTGGAATCATGTGGAGATCCTCAATATATGATATAAAAAAAACCTGTGGTGCAGGCATCTGAGGAACCTTTGTTGCAAGAAGCATGGCTAAGCATCACCCAGATCTTATCATGTGCCGAAAGCAGCCTGGAATAGCCATTGGCCGATTGTGTGAGAAGTGTGATGGAAAGTGTGTGATCTGTGACTCGTATGTGCGGCCTTGCACTCTTGTACGTGTCTGTGATGAATGTAATTACGGTTCATTCCAGGGTCGGTGTGTTATCTGTGGAGGTGTGGGGATTTCTGATGCATATTACTGCAAAGAGTGCACCCAGCAGGAGAAAGACAGAGATGGCTGTCCAAAGATTGTTAACTTGGGTAGTGCAAAAACTGATCTCTTCTATGAGCGCAAGAAATATGGTTTTAAGAAAAGATGATATGAAGTCTTGCAGTTACTCTTTCCTTTTATCTAGTGAGGACATTCTAATGTTGGAAGGGTAATAGAGTTAAATACTTACTTTTTGCTTCCCCCCCCCCCTCTCCCTCCCTCCCTCCCTCCTTTTAATGGGACAGAATTAGATACTTGATTGATAAATTATATTATCTATGCCAACCTTTGTTTACAAAACACCATTTATGCTCATGCATTACTGAAAGTTACATTTTGCTCTCTTCCTTGATTTTCTTCTTCTTACTTCACCGAAATGTCTCATGTTAGTATGTGGAAGGGGACGAGGAGAGGTTCGAGGAAGGTAAGATATGGAAAGGTTTCTCTAAATTGGGGATGAGGGACCATGCAGGAGACAGGATTAGGAACAGGGATGAGATTGTTGGTGGGGAATGGGTCTGCAATTAAGCTTTTGGAAGATATTTGGGTGGGGGAGAAACCCTTATAAGGTAGTCAAAGGTGCACCTTGTATGGGTAGCTCGATGTAAGCTTTTATGATTAGATTAGAGGTCTTGAGTTCGACTCCTCTCGGACTTACCTGACACATGAGGTTTGTGGGTGGTTTCGTCTTCCAATGTGGGGTGGGGATACCCATTTTATCCAAAAAAAAAAGAGTACATCTTGCTTGTGCTTTAGACTTAATTTGTGCCTCACCTTGATCTAAGATACAGGTAAATGATCTAGTTCATCTAAACAATTTTATCTCTTTGCATAATTATACCATGTACCCACTGTTTTTAATGATCATTGGTGTTCTTATATATTGGATAGTTCATTTGGCCCATTGGTTGGAAAGGTTCGAGCATAAGTACGAGAACAAATAATTTGATAAATTAAGATATATTCTTAAGTATTAAAGAGTGACGTTATTAATATTTTTTTTCAAGGCACTTCCCTTTCGACCATTTGATTATATCAAATGTTAGCAATTTTAAGAAAAAATATTTCATAGCGATGTAAAGACTACAATAGTTTCAAAATCATTTTAAAGTAATGGTTTCTATTTCAATATGAGACTTGTAAAAAATTATTGTGATTATCTTATTTATGCTATACTTTTAAAGACTACATTAGTTTCAAATCATTTTAAAGTAATCAAATCCTGAATTCAAGTTTAGATTTTTAAAAGGAACAGATTATCATCTTAATTGGTGAGTCAGAACCATTGGGTGGGATTATCATCTTAATGGTGAGTAGAACCATTGGGTGGGTTTAAAGAGTGAAACCAAGATTATAAAAAAGAAGCCAGGCCGATAAATATCATTGTGTGTTAGCAGTAAAACTCGATATTGACTCTCTTTTTCTTTTTGATATTAATAAAGAATCACGATATTATCATTTATTGCATTTTAATGTGATTCTATCAATAATTTATTGAGAATTTACTACAGTGTCAATAAATACACGTTATTAATATGTCAATGGTATTTTGTGAAAACAACTACAAGTAAAAAACGAAACAATGAAAACAGAGGAATAGATAAAGCAAAAGTCAAGTGTCCCTCGTTTGTCTCCGTACTCTAGCTAATGAATCAGAGAGCTCACTGAAGGATCTACCGATATGATGATGTGAGTTTATTTGAAAGAGCAAAAAGTGTCTCCGGTGATCTAGACATTTTTTTTTTATAACATGGCTATTCTTTCGCCATATTAGAGGTGGGAGTAATTCCACAGACATGTGTACACCTCCCAATCTATACACACCGGTTAAGTCTACGACGAGTAGCCCGTTAGAGTTAAGTTGTGATTTACAAAATGCACAGTTTCAATGTGGCAAATATGCTGCATGATCACCCACATGGGTGTAGCTCAGCTGGTTATCTCCCACCTCAGAAAGCGGGAGGTCACGGATTCAAGTTCCCATGGTCTAATCTTGGTGTACCTTAGGAATATGTTAGCTACAAAATAACAACAATAATAAAATAATTGCCTGCAGAACTATCAAACTGCTAAAAAAAGTGCTCCTGCTTCTTCCATTCGTAGAATTTCATATTCCATATCAAAAAATGTATTCATACCAGAATTACTTGCAGAGATGAAAACTCTAAAACCCAAGAATGTACTCTTACCATATCAAGAAAAGGTACAGAAAGTGATGCATAAACTGTACAAAAACACTCAAAAACCAGAAGCATGAAATACAATCAGTAGGAGTGAGACTGATGATAATGAATTTTACAACATAAAGTCCATTGTTTCGAAGAAAAAAAAGTCAGAAAATCAGTAGCATGTTCAACAGGGCTGGCCCTGGTCATAGGCGGTGTATGCTGCCGCCTAGGGCCCCAGACAGAAATGGCCCTACACGTTTAAACTCCTTAATATACCAGTCACAAAGGACCCCTAAAATCTCACTCTACCTAGGGTCCCTAAAATTTTAGGGGATCTCAGGGCCGGCCCTGATGTTCAATTCTCTCTCTTCTTGTAACTTGTGCAAGAAATCAATTGCACATGAGGCAAACAATATGACCATTCTAGGAAGCTAAACTTTTCCATTCTGAGTATCGATGTTCCTGACAGGACCCTTGAACCATCTCCTTGCATCAAGAACCCACCACAACAAAATTAGAGACAAACCAATAGCCAGTGCAATGGGGGCATAGTTGAAAGTATCCCACTTGATAGGATATAAAGTTGGCAACAGGAAGACTGAGCAAGTATAAAGGATCCACGAGAAGGCTATGAAACAAATTGGCCTTCTTGCCCTGCCCAAATAAAAGGGTCCTGGTTTAAAATTCTTCTCTTCCATGATCATCCTTGCAAAAATTGGAACTGCATAGCCACCAACCCATCCCACTGTACAAATGGAAGTAATGGCAGTGAAAACCACATTAACCTTCAAGATGGGAAGTCCAAGAAGAATGCAAATGGCTGCACATAACCACACCGCATTTGCAGGAACCTTGTGCTTAGGGTGAACTTTTCTCCAGAAGGATGAAAATGGAATTCCTCCATCCCTTGAAAGAGCATATACCTGGAACATGCCATATCAGAATGTGTATCGATCAATAAAAAGCTATACAACTAAACAGCAATGGACATGTAGTTGTCGCATAGGAAATTCGAATAATAGAATGCTAGTAGATTGTCCATATGGGTGTAGCTCAATTGGTTAACCTCCTGCCTCAGGAAGCAGGAGGTACCAAGTTCAAACTCCCATGGCATAACCTGATGTACCCTAAGGGCAGTGGGTATCCATGAGGGTTTTACTCTGGGTTTCCTACGGTTTTCCACATTTAAATTCAAAAAAAAAAAAAAGAAGAATGCTAGTAGATTACTAAAAAATATTCATTGCAATATTTCAGAAATGACAACACCCCCTTCCCGCCCCTCTCCAGACCTACACACACCCTAAAAAAGAGAAAAAAAAAAAGGTTCAATTTTCTATGACATATTTCTATATTCTGGTAATTGGGTCACCATTTCAAAAAAAAAAAAAAATTAAAGAAAAAGTTATGGAAAACAATTTACAAATACAAGGACTTCATTTTTGGATGACTTTTCATGTTCAGAACTTTTAGACCAAGCTGATTTCTTCCAGCATCAAGGCACTCAATTTTCCTAATACTTGTCCCACAAGAAGAACAGAGGGCTCAAAGAAAACCCTTGGTGAAGCCCAACTCCAACTAGGAACTCTTATACTTTGTATACACACAGTTCTTTCACTTGGTGTTGCCTTTCACACATGGATATCTCAACATATCCATTTTCCATTTATTCTCCCTTCAACATTTGCTAAATTAATTGCCTCAGTTCCATATTGTAGACCTTATCTAAATCAATAAAAATTCTCTCTGTAAATTTCTCCATAATGTCTCAACAGGAAATGACAAGACTTTTTTTTCCCTACTCATCACAAACTCAAAGTGGTGCTCTGTAATAGTTCAATTTATTTATGAAATTTCCTTTAAGATCTTATGCATTCATGTTAAAAAGAAAATCATAAAAATGCATTTTTCCAAGTTAGTTTTCAAACAATAAAGGACAATGTATAAAATTATTTGAACTTACCACTCTGGCTGCACTAGTTGTGATTGAGAGGCCACCAAAGAAAAAAGATCCCCAGATAATGAAGAGAAAAACTATGGCTCCTGTGGAGTTACCATACCTCCCATGGAATGCATCATATAGTATCTGTGCTGGTACAAATGCTCCGGCCGTCTCATTGGTTACATCATACAAGTAGTTGAAGTCCTGCACAAAGTTTGTACATGATGTCAAAAAGAAAACAGTTGTAAGTGACAATTCATGTTCCATATTGTACCTGTGGTGTTGTTATTCTAGTTATTGTGATCTTTTTCGTTGCTTTTTTGTCTTTCCATTTGGGTCCAAATCTCTTAGGGTCAGCGATCCTCTCACGGGCATTTTGTGTTTAGCGACACGGATTTTAATGTATTTCCGATTTTACGCTTCGCATGAACAGTAAAATTTCGATGGCCTGATTTTTACCGTTTATGTGTATTTCGGCCAACCAATTTGCACTGTTCATGAATTTTGGCGAGCCGATTTGCACTGTATGAATTTCTGGCATTCTTTTTCTTCAGTACGGCAGGTGGAGGGCAAATTGGGCATCACGGTAAAACATGTGTCTGTATACACAAAATGCCCGTGGGAGGATCGCTGGCCTTCTCTTAAGCCTTGTGTTCCTTGTTTTTGTAATTGTTCTTTTTCAATAAAAGTTTTCTCTGTTACCGCTCAAAAAAAAAAAAAAAAAAAATATATATATATATATATATTAGAACTAACTTCACACCTGAATGCTGAAAGTAAGAGCTAAGATAAATGCCCATCCAAATACTGAAATGATTGCTATGCTTGAAAGAATTGCAATTGGACCATTTCTGTCTGCCCCTTTTGTTTCTTCTGTTAGATGTGCAGCAGCATCATATCCATATAGAGAATACTGACTGACAAGAACAGAGAGAATGACCGCATACGGTTTGCTGCTGATGCCTGTTGACTCTGGTGCCATCTCAAAATGAGTGAACACATAGGAAGCAGATTGCCTAGTCAGTGCAACCAGGGGAAGCATGACAACTAAAACTATACCTCCAACAACCTGCAAGTGGTCAGAGATTAGTGGAAGTGAATGGCAGAAAAATCAGAGATTCATATATTGGAGAAGAAGAAAAGAAGATGATTCATTTTACTACCTTATCTTAACATTTCGGATTTATTAATGATTGACAGACTAAATTCCTGAAGGCATGAACTACTAGCATGCTTGTACTTAAATAAGAAGGCAACAAACTAACACTGCAATAGTTCAGCGCAAAGATGTCTTAGTATTGATGCTATTACACATCCAAACAAAAGGACAAACATCTTTCACTATTAAATGATGCAAGATATTTCTATTTCAAGAAAAAGGGGGGTCAGGAATACAGTATATATTGGAAGATGTACAAGAGCATAGATATCATGGCAGAGTTTTCAACCAAGAACAAGAAAAGAAAATCTGAAGGATTATAATTCCACCAATGTAACCCAATTTAATTTGACTCTTGTATTGGTATGGAAGTTTTTCAAGCCAAATAATGTTGGGCATGTTTCACCTAGAATATTTTCTGCACGTGCATGCCGGGCACATGCTCAATAAAGTTATTAATAAGATTTTCATATTGGCAAAGACAAAATGAAGAAGCAGTCTTGATTTCAATTCCCACTCCACTCCAAAGGCCACTTCTCATAGAGTTACCTATTGTGGCAGTGTGTGTAGGTAGAGAGGCTTGCACAAGCCTCGAGAATTAGTCGGGTGCTCTAAGAAGCTTAAACACCTTGGTCATAAAAAAAAAATATTGGCAAGACGAAATTTTGTGAATTTGATAGAAAAGGAATGTACCTATCTCCATAAAATCTTGCACGAGATATGAAAACAAAAAAAATGAGTGAAAACTAAGGTATATCATAATCTCATACAGCAAATGCCTTCAATTAGGAGAGAAAAACTTCATATGAAGTTTCCAGTAAATAGATAATGTCAAAAAAAAAACCACAATATACCTGCCACCATATGGAAATTGTGTCAATGAAGGCGATGACTTCTAAAGCAAAAGTGTTGAGTATTGCCCATATAATTGTTAGGCCCATGTACATACACAAGAACACTCCTCGAGGGGCGAAGTATCCTCCTCCTTTGTTTGTACCAGTGCATAACAAAATGATACTCTGCAGCGTTTGTGATCCAGCATAGGCCTACAAAGCAAGTGAAAGAAAGTTACAGACTGATATCAATAATATGGAAATACAACTAAATCAAATAAAAGTGGTGAATACTTATGGTTTGCATCATTCTTAAATTCATACCTCAAGAGATGATTAAGTTACCACTCTTGGTCTGTACTGATGTAACTTCAAAATCCCTTGTTTTGAGTTATACAGGATTATCAAGAGTTCAAATAAACTTAGTGCAAATTCAGTTCTACTTGAATCTGAGTTTGAATTATCTTAAATGATGCAAGAATCATTTAAACATCACAACAAATTGTGTTTCGTCGAAATTGCATTTCATTTATGTATAAGATCTAATGGATGTACCTCCAAAGGGGAGAGTTGAGAAATTGTACCTGTGTGCCTATTCCAGCGATAAGGCCAATGGTCTCCAACCAAGCACAGCACCAAGATGCAAAGGGACCCCAACTGGGTCCAGCTAAATGGGCAGCCCAGAAGTAAAGAGAGCCAGTTGTCTGTTTAATGCAACAAAATTAACACTTTCTCTGATTAATTACGCCCTATTGACCATCCAACTAAATCTCATTCTTGTCAAATATCTCTTTCTTGGACTCTCTTTAACAGAATATAGTTTTGAAAATGCTTATCAGGCAGTATCATCAAGAAAGTGAACAAACCGGAAAAGAGGAGCAGATCTCAGCCATTGCAATTCCGACGAACCATGTGAAGAACGAAACTACGACCCATCCCCAAACAAGACTCGCAGGCCCGGCATAAAGCAGACTCGAGCCAAAGAGAGGAGTTATCCCAGTGAAAAGCGTCACCGTCGAGACCGAGATTGCCAGAGTCTTGAACAGAGTCTGATTCAATGGAAGCACCCCAAGACCAAGAAAGACGAATCACCCACATCAAATCCAACCCAATTAAGCTCAATGAACAAGGAAAACAAAGATTGAAGAGTAGAAAACAAGTACAAATAATACATACCATCTCTCTTCTGAGTTCTTGCTTGTAGCCAAGCTCATTGAGGCGCTTCTCGCCGGAATCCATTTTGGGTTTTCAGCAACAGAAGTGTTTGCAGAGAGAGATCTCCAAATGGGTGAATTAGAAAATCACATTCAAGAGTCGTAGGACTGCAGGCAATTGAAGGAAAACGGTAGGGTTCATCACTTTCTAGGGCCTTTTTTTATTGGACTCTGTTTGATGGGAGAAAGTCAGAAAGAGAACTAATAATATTCAACGTGCGGGAAGTTTGAATTTCGGTTCGTTCCTGCAAGAATAACGGACTTTCTCAACGTGCTTTTTGGCTGTTAGTCTTCCACCATCATAAGTTTTGCTTTATTCTCACGGCATTTTTTTTAGCAGTATTAATTCTCACGCCATTTGGGTGCACCAATAATCCATAGTCTTCAAAATATTGGGCCCCATTATAGATGTATTGGAATATGAGGAGAGGGGAGAGCCACCCATCTAAAATGTTTGTCCAAATGGGAGTAGCTTATCGGGTAATCTCTCATTTCAAAAAGTGGGAGGTAGCAGGTTCGAACTCCCATGATCTCACTTGATGTGCCCTAAGGGCAGTGGATATCACCCATAGGAGTTTTACGCTGGGTTTTTCATAGTTTTTCACACGTAAATTTAAAAAGAAAAATATGTGCTTTCAATAATAATAATATAAATACATTGAAAGTCTATGTTTCATTTTTAAGCTCTTTAAAATATAATTATTTCGTAAATATAAAAACTTTGATGATTTAAAAAAAGTTTGATTAATCTAATCAATGTAATTTTGTGTACACCGTATTTAAGAGCTATTAATAAAGACAACTTCAATATTTTATGTTTAATGCATTTTTATTTGAAATATTAAAAAATAAATGTAATTTTCTCTTTTATATATATATATATATATATATATATATCATTTTAGATTCAGTGTTATAAGAATAAAATAACAAGTGCTTCTATCCCTAGTTTAAAAATATAGTTTAATTTGTTCATTAAAAGTTATTCTTAATTGATCATATATTTTATCAGACGTATTTTTTCAACAAATTCATCACCATTTTACTATCACCATTTGTGGAGTCCACCCTTAAGTATTAAAGAAGTGCAAAGTGATCATATTTATTCATGCATTAAATTTGGATTTTAGACTTTTAAGCATGATTTTTTTTTAGATTACATGCGTATCTTCACCTTATATTAAATGAGACACTAATTCGAGAGATACAAAAGATCACTCATAAATCTTGTGTACGAGATAAATCTTACAAGAATTAAACTAAAGATTTTTAATTCAATCTTAGAAGTTTAGATCAATTAATCTATCTGTATGGGATAAAATATGACTAAAAAAATCGATTTAGTGGATTTTTTTTGAATGGTGATGATGATCTGATCAACACAGATCCTGAACTGGATCCACAATAAGACCCAAAACATATTTCATGCTTGCAAGCAAGCAAGGCCGGCTAGACACAAGCGGAGGCCTAAAGCAAAAATTTTAAATAGGGCCTTCTTTGTGTTTAACCTATTATTATAAGTAATATTTAATTAAAATTTTAACATATTATTATAGGATAATTATTTAGACACACTTATTTTTTTTTACAGACACGGGTTTTGAGTTTTTTGAAAGAAATTACTGCGTTACCCTTCCATGTTAGCGTAGTCCGAATATGAGATAAAAACATTTTTCCATTGTTTGGACCATTATTTGTCTCTAAATTCCATTGCATACGCTACAGTGATACACAATGCATTTTGAGTAATAAAATCTTCTTTAAAATTTTAAAGTTATTTTTTAAGCACCTTGTATTTCCAAAATTTATCAAATTGAATATCCGAACTAATTACGATAACCTGATAAAAATACTTTAAGACTTTAAGGTCTTTTGGCACTCCCAAATACTTAAAATACAATGTTTTACAAATAAGGGTATCCCTCGGCAGTACCGAAAATAAATTTGGGAGTGTCAAAAGTCCTTTAAGTCTTAAAGTATTTTTATCAGGTTATTTTAATTAGTTCGGATATTCAATTTGAGAAATTTTAAAAATATACATTGCTTAAAAAAAACTTTAAAGTTTTAAAGAATATTTTATTATTTAATTAATGAACTGTGTATTACTGTAGGATCTGCACCGTTATTTTTTAAGCACTGTGTATTTTCAAAATTTCTCAAATTGAATATTCGGACTAATTACGATAACGTGATAAAAATACTTTAAAACTTAAAGGTCTTTTAATACTCTCAAATATGTTTCGGCATAGCCAATAGATACCCTTATTCGTAAAATACTATATTTTAAGCATTTGGGAGTATCAAAAGACTTTAAAGTTTTAAAGTATTTTTATCAGTTTATCGTAATTAGTTCGAATATTCAATTTAAAAAATTTTAAAAATACACAGTGTTTAAAAAATAACATTATAATTTATCAAGAGCCTTTAAATTAGAGCCGGCCCTGCAAGCAAGACTAACTTCAGAATCTTATTTCTTTCCCAATGTGGATCCTATGGAGATGAAGACTACCAGAGAAGAATCGTAAAGATACTTTGGCCTTCTCTCGTGTTTGACTTTTCTGACTAAAAAAAATATTATTTTGGTTTTGGTTATTAGGTGACAAAGTCCATCACTTAAGTTGACCATGGAAACTCAGATAAGGAAGCCCTGATTTCAGCATCATCCCTCCCAAAAAAACAAAAAGAAAACAAAATTTATATTCTTTGAATTTTTCAGTCTAATTTAATTAAAAGAGAAATTGTAAAAGACCCTTAAATCTTCTCATAATTATAAAAAAATATACTGTCTTTTTTAAATATTAAAAACTCTAAATTTTCATGATAATTAAAAAAAAAATCTTCACTAATAATCAAACATAAAATATTCAAAATGCTAAAATCATCTCTCTTGATTCTTATTATTTTACATGATAAAATGCATTGACTGACAATCAAGGGAGCTTCAGAGATTTTTTTTTAGAATTATAAAAATTTAAAGAGTTTAAAAATCTCTTAAATTAAATTTAAAAAAAAAAAAGATCAAGGATAACATGCCAACTCATTCTGACTCAAAATAAATTAGGGCAAATATTTTGAGTTGGATAGTGTAATGAAGGCTAGCACTAAGTATTTACTTCACCAATGGGTGTAGTCCAAATGTTGCACAATGCCTCCTTGACTCAGTCCTGTTGGTGAGACACAAGTGTTGCTGAGTTGATTTGAATGAGTCAAGTTTGACCGAGTTTTAAGACCATGCAATAAATTCAAAACATTGAAAACTGTGAAGTGTGAACAAGCCAGGTCGACATGAACCAAATCCAAACCTTGGCATGGACTAAATTAATATTAAAATTGAAAACCAACATGATTGATGTAGTGTGGAGTGTGGACTAATTTGATAGATCAAATTCGAAAAGCTCATCAATTTAAAGTATGGTAAATTTGTGAGATGATGATTAAATATTAACAAATTATAATAGTTGAATTTTCAAATTTTAAAATTACAATATTAAGATAATTAAATGTTGATGATAATTTATTAATTTATTTTCTATGATATTGTCTATACATCTCATTTATATTTTTTAAAAGTTTCAAAAATTAAATAAAGTTAAATAGGCACATGTGCTCACCCTTTTCTTGTCGGTCATATGAGACAGGACTCACTGCTTAAAATATATTATTATAAGGGATATTTATTTGTAACTTATTTGTACTGTTTGTAAAGTTTGAGATTTAAATTAATATATTAAATCTAAGAGTAAAGATCACTTAGAGAGATTTTTTTTATAATTAAAGTGTTTAAGTCTTTTAGAGCATTCGATTAATCTTTACAGCATGTGTAGACCTCTTTATCCATATATACTAGATAAATTTAAAGAGAGCGGGAATCAAATTTAGGACTCCTGCTTTCTTAAATTGATTTTTAGCCGTCCCTCGTTCACTCCAACCCAGGTTTACTTAGACAGATATTGTAAAATATTTTCATGAAATATCTAAGATGAGTAAAATATATGAATAATTGAGATTAGTAAAATAGTCGAACCCACATTTTTATATATACAAAAAATAATAATTGTATTTTTTTTAATGGTTGAAACTTGAAACAGCTCAAAGCAGCGTGTGGGTTTCAAATTTCAACGGAAACTTACGGCATGTCGGCATGGTGTGGACGCCTGGGGTAGACGAGAAATTCTCATATAATAGGACTTCGTAGTTTTGTAGAGAAATTTTACTTAGATGAATGAAAAGGAATTTAATATTATATAAAAAATATTCATTTTTAACTATTGTAAATATCTTTTTAAATCTTATTCACTCTGTACACCCAAACAAAATTTGAGCCCAATTTTCAGCTAATTATAAAATGTCTTTAAAGTATTGACTCTTATAAATACATTTCAAAAAAGTTCATTTTTATTAATAAAATGACTTTTTATGGGCAAATTTAGATCAAAACCAATATAATAAATATTATAGAACACAATACAGATCAAGCGGTTTTATTTATTTATTTATTTATTTGGTATTGAGTGGAATGAAATTTGAACCGAAGACTTCGACTTTACAAGGCAGGTTTCTAAACAACACATTAATCCCTTAAGCTCAAGCAATTCTATTTTTCACTCCATCCACTTATTCTATTTTTTGTTTTTCATTTCAAAATATTGACTTTTAGGAATCATTGTTTCAACATAGTTTATTAAATAAAAAAATAAATGAATAAAGTAAAAAAATTATCAACCATCTACTTCATTGTCTTTGCCCAAGTGGGTTTGCGAGTGTTATCATTCCATCTTTGAATGTGAACCCAATTTTTTTAAAGTTGGACCAATTCCAGTCTCTAATCAAGAATCTGTGCCCATTAAATAAGAATGATTATTGGGTTCATCAGATTGAGACTGGGTACAGAATATTATTCTTTTCTTTTTGAGATTTTTTTCTTATTTAAAGGGTACTTTGACTTATGATCAAGTTTTGAAAAAAAAAAAAAAAATACTCTGGTTAAATT
Organism: Chimonanthus praecox; assembly: GCA_022113865.1. Lineage (NCBI taxonomy): Eukaryota > Viridiplantae > Streptophyta > Magnoliopsida > Laurales > Calycanthaceae > Chimonanthus > Chimonanthus praecox. The sequence continues at coordinate 9,350,887 of CM039095.1, read as the reverse complement.
AATAATTTATGTGAGATCTTGCGTGAAAATATATTTAAAAAAAATTTAAAACTATGGTCTTATTTTTTTCCCAGTTGCATATACACTTTCTTCTTCCATGCACACACTGGTGAAATGAAATAATGATCACATGAGTTACTCATGAAACATTGATGAACAACTATAAATATGATAGTTTATTACAGTACAATACGTGTGTTGTTGGTATTGAATTATTGATAGCTGTGTCACCAACATAATTAAAGAGTCGTTTGATATATATATATATATGATTAACGTGTGGAAAATTTAGATTTATATTTGAATATTATTAAACTAATAAAAAAATTATTAAATGGATACAGAAGCATATGATGAGTTTTAGCACTGTGGAGGATATAATTTTAATAAAATAGGATGGAAAATTAGAGTTCAAAAAGTCACTTCACTTGGGTATTTACTAATTTACCATCATCACTTTAATCGGATAAATCAAGCATATTTTTAAAAGATCTTTCGAATTCAATCATTTTGAAATTATAATCTTTAAACTTTATGATACTTAAAAAATATAATTTAATTAATTCAATTACAGCGTTTGTTAATAAGTTGCACATTTATATATAGACTTTTTAAAATTGAATTTTTGAGACCTCAAAAGGTATAAATTTAATTATCCGATCAAAGTTAATTTTAATATGCACTCTATTTAAACAATGATCTTTCCAACCCATCCATCTATTTGGTCTGATCAGGTGGATTTTGATATGCACTTTATTCAAACTGGGGGTATAAATCTTACTTTTAAATGATATCTATCGAGATATCAACCTGAGCCTACATATATCTTTTTTTTAAAGAAAAATGATAACTTAGGATATCGGCGATATTTGACCGATATATATTACAAAGATTTCGGTGTATCTCAGTTTAAAAAACCCAAGTTCTCTAATTCAAATAATAATCTTTTCAATCAATCCATCCACACGAGCACATGTGGGTCCACACGAGATGGAGATTCCTGTAGAAGGGTTGCTGTAAATATGCCAGTGAAATAATGTAGCTCATGCTACAAGGGATACTAACTCTCAGAATTGAAGAGCCGTTAACGGATAAAACAGACATTTCAAGGTAGGGATAGAGATTGAAATGTGAAGATGAGAAGAGTTGGGAGCTGAGAGATGGGTGTGTGGTCACAAGCAGCGACGGCTTTGGGCAGAAAATTCATCTCAAACCATCAAAACTCGTTCATCAGAGCAAAGCCCAGAAAGCAGAAGCAGCTGCTCCTCTCCTACTCTCTCCACATTCCTCACTCTCTTTCTTGTGCAACCAGAAGGACATTTGGCCTCTCTTTCCTCTTCTGCATCTGCTCTCCTTCTCTGCCAACTCTCCTCCTGGCACACCAGATAGATGACCATTTCATTTTGGACAGATACACTGACACCAAAGAAGGCTTCTCTCTCCTCGTCCCCTCCTCTTGGGTCAAGGTCTCTCTCTCTCCCTCTTTTTCCCCCAAATAATCTTCTAATTATTTATGTATTTTGTTAAAAATTTGAAACAGCATAAAATTATTTTATGGGCACCTCAGATAGCTTCCTAATATGATTATTCAAGGATAAACAAACAGCAAAACAGGACGTTTCCTGTGGAAATTGTATCCAAATAGCCAAACAGTAGATACATGTGTTTTCAGGAATGTGTGCTTAAGAAAACCCACTTTCCTTTTCTGTGTAACTCTTGAAAAGTGCTTCCATGTAACCTAACATACCCTGATGAGTTTTCTTACTCTCAGATTGATAAAGCAGGGGCCACTGTTCTGTTTGAGGATGCCGGCAGTAAAGGTAACAATGTGGGAGTCGTGGTGAGCCCTGTCCGTCTCACTTCCCTCGAAGATTTTGGGACCCCCCAATTCGTCGCAGACAAGCTCATCCAAGCAGAAAAGCGCAAGGTACTCATTTTGAATCTAATGGCAGGCAATGTCACTGGACAGTTTTTTAGTTTTTTAGGCTCCTCCCTCATGGACCCTCTTTAATGGTTTTGGGGCTTTTATCTCTTGTGTAGAGATTTCATTGTCGTATTTGTTTTGAGTTGTGCCTTTCTTAATATATATTTCACATGTTTGGAACAAGAGGGAATGTGGTTCATTTTCTTTTCTCATAATGGGGCATTGAGTTTATGGAATTCCTTTCTTTTAAAAACAATAAAAATCTTAGTGGAGTGGATTCTTCGAAGCCCATTTTAGATTAGACATCCTGGTATGGCTTGAGGTTTGGAGAGAGAGAAAGAGAGAGAAAGGAGCAATGATGTTATTTCCTTTATGTTTGTTTAACTATGCCATATCCTAGTTCAAATGTGTGGCAAATAAAGTCTGAAAGCCAGAAGGAGGAGGAGGAGAAAGAAGGAGAGGAGGGTTTTGTTGGGATTTTAATCCCCAAACCAAATCAATCAGCAGAAGCGAAATCGAAATCGAAATCGAACAACCCACACGATCAACACAAATTACGTAGTTCGGCCGAAGCCTACGTCCACGGACAACACACAAGAAGTTTCACTAAATCAAAAGGTTACAAATACAAATCTCTTCCCAAATCCGTCTCCTCTCACGGATTTTCTCTCATCCCTCCCAAACTAAGGTGGTGCCCAAAAGGGCACACTCACAGCCTACGGAAGTCCCTCTCTTTTATAGAGGTCTTCCCCAAACGAAAATAGTAATGAGATAAAGAAGTAGGAGAAGGAGAGAAGGAATAGCAAGTTTCCTAATCCGAAATTAGGAACTTCTATTCCAAAAATAAGGCTCTAAATCGAGCCACAAATCCTAACAGGTTTAAGGCAGTATTCATTTCATTGGCAAAGAGATGTCCAATATAATTTCATGCTTTCAGTCACAATTATGACAATTGATTTGATGGCTTAAGAGGCAGTTCAATGCTGTCAAACTGGGTTTTAGGCAAAATGGCTCATCATACCATTGTTATGTTAGCCAAAGTGGTGGATGTTGTAATTAGCTTTGTTTGTCAAATGGTATCTCATCCAGTTCTAGTTAATTAATGTTGGTTATGAACTTGCTAGAAAAGCACACAATTAGTAACTCATTGTAGTTTATAAATGGTCATGCTTTTACTAGTTCATACATTTAGTTTGATTTAAATTGTCTGATATATCTACCAATTATGTTGTGAATCCATTTTCATTAGTAGGATTATATTTTGAATCTTTATGAGACTGCATTTTGGGTTCTGACAGCAATCTTTCAAGCAACTTGATACTTGTATTAGGCGGCTTCACTCAACTTGCTGCTGATTTCTTTTTCAATTTTCTATTCCACCACTAATTATCTTATATATATGGACTGGCTATAAGATTGATCTTGCTGCAGCAAAGGGTCTTTATTGATCAAGTTTGTTTGTCTATAGGAAAGCACAAAAGATGCTGACGTGATAGCAGTTGCTGAAAGAGTTGGTGATGGAGGCTTACCAGTTTATGAATTTGAGTACAGAGTGGACAGCACAAGAGGGGGAATGAAGAGGATCTTTTCTGCTGCATTTGTAGCTTCAAAGAAACTATATCTCCTAAACATTTCCTACTCTGATCGTCCAGAAAATCCTATAGACACCCAAACAAGGATGGTGTTGGAGCAAGTTCTTCATTCTTTTGACAAAGTATCATCATCACCAACCTCATAACTGGAAAATGTCTGCTCAGATCTGCACATTTTTTGCTTTCTATGATCTTGCCGCTTAGATTTAAGGCTCAGAGATTGAGTCCCCAAAATTTCACATTGAGAAGGTTCCAATTGTGTCTCTCCCCCGATCAGCTGATCGATTTGTGACTAGTTGGACTGGTGAATTATCATTGTATTCTTACAGGTTGAGAAGGAATGAAGATCACGGGAACTTCTGTTTACAATCCATTTGGTGTTGTGAAGTTGGCAAAACAGATTTTACTAATGAATTGAACAATCCATTTCATGTTGCATAAAGTGGAAATGGGTTCTTCATTGACATGAGTTTTCCCATTAATGGCCGGACTTCAGAAATTTCTGCAAGTTGATTTTCCCATTACTGGGAAGAGAATTTTTACTCAGGTGGTGGGAGTTAAAATCAACTTGCGTGAAAAAATAGAGGCAAATTCAGCAGGTGATTGATACGTGTACATTTGCTCTATCCATTGATGCTGTAAAGTAGCACTTTTGCAAGTATGGGTGAAACAATTAAAACACCTATGACTTCATACTTCATACATGTGACCTGCGACTAATGGCACTACAAATTGCTACTAACACCACAAGATCTGAAAAAGGGGGAAAAATGGGAAAAAAAACTCTTTCAGAACTTTATCCTATTCTAGACAGAGAAATCGTCTATTGTAAACCAGTTCACAATAAGTTGGTATGAACTTTCAATCATAAAGCCGCAAAAGAATCAATTGGTGAAAAGAAATTTTTAATTCAAGGTACCCACATCCCGGGTGAAGCAAGGATCAAATGATTCCAAAGATTACACAGGATTTTTTCCTATTAGATGTTGTTACATTAATGTAGGCAGAAAAATCAAACTGCTGAAATGAAATGAGAAGCTTGAGAGTTGCTGCAATAATTTCGAATAAATATAAGAAGAAACCATTATCACAAATATTTTTTTCGGGATATTAACGGCGATTGGTAATATTGGGATATTTTTCAAATTCTCAAATTTTTACCAAGAAATTAATGGAATAATCTCAGGGAAAATATAATATTTTAAAAATAATAAAAATATTAATAAGGAATTTATCGAGAATTTATCAGGATAGTATTGCGATATTACCATTTATCACGATTTTATCGAGAATTTATTATAATGCTGATAAATCTCGAGATATTAACGGCGATTGATATTTTGTCAATAAAAACATAGTAAATCTGAAAATATCACCAATATTTGTGACATTTGAAGCAACTACATGATGAGAGCATTCTAAATGGGTTTGTTGGATTTCGTGGGTAAGGTCCCAAGATAATGCAGATTGGATAATGGTTAAATAACTTCTGAATTTTCATTTTTTCTTGTCTGAAGAATACAGTAATCTGATCAAGATTTTTCGTGTAGCAGAGCTGATGAAGTCTCCATGGATAATAATCATAATCCAATGAGATGATAGATGAGGATTTCTCTCTGTGCAAAATGATAGGTGTTTTGCCTGCCTTGAAATAGAAGGCCCATGCTCTAGGGGTAGCGGGCTCACCCGTGAGGATTTTATACTGGATATTCCGTGGTTTTTCACTCGTAAATTCAAAAAAAAAAAATATTAGAAGGTTGGGTTGTCGGTCTCAAGAAGTGGGGTCTTGAATTTGACTTACCTTCAACTTCAACGAGTCACTCCCTATAGTTGTTTATCTGGTATATATGGGATTGGGAGACTTGCATATGTCTCAACGAAGATAAAAATTGTCTCATGTCCCAACACAAGTGAGACGCTTGGACACCTCCTTGCTCATAAAAAAATAGAAGATTATTTTGGATCTGACATCATACAAAATATTTGATAAAAAAAAAAATATTCTTTTTGCCTCAGAGGTTTTTGGAAGATACTTGCATTTCTCTCTTCCAGCAATGTCAAATAATAAGAGGGATACATAGCTTGAAGATGGAAAGAGGTAAATATTTGCTTCAAGATTGACAGCAATTGATCTTATTTCTTGAATCAGTGTAGAATTTATTTATTTTTAAAGTTGTAATTTTAATTTTTTTTCTAAATAATGAAGATATAAAACCTTATTATATTATAGTTAGATTGCATCTGATTTCTGGAATTATAACCTTTAAACTTTACAGATTATTGATTTTTGTCTATAAAAATTGAGTTTTCAGTAATTTTTTTAAAAGATTTTTGATATGTTCCCATTCAAACTAGCTCTTCATCTAAACCCATTTTTATCAGTCTATCACAACAGAAAGTGTTCACTGAGTTTACACTTTAAACTAGTCTTCAACATATAATTTTTCACCTAAATTAGGGAAAAACACAAAATTAGAAAAAAAAAAAAAAAAACCCACTAAACCCAATCAACATTGCCTTAGTTTACAAGCAAACTATGACAATACATTTGGTTTCAATGGTCCATTTTCAGGGATCATAACCTTTGATTCAAACTAGCTACAACTCAGTACTGATTACTCAACTCACTTATGAAGTTGGCACTTATAAGTAGACTGCTAAGTATAAAATTATCAATGTCATATATGGGCCTGGTTTATTACATGGATCCAAGAGCTTGGAACCTGGGCTCCTTGGCTTGAAACTTCTGCTGAGAGTAGATGGTCATATAATCACCAAACACAAACTTCGGGTATTTTTTATCATCCGTTTTGCCGATCAGCGCCGGTGCAGGAGCTATGGTGGCCTTGAGAGATGGATTGTAGAAGGTTGCAATGGACCGCCTATTGCCATCCTTTGTAGCCAGCACGCGATGCCATACGCTCTTGTATCGGCCATTGCTGAGGACTTCGACCTGATCGCCGGTGTTGATCACAATGGCATTCGCCAAGGGTTGGACGTCGATCCATTCGCCATCCTTGTGGATTTGTAGGCCTTTCACTTTGTCATCTTGGAAGAGTAGGATGACTCCCCCTGCATCCGTGTGGGACCGAAGCCCGGTCACTTGTTCGGGCTGTGGGCATGGTGGATAGTGGCTCACTTTGGTTCCAAAGAAAGGGATGTCATCTGAGCCATTGCCACCACAAAAGACCCTCTTTATGTATCCCTTCTCCAGGCCCAAATTCTCATCCATAATCTTTGTTACTTTCTCTGCAAGTTTCCTCAATTCTGTCCTGTATTCCTTCATGGCTTCCCTGTTGTTATCACATCATTACAATTCACAATCACATCCAATCTCCAAAAAAGAAAATCCAGTTCTACTACAATGAATTTCAAATTCCACAAGATATATTTGAGACCATCTGATCAAAATCCGATTTGATTTTTTGGTTCATGATCAATCTAACCTCCAATTTAACGGTCAATATGGAAGAGGAAGTCCCCAATTTAACGGTCAAATAGAAAATTCAGAGATAGTTATTGTTAGGAACTCGCCTCAGAAAGTAATTATCCTTAATTTGATTCTCACTCCATCCCAAAGGGTCATACCCGTAAAATTAATCTGTATGTGTGGGTAAAGAGAAAAATTTGCATATATTCTAAAGATTATCGAGTGCTCTAAAAGACCTAGACACCTTGGTCATAAAAAATAAAAATAAAAACTGGAGCCAAATAGAGCGATTGTGGGTTAGAATTTTGAACTTAGAAATCTAAAAAAAAAAAAAAATCTCAATTGAAGATTTGGGTTTTGAAGTCCTTCCATATTTTCTTTCTTTTCAAAAAGCTATGAAAAAAAGCCCACAAATGTCAATACCATATTCCTGCATCACGTGCTATGTAGGGCCATCACGTGCTACATGAATGGTAGGCGTCTTACTTCTTATCCACTGTTAGTCTCAAACCCGACAACCTTCTAATTATGGGTTATAGAACCTTATTTAAAAAAAATTAGTCACATAAAAATATGTTTGAAGTGATAATCCCAAGCTCTTTATAGTATAAATTAGACAAGGCCCAATTAATTAATGCATATGATATGGTTAAACATCCAAAATTAAACTTACCTGAAATATAATCAAATGGAATAATTCAGTTTAGTTTTTCAAATTGTAAAACATGATTAAATGTTCCCACTGCGATGGTACAAGTGGGCTGGGCCTACCTAAGGCTGTATTTATCCAGCCCAAAAGCACCGGCCTGGATCCATTGTAGCAGGATATTAGTTTTTTTTTTCCCCCTTTTGCCTCCCTATAACATAGGGTCAAAAAAACGTCTGAGATATCTCGTATCGGCTGAAATATCTCGAGTTTTTTACGCCCAAGATATCTCGTATTGGCCGTACGGCCGAGATCTTAACCGATATAACCGAGATCTCGCCGATATTGGTTGATACAGCTGAGATTTATAAAAAAAAAAAAAAGGAGAAAAAAAATATCGTTCGATATCAACAACCACCAAAATCTAAGGTCCATCATTTTTTGGACTCTGATATATCAGTAGAAGTCCTTTCTTTTTCCTTTTTTAACCTTTAACTATATAAAAATTCTTCTTACTAGTTTTTAATATGATTTCAAATAAAATCATGTAAACTTTGAAATGAAATATGCTCAGGCCCTGAGAGGACATACTTGGAAATTAGCGAGTGATGTCATATGATTGAATAGGTACTTTTGGAAAGATGAATTAATTGTAACTTGCAACATCAGTACTGAATTAAAAATAGATAGAATTTTAAAGGGAAAATATAAATATATTTTTAAAATTTAAATTGTTGTGATTGTAAGGAATCTCTCTGACGAAGTGAGAGTTTTGAGTTCAATTCTCATTCTACCTCAAAGAACCATTCCAAATAGAATTACTCAACGTGTGTCGGTAGAGAAGCTTGCATATGTTCTAAATTAGTCAAGTGCTCCAAAATATATATATATATATATAGATACCTTTTTAATCATAAAAGGGGGTGCAAAAATGAAGGAATTTGAGGAGGTATCAGTGCTTACTTGAATTCTTTTGGTTGAGATGGCCATTCATTATCATCTTGAAGTACAAAGCCATCTTCCCAATCAACATTGTCAAGTTGGTCCTTCACATCCTTCTTCCCTTCCATCAAATCATTCAACAAATGGACTGGCAAGGAATCCTTAAAGCCTTCCTCTCTTTCTACCTTATAGCATTGAGAGACTACTTTCTTCACCCTCTCCAAAAGCTCCAAAGGAATTCCATGGTTCACCAACTGCAACACATCAAAATCATCTCTGTCATTCTTACAAGCTTGCCCAAGTAAAATGTAGAATTTTGAAAAATTTGACTCACTGGCCTCTCTGGTTAACATTGTATATATAAAAAATACAAGCCCCTCTAGAGGGAAAGAATCAATCAACAAATCAATTATAATCCTGTAATTGGAAAACTATCAAACAATGAGACACATACTTACGAAAAGTCAACCGTGTCCGTTAATATAAAACAAAGTTAAAATCACAAGAACATGTATATATATATTTCGAATGGCCTAACATTTTTGTTTGACATTCTTCATTCTCAATTACCTGAAAGAAGCCCCATTCTTCGCACCCATTTGCGATCCGGGCCATTGTTTCCGCTCTCTCGGGGCCATCGAGCTTCGAGAAATCGATAACTGGAATTGCCATTGAATGAAATGAAAACAAGAAAAACTGGAAGGTTTAGCAGTTGCAGCAGCAGTACTCAAGAAGAACAAGTTGTGGGTGTTTATGGGAACAAGTGAGGGGTTTTATAATGAAATCCCTATGTAAAGTTCAATGGTTTTGTAAGAATAAATTAGTCCATCTGGGTTGGCCATTGGACCGTGTCACTGCACTATTAATGGATTTTTCTAAGCCTACAACATAACAATTTGATTCAGGTTATGTGTCTGGTTGCGTGGAAAGTGCCAGGAAAATTACAAAACTTTCAATGAAAATTTGGAGTTTTCATGAATGAAGACTCTCCAGTCCCTACTCATCTATTGTTACATGATCTATCTCTAGAAGGCTAGAAACCAGGGGCGCAAAAACTTTTTCCTTGATCAGTTCAGTCCAATCTATCAATTTCAATTTTGTGAAGGGTAAGGTGGAAATTTATTTCTTAGAAGAGCATAATACACAAATTCTTATTTATAAAAGATATATATACTCTTAGACCACTCAATTAATTTTTCGAGCATGTGCAAGTTTTCCTACCTCCACACACACCGGCTAACTCTATGGAGAGTGGTCATTTAAAGTAAAGTGGAAATCAAACTCAAAGACCCACTTCATGAAACGGATTTCTGACCATCACTTCTAACGCTTTGGGTTAAAGTACAATCTTCCTTGAAATGAGAAAATAAAGTTGAACAACGTATCTAGAGACGTATATGGAGGATCTTTAGTTTCTAATGAATCAAACATTTAACTTGAAAAATGAGTTTAAATATAAAATTTTCATTCATTAAATTTAAATCTAGATTTAACATAATAATATATTTAAACCCATTTAATCAAAAAACTAAACAACGACCTAAAAACATTAATGTTTCTAATTTGTTTATGTTGAAGATGTCAAAATAAAGACGGAAAAGATGAAGCAACCAATGTTCGATTTTAATTAAACTTGGCTCCAAATCTGCATTAGTTTTGAATGTGGACTTGGGTTTAAATATAAATCATGAATTGTAAATCTAACAAACATTTGTAAGTACTTAGTCTCAAATTAAATTCAAATCTTACTGATTAAAATTAAAAGAAATGCAAACATCATTTGTTCTAATCAAAGCAAGTTGTTGATTCACATGGGACAATGATTGCATAATACCCACTTTAATTAATTTAATCATAGTAAAGAATCTACCAAAGAAAAGAAGCCAAGAATGTAGAAGGTAATAATTACTAAGGAAATTGCCTGCAATGGAGTTATATTAGTTGAAACTCTAGAGAGTTTGGTCCGAGCGGAGTCTTGTATTCAATTCACGTTTAACCCTTATTTTTATTGTATATAGATTGAGAGGTTTTCATATAATCTAAATAATTAATCGGGTGAAACACCTCAGCACTTTCCATCATAAAAATAATAATAGTAATAGAGTTCATTGGTTGAAGCAATTGCTATTACCAAGTCACTGTTTGCCGACAATACAAGATCTTAGGGACTTTGCCAAAGACAGACTCCAAAAGCCTTACTTTAAGGTAAATTTTCCTAATTAATTTCTCCGTAAATCTTGCTTACCCAATCAGCAGAACATGATTGAGTGATAAGAAGAAATACAGAACCACGATTAAAGTCTTCTAATTCCAGTTTTCTTCAGCTTAGGTCTAAGTTAATCATACATTTGACTTGACTAGTGGAAAAATATATTGTGGGATTAGACCTTGACTTTCCACATGGACACGCTTCCTGTTTGGATTAAGAAAAAACATTGCTTAAGTTATTAGGTTTACTCTTTAGACTCAAAGAAGGCTGAATGATTAATTTCAAAATGAAGCTTCCCTTCTAGGTTAATTGAGTAGCTACCAATCTTGGCTATCTTCTTCTTGAACGAGAATCTGATTATCCGGGCCATTTGATCATTTATCCAAGAACTCTTTCAAAAAAAAATCCAACGCATGACAAGACTTATTGACTCGCTCGACTCAAAATCCTATCAGTCGAGTCAACTTCAATTCACTCGACTGAGTTTTATCAAGTTTTTAAACTATGGGCATTAAGTATGCACCCTTGCTTGTTTTTTGTTTCAATCATTCTTTTGCATAAAGACATGGTAATGGTCGGGTTAGATCAAGTATTATTCAATTTGAATCTATTTTTTATTCAACTCCATTTCAGTCTTATTAAATGGATTTAGTCTATTTACCTTTCTAAGGAGGCTTTTCTAGCGAGACTCGTACCAAGACTACTCTTTAAATGCTTGAGAATCTCATATGGTTAGATTCATTGTTTATAAGCGTGACAATAGTTAAGTCAATTGGGTCTACCTATTTATAAATAGATTCGGATCGAGTCTTTATAAATGAGTTGAGTCAGTTAGATATATCCATATATTAAATAGATAGAGTTGATTCAGATTTTCCCAGATATATTTGGAGGACATTAATAAATCATCAAGAGTATATAATCAATTTTAATTTTCCCAGCCCTAAAATGGCACGATCAATGTCAGATTTTTTTTTTTTAATAATTAAGTCACCCACAATGGGACCTATTAAACTAATGGGTCTTTTGTCTGCACTGTTGTACACATGTTCATGTCTACCTATAGTTAGAGATGTTGGTATAATTTATTTATTTTAGGTAGGAATTTAGATGGGGAGACCCTCTAAATGTGGAAACTGAAAAAGAAAGCCCATTGGATTGTGGAGTGCACATTGGAAGAAGCTGATTCTGTGGGTGTGGATTGATTTTCATAGAAAGGTATTCATTGATGTCACCATTTTTGTATTGGAGACATTAGAAAGCAACATTCTTTTCTTTTGAGTAATAATGATGTTAGCCTTCTCGAGATTCCCTTGCAATTCAAGTTCTAGCCTTTGTTCTTTGGGGGGAAGTGTAATAGCCATGTCCAAAATAAACTAGCTCTGTTTGGATGGAGGGTAATTTAAGGGTATTTAAAATGAATACCTTTTGCATGGACAAAATATTCAGAGAAAAGGAGAGATAAAGAGAGGTGTTATCCCATTACCCCAATTGGTAATAAGGGTTACCCCCATCATCTCCCTTTACCCTCAATCCAAACACAACCCTAGTTTCAATCAATCTAACAAATATTTTCGATATTTACATTTTTATTACGAAAATATCGGCAAAATAACTTTTGGACATTAAAAACCCAAGTTTATCACATATACCGTTTTTAACTGTAAATTCCCATTAGAAATACGTTTTTACCGTGAGAAACAGTAAATTTCCATTAAAATCTCGAGATTTTACCTTTAAATTCCCGTTAAAAATGCTTGGGTCAAATATACATTTTTTATTTATGAAATATCATCTATATTTTCAAACTCCGGCCACATTATTTATTTATTATATTTATTTTTATTATTTTTTTAAATATTATATTTTCTGCGAGATTTTCCCGTTAAATTTCTGATAAAATGCCGAGAATTTGAAAATATCCTGTTATTAATAATTACCGTTAATATTTCTAGAACGAGATTTGTGACAATAATTCAATCACATCCACAGGGAAATTGATGAAATTCTTTCTAATTTTGGTACTCTCTCATCCGATAGCATCAAAGCTATCAAAATTATTAAAGATGAAATAGGATCAGTCAAATCAACTCATGTGACATGTAAAGAAAAAAAAAAGTTGGCCGACAATAGAATTCTTTTTTAAGCGATTATGAAATTTTTGAATAGTTGATTATAGTGTTCATATCTAACAAGAGCAATTGTTCGTGCGAAGCCAGATTAATTATAGATACTCACATATTTTCTGTTTGATCCAACTAAGGCAGAAGCAGACAAGCTTTTCAAGGTAGATATCGGATTAGGGTTGGGTTTATTAAAACCCTACTCACTCGACCCAAATTGCAGCCTTACGTAGAAGAACGAGACTTTCCATTTTGTATGATCTTCATCTTTTCTTGAGAAGGAGCAATTTTTTTTTTTTGGGGATTTTCACTATTTTTAAATGGTTAAACACATGTTTTCCAAATTTACTCCATTTTTTTAAAGTTGAAATTAGAAAATTATAGCAAATGCATGACAAAAAACTATGATGAAACTCCAAAGAAAAGGAGACCTAGAAGACCCCAATGTAGTTGCCTTCCACCACTTTATAACATGGCAATCCACATAAAACAAGGCAGAGAATTAGGAAAAGTCTCCAATGCTTAAAAATTATAGGGCCTTGATTTTATATGATTAATTTGATATGGTAAAATGTCATGTGAAATTACATCTTGTTAGAATTTACATAAAACGTCATCTGAGATTACAAAATGATACAGGTTGAATTGACAGTACATATAGATCAACAGTATACTTCTGATGGTGAGACTCCATGTAGCTTAACAAAGTCTTCCAAATCCACTTTGAAAGACATTTGGATAAACTTGTTAGAAATCGATGCTTTGTATTACAATTAGCACACAAGGGAGAAGAGATAAATATGGAGACCAGCCCATGTTCAAACCTTAGGAAAACAATTGCTTCCTGCGACATACATTCCATTCAATGGAGTTACATGTACTAAAAATAGAGTTGGGTGTAGCTCAGCTGGTTATCTCCCTTCCTTAGGAAGTGAGATATCACAGGTTCGAATTCCCATGGCCTAACTTTGGTGTGCTTTAGGGGTAAAGATCCACCCATGGGGATTTTACGTTTGGTATCCCGTGATTTCTCTCACGTAAATTTAAAAAAGAAAAAGAAAAGAGAAACCCACCAACAGTACAACTCAAGATATCTAACAATGTAAGGACAATCAATTAGAAAATACTATAATGAATTCTAATAGTTAAGGAAATATCCAATGTCCAATTTCACTAACTTAAAGTCCAATTGCCACAATCTCTTAAGCCAACTACACTGAGCATTATCTTTTAACTTATCGAATGAATTTGCCATTAATGACTTTCATTAAAATATCTACTCTTTAAACCCGCAAAACTCGAGCCTTGCATCGCCATCTATCATAAAATCTAGCATATAATGATTCTTGATATCTATTTGTTGACTTCTTGTCATGAAGGCATATGTTGAGTCTCACATCAGATGTGTGTTGAAAAAGACTTGAACTTATAATTAGAGGCGGACAACACCTATAGTGGATAATCATTTTTCGATGGCAAGCGCCTCCGTGACATTCGTCTATAAAATACTAAATATTTTGTAATTACTGATAAATGCTCTTTCAAGTCTCAACGTCTATTTATATGATATACTAGATTGAATTTGTCATAGTGGCTATAAAAAAATTCATGATCTCAAGTACCAATGACATAACTCAAAATCTACTTCATCACCTACAAATGTGATTGGTGAGGCCTTTCTATAAATTTGTTAATAATCTCCTATGTAGATAATATCCAATTTAGTAAAAATCAAGTTTCAAAGATTAACTACAATACTTTTGAAATAGGTGAGATTTACGGGCTCTCCACTACTCTCTTTCTTCAACTCTAACCTCTTGCAATTGAAATGTGAATTGGAGTTCAGGACTCCATCTTGTAGATTAACATACTATGTAGATTGTTTATAGTTGAGATCAGGGGTGAAGATATCGGTCGATACGAAACATTTTGGCCATTATGATACGGTTTTTCAGAGCCTTATCATATCGGCCGATACGTATTGTATCGGTCGTACATTATAGTTCTCGACCGATATATCAGTGAGATATATCGGTCCAATATCAGTCGATATTCATAATATTGGCCTTTTTTTATAAAAAAAAAAGGTCAAAACTGTGGTGTGTCTAAGTTGATATCTCGGCCGATATTATCGTTTTCAATTTTTTTTTTAAAAAAAAAAAATCAGCTTTCTTTTGGGTTTTTTTATTTATTTTTTAATTCAGAAAAAATAAATTAATAAGAAAATACCGGTATTTAAAAAAAAACATAAAAGAGGAGAGAAATTTATCGGCCGAGATAAATAGGTCTATTTGAGTAGTCTATTTTATTAGAACCGATAGTAAGAAAAAACTAAATCAGATGAACTTTTCTATCTAGATTAAGGGTCCAAGAAATTATACATGGTAAACTGATTTATTGTAAATTGAAATGTTAACTTTTAACTGACATTGAATTTAAATGATGTTGATGAATCAGTCCAAAAGACCCTACACTTTGTAAAAGAAGAATGTCAAAAGTTTAACTTGAACAACTTTTTTTAATAATAACATGAACAGTTGAACAATTTATTGTAATATAATTTTAAAAATTAAAAAAATAATAATATTTTTTTATATAAGACTTGAACTTAATTCAATGATAAACATATCTTATAACCATTACAAACAACCCAATCAATGACTTGACGCCACCATGAACCATGGTCGAACCGTGACCAGATCCATGGTCTTATCTAACTCATGACCCATAGCTTAACCAAAAACACGACTAAAGTCAATCCAAGCCATCCAAAAAATGAACCAAAGTCAATTGCCAAAATGTTAATCGATTGATAAAAAAACTGGGCTCGATGAACTTTGATGGCCCAGGCCCAAGTTCATTCTACTCCTAATATTATTGACACCAAACATGGTAAGGATCTGCACAATGAGATACAAAATCATACATGAATTACTTCATTTCCTACAGTGTTGTTGTCCAGGCTTATGACACTATACATCTAATGATACCCAGGGACCTCTCTTTCACCAAGATATCAGTTGGATACAGATACAAATCGGAGAGACAAAGTTCAGTGGCTCTATATCCAGGTTTCTGGGAGATATGAAGTTGTTGCATTCATGAGTGTAGAAAGCTCCAGTGTACAACAGCAGACCAGCATTATAAGCAACCACAATATCTATTGCTCCATGTTTCCGAAATTTAAGATTCGGAGACTTTGTTGATGATGAGGGAAGCATAATTTGCTATTGTTGAATCAGGAGACTGTCTGAGTCTTGAAAGAACAGAGAAAAGCTCAGATGAGCGAAGAAAGTGCCTGCAAGGTGCATGAGCACACATTTTCCCCAAGGAGAAGAGTGCTATCTTTAGAGGAGACTCGTTTACAGCATCCCTTCTGCTTGGGCTCAAGGCTACAATGGAACAGTCAGCAACCAACTTGAGCAAAGCCTGCAAGAGAGGGAGCAAAGTTGGGTAAAAACGAGTACAAAACAATGCATACTTCAAAAGATGTACGATATCAGGACAATATCTTTCACTACACCAACTATTGCAAACAAATAGTTCATCTTTACAAATGTCAGACCATCCTTCCATGATTCAAACATTTCGTGTGATGGACCTCATGGTGATTGTAATGGAAACACAACCTAAACCATTGAAGGATCCAAACCATCCAAATAGGCCGCAATTAACTCAGCCCCTTGTATTGAGAACATGAGATGTTGAGCCATAATTCCAATACTGTAACTCTGGGTCAAGATAAAAGATACCTAAACAGCAAACATGACCATTTGAAGTGTAGCATATCACTGCATACCTGTATTCTTCAAAAATAATAATAATAGTAACTGCATACCTGCATGGCACCTGTGGATATGATATCATCACAGAGTTTATTGGAGTTGCGCACAAGATTACTGAGAGCACCTGCAGCATTTGCTTTAGTTTTGTCTTCTTCACTCGAAAGTAGCAGCTTTGTAAGCTGAGGTATGGATCTTCTGAGTTCATCATACAACAGGTCATTATGGTATGCAGCATTGCCCACCTGGAGAGAAGAAAGTCATCTTATCAAGAGATCAAAATTAAGTATAACCTTATGAATAGCATTGTTAGCCACACTACTGAGAGGAAAGGGTGTTGTGCAAGTTCACGAATTGAATCATCATTATTCCCATTATTGAAGCCTTATTCCATTGAACCAGGGTGTGCATCATCATCCATTTGCCATCCATCTGGGCTTGGCTTTTTATCTTATATTGCCCTACATTCTAACAAGTCCTTCATTCCTTAAATCCAAGTCTTAAAACTCAAACTGTGGTAAGCATAGGGTCCTAACCTACAGTCTAGAGACCAGCAGATGACTATCCACACATTGAGAGTTATAGCTTTCAGAATCTAATGTTCATTCAAGCATGAAACCCAGAAAACACACCCCCCTCAAGCAAAATGTCTCCTCCCAGGTCCAGCACATAAGTACTGAAAGAAACTTCAGTCAGTACACACACAATCTAGACCCAGATTGTTCATATGACTGTATCCATGAAACACCTAAAGCAAAAAAGAGTCCTCCCAAGTCCGAGCAGATAATCGTAAGTAATGAAAGAAACTTCAGTCAGTAATCCATATTCAACTGCACACACAAGATCATAAGTACTGAAAGAAACTTCAGTCAGTAGTTCATATTCAGCCACACACAAACACACTAGACCCAGGTTGTTCACAACATTGTATCCATGAAACAAATACACAGGCTTTGGAACCGGACTGTCCATATCATTGTGTCCATGAAACACCTTAAGGGAAAAAGACATGCACACACCTTAGACCCATATTGTTCATATCAATGTACCTGTGAAACACCTTAAGGGAAAAAGACATGCACACACCTTAGACCCATATTGTTCATATCAATGTACCCGTGAAACACCTGAAGAAAAAGAGCCCTCCCAAATCCCAGCAGATAACCATAAGTACCGAAAGAAACTTCAGTCATTAGTCCATAATCAACACCTAGTTAGTCCCGCCAGACGAACCAAAATGACTGAAGTATGGATGTGCTCACACAACACCTAGTACGACCAGCAGATTCATTCTGTGTTCTTGTAATTCTTTTTTGAATTAATGAAGTTACCTTTCAAAAAAAACATCTATTCAAATAAGTGTTGTTGAAGCTAACAAAATTCAGTAACAAGTTGGGCACTAAATATTTTAAATGGTAAAAATCTTACCGCAAAACAAGCAAATTTCCGAGTACGTTTGTCTGGATCTGAACACCTATCAATGAGGAGACTGATTATATGATGCTTTGCCTGGGAAAAATGGCACGGCAAAGTCAACATGGGAGCATAACTATATTGAACAATATTGATCCCATTAAAATCCATGCAACCACATTCAACTCAAATAACTTACAAGTAAATTATAGAAATAGGAACTGTGGCGGCACATGTTGCCAATGGCACTGCATGTTTTTGCACGTATATTTGCATCTTCATGCCTTAAAAAGTCTTTCAACAACTCCAACAAATCTGCCTTGTCAATGGCTTCATAAAATTCCTGCAACAGTGGACACTTAAGTAAGATCCACTTGTCACAACAGAGAAGCAATAACTGTCCAATTCTACCCAGAGAGAGAGACAGAGAATAACAGTCCAATTCTACCAGATAATGCCAAGGCGCCTCATACAATGCACGTGGAAATGAGTCATACATGTGCACACTAGCAAACGTCTGCAAATCTGGCAGATGCATGGATCATCCAAGCCATCAATAATCAACCATGTTGACACCTCAGGTTTTAGATCAGGCTGGACTACTCTTCATGTTGACCACCATTGTCACAAATATCTTTATTGAGATGTTAAAGGCGGAAGGTAATATCAAGATACTTTTAAACTTAGGATATTGTAGGGAAAACATCACAGAAAATAAATTAGACTTTAAGTATAAATAAAAAATACATAAAGATTAATAAAAGAGAAGTTTGAGGTTTAAAAAGAATAAAGATAAAGAAAAAAAAAAGACAGTTAATCCCAAACGATGGCATAAACATAACTAAATTTTCTTTATTCAACAAAAAAAAAAAAAAACCAAAGCCCTATGATAATAATAAGATTTCTAATTCAAAACCCAAAATACTAACTTCTAAATGATTATAGAAATTTGATCAAAAACCTTAGAAACAAATGCCTGAGAAGGCTAGATGGGGCTTCTTATCTTTGATTGAATGAGAGAGAGAGAGAGAGAGAGAGCTGAATGAAAAGGCACACCATCTATGGCATGAAGAGAGAGAACGGAATGGGAAGGCCAGGTGTTACTCATTTCCATAACCTAAGAGGAGAGAATGCAAAATGAAATGGAAGACGGAACAGAGTGGCAATTTATCATGGTATTTGGTAATATTATCAGAATATGAATTTAAGAACATTTTGAAACTATTGCAATCTTAAAAAAATCTTGAAAGGCAATCTCAAAATACTAATATCCTCTTCAGATGATATCACAATAAAATTATGATGGAAATGTAAATATCATCAGTATTTGTGAAAACGACGGCCAATGGGTAACTGCCCATTTGTTTCAAACAGTAGTCAGCCTGATGTTGTACACTGATCTTAGGTACATGTTACCGACTCATGACAATAAGCTTCAATTCCCCCCGACCTGCCAATTAGAGTAGCAAGAAATAAGTCGATTCCCTGACCTTTGACATCCGAGCAAGGTCAGAAACTATCATCAGCATATCCAGCACAACCTCCCTCGGGCTAGAACCCTCAAGCAACCTTCTTACTCTGCTCTGTTCCAGCAGACCATCCCTTAGAAGCTGCATAACCAACCGTGGATAACCTGCCATTTTAGCAATAAAAGCAACTGGCCTCGCATAGTCTTTTGAGTCCACATGCTCAAGGCACCTGAAAATACAAGCAGGCATTCCTACCTGCCAATTAAAGCAGCTGCATTAGAAATTGTCAATTGAGTTGAATGAATAGCAAAGGAAGTCAAGTTATCCCAAATAAATAAAAAACCAACCACCACCACCAAAGAATTTAAGATCTAACCTCTAGAAGAATCTCTGCATACTGAGGCATGGCTGCCTCGAGTGCTTTCACAATGTCCTTGTTTTCCATGCCCACTCTACCACCGGGTGACCCTATATTGAGGAGGGAGCCACTGCTGATGGATGCCATTGTTGATGGCAAACCAGAGACATTCTGGACTGCAACGAAAGGAAATGCAAAAAGATCAATAACTGAATTGATTAGATCTCTGACACCATTGCTTCCACCACCAGGACCAATCCAGCATTTCAAAATCTTAAGATGTGCTTCAGAAATCAGGTCAGCCATGAGCTTAGCGTGTTCTCTCCTAAACAAAATCTCACGAAAAGAACCACCAGCAAGGCACTGACATATTGAAGAAACAGTCCAGACAACACCAATAGGAGATAGCCCAACTCGTTCCTTTGCACAATCTGCTCCTTGCAGGGGGACCTTTTGCAGGCTGTCAGCCAATAGATAAATAAGGAGCTGGGGAATACCATTTGAGCAGGCTTGTTCAATGGCTAGTGGTCCTCCCCACTTCAGTCTTGTTTCCAATAACCCAACACACCCATCCCTGATACCAAGCCAGTTTGAGAGCATTCCAGTTTGTTTGGAATTAGCTTCATGTTCATCAGATGAAGAATGCTTGAGGTGGGCACGCAGTGTCGATGTCGGAGGAATCAAAGTCAGTGCCATTTCAGAGAGAGGAGAGTTCAAATGACCTCCACTTTCGAGCGATACAAGAGATGCAAGAGCCAGCATGGCTGATGCACAATGGGGTGAAAAGGAACTCATCACCGTATCATCAGAAGAAGAAAGATGTGCAAGTAGAGAGAGTCGTGCACGCTGTTTCTTCTGATTACTAGTGAGCATAAATACTACAGAAGTTCTACCAGCTGACTTAAAACGCTGAGCAATTGTTGCTAGGGTGAGACATGAATGCACAACCAATGCATTTGGATTCAATAATTTGCATTTCTGGCTACTCATATCACTACTTGATTGTTCCTTATTGGTAGATGAAGCACACAGAGATAATACAGAGAATAAGTCTGAAACAAAGGTTCCATCACCACCTCCACTGATGGAAGTAGTAACAGGTATTGAAGTAGGCAGTCCACAGAGCATATCACAGACAGATGAGTTAAACAGACAGCTCTTCATCATCAGCTGAAACAATGAAAAGAAGTCAACGTTCAATAAATGAAAGAGACTACAATCATGATTTAAAGGTTAAACAGAGCCAAACACTGAAGAGAATAGTTTAAAATCATTAAAGGCTAAAACAGTACATATATTTGGAAGCCCATAAATTGCATTGGCTAGCATTGTTGCAAGCCCAGTGCAAACGTGGCTAATCTGTTGACTCCAACTTTCTAATAATGGGGTTTGTTTATTAGCCTTAGAGCCTATGGGATACGTCCCCTTTGCCCAGATGTAAATGATTCCTAATTTTACTTCCAGAAATAGTTCTGATCATTCATTCGAAGTAGCAAGCAATTAGGGATCCAGGACAGTTAACAAATCATGGACAAATATAACATGGATGCAATTAGAAGGCAGATGAAATGTCTACGCAAATTGAACAAGAAACGTAGTGTACTGAGATTTTAAAACCTCCACCACTATGTTAAGAAAGATAAACAATGCCAAGGTTCCAACCTCTTTTCATTAAATGCTAACTTGATTTGCACCGACAAAATTTAAGCTTTCAACCATAATAGTGTGTTAAATCACATAAATCATAAAAAACAAATCACCACACATGTATAGCCAGTTTGAGACAAGAGCTATTACTCTTATTTACATTTAGAATAAAGTTAATATATTTTCACGACTTTCAATGATATTCATATTTTAGATCTAACACAATGTCCGATTGACATGAAATTAGATCTATTGGATAGGATATGTAATTACCTTTCCAATGGACCTAAGTTTGTGCAGTTTTGACATGTATTGGAGAAAGTATGGCCAATTTTGTGACAAGATATCATAGGATCATGAATTTCTTATTATTTTTGTCTAATTTTGGATTGTTTATTAGTTAAAAGGATTATGGACTTTTTAAAAAAATTAGTAAGTTTTGTTGCCGTCATAGTAGAAAATCTTTTGGACTTTTTTATCTGTACAAAAACAATTATCTATTAAAAAAAGGAAGGGGAGACTTTTAGTTTGACTGAAAATTCAAACATACCCTTTGTGGTGGATTTTTGGAGCCCTTATTATTGTTGTATGGTCTTTCTCATGCTTGAAAAGTAAGACTTTTTAGTTTATATGCAAGGGGCATCCATATTTTACACCAGTGAGTATTCTTATGGTATTCTTATATCCATTCTTGTGTTCTCTATCTCTGTTATCAGGATTTTTATGCGATATTCCCTAATATACACAATTTGAGTCGGGGCTATGTCACAGTTCAAATGATGTTTGACATAAAACATAAAAAAATGCCATATTCAGATGTTAAGAAATTTTAACATTTGACAAATAAATAATTAGAATTAGACATGTAACTTTACTGAACAGAATCCAAGCATGACAATACTTGGCATTATCCACTATGCAAAAATGTGACTGGAAAAAAGAAAAAGAAACGGAAATAAATTTGTGAAAAAACCACATGTATAATTACATTTTAAGAAAGCTAAGCACAGATGTAGTAACCTCAACCCCACATATCCATCCCCCAACTGCAACCCACTCACTCCAATCCATGCTAGTTAGACCCTCCTCTTTCACCAATTCCTCACACCCCTCGTAATTCATGTGTACAAAATTAATGCTTTGCGTCCTTAATCCCCTTCTTACCACTTCTCTTCTTAATTTCTTATGTAAGTATGATATCAAATTTGTGAAAAAACCACATGTATAATTACATTATAAGAAAGCTAAGCACAGATGTAGTAACCTCAACCCCACATATTCATCCCAACAGCAACCCACTCACTCCAATCCATGCTAGTTAGACCCTCCTCTTTCACCAATTCCTCACACCCCTTGTAATTCATGTGTACAAAATTAATGCTTAGCCTCCTTAATCCCCTTCTTACCACTTCTCTTCTTAATTTCTTATGTAAGTATGATATCCAATTGAAAGGCCTACTGAAAAATGCGGGTTCTCCTTTCATCCCTCCCTTATGGTTGCTTGAGTAAGCTTTCTCCAACCATATCAAAGTTGCATCAGCACTATCCTCATCCTTGAAATGTATATCCATCATCTTGCCCGATTACAACATCTTGATCACCTCATCCATGTTATGCACTTTTCTGCAATACAATCCAAGCTCCCCTTCCAGGCCTGTTCATCTGCCTTCCCCTCCTTTATCACCTTCTTTGCTTCCCTAAATGACCTCTTCACCTTCATAACAGAATCACAATTAGAAGTAGCTTCCGTGCTCTCCTCAGCTGCCCTAATGGCTTCACCTTTTGAATTTTCGCCACCCAACTTAATCCAAAAGATAAATAGCAAGAGCATGAGTGCAGTTTTATTCTTGTTTTGGGCATGAGCACTGGCCAGCTCATAAATTAAATATCATTTAAACCCAATCAAGGCCCACAGTTGGATGATGAAGCTCATGAGACCTTAATAAGCTCATCAAAGGCCACATGAGAAAGCTTAGGCCAGGCTTTGCATGTGCCAAGCCCTATTATAGCGAACCGGCACCTCAGGCTTTCAGGACAAACTGCCAACCTCATAGATGGCAACTGGCTGACTTTGGGCTGGGCTCAATTAATTGCGCCTCCGAACCTTGAGGCCAAATTGGCATCCCTTACCCTAGAACACCTAACTCGTTCCCTTCCTTTTGATTTTATTTCCCTCCCTCAAAACCTCATTTAATAATTCTTCTCAATGCTTCTCCTCAAATTGCAACAAGAACATCATCTCAAGGTCTCCTCCTCGCAGATTGGGAGATCAGCTAATGAGGTTGCAGATTTCTTCACAAAGATGGGGATCGACTCAGCGCTTGGTGCACTTTCTATTTGTAACTTTTGGGGGACGGTTGAGTTATGATTGTATCTTGTTGTGGACTTCAAGACTATATGTTTGTATTTTTCTTTTTTTTGTCTCGAGCTTAAGCCTAGTAGACCCCCTATGTATTTGTAGTATCTTTCTGTATTTAATAAATTATTCATCGTTCAAAAAAAAAAAAAAAATCTCTTACCTCCTCCAAGACCTATCCTTTCCCCCCAACCACCCCATTCGGCAAACTTTTCTTGCACAAACACATCTCAAGAAGTTATCCTTGCGAACCAATTAACTAATTTTTATTGAGCCCATATTTACATCGTTTTTCTTCCTCATAATCATCATCTCATGAGTTGGTTTTGTACCCAATTTAAACTCATTTTGAGACACACATAGTTATCAAATCCGTTCCAGAACTTGTTCCGGCTTTGTCTCCATAACAGAATATTCTAGCATTCCAGCCATTTCGGTATTCCGTTTCTAAAAAGACGGCATAAAAATTTTAAAAAGTAAAAATATAATAAAATAGAAAGACAATAATACAAACTTAACATTATATTTACATTAATTACTTTCATCATTATACAAAAATTTACATAAATTATCATTAAATAACTACTTATTTTTGTAATCTCAATTCATAATAGTGTAATTATTAGGGTGTTTTTCTGAGTTTTGGGCTTTTGCTGCCCACCTTTTTAGCTTCCTTTTTTATTGTATCCTTCTTTTGAAATTAATGAAGTTACCTTCCAAAAAAAATTATCAAATGCTAATTTAAAAATATTTAAATTTTACTCTAATAAGAATTAAATACAAATAAAATGACAAAAAAATCAAAAAAAATGTCCAAGAAGTAAACTTGAATTTTGGGACATATTAGGGGGGTGCTCATTTCAGACATTAGTAGGGATGGGCCTCAGTTGATTTTGGAAAGTTGGATTTGACATCCCTGTGGCTGGTATCTTGGCTTTCTCAAGAACTGGGGCTCCTAAAGTTAAATTTTGACAGAAGCTATGTGTAGGAATGTGGTATGGTTGGGCTTGGTGGAGTGATTAGGGACCATCTAGGGAGATTCGAGCATCATTTGCTGGCCCTCTCCCCAATTGATCAGCGATTGAAGCTAAACTACATGCCCTTTGGAGAGGGGTCCACGAGATGGAGGAGTTGGTAAATGTTGTGGGTATTTTGAAAGGGGATTCCATGGTGACTATGGGTTGGGCCTGAGGCTCTATATGTCCATGAAGATTCATGGATAAAGTTTATAGGATTCAGCGCTCCATCTCTACGAATGGGTTCACTATCTTGTGAGTTCTTAGAGCTACAAACTCTACAGTTGATGAAAAGGCTAGGTAGGGACTTTATATGTCTTCAATTTTGTAGCACTCCATCTCTTGGGTTGATGTGGTGGGGGGTGATGCTAGCCCGGTTTGGTGGTTATCTTTTTGTAAAGTTCCCCTTTTTTGTGAATAAAACAGTATCTTAAATAATAATAATAAAAATAAATAAACTTGAATTCTCATTTTATTCAAAATCAAAGGTCAAAACTTAAAACACATAGGTACACAAGGTTCATTTCATTTTTTTTCTCAAATTGTCTTCATACACACTAAAACTAAAACATATGAATTGCAAATATACTTCATGAAGTGGACCAAATTTCAGCCCAAAATTTAATTTCTAGACACTTGATCTTAGCTATCAAAGTCAGTAGGTGTCCTTAAATTAAGATCACCTAATAAATTTGATCACTAAGATCAAGTAGCTATAAATAAAATTTTAGGCTCAATTTTTTTCAACTATAGGTCGTGGAGTATATTTTTTTAGTTGTATGGTTGAATTTTATATGTATATCTAAAAAAATTAAAAAATGAAATTTGTAGAGCAGAATTGGTAAGGCCGAGATGGGCCAGAATGGCCCATCTCGCCTTGATCAAGCTCGTCCCGACAAAACAGACCGGAAAGGGCAAGCACAAAACCAAATACCAGACTTGAACCTGTTCTATTCTGTCTTTTAGCTGGATCAGGAATGTTCCGCCCAGAACATAATGGAATTGACAACTAAGAAGATACACCAACCATTAGATTAAGCTCAAGCCTTATCTATATTTAAAACTTTTCAGCCTCTAAAGCTATAATTAGAACATTTTTTCAAGTTGAATTTTGTCACACTTCCTATTCAAAGGTACATCTATCAAACTCACTCATTCTCACCATCTAATATATACCCTATACAACATTAGGCATCCAGCTCACAACAAACCAGTTCACAATGTATAATTTCTTGCCATATTTCACCTCCTTCATTTACTATCCTATCAACTCTTTTTTTCAAAATATGAAAGTTGTCATCAATCCCCAAAAAAGAGTGTTGGAGATTTCTTCTAATTCATTTCCAAATGTGGACCCACAAAGCCTACATGTGCCTCTCATACACTGATCTCCCTCTAGCCTCCTCCCTTCTTGCTTTTGTCCCTGCCACTTTCCCTTTCTCCTCTGTCACATCACCTTATCCCAAGTTCATATTTTCTAATCCAAGCATGCAAAATCCAAAATCTCAAGTTTGCATGCATGTAAATATGTATTTATATATTACGTGTGTAGGTGTATGTGTGTATATGCATATCTAGGTAAATAGGTACATATTATGTGAGCATGTGTATACATGTATGCATGTATCTACTATGTAGGTAGTATATATGTACATGTATGTATGTTGTATATGTATTTATGTATGCACAAATGTATGTATGTATGTATGTATGGGCATAAGAGAGAGGCACCTGAATAGAAGCAGACAGAGTAGACTCTAAACCTTGTCGAAGGCAATAATATATAGCAACCTGCATTTGTTTTGATTTAAGAAGCATGCTCACTACCACCTCAACAATTTTATCTGATTCTGTCTCAGGCAGTTCACCATGGTCATTGCCACTGATATTGACCCCAGATTGAATGCATAGAGAGCTTAACGGAAACAGACAGACTTTGTCTTTCATCGATAGAACATCCAACGCATCTATCAAAGCCCACATGGCCTTGCATGCTTCACAAGCTGCAGGTAACATGTTTGAAGAACCAGACATAAGACCTGACCCTGAAGCAGTTAAGCACAGACTCAATAGATCTACAAGCTTAGATGCTTTGGCATGATTAAGTATCTCCTTCGAAATTTCTTCCACTGAAGAGACAGAAAACACCTCAGGATTCCCAGCTAATTTAGATGCTTTTAGTCCCAGAGAAACTCTAGATAACATGACTGTAATGCAGGCAGTGGACTCATATAAGATTCTTCCAGATGCATCTTTTGTGTAGCCTACAACCTGCAGTTACAAAGTGCAGCATGTTTGAACAGCTGAAGAAGAACAGAGGAAATTGCAGTTGTTGAAGAATAACTAGTTCCATGAACAGAGTAGAACCTGGGGATAAAGTTCCACGAGGGCAATCCAGTGCCTATTGTAAGAATTCACCATTTCTTTTCCACTAATATCCAGCAGTTTCTTCAATATTGAAAGGCTCTGCATGAATCAGTCATATAAGGCTGTGTTACCCACTATAAAGGCAACAAAACTTTGAAACCAACTAATTATAGACCACAACATCATGCATGCAACTGCATCCAAAGCCCAAACCATAGTTTAAAAACTCAATAGACCCAACTCAACTCAATCAAATTTCAAGTCAAGAAAGTTACTGAGTTTAACCAAATCTGGCTGAGGAAATCAGATACAGCCTAGTCAAATTGATTGTATTTCATGTTTTAGTCCAAATCTTAGGTTTTTAAACAATGATACAGACAAAATCTATCGAACATTTTTGAAAATTCTTCTTAGATTGACTATAATGTTTTTTTTTTTTTTTTGTAACATGGGTATCCCAACCCCCACATTGGAGGTGAGATTAATCCCCCGAGCATGTGTAAACCTCCCAATACACACACACTAGGTAAGTCGATGGGGAGAAACCCCATGGAGAGTGGCCTGGAGGGGTTGGGCGAGAATCTTCTTAGATTGACAGTAATCACTGCATAACTGGAGATTCTTCTTAGATTTGCTATACCTATTAGAGTATCAGGAATATTGAGACAGATTTGACCGTACACAGAGAAACCTACCTTTACCATTAAGGTGTTACCATCACAGCACATGCTAACTATGGCACTAGTGAATCCAAAAAGTGTGCATATCACATCATCTAATAACGCGCTTGAATGAAATGCCCCAGCTGCAATTATGTTTGTGAGAATTCTTAGTGACTGGTTTATACAAGTACCTTGATCCCTGAAAAGATTCAGAAGCAAATTATTTTTATTAGCTTCAGGAAGTTGCTTGGTGAATGCCAGAAATACATCATGGTATCTGATGGATTCTGAAAGGATGAGTGGGTATCCCAAAACGAAAAATAACCGCTTAAAATAGTCAAACAAATAAAAAGAATCTAGAAAAATAGACCAAGAAAAACATATTGCAGAAGTAAAAAGATAGGCTGGGTCATATGTCCATTAATTTATAATAATAATAATAATAAATCTAACTTTTCTGTTTAAAAGAAGTAACAAAAGTCCATCTCGAAAGAGGTGAAAAAAAAAAATCAGATCTCACAAATTTTAATTTCCATTTCTATGAAATAATTCCTACACATTCAGAAAAGAAGAAGATTCCGATGAGAAACAACAATTTAAAACATCGTATGGTAAAGATATACCATACTGAATTTGAATAACCATAAATATTTTCCATAGTTGACAATTCCGACATAATTACAAACTCAAAAAAAAACCGAAAAATTTGGAATTGATGAAAACTCGATGGGTGTAAAAGTCAAAATTTGGCTAGACTGGTCCTAGAACAAACTTGAATCTATTTATATTATTTTAACATTATAGCTTCATATAATTATCTATTTTTGTAAATAGAAATGCAAAATCTTCTCCTACACAACTTCATCAAGACGCAGTTAATTCATTTGCTCAATTCAACTTTGTCAACTTCTGAATCATGTCCTAGTTTTTGTTTTTAAACCGCAGTCAGACCAGTGTTTTGTGAACAAGACCAGCACAGATTGAGGGAAATTACTGCCCCTTCCACTGGTCCATTCAGTTCCAAATACACAATCAATCAAAGCTGCCAGAATCAGTGGGAAGAAGAAGTTTATACCAGTTCTTTCTGCAACTTGAACAGTATCTTTTAGTTTGTTAAAAAAATTAGTTTCTACCAATTTGCTGCCACAGTCAAGCCATGGTTCAACCATTTCACTTCAAAGCATCCACTAGAACAGTTGGGTCCCCAATCTGGTATTAAAAACATTGGTTCAATTCGGAACGCCAGGCAATAATTGCAAACAAATGCTTAGAGAAATGTTAAACAACTTTACCTTCCTGAACTGTCTGGCCAGGTTTTTAAGGGCATCAGAACAAATGCTAGTGCTTCAGTATCTTGACTGATACTGTTTGCTCCTTTAACCATACGGGAGTTGTTTTCCAACTTATCTAGCACCTGGCAACCTGAGGAAGTAGGATTTTAAATACACCAATCACCATAGGAAACGCACATGCAAAACCATAAAGTAATTAATAGTGCCAGTGATCCAGCAATGAATGCACACTACTTCCATTAAAAGCATATTCTACAGACCAGTAACATTTTGAAATTGCTTGTAATTGATTGAACACAATCGAAGAATATAAAGAAAAAAACAATCTCTCAAGTTAAACGATAGTCTAACCACCTTCAAAAACCATGCCGAAATTGTAAGGCATAGAACAATGCCAAACAAAAACATGGATGCTTAAAATGGAAATTACAGATAAAAGAATGTCACTAATATACAACAAGAAGCCAGAAAAGCCAGAGAATATACCTAACCAGACTATTTCTGATTCACAAAATCAAGAGAGGTTTCACTCCACTTAATTTTCCATGACTTGTCATTTCCAATAGTCACAAACTATGACACATTTATCATAGAAATGCCCCCTAAATGGCTGCACCAAGTTTAAATTATGCAGATCCAATTAGATTACAGAATTTAGTTTGGCTGGTAATGCAGTAAGAAATAAGAGGCCCATTTAAAATGCCACTTAATATCGAAGGCCACCAACATAGGGCCACCATGCACACTCTTCAAGTTTACATCCTTAAATTCAAACCATAGCAACTTAGCTAATTTGATCATTTTAATTGCATTCTTGTGGAGATTCCCCTCTTCTTTAGTGCTGTGGGGCAACAGCCAACCTCTCCTAACTTCTTGCCTTCACCCTTACACCACTAAAGCTAAATGAGAGCACCAAAATCTCCTTAGGGCACTCCACATTTGATACCTCGACTGACACCATTGTAATAATCTAAAGTTTTTTTTTTATGATCAGTAATCAACACTATGGCTCAAAACAATCTTTCATTCCTAGTTGCAACTCAGGCAGGCCAGACCAGATCTTGGGCATGTCGAAGCCCAGGCTCTGGTTGGCCCTTTTTTATAAAACTCAAGCCCAACCTGAATTGTAGTTGTAAGGCCCAAGCCCATTTCAAGCCTAAAATGCATGTATGGGCTTATTCGGGCTCAAATTTTTTTGTGACTACACTGGTTTTGTTTGTATTATTCCATAAAAGATAATTTATATATTTTACATAAATTTTAATTTTGTACACAATATTAATTAAAGAAAATTAGTTTTATAAATTTTAGTTCAAATATGGACTTTCGGGCCAAATTCTGTCTCTTATACTAGGCATAGCCTGACTTGAATTCAAATTTGAGTTGGATATTTTGGGCTCCAAAATAAGCCTAGCCAAAGCTCAGATCAACCCAAACCCGATTTTTTTTCGGTTTCCATGCGAACTAAGGTTAGGCCCAACAAAAATTAACCCTAATCAAAATCAATTAAAAACCTCTCTTTGCTCATTGAAAATGTATTTCAGCTTTGATATTTTGATGTCTGGAGCAATACCTGAAGGAACAATTCCGTCAGAAACTTCACTTCCTGAAGATTTCACTTGTTGTGGTGAATTGACTGCATTGGAGCAAGGACCCACTGCCTGCCTACCATTTGAAATACTCTGAGCATTGTTATGCTCATGAACTGTTGTAGAGTGACTTTTACCTGTAGAAAGCTTCATGAGGGCTTGGGAAAGTCAAAAGTAAAAAATAAAAACCAAAAAACTTCAATACAAATTGTAGCTGAAGGCCTCACTCTCAGGACTGGCAGCAGAGGCAAGCACATGATTCACTTCTCCCCTCCAAGCTGCATCACATCCCCGGGTTGCAGCAGTTGCAGCACGCAATTCCTGAATTTGGTTTACCAAATTATGGCTTCTATATATCTTGTAATTGTAGATTAAATTTAGCAGATATAAGTTTCAAATGTATGAAAAGGATGCAATCATTCAAAGCCGTTTAGGTGAGAGTTCTCCATGCATATCCATAAATCTGGACTGCAATGGGGCAACAGTTTTGAACTGAGACTGATCGGTTACTTAGCAAACTGAAATTCAGGTGCCTAAAATTCATATACAAATTGTTTGAAATGGTTTGAATCCACAGAAAATGAGCCCATGGTTCATATTGACCTAATGTGCATGAGACTCCAATGTAGGGAGCTACATATGAAAATGCCTCTTACAAAATAGTCTGCAAGGTTGAAGCATTACCCTGGCCTCCAGTTCATCTGATGATTCTTTAATAAATGGATGTTCAAGAAGTGCGGGCCAAGTCAGCCTATTTTGTGGAACCTGTTTTTCAGGAGAAGACAGATAATAGATCTTAAAGAAGAGGAAGAAACTAGAGGCTAGAAATATTTCCCTGTCCTATCCATTGATGGCAGTTTTTTAACTTAAAGCATTGACAACCTTGTTGAGCAAACCCTTAAGAAAGCTTTTGAAATTTGGACTCATGTTTTCTGGATACTTCACTGGGTCCTGTCCAATAGCATAGAAACAAATTCAGTTTTATGCAATGTTTACAAAGATTTAAACATAAATATAAGGAAATTACCTTGACAATATGTCGAATAAGTGCATAGACTGAATTTGTATAGAAAGGTGGCTGACCAACAAACAGTTCATACCTGGTTACACCCAAAAACCAACTAATCATTCAAAACACAAAGCAATGATGAACTAGAACTTAATAAAAAGCAAACAGCTCAGTTACCAATGGTGCGACTTCTTTGTTTCAAGAAACGAATACTGGTTACTGAATAAAATAATCCATGTGTACACGTTCCAAGCAAAGCAAAAGAAAACTACAATTTTCACTTAAAGAACTTTGTATTTAACAAGTGTTAAATACATTATATTTTTTCAGACCTAAAAATTAAACAACCACATCACACTGAGAAGCACGCATCATTTTTTATTATTGTAGCATTAAGGTTGTTAATGGACCTGATCTCCTAAAGTGGATCAAGACTTGTTAATTATGGTCCTGACATAGCCTGATCAGACCAATTAAGGCTAGATAACAAGCTTGGGCTGCACCTGAAGCTCATCAGTCCAGGCTTTCAAGCCATACCCTTTAGGCCCATGTTTCACGAGTGAAAACTGTACATTTGCAAAAAAAAAAAAGTTGAAGTACATGCAACTGGAATGTGACGGTGACATGGACATGCAGAGAATAACAAGGGACAGGAATTACAAACAAGTATAAAAAAATAAATCAATAGGTGGCTCCAATAGAAGGGAATGAAATAACAAAGTACTAGACAGTTAGGGAATGCAGAGAAAGCTGGGAAACGACCCCTCTATGAGAATATGATCCTATTCAATACCAAGTAAGAGAGCATATATGTTGAACATGCTCTTCTTATCTCTAAGATTAGGTATACGTTTAAAATAAGCATTATGGACACTAAAGAGCGACCATACCATCCTTGTACACATAATACGAACAGAAATAGCAACTCTTCTTCCATTTCTCTTATATTTCCTTCATTATTGTTGGGATAGAATTTTTTGCCCTCTAAAAAAAAGATATTTTTAGACTACAAACAATTACAGTGGCACTTGAGTAGTGAATTCAAGTAAGAAACAAGAGAACTTGTCAAGGACATCATCATTAGTAAGCCATTTATCCCATCAATATGCGTTGGCATTTATATTTGAACTTGGCAAATTGTTTTCCATCACTTGGCCTAACTTGACTTGTGTTGTTACTGTGGTCAATCAATTTATGCATGCTCCTACAGATGCTCACCTTCATGAGGTCTCTCACATTTTACGATATCTTAAGACTCATCCTAGTCGTGGACACTTTTATAAGAATCAGT
This sequence comes from Chimonanthus praecox, assembly GCA_022113865.1. Taxonomy (NCBI): domain Eukaryota; kingdom Viridiplantae; phylum Streptophyta; class Magnoliopsida; order Laurales; family Calycanthaceae; genus Chimonanthus; species Chimonanthus praecox. Next base: position 9,317,770 of record CM039095.1, on the reverse strand, counting down.
CTACGTTTTTTTTTCTTGAAACGGAGACAGAAATATTTTATTAATTAAGAAAGTGATACAAGATCGAGGAGGGCAATGAACAAGAGGTATGTAAGTGCCCCTCCAAAGAGAACATACAAAAGCAAAAGTAAGAGAGATGAAACAATAAAATAGCTATGTGGTTACAACAATGGTTCCCAAAGCCCTCATAACCCAAATAGATCATGGGGGACATGTTTTGAGGGGAGGAACTCAACCCTCGAACCCCTACTCCCTGTGGAGACCAAAAAGAAATACTTCCATTGTTGGTTGAGTTTACTCCAACATTGGCTAAGAAGTCAACAACAATGTTCGCCAAGCGGGCGGTATATACGAAACGGATGAGTCCATTCCTACACAAACCTTGGCTAAGAATCAATCTATGTCTAATATTTCTGGGTACTCTGACGCAGAATGGGTTGGTTCTCCTGATGATCGACGATTCAACTCAGGTTATTGTATTCTCTTAGTATCTCATTTGGTTTCTTGACAATGCAAGAAACAACCTGTTGTTGCTCGTTCCAGTGCAGAAGCAAGATACATGGCCATGGCCAACACAACAAGTGAATTAGGTTCAAAAAGTTTCTTATTGAATTGGGTTTTCCTTCACCAGAGGCACTTATCATGTTCTGTGATAATCTGTATTGACCCGACCCAAACACAGGGCTTAGGGCTTGACTTAGTGTGATATTGTCCGCTTTGAGCCTCGCACACAGCTCGAACCCGCACGGTTTTGCATTTGGGCCCGGGCCCACTTGGCCCTTTCCAAAACGCGTCACATGAAGTCAAGGGGGCTGGCCTTCTCTTAAACCCCCATTCACTTTCCTTCTCCACCGATGTGGGACTCCCACATCGGTGGGCAAGGTATCACACAATCAAAATGCAATCAATATTGCTTCCAATCCAGTTTTCCATGAGCGTACAAAGCATATAGAGATTGATTGTCATTTTCTTCAACATTATGTTTCCTCTGGGAATATTGTCACTTCATATTTGAAGTCCAAGGATCAATTAACATGATGACGAAAGTAATCTCTCGCTCTCAACTGGATGATGCTTTCAGCAAGCTAGACTTACTCGATATCTTCGCACCAGCTTGAGGGGAGTGTTATGAAACTTATTTTGGAAAGTTAACCAGAATATATCATTAGTTGTAAATTGATTTGTAATTGATGCAATTGGGTATTCTCTTTATTCTCTCCATTTTTGCCACTTTGAATGGCTCCCTATAATCTATTTATACCGGTGTATTCTTCTTTGAGATATGAAAGACAAACAGAGAATCAATCTCCCTTAGTTTTTTTCCCCTTCTTTTCATTATTCTCTTTACATTTTTCCAATCAACAAATACATGATAAATGTTTGCAGATAAGTTACATATCAACCAAGAATTGAATATGTAGTTGGGAATGCAAAGCCTTGCAGACATTTAAGTTTTTTCTAACTTTGTCTTCATTGCCTTAATGGATTTTTTTCACTTTCTGATGACCCTTTTTAGCGATTTTGGGAGGAATTGTACAATTTGCTAAATAAATTACATTATTAATCTCAAAGAAAAGAAAAAATAATCCTGGATTCATCAACAACATTCCCCAAATATTATATGGGAATAACTCTCAAAAAACATGGAATAATCTAACAGAAAAAAGAAGTATTAGGCAAGAAACTATACATACAGAATAACTCCAAGAGACCATAAATCTGCAGTGTGGTTATAGGGTTGTTCACGTACCAATTCTGGAGCCATGTACAAGGGTGTACCTAAATGTCACCAGCAGATGGAAGACTCAGCTAGTAGAAATTATACCAAGAATGTGAAGTCATTAAATTACCAATGAAGTGCAACTCAAAAGAATATTGAATGTTTTGAATAATATTTATCATTTCATCAATAATGTTGTGAATACCAAATGCATAGAATATGAAGAGCTTTTTTTTTACCTTTTAAATTTTTTTAAAGATTTTACCCTTTTTTGAGAATCTCATAAAAAATCTTACGATTTACAATATAATTTGTAATCTGATACGATTTCGACTTTCAGAATATTGGTTATTGATAACCCAACGTCAGAAATCAAAGATCTCTTGGTGTATGTTGTTTTGCAAATGATGTAGTGCTAACTAGTGGAGCAAGGATTCACCAAAGTAAACTGAAAAAATAAAAGAAAGCTTTTGAGATAAACAGTTTGAAACTTAATAGGAAAAGAATATATGGAGATATGGACTGTATAGATAAGAGAGTAAGGAGGATGAATTGATTATAATTGAAAATGACTTAGCAATACAAAGAAAGAAATTCTGATACACAGTGCAACTACACAATAAACTGGAAGTTCTAATTTGGATATAGCTAATAGGACGTGCAAAGGGTTGGCAAAGTGAAGGCAAGCTAGTGGAGTGTTGTATGGTAAAAGGGCATCACATCAATTAAAAGGGTCTAACAGCAGGTAAATTTGCAATGCTATATGGAATTGAATGTTTAATGATAAAGAAAACGGGAAAATATAATAATGGTGACGGAGATGTATATGTCAAGATCGATGTGTCGTGTAACATTAATAGACAGCATTAGAGACATCTGCATTATAGAAAGTAGAAAGGTTGCTCCCATAGGAGAAATTATGAGGCAATCCTGACTAAGATGTTCTAGGCACATCCATAGACAACCAAAAAGGGCCCTAGTACACAGAGTTAAATGATTTCAACTAGAAGGTACCAGCAAAAGCCAGTTCTAAGACATAATATGATAGATTATTTGGCGAGGAAGAACATGATTGTCTATTAGGTTGAGCCCAAAGTAGACTCAAAAAGCCAACCGCAACAAGATGGGACAAAGGCTTTGATGATGAAATATGGTAACCTACCCCCTTGGCCTTTTTCCATTTTTTTGGAAAAGATGCTCCTGCCAATTTAGGAGAACTAATGAAGTATATCAAACCACAGTTGGCAATATTACTAGTGATCTTAGAGGAAATGGAACAGAAGTTGTGCAGAAAGGAACCTTTGGCATGATGGCCTCTTGTTACATTAGCTACGAGCAACAATGCTATCAAGAAAAAAAAAAAAAAATATATATATATATATATAGTGGACATAAACCAAAACAACTCAAAAAGTTGGGTCAACCATAGAATGTCCTAGAAAACAAAACATTAGCTGCAAAAATAAATTCACAAATTGGACAAGATGACATGAAGCTCACCTTTTATTGATCGCAAAACAACAGTGTTTGTTGACATTGCTCGAGCAAATCCAAAATCACAAAGCTATAAGAGACCGAAGGAAATGTGTTAAGACTAGCAAGGAAGTGCCAAGAATTATCTTTGAAATTATAAAGCTGCATAATAACTGTAGCACTTGGAAATAGCATAACTTATTCATTGAAGAGGGGGGAAGCAATGGAGGCAGCAAAGAATGCACCACCTTATATCAGGAGCAATCATGATGTTCTTTTGTCTTAATCCGTCAGTAGTTGAAGTTAAACAAATGAACAAACTTGATGACAGAGGCAAGCAGTTTAATTAAATACATTAAACCCTACCTTATAAAAAACACATCAAAAACTAACTTGCTTCCTTATGCAAGTTAAATCTCTAAAAAATGTTAAAATTTGATGTATGGATGCAACTGCAGAACAATACTAAGGCTCAAATTGGATATGGATAACAGGATTCACATAAAGTAGGCAAGTCTAAGCAAGTTACATGAAGATTTATTTATTTTTTTGGGGGGGGTTGGATAGGATGGGTTTTTTTTGTTGTTGACAGGTAAGTGCCACATCCATTAAAGGGGCATTCTATAAGACTAGCAGTTGAAGTTTTAACACTGCATGGAGCCAAATGTCTGTCAATAAGAAATCAACATATAGATAAATTACATGCAACTGAGATGTGTATGTTAAGAAGGATGTATGGAATAGCAAGAAACAAAGATAATGAATGAGAGAGAGAGAGAGTTCTAACCTTAACAATAGATCCAGCCCCAATGAGAATATTTTGGGGTTTCATATCCCGATGGATAATGCGGTTGGAATGCAAGTAATGCAATGCTCTTACCTGAAATTTACAAGCAGCAAAATAACATGCTAAATGAAAACTGGAGGCTAAATATTAAAGACGCAAGAAAACACATACAAACATAAGCAAATGAACGAACAAAAATCAAGTGTGAAGGCCATTGCAAATCATAGATGAAATGTGCCTGATCAAAACAATAGAAAGTAAACTTTCAAAAAAGAAATGGAAGAAAAAAAATACCAATTGCTTTGCAATTGCTTGAACTTGTTCTTCTGGTAAACACTTATCATCCTCCAAAATTTCGAAGAGTTCACCCTGCACAAGCAACATATGTCAACTACTTTACTTTTTTGACATTGAACGCTGTGACTGCTAACACATCTGAGCATGTTTATATCCAACCAAAACCACATCTTCAGTAAGATGATTACCTGTGCAAATTCTGTTACAACACAAAATTCTTGGGGACTCTCAAAGGCATCCAGCATTTCAATTATGTTTTCATGCTTCAGCTTCCTTAAGATCTAGGCATTTGAAACAATTGTACCAGACAAAAATTTAGCATCCAAGATGTCATCATAAATTAAATCAAATTAATAAGAACAATAACTGTAATTGAAATGGAGAAGAGATATTGGTCAATACTGCAATAAGCCTTTCAAAGCCCTATGAGATTCAAAGAATAAGGTTCCTACCATCCACAAAAATCTATTACAAAAAAGGATCATACACATTCAAATTTTATTTTTGTGATGACTAAAATATGCAAGAAAACTAGAAAAAGCAGAGACTGAAGTCCGTCCTTGTTTACTGGCCACATTCATGTCTTTTGGTAGATCTGGGTGTACATTACTATTTTTTCTGAAAGTTATGTACATTACTGACAGTGTTATCTAGATCTTTGCTCTGTATTCTAGATAAACACCATCTGCAACATTCTTCATCACCAGAGTCATTCTTCCCATCTATACTGGGGGGTTGGTGCCATCAGCATCATGATTTGGTAAAGGTATGTGGGATTTCATCTGTGTATCTTCTAATATTGCACATTCTCTGGTTTATACGTTTGTAACTGAGAAGAGTTCTAATCCTGCTTGTTACTAGCACAATACCTGTCACATGCACATATCAGTGAACTCACACAGCAACTGTAATGTTTCCCCAACTGCTACTTTTCATGTTTGAGATTTACGTCACTATTTTCAACTTATGCAAGAGACTAAACTGGCCTGTGCACAGAGGTTCTAGTAGAATAATACACGTTCTAACCCACAGTAGCAGACCACTCAAAGAAATAAGGAGATTATAGGTGTGTTGGATTAGCAGTTATTGAATACTCAGATTGGATGTAGAGAAATGCACATAATTGTTTGTTTAGTTCATTTTGAATTTGTACCAAAGCAACCAGGACCATAAGTGTGATGATTATTGGCTGCTTTGAATATGTCTAATGCATGTTTGGTTAATAGCTGGGCACAATTATAGTGAAGAAACTTGTCTATTCACAATGAAAGACCAACTGGATCCTCAATCTCATCGCAGATTCATCCAATCTCATAAAGTTCGTGACCAACAAATATACAAAGGGATCTAAAAGTAATCTTGATTGAACCAATCAAGCATGGTTTTAAAGGGCACAAGGTTAAAGTGGATTTATAGATATTTGAAGTTATCTAAACATTATGGGCTTCAAAATCATGATATGATTGATCCAATCCAAGTGAATTTTGGTAGGATCCGTATTCAAGGCTTCAAGCATAGATCTTTCCAACTAAGCCATTAACATGGTCCCAATGGACATTGTAGGGTGCTCAGTATAATACACCATAAACAACTTTGCATGGTACCCTTTGTAGGTTATGAATAATGATTCAGTAGTTAAAATTTTCTTGTGAATATTTTGAGACATCCAAACAGAAGGCACCGTGATGGCAAGCCTCATAATAAGAATGTCAATATAAATATCCAAACATGATGAATGTATAATAGCAAAATATTCCAGGCAAAAGTTGGGGATTTTTTATCTGTAACTGCTAGTTGAGGAACAATGCTTTTACTAGCAATACCTCGATTTCCTGTCGAAGATTATGGATGTCCTTTTCACTTTTCCCGTGCTTAAGGATAAACTTCAAGGCAACAGTCTGCAATTGACAGTGATGGAAATATTAGAACAACTTACAGATGCATTTTCAAATGAAATCTTCCTAGAGGAATAATCAATGTTAGAATAGAACTACTTGGTATGCAATAAATTTCACCTGTCCTGTATACTTCCGGCGTCCTTTATATACCTTACCAAAAGAACCTTCCCCTACCAGCTCAATTACATGGTAATTTTCCACCCCCATGTTAAAATCTACAAGAGGATAAGTATGGCAGTCATATACCCAAAGCCTTCAACATACAGAATTACTAAAAACACATAACAGAAAGTTAAATTCAACTTGATTCTGAACATTATATTGTATGAAACCTATTTCCGTGTTGTTCTTATTCTATGACATAGTCCTGATGGAGTTCCCAGTTAGGTGTGACAATGGTCAGGGTTCAGTTTCAGGTCATTGACTCATTAATTTTGAACCCCTAACTCGAATCCAACTATTTATTAAATGGGTCTTGCTCGAGTCAGTCCATTTATAAATGGGTCAATGTATTCAACTCGGATTCTATCTTATGGGGTCAAGTTCGAGTTTTGGTCAAAAGCCATTGAGTGCAATCGGATTTTTATTAAATGGTTCACTGAGACTCAACTCAAATCCTGTCTTGGGGATTCGGTTCTATACACCGAGTTGGATTATAGATCAGGACAGACATTGCCACCCCTAGTTCCACTTCTAAGCTCTAAGAGATCTAAATCCATACTCTGCAGCAGTGCATTCATCTGTACTGACCACATCAGGCCCTAGCAAGTAACTGCACTATGGCTTGGGAGATTCCCCATTGGAATCGGCGGAAACATGACACAATTCCCAGACTTCCCAGAAACTGAGATCGTTTGGCTCAGGTACATTTCCTGTCAGCATGGCGTCCATACAGTATTTCCCTCTAATGTACATTCGGATTTTCCCAAAGGGAAGGGGTCTGAAATCGGAGAAATTACCTGATTTTAGTATGCAACGGTGTTCAAACGCCTAAGGATGAATCGAATTCCTTACTTTGGCGATGAAGAAGGCGCCTCTGCAAAGACGATGCGGTGTCACCGTCACGGCAATATATAGGAAGAAGGATCCGAAGAAGAAGAAGAACCCGGTGATGATGATATAGAAAAGGAATAAGGGTTCTAGAGATCCGATGTTCGTCTTACCTCTTTAATCAGCCAAGGAGATGAGCAACGGACGGCATTTGAGGAAGAGTGTGACACACTGACACTCGGTAATGGTGTGTGGGCTGTCTAAAAATCTAACATTTGAAATAATATTTTATTATGTCAGCCAGATTAAATAAAAAAATAGATAATCTTCAAATCCATTCATTTATACTTTAATAAATTTTAAATCTCAAGTTGATTGATATAAAAGAACAAAATGGACGGTTTAGATGTGCAGATGACCTTCATTTGGTAAAGGGAAAACCTATTTTACATTTCAAAAGAAGTTAATCGATATGCTTGTGGGCTATTTGATTTTATTAATATTAAAGGATATACTATTTAGATCAACCATTTCAGATTAATTCAAGTATTTTTCTATTTAATCTAAAGTTATAAAGTAAATAATTAAAATTAATATTAAAAATTCTTTATTTATATATTTACAGACTAGATCAAGTGGTTAGTAATACCAAATTAAATAAACTTTGGTACATCATTAATCTAATGAATATATTTTTATTTAACACAATTTTTTTACTTAAATATGTGACTTATATTCATTTTTGAAATGTCATAGAAAAATCTCAATAAGAGACTTGTGGGTAGATTGGAGACATGGAGACTTTGATTTTGTTTGGGCGGGAAAAAGGGGTTCAACCAAAAGCCCCAGCGCTTTAGCGTGGTTTCTTCAATAGGCTAATTAAAGGTTAATCCTTAATCAATTAAATAAATTAACCAAATCAATTAATAAAAAAATAGGTATGTTATTTTATTGTTCAAAATTATTTTTTCATATGAATTTAATTCGTGATTTTAATTTTTTTAATTTGAATTGTTGGATTAATATTTCTTTCTATAACACTTGATCTAACGGCAATCATCAGTGAGATAAAAAAATTAATATAACTAAAATTTAGATATTAAAAATAGTGCATTTAACGGTTCAGATTAAACATACTTTGGCTCCACTTTAAGATGACCGGACAGATATCACCCAAGCATGTCATTAGAAACAAGTATTCAACCGGAAAAGACATTGGTGACAACCGGTTTCCAGTAAAAATAATTCGGTGCCGGTTGGTGTGGAGATTATTCTTTGAAAACTTGCAATTTATAAACTATATTATTTGAGTTATATTTGAAATGTAAAAAATATTTTAAAATTATATTTTATTTGTATAACATAAGTCCAACAAATGGATAAGTGAATTTCAAAAAAAAAAAAAAAAAGATTTTTTAATAAAAACAACTTAAAATCTATAAGACTCATTCATCCATTTCCGTAGCTTTGAGTCATATAAGTAAAATATATGTTAAAAATAATATTTATATTTAAAAAGATTTAATAAATGTAATGAACTAATAATGTGAAAAGTCTATAATATGGATGATGACAACAATACAAGTAAAGTCAAAATTTCAATAACTAAGGTAACGTCATTATGATGGTACAATAACAATGAAATTTGATCGATACTCTATCCGTTCAGTGTAGCATTTAGGCTTGAAAGTTTAGATCAAATTTTAATTAATTCAATTAACTTATATAGAAAAATTATTAAACTTGATCTTAAGCGACTTGAATTATAACCCAGAATTGCTCAACTCGACCTAACCCTAGTTGCTGGATCTACCCGACCCGAGTTATTGGCCCAACCTGATCTGAGTTGCTAGCACAATAGTTCGACCCGTTGTAGCCCAAATTTTAGGAGAAAGAAAATTAACAACAAGTGTTTAATATTTTCTGAAACTTAGGTCGGATCGAGTTCATTTCAATTTTTTTTTATTCCAGCCCACCCCAAATTCCATGTGGATCTCCTTTTTTTTTCTAATCGATCGGACTCTAAATTTACAAATACATAACTTAATCCGTTGATTTCTCAAATCGGAGTACATTAGTTAGACTTATTTCTAATAAATCTCAATATATTACAATATTTATTGTGTTCAACCATTTAAACTACACCCTAAATTGAGATTTTTTATGTTCAAATAAAAAACTCCCATCTTTATAGAGTTTGTCCATCCGATATCGTTTGGGCTAACATTTGCACAATAAAGAGACGGGGGAAAATGTTTTTTAATTTTCTACATATCTTGTATGTAAGTTGTCTCTAAATAATGTTTAAAGTAATATTAAAAAAAAGGTCACGCCATTTATATTTTGATAAATATCGTTTTGTTGCAAATTCAATGTACTGTGTGAGATAAAAAAAAGTTAGAGTCCACAAATTATTTTGTAATGAAAATTTGAAAAAATTTAAAGGAATTAGAGTGATGATCAAAACTCGTATCGTGAAACAGAAATCTTGAATTTGATTATTATTTTACCTCAAATGGGTACTCCATATAGCATTAGTCTGCCCCAATTATTAGCCGGAATTGATCTTAAAAAAAATGTAAAATAGAAATGCAAGACAGTATATGGACAAAATTGCAAAATATACATTGAAAAACAAAATGCAAATGATGATGTGACATTTTTAATACACTAGAAAATATTTTCATGCTTTTGAGTTAGCAGATCTAGAATACTTTTTAATAGTAGTCATGCTTGTTATGGCATTTGAATTTTTTAGATAATCCAGATATACCTGTTAGATGTATAAAAGAATTACCTTCTTTACTTTTCTATATTGTCGAAAGAAGATCAAACTTTTATGATATCTTTTAACTCCCATGCTGTAGCTAAGCTAGTTACCTTCCATTTTAGAAAGTGAGAGGTCATGTGTTTGAGCTTTCATGGCATAATTTTTGTGTGTCTTAGGGTTAAGGGTCCAGTCGTAGAGGTTTTAGGCTACGTATGATGCGGTTTCCCACACGTAAATTAAAAAAAAAAATATCAATTTTTTTTTTCGTTTCTTAAAAAAGTTATTTATGTTCCAATTTAATAAATGTTGCATGAATTAAGTATAACATTTTTAAAATTGACCTTGAGTAAAACTAAAGGCCTCACCCAAATATGGGAAATGAAAGTGGATGGATAGATTAGCTAAAATATCAAAATTTCTTGGCATAGGAAATTTTAAGATACTAAACCAAGTTTTTGAGATTAATAATTTAATCTAAGATCAAATGAATAGATTTACCATTTGTTAATGAACTTTTGTATATCTGAAAATTTAGATGTTATATTCTTATTCTGTAAATGGGGCCCAAAATCATGTCATATTCCTATTTTACAAATGTGATGTGAAATTTATAGAGTGTGTTAAATTGGGATTGAGAATATCTTTTTTTTCAATAAAAATTTATAAAACTATTGCGTTTTTTTTTAATATATGAAAAATAACAAGATGAATTTGAGTTATTTCATAAAAAAAAAAATCTTTAAAAATATTTTCAAATATAGGCAGTTTTTTTTTCCCATTTAAACACACTACTTTTCTTTTAAGAGACACCTCATTTCAAAATTTTGTGTAAAAAATACCATTTTACCCTTCAATTTTTTAAAAAGATAAATACTCTACACAAAATTGAGAGGTAAAATGGTAATTTTGTATAAAATTTTGAAATTGAGTGTCTATTAAAAGAAAAACATGGCTATTTTTTTTAATTAATAGAGATCAATTTTCACTTAGAGTATGGCTTATCTATGTAGGGCTTTTGCTACTATCATGGAACAAATTATTCTTTCTAAGTCAATCTCAATGTAGACTCAAATATATCAATAACAATATTGATGATCCAACAAAATCGAGGATTTTATAAATTTGAGAATGCCATGAGCCGACAACATTTGCAACACGTGAGAAAATCCAAAAAGTCTTATAAGAACTTAAATATTACTATTATTATTGTTGTTATAATATTACCATAAGGGTGGCTATTCTAATAAAGGTAAAGTCTTCTAAGAGATACGATTTTTTCTAAACTTCTGACTTTACCCCATCTTGCTGTACCGAAAGCATTTAAAATAAAGGAATGTAAGAAATCGGCTCACTTACCGAATCACTAAAATAAGGTTTTTTTTTTTATACAAAATAACAAATTAGTTCATTTGTGAATGATAAAGTTGGAAATTATAAACACTCGTGCCTCGTAAAAGACTTCACCCATGTTAGAATCGCCACCCTATAACAATATGAAAAAAAATGCGACACTAATAGATAGCAAGCCACTTGTATGCTTAATTAATAAGTAATCGTCTATTAAATATAAAACTACAAATACAATTTTTTATAACTTTCTCCACCACTTTTTACACCTAAGGAGATGAGTGACTAGGAAATGAAAATTTATAGGAATTATTTTCTAAGTTGTTTTCAGATGAAGAATAAGTATGGATTACTTATTTGTCTGTGTGGCCATGATAGGTGGTTTCATGAGGTTGGGCCGGACTCGAGTTTTGATGAAACGAAAACATACAAAAAGTACGGATCAAATTATTTTTCATAATTAAAAACATTTTTTGTTGCATTCTATTCAAGATCTCAATAAATTTGAGAGAGATATTATTTTAAAGGAATACATATAAGAGTTACTCTCCTTAATTTTATCCGGTGTATCTGCACATACTCTAAAGACTTAGTCAATTTTAAGAAACATAAACATCTTGGATCTCAATTTTTTTTTTAAAGGAATTCACATGTCGGTCACTAATGAACTGCTTAAAATATTAATTATAGAATTTTAATAAAAATATCAATTGCTTAACAAAGTTATTCATACCCGTTTGAATATTTAATAAATATTCATAACATGTATTATATGTAATGACCTAAGTATATTAGGTTAATCGATGAAAAATTAAATTGTATCAGTAAAAAAAACTTTAAAAATAATTTAAATTTTGCAAAAACCAAAGTACATTTAGAGGTAACACATCTTTCGTGTGACCCAATAGTCCCAACCCGCTGTCTGATATATCCCACTTTCACTCGCTCCCTTTCTCATCCCTTCTACTTTGGGTGACGGCCGATCGATCTTCATTTTCGTCTCACGACAGTACTATCTTTCCGCCCGCCCATGTAATTTCTCTTACTGATGTTCCAGTAACCAAAAGTTCTTTCTATGCTGATTTCCTTTGATTTTCAGTTTGAGTGTGTCTTGGTTCTTGTGCTTAAAATTTCGGTCTCTTGTAATCTGAATTGCTTTGGAGGGCTAATCTTACCTTCATTACTCCCATCTGGCCATCTTTCGAGGCTGATTTGTCATTTTGATTATGAAGGGTCGGGGCATGGCAAATCCCATGAAGGAGATCAAAGTTCAGAAGCTCCTACTCAACATCTCTGTCGGAGAAAGTGGTGATCGTCGAACAAGAGCCGCTGACACCTCCGGACCTCAAAAAAAAAAAAAAGAGCCGCTAAGGTATTACCATTTCTCTAATCGGATCTGATGCCAAAACATCCCATATCTCTCATTCCACTGAAATTCCTTGTTTCGATTTGATTATCTGGGAATTGATTCTATTGCCTTCTCTTTAGGTTTAATCACGAAAGACAGCTTTTTCAAGTATTGTTTAAAAGAAATTTGTTCCCTATATAGTTTATATGAGCATATTGCTGATTATATATGTAAAGACGGCTGTGTTGATGATGATAGATCTATTGCTGCATTGCATAGATGTGTACTCTGTAGCAAAATTAGGAAAATAAAATACCTTTTTTCATCATACGTTAAAAATTTGAATCTTTCCATACGGTAATTCTCGAAGACAAATTTTGATGTCATTGAGAAATTGAAAACTGGCAATAAATTTGGAAAATGAATTAGGAACATTAGCAAGCATTTTATATGAAATTAAAGTCCTATGCCCCATAGTGTTTTGTTTGAAGCATTAAAATTTATACGATGAAGTTGGAACGTAAAGTACTCCCTAATCTCATGAAAATGTTGAAAAAAGTTAAACAAATGAAAAACCACACTTGAAGAGCTTGCCCTCATTGTAAGATTCAAAGTGAAAACAAAATGGAATGAAAGTTTTTAGAGTAGTTGGAGGGCTAGTGTTGTTATAGAAGGGGAGGAGGATAGGATGAAGAAGATAGAGAATACATCAAGTGTATCAGTCAAAACATGTTGTATTGGATTTTCCAAAAATGGAGTTAAAATTGGTTTAAATAAATTTGTGGAGTGACTAGACGCAGCCAGGTTTGATGTAAAATGACAAAAGATGGAGTACAAAATAGGAAAAGAGGATAAAACCCTTATGCATATCTGATACATATTGGCCATTGTTTGACTGTTGGCTTTGTGGTAATACCTGTTTTACAGAAAACATGCCAATGTATAATTCTTAGGCTTTGATATGTATCAGTTGATGGTCCTATATTGCCATACTTGGCTGTTTACAGAATACATACCAATGTATAATCCTTATTGGTTTGTTTGAAGGGAAAACTGAGCTGAATTTTGAGCTCCAAATTCATGACCTTATATATCAAAAACTTCTCCATTTGGCATATTAAGTAAGTCTCAAAAGTTATATTTTATGTACCTCTAAAACTTTTTGAAAATGTCAAGTAGATTTTAATGTGTTATTTGCTTGATTTTGCAGCTATGGAAGTTGGTTCATAAAAGAAGGGTATTAGTGATAGAGACACATTTTTATTAGTATTTTTATGTTAGAGATATCTTACTCGAAATGTCTAAAATTAAAGACAATTATAAAGTTTGAGAATTCACCACCATTATCTACATGCGAAGTTTATTGGAATAAAGTAAGCCTTACCGGCTGTTTGTTTTTCCTTACTTTTTGTTTCGGAACAAATAAAACAACTAGAGATGATGCTAATTGAATCTTCTTCTCCGCCACTAGAGCTCATAGCTTCTATTTTTAGAGCATGATAGGTGTCAATTCTATACCCCCCCTCCCTTTGAAGGGCTAAGTTTTTTCAGTATTTCTTTTTACAAGAGGGTTAAACAGTGAATCCATTACAAAAATGGCACAATGCCACTGGTATTAATCACTTATATTAAAAATGTTTTGCATCATTATCTAACTATTGAATTAAATCCTACAGAAGGATACCCCGAAAGGAGTCGAATATACAGTCTCTTCAAATGCAAGTCCTACTTCAGTCTTAGTATGAATATCTTCTACTATTTCTTTGTGCAGTGCTTGTTATTATTTTTAATCTCATGTTTGTCTTGATGATTACCATCCACTATTGCACTTAGTAGAAACCGCATCACCAAAATATTGAAACAGTCTAGATTTCTAGTGAAGGTCTATGATACAACCCACCCCACCCCATCTCTCCCTCTCCGTCTCCCTCTCCCTCTCTCCTCTTGCATATTACAACTTCATTCTTGATGTGATATTTCTTTTCATGTGAACAGTTCTTGGTCATGTTTATGATGAATGAGGGGATTCTAATATGTCACTATGGCTTGAGTAGCATCGTAAATCAGCACAGGTAAGAGTGTTTATGTAATAAGGTTTTTTTTATCATTTTAAGTTATCCTTTAACATTCAATAGTGATATTTAAAAAAAAAAAAGAATTTTTTGTAAAAATACTTCAAATTGCATTTTTAACTCAGAATGTCTCTAATAATTTTTGCCATTGTGATCTGTAGTTGCAATGAGTAAAAAGCGGAGAGTTCCTTCACACCAGTAGTGTTTGGAGGAGCAAACTCAAAGAGAAGAAAACGGTGATCGTTAGTCTCAATCTCCACGATGGCAATACCCACGCAAATAGGAAAGTATTTGATAAGCAGAACATGGGTGAAACCACTGCAAGTAACCTTCTGATTATGTAAATGACTAATACAACATCCAAGTAAAAGATAGATTGGGGGATTGGAAGGTGATAGACACGGCCTCAATCGTCCACTTGTATGGCTTTCTAAGATGATAGCATGCCTTTTTCTTTTTCTTGTCATCATCATCTTCCGCCGAGACGGGCCACTTAAACAAGGAGGACCAGTTAGGTTTCTCCACAGCTTTCTTCTCAGATTTTCCAATCTCCTTTGCTTTTTCCAGATCTACAGCTGGATCAGAATCTTTAGCTCTTAAATCTTTCTCCATATCGTGTTTTAGAGAGAAAGAGGGTTGAAAACAGAGAGAGGGAATCTTCTTTGCCTTTCAGAGGGAAAAACAGGTTCTTCTTTGCAGCCACCCACTTGGGTCATGTGCACAGTTCTTGATCATGTTTATGATGAATGAGGAGATTATTATATATCGTTATGATTGAGCAGCATCGGAAATAGTACACGTTAAAGGAACCAAAAGAGGGCCCATGGCCCTAGAAGAAGCCAAGGGCCAAATAAAAGAATTGCATGCCAAGGATACCAGTGAACAGTGGAGGCCCTTGCTGCACCAGATTGAGAAGAATCTCATCGTGTTAGAGAGTGAAGACAGTGGAGCAGCATATGGAGGGGGCTAATGTGAGAGCTGCTCGGCTGCAGAAACATAAGACGATGAATCAGCAAAGCAAAGGTACTAGAAGAGGAGGTGGGAGCAGCGTCAGGAGGCTTGGGTGGAATGGGCAAGGAGGCCCCATAGGGGTAGAGAAAGAGCATGTCACCTGCTTTAAGTCCCGATTAGAGGGCAGGAAAAGGAGGCGGTAGCGAATGTCTCTAATCAAAGAGAAGCAGATCTGCGGTTGCGATGAGTAAAAAGCCAAGAGTTCCTTTCACGCCAGCAGTGTCAGATCGTAGCGGGAGCAGCAGCCAGATTCTCTAGAGAACAAAAGGAAACAACATTGATTCTCTTGATGGGTGGAGATATCAACAGTGAGAGTACACTGCAAAAAATGAGTGAATGAAAAACACGGTGTCCCTTTAAAAATGTGTCTATGCTTATGGGCTTCTGCAAACAATGCATCGCGTAAGAGCTTCATCAAAACCAAAAACCATTGCAATAACGGTCACCAGGAAAAAAGCTAAATACATATTTATAATGTGTAGATGCTGCAAAGGGGGTGATAAATATTACATAAATATTATACTTAGACAAAATACTAATTAAAAATTTAATGTTTATAAGCTCAAATTTGGGTTTTTGGACCAAACTTGGACTTTCATGTACTAGGTCTGTCTTTGATTAGGGCCCAACATTTTAAGCTCGATAATGAGTCCGACCCAAGCCTGGGTCAACCCAAACTAGAACCTTTTTGGGTTTTTCATACAAGCTTGAGTTAGGCCTAGCCTAAGTTGATTCATTTAATAAGTGGGTCAAATTTGCTATAGTTTTGGTTGGTCAAGTTTCTAATAACTAGTTGGGTCAGCCCATTTGAGTTTGGTCATGTACTCAGATCACTCTATTGACTTATTAAATAGGTCATGGTTTATTGCGTCAACGCATTTTGTAAATAGGCTGAGTTGGTTCAACTCATTTAATATTAGTCGAGTCAAGTTATTTAATAAATAGATTAAGTTAGTTTAAGTCATTTAAACTTAGTTGAGAGTTGAGACACAATTGCCCATTCAATAAATAAGTTAGATCAAGCATATATGTGTATAAGGTCTTTCTAAAACAACTTTCTCCATAAGTATTGATGGAATTTTTTTTCTAAAAAAATTGATTATGAGAATTTGCATTCTTTAAAAAAATTATAGAAATAAATATAGAAAAATATCCCTTTCATAAAAAATAAAAAATAAAAAAAAAATTTGTGCAAACAATCATGCCCTTTCAATCCAAAAAAACTCTAAATTTGAAAAGAATCCAAATGGTGCTAATGTCTCCTCAATCAAGAAGTCAAGTTCAAAGGTGATCACTTAACATCCGTTCTAAAAGTTTAAAATTGAGTTTAAATAAAAATAACAAATATCTTGTAACTATTACGAATAACCCAATCAATGACTTGACGCCACCGTGAACCATGGTCGAGCCGTGACCGGATCCATGGTCTTATCTGACTCGTGATCCATAGCTTAACCAAAAACATCACTAAACTCAATCCAAGCCATCCAAAGAATGGACTAAAGTCTATAGCCAATCCACACAAGTGACCTTCTCTTATTGGGGCCTGGCCATGAGGTAATGTCAAGATCCAAAATCAGTAGCAAAATGTTAATTGATTGATCAAAAAATTCCTGATGTAGCTACTAGCTAGTATAATGCTTATTATGATGGGCTTGATAAACTTGATGGTCCAGGCCCAAGTTCATCTATTCTACTCCTAATATATATTTTTTTAAATGATTATTATATTTCAAAGCACTAAAAATGCAAATACAACAAAGTTGGACAACAACGTTGTTGGAAATGAAGTAATTAAACATTACTATGGCATCCGTCGTTCATTTTAATTTAAGATGGATGGATAAACTGTTTTGACATTAATGATTATGATTTGTATGACTAACTTTAATTAATTAGACCCTACTCAACTCTATCTTCCCTAAGCCTGGCTCTCATTCAACATACCATGCAATTACTTCTATCAAACATATTTAAAAGAGTACATGTGGGCCCATTTATACTAAAAATTCTTTAGATTTTGGACATGTTCTTTTGATTGTTACTGAGCTCTAATTTCAACCGTTATAATAACTATTCACTATTCGATTGAAGTATACTATGATGTATATAGTAGACTAAGAGACTATATAGAATAAATCGATTTTGTGTTTTCTATGACCAAGGTGTTTAGGTATTTAGATTACTCGACTAATTCTCGGATCATGTACAAACCTCCCTACCACACATATATTAGGTAACTTTATGTGGAATGACCCTTTCGCATAGAGTAAGAAGCGACCTTAGGACTTCCACCCTGAGCCAAATTTTTCGTTGTCACTCCAATCCATTTAGATTATCAATTTTGTGTTTCATTTATTCCTCCTAGTAAAATGTTGATGTAATACCCTGCCCCGGATTAGACGTGTTTTAGCTTAATTTTCGTGTTTAACCAGTGGATCTCAAGGTTTTCAGTCAGGGCTTTGAGGAAAGCCCAAGCGAGACCCAATCCGAGCCCGTGAGCTCAGTGATCCAGCCCGTCGAGCTGGAGGGGTATTTTGGTAATTTTACTGTGTGTCGTATAAATTTTCATAATTGGTGTGATTTGGTGATTGTCATTGATTGATAATACTCTCCTTATTAAATGATTTGCATTTCTAAGTTTAAAATGAATTTATTTTTCAGAAAATGATATTTAAATATCGCCCGAAAGAGAGTTTTAATTATTTAAAATATTTTCGGGAAGGAGTTAAATTTTGAAAATGGTATCGGGTGTTAGACCATTTTAAAAATGATCTACATATTTCATTTCATCTGAAAATAAGATTTACAAATTAATTATTTTTACATTTGTTTAATTAAGTAATTATGGGTAAAATGTGATTTTTGTTTAAATCAAGGGTTTTTATTAAGAAATAAAATCCGAAAATTTTATGGTGACCTAAGTTTTCAAAACCCAACCCATCTGTAAGGTTGGATCGGATTTTTGAGTCTTTAATTTACCACTTTTAGTTTTAAAAATCAAATTTTCTTAAATAAGGACTTATCTGCAAATTCAAAATTACCTGAGGGCTGATCTGCAAACCGCAGGATTTCCTGTCAACGCCATGCCGGCATGCACTGCCGTTCGGCCCAAATTCTGGTCATCATGGATTTCCACCGTCAAGTCCTATCGCTGCATGCACAGCGGATTTGCCGGCCACTCCTTCATGATGGTTTTTCCGTCTCGTCCCATCGTCGGCAGCAGCCGAATTCCAGCATCTCTCCCTCAACAGCGAGCCTATAAATTCAGCCTCTCTGATCGGTTTCAACTCCCAGCAAATCCTTTGCATTTCTCTTCTCCCTCTCTGTTATCTGTATTTCAAATTCGACCTGTTTAAGCTGAGCGAGAGCCCCTGCTAAGCTTCTGTTTTTTTTTAAGTAACAGTAAGCTAAGTGGAAGATTTTCCAAAAATCCAAATTTCAATCCAAGAATCGAAACCAAGGTATCCATTACATTCCTTTTGAAATTCTAACCAATTTAGAATCAAGCAAAACCAAAATTGACCCTGTTTTGATAGAGAAAAACCGATTTAAAATTTTAAGGAAAACCATGGGTTTCATTTACCCGTGATGATCTACCCTTAAAATCGGATGGCCCTTTGAGCTTTTGAGCTCCAAACCAATCCCTGTGTAAAGAGGACTCCCAGAGGAGTCCATCAAACCAGACCGAAGTGAAAAACGAATCCGGGAAGCCCTCCCTTTCTGGAATCGTATTTCAGTGTTTTTCCGCCGTCCCTGTCTGCAGTTGCAGACAGTGGAGAAGACGACTCTCGGAAGGTCCGAGAGCCGATCTTCGGACGGTCCGAGCCGTGACCCTCGGACGTTCCGAGCTTCAACCCGAAGCCCAGACCGCCCGAGGCGAGCCCAACCTCTTTCGGACGCACCGAGCCGAACTCGGAAGGACCGAGCCCAACTCGGAAGGACCGAGCCCAGCTCGGAAGGACCGACCTTCTCGGAAGGTCCGAGACCCAGTCTTCAGACGTTCCGAGACTTGCAGACCCACCGAGACCTCTGTTTTCTGTTCTTCCTGTTCGGATGGACTTCGGACAGACCGAGACCCAGTCTTCGGACGATCCGAAGTCAGGCCTCAAGATCCGAGGCCAGTAACTCAGTTTGGAGTGGTTCGGATGATCCGAAGCCACTGTACCCTTGTTCCGAAGTGATGATCCGAGGAACACAGTTTTAAATGAATAAAATATTATTGATTACTGTTTTAATCTTGATTACTGATTATTTGATGTGTTTGATTAAATGTTGTAATTTATACCCCCCCTCTGTTAATTAAAATTGTACTAACCCATTTTCCTCTTAATATTTATAATCTAAATACTATTGTATACGCTTTCAGTCCGACACTAGTCGGGAACTGAGTGATTCACTTTCAGGCCGACACTATAGTCGGGCACTGAGTGACCTCGAGGCCTACTCAAAATGTCAGCTCTGGTCCTATCCAGAAGACAACCGAGAAGTGACCCGAGGATCTAGACCTTACTCAATAAGTCAATCTGGTCACTGCCCAGAAGACAATATGAGTTTGGACTGAGCCCCTTATGTTTATTATATTATTATCTTGTGGATGAATTAAAAAGGGATAGAAACCAAGTAGGAGACTCATTTCCATTAAACCCGGATATTTTGTGGGAAAAATGCATGATTTCCAAAATTCTACGTATATGTACGTATCTGATATGTATATTGATTGCGCACTTGTATGTTGTTTGACAGAGACCGCGAAACCACACGATCACGGTGAGGGAACTTAACTCTGCAGATTTTGTAAACAGGTGTTATATTGAGCAATGAGTGGTTTCGGTTTTTGATGAACCCACTTAGGTGCCTATACAATGCACTATGGTAAGAGTGCTGTGATGATTTGATGTTACGGTGTTGACCGTATGTGTATATAAGACTGCTTCCACGTACCTGGGCTATTGAACCAATATCGGCCATATGAGAGATGGTTTATGTCTACTGGACCATGGGCGGACCATGCTGTCGTCAGTTACTGACTCGAGGGTGTCAGTATCGGCTACGTTTAAGAGCCGGAGATGTACTTGCAAGGATGTATTTTGACCGTGTCGGGACTTAATACTGGTCTCAGTATAGTCGGCAGGCGTTACGGTGGATAATGGCAGTGATTGATAGTCTGATTGTCACGCCCCGACCCGACCAGTGGGCCCGGAACGCGACTGATTTTTTTTTTTTTTTGAAAGATAAGGTAAGTACACTGAACCACAAGCACTCTGACTGGGTCGGGTCAACAGTTAGGCCCAGCGGTTACACATCAGCCCATTAAGTGGACTCAAACATGTACCATATGCCTGCCTCCAAAAACAAAGTAATACAACACAATAATTATATCCACTCAATATATGATCAAACAGATATTAACATTGATTAATCAATCATAACATTGTCTAAATTGGCAACATAGCCGATTACAACGGTCAAATACAATTTAAGTACCACATCCGGTACTTAATACACAAACAATGGTTCCAAGAACCAACAGAAAGGGATCAGGGCATTCCGCGCCGGGGGAATCCCAAAACACTGTTTTAGCTCAAACGCCCTAAGCCTGAAAGAGAGGGTCCTCCTCCTCGGGTTCATTGCCTGAAAGATGAGTGGTGTGAGCTAACTAGCCCAGTGAAGGATAATTAACAATGCACATTAAGCAAATAGTAAAACAGGTTAACAACAGTTCAATATCACATGCTTGATAACAGTAAGCATAATCTTAAATCAAATAATAACATCATCAACTATCAATCACTGCCATTATCCACCGTAACGCCTGCCGACTATACTGAGACCAGTATTAAGTCCCGACACGGTCAAAATACATCCTTGCAAGTACATCTCCGGCTCTTAAACGTAGCCGATACTGACACCCTCAAGTCAGCAACTGACGACAGCATGGTCCGCCCATGGTCCAGTAGACATAAACCATCTCTCATATGGCCGATATTGGTTCAATAGCCCAGGTACGTGGAAGCAGTCTTACATACACATACGGTCAACACCGTAATATCAAATCATCACAGCACTCTTACCATAGTGCACCATGTATAGGCACATGAGTGGGTTCATCAAAACCGAAACCACTCATTGCTCAGAATAACACCTGTTTACAAAATCTGCAGAGTTAAGTTCCCTCACCGTGATCGTGTGGTTTCGCGGTCTCTGTCAAACAACATACAAGTGCACAATCAATATACATATCAGATACGTACATATACGTAGTATTTGGAAATCACACGTTTTCCCACAAAATACCCAGGGTTCATGGAAATGAGTCTCCTACTTGGTTTCTATCCTTTTTAAATTATCCACAAGATAATAATATAATAAACATAAGGGGCTCAGTCCAAACTCATATTGTCTTCTGGGCATTGACCAGATTGACTTATTGAGTAAGGTCTAGATCCTCGGGTCACTTCTCGGTTGTCTTCTGGATAGGACCAGAGCTGACATTTTGAGTAGGCCTCGAGGTCACTCAGTGCCCGACTATAGTGTCGGCCTGAAAGTGAATCACTCAGTTCCCGACTAGTGTCGGACTGAAAGCGTATACAATAGTATTTAGACTATAAATAATAAGAGGAAAATGGGTTAGTACAATTTTAATTAACAGAGGGGGTATAAACTACAATAATTAGTCAAACACATCAAATAATCAGAAATCAAGATTAAAACGGCAATCAATAATATTTTATCATTTTCAAAAACGGGTTTCCTCGGAACATCACTTCGGAACTAGGGTACAGTGGTTTCGGATCATCCGAACCACCTAAAACTGAGTCACTGGCCTCGGACCTTGAGGCGTGACTTCGGATCGTCCGAAGACTGGGTCTCGGACTGTCCGAAGTCCAATCCGAAACAGGAAAACAGAAAATAGAGGTCTCGGTGGGTCTGCAAGTCTCGGAACGTCCGAAGACTGGGTTCGGACCTTCCGGGCTGGCTCGGTCCTTCCGAGCTGGGCTCGGTGCGTCCGAAAGAGGTTGGGCTCGCCTCGGCGGTCTGGGCTTCGGGTTGAAGCTCGGAACGTCCGAGGGTCACAGCTCGGACCGTCCGAAGGTTCGGACCGTCCGAAGATCGGCTCTCGGACCTTCCGAGAGTCGTCTTCTCCACTGTCTGCAACTGCAGACAGTGACGGCGGAAATACACCGAAATGCGATTCCAGAAAGGGAGGGCTTCCCGAATTCGGTTTCCACATCGGTCTGGTTTGATGGACTCCTCTGGGAGTCCTCTTTACACAGGGATTGGTTTGGAGCTCAAAAGCTCAAAGGGCCATCCGATTTTAAGGGTAGATCATCACGGGTACATGAAACCCATGGTTTTTCTTAAAACTTTGAATCGGTTTTTCTCCATCAAAACGAGGTCAATTTTTGATTTTCTTGATTCTAAATTGGTTAGAATTTAAAAATGAATTCAATGGATACCTTGGTTTCGATTCTTGGGTTGAAATTCGGATTTTTGGAAAATCTTCCACTTAGCTTACTGTTACTGAAAAACAGCAGCTGCTCAGCTCAGGCTCGGCCGGAAATTTAAACAGAGAAGTAGAAGAGTAGAGAGAGGAGAAGAAATGCAGGATTCTGCTGGGATTTTGAAACCAATCCAAGAAGCTTGAATTTATAGGAATTTGATTGAGGAGAGACGCCGGAAAAACGCTGCACAGCAGCAGGGTCGAAGATGGGACGGCACAGCCATGGACCATCATGAAAGAGTGGCCGGCGAATCCGCTGTGCATGCAGCGATAGGACTTGACGGTGGAAATCCATCATGACCGGAAATCTGGCCGAACGGCAGTGCACGCCGGCATGGCGTTCACAGGAAATCGTGCGGTTTGCATAACAGTCCTCTGATATTTCGAATTTTGCAGATAAGTCCTTATTTAAGAAAATTTGATTTTCAAAACTAAAAGTGGTAAATTCAAGATTCACAAATCCGATCCAACCTTACAGATGGGTTGGGTTTTGAAAACTTAGGTCACCATAAAATTTTTAGATTTTATTTCTTATTAAAAACCCTTGATTTAAACAAAAATCATATTTTATCTATAATTACTCATTTAAACAAATGTAAAAATAACTATTTTATAAATCTCATTTTCAAGTGAAACGAAATATCTAGATCGTTTTTAAAATGGTCTAACACCTGATACCGTTTTCAAAATTTAACTCCTTCCCGAAAATATTTTAAATAATTAAAACTCTCTTTCGGGCGATATTTAAATATCATTTTCTGAAAAATAAATTCATTTTAAACTTAGAATGCAAATCATTCAATAAGGAGAGTATTATCAATCAATGAAAATCATCAATTTACACCGATTATGAAAATTTACACGACAAACGGTAAGATTACCAAAATACCCCTCCAGTTCGACGGGCTGGATCACCGAGCTCACGGGCTCGGATTGGGTCTCGCTTGGGCTTTCCTCAAAGCCCTGACTGAAAACCTCTAGATTAACCGGTTAAACACGGAAATTAAGCTAAATTATGTCTAATCCGGGGCAGGGTATTACACTGATGGTGTTATTATCTATTTGAAATTATGCTTACTGTTATCAAGCATGTGATATTGAACTGTTGCTAACCTGTTTTACTATTTACTTAATGTGCATTGTTAATTATCCTTCACTGGGCTAGTTAGCTCACACCACTCACCTTTTAGGCAACGAACCCGAGGAGGAGGACCCTCTCTTTCAGGCTTAGGGCGTTTAAGCTGAAGCAGTGCCTTGGGATTCCCCCGGAGGGGAATGCCCTGATCTTGCTGTTGGTTCTTAGAACCGTTGTTTTTGTATTAAGTACCGGATGTGGTACTTAATTTACGTTGTAATCGGCTATGTTGCCAATTGAGACAATGTTATGATTAATTAATGATGTTTGATTTTGATTATGTCATGTGTTGATGATTGTTTATGCCTGGATTTTTGGAGGCAGGCATATGGTACATGTTTGAGTTCACTTAATGGGCTGATGTGTAACCGCTGGGCCTAACTGTTGATCCGGCCCAGTAAAAGTGCTTGTACTTTAGCTTATTTACCTTTCAAAAAAAAAAAAAAATTAGTCGCGTTCCTGGCCCACTGGTCGGGTCGGGGCGTGACAGCTTGGTATCAGGGCGTAGGCTCAACTCTAGGACTGTGATGGGGTACTACCTAGTTAGACTTGTTTTTGCCTTAGTGTTGCTATTGTTTTGACATTTTCTTGTTTGGTGATACAGATATGTCAGGCAACACAGAGTATTTCCAGGGGACACCTAGCGACCCTATCGTCATAGATTCGGATGACGACTCCGGTGCGCCGAGTTTTGATGAGGTTGCACCAGGGGAGGAGATAGTAGTAGCTTCCCCAGAATACCACGTGGGAGCTGGACCTAAGGAGGAAGAGGGAGATATCCCAATTCCTGAAGAGTCAGTGGGGGAGAACGGTTCACCTGAGTATGTTCCGGCTACTCCGCCATTGGACGAGTATCAAGATGATATGTGTGAACTCTGCAATCAGGCAGGGCACAACTTCATCTATTACCCCTATCCACACAGTGTCATTTGCCCAGTTTGCGGACTCCGCGGACATGGGAGTGCCAGAACCAATTGTCCTTATGTAGGAGGACCAGGGATTATACCTTGTCTAACTTGTGGGGTGTACGGGCACAAGTCTGAGACCTGCCCGGACAACTTTTATTATTTTGGTGGTGAGGAAGGATCTTTTTCAGGGAATTAGATCAATGTTGTTAGGGGGGGGCATCGGGGAGTTGTTTCGAAAAGGGTTGAGTTTTGTTGTTTTGAAGGGTTTTTCATACCCTATTAACCCTTGTACTTGTGCTTAAAGTTTCAAATGAATTCTAATGAGATTGTTGCAACTTGTGTCTTCTACGTTGACAAAAAAATCTTAAAATTGGTTAATGATGTTTACAAGTGTAAATAACAGATGTCAGGACCCAACGCAAACCGAGCCAACTTTCGTGGGAGGAGGACTGGTCTTCCACCCCGTAATCTACCTAACGAGGCGATAAGAGCGGCGATTGAAGCATTTCAGCAAATAGCTGAAAACATGCGACGTCCGCCAATCAAAACGCTAGAGGAGAGGGCCACCTCGGCTCTAAAGGAGTTCAAGCGTCTGAACCCGACTAGCTTTTCGGGAACAGAGGACCCCAGCGCTGCGAGGAACTGGCTAACCCAGATTAGCCGAATCCTTAATACCCTAGCGATCGCCGACGATTTGCGAGTAACCTTGGCGACTTATCAGTTGGAAGGGAACGCCTACGAGTGGTGGGAGGCGAAGAGCTTGGTTCGTAATCACGAGCCAATGACTTGGGAGGAATTTTCAGCAGCCTTTTTGGCCCGTTACTTTCCAAAGACGGTGATGGAAGGTACCCTTAATCTTTTCAGTCTTTTGGCTCGAGTGTTGTTTGATACCGGTGCTTCGCATTCCTTTATCTCTAGAACTTGTTGTGTTAGATTGGGTTTGAAACCGATAGAAGTAGTTAACCCGCTAATGGTAGTTTCACCTTTGGGTAAGAAGGCTTTGGCAAACCAAGAGTGTAGATCTTGTGTTTTGAAGATTAGCGGAGTGGAGTTGTCCTATGATTTTCTAGTTCTGGAAATGACGGACTTTGACATCATCCTTGGTATGGATTGGTTGTCTGTTTTTGAAGTCTGGTTAGACTGCTCTCAGAGGAGAATTCGTGGGGTCTCCTTAACCGGTGAGAGGTTTATGGAGAAGTTGGTACCCTATGAAAGGATGAGAGTCACTTTCTCTGGCCTTAGGGCGTATCCCGGTAGTGTGGTGGCAAGCATGGGTTGGGAAGATGTAGGTGGTGTAGGGTCTGTTGCTCCTCGGGTGGTGTGTGAGTTTATGGAAGTTTTTCCTGACTAGTTGGCTGGGCTACCTCCACGCCGAGAGATAGAGTTTGTTATAAACCTACAGCCAGGAACATCTCCAATTTCCATGGCACCTTATCGGATGGCGCCGGCAGAGCAGAGAGAGCTAGCTACGCAGGTAGAAGAGCTTCTTAGTCTTGGTTTTATCCGTCAGAGCAACTCGCCGTGGGGCGCACCTGCTCTCTTTTTGAAAAAGAAGGATGGATCGATGAGGATGTGTATAGATTACCGGCGGCTTAACCAGGTAACTATTAAGAATAAGTATCCGTTGCCTAGAATAGACGACCTCTTTGATCTTTTGAGGGGATCGAAGTGTTTTTCGAAGATCGATTTGAGATCGGGTTACCATCAGTTACGGATTCGAGAGGAGGACATTCCAAAGACTGCTTTTCGGACGCAGTATGGCTTGTACGAGTTTGTTGTGATGCCTTTCGGTTTAACGAACGCGCCAGCCATGTTTATGGACTTGATGAATCGTGTGTTTCGACCGTATCTACGAGAGTTCGTGATAGTCTTCATCGACGATATCTTGATCTTTTCGTCATCAGAGGAGGAGCATGAGCGTCATCTACGGATTGTTCTTCAGACTCTTCGGGAGCATCAGCTGTTTGCTAAGCTGAGCAAGTGTGAGTTTTGGTTGACTCAAGTGCAATTTCTGGGACATGTGGTGTCTCCAGGAGGAATCTCTGTAGACCCAGCGAAGGTAGAGACCGTGAAGACTTGGGAGAGTCCCAAGAGCGTGTTCGAGATCCGGAGCTTTCTGGGATTAGCAGGATATTACCGAAAGTTTATCCCGCACTTCTCTCAGATCGCGGTACCGATGACTCGGCTGACGAGGAAAAACGTCAAGTTCGAGTGGAGCGAAGCTTGTGAGAAAGCATTCCAAGAGCTGAAGGAGAAGTTGACCACGTCTCCAGTATTAGTGATACCCGAGCAAGGACGAGGTTACGATGTTTATTGCGACGCATCCAAGTTTGGTTTGGGTTGTGTGCTGATGCAAGAGGGGAAGGTAGTAGCTTATGGTTCCAGGCAATTGAAGGGACATGAGCAGAACTACCCGACTCATGATTTGGAGTTGGCAGCCGTTGTATTCTCGTTGAAATTGTGGAGACATTACTTATATGGTGAGAAGTTCAATGTGTTTTCTGACCACCATAGTCTCAAGTACATCTTCACTCAGAAAGACTTGAATATGAGGCAGCGTAGGTGGATGGAGTACCTGGGAGATTATGACTTCAGTCTCTCCTATCACCCGGGGAAAGCCAACGTGGTGGCCGATGCCTTAAGCCGGAAGTCTCACAGCAACGTGGCAAGGATGGCATCCTTACAGTGGAAGATGCTCGAAGTTTTGTCCGAGTACGATCTGGAGCTAATCGAAGGAAGTGGGTCAGCAAGAATCCATAGTTTGGTTCTGCAACCCGAGGTAGTTAGTTTGGTGTTGGAAGGACAACAAAGCGACCCAGAAGCGAAGGAGTTGGCAACTCAGCTTTCAGGAGGAGCAACTCTAGAGGATTGGAAGATCAAAGCGGACGGAAGTCTAACTTTCAAAGACAGACTGTTTGTGCCAAAGTCGGACGAGTACAGGAGAAAGGTGCTTGATCATTTTCATCGATCTCGCTTTGCGGTGCATCCTGGTGGAACGAAGATGTATCGTGACTTGCGGCGACTTTTTTGGTGGAAAGGTATGAAGCGCGAGGTAGCAGATTTTGTATCCAAGTGCCTAACTTGTCAACAAGTGAAGACGGAGCATCAACGACCTGGCGGAAAGATGCAACCTTTGGAAGTGGCTGAATGGAAGTGGGAGCATATCACGATGGATTTTGTAACTGGTTTTCCTAAGTCTCCTAAAAAGAACGACGCTATTTGGGTAATAGTCGATCGATTGACGAAGTCAGCTCACTTTCTACCGATCAAGAAGACGGATTCTTTGGCTACTCTAAGCAGATTATATTTGAAGGAGATAGTCAGATTGCATGGAGTACCTGTATCCATTGTATCTGATAGAGACCCGAGATTCGTATCAAGGTTTTGGCAAGGATTGCAAGAAGAGTTGGGGACTAAGCTGTGCTTCAGCACTGCTTTTCACCCTCAGACGGACGGTCAGTTAGAAAGAACCATTCAAACCTTAGAGGATATGCTAAGAGCTTGTGTGATGGATATGCAAGGAAGTTGGGAAGATCACTTGCCTTTGATCGAGTTCGTTTACAACAACAGTTATCACTCCAGTGTGCAGATGGCACCCTACGAGGCTCTGTATGGCAGACCTTGCAGGTCACCTCTTTGTTGGACAGAGGTAGGAGACAAAGCGCTGCTAGGACCGGATCTAGTGCGTGAGACGTCAAAGCAAGTTGAAGTAATCAGACAGCGTCTCAAGACAGCCCAGAGCAGACAGAAGAGTTATGCTGACAAAAGGCGACGACCTTTGGAGTTTGCAGTTGGCGACCGAGTTTTCTTACGTGTGGCACCACGTCATGGGGTACAGCGGTTCGGGCGCAAGGGAAAACTATCACCTCGATATGTTGGACCCTTTGAGATTCTGAAGAGGATAGGTGAAGTGGCCTATCAGTTGGATCTTCCTCAGGCTTTGGAGAGAGTGCATAGTACGTTCCACGTGTCTATGTTAAGGAAGTACGAGCCTGACCCATCGCATGTGATCAGTTTTGAAGATATTGAGGTATCAGAGGACTTAACTTTCGAAGAAGCGCCTGTCAAGATTCTAGAACGTCGGACTCAAGAGCTCAGGAGGAAGTCTATACCTCTAATGCGAGTGCTGTGGCAACATCGCGATGCGCAACATGAGACGTGGGAACCTGAATCGACGATGCAAAAGTTGTACCCTGGCTTGTTCACAGGCCAAGAAGGTAGGGTTTGTTCTAAATTTCGGGACGAAATTTTCTTTTAGGAGGGTAGGATGTAATACCCTGCCCCGGATTAGACGTGTTTTAGCTTAATTTCCGTGTTTAACCAGTGGATCTCAAGGTTTTCAGTCAGGGCTTTGAGGAAAGCCCAAGCGAGACCCAATCCGAGCCCGTGAGCTCAGTGATCCAGCCCGTCGAGCTGGAGGGGTATTTTGGTAATTTTACCGTGTGTCGTATAAATTTTCATAATTGGTGTGATTTGGTGATTGTCATTGATTGATAATACTCTCCTTATTGAATGATTTGCATTTCTAAGTTTAAAATGAATTTATTTTTTAGAAAATGATATTTAAATATCGCCCGAAAGAGAGTTTTAATTATTTAAAATAATTTTCGGGAAGGAGTTAAATTTTGAAAACGGTATCGGGTGTTAGACCATTTTAAAAATGATCTAGATATTTCATTTCATCTAAAAATAAGATTTACAAATTAGTTATTTTTACATTTGTTTAATTAAGTAATTATGGGTAAAATGTGATTTTTGTTTAAATCAAGGGTTTTTATTAAGAAATAAAATCCGAAAATTTTATGGTGACCTAAGTTTTCAAAACCCAACCCATCTGTAAGGTTGGATCGGATTTTTGAGTCTTTAATTTACCACTTTTAGTTTTAAAAATCAAATTTTCTTAAATAAGGACTTATCTGCAAATTCAAAATTACCTGAGGGCTGATCTGCAAACCGCAGGATTTCCTGTCAACGCCATGCCGGCATGCACTGCCGTTCGGCCCAAATTCTGGTCATCATGGATTTCCACCGTCAAGTCCTATCGCTGCATGCACAGCGGATTTGCCGGCCACTCCTTCATGATGGTTTTTTTCCGTCTCGTCCCATCGTCGGCAGCAGCCGAATTCCGGCATCTCTCCTCAACAGCGAGCCTATAAATTCAGCCTCTCTGATCGGTTTCAACTCCCAGCAAATCCTTTGCATTTCTCTTCTCCCTCTCTGTTATCTGTATTTCAAATTCGACCTGTTTAAGCTGAGCGAGAGCCCCTGCTAAGCTTCTGTTTTTTTTTAAGTAACAGTAAGCTAAGTGGAAGATTTTCCAAAAATCCAAATTTCAATCCAAGAATCGAAACCAAGGTATCCATTACATTCCTTTTGAAATTCTAACCAATTTAGAATCAAGCAAAACCAAAATTGACCCTGTTTTGATAGAGAAAAACCGATTTAAAATTTTAAGGAAAACCATGGGTTTCATTTACCCGTGATGATCTACCCTTAAAATCGGATGGCCCTTTGAGCTTTTGAGCTCCAAACCAATCCCTATGTAAAGAGGACTCCCAGAGGAGTCCATCAAACCAGACCGAAGTGAAAAACGAATCCGGGAAGCCCTCCCTTTCTGGAATCGTATTTCAGTGTTTTTCCGCCGTCCCTGTCTGCAGTTGCAGACAGTGGAGAAGACGACTCTCGGAAGGTCCGAGAGCCGATCTTCGGACGGTCCGAGCCGTGACCCTCGGACGTTCCGAGCTTCAACCCGAAGCCCAGACCGCCCGAGGCGAGCCCAACCTCTTTCGGACGCACCGAGCCCAACTCGGAAGGACCGAGCCCAGCTTGGAAGGACCGACCTTCTCGGAAGGTCCGAGACCCAGTCTTCGGACGTTCCGAGACTTGCAGACCCACCGAGACCTCTGTTTTCTGTTCTTCCTGTTCGGATGGACTTCGGACAGACCGAGACCCAGTCTTCGGACGATCCGAAGTCAGGCCTCAAGATCCGAGGCCAGTAACTCAGTTTGGAGTGGTTCGGATGATCCGAAGCCACTGTACCCTTGTTCCGAAGTGATGATCCGAGGAACACAGTTTTAATGAATAAAATATTATTGATTACTGTTAATCTTGATTACTGATTTATTTGATGTGTTTGATTAAATGTTGTAATTTATACCCCCCCTCTGTTAATTAAAATTGTACTAACCCATTTTCCTCTTAATATTTATAATCTAAATACTATTGTATACGCTTTCAGTCCGACACTAGTCGGGAACTGAGTGATTCACTTTCAGGCCGACACTATAGTCGGGCACTGAGTGACCTCGAGGCCTACTCAAAATGTCAGCTCTGGTCCTATCCAGAAGACAACCGAGAAGTGACCCGAGGATCTAGACCTTACTCAATAAGTCAATCTGGTCACTGCCCAGAAGACAATATGAGTTTGGACTGAGCCCCTTATGTTTATTATATTATTATCTTGTGGATGAATTAAAAAGGGATAGAAACCAAGTAGGAGACTCATTTCCATTAAACCCGGATATTTTGTGGGAAAAATGCATGATTTCCAAAATTCTACGTATATGTACGTATCTGATATGTATATTGATTGCGCACTTGTATGTTGTTTGACAGAGACCGCGAAACCACACGATCACGGTGAGGGAACTTAACTCTGCAGATTTTGTAAACAGGTGTTATATTGAGCAATGAGTGGTTTCGGTTTTTGATGAACCCACTTAGGTGCCTATACAATGCACTATGGTAAGAGTGCTGTGATGATTTGATGTTACGGTGTTGACCGTATGTGTATATAAGACTGCTTCCACGTACCTGGGCTATTGAACCAATCTCGGCCATATGAGAGATGGTTTATGTCTACTGGACCATGGGCGGACCATGCTGTCGTCAGTTACTGACTCGAGGGTGTCAGTATCGGCTACGTTTAAGAGCCGGAGATGTACTTGTAAGGATGTATTTTGACCGTGTCGGGACTTAATACTGGTCTCAGTATAGTCGGCAGGCGTTACGGTGGATAATGGCAGTGATTGATAGTCTGATGGTGTTATTATCTATTTGAAATTATGCTTACTGTTATCAAGCATGTGATATTGAACTGTTGCTAACCTGTTTTACTATTTACTTAATGTGCATTGTTAATTATCCTTCACTGGGCTAGTTAGCTCACACCACTCACCTTTCAGGCAACGAACCCGAGGAGGAGGACCCTCTCTTTCAGGCTTAGGACGTTTAAGCTGAAGCAGTGCCTTGGGATTCCCCCGGAGGGGAATGCCCTGATCTTGCTGTTGGTTCTTAGAACCGTTGTTTTTGTATTAAGTACCGGATGTGGTACTTAATTTACGTTGTAATCGGCTATGTTGCCAATTGAGACAATGTTATGATTAATTAATGATGTTTGATTTTGATTATGTCATGTGTTGATGATTGTTTATGCCTGGGTTTTTGGAGGCAGGCATATGGTACATGTTTGAGTTCACTTAATGGGCTGATGTGTAACCGCTGGGCCTAACTGTTGATCCGGCCCAGTAAAAGTGCTTGTAGTTTAGCTTACTTACCTTTCAAAAAAAAAAAAAAATTAGTCGCGTTCCGGGCCCACTGGTCGGGTCGGGGCGTGACAGTTGAGATTTAATAATTTTATTTGATAAATAAATCTTTCACATGACATTTTGTTAACTTTACTTATAATACGATCAACCTCATTTAATCATTCATCATTTAATATAAATATAAGAAAATACATCACAAAAAGTGCACTTTCCATATCAAATTAAAAATACATAAAATGGGATTACAGTGATCTCCTTCAACATAAAATCCTTTACATGCTGTTTTTTCCTTCACAAAAGTCTCTATAACTCGTCAACGAGGGAAAATAGTATATATATATATATATATATATATATATATTATTTGATTTATTGTATTATAAATATTTATTGACTAATTATTATTTTTTAATCTTTTATACATTATTTATGAATGAGGCTAAGACTCTCTACATAGATTCTTTATAAAATAGACCATGATTGAAAAGTAATTGCATAGATAAGAACAATATAAAGTTTCATTATTACTTCATATTCTAAATCATAGAATATTGATTTTTAATTTTTGATGAATATAAATTATTAATTTTAAAAAAATAGATTTAAAGAATGAGATATTTAAATGAAGATAAAACTTTTTAGACGATATATTCATGTGATTCTCTTTGCATTATATCTATCTATATTGACGGCATAGAGTTTAAAAATAAATTTTAGGTTATTAAAATTTATTATTATTATAAACACGTCTCGCCCACTCCTTTTAAATTCGTCTCTCTGAAATTTGCAGCTGAGACGACTTTCCTGTCCAAACTCAAAGCAATGGCCGAAGGAAGACTTTCTGTTGCTCCTCTGCTATTCTCCCTCTTCTTCTTCTCCTTCCTCCTCTCTCCTTGCCATGCCAGTCGCAGAATCTGCATAGTAGGTAGTGGAATTGCAGGTTCGTCCGTGGCCCACTTCCTAAATGCCTACTCGTCCCTCCCCAGTCTCAACCACATCTCCATTTTCGAAAAACGCGGCAACGTCGGTGGCCGGATGGCAACGGTCCAAATTGGAGGAGAAAGATTCGAGGCCGGAGCCAGCATCATCCACCCCAAGAACTACCACGCTCTCAACTTCACGTCGCTGCTTAATCTCCGCAAAAGGACTGAATCAAACGACAGCGATTCGTCGTCTTGGTTCGGCCTCTGGGATGGGGCCCACTTCGTGTTCAAGACTCTTCCCCCTCCTTCTTCCCAATCGTTTGTGCCTTCCTTCTTTGGAAAGATCGTGTCTTTGATAAACAATCTTCTCGTGTTCCGCAGATATGGCTTCTCCCTTTTGAAGATGGAACGCTTTGTGGATGTATGTTCCAATGTTAATAACTCTATCTCTCTCTCTCTCTCTGTAATTTTCATGGAATTTTATTTCTAAACCTATTGGGCGTGGCTAAGAAATGAAATTCCAAGGAAATGGCTTTGGATAAACATGCAACACAAAAAAATGAAAGAAAAGGTTATCCAATATTTCAAATTAAGTAATGATCTGACCATTGATTTTTGTACATTTGAATATTGTAAATTTATCCCTTTTTTAAACGGGGGAGAAGTACCTGCTTCGAGTGTACTCACCCATTTCACACAAAATGCAGCGCAGAAATGTTCTATGTTCTTTTAATAGATGACTCGTGGTTGACTTGCGTTTGAATATATTTTACTGAAAATAACTGTTTTTTTTTTTTTTTGTAATTTGAAGAGTTTGACTAGTGATTGATGAACTTGGATATCGATAATTTGAGACACAAAAGTTGTTTTTTCACCTATTGAATGGTGCAATTATAAAAAATTGACAAAGTAGGTGTTTCAATTTATGAAGAATGACTGTGTTCCATTCTCCAAGTTGACTTTTATTATTACAAAGTATTATTTTTACCTGCATCCAAAATCGAAATGGTTTTTTTGGAATTTCATTTCTTCACGTTATTGTATGTAGCTAGGAAATGAAATTCTATGAAAATGGCATTCTCTATGCAAATCCTTTTAAATTTCTCTTTGGTAAGAAGAGAGTAGTCTTTAGAGAGACAAAGGAAAGGTTGGGAAAGGAAAACTAGCTAAAACAGAAATATGTTTTAGAATTGTTATTTTTAGTAAAAGTACTCTCCCTCTCTCTCTCTCTCTCTCTCTCTCTCTCTCTCTCTCTCTCTCTCTCTCTCTCCATTTCCTCACATTGTAGGAAATGAAATTCTACAGAAATCGATTCTAGAAAGAAACCCTTTTA
Organism: Chimonanthus praecox; assembly: GCA_022113865.1. Lineage (NCBI taxonomy): Eukaryota > Viridiplantae > Streptophyta > Magnoliopsida > Laurales > Calycanthaceae > Chimonanthus > Chimonanthus praecox. The sequence continues at coordinate 9,282,707 of CM039095.1, read as the reverse complement.
AGGCTCCATTTGGATGGACATACCTGAAATTAATTAAAAAAAATCTAAAATAGAAATTGGATTAATAGGACTAGTTTTTTTAGAAGTATCACTCTTTCTATGAATCCAATTCCAGGTTCTATCGCTTGCCTTCTTGCCTTGTGAGGCATGGCTACAAAATGAAATTCCAAGGAAATGGCTTTGGATAAATAAGCCCATTAAGAGCCTGTCTCTACCCTGAAATTCTTAGATGAGGGGCTGTAGAACTTACAAAATTCTCCAAAGAATTCTGAATGATAAAACCAACGGCACCATTTGTTTTACTTGTTTTGCAGAAAACAGTGGGAAATTTCTTGCGTTACTATGAGGGTTTTGAGACTCGCCCAGTTTTCTCAACAGTGGAGGAGATGTTGAAGTGGGCAGATTTGTATGGGCTCACTAGAAGGACTCTACAAGAGGAGTTGGCTGATGCTGGGTTATCCGAGAGACTGATATCAGAACTTGTGACTGTAAGTTTTCAGCTTTCTTTCTGAATAGAAGTAGGCCTCTGCCTCATTGCTTGTTTGTTTCATTCCGCTGAACATGAATATAAGCTCCTGTATTAAAATATTATTTAATTCACATTGACCAGTTAATAGGTTTTATTAAGAGTGCTGTTGCACAATATATGGATTCTTATCTTTACCATATTGCACTTCAAGTCCAAAAGTTTATATAATCTAGAGTTGTTAAGGGATTTTGTGAATTTGTGCGTTGCAGATGTATTGTTGCATTGGATAAGTGTAACGACCCGTCCCGCTAGCATAATATTATCCGCTCTAGGCCTCACACATGGCCCGGACGACTTTCAATTGCCGAGCCAACTCATTGTTGCTCCCAAAAGGCCTCATGCTAGAAGGAGAAAGGCTACTACTTATATACCAGGGAATTTCCAATGCAACTAGCAATGTGAGACTTTTTGGGGCAGGGTATTACAATCTACCCCCTTTAAAGCCAGAGCTGTCCCCGGCTCTGTACACACAACAACTAAGCCCACACCCTCAGGCAGAGAGTTGAACCATGCTCTGATACCATTTATAACGACTTGTCCCGCTAGCATGATATTGTCTACTCTGGGCCTCACACAATGCCTGCACGACTTTCAATTGGCTAGCCAACCCATTGTTGCTCCTAAAAGGCCTCATGCTATAAGGAGGAAGGCTACCACTTATATACTAAGGAATTTCCAATGCAATTAGTAATGTGAGATTTTTTGGGGCAGGGTATTACAATAAGCATTCCCATGGCTTTTCATTCAGGACATGTTATTTTATGTGTCTACAAAACACGTGTGCAGAGGCAGAAAGTGTCTCCTCTGTTTTTTCACCAAATTGTGATTTGGGTATAAGTGTTTCAATGTGCATTATGTGAACTTCCACATGTAGCTTAACTTGGTATCTGACCACTCATATGTAGTTTAACTTGGCATCTGACCATGTTCTTAGTTTCAATTGGTTGGAAGCAGCTTTGTTGGTAACAAACTTAAAATATGCGCTTTCAAAAGCAATTTTTTGTCAACATCAAGCAGATTTGGGATTAGATAGTGGTTTTGGGTTCAACTCCTCTCGAGCTTACCCTGATAAATGGGCTTGCGGGTGGCTTCATGTATTTGTGGGGGTTAGTCTCTACCTCAAATGCGGGTGGGAATAGCACGCGATAGTCCCAAAAAAAAAAAGGATCTTAATGACTGTTATTTACATAAAGTCTCTTACAAATCCAACCCCAACGACTACTCTCCTGTTCATTACACAAATCTGTTAAAGGTGAAGCTTCTTGTTATATTTTTGTGGTTTCGGTTGACTAAGATTGTAGCATAGCTAACCCATAAAGTATTTTAATCGCATAGCCCTTTTTGAAGATACATCATTTAAGCTTATTATCAAGATGTTTTGCTTCCTCAACACATCTGGTAGTATGGAATAGTTTGAATTGCATCTATAACCTGCCTCTGCTTGATGGGTCAATGTTAAAATGGAGATCAAGATTAGATAAACCCTGTGAAATGGAGATCAATTTTTGAGGTCAATTTTTGGTATATCACGCTAATTTATATTGACCCTTTTCACCATATCTAATCATGATCTCCATTTCACAGGAATATAAAAAAAAATTGAGGTCAAATTTTTTTAGGCATGGATTGAGGTGGTAAGGTGGGACATAATGGAATGTGGGATGATAGTGAACATGATTATCGATATGGTTGAGTGGAAAAGCAAAAGTCAAAAGGCCAACCCCATATAGATGGCTGCTGTTGCTATTGCTGATGCTGATGATGGAAGACCATTTGGCATGCTCATTTGGCTATTTGTAGCGGATAGTAGGGATTGCTTTATTTGCATAATGTTTCTCAAATTAGTCTACCGCTACAAGACCTGGTCACACTATTGCTCTCTCTCTCTCTCTCATTTTTATGAGATCACAAATTTGATAATGGGAGTGTGGTAGTCAACAAATTGTTTATACATTCGGGAAAGCCGCCACGTTGGTGATGAGATATTGAGATGCTGTCTTGCAATTTAACCACCCAAGTGTTTAACTTGAATCTCCGCTTAGCAGTTGCTCGAACTGTTTTTACTCCCATAGAAAATCCCATCTGCTGATAGGAAAGGTAAGATATTAAGATTTTAGATAAACCTTGTGAAAAATTCTACCTTTTCATTGTGGGGGTGCAGGTAGTTTATTTAATGTATGCAATGCATATCTTAAGGTAAGCATGTTGATGGATATTCACAGATTCCCTTTGTGTGGCCCTTTTTTGTGCAGATGATCACTAGAATCAACTATGGTCAAAGTGTCAGAATCAGTGGTCTGGCTGGGGCAGTTTCACTAGCTGGCTCTGATTCAGGATTATGGTCAGTTGAAGGAGGCAATTGGCAAATTCCTGCAGGTCTGATCCACTATTCAAATGCTTCACTGCATCTCCAGGAGGCCATTACTTCAATTTCATATGATGGAAGCTCATATGAGCTTAACTCTACAAAAGGAAATTCTTACAGTTGTGACATAACGGTAGTTGCTACACCACTGGATGAGTTAAACATAACCTTCACTCCCCCAATTTCTATTCCCAAGAGGAAGTTACAACATACACATGCAACATTTGTTAGGGGTCTCTTGAATCCAGTAAGCATTCACAACACTTTCCTTGATAAACTTGTTTTTCCATCCTCATTTTAATGCAGCAATGTTCCTTCTTTTTGATGCAATAAAATCATAACCATTTCCAAAAAGAGAAAAAAGGATGTTCTGGCCATTTACAATCAACACATTCTCATTTTTTACCATTCAAAAAAAGAGGAAATTTTTTCTCCACACTGCTGTGCTGACCCAAAATCCTTTTTGTTTCTTTTCTTTTCCTTTTTCTCCAATCCCTTTGTAAGGAATTATAGTGTCTTAATGATGATAGTAGAGAAAAAAGAGAAGTAGAGAAAAAGAGAAGTATAAGGTCCTAATGTATAAGGGCACACATTAGCATAACAGTCAAGGCTTAAGATTCTATCAAGGCAGCAAGGGGTCCTAGAGCAGCCATAAACTTCATACAAACTTGTCCGTGGATGATCCTTGTTATATATATATTCATTATTTTTGTGTCTTTTATCATATCTATTTAGGTACTTGGGATATATATTATATATATTCATTACCCCTTATGAAAGTGTTCCCTAGACTTTATAGAGCTGCTTTGAATCGGGATGCCCTAGTTAGTGAATACTAGCAATGGTCTCTCTCTTTTAGAAGGACCTTAAGGATTTTGAAGAGGAACTCCATTAGACCTTGGTAAGGCTCCGAGGGGTCATTCAGTTGTGGCTTGAGGAGGAAGACAAGTGGATTTGGTCCAAGGATCCATTAGGGTCTTTATCGGTAAAATCTATTCTCAAAACAATATATTCTTTAGGCCCGAAACCCTGCCCACATGTAATTTCACATGGAACAATAAAATCCCCCCTAGGATTCAGGTCTTTATGTGGCCGGCTTTGAAAAGGAAGATTTTAGTGAGACATAATCACAGAAGGAGAGGTGTCCTTTAGGAAGGAACCTTGGAAGTGTTTCCACTATGTGGGGAAGAAGACAAGACAATGGACCACTTGTTATGTATATGCCGGTTCACGGGGGACATTTGGTGTTGTTTCCTGAACCTATTGGGTCTTGGGGAGTGGCGTGGAGGAGGTTGTTTCAAAGTGGTCTGGGGACCCCTTTAGAGGTAGGTACAAGGTGGTCTGGAGACTGGTTCCAGCTCCTATCCTTTGGGAAGTTTGGAAGGAGAGGAATGAGAGAATTTTTGAAGGTAAGGTGGGGCTTATAATAGAAGTTTTTGAAAAGGCTAAGTAGCAGTTGATAGGATGGCTATCTGTTTGTTGGTCTATCACTAGAAGATTTCTATCTTCCATGGGAAGGGTGCACGAGGGGGATTAGCAAGGATAGGAAACCTAAGATGCGGTGGTTAACATCACAACACGGTTCGTGTAAATTTAACGTGGATGGGGCAGCGAAAGGAAAACTTGGCCCGACAGGGATGGGGGGAGTAATCCATGACGATAGGGGTAGGATGATATTGACATTCTATGAGCGTTTAGGGATTATGGAATCAAATGAGGCGTAACTGAGAACAATTAGGAGTGCCATTTAGATTTGGTCTAGGTTTGGGAATCGTAACCTCATTTTTGAAGGTGACTCTACTAATGCTATCTACTGAGCTAGTAGTAGGAAGGCCCTCTTGTGGAACTTGGTAAACATTGTTAGGGACATTAGGAGGTTGAGTAGGTAGGGAGGAATCACCTTCGCACATATAGCTATTGTTGCAGACATCCTAGCGAAGGTTGGAGTACAGAAGCAGAGATCGACAGTGGTGCTGTTATGATTTCAGGCGATTTTGGGTGTATGGGGTTATTTATTCTTATTGTTACTTATGCTTACTGTGGAGCATTGTATATATAAGCTCTATTTGCTCAACTTCTCTGTGTTCTTCTTGTAGCTTGTCTTACTCTCTTATACTAGGCATTTTCTCTTCTGTACTCTCTTATGTGAATTAATGAAGTTATTTGTCACTGTTTAAAAAAAAAAAATTGTCTTATAACATCACTAATAACAAAATATAATGTGATTCATCCAAAGCACAAAAAATTAAAATGTATTGGCAATGTGGCTTGAAACATATTAGTAGATACATATTTCAAAGATAACACAAATATGTTATGTTTATTCAAATTTCTAATTTAAGTATTATTAGCTAATAATACATACAACTAGAATATCTAATTACTGTTATAGAAAAAGGGCTTATAATAGAAAAAAGGGGCTTATAATAGATTTTTTTTCCGAAAAGAAGCAGACCCTGTTAAAGTGAGCTGACCTTGAGAGTTAGGTGAGATGCAAATAGATTTAAACTCAGGAACCTGGGCGATGGCTTAGGCACAACTGAGTGTGCTATTGTGCTTGTTAGTGACCTGACTCAACCTTTACATACAAGTGGGTCCAAGCTTTACTTATTCACATTGTTGACACAGTGGGGCCTCATGTCTGAGTGTCAAAGCATCACTATGGAGATCCAAGAAGTTGAACCTTGTCAGTTTACCCTTCCTGAGCGCTGCAAAACCTTACTCATTCCCGTCTTCAGAAGGCGAGATAGTATTTTTCTTGGACGATTTAATCTGAGGGGCATCCCATCCATGGAAAGGCCACTGGTTTGACAACCCAGCATCAAAATATGTACTCACTTTGTATAAACGTTGTGTCTGTGCACCAAATATGCTTTGTTTTTCATGGTGATTGTGACATCCCATTGCTATGATAGTTTTTGGCCTTTAATTTGCTCTGCCTAGAGACGTTCTACGCATGACATCACACACGTTATTTCTTGATGTTGAAGCCCCCTTCAATAGTTAACATGTCAATGTTGATGTTATTGTTAACTTTTTTTTTAATCAATTCCAAGGCATACTTCGGCCTAAATTCTGCATTGGAAATTCCTGAACTTGTGGGCACAATTGAAGCTCCTGCTCTTCCATTTTCGAGCATCTCCATTCTTAAGAAATACAGTGAAGAGGACATGACATATAAGGTTTTCTCTCGAGCCCAAATGGAAGATGGATTACTGGATCAGATATTCAGGTGAACATTATAAAGTTTATTTCTATGCCTTACGAATATCACCAATTGCTAACATAATATTTTGTAATGCTTGACAGTGTTAGGAAGGAAACTATTCGAATAAATTGGCCTGCATACCCTCATTATGAGGCTCCGGAAGCATTTGCACCATTTTTGCTGGATGGGCTGCATTTATACTACATAAATGCCTTTGAGAATGCAGCGAGTACTATAGAGACGAGCACTGTTGCAGCTGAAAACGTTGCCCGACTCATCCTGTCAAGGATTTCTTTCGATCCACCTCTAGATATGCCACCTTTGGATAGTTTTATTTCTCACGAAAAGATGAATTTGAATCCTGAACTTCGATAATGTCGTCAGCAAGCATGGGAATCTCAGTTTCAAGATGGCAAGATTGCATCCAACTGTGAGTTGTTGAAACAACTTTTAAATGAATCTGTTCATCCTATCTGTTGTAGATTTCATGACAACCTTTACTTACACTTTACAGTCTCAAAATAAAGTGAACCTTACCTTTCAAAAAAAAAAGTGAACCTTGTTGGCTGTATGGGCTCTACTTTATGTATATGGTTAAGAGAGTTAATTGGCAGAGGCTGTTGACTTGTATCAGGTTTTAGACTATTAATGCTAATTGTCTATGTAATAACTTGCATTATGGTCAAATGGAAGTTATTGTACGGGTTTAAATGCAATTGAGAAATATTGGATGGTTTAAAACTCATTTCTAACAAGCCTGAGTGAGATTTTTGTCTTGGGCATGTGGTCGAGACTTGATTAATTTTTTTTGCCTGCAACTGCATAATATGAAAAACTGATGCAGATGTGTGCACACATCATCTTCCTCCTCGCCTCTCACGACACAGGGAACTTCTTTTTACCTCCTTAACAGGACTTGATGAATCTGACTCATGACGAAAAAAAGGAAAAAGGAAAAAAAAAATGTGTTTATCTTGTTTGAGACCTTTGCGTTGTTTGCCCTTTCTGCATACTGTTCATTTTTCAGTTTCTTCATACTGTTCATTTTTCAGTTTCTTGTTTGTCTCTTCATCTATTAATATATATGAACTATTTAAAAAACGAAAAAATAAAACTAAACTCAGGGCAAGTTTAATCTTTAAATTTCAAACCATGCTCCCAGCTAATTTCACCAAGCAGCCAAGGTCTCTCCTTACTAAAAGGGTGGAGCCACTTGCAGATGAAGCTGGATAAACCCATGAATCCTGGTGTTTTTTACCTCATAATGGTGAATATGTTTTCCACTATTTTGAGAGACGTTCTCCGTTTCCTCAATGTATAGGTTCCATTGTGATTTTCAACATTAGACGGCTAAAAAATAAGACATCCCACTCACCTCAGAACTCGACCTGACTCAGTTTGAGTTACCTGACTGGTCAGGTCACGGATTGAGCAAACCTTTTGAGTCTGGTAATGGCCAATATACTGCACCAGACTTGGGGGCCTTATTCAACATAGGTTATCTATTGGGTTTTAAAACTGGTTTCTACAATGATTTCTACTATCGGGCAGTCTTCTACTTTTTTTTTTTTTTAGGAACAAAAAATTGATAATTCCTTGTGCATGCAGTTACATATGTACGAAAAAAAGGCATTTTTTCGCAGAATGTGTACAATGAAACACATTGAATTAGCTTTTATCTGTAGTATATGGATTCACTCCTTTTCCAAAACCAGGAGTAAATAATTGATCTGTCCAGCTAAATTTGTACTTACAATTCAAATCAAAGGACAAGTTTGTTTGTCTTTTGGATAATATTTTATCCCCACCTTATATGAGGCGAGACTAATCTAATGGATACACAAAACCACCTACAAATCTCAGGTAAATCACGAAAGAGTTGAACCCACACCTAAAGTCTAATTCTAGAAGTTTAGACCGAGTTATATGTGCAAGTTAAAAGACATTCGGAAATGCACACAACTCCAGCCTCCTTTCTTTGATTATACCCATCCTTGCATGTGCTTCAGATTTCCATCTTGTATCAGTACCTTCTGAACATACTTCTTATGCACACAAAGCACAAGGTCTTCAACAATGTCTTGTATTTTCTCCAGCCTGTAAAATACTTACCGATCACTGCTCTGTAACTAGGCCTAAGTTTCACCACCTTACAGTACTCGGCTATTTTTGGCCGACAGCAGCTGATGTACTCATCTTCCAGATTCAGAAGTGCTATACGTGCCAGCACTGGAATAAACATAGCATCTGCCACAGTGAACTCATCCCCAGCCAGATACTTTGTTTCATTCAACTGCATCTCTGCTTCGTCAAGAAGCCTGCCTAGCTGTTCCTCGCTCTCCTTCAAAACATTTGGGTCTTTCAACTTGTCCTCTGTTTCGTATGCATCCTTGAGTTTCAGGTGGTAAACACTGGCAAGATCAGGTGATTCAGCCATCCGGGCGATGACAACCCGCCTCACAAATCTAGAAACAAAAAGCCGGTACTTCTCAGGAACATGCGAGAGAGTAAAGATCTTGGAGCTCCAACCTTGTATCTTATGCATCCATTCCATAACTTCAGTGCGGTCAACAGAAGCATTTGTGTTACCTCTTGAAGCAACAGCAACTCTGTCAATATACCTGTTAAAAGAACAGTGTTTGAGAATTGAGATTACAAAAAATGAAGAAGACCAATAGTTATAAGGTTGTAATAATTACTCGATGATGTCAATTGTCTCATAGATAATGTGGGAACCATTTTGGAAGACAGGAAGCTTCGCAGTCGGGTTCATACGGAAGAATGAGGAGTCCATGTTCTTGCCTGTAAGAGGATTCACATGGTTTGATGTGTAGTCAATGCCTTTCTCCTCCAATGTAAGCCGGACCTTCTGGCTGTCTAAGGAGTATGGGTGATGATAAAGCTGCATGGTTTTCTCAACATCAGCTTCCTCAGATTCTATCAATTGTGTAATGATTTAGAGTGATTGCAAAGCAGCTTTGCTATTTCTCAAGCAGGAAGTCAAGCTTTATGAAGAGAAGAATGAGACTTTAACCTGATTAACAATAAAAATGGTCATTCATATTTTGGTTGAGGATAATATGTTGAAGTCATTCAACTAAATACATAACCTTACACATCCATGTTTCTGTCATATTAAAGTGAGGCAAGACATGAAAAGGACAAGTTGAAATGTGGACAGATAATAAAACAAAATTCCAGATTATGAGTCGATAAATGAAATCAAGGCAACAATGCTATCACATGAGAATAATTATTTATGAAATATAAATTCAAATCTTGACTCCTTCCTCAATTATCAAGGGAATCAGATAACAAGAACTCGTGCAGACTCGCTCAACCCAGTTTGTAGAGATCCTGCCAAGCAGCACCCAAAACTGCTATGACTTTGTAATAACTCAGGGAGACTTAGCTGCCTTTTGCCAAGAGTCAGCTTAGCATAGACCCAATCAAGACTCAAAGATCAGTAAAACACACAAAATTTGGTAAGGCTTAGTTATGTTTTGTTGATCATCATGTTTAGATAGGCCTGGGTGGAAAAGTAGAACTAAGATTATAGATGGGATAAGGTTTTAATGATGATTTTTTTTTTTTTTTATTTCTATATTTTACTAATGACATTGCAATAGTAGACACTTCTCCAATATTTTTTTCCTTGCATATTTCCTTTTCTTTAAGCAACAAGATAATTATGGGTATTTCCATCTGCATAAGCACTTCATATACGGTACACCTTCACAATTTTTCATATCTGCAAAAATAATGACATTGCAGTTCAAAGAAAATATTTCCTTGCAAGATTGCTAATCCTTTTCTAATTTGAAAGAAGGATAGTCAACAATTTAATGCCACATATTCGACCATGTCTGCATACATGTGATGAGAAACTAAGGCGATGTAATGAAATTCAGAAGCAAAAACCAGTAAGTAGTCAATAATGACCTTCAATTGGACTACTAGCAACATCCAATTGCCTCAAGACTTCCATGCCACAGTCTGCATGCCACTTATATGCTTGAAACAGTTGCAAAATTGAAATTAAATATATACAATCTAAACCAAATTCTTAAAAATAATATCTTCCAAAAACATCTCTAAAATTGGATAAAAATCCCATATAAATTGGTAAATATGCACTATGTGCAACCCAGTCGAAATCTACCAATTCTCCCTCGAAAGGTCCACTTTGGTCATCTTACATGGTCATTGTCATTATCAAAGTAGCCATTTATCATCTATATTGGTCGGCTTTCTCAGTTCTTTTCTTCAATTTTATCCTATAAAAAACTAAATACCCAAATTCTGAGAATGAAAGTACGAAGATGATAATAACAGTTACAATAGTAGCAGCAGCACAGAAAAGGAAAAAGAACAAAAGAACATTTAAGATGGGGGTACAGTCATATCAATTTAAGGCAATTGTATTTCTAGAAAGGATACAAGTGAACAACAGAAACGCAGTCAAAGAAGGGAACCATACAAACCCAGATCCATGGGGTCTAAATTCAACAAATCCAAACACAGAAAACACATGAAAGAAAGCCATTCAAAGTTCCAACATTGAGCAGAAGAAGAATAAAGAGAAGAAAGAGATTTGACTCACCGGAGTTTTCGTCCTCACTTGCTTTCTCTTTCTGGGATTTGGGGTTTGGGCGAGAGAAAGAGAGAGATTCTACGCTAGTCTTTCAGGGTCTAGAAAACGCATGTTACTGTGCAACTCCTTGTCGTTCTATATTGAGTGGGTGAGAGAGAGACAACAGAGAAGGAAGAATGCGAAAAGTATTTAATATTGATGCGGGTGTATGGAAGTTTCTGTAAATTGCAAAACACACCCAGAAAGTATCACCTCATTTTATATTTTTACTCATTAAATTTTAACAGGAGTCATACAATTAAGTTTTATTCTAATATATTTTAATATTTTTAGAAAAATTGGAAGTTATAGTATATGAGAAAATTTTACAATTTTACAATACACTTCTTTTAAAAGTATTATTATAATTTAAATACATGATTATTTAAAATGGTGTGGCTGATTTTCTTATAAAAAATGAGATAAAAAATTCGGTGTTCGAAGGTTTTTGTATTTGATAAACGAGATCTTGAGTGCACTACTTGTTTTTTTGTTGGGTTACGACTTATAGCAGCTTTTTCAATATTTTTCGTTCTCTGATATAACCTTTTAGACCTCTTTTATTTTTGTTTTATACTTTCTGTCTTAAATTTTTTTTTGTTACCACTCAAAAAATACATAATTATTTAATTTACGCTAAAACTCCTTTAAGTGAACTAATTCTTATGGAATTAGTCTTTATCATTTGAATCGAGGTGTTCATATGCTCTTAAAGATTAGTCAGGTAAAACATCGTATGGATGAGATGGTTAGACACTAAAAGAATGCATAATTATTTATTCATTTATATAAATTTAAATAAATACAGCTTGAATTGGAAATAAAAAAGAGGTGAAGAGGTTTCTCTTCAAATGTTTTGTGATTGATTGATTGATAATGAGTGAGCATCAGGCTAGTGCATGGTGCTTCATACTTTCTCTTTCTCAAATTAGTTGTTTTATATGGATTTTGGAATTATCTTAAAATAGTTGTCTCATTTATATTAGAGTAGTATAAAGTATCTTAAAAATGGATGAGATTACATGGAGTGTTAGCCTCATTAGAGAGTTCCTTAAAAAATACAAATATTTCAAATGAGACAACTAAAATGGGACAGAAGGAGTACTATATTTCTTATGTATATTGATTGGTGTAAGATTGATAATTTGATATATTAAGAATATTACATTAATTTATAGACAATTTATTAAATATTGACCGATATTTAAGACATTGACCGTTGTGTTTTCCGTTTCATGGACGGCTCAGATCTTGTTGCTGTTTGATCCTAAAACCATCCTAGGGCCACCATTTTTGACAATATGGGTTATTTGTAAGTGGCTGAAAGGGACTTTTGGGTGCGAATCAGTCCCTCATTTAGAATACACGAAAGAAAAAATGCCAACTAAAAAGTTTGAAACTTTCAATAGAAAAACAGAACTTTATTGAAACAGATTTATAACTTTTGGAGAACGTTCATCTAACGAAAGGAAGGCTTTGGTTATTTTATAAAGTAATGAAGTTTGGTTATTTTTTCAATAATAATAAATATCAGATTTATAGATTTTTAGTATATATTTTTTTTAATGATCAAAGTGTCTATTTGAATTCAATTCCACACACACTTAGAAAACAACTATGGACAATAACTCAAAAAAGTGTAAAGTGTGAATCAAATATAAGACCTCCTTTCATTAGAAGAATTTGTTGACGGTCAAATCAACCCCGACAGACAATTTAAGCACTTCTAATATAGATTTACTTAAATGTTTAAAGTTGTAGTCTCAAAGCTATGAACTTACGTTCTACGGGTAAAAAATAGGTAGCCGGTCTATAAAAAAATGTTAAATATGAATATTACTACTGGCTTGAAATTGATGAAAATATAAAATAAATGATATTAGTGATGATGATGGGATTTGTATTTTTTTATAGAAATTACTGCATTGCCCTTTTTTTTCAGCATGGTCCGAACATGAGATATACCATCGGATTATTTACATGATTATTCATGCATAAATTATTTAAATAATAAAATCTCTTTTAAAATTTTAAAGTTATTTTATAAACACTGTGTATTTTCAAAATTCACAATTTCTCAAATTGAATATCTGGAATAATTACGATAACTTGATAAAAATATTTTAAGAATTCAAGGTTTTTACACTCCTAAATACTTAAAATATAGTATTTTACAAATAAGGATATCCTTCGGCTGCACCGAAAACTCATTTGAGAGTGTCAAAAGACCTTGAAATCTTAAAGTATTTTTATCAGGTTATCGTAATTAGTCCGGATATTCAATTTAAGAAAATTTAAAAATACACAGTGCTTAAAAAATAACTTTAAAGTTTTAAAGAAGATTTTATTATTTAACTAATGAACTATGTATTACTGAGCATCGGCAACATAGACCGTTATTTTTTAAGTACTGGATATTTTCAAAATTTCTCAAATTGAATATCCGGATTAATTACGATAACCTGATAAAAATACTTTAAAACTTCAAGGTCTTTTGACACTCCCAAATGTAACTCTTATTTGTAAAATATTGTGTTTTAAGTATTTGAGAGTGTCAAAAGACCTTGAAGTCTTAAAGTATTTTTATCAGGTTATCGTAATTAATCTGGATATTTAATTTGAGAAATTTTGGAAATACAAAGTGCTAAAGAAAAACTTTAAAATTTTAAAGAAGATTTTATTATTTAAATAATACAGTATTAGTTTAAATGGTCTGAACAACAGAAAAATATTTTTATCTCACGCCGGCGTGGAAGGGCAACGTGTTATTTTCTACCAAAACGCAAATCCCGTTTTTGCATAAAGATTTTTCCCGGTTGAGTTTGATAAGAATTTATTTATCAGACTTTGATCTAGCTCAAATGAGTCTATCCTATGTTTATCATGAAGATGGCCCCATAGTTGAATTTTTAGAAAACAAATTCCAATTATCACTAGGAAAAAGCGTTTTTTTTTTGAAATATATAATAAAATTAATATTTTTTCTCCCAGGAATGACTCGTTTGGAACACCAACATGATAGCTATTAATACAAATTTTAATAATTTGATAGATGACATTTTCTCTTATAAATAAAAAAATGTATTCTCTAGATCTATTATATAAAAATTATATTTTCTTGATATAAATCTATAAAAATAGGTGGACAAACTTTAGATTTTTTTTAATATAAAATTTTCATTTTCAAAATTGCCTCTTACATAGTATGGGTTAAAATTTTGTTTTGAACACGTTTAGAGATTTTTATTTAATATAATAAATAGATATCAGAATATAACACTTATTAATCTATTGATAAAATTTGAACTTTCAGCAACTTTGTCATTGCAAATGCACTAATTAATTTTTTATTTTTAACGTCTGAAATATCATGTATTGTTAATTTTATTTTATACATTATAATTTATTATATTTTGCAATTTTTAATTTTAATAGAATGAAAATTAATTAAATAACTCTTTTTAAAAATTTAAACAACAAAAATACAACTAAATTCACTCTTATAAAATATTTTCGTCATTTAACCTGACGTGGCGTGATCCAGTTGGTCGACCTTTTCTCTCTGTCCTCCTCTCGCTCTCTCTTTCCCGACTTCTCTGATAAAATTGGGTACATATCGGTGGTAGCCTCAACAGCGTGTGTGGTAGCCTTAACAGCGTGTGAAGTCATCTAATTAAATTTTTTAACTTCAACAAATAAAGTTGAAAAAATTGAAAATTGCAGTAAGGCACGTTAGAACTTTAGTTCGGAATTAAAGTTTTTAATTTTGAAGAAATTACATGTTTTAAGAAATTTAAAGATGTTTTAACGGGACATTAGAGTTGTGATAAGTTATAATAAATAAATGTATATTTTAGTTTTGTTATTTAAAAAAAAAACCTTAATTAATACTTTTTATGTTAAGGCTTAATATTAATGTTATTTTTTAAAGACAATCATATAGTTATTATCCTATTAAAAAATCGTGGGTATAGAATATTGAGCCTTTAAAGGGCCAAAGATTTCCGCTTCATATTTATGCCATGCCAACCACAACTTCTTAAAAAATAATAATAATAATATACATATACATATACATATATACATGTTGATAAAGGTATGATTTGGGTTGGGCCTATTCCAAGTTAAACATGAAAAAACTTGAAAAAGTTCAGGTTTAGATTAACTCAAATTTGATCGGGTTTCATTTACAAGCAAAAAATGTCGCATGTCCAAATTTGAATTTGGTTTGGGCCAGACATAGTTAAGAAACTTATGTTAACCCCAAAATTTTGAGTTCAAGCCATAATTTATGTACACCTAATTTTCTCTAGTACATATTGTGCACAGTAATATTTAATTTAATTTAATAAAAAAAAGTACAATTAAACATATTTTGGGCTAAAGTAACCTGAGCCCAGATAAACCTGTATATGTATTTTGGGGTTCAAAATCAGACTCAGGCCTTAGAAATACAAATGTATCCAGGCACAGGCTTTAACAAAACAGGTCAACTCGGCCCAAATGCTGGGCTTTGGCCCTGAACTTAGAAAGTGGGCCCATGCTCAGGTTGGCCCAAAACCTAGCTAGCCCCCCCGCATTGCAACCCCACGTGTGGGAATGTGTCCCCACCCTTTATATTTGCAAAAATGTTTCTAACGCATTGAATCAAATGCTGGCAATGTAAGGAGGGTGTTCATTAAAATGTATTTTGTTCTTTAAAATTAAACATTTTAAATTTTTGTTATCAAAGTCATATCTACTCTTTTTTGGTCAATTATCTTTAAATTTTTATTGCAAATGCTAAATCAAATTCAAGCCCACTCGTTAATCAAGTTCAAGTTCAAATTTGATATACTCCCTCTGCCCTAAATTAGTTGTCCTATTTGGATTTTAGAATTGTCTCAAAATAGTTGTCTCATTTGTATTGGAGTAGTATAAAATGTGTTGAAAATAAATGAGATCACATGGAGTACTAGCCTTATATAGAGATTCCTTAAAAAACACAAATATTTCAAATGAGACAAATAAAATGGGAGGGAGGGAGTATCATTCAGTTAAGAATTAGTTTTTCAACTCTAAATTTAAAATCCTAAACTCTATACTCTCCATTTCTCGCTCGTTGGAGTTTCTTGATTTGATATTCATTTAGTTAAGCCAAAATCTAGTTATATTTTTAAACCTATTTATTTCAAACTATTTAGAGCATGTTTATTCATACAAGTGAATTTCTAATACCTTTCTTTATATGTTTAGAACAATTTTGATAATAAACATTTTCTAAAAAAAAAAAAAAGGACATTGATTCTTTAAAAAATCATTTTAA
Source organism: Chimonanthus praecox (assembly GCA_022113865.1). Classification (NCBI taxonomy): domain Eukaryota; kingdom Viridiplantae; phylum Streptophyta; class Magnoliopsida; order Laurales; family Calycanthaceae; genus Chimonanthus; species Chimonanthus praecox. The sequence goes on along the minus strand of CM039095.1, from coordinate 9,266,667 downwards.
AATGAGATAAATAGGAGTGAGTATTTATTGTGAGTTTAAAAGGTCATTCTAAATCTCTATAATACAAACATGTAGCAACTTCTAAGTAATATGCAGTTCCAAATTCGATGGTAGAATAAGAACTGGTCAGAGAAACTCAAACAATAAACATGCAAAATCTTAATGTAGAACATATTTTGTGATCCACTGTGCATATTAAACAAAATATACTTCATGCACTTGTATATAAATTTTATGTTTGAAAATTATTTTTCTTATAAAAGCTCTCAAAAAATGGATGAATGAATTTGAAAGCAATTAAAATAAATAATTTTAAACTTTGTTTTTTGAATTAACGTATGGAAGACTCACACACATTCATACTAAAACCCTCATGGATGAATCCACTACCCGTGAGACTACTATAATTAGACTGTAGAGGTTCAAACTCGCAACCTCCCATTGCAAGAGGCAACGAGTTGAACTACACCATGTTCAAACATGACCCTCTGTTGATTCACAAACTGAATACTAGTACATTAAATATGTAAATCTTAACAGCACATTTCATTCAAAAATTGGAATAATTAGTGGCTTCCAAAGTTCCACGTCATGGTGTCAATTAGTAAAAAATTAAATTCCTACTTCGTGTTTCGAAGTTTATGATTGTGTTGATGATATACTTAATCCTTTACATTGTCTATCTTTATATAAAAGAAATTCATTAAGACAACCATTAACTGAACGATTATTGTTTGTTCATTAAATTATTTTGATTTGCTAACACAAGTCAAAAGAAAGAGAGAGAGAGAGATTTGATTTGTTGTTTGAAAGATTTGACCAATCTTTATTAAATTAGTATTGAAAAATAGAAAATTTTATGTAAAAAGACTAAAATGTAGAAAAGAAATATTAAGATTGGATTTGCTCGAGTTAGAAAGACTTTGTCCAATCTTATCTAATTATTATCTAAAAATAGAAAAAAATAATTCAATAATTAAATTTGGTGAATCTGAAAATTTTAGTCCATTATTTTTATGATAGTATCTTAAAATAAAAAAATAAAAAAATTATAAAGTGGATAAAGAATGATCTACCATTAATTAGAGCATGATAATGCAGTAGTAGTGTTAAAAGGCGACAGACTAAGCGCTGCTTTCCATTGAAGCGATTCGTACTTGGTATCAAGGTAAAAATACCGGCTTTTAAGCACCATATTATATCGGTTGTATCGGCCGTACATACTATTTTTTGACCGATATATCGATCTGATATTGGCCGATATGATTAATATCAGTCTTTTTTTTTTAAAAAAAATCAAAACGGTGATCGGGCCAAGTCGATATCTCAGCCGATATCGGACCAATATCGGCTGATATTTACGTTTTCAAATTTTTTTAAAAAAATCCAACTTCCTTTTGGATTATTTATTTATTTTTTAATTCAAATAAAATAAAATAATAAAAAAATACCAATATTTAAAAAAGAAAACAAAAGAGGACCAAATTTTGCACCCTTGCTTGGTACGTTTGGTCTAATACCAACCCGATCTGACATAAAATAAATACGAGTCAAGTTGGGTCGAAGAGTCTTGGGATTTGAATGTGACCCAATTTGAATTAGAAAACACCATATCCCATTCGAAGTTCAGAAGTTCTTGTCCATTGTCTCCATATCTCATAGTTCAATGCCTTTCATGAAAGGAAAACCTTTAAACTTTCATTTTTATAAAAAATAATTTTTATCTTACAGTTCAATCTTTTAATTTTATAGACATTTGGTTGGATAAGTCAGTAAAAAATTTAAATCAAATAAAAATATAATCATTATTTATAACAAGTGAATAAAAAATGGCAAAATTCAATAGTTTTGTCGGTTTGTTCAAGTTTAAAGTGTAAAATATGGACGATCCTGTTATATCGGTTGATATTTGGCCAATATTTTTCACTCTTTTATGATTTTTTTTAGTTTTTCATCAAAATCAAATAATTACAAAAAATCGTAAAAATCAATTAGAATTATGGATCCCTAACCCTATCATCATTAGCATTATTATTTTGTAGCTCACCGTCTATGTGATTATATGTATATAATACATAAATAAGCCCCAGTTTTACATGTCCCTCCTATCCTATCAGCAGAGCTTAGGTTTATGGATGGTATTATGTAGAAGAAACCACAAATTAGCTGTGACCTGAAAGGGTTGCAAGTTGGTGCTCGGCTGAAGGGGTGGGTGAAGATCTGCCAGTTGAAAAACTCCTTCGTTGCTTTAATTCCGAAGAGAGAGGGGCCTGCTAATCTTGCCCCTTATCGACCTATTAGTCTCGTAGGTAGCATCTACAAATTGTTGGCTAAAGTGCTAGCTGATAGGTTGAAGAAAGTGTTGCCAGAGGTAATTGGGGATAAGCAGGGGGGCCTTTATTGAAAAGAGGCAAATTTTGGATGGTATCTTGATTGCAAATGAAATGGTTCACTTGAGGAAGAGAGAAAGAAAACTGGGCTTATTGTTTAAAAATGATATGCAAAAGGCATACGACTGTGTGGACTAGTCATTCGTGGGGTATTTGTTTGAGAGGATGGGCTTCGGGAGCAAATAGAGGCGATGGATGAAGGCTTACGTGGAGGATACAAAATACTCTATTTTAGTTAATGGCTCACCCACCTCACCAATCGAAGCTAATAGAGGCTTGAGACAAGGGGATCCACTTTCGCCCTTCATCTTTACAATGGTTGGAGAAAGTCTAAACAGATTGGTGTTGAAAGCTAGGGACATGGCTATAGTCAAAGGTTTTGAGGTTTGCCATGGTGGTCCAGTTTTGACCCACCTACAATTTGCTGATGATACCTTTTCTTCTGCGATCATAACAGAGAGGAGGTGTTGGGATTTTGAGTGATTTTGAGATGCTTTGAATTGGTTTCTGGGCTTCGGATTAACTTAGGCAAGAGCACCTTAATAGGAGTGGGATTGGATGGTTCGGAGGTCAGAGAATGGGCTAATGCAGTGGGCTGTGGTGAGGATAAGTTGCCCTTTATGTATCTTGGGCTTCCGGTGGGGTGCAACTCTAGACTCAAGAAGTTTTGGTCTCCAGTCATAGAAAAAATAAAAAGAAGATTGATGGGGTGGAATAAGAAATACCTTTCGTTGGGGGTAGAGTGACTCTTATTAAATCAGTCTTAGTCAATATCCCCACTTATTTCCTATCCCTCTTCAAAATTCCTAAAGGGGTGGCCAATACAATGGAAAAACTGTTCAGAAGATTTCTTTGGGGGGATAAAGAAGAAAAAGGGAAAATTCACCTAATTGGCTGGACAGGAGTTACAACGCCTAAGGCCAAAGGTGGATTAGATATGGTTCCCATTTGGTTAAGGAATGAAGCTTTGCTTTGTAAATAGGGTTAACGTTTTGGCAACTAAATGAATGCATTGTGGGTAAGAGTTTTAAAGGCTAAGTATGGAACATCAAATGTCAATGAGTGGAGTTTAAGGGAAGAAGTAGAAAAATTGGGGTCACAAACTCTTAAAGCGTGGTGGAGGATATGTCAGGGTAGCTCAGAAGTGGGGGATCTATTCAGAAAACATTTGAGCCTCTTGGCAAAGGCAATCGGACATTTTTTTGGGAAGATGTGTGGTTAGGGGATATGCCCCAGAAGGAGAGTTTCTCAAGATTATTTAGGGCTTCTAGGAATAGGCACACTCTAGTGGGAGATTCGTTTGATCAAGGGGGGTCGTGGCTTTTTTATTTTAGGAGAAATCTTAGAGGTTTTGAGATTGATAGCTTGAATGATCTTAAAATGTTGCTCAAGGAATTTCTGATGGATTTAAATTGTGAAGATGAGCTTGTTTGGACGGAAGACTATTTTGGTCTCTTCTCAGTTAAATCCTCAATTGAGGCAATTCCCCGAGGTGTGACCGGTTTGACGGTTCCTAAGGCTATTTTATGGAAATCCCTGGCACCCCCAATAGTCCAAATGTTTGTCTGGTGTTGCATGAAGAAGAAGATCATAACTAGGGTGGAGCTTAGGAGAAGAGGTCTCTTATCGGAAGAGAGTGATGCTAAATGCCCACTTTGTGAGTTGGAGGATGAATCTATCGATCACCTTATGGTTACTTGTCCAGTGACTTGGAGACTCTGGAGTTATTTCTTGGAGCTTCTGGGTGTATCGTGGGTTTGTCCTAGTTCGTGGGAGGGGTTTTGGAGTATTGGTTACTACCTGGATTGAGAAGTAGGAAAAATATTGTTTGGAACTTGATCCCATCCGTGGTTTTGTGGTCAATTTGGAAGGAGAGGAATCTAAGGGTCGTTGAAGGGATTAAGTCGGATTGTAATGGATTTTTTCATAACGCTAACTGGAGATTGTGTTGTTGGATTTGTGCTAATAAGGAATTCAGGGATTTTAAAATCAATGACTTGTTCCAAGCATGAGAGGGTTGTTTGATGAATCGTCTGAGAAGCAAGAGGGTGCGAGCCATGTGGTCTCCTCTGATTTGTGGTGTCTTCAAGTTTAACGTTGATGGTGCTTCGAGAGGTAAACTGGGTCCGGCTGGGATCGGGGGTGTTCTTAGGCATCATTTGGGCATCATAAGAATTGTCTTTTCCGAATCTGTGGGGTCAAAGGAATCTAATGAGGCAGAACTTCTTGGTATAAGGAGAGCCTTAATCTTAGGGTCTGAATTAGGGGTGTTAAATTAGTGATTGAGAGTGACTCCTCCAAAGCTATTAAATGGGCCAAAAGGGAGAAGCATCCGCCATGGAGGCTGACTACTTTGATGAGGGAAATTAAGGGGTTCGTAGCACGAATGGAGGTCTCATTCTCTCTTGTCAGCCGCTCTGCTAATGGGGTGGCAGATTTTTTTGCAAAAAATGGTGTAGATGGAACTACCAGGGGCACTTTTCACCTTCCTGGGGGATAATTTACTTGGATCTGTGTTTTAATGTTGGGTTCATGGGGTGTAGGTTTCTTTGGCTCTTTTGAGGCCTATATCTCTTCGGCTCATCTTTGTTTTCTTACATTTGTATCTTTGTTCTATTAATGAAAATTATCACCGTTAAAAAAAAAAAGAAAAAGATAAGCTTGCGCAAGGACGACGGATTGCAGAGTCCAACGAGTAGCAAGTCGTGGCTGGTTGCTCCTGGCCAGCTGTTTCTTTGTCTTAGCCAGAAGAAGTGGAAAGAAAAGAGGAGGAAAAAAAAAAGAATAGAGAGACTAGCAGACATGAGAAAGAGAGAGAGGACACGATGATGTTTTCTTTATAATAGTAAAGATAGAAGCGAGAGCATAAAGAAAAGCAGAGTGAAAGAGGAAATTTGTCAATCTGGCATGGAGGGGTGTGACAAAATAAAGGGTGCTGATTTGAACACTGATCTCCATGCGAGAGAGAGAGAGGGGGCACGAGAAGCGAGAGCATAAGAAAAACATAGTAAAAGAGGAAATCTTGCATGGAGGGGTGTGAGAAAATAAGGGGTGTTGATTTGGACACTGATCTTTCCATGCAGAGTTTCTCTTTTACTATAAAAGGCTATCTATTTTACTTTCTATTATACCCTTACTTCCATTAGTTGTTGAGCATCAATACATTTAATGAAGGTATTTGTTGCTTGAGATAATAGAGGATGAAGTTCCATAAAATAAATATAGGAAATATAATTTCTAAAACCTAAATTATACTAACTCATACCATAGGCAATGTTACTTAAAATTGAGCATTATATACTTTATTTTAAATTTAGGGTGGCCATTTAGACACTGTGTTTTTCTGTTGGGAAATACTTTTTTTTTTAATACAGTGTGAAATTACCATTTTACCGTTCATTTTAAAAAACTGAAACCTAGTCTCATCATTCGAAGGGCAAAATGGTAATTCCACACTGTATTTTGAAAAATGGTGTCTCCTGACAGAAAAACACGGTGTCTAAATAGGCACCCTAAATTTGGCATTACATATATGGAAGCCACCTAGGAGCAATTTGGTGGGTCTATTTGAAAATCCAAACAAGTATATGATATTGAAAAGAAAAATGACTTTAATTTTCTTGTTGAAGCCTTTTTTAAAATTTTCAAAAATGAAAATGAAGGGTAAAATAGTAATTTAAAAAAAAACCATTTCAGCTCAAATTAACTCAGCCAATAGTTTTTCTAAGATTTGCAAAAGGAGGCAAAAATGCTATTACTAAATCTGAAGTGGAATTTTTTTAGTAATGATTTTGAAATATTACAATTTAAAATAAATAAATAAATATTTTTCTTGCATAATCAGTTTAGTAGTGAAAATATATCAAATTAGACATCATAAAATATTGAATTCAAAATTTCAAAAGAAAACAATAGTTTTAATTAAATTAATGTTGAGCTCTTATGTATAAGTACAAAAAACACCTTTGATGCAGGGGTCGAAATATCGGCCGATACGATATGTATCGGTTTTTGAAAACCGAACAATATCGTATCGGCCATACAAAAATATTATCGGTCGATATGGCCGATATTCGGTCCCGAATATCGGTCACCATATCGGCCGATATGCATAAATATCGGTATTTTAATTTAATTTTATTTTCTTTAAAAAAAATCGATACGGTTTTTCACGATTTTTTTGTGGTTTTTTGCGGTTTTGTAAGGTTTTTCAAGGTTTTTAATCGTTTTGAATATCGGAGGAGAAAGAAATGTTAATATCGGAGGAAAGAGAAACTTATCAGCCGATATATCAGCCGGGGTGTCTTTTTTACCCCTGCTTTGATGTTTCCTAATTTTGCCAAACATACTTATATCCAACTTCAGAAAATTCCATGTACTTGAGGGTGACAAGTGGCCAAGTGTTGGGTGGGGGGAGGGATGGGGACCATGGATTAATTTACTTATAGTCAAGAGTGATTATCAAGACTAACTAATATCATTCCATCTAAATTTAATTAAGTTATTAAATGGGTTAAATTTGAATCTAACTAAATGGATAATTAAGACCTAAATTATCAGTAGAATTCTCATATTAGATTTAGATCTAATTCAAATACTAAGATACCAATATATATATATATATATAGTTGACATTTCACATTTAGACTGACAAATTACTTGTGTAGTTTATTTTTAGAAAAGTTTCAAAATTTCATTAGAATAAATAATAATTAAGAATTAAAAAACATACATATCAGGTTCTATTTTTTTAACTGAAATAGGAGATGATGGGGGAATGAAAGGATGTTGATAAAATGAAGAGAAATCACTCAATTGTTTTTTTTTTTTTTCAACTAAGAAAATTTGAAGGAACCAAACGTTTGAATCCCTCAAAACCTATACTCCCATCGTTGTCCAAGAAAAATATTTAACAATAATAACAATAATAAATAAACAACTCAGATATGTCCAACGCCGCAAACTATTTACTAGGCTTTAAATCAAGATGTTTTGAAATTTTAATTTTTTTTTAGAAATTCATGATTTTCGCTTTTTATTATTTTAATAGGCTTTAAATGCTTATTATTTACGAGATTTTGATATTCCAAGACCGTGATTTTGAATTTTCGAGACTCTTGAAAAATGATAATGGTGATCTTCGAAAATCAAAATGTTTTTATAAATTTAAATATTTATTGGAAATTCATTGATTTTCGATTTTTCATTATTTCAATTGACTTTAAATGCTTACTATGTTCGAGATTTTGGTATACCAAGACCATTAAATGGTGATTTTTAATTTTTGAGACTTTTGAAAATGATAATGGGGATTTTGAAAATTTAAATAATTAATTGAAATTCATTGATTTCCGATTTTTTTTAATGGCCTTTAAATGCTTATTATTTTCGAGATTTTGGTATTCCAAGACTATTAAATGGAGATTTTTAATTATCGAGATGATTGAAAATAATATTGGTGAGTTTTGAAAATTTAAAAATCTGTTGGAAGTTTATTGATTTTCGATTTTTTGAAATTCCAATACGCTTTAAATGCTTATGATTTTCAAACTTTTGGTATTCCAAGACTAATAAATGGTGACTTTAAATTTTAAAAAATAATAATGGTGATTTTAGAAAATCTAATGGTGGCGTTGAGGAATATAGATTGTGGAGGAGCTTGCAAAGTGAGGTGCCGATTATTTTCAAAGCCAAGCCAAGACTCTGCATGCTGTAAAAGGTGCAACTGTGTCCCTTCCGGCACTGCAGACAACTTGGAAGGATGTGTCCTTGTTTTTTATCTATAAAATTATAACCCTAGTTACGTTTCATCTTTCTCAATAATGTCATTAGTCATTCATCTCATGTAATCTAATTGAGCTTTGAAATTTGATTTAATAAATTTATTTACCTATATTGGAGAGGAATACAAATTTTTAAAAAACACCAAATGAAATATGTGGATGAATCAATGCAGTGACCTATTGAACTTGAGATGAAGATAGGGAACTAATCTTGGGAGGAGTGAGTGGGTATGCAGTAATCTAGAATGGTTTAGGACTTGGAGGGTACTAACTACATTGGTGGGATACATTTTTCATCTAATTTTTTTTGAATTTTTAATAAAAGTTCGATTTAACCAACAAAATATGATATAAAGAGGCCCAAAAAAAAAAAAAGCCAAGAAATAACTACAGATTAACTGTGTGTCCACACTCGTGTAACCCACCGTGTAAAAAGGCAAATGGAAGGTCAACCTACATGAGGGGACCATCAATAGCTAAGCACAATTTCAAATATAAAATAAGTTTCAAAAAATAACAATCGATATTTTGTATTAGTCTGATAAGTTATAAAGATTATCAACTTTATATTAAATTAAGATTCTAATCACAACGACAAGTGTCGTCCTTCCAGTCTGAATGTCGTTCTTTAATTGATTGGATCATATACTGATAATATTAACAAAAATGTCAGTCACAAACTAGCGAATATTTTTCAAATAGCCAAGGCCAAATGCATATGTGGAACACAACTACCATCTATTGAAAAACTAACTGAACCCCAAACAAAGTGTGGCTTACAGCTCCCACACCGGGCTAAGAGAATAACAAAAATCAAGAGACCTCAGCCACGGGCAACCAAGCAAACAGAGCCCACAATGGCAACCAAACAAGAAAATAAAATAAAAAACAGCCCTAAACAAAAATACAGTGGCAATTTGCTGGATTAATTTCATTTTTCAACTTCTACTTAGTGCAACCACTGACAAATGATATGGATTATCAAACACCATATTTGCAACTATGTACTCGGCGATTGTCGATGTCTGCTTTTTTTTTGGATTTGGGTGTGGAAAATTCAGACACAGTCCTACAAAAATCTCCACAAATGATCGCACTACTCCTAGGGCATACTAAGGTTAGGCCATGGAGATTCGAACCCGCAACCTCCTGCTTCCTAGAGTGGGAGTCAACCAGTTGAACTACACCCATGTGGATCGAGGTCTACATTTTACTTGCGTGCTTTCCAATATATCTGCCGCATTTACTATCATAATATTCTGGGAAATCATCTTTCAACATACGTTTGTCTATAAGTTCAATGACATCGTCTGCTAATTCATTGCACCCTGCCTTCATGCTTGAAGCAGCTAAAAGCCATAGTAAGCACTGCATGTAAAGCAATTACATGAGCAACCATTCTGAAAGGAAAAAAAGAAGTATTTCCATCCTACAGCACATCAATAAATAAATAAGAAAACTGTATTGTTGGGTGTGGCAGTGTGTGTATGTGAGAGAGAAGGAGGGAAGGGTAGAGACATTCCAGGTTCTCACCAGGCAAAGAACCACCATTATGGTAGCTCCATGTATTATTTTTTGGGTCCAATCCTGCGACAATCCTCCACTGGTGCTTGTCTAACGCTGAATAACAAAGTTTCATAGACATTTCTCCAATCAATTCTTGCCCGCGTGCTTTAATAAGATCCATAATTGCTAAAGCTTGTGAAGGAGTAGCAAATGTTGATAAAATTTCCAGACAATTACCAATGCAAAACAACCGAAAATCCTTTCTTGTAGGGCCAACATTACCAATAAAATAACCACCGGATTTAAGCATAGAATCAAAAACCCAATCAGGAATGTATTCAGAGTGTATACTAAACTTGTTCAATGCATAAACAGAGCATTCCTCCGTTTTGGATTGACCACTGATGATCAAGCCAAAAATATGACCTCATAAGAAATTTCAAAGAATTGAGACGTTTCTTAACTCTCTCTACCATGACTTTATCAGCATCATCAACTAGCTTCACCAAAACGAGAGCACATTTCAAAGCCATGAAAAAAAGTGATTGAATATCAATATGACATCTATCTACACCCTGCAACAAAAAGAAATTATAGCAAAAAAGTGAGATAACTCTCTATAGAAAATTACTTGAAGAAATCATAGTCCAATAAACAAAATCCCTATTCTCAGCTAAAGCAAGCTACAAATGAAAAATAGAAACCCACCATGGTACTGTCAATCATGGAGGCTCCAAGAGGACAAAACAGAGTAGGAGATGTGTCAAAGCTCTGTGATAGACACAAACACAGAATATGGCGAATGGCTTCCTTGCAATCTGGCATTTCCACAAATAATTTATCGCCGCTCTTACCGTAATGTGCACGTACTAATATTATCCACTAACTATCAATTGGGGGAACACCTCCTACCCCAAAATCAGCACTTACCGATTGAGAACAATCTGGATTCCGTAACACCTTAAAGCTCAACGACATTTTGCTGGTTCGGCTGAAGGAGGAATATATGGAAACCTTCGAACGATTGGAAATGGGAAAATCCGAATCGTTCGGAAGAAAGAGGATAGGAGGAGTCGGAGGTGAAGGAAATCCTTCGAAGGAATGGAATGGTGAAGGGATTTGTTCGAAGGAAGGGAAGAGGGGTTCGAAGGGAAGGAGAGGTTCGAAGGGTTTGGAAACGAGGGTTACGGCAAGGGAAGAGGGCTTCTAATGAACTGGCGAAAATGAACCAAACCCGTGACTTATTCCAGTCGCATCATTCGAAGGATCCTTGTGATCCTTCGAACGATTCGACTGTGTAGGGTTCGATCGTTCGAAGGATCCAATTTTTCACTTATGTGTTCCTTCGAATGATTCGATTGCACAGTCGAATCGTTCGAAGGATCAAAATGGATCCTTCGAACGATTTTAACTGAGAGGAATGTTAAAATACAGCCGTGCTGTGAGTTAGAATGATTCGAAAGATCCTAAGTGATCTTTCAAACGATTCAACTGTGTAGGAAGCGATCGTCCGAAGGAACCCATGATCCTTCAAATGATTCAGTCGTGTAGGAAGCGATCATCCGAAGAAATCCATTTTCCACTGACGTGTTCCTTTAGACGATTGAATCGTTCGAAGGATCCTAGTGATCCCTCGAATAATTCAGTCGTGTAGGAAGAGATCGTCCGAAGGAACCCATTTTCCACTGATGTGTTCCTTCGGACGACTGAATCGTTCGAAGGATCTGAAAATTGCACTGAATCATCGTTCGAAGGATTTTTAGCGGGAGGGCAAAATGGTAACTTCATCCGAAAATTTGAAATCGGGTGTTCCCTAACAAATTCTTCGGGTGTCCGAATGGGGCGCCTTTAAAATATTATTAGGCCTATACATTTTGGTTTACTGCATTTATCTGCACCTCTGGAATTTCCTCCTCAGTGAAAGGAAGTTACCTTTCCCTTTTTGAACAGGGAAAGGGTAGGCCCACTGGGACTGATATTTTCTTTGCAAAAATTTGTTTGGGATGTGGAGCAACTTTTCCTGGCAGAAGTCTAGTCTCATCTGTTAGAAACTGAGAAACTTTATTCATTAAAGAGTATTACACAACTATATACAGAGACAAATCAAGCGGCCAAAGCGGAAATAAAGGCCTGAACTATTGGGTTTTAGGACTGAACAGAGACAGATTTGTTCCAAAATGAATGCAGCAGGAAGAGGTGAGGTGCATGGACACATCTGCATGGAAGGGGCTTCAGACTATTCAAACGGGTCCCCTCCCTCTGCCTGACGAGATTCCTCCGGTAGAGGGAGAGAGGAGGAACTTTCGATGGTTTTCTCTCTCATCAGGGTCGTGGTTTGACTAATACTATGTTAGAAAAGATAAAATTGTATTCATTAAAGAGTATTACACAACTATATATAGCCTCTAACCGACCCTAAGGCTATTATACTTCTAATTTAACCTTAACTCAAATACATCTCTTAATAGAGATTAACCCAAACTAGAATCCTAATTCTAATATATTCAACATCATCAACAGTGTGGCTGGGAGTGTTTGACGGTAGGTGGTGACAGAGTTCATCATGTACTTTGCACATGAAAAATAAATACATTTTGATTGAAAATCACAATCTTCTTAGAAAATGTTGAAAACATTCAAAATTTATTTTTGTAGAAGAACTACTTCAAATTTAATACGAAAGTCCTCCCCATGAAAAATCAACTAAACTGAGGCTGGGTTGTACTAATTTCCCATCGGTGGGTTCCGTAATAGTATTGAGCGAAGTTGGAAGTTCAGAACCGGACTGTGTAACGAACCGTCTTCAAGCAAGTCAGGGTTCAACCGGGTTCGACCGTGGTAAAAGCCGGTCAAGTATTAAAATAATATAAATATTATATATAATATTAAGTAAGATATATTTTACCAATAACATTAATATAAATATTAAAAATAACATTCAAACTCTGAGTAATATACCAAAACGGTGAAATATATGGGATAGTAATAGTAATAAACATTTATATTTCAAATATATATATTTTTTAAGGGAAAAATTAAAAAAAAAAAATTAAATATCTGAACCAAGGTTTGCGGTTCACGGTCTTTGGGTAAAAACCACATAAAACCACGGGTCTGACCGGTTTTATGTGGTTTTGACCCAAGAGCGGTTTTTGGGGTGGACCGATAGTGTGTAGAAGAAACCACAAATTAGTTGTGACGTGAAAGGGTTGCAAGTTGGTGCTCAGCTGAAGGGGTGGGTGAAGATCTGCCAGCAAATAAGCTTGCGCAAGGACGGCGGGTTGCAGAGTCCAACGAGCAGCAAGTCGTGGCTGGTTGCTCTTGGCCAGCTGTTTCTCTGTCTGAGCCAGAAGAAGTGGAAAGAAAAGAGGAGGAAAAAAAAAAGAATAGAGAGACTAGCAGACATGAGAGAGAGAGTACACGATGGTGTTTTCTTCATAATAGTAAAGATAGAAGCGAGAGCATAAAGAAAAGCAGAGTAAAAGAGGAAATCTGTCAATCTGACATGGAGGGGTGTGAGAAAATAAGGGGTGCTGATTTGAACACTGATCTCCATGCGATAGAGAGGGGGCACGAGAAGCAAGAGCATAAGAAAAGCAGAGTAAAAGAGGAAATCTTGTATGGAGGCGTGTGAGAAAATAAGGAGTGTTGATTTGAACACTGATCTCTCCATGCCGGGTTTCTCTTTTACTATAAAAGGCTATCTGTTTCAATCAAAGTAAAATAGAATTAACTATTATACCCTTACTTCCATTAGCTGTTGAGCACCAATACATTTAATGAAGGTATTTATTGCTTGAGGTAATAGAAGACGAAGTTCCATAAAATAAATATAGGAAATATAATTTCTAAAACCTAAATTATACTAACTCATACCATAGGCAATGTTATTTAAAATTGAGCATTGTACACTTTATTTTAAATTTAGGGTGGCCATTTAGACACTGTTTTTCTGTCGGAAAATACCATTTTTTTTAAATACGATGTGAAATTACTATTTTATCCTTCATTTTAAAAAACGGAAGCGTGGTCTCATTATCCAAAGGACAAAATGGTAATTCTACACTGTATTTTGAAAAATGACTGTCTAAATAGGCACCCTAAATTTAGCATTACATATATGGAAGCCACCTAGGAGCAATTTGATGGGTCTATTTGAAAATCCAAAGATGTATATGATATTGAAAAGAAAAATCACTTTAATTTTCTTGTTGAAGGCATTTTTAAAATTCTCAAAAATGAAAATCAAGGGTAAAATAGTAATTTAAAAAAAAATCATTTCAGCTCAAATTAACTCAGCGAATAGTTTTTCTTAGATTTTGCAAAAGGAGACAAAAATGCTATTACTAAATCTGAAATGGAATTTTTTTAGTAATGATTTTGAAATATTACAATTTGTAATAAATAAATAAATATTTTTCTTTCATAATTAGTTTAGTAGAGAAAATATATCAAATAGACATCATAAAATTTTGAATTCAAAATTTCAAAAGAAAAATTATAAGGATTCCTCGGGCAGAGGGAGAGAGGAGGAACTTTCGATGATTTTCTCTCTCATCAAGATCGTGGTTTGACTGATACCATGTTAGAAAAGATAAAATTTTATTAATTAAAGAATATTACACAATTATATATAGCCTCTAACCGACCATAAAGCTATTATACTTCTAATTTAACCTTAACTCAAATACATCTCTTAATAGAGATTAACCCAAACTAGAATCCTAATTCTAATATATTCAACATCATCAACAGTGTGGCTGGGAGTGTTTGACGATAGGTGGTGACAGAGTTCATCATGTACTTTGCACATGAAAAATAAATACATTTTTATTGAAAATCACAATCTTCTTAGAAAATATTGAAAACATTCAAAATTTATTTTTTAGAAGAACTACTTCCAATTTAATAAGAAAGTCCTCCCCATGAAAAATCAACTAAACAGAGGTTCGGCTCGGCTGTACTAATTTCCCATCGGTGGGTCCCGCAATAGCATTGAGCGAAGTTGGAAGTTCTTGTGGGCTCCACCAAATCTTGTAGAGTTTCAAGCAATCGTCGTAGTAATCTCTTCGTTGTCAGATTTATCTTCAATGTTGGGCTTCCAATCTCCGTTCAATTCCTTGCAGAAGAAGAAGAAATGAGGAAAGAAACAAAGAAAGAGTTCAAAACGTTTTGTCCTTCCTCGCATCCTTAAACCGCTCGACCCATTTCTGGCTCCTTTCTTTCTCAGCAGAACTTTCTGGCCAACGACATGCCGGGAATCTCCCGACGTCAAAGGACGGCTCGCTGGACTCGTGAAGAACGTCCTCCGGCAGATAGACCGCATTTCTTCAAAGTCTTGCTCTTCAATTTCTTTGAGAAGCTTGTAAGAAGAATTATACACCCTGTCTACTTTCAGCACTGGTTCTTATCTGATGTAGGTTAGGTAGGATTAGGATACCCAACCTCGATCGCTAAAGCGGAAGCTCGTGTATGAGATAAGAACCAATGCGAGTTTAACACAACCCGTTGATCTTAGACGGTAAAACCCAATTCGATTAAGCACAAAAGTAATTGAAACAAATTGATCTGGTAAAATCAACACTGCATAAAGAACCCCAAAAATCTCAAGATACCTTCCTCAAATCCCAACAATTTCCTGGAAGATGCAGACATATGTGGACGTAATCAAAATTTTAATTTTGACCCGGGTGGGTACGTTAGCAATTTACCAAGCTCGGGCTCTGATACGAAAGATGAAAATTTTATTTTTGATCCCAGCGGATGTATGAGCAATTTGGGTTAGCCCAAAGTCAAAGGTGAGCCTCTTTAAAATGGGCCAAAATTTGAAGCCCAATTAAGATGAAGACCCAACATTGGAAGATTTGAGAATCCCAAACCTACTTAAATTGGGACACCTTGTGGAATGGAAAAACAGCTACCACGTGGCTTAGTTTTATTAGGATTTGTTTTTAATTAGTAGTTGTTTATTATTAGGAGTTCCTAATTAAATAGGACTCTTATTTAGTAGGTGTTATCAATTCAACATAAATTATAGCTCTTGCATGGTTGATGTTGTGGACTAGGGGTACAAATATCGGTATCAGTCGGTAGTTTTCTCTTTCCTCCTCGTTTTTTTAAATATCGGCCAATATAATACGGCCGATACGATATGATATCGGCCGATATTCACATCTCTAAAATCGATATATATCGGCCGATACGATATGTATCGGCCGATATTTCGACCCCCGTTGTGGACAATCACCAATTTATTTATTTTATTTTTTGTTGTGGGGTGGGAGTTGTAGATCTAAGTTTTCCCATGACAGCAGAAGAAATTATCAGTTGTAAACCCGTTTCCAACAAATTGATATGAACTTTCAATCACCACTTTGAAACAAACAAGGAGCTTACAGATTTAACTTTTTAAATTCATCCCAAAAAATTAATCAAAGGGCTGCCGTTGGACGTTCATGCCAATTTTTGTAAACTGCTTAACAACATATCATTTTTACAAAAGTAGACACAAAATGTACTCACATTCAAGAAAATTAGAGTCTACCTTAGGATTGATCTTATCTAATCATACTCTCATTTTAGTTGATTATCTAAAGTTTTTGTAGCCATGACAGGTATGTGGTTGCCATGCCCTGTATTGTTCTAACGGGTACCAGTTCTGTATACTGCATGAATACCTCTACAACTTGTTGTGAATCTGTCTGCCAATTGTCTTCTTTTTATTATTTTCAATATCAGTTTTACATAAACTTTTTCAATAGCAGTCAGTGCAGGTTTTTAAATTCCATAGTTTTTTTTTGTTTTTTTTTCATGTATGTGCAGCCAATTCCAATAAAGTTCATTCGGAAGTTTGCGAAGGAATTATCTGATTCTCTTGTCCTAAAGGGTCCAACTGGAAGAGAATGGCATATGAGATTGAAAGAAGTAGATGGTGCAGTTTGCTTCATCGATGGCTGGAAGGAATTTACTGAATACCACTCTTTATGCATTGGATACTTCCTAGTTTTTAGATATGACGGGTGTTCACAGTTTAATGTTCAAGTGTTTGATACAAGTGCTTGTGAGAAAGAATATCCAATTACTTCTGAGAAATCTGAACTACCCAATTCTTATGGCACAGCAGCTTATACACCTGGAGAAGAAAGTGACGATTCTATACAAATTTTGAGTGTGTCCAAGGCCAAAGGTAGAAATCTGGACCCTACTGAAAGTGGGGACTGTCAGCAAGGGTTAAGATCCCGCCTTCATCGTTGTGTTAGGTCCAATGCAATTAATATGAAGTCAAATTGTGAATCTAAGCCAAAGGATTATGATAAGGGCAAGAAAAGAACCAATGGAGTACTTTGTCAACATATAGAGTTTTCCCAACATCAAGGACAGGATGTAAAACTTGCTGACTTGATGAGTGAAAAAGTACAAAAGACTCTTCTTCAAGCCCAAAAATCTAAATCAAACAATCCCTTCTTCATAGTTGTTATGAAGCCATCCCATGTGCATAATCACTGCCGTCTGGTGAGTTTTGCATCTTAACAATGCAATATTATCATTTATTTAAGTGACATTTAAAATAAAATAAAATTCTAATGGTGCATTTTAGTCTGAGCTACTAAGAAGTTTTTTTGGTAGAGATTTTCTTTAAGGCATAATAGGTAGAAGTTCCAGTAAAACTTCCAACATTTTAAAATTTAGAATTAATAAATTATGCTAATTCTAAATTTTATAATTTCTATTACAGTCTTTTGTACGTATGATGGGCTAGTTTAAATTTAGGAATTCAAAAATAATAAAGTACTGTTAGATGAGAGGTCATATGCTCACACATCTGTCGTAGGTTTTTTTTTTTATGTAATTGGGCAAAATGAATAAAAAAAAATCATAGATGAGAAAAACTCTTCTATCCAATTTTTATATTTTATAAGATAGATCATAAAATGGGAATGTCCTACACAGGTACGGGACATTCTCCTGAAGAGTTTGAGACATTCTCCTAAAGAGTTTTAAAGAAGTTGTTTTCTTGTCGTTTCCCTCAATTATAAAAAAGAAGAAGGATAGTTAGGTCAATTTTATACATCCTTTATCATCTTTAAATATTTTAACTAAAAATGACTTAAAATTTTAATAATTTTTTTTCTTAATAAAAAAAGATTTTGTTCTTGAAAATTCTCCATGACTTTCCACTCTGTAGACTAAGTCTCTTTGTGGAGGGACTTGACTATCTATGGTTGCATACTTTTCAGGGAAGCAGTTGATGTGTAAGTCATGTCAGATCTAATAAATTGAAAGAGAGAAAATTTTCCATTCAAAGATTGAATGGAATAAATTCTTTACCCGTCAGGGTCAGGTGTCACACGGAGAAATTAAAGTTGCTTGAGTAGAAGAAAGAACACTGTGACTACGTGACTACATCTTCATATCACCCTCACAATTCTAAAGATAATAAATTAAATAGTTAATTGCAATAGAAAACCATTAAATACATATATCGAAGTACAAAGGTTGGATATTATGGAATATAAGTGATGGAAAATATGATTTAAAAATGATTTCATTATTATCAAAACCACTAATCTTCTTTAAGAGTAACAAAAGCTTCTATAAAATGATGCTATATATGCAGGCAGGTAGGCAAAATTATAGTTTTATTTTTTATTTTTTTATGACCAAAGTATTTAGAACTTTTATTTATATTAAAATAAAAAATAATTTTAATTTGACTAATCTTTAGAGGATGTGTAGTCTTTCTAATATCACACACATTAAATCTGCAACTATAGAAAGTGACATGTTGAATTTAAACGTGAATCAAACTCAAAAGTTTATTTATTAAAGTGAGTTTTTAACTTTCAAACCAAATTATTCTTAACTTGAATCTCTTCAAACTTATCTGATTTGGCATACATCACTGCGAGACATGTACATATAAAATCCATTTACAATGATTAACAAAAAATTCCTCCTTCAGAAACTTATGTATGATAAAATGTGAAAACCGACATACTTCAACAAGAAAAACTAAATATATCTTTGATAATAGGTTAAAAATTAAAAAAACTTAGATCAATTTAAATTTATTGAATTTATTCGATTCAATAAGATTTCAAATCAAAGAATTAACGATTTGTATAAAAGTCTCTACGATGTGTTGAAATAGCATATTCAAATTATTTAATTTGATTGAAATTTATATCAAATTTTGATTTTTGAAATTTTAAACTCTGTTGACTTCAATTATAATTCAGGGTGTAGTTTAATTGGTTGCTTCCAGTTTCAAAAAGTGAGAGATTGCAAGTTCAAATCTCCATAGTCTAATTTTGATGTACTCTACAAATAGTGAACTCACTCGTAAAGATTTTACACTGAGTATCTTATAACTTTTCACAAATGAATTAAAAAAACTTCAATTACAACCAATTGAATAACAATTGCAAATAGCCTAAGCGTGTGACCATTTGGCTACCAAATGAAGAGTTGAATCATCCTGTGCCACGTGTACTGGAGAGACAATCGAGTACGCATAAAGTAAGCAGAAGCAGGCATCTTCATTTATTGCTTAGAAGGTTGAGCGTGAATTAAAGAGAAAGTGGCGTTGTTAAGCAACACTACTTGTGTAGGGTAGAAGGAGGCGAGCGCCTTAAAAACAGAGACCATGTTTGCTTTTTTAAGTTAATCGCCGTCTTTAATCTTTAATCTTGTATTGTCGATTATTTAATGATACCAAGAATATAAATATGATTAAGCCTCAACCCTAGATTCCTTAGTAACTTTACGCGTAATTGTGAGTTAAGATTTTTTTAGTTTTAAGTTATTTAATTTTTTTAAAGCACTCGACTAATCTTCAAGATATGTGTAAAATATAAATGGATTTTATGGCTCATGATATGGGGTTTGATGTAAGAGGACCATATAAATAGTCTTTTCATGAAATCAATCTCTATTCGATGATCCTGTTCTTGATTTTTAACTTTTAGAAATCAATGGTAAATATTCATCATAATTAGAAGTTGAGATTATATGACTTGAATCATGAAATGATAGTTGAACTTTATATACTTCATATATATATATATACAACCACCTATCAATTGAATCTAAATTTGTGAGACTCACGATCCATCCAATGATATATCCCGTAAGTGTGCCTTGCTACACTAACTCTCACCAAAGAGCATAAATAAATGATAGTAACTTGTAAATTGCAGGACAACTTGGAATATAGAGAGGCCTGATAGTTGAAATATGAGTATATATTTTTATCATTTAAATGGTGATAAGTGGATAAAATGATAAGTTTAATATCCCTTATTATAAAAAATATGGTGGTTATAGGTCACTTGTTTTATATTGGCACCTTTATACAACTCGTTTTAGTCTTATTTATGGATTTATTAAAAAGTATATTTAAATATGAAATTTATTAAATTTTGTCTTTGAAAAAAATTAATTTGATTCAATGTTTAAAGGATGAACAAAATTGTCTAGTTTGATCTAAATTGATTTTTTATTTTTTTAATAACATGGGTAACCCTTCTAAATTGGAGATAAGACTAATCCCACGAATTGAGAAAATCACCTACAAATCTCATCCAAATTGATTTTTAAATGGTCTAGTCCCTATGATAGTTTACTTTGTTCAAATATTTTGTAACTCTTATTTATATCATTTTTATCTTTTTTTTTTTTCAAAAATGTCATTTCTATCATTGTTATTAACTTATTACAGCATTTTGGCTAAACGTGGTTTTCAATTTTTCACATTTTTAAATTTATTTTATAAGAAATTATCATGTCATTAAGTGTGAAATCAACATTGCAGTTCAAACAATTTGTCAATAATTAATTAAATTTATTACGATAGTAAATAATTTATTTTTAAACATTTGCTTAAATCATTTAATTAAAATAATATATTTCAAAGAAACTGATAGCTATTGATGTATGTTAGTTCTTTCTATGACTGAGCATTAAATTAGTGTGCCATAAATATAGAAAAGAAAATGAGGTTGGTTAACGATGGCTCAAAAAATAAATGACAAAATGAGATATGAAATGACACCAACACTAGTGTGATTGATAATAAAAGATGTTGATATATTTTTTACTCAATTAAATAATAATAATAATAATAATTGAATAAAAAATAAATTTATATTTTATTATAAATTTGTATACCATTTTTCTTATAAAATTTTATTTTTAAAGGTGCTTAGGTGGAACACTAGTGGACAATGCTTTTAACTATGTTAAGGTCTAAGGATTGGTAATTAAATTATTTTGTATAATGATTTAGTTTAATTAAATTCAACTATTGAGCCATATTAAATTACATTGTAATGTTAATAACATAAAAACAATATATTTTTGTAGTTAAAAATAAATTGCTAAATAATAAAAAATTAAAAGTCTCATTGTAATCATAATATTATAATACAAAATAATGAAAAATGATATTTTCAAGAAAGGAAAAAGAAAATTAAAGTAAATTAAAAATAATTTTAGTTTTTGAATGAACCATCATAGGTCAGATTTGATGGCTATCTTGCTGGTTCTGGTGGGGCCCCTCGTACCCCGGTGGGCCCATAAATCATAATACCCTCTCAACGACCTCGACCCGACAAGACTAAAAAAAGTGCAAAGAGGTCAAGCCGTTTGACCCTTCATTTTTTTATTCCCGGTTTTCAGATCAGTTCGGCCGACGGCATGAGGGATATGGGCATAATGCCTAACATAAAATATAATTTAAAAATAAATAACAAAGTTATTTTTTATTTTCTGTTTTCTAAGATCAAGTTATCCATATACATCAAGTAAAAGTATACCCATATGTGTTAAAATGATTTGAACCTAAAACCTCCTATAATTTAAGTGAGTTTTTGATCGTCAAATCAATTCACATGAATTTATTTTTTATTTTTCTTAAGATAAAAAACAATTTCATTTAATAATATGGAGACTCAATTATTGTTGATTTCTACTCCTTTAATTAAGGTGTTTTCAACATTAAAAAAAGGGTAGCTATTTAGACACCCGACATTTTTTTTAGGAGACACACGATTTCAAATTTTTAGATAAAATTATCATTTCGTCTTTCAACTTTGTGCAAAAGAATCATCATTTAAAAAATGAAGGACAAAATGATAATTTTATATAAAATTTTGAAATCGGGTGTAGCTAAAAGAAAAGCCGAGTGAAAAGATGGCCACCCTAAAAAAAAAAGTATATGTAAAGTGTTTCCATCAAATAATTTTACAAAAAGAGTACACATTCTTAAACGGGAGAATTTTTTCATCTCATACGAAATTCAATTTTTTTGAAATTCTCATTTTACCCTTTCAATCCACACAGAAAGTGAAAGGGTAAAACTGAAGTGGAAACTAAAATGGGAATTTCAAAAAAAAAAAAAATTTCATGTGAGATAAAAGGATTCTCCCGTGTGAGAATGTTTACCCTTTTATAAAATACAAAAAGATAATATTTTGATATCTTTGAATTATCACATATTAAAATAATGAGGCTAAACAATGTATAAAACTATAAATTATCTGATGCTCACTTTTACATTTGACACTTCCTGTTCAAGGAGGTTCATGACTAAATGTCGAATTTTTTTAAAATTATTTGATGAATCAATTAATTAATATTTTAAAAGCTACAGAAAATAAAAAATAAAAAAATGTTTTAACTCTTCAAATGTTAAGGATTTTAAAAAATTACTTTATTGATAATATAATGACAAATGATACCATTATTGTCTTTCATTCGAAGGTCAAGTTGATAAGTCTCTCCTTTCTCTAAAATTCGAGAAGACGACTCCTCTTTAAATAATGAACACTCTTTTCAGTTAGATTTTTCATAATTCTTGTGGTTGCATAGTCTTATTACACAAGTTTGCACAACATTCCCACCGCTCTAGGGCAAGTTTGGTTGATCCTTCCACTATATGATCCATGCCGCACTCTTTATCATTAAGGTGATAACATAATATCATTCTTTAAAAGTCAAGAGCAAATTAGTAACTAATAAAAAAAAAAAAAAAAAATTTTGATTTAATAAAATTAAAATAATAATAATAAAAGTGATACAGTAATATTACAAAAATAATATAAAATGATAAGAGTCGGTGAGTTATACAAACTCTATCAATTCAAATAGAAGGACCACACCCAACCCAAGTGGGAGGTTTGAAAGGTTTGTGTGTGGTAAGTTGCATGTTTGTGGCTAATGAGAGGGTCCATGAAAATAAAATAATTCAGTTAAAAGCAACATTATGCACATGACACAATAAAGAAGAAGTTTAATAGATCATGTAGGGCCCACTGAACCATGTGCCTTGGATTTAGACATTGGGTTGAGGATAGATTTTAGTGGATCTTAATCTAAATTTAAATTTGGGCTTAATTACTATCTAAAATTTGAAATGTATTATAAAGATACAATTCTTAATGGTGGTATACACCAACTCAAGGGTTCATCTTCTACGTGGTGTAGCTCATCTCGTTAACCCCCTGTCTCAAGAAATGAGAGGTGTCAAGTTTAAACTCCCATGACTTAACTTGATGTACCGTAAGGGCAGTGGGTATCTCTCATGGGGTTTACGTTGGATTTCCTGCAATTTCTCACACATAAATTCAAAAAAAAAAAAAAAATTAGCAACGGTTCATTTTTTTTTTATTTGATTCAAATGATTTAGTTCTATATTCTCATTAATTCAAACCTCACGTCAAATACCATAAAAAATGACCCATTTGAAAAAAAATCCCATTTGAAAACAAATCCATCTGCTCAAATTTGTATTGGGCCAATGCACATTGATTTTTAATACATTAGCTCATATTGAAAACCAAAATTTTGGGCATGTAATTATCAAATAGTGTATTAATTTTTAGCTTCATGTACTCTTTTACATGTGTAATTTAGATGATTTTAACTTTTTATATAAATTACTATAATTTTGCCTTGAATCTACTATAAAATTGAATAGAGGAAGTAGACTATATAGAAAAAAAATTATATTTCATTTTAAAAACATCGACAATATAATAGAATGTAATGAGTGAAGCAGGGAATCATATAAGCCGATATTCGATATATATCGTCGATATCATCCGATATCAGTCATTTGAATTAAAAAAAAAAAGAGAAATTTCACGACCGATATATGGGCCGATTTCGAATTTTAAACCCCTGGAGTGAACTATCTTATTATTTTATTTTTGAAACAAAATGACACATAAAATTGTTCATTGATGAGCTTTGTAGCTAAATTTTCTAAAATTTGTGTGTACATGAGCAAAGTACATATGTCTTTTTTTGCAGTGGTCGAGGTATCGGTCGATATCATATGGGTTTTAACTACCGTATAATATCGGTCGATACATATTTTATCGGCTGTAAAGCGTTCATATCGGCCGATATATCGCCGATATATATCGGTTCGATATTGGCAGATATGATTAATATCAGTAATTTTTTTTAAAAAAAAAATCAAAATGATGATAGGCTCGAGTCAAAATATCGGTCGATATTTACATTTTCAATATTTTTAAAAAAGTTTTTTTTATATTTTTTAATTTTAAAAAATAAAATAATAAAATAATATCGATATTTAAAAAAAAAAAAGAAAAAAAGAAAAAGAACCGAATTATCGACTGGACCGTCTTTTTCACCCCTGCTTTTTTGGTAGAAGTCAATTCTCTTACGAGTAAACGATGGCTATGGCCACCAACTCACCATCGACGAGTCACTATCCACCCACTAATGTTACGTATGGAGGTATATTTTGTCTACATAAAAGTAAAAGAAGAATGATATTATTAGACCTTTTCTTAGTAATTAAGATAAGATTTTAAAATCGTATTCCCTTATTTTCTTTTATTTATTATATAAATATGTTTCAATCAGAATAGCAAATAGTTGAGAGTATTTTTTTTGGCAATTTTTTTGTCGTTCTATGCATAGTGTTTCCTATTATAAAATAGAGAAAATAATAATTAAACTATAAAAATTGGACCAATTTAATCATCCTAACTCTTGATTTTTCAATATTAAAATCACATGATAAAACTTTATTTTTCTTAATCAATTCAATGGTGAAGATGCATCAAATAAATATTGTAAAAGGTTTGATGTAGTTTTAAAAGAAAAATAATAATTTTAACAATTTAATTACAAACTAGGCCCCACATAGAGTCTTTGTCCCTGACTCCTGAGCTTCAAAAACGCTCAAGGTTTTGTAGCTTTGCCCAATTATAATTTTAAAAGAATTACAGTTTTTTCACACATATTTAATATTTATAGGAAATTGAGTTGGGAACTTATACTTTTATTAACACTAAATACTATTCTCATTTTGCTATTCATTTTATTACAATAATTAAAAAAGATAAATTAAGAAAATTATTAATTTATTACAATAAAATAAAGAATAAAATGGAAACAACAATACACTGTAAATAAAAGTATCAATTCCCAATTCAATTCTCGAATATATATGGTCAGACTTGGCCAAAACTCTTCTATCATGTTTTTTTTTATCTTTTTTAATGAATAATTTATTATAGTCGAACAATACCTAGCGCAGCAATTGTGGAACTAAGGGAAGTGTATGCCCTTTCATCTTTGCAAACAAAAACTTGTACGAGAAGTCCATTTATGGTCAATGAATTGGACTGCCCTCCTTAGGGTTGGATTATACTCAGGCTTGAAATTTAAATTAATGGGCTGAGTTATTTATTTATAAATTTAGAGTTGGGTATTTTAAGAAAAAACTTTTATAAAATTCGGATCAAATTAGGCTAAAAAATTTAAAGTCAACTTAACTCGATTTGAATTGATCCGATTCGATCTGAGTTTAAGGAAATATAAAAAACCCACTGATAATTTTTTTTCCTCCAAATTTAGATTAAAAATGGGTTGGGCTATTGAGTTAGCAACTTGGGTTAGATCAGACCAATAACACAGATTAGATCAGGTCGAACTCAATAACTTTTTATATAAATTAAATTGAATTTATTAAAATCTGATTGGTCCTAATTAGACTGGATTGGATGTGATCTCAAAGGAAATTGGCCCCACTATTCTACATCTCCATCATTGGTTGTCTTAACTCTCAACCAAGACAGCTTCGTTAGAATTTTAATTTAAAAAATTATAGGAGTCAAATTTAATCCTTACTCAATTCATAGTCCAATACATTCTGCTTGATGATTATATAAAAAGATTAAAACATAAAGAAGTCTGCTGAGTTGATTGATTCCGAACTACATCCAACCGATTAGAAACTTTAAATTTTGACCAAATGACTTCTTTGACAAACATTTGAATAATTTCACTCAGCGGATTTGATTGATTAACTCAGTATGTAATTACACACACTTTTCTATAAGATTCTTTATATATCACACCTAATTAAATTCTCCAATTGTCATATTTTATCTATTTTCTTTAAATTTATTCACCCTAAAAAATTACTTAGAGAGAGATTAAATAGAATTATAAAAAAGTAGAAGGGACTAAGGGAGGATTTGACTGAGTCGTCGTGAGTGGAATAGACGGAAGAAAGCAGGAGTTGCAGTATTGGAAGGGTCGCTGTCTATGGAAGGAACCTCCCTCTCTCCATTAATGAAACTTATCTCATCTTTTCTCCTTTGGCGGGCAAGAAAGCACATGTAAATCAAAGCAAGCAACGGCGTTTACAGTCTTACATTAGAATAAGATTAAGATAATATGAATTTCTTAATCTCATCTTTCCTTCTTCCCACCCAACTGCCAAACTCTACCCATCATTCCAATAACAATTCTACGTATTTATAAGCAGAATAGTTACTAAATATGCAAAGCTAAGCCATTTCAGAAAAGTCAGCCCGCAAGCCTATTTTACGACTCTTTTTCAGCTTTCAGAACATGGGAGAGAAGATATCTCAGAAACCCATGTCAGAGAATCACAGAAACCCATGCTAAATTGTTTCAGTTTCATGATATTTTTCATCATTCCCAGTCTACTTTTTCATTCCCTTTCTCTTTTACTGTAAAAAGGATATCCACCCATAAATAAGATTAACTTCATGAAATAGTGAACTATATTGGGCGAAGAAGAGAAAGAAAGAAGCAAGAGGACAACAAGAAGGTCCAGAACCAGAAGCAGAGCTAACAGTACAAGAGAAAAAGAGAGAAGACAAGAGGAGGAGAAGAGAAGAAGAACAGAGTTGGATGGTCAAAGAAGAATCGAAGTACTGATATCTAGAGGGAAAGAAAGCAAAGAAGTAGAAGCAGTAGAAGATGAAAAAGGTGGCATGATAACAGAAGGTTAGAAATAGTAATACCTGGAGCCAAAAAAAAAAAAAGAGAAGTAGGAGAAGAACTAGAAATAGTTATTTCTGGAGGAAAAAAACAGAAGGGAGGAGGAGGAGGAGGAATGAAGATGAGAGGTATAGGTTCAAAGAGAGAAGGAAAAGGAGGTGGTCGTGGTGGGATTGGCAGAACAATTGTTGTTGGAGTGAAATTGGATGCACTTAGCAGAGAATTGCTGACATGGGCTCTTGTGAAAGTTGCAGAGCCAGGTGATCGGATTGTTGCTCTCCATGTCCTCAATGGCACAGGTAAATTCATTTTCTTAATCACCAATTACCATCACCACCAAAAAATACTCCTATTAAAGCATGTTCAATACCCTTTATGATTTTATTCTATGTGCTAGTTTGGAACTTTAGATATCAGGATTTTCAATCAGGAAACTATATTTTCATGGAAACCCAAATTTAATTGCATTTGATAAGGCATTTCAGGAAGTTCTTTTTCCGGGATTCTGATAGCCATTTCCATGTAACAGGATTGCATTTTTTATTTTTATTTTTCAGTTTAGCAGTGTGCAATCTCTCTCTCTCTCTCTCTCTCTCTCTCTCTCTCTCTCTCTCTCTCTCTCTTTCAGGTTTCATTGAAAATGTGACAGTAGCATCCTTTTAAGCTTAATGATCCCACAAGATACAAGGAGGTTAATATACTAAATGCCAACGAACTCTGCTAGCCAATGTTGGCTACCAGATTGAAGATGACAATTTGAGTTATTAGCACATTTGAACTTTACCATCATCATCAAAAATAGATAATAGTTATTAGATACTAGGGGTAGTGGGCTTACTCGTGGGGGTTTTGTGCTGGTATCCCGTGGTTTCCCACACGTAATTTCAAAAAAAAAAAAAAAAACAATTACGGGAAAGTACATAAAACTCAATACCACGGGCATGCTATTTTTCATTTTTCTTGTTCTGTTAATTTCCCTATGAAAGTATCCATGTTAATATCTGATATCTTGCAGATCTGCTTGCTAAGGAAGAGAAATCCTCACTCCTCTCTCTTTTAAATGCATTTGATTCAGTACTTTCTCTCTATGAAGGCTTTTGCATTTCGAAACAGGTTTTTCTTCATCATCTAGGTCTCTATTGTTCTTGTTGCACTTTTTCTGCTTTTTTTTTTTTAATATTCTTTTCTGCATCTTTGGCAGATTGATCTCAAGCTAAAGAGCTGCCGGGGCTTATCTGTCCGGAGAGCTCTGGTTCGAGAGGCAAAATCCATCACTGCATCCATGGTCATTGTTGGGATTGCTAGGACACATTGTACAATTGGGTCAGTCTTCAGAAAAAAGTGATTTGGTTTCAAGTTTACTTCTAGTTTTGTTTTCTATTCGTTGAATGACATCGGACTACTTGAATTAAGGTCTACTGCTTCAGTTGCCAAATACTGTGCAAAAAAACTCCCACACGATTGTTCTGTGCTGGCCGTGAGTGATGGAAAGGTGGTGTTCCAGAGAGAATCAATAGGTTCCATTTCCTCATCAGGTTTGCTTTGCAACTCTATGATATTGTTACCACTGACAATGAACTTTGCATTAATTTTATTAGAACTCCCTCCTGATGTGTTTACTTCTTTTTTTCCCCTCATCTTTTGAAGTATCCAGAGTTGAAAAGGATGATCATATCCAGTCTATCCACTTATTCGGTGCATTAACTCATTTACGGAGTAAGCAATCAAAGATCTTCAATAGAGAAACTTTGGAGGAACTATTGAAAATGGAAGAAGACAACGGGAAGAATGAAATGCACAAAGATCAGCATGATTCAGCAATGGATGGCAGTGGCATTGGTACTGATAATAATTCGTCAACCAGTTCTCTGGCTGAAAATTGTTCAATTCGCGCACCTGATTTGGTATTGCAGGATGAGGCCTCATGTTCTGAGGATCGACAACCTGTTGGACCACCCTGTACCCAATTGACAGAGGAGGCCAGTGATGACTCCTTGGGCATTGTTCTTAAACAAACTTCAGAGGCGGAATCAGGATGGCCTCTCCTTAACAGCTCCATTTTACCTGAGTCTAGACTGGGATGGCCTCTTCTTAACAGGGCCACTTTACCCAAGTGTAGACCAGGATGGCCTCTCCTTAAGTGGGTCATTTTACAGCAAAGGCATGGTATCAAAAGATCCACAGATAGACAGATCTCTGTTGTTCAATGGGCAATGCAGCTGCCAACCCGGCATTTAACAGCTGCAGCCCATCTCGATGAGAAGCCGACAAATGCAGAAGTTACAACTGTAGCAACTTGTATGGATTCCTCACGGGCTGAACCCAATATGGATGGGGAGAGTGGGGCTATTGTTCCAATAGGAAATGCCATCTCTCATCCTTCAGATGATGCTGAGTTGAATTTGCCAAGAGAATTGGAGCCTCTTTATGTGAAATTTTCATCGACGTGCCGATTATTCAGCTATCAGGAACTCCAATCAGCAACATCCAATTTCTCATTGGGTTTGTTCTCAAATCTTCACTGTACCAACTCTGTTCAATTTCATCTGCTGTAAATGTAATTTTGTTCTAACTATGTATGTTTTCATTCCAGACAATTTGATTGGCAAGGGAGGAAGGAGCCTGGTATACAGAGGGTATCTTCCTGATGGTAAAGAATTGGCAGTAAAGGTCTTGAAGTCATCTCAAGATGCAGCGAAAGAATTTTGCTCGGAGATTGAGATCCTCACCACCGTACGTCATAAGAATATCATCTCTCTATTTGGGTTCTGTTTTCAAGAGAGAAAACTTACATTGGCTTATGATTTAATACCAAAAGGAAGCTTAGAAGAAAACCTTCATGGTATATATCAGTCTCATTTTTATCTATTTATATTGTGGATCCATGTTTTTCAGAATGCTTAACAATGCTATGTTTGTGCCATCAGGAAAGAAAAACCATCTCATCCTCAATTGGAGTCAGAGATACAAGGTGGCCATTGGAGTCGCTGAGGCATTGGATTATCTACACTGTGGCATTGATCAGCCTTTGATCCATAGAGATGTGAAATCGTCAAACATCCTTCTTACTGATGATTTTGAGCCACAGGTTTTTTTTAATTAAAAATCATCATGTTCATTAGATTAGCATGGAATAAAATATCTGTCTATTCACCAAAAAGTTTCTTGCTTGTGGCGCAGTTGTCAGATTTTGGATTTGCTACATGGACATCAATGTCTGCCCCACAAATAATTTGCAGTGATGTTGCTGGAACTTTCGGGTTTGTCATCGATATACAGTGTTTACATACTTCCATATGGTGACTTTTAGTTGAAGACTCGCTGACTTATATCAATCTGGCCTTGACAGATATTTGGCGCCTGAGTATTTCATGTATGGGAAAGTAAATGAGAAGATCGATGTCTATGCCTTTGGTGTTGTACTCCTTGAGCTTCTGTCTGGAAGGAAGCCCATCAGCAGTGAGTATCCAAAGGGCCAAGAGAGCCTGGTCATGTGGGTAAGTCCTCATTAGACATTTTGCTCACTGATTCATCAACAAATTTACTTGATATCATTGATTTATTATGGGACTCTGATGGACAGGCAAAGCCAATTCTTCAAAGTGGGAAGGTTATGCAATTGTTGGATTCAAATTTATGTCATGAATATGATTATGACCAAGTGGTGAAGCTGGTTTTAGCAGCTTCCCTTTGTATTAGACGTGCCCCTCGATCCCGACCTAGGATGAACCTTGTAAGTTGCAACGTTCACCTCTGCTAGTGTTTATAGTATTTTTTTTTCATCGTTTCATATAATGAGTGTATTGTGAGGGAACACTGTCGAGCAATGCCTTGGTTTTACAGAAATAGTATTGAATTAATTGATTGTATCTCAACTGCAGATCCTGAAGTTACTACAAGGTGATACTGAAACCATAGAGTGGGCCAGGTTGCAAGTTAGTGCTTCAGATGGGCTTGATGATGAAGTTTTTCCAGCTTCTAGCATCCAGTCTCATCTTAACCTTGCATTACTTGATGTTGAAGATGGTTCACTCTCTCTCAGTAGCTTAGAGCATAGCATTGGCTATTTAACTGCTCATAAATCCCTGGAAGATTACTTGCGGGGGAGGTGGAGCCGTTCATCAAGCTTTGATTGACCATTCTTTGCAGAGTGGATATAACCATCGCCGCTTCAAATTGTGTATAATCTTTTTCACTCATTCGATTTTACCTTATATTGTTCATCAAGTGGTCTTGGATACCAGGTTGTTTTTGGAAGCAGTGTCCTCCATGACTAGACATCTAGGTCCTGTTTGGGTTGTTTATAGGAGTGTTCATCAATATTCTTTGATTCTTCTTGATCAAAAGGTTGAGAGTGAAATCTTTAAATCTGAGGCTTGAACTTGTAATGGAAGAAAATGATTCTATTGGATCTATTAACGTGAGGATAATTTACTTAAGGCCGTGACCGCTGCCAAGTATTATGTAAAATCCCAGAAGAGACCACAACTCATTTCTTGTTGATTTCACTATGGATTTCTGTGTGTTCACCAACCACTTGCAATTTACTCAATTGTCATTCCACTTTTATCTAGATGCCGTATTAATACACTCATTAATGGAGTTAATCCGAGATAAACATGTTGCCATTAAACAACCTGTTACATAGAACTCCTATATATTACCTCTTCTGGGCAAATCAGGATACCACCAATCGATGTAATAACGCCTATGAGTGCACTTTGTTGGAATCGACTACTTTTGCTTTTGTAACTGGAGGTAGCTGCTTTCGTGTGACGAGATGTCGAGACCAAGAACACGTTGAATGCGTCCTACAATTCATCTTTATTATGACTTTTGCATAACTTCATGTGTCATTGAGGATGTAACATTACACAAAATTGAAATGAGAAGTGCAGTTGATGCTTTGCAGGTTAATTGTTGTTATATGGTGAATTGTTTGTTCTCTTTTGCTCCAAATCCTAGATATAATATGTAGTGTAGTATGTTAAAGGATTTTACAACATGAATGCTGTTGGAACCTACTGCAATGACAGAAGGTTGAAAGATATTGAAATGGATCATCATTTTGTAACACAAAAATGAAAGAGAGAGGATTTGAACAACCCCAATTTTCATCCATATGTAATACAATATCAGTATCATGTTTTCATTCATATACATTACATTCCAGAACTCATAAACTCTCTCTACCCCTTTTTTTCATTCAAGTATTACACCTAATTGCATTCACATGAACAGAGTGCTTTGATGGGTATCGTATTCTCCTTGAAACAGAGAAATGAAGACTACAGAGATGAATTGTACCTGTCTTCTCTGTGCATATGGATGTCCGCAACTTCGTGAAGTCTACATGTTCATCGCCAAATTGCAATTGCAAGATGATGAAAACATGAATTTATCCTCTCTAGAACCTCGACGTCAAAGTTGGAACCCATTTGATCCATAATATCAGTTACAAAATTCATGAGACCCACCCAATGCCATGCCTAAAACCTTCTTTGAAAGATAACGGATGTGATTCTGAGTTAGAGATGGAAAGAAGAGCCAAGTCTAAGAAATTAGAAATTGAGAGACAGAAATCTAACTAGTGAAGCAGTCTTCCTCTTTTAAGGATATTATCATGAGGTTTATCCTTCCATTTTTTTCCCTTGGGGTGAGGAATTCTGATTGGACATGATGTAATCTTCCAGCCACCCATCTAAAATGATTAAAGAAGTAGACATATTCGGGAATATTGATGATATACAGAGATTATGACCAGTTCAAGATGGTGACATGGAGAGAGCTAATGGTATTTCAGACTCATTAGAGTTGTGAGAATCACCTTCCTTCAGACTCCGGTTGCCGACACTCCGACGCTGACCCTCTTGAGGCTCAACCCCTACCTTCCATGCCTCATCATCACCAGGAGAGTCCTCCGGAGATGTCCCAGATGCAGTTGCACCCGAGCCCACCAGAGAAGCCTGCTTGGTCACACCACCTTTAGGGGGCATTCCAACAGCCCGTTGGTCGCCAATTTCTCTCTTTAAACAGCATCTGTACATGAATGTCATGAGCCAAAAGGCCCATGGGATTGCCACCAACGCTATCCCGACTTCCGGGTACCACGCGGTACTGCTTGTTTCTGGATAGGCAAGGTACGTTCCCAAGAAAGCTCCTCCAGCGATTATGAATAGAAAGAAGAGGGAAGACACGATCCATATGCGAATGTCGCTCGCTCTTTGCTCGTCCTGTGGCATTGGTATTTAGAATTGAATGTTGAATGATCAGAGAGCTGAAATCGATCGTCGAAGCATTCAAAAGTCTGTCTCTTTCACTCTATCTTGTTTGATTAGAATTATCCATCTGCCTTTGTTTGTTCAAAGGTGATTGCTAGGACGGGTCGACGAGGAGGAGAAGCATGTGGGGATTGGAAAGGTATGGCGTTTGGAAGGACGGACGGACGTTGGGGTTGCTCTCTGTTGCAGGGCAGGGCAGGGAAGGAAGGCAAGGGAGAGATTGTGGTTACCAATCTCTTGCTATTTCACATGGTGGAATTATTCAAACAAACCTCACGTAAAACAAGGCCTGTAGTAAACTAGTAACAAACCCCCACCTCACCATTTCCAAAACTCGAAATCCATCGAGTTGAAAGACTCAGAACGAGTTTTTTGAATTTTAAACAATGAGCCACATCATAACCTGCCTACTCGTCTCTCTAACTCAACTCACCATGGCAGAACCAACTTGACTAATCATGGATAACACAATGGAGAGTGGCCTTTTTACGTTGAGAATGACTTAAACCTAAAATCACCCACATCCCAAATAAGTTCTTGAACGTTTAGCCAACTGTTACCTGTTGAAACCAACTCATAAGTTGTTAGACTAACTCGGTATGTAATCTTGTTTTTATGATTGCACACACTTATTGTGTTTTCAAAATTGTAAAATGCAGTAAGTAGGCTCAACTGGTTACTTCTCGCCTCAAGAAGCGGGAGGTTGCCTGTTCGAGCCCCAATGACCTAACTTTGGTTTGCCCTAGAGGGGGTAATTGACTCATCTGTTGGAGTTTTACATTGGGTATCCTGTAATTTCCTACACGAAAATTCAAAAAATAAAATACAAATTTTATCTCTTTTTTACATTTGAAAATACTTTAAATATCTAAAATGCATTTTTACGACCATAGAACTGAAATAACAAAATGTTCTCAGTGAGACATTGGGCAAGTGAAATTTCATTTCTATTAATCATCTTAACTATAAAATTTAGTCTTTGAAAATTTAAATTTAGTAATCCATTCATCTTCGAACCTTCTCTCATCAAGACAAAATGATTGGTAGGAACTAAATTTATCCACCTTTAAACCTCATGACTTGATATGTATTCTATATATCTTTGTGAACTTAAGTAGTCGGATAAAAGTGTCATGCTGGCATAACAATGATGCGTTTATCGGTGATCTAGACCTCGTTCAAAATCAAAGCAAGGAAAGTCAATGATCAAATATGAATGTGTGCAGACTATTGACTTTTGAGTTTCTCTTTTTCTTTTTTTATCTTAGAAAAGGTATAAAAAATAGAAAAATAGGAAAAATTTGAAAAACTTAGAGGGAGCATTTTATTTATTTTTAGAATATATCTAAAATTTTTGAAAAATGTTCTAAAATTTTAGTATATATCTAAAAATTTATAAAGAAGGAAATAAAAATGAGGAAACAATCTTTTCTATTATCTAAAATCAGGGAAACAAATCTCGGCCGATATGATATTTATTGACCGAAATTTGCGAATCAATTGATAAAAGTGATTTAAAAAAAAAAGAGAGAGAAATTTATTGACGGATAGTCTAAAACTACTAACTTTATTATGACTCTTGACCCAGTATGAATATTTTAAAATTAATTTAAAATATGATTGTATATCACATCGTAGAGTCTATGGACCTATAAAACTAAATGTAAGATAACGGATATATGAGAAATAAACTTCATTTAGATAATTTACTTTAAGAGAAATGAAATAAATAATTATCAAAGCAAATCTATTTATTTTTTAAATTAAAATGGTTAAGATGTCTCATCCCATCTAGTCTATGCCTCAATCATTATTTGCGTGTTGACAGATCATATTAAATAGTGGCTTTCATATGATGATCACAAGAATTATATAAGATAAATGGATTATCACAAAGATTATTATACTGTAAAAAGTTGAAATTATTGAATGATATTAATTATTAATTTTTTAATTTACAAGTAAATTATTGGATGAATATTTTGATCTGTAATAATTAATTTAATTGTTATAACACATCAAATGGAAATTATAAAAGAGTGTAAATTTTAAGGAATAAGATTAAATTTGCTATATGTGGGCCTTCGGTAGCAGGGAGCTTTAGCGGTGAGGTTCTTCTCAAACAAATCATTTTAGAAATAAGAAAAAGAAGAAGACGAAGAAGAAGAAGAAGAAATGGAATTTCGATGCGTTCATTGCGGTTCGCAGGTGAAGATGCTGTTTGTGCAATATTCCCCTGGAAATATCCGATTGATGAAATGCGTGAGCCCAAATTCCTACTTCATTTTCAAATCTCCACTCATTTCATTTCCTAATTTCATTCTCATCATACATTCAATAGTACTAATCTTTTTTTTCTTCTTTTTTCTTCAGGAAAATTGCAAGGCTGTTGCAGACGAATACATTGAGTGTGAAATCACAGTGAGCCTTGGCCCACCCATGAACCTATTTCCTTTGATTTGTCTTCTCTAAGCCAAATTCTAGAAATCCGTTTTCTTGAACTTCTCTGCTTTTGAGTTATTCTCAGCTGTTGTTTTGGAGAATTGTCTTGAGTCTGTATCTGGGAATTTTTACTAAGTTTTGGATCACGTACTGTGATCACAATGCTTTTGGGTGTCGTGAGCAGTGGAAAATGCTCCAAAACACCTTTAGAAGGGCATTTTCATTATTTAAAATAATGGGGCTTTTCCGTTGGCCAATAATCCCAAAAGGTGCTGTGATGATATTAGGTGATTTGAAGCCATTTTATTTGATAGAAGTCTTTTATTTAGTGTAGAAATGTTTTATTGAAATACTTCAATTTTGATTGGTGTTTAGATTCTATTGATTGATTTGATTCTGCACAAGCGAAAAGCATATAGACATCTACTCTACAATGTTTTGAATCGTGAAACAGTCCAAATGGAGGTAAATATTTTTCCTATTGGTGATGTTGGGCCTCTTAAGGTGTACATGCATTTGTTTGGTGAGAACTCCATAAACCTCCGTTTCAAAGGTATTTTTGCCATTTCATAGTGTAAAAGGAGCCAATTTTTTTCAACCGTACAATGCCTGGAGGTTCTTACTAAGCCCATGAGAATAATTTCTTAGATGACTTTGACTCGCACGTGTGATAACCATTTCTTTTCTTTAGTTATTAATTTGGATAATGAAGTGCAGAGTTTACTAATCTAGATATTGTTTTTAAGCTTGATAGACGTCATTCAAATTTGCAGGGCTTATTATGGAAATCGATTTTCAGTTATCTACTTCTAGATGCATGTATCCATGTACAATCTAGTACTCTTCCTTATTTAACTCTGACAGTTCTCATCTTCAGCTATTTATCATAACCTTAGCAATTCAAGGCAGATATTTGATTTTATATAATAGTGAAGAAGATAGGGATTCGTCAACATGCTCTTTATCATCAATTTGGGCATGTGGGAAGGTAAGCTTATTCACTGAGCCCCATAGCTGTGTTGATGTGTGATTTTCTAGTTGCGGTTTTTCTGCTTTTCACAGGGCCTTACATCTCTTTGTTCCACATTTCATTGCAGATGGTGATGGATGTTTTAGTGGGAAACTTTGTTTTTTTTGTTATTCTACTTTTCATGAAAAGGCTTTTGATGAAGTCATCCTATCAAAGAATTAGGTAAAGATTCTAATTACTTTCCTACTATTTTGTAAATATTGGTTTTGTTTCCCTTGATATGAGTCTTCAATCTCAATTACACTACGGAGAATTTCCCAGGTTTCTGGTTGTTGGACCACGTGAGAGCATCATTCTAGAGCAAGTGCAGAGCTGAAAATTTACCTTTAAAAAAGAAGAATGCAATGTGAAAGTTGGTTCAGTAGTATAAATGTACAAACATTTGCTTCTTTATTGCAATTAAACTGTGTTAGTCTTCTTATCTCTCATTAATAGTAGTATGGGCTCTGATTTTCTAATTATAAGAAGATTGGTTATAGTTTATGATTTATGTTTACATATTGCATTCCTGAAATAATGGCTTCACTATTTCATACCTGAAATAGAAGGTATCATGTTCTGGAAGTGATTGGGTACTATAGGTTGGTCTGTTGGGTTGTCCCTAGCAGTTTTTGCCGGCTCTATTTTGGATTATAGTTAATTTTTTGAAGTTGAGCAGTGATTATATATGGCAATGGGTTGTGATGGATCCCAACCCAACTCTACTTAAACTAGTCCCATCCCAAACCCATGTGCTCTGTGATGGGTTTTGGATTGATGATACCAACCTTGTGTCCTTGGCAGAACTTCGACTCAGTAAACCTGTTACGCCCCATTTGTTTCAATTTCTTGAGGTTTTGTTCTGAGTGTTTCTAAACAAGACATGAGTCTAAACTTTTAAGTGACTTAACCCAATCCCTAATTTATGGTTTTTCTTCTTATAACCATTAGCATAAATAGATTTTCTTACCTACCATATTAAATGTGTAGCTATTAATTAACCCAATTGCAGAATGGACAATTGGCCACCCATAAATTTGACCCTGCTTCATGCCCTTTAAACCTGGTACTGAAGCTGTGCCAGTAGGGCCAGAGCAGTTTACCCATTTACTGTCTCATTGTCTTCCCCAGCAGTGACTTACGGTATGTAGATGTCTGATAGTTGGTCATTTGCAGGGAAGTTATATTTCATTTGTTATAAGTTTTATTTTGATGACATAAAAGAGATATTAATGTTAAAAAATATTGGATCGTACCATCTTTGCTTGCCTTAGTTTTATCTTGTACCTATATCCTTAAATGTATTGTTGTTAAGATCTACTTATTTATAGTGTATTAAAGATGAAAATTAAAAGGTCTTAGTGAAAGATAAGAAAATGAAGGATAGGTGGGGAATGCACTTGAAATACATTAAATTATAAATACGTAAATGAAGTTGAGTATGAAGTAGAAGCAAGTGAAGGAATGATTAGCAAAACATCTGGAAAGAAGTAAAGATATCTTGAATAAAATGAAGAAAAAGAGAGCATTAGGACCA
Organism: Chimonanthus praecox; assembly: GCA_022113865.1. Lineage (NCBI taxonomy): Eukaryota > Viridiplantae > Streptophyta > Magnoliopsida > Laurales > Calycanthaceae > Chimonanthus > Chimonanthus praecox. The sequence goes on along the minus strand of CM039095.1, from coordinate 9,228,424 downwards.
ACTGATTTCATGGGAGAAATCATGATTGATTTGTAATGTAGACTATTAATTATTTCGTTGGAGCTCAAGTTTCAAAGTTCCAACTTCCAACTTCCAACTTCCAAAACATAATATTAGTATACCTTCCAATTAATGTCGTAAAAACTTTTGACAATGAACTAAAATTTCTATTAATGAAATAAGGGTGCTATGTTGGGTAAAGGGGTGATTCTATAAGATGAAAGTTAGAGTTACAGTCAAATATCCAGTTGAATGTTGGGAGTGAAAAGAAGACAGGTAGATAAGTAACGGTGATAAAGTATGTGTATATATAAGATGGATGTGTGGTGTGATAGAATTAGAAATGAGTGCATTATAAGAATTATAGTGTTGCAACAATGGTTAGAAAAATGAGGGGTTTCATTTATGAGAGGTTTAGGCACATACTTAGAGGACTAACAAAAGTCCTAGTACAAGGAATTGAAGGATTGCATGTAGAAAGTACCAAAAAGGGACCACTGTTGGAAGAGAACAAGGATTGATGTGGTAAGCTAGAGCATGATAGATTGATATCGAACATGATTTTTGACGACATTGTGGAACTATGGAAGTCGAGCTTAAAAAGCTGACCACAAATAGATGGGACAAATATCTTTTATGATGATGATGATATTGTTGTTCAATGATGATGATCTATTCACATATGATTACCTGCAATAATGGAAATGTTCACATTGTGTATATAATACTACTCATCTTTGATTACTCTCTTTTCTCTTCTGGCTCTATGTCTATAGCAATAAAGATGTTTTGCTGGCCATCCTTATTTCAAGCTACTTCAAGCTTTTTCTCATAGCCATGTTGGTATGTGGTTGCTTCATCTCAGTTAATGCCAAATTTCAATATGCATCTGGATTGAATGCCGAAGTCATTTGCTTATTTTTTCCCCAAATTTATTGCATATCTGAGATCATTTTCTACAGGTTTGGGAGTTTCCATCTTCTGTGCTTTTCATCATTGATATCTTTGTTCTTTCATCCAATGCAGTGGCTTTGACTGGTAAGGATTTTTTTACTGCTCCACCTTCTAGGGGTGTACAATATAATAATAGTAATGATCAGCATGTTCAATTATCATTTGCGTTGTCATCGTCAGTGTGATTCAATTGCCTGATTGTAGTGACTGATAAACTAAATGGCAAAATGTTGGATTTTGAATAATTAAATCTTTTATCTTTATCCAGGGAGTTAATCGTTGTTATATTTAACATTGACAATGACATTCTATTTGCTGAGCTACAGTTTTTACTTGCACTACATTTGTAGTTGTTAAAATCTTACTACTAGTGATTTGTGTCTTACTATTCCATATGATTTTTACAGAAGAAAGATTTAAATCATGCTTGGGTCCTGATTTTATGAACCTTGCAAATTTTGGTAAACTTATATATATATATATATATATATTGGGAGTTAATACGTTTTCTTGCAGATTTTTGGGAATTAAATCTTACTACGCTTTTCCTTTATAATTCAAGTGAAATTTCAAAACATTGGTTGGTGTTAGCCATACGTGATCACATGTAATTACAAGTTTATATACATGAGTTTCTTTTTGTCTTATTGGACCTTATTTATAAGCAATATTGTTAATCATTATATTTCTCATTTATATTGATGGTTTGAATACAAAATGCACAATCCATTTGTTTACTTTTAAAATATTTGGCAAACTCCTTTGTGAATCAAGTAAAAGAAAAACTATTATTAGCTGAAGCATCTGTGTACACGAGTATTTGTTATTCTGCACTGTACAGTTCTTATCTTTTTAAGTTGGTTTTATGTATCTGCTGAGTTTTACTAATAATATAATATAATCTGATAAAATCTCTTTATGGATCAGTACTGAGGCAGGCAACTCTTATTGGAAGCATTGCAACGTGTGGTAGTGCATATGCTGCTAAGTTGGTGGCTACTCAGGCATTGGAGTTTCTTCTATCTGGGCGGTTTAGATGTGTTGGCATTCTGGATGTCTGATTACATATGTCTCGTGTTTATAGACATGTTCTTTTGATTTGTGTCTTACAAGTTACAAGTACCAGAATGGGAACCAAATGATGCATGGGTTTATGATGTAGATGCCCAGAAGCATTTTTTTTGGGTCTAAGTTGCATGAGTACGGGTACAATGGTCAGTGCCCGATACGAGTGTGAGGTGTTGGACACGCTGACAACACAACCCCCATCTAGTGGGTGGGGGTGGGGGTGGGTGTGTGGGTGTGGGTGTGTGGTGTGTGTGTGTGTGTGTGGTGGGTGGGTGGGGTGGGGGTGGGCTAGGACTAATTTGGGTCTTGGCTCGCGCCCATTGATGCACCAAGCTTGTGTGTGGGGGGGGGGTGGGCTAGGACTAATTTGGGTCTTGGCTCGCGCCCATTGATGCACCAAGCTTGGGGGTGGGTGGGTGGGTGGGTGTGTGGGGGGGGGGGGGGGGGGGGTGTGGGGGGTGTGGGCAATGCAAAGTCTTAAGCAACCTATTTATTCCTAGTCCTGTCTTACGCATGATACGATTAATGCCATCAAGGTCAATTTCTCTATGCATTTTCTGTAATTTCTATTCTTTTTAAAAAAAATCTCCAATGAATACCAATTAGGACTAAAGTGAAAATTGGGTTTCTATTTCGGGCAATGGATGTTAATGTACAAAACATCCAAGCCTACATATATTTAAGAGATAGTCTTGGTACGTGTCTTATTAAAAAAGTCATGTTTGTTAGATAAGTACATTAACATTTTTACACATTTAAGAGGTAGTCTTGATATGTATCTTGTTAAAAAAGTCAATTTAAATAAATAAATTAACATTGCAATAATTGGGTCGGTTCAAAGACTCAAAAAAATTACTTTATCTCAACTTTGTGGATCAGCACTTTTTAGTCTACTTTTCTCTTAAAATTTACTTTCTCCTTTTAGAGAAGATTTTTACTTGAAGAGAGAAAGACATACTAAAAAATCACCATTGAGAACAAAATCAGACCAATCACTTGTGTTCTAAAGCCATACCCTTTCCATATTTTGGTGAAAGGAAACAGGAAAGCCAACATGAAAAGAATTTACTACTGCCAAACAGATTTTATGATTTCATCAGATATGTATTTGAATCATATTTATTTAATTTATTTAATTAAAATTATTTTGTTAAAAAATATTTTATTTATGTAATGTAAGACTAAGAAAATGAATGGTTCAATATTGGTACAGGTTTCAAAGCCCTTTATTAAAAAAAAAAATCTTTTTTTAGATGTAATCATTAATTTTTCTAACTTTATATCAAATAAATAAAATATATTTAAAAATAAATTTCTATAGTTAGTAATTTTACAAATATAATTTAAATGTTAAGGCTTATAAGACTTACAAAATAATACTGTAATAAGCATCGAAAATAACCCTCTATCAAAATAATAATAATAATAATAATAACAATAGAGGCAAAATATGCTTTTAAGTTAGAAAACAATTGTGCTAAAGCCTAATTTCTAAAATAAAATGGTTTTATATAATGAGGCGTTCCTTTGACTTTTTATTTTTTTTCTTTTGCATATGTTATTATTTAAGTGGTGAAAAATACAATGAATGTACCCTAAGAGCAGTGGGTATCACCCGTAGGGATTTTACGCTGGATTTTCTGCACGTAAATTCAAACGTAAATTCAAAAAATAAAGTATAATGAATGTATCAACTAAAATACCATCTAATACTTTGATATTAACTAAAATATTAGTTGATATGTGTCAGTTATCTAATGGTATGCGTCAGTGATTTGCTATTAAATGATTCTTTTTCGTTCATTTCACAAATTTTTACTCAAATTTTTTAAATTTGAGATATTTGAAGAAAATGTGAGTTAAATTCTTCAAACTCACCAAATTTAAATATAATTTTTTTAAATTTTATAGATTTTTATTTTTATTTTTTGATAATAATATAAGAAGGTTTACCAAAATTTTCGAACTTATCAAATTTAAACTTAAAATCTTTTTTTTTCTACTTTTAGTCTTTTCTATATAAATAAATTTATTTTTATGATAGTGATATGATGACAACGAAGATATACTTACCCTTTTATTGATGCCCGTGGTTTGTGGAAGACTGTATGCATTTAGAATTTTTCTCAAGGTCTCGTACTCAAGAAGAAAGGGGTAAAAATGAAATTAAAATTTCGAAATGAAACAAGAGCGAAAAATGAGTGTTTCTTTGATGAGATACTTTTTATAGAGTTACATGGAGCAAATGATAGATTCAGTGGTAAAATGGGAAAATGAAAATGTAAAATGTCAAAAATGAAAGGAGAAGAAATAATTAATATTTTTTTTATTAATTTAAATAAAGGGAGAATGAAAAATAAAATGGCAAAAATAAAAGAACAAATGGGAAAACATACAGTAAAATGGGAAAATGAAAACGTAAAATGTCAAAAATTAAAGGATAGGAAATAATTAATATTTGTTTTTGTTAATTTCAATAGGGAGAATGAAAAATAAAATGGCAAAAATAAAAGAACAAATGGGAAAAAATATAATCGTCGCCTGAGAGATTCGAACTCTCGCGGGAAAATCCCATGTACTTAGCAGGCACACGCCTTAACCACTCGGCCAAAGCGACTGTGTGATCCCATTATAACTCTTTTAATATAACTACTATGAAAGTTTTAACGACAATACTTTAAATGTTCAGAAAATAGAAAAAGGAGGGCACGCGGTTGATAATTTTTATTCGTTCATGTTAGAATCTTTCTATACATTAACATTAATTGATTTCTTGCCCTTAACCTTTGCTTAACTCGGAATTAAGGATAAATGGCTCGATTGAAATTCGTGTTAGGATCAACCAGGGGTGCAAAATTGGGCCAGAGATATCTGTTTCCTCTTTTGCTTTCTTTTGTAAATATCGAAATTTTATTATTATTTTAGTTTATCTGAATTAAAAAATAAATAAATAATCCAAAAGGAAGTTGGATTTTTTTTTAAAAAAAAAATTTGAAAACGTAAATATTGGCCGAGATATTGACCCGGGCCCACCACTATTTTGACTTTTTTTAATATAAAAAAAGACCGATAGTAATCATATTGGCCGATATCAGACCGATATATATCGTTGATATTTCAGCCATATCGGCTGAGAAATAGTGCGTACGGCCGATATAATGCGGTCTTTAAAAATCAATAAATATATATTATACTCCCTCCGTCTTAAAATATTTGTCCTATATGCATTTTAAAATTGTTCTAAATTACTTTTCTCATTTCTTTATTTTCACATTAAATCAAAGGTTTAACATTTTCAATGAGTTCCAAATAAGCTTTAACCTTTAAAAAAAAAAAAAAATTCTCAAATAGGACAAGTATTTAGGACTGAAAGAATATTATAGTTAATTAAAAAATTAATTTATCTATATTTAAGAGTCCAATTTGGGTCGAGCCCAACCTGTGGTAATGTAGGCCTAACCTGAAAATTTCAGAGCCCGATTCACCTGTTTAGAACTGGGGCCGTATTAAGGTTCAAATAATAAGGCCCAATTTAAATTTAGGCTTGGGCTGAGCCTTTCATTTTTAGGGCTTACCTGACCCAAAAGCCTGAGTTAAACTCTAGAACCTATGAATTTATTTTTATATTGTATACTTGATATTAAAATATATTATGGTTAATAAAAAATCTTAATCGTTATAAATTATTAAATTCTATCAACTCATACTAAACTGAATTCTAGTAATTTATAATTTTGTTACTCTTCACTTCTCAACCCTAACCTGTCTTTTTCCTCTCCTTTCAGCAAATTTATTACACTATTTTGTGGAATTAATTTTTATTATTTTGAGTGATAGAACTTGAAGCCTATATATTATTTTTATTTTGGAACTTATTTGTTTAAATTTTTATATAATAATTTGATTATTAGTAAAATAAGAATTTAAAATTTTAATTGATGTGATAGATGTAATAAATGATGATGATAAAAAATTTAATAAATATATTTTAATAGATCCACATATACACCCTCTTATATTCTAAATCTTTCCATGTATTGAATCACTCCTAGTACCTCATTGTCATATCAAATACAAAATGAAGTAAAAGAAAAATAATCATTAGTTTTATTCTGAATTTCTGATCACAAAATATAAAAGGTTAAAAATAATTTGATGGATTCTATTTTGAACAATTTGGTAAATTTTATAAAATCTATCAAATTACCCGTTTTTTTTTTTTTTTTTTATGTTTTTAATATCAAGGTCATTGATTATGTGTCCGGCAAGAGGCCTGCAAATTAATTTAAGAAAAAAAAAATTAATTAGTCCTCGTCCGTACCCTCTTAATATCAGGCCGTTGATTTGATGGGCCAGAGGACTTTATTTAAAAAAAAAATGAAAAGAAAACGGATAGCAAGGAACTTTATATATAAAGAAAAATTAAAAACAATAATCATTGAGCGACCACAGTGGGAGTCGAACCCACGACCTTTTGATCCGAAGTCAAACGCGCTAATCCACTGCGCTATGCGGTCATTTGTGATGATCTAAGCATCACAAATTATATTTATAATTATTATTTGTTATTAATTCCACGTTGTATCTAAGTGGACCATTTTATTCAGTCCGTTTTGGTATAGGAGGCAGAACACATTTGGTGGGTTGACTTGGAATTTCAATGAAGTATTTAGTAGATTTATTTGGATTTGTTAAGTTCATCTATATTTGGATGGACCTTTCAGAAGGCCTATTTAGATATGGGTAGAATTTAATTTGATGAATCTATTTGAATTTAATTAAAACATTAAGTGGGTTCATTTAGAGTTTTACTGAATCATTTGGTGGACTTGTTTGAATTTGGGTAGACCATTTAATAGGGTTCTTTTAAGGCTTTAGTTTCAATTTTGTTCTCTCATGGACTTAGCTAAAAACTAGAAAAGAACGGGTTCATTCCTTATAATGAGTTTTGTTCTGGCCCATTCCGACATATCCTGGTCAGAATGGGCCTCATCTGACGGGCTAAAATGGCCCATTTCGAGCCTACTCATTCTCTTTTACATAATTTTTTTTATTTTTTAAGTTCTACATATGAAATCTTCATCCAGCGATACAACTAAAAATATACTTCATGAGCTATAGTTAGAAAAAATTTGAGCTTAAAGTTCAATTTAAGATAACTTGATATTAGAAGTCAAAGGCATCATAGACGCCTAGTGACTTTGACCTAAAAGATCAAACAACTAGAAATTGAATTTTTGGCTCAAATTTATCGTAAATATAGTTTATGAAGTACGTTTTTAATTCTATTTTTTTAATTTAAATGATGAAATTTTTGAGAAAAAAATGAAATGGACCCAGTGCGCCTTTATGTTTTAATTTTTTAATTTTTTTTATAACTAGGGTATTCTCATCTCACATTGGGGGTGGAACTAATTCTTCCAGCATATGTAAACCTCCCAAGCCATACACATTAGTTTAGTCGAAGGAGGTAATCCCATGGAGAGTGGCCTGGAGAGGTTGAGCGTGAATTAAACTCAAAACCTCTCTTCATGAGGTCTTTTAATTTTGAATAAAATAAGAATTCAAGTTTATATCTTGAGTTTTTTTTTTTTTTTTGATTTTTTGACTAATTCAATTTGTATTTGATAATTGTCTGAATAAAATTTAAATCTTCTTGAATAAATATTTGATAATTATATTATTATGAATTGAGATTACAAACATAAGTAGTAATTTAATGATAATTTATATTTTTACTTATGTAGATTAGTGTAAATAATGAAAATAAGGAATTTATATGTATTTTATAAGTTTGTATTTTTCTTCATATTTTATTATATTATTTTGTTTTTCTAATTTTTATACCGTCTTTTTCAAACGACTGGAACGTTGAAACGTTCCATTATAGAGATAAAACCGAAATAGATTTCAAAATGGATTTGACAACTATCATTTAGGTAGATTATTTTAAAAATTATTTGGTCTTAGATTGACCATAAATGTGTCCTTAGGATTTGTCTTGATTCATTTGAGGGTTTATTTAGAATCTATTGAACCTTCAGCGAGTTCTTCTCTTCATTAATCTTTTCATAGCAGAAGAGAAAGATTTCATTTTTTTTTTTTATATATATTTTATAGTTGAAAAATGACAAACAAATCTCATTTAAAACCTAGCCCATGTATACTGTATCAGCTGGTGCATCTCAGTTTTCAAAAGGCCAAGATGTTTAGGGTTTAGCGAGTTGAGTCAGGCTCTTGTAGTGAGACTAGACCGAGTTGACTCACATCAGCCAGTATGTGAAACATAGGCTTGCAGTTGCACCGGACCACCGGTTGCAATCCCCTTGGATCTGACCATCAATGTCTTAACCTAATCAACATTAGTGGGCTCTTTTAATCCTCAAGTCTGATTTTATATTAAGTCTAATTTTATAATAAAGAACATAAATTTTATATCAAGTGTCTCCTTATATTAGTGACTTACTTTCTAAATATTTTTGACATTTTTAAATTTTTAGAGTATTTTTTAAAATTTTAAAACATATTTTACTTTTATAAAAAATTGACTTTCAAGATCTAATAATTTATAAAAGAATATTTTTTAACCAAAAATATATTCATACTATTTTTTTCATTTTTCTTTATTTTTTCTTAGTTTTCTTTATTCTTTCAAAAAAAATTAAAAAAAAAAAAAATTGAAAGAGAGACTTTATCAGACATGCATATCCTTCTAACCCTTGGCACAAACTCCTCCAAAATGATCCAAGTGACATCAGCCCTCCGCGTTTGGCCCAAATTTGTTATTCGAATCCAATTAAATATAGCCAACCGTTAGAGGTTAGATATACCAAATTTACTCGATCCCAATGTCACCTGGGTTCAACCCAAGTAAGGACCCTGTAGTTGACCACTTGACCCTATCCCAAAGTCCAATCCAAATTTCACCTAAAATGACCACATGGGGATCCAACCAACCCAATGTAAGACACGCCAATCCTAAACTATGGACCAAATTTTGGCCCAATTTAATTTTTAAAGCCATGCTTTTTAAGCCATAAGCCATTACAAGCTATGGGAGTCAAGCTAGCCTAGCCCAACAAATCCACACCCATTTTGCTTCACTATCAAAATCAATAAATTGTCGATGAATAGGTAATGCATATGTCATAAAATCCTGATTTGAGACTAAGTGTTAGATAGAGTCCTTAGGCTGCGTTTGGATGAGGGGAGTGCATCCCAGGGTAAGAATATTCATTTTGAATACCCTTGCATGAAAAATGTATTCAGAAAGTGAGAAAAGGGAGGTAAAGAGAAGTGTTATTCCATGACCCACCAATTACCAAATAAGGGTAATGGAGGGTTACCCCCATCACCTCCCTTTACCCTCAATCCAAACGCAGCTTTAGTTTCTCAAATTAACTAATTTGGGACTTTTGTTATTTGACACCCGCCTCTTACGTACAGTTGTGCTCTATGGTTGCATGTAAAATCGGCTCTGATATCATATTAGAAAACCATGACTTAGATAATATTCTTGATAGAATTTACTCTCAAAATCTATTCATTAAAATCGATGTAAAATATCTGTCACTTGAATGCCACGTTGTTAGAAGAGCTCCAATTGCCCCTTATCATTCCATTTCACTGTGAGACCATGGAACTTTAATCTTCAAATTATCATCCATTTAACACCAAATTACAAATATATGAAATCCTCACTTTATTCCAAATCACAAACATCATCATCTTTATGTCACTTGTTACCTCCCATCTACAATTCTACATCACCACACCCCCACACCCCCACACCTTTCAAGACATATGCCCTTTACTTTAAGTTGCAAATTCATGAAGCTCTAACCTTAATTAGGCTCCATATCACCAATCCATCAAATCTTGATTACGACTAATCCACATAATTAAAAAAAATTAGTATAAGCCTATGAATAATTAGTTCTCCTAAGCACAAAGGAAGAGGCTTATCTCATTCCCTTGTAAAGCTAATTCTATGAAAAATATTTAATTCTCTTTTTACTCTAACAAATATTAAAAAATAAAAATATTTTAAACAATAATGGATGAGGGAAGGGATACAGTGACTCATGTTTGTATAAGAAATGACACTAAACTCATCATTTTCTCCGTTTATTGTACTTCAACAATGAAAAAGTACATTAGTACATCTTATTATCTAAAGAGTTAGGCTAGCAAAACATTATAAGCAAGACTTTTTAATGAGAGATATCATTAAATAGATCATAGTCTCATATAATTCGGTTCATAGATAATTACAGGATATGAACTATATTGATAATTCAAACCATATAATCTTAGCTTTTAAATTTCAATGAGTATAAACTATTGATTTTTAAAAATTTAGAATCAAAGGATAAGATGATTAAATGGAAATGAACTTCTCGCACAACATATCCATGTGGTTCTCTTTACACACCCAACTATAAGGATCTTAAGATCTATTTAATAAGAAATCTCATTAGAATATCTTGATAGAGTTTTTGTTACCAAAACGTGGATACCCTAGGAATTTTTCGAGCTTCAATGTATAAATGATTACTTGGAAAATAAGGTTAGAAGATTAGATGTTTGAAAAATGTTGAAATAGGAATCCAAATTTCCCCGTGTTAAAAATTCGACTGAACTTATCATAAACAAATGGTTTTAAACAAAATATGCTAGACATACCAATTCATATTTCTGACCCGTTTAACTATTATATGTGTACATCTAAACCATTTTCCTCTTTAAAAAAACTATTTTAAAATTAAATTAAAAAATTAAATAATCAAATTGACACCGAACATTGTCGTCTATTAGTGGACAAAATTTAAATTCAAAACTCACTTTTTAATTATTTGATTTTGGAGATGAAAGTAACCACACATTCTTAAAAATATCAAGATAAGAACATTTAGGGACTTTGACTATCAAGATTAAGGAATCAAAAATTAAAATTTAAACTAAAATTTTATCTTCAAATCAATATTTGAATTTATAAGTGAACACCCGGTAGATAGTGGGGGCCATTCCCCTTCAAAACAAGCAAAGAGAGCCTTCTCGTCGTTTATTTGGCGATCGTCTTCCTTCTTTCTATTCAAGACGAAGAAGAAGAAGCAGAAGAGAAAGGGGTGAGGTGATGATTTCGGGTCGGAGGGAGAGGGTGGGAACGCCGCGATATGTGGCTGGGATGCGTTGCATATCTTGCAGAGAGTTGTACGAGGCGTGCGATGCCGGTACTTGCAAGGAATGCTACGAGGAGGCCAGCGAAACGGAGGAGGAGCTCAAGCGAGAGATCGAAGACCTCAAGGCCAAGATCTCCTTTCTCAAGATCTCCTCTCCCCTCGATCTTCACCAGCGATCCTCCTTCACGGATATCGTTCTTGAGGCCTCTGACGACGACTGCGGCACTGGCGCCCCCTCCGTCCGTGCCCACAAGGCTGTTCTTGTACATTTCCTTGTCTCTTTTTAGTCTTTATATTTTCTTAACGGTGAATTGGTAATGCTATCTAACTGTTTGATGTTTTGTCTCAATGAAATTGCCTCTTCTGTTTAGTCACTATCTTTGCGTTCTGCCCCAATTTGGAATCATCCCACTTTTAGACCCTTGATGGTGTGTTTGATGTCTTGTCTCAATGAAATTGCCTCTTCTGTTTAGTCACTATCTTTGCGTTCTGCCCCTATTTGGAATCATCCCGCTTTTAGACCCTTGATGGTTCAGAGACATGATCATCCAGCATCATGCATACCCATTATTCTCTTTCTCTCTCTCTGTTGGCGATGAGCTGATGTTGCTCTCAAGTGTTTGATGTTTTGCCTCGTGGAATTGTTTTTCTGAGGTTGCTGCCTTTGGGTTGTAACTTCTAACCCAATTTGAAATCATCCCATTACTTGATGATTCAGTGGCTATGACATCCATTTTAATGATACCTACTGCACATGCACCCCCCCTCCGCACTCTCTTTTTTGGTGGTGAATTTATGTTGAGGTGGAGTTTTTCATGTTTTGACTGAATGAGATTGTTTTTCTTTAGTTGTTATCTTCACATTCTAACCCAATTCAGAATCATCCCATTTTGTTTGACCCCTGATGATTCAATGGTTAACACCATTCACGTTTCTGCATGAGCATTATGCAGTTTCCTCATTACTCTCCCGTTCTTGTGAATTGTCATGGATCCCATTATTTCCTTGTGCCGATGATGATGCTGTCAAAGTGTTTGATGTTTGGTCTCATTGAAGTTGTTGCTTGCTTCCTGCTGTTGTCTGAAAGATGAAATTATAGCTCCTACTCCAATGTACCCATTTATCATGTGAAATTTCTTGTTGCTTGCGCCAATGATTATGACTTGTAAATTATAATCATCTCATTGCAGACCATTTTTCAAGCATCCCCATTATATGGCTTCCCTTTTATGTGCACCATCTTCCTGTGATTGTTGTTCACCCAGTTGACCGACAACCCCCCTCCCCCCAGATGCACACATGGTTGATATGCCATCACTGGTTGGAGTTATGATGCAGTAGGAGAAAACAGGAAGAAAGCAATATTTTATGAAGATAATAGATGAAATAAACATCTTCCTATCATGATGCTGCAGCATGTGCTTTGGGCTCCTCTGGTGGCCTTTGCTGGAGATATTGATCAATTTCCTTGTAAACAATTGGGGAATTCATCGACAGATGGTGCATATCTCTAACTTGGATTTTTAAAGTTTGTGTTTAGTGAAAAGTAGATTATATGTTCTGCAACTGGATGCAATCCAAAAGCTCCCAAAGTTGCACTCTAGTTTCTCATCCCTGAAAATTGGAAAAATATGGAGTTGAAATACATTCCGTATACAACCTCAAAGAGTGTAATTGCTGCTATTCTTGTTTCAGATGAAAAAAATTACAAAGGTTATTTTCTTTTATTGAAAATTAGCTTCTTGGAGATAGTCATACCTTTCTTTTGGTGGTAGGATTGTCCTTATCAAGTCCACTATGAATAACCTAGCAGTCTTTTTTTTTTTTTTGGTTTCAAAATACCTACAAAAGCAATGAAGTTTCTTGGAAAAGGTCCAATGGGATGGTGCGGATGTCAGGAAGAGAATACATCTGGTTAATTGGAAGGAAGTTAGTCTATCAATAAAGAAAGGGGGATTGGCTTTAGGTAATATATTGGAAGGAATTGGTCTCTACTTGTAAAAATATGGTGGCAATTTGGGGAGGAGAGGGAAGCTCTTTGGAGGGAAGTCAAGAAACTTAAATATGGACAATGCAAATTACAGGGTTGGTAAGATGCATAGGGATGGTATGGGGGTTGTGGTTGGGGGTGGGTTATGAGTTCTTTCGTTGGGAAGATAAATGGCGTGGGGAGGAGCCACTTAAGATGTCTTTCTTGAGGTTATATTCAATTTTAAATCAAAAATATTTTCTCATCAAGGATGTGATGGAGGTTTTAGGGGGAAGAGTTGTTTGGGCTTTAACCTTTAGGAGAAATCTAATGGACTATGAAGTTGGGGAGGAGCCACTTAAGATGTCTTTCTTGAGGTTATATTCAATTTTAAATCAAAAATATTTTCTCATCAAGGATGTGATGGAGGTTTTAGGGGGAAGAGTTGTTTGGGGTTTAACCTTTAGGAGAAATCTAATGGACTATGAAGTTGCTCATTTACAAGTGTTACTCTCATCCCTTACTCAGGCCTCTCCTAGTATAGATTGGGTGGATAAGAGGTTGTGGAAGGGAGCCAAGTGGGATCTTTTTATGCAATCATTATACTATTTGTTAGTATCAGATTTACCCACTTCTTTCCTCTTCAAACCATTTGGAAATATTCTGCCCCTTCAAAAGTCAAGAGTTATGGTTGGGAGGCTTTCTTGAATAAGATCCTCACTCTAGATAAATTCAAAGCCTAGAATCTTGCTACCTTGAATATCTGCTACCTTTTACATTTCTTTATTTCCCACTTGTCCATCCCATACGGTCCCTTTTTCTTCTTCTTCTTTTTTTTTTTTTTTTGACGACTAAGAACCCCAAGACCTCCCTCCCGTACGAGGGTGCTGGGTAAAACTCTGGAAGTGCGCAACCCCTGTAAGCTATGGGCATCGGGTGACTAGAGTACTTGAATCATGAGCCAAAGTGTCTACCAGTTGATCTACCCCGTGCAAGGTCCCATTATTGATCAATTTTTTCTTGCCCTTTTCCTCTCCCTTCTTTGAAGGTTCTCATTTTGAGTTGGGGTTTTAAGTCCCTTTCCAGGGAAGGCAAAATCTTGTGGAAATTAGCACCTTTGGGTATTTCTTGGTTTATTTGGGTTAGTTCAACAAAACAAGATTTGAATATAAGGCATTATCAAATGCAGCTATGGTTGTATTTGGGTTAGTTCAACAAAACGAGATTTGAATATAAGGCATTATCAAATGCAGCTATGGTTGGGAAAATGAAGTCTAATATAATCTCTCTCTCTCCCTCCCTCTCTCTCTCCCTCTCTCTCTCTCTCTCTCTCTCTCTCTCTCTCTCTAGTTGAAAGATTTCAAGAAAGTTGGGTAGTTCTTTCATTAAACATTTGGTTTTTTACCTAGATGTGTTTGTGTTTTTTCAAATAGCTGCCTATAGTTCAACGTCTCATTGGACTGTAGAAATTCTGTAATCATTTTTTGGTTCAATGAATTTTTTTTGTTACCAAAAAAGGGTACTACAGATTTTCTGGCATAATTGGTAAGTGCTTATTGTTGCAACCAACCAATGCACACCTTTTAGGCTCTAGATATATCTGAAATGGTTAGTGCCTGCTCCCTTCAAAAGTTGGAAGGGTGTTCAATGTATTAGCCATGAATGAGAGAGCTCATCAGCTTTACAGATGAGAAGACTTAGAGCCTCAGCAACGTCACAGAAAAAGTAGTGGAATGCAGATCACCTTGACAAAGCTTCTAGAGCTGCAGAAAAAAGAACTTTAGATGATCCATTAATGAGAACAGAAAAATGGGCAGAAGACACACCTCTTGCTACCAGTCCTGCGCGCCCCCCCCCCCCCCCCCCCCCCCCCCACCCCAAAAAAAAAAAAAAAGGCTAGTTGTACTACAATAATGGTTCAACCAATTTGCATCACCCTACTACAGTCCACATTTAGTTAAATGGTTGCTTGAGGAGTTTGCATGGATTGAAAGTAGCTAAAGCCCACCTTGACCTGATGATCGCAATTATTGCATTGGAGTCTAAATGATTATAGCAGTCACTTCCAATAATTCAAGTTACACCCTGTTGATTGATTCAATTGTTACAATCATCAAGTCAGATGGAAATTTAAGTCACATTAAATTCACATTTGCCATTTCTCAATTCAACATTCCAACTTCCTTTTAGGTGTGGTCAATGAACTAACAAAATCATTTCTAATACGTTGTGATTCACCTCTTTCTTTACCCATCCATCGCCCTTCCTTTCTGGTGTCACTACCATTCCCTTGCATTCTTATCGTAGAGAGATTGCCATCCCTCATACCCAAATATGTTCCTAAGACAAAGCCTGACTCAAACAATTTTTAGTGCTACTTATAATTTAGAGCGGTGATGAGTCATTTGCATATCCTATACAACCCGAGACATGGGCTGGTTTCTGGTGCCTTTTAACAATAAATCCTAAGACTTCATCAGCATTCTTAACATCCTCATCATCATCGTTATCTTTCTTCTTTATTTTTTTTTCTTTTTGGAGTGAATTTTATCACCTTCCAAATTTGTCTGTACTCTGGTTTGACATAATTGGAAGATCTTTTCAGTCACTGTTAGTTGCATGTTTTTTATTCTGAGGTACCCCTTCTTTTGAGGTCTCATTAGGCCTCAAGTTGCACGGATTCATACTTACACATCTGTGAAGTCCTTCTGGGGCTTGATCCACCACTCCAAACATAGCCAGTAATAATATGTGAATGCCCTGTGCAGACTGCAGTTGCTTTTATTCCACATGGATAATCACAATGAAGTTATCAGTGTAGTGTTCATCATGACTATCATCTGATTTTAGTTTTAATTTTCATCATTCACTTTTTTCTCATAATCAGATAAGCAAGTCTCCTGTTTTTAAAGCAATGTTAGACAATGAGATGGAAGAGAGCAGGAGTGGTACCATCAAGATAAGTGATGTAGCATACGATGTTCTTCGTGCCTTCGTTAATTACCTGTACACTGCAGAAGTGTTCCTAGATGAACAGATGGCCTGTGAGTTGTTGGTCTTGGCCGAGAAGTACCAAGTGACACATCTGAAATCCTTCTGTGAGAAGTTCATTACATCCAAGGTGAACAACGATAATGCTGTGATGAGTTTTGCCTTTGCACATCGGCACAATGCCAAGAACCTTCTGGACGCATCTTTGTCATTAATCATAGACAACATGGATACCCTAACAGAACGAGTTGAGTATAGGGAGCTCGTGGACAAGGATCCACGCCTTGTGGTGGAGATATATGAAGCATATCTTGCCAAACAAGTCAATACTGCTGCCAAGGAATAGTGTGCGGCTTGTGAGGCTGCGTTTGAACATTTTTCGCATATAAAAGGGAGTGATTAAAATCTCCATTTCTGAACATAAAAGTTGTGTGGAGCTCTCTCTCTGATGGACATTAGAACAAAAAGAATATATGAATCTTCAGGTATATATAGATGTTTGAAGCAAGATTCCGTCAATAGTTTCCCTTTAGATTTAGTGGTTGCCCCATTTTACTTGCATGTGATTGTTTTCGTTTTCATTATAACACGAAACATTCATGTAACCATGAACTACTGCTTGAAAGTTGTCTTTATAAATTTTGTTTCTGCATCAAAGTTTTGAAGCACGTGCTCATTGGCTTCTACCAATTCAGCTTCATCAGTTGATTTACTATGTCTATAACTTGGAATTTGGGCTGTTCTCTCTCTTACTTGGCTGCTGCCATTGTTACATTACCAAACATTCATGTAAGTCATCAACTGTTGCTTGGAAGTCTATAAATTTTTCCTCCTGCAGTGGGTAACTTGGGAGTTTGGACTGTCTTAGGGTGTTTCTTTCTATGCAGATATTACGAATGCAACTATTTGGAAACGTTCTCTCTGATCAGTCAATTGCCGTTAGTGTACTGGTCGAGGATTTGAAAATTGGTGAATAACCCATGCCATTTGCTTGTAAACAAGTCTGCTGCTAAAAACCGTCACCCTTAGGTTCCATATAGGGCCCATCAAGATCCAAATTCACACCAATCTTTTTTGTTACATCCATCTACTTTCAGTGAATTCTTACTAAATTAGACTTATTTAGAGTTGATCTCACCGTTGAATTAAAAATCTATTTAAAACTGTTAGACCGTTAATCTATTTACTAGATCTAATTGTTTAAAGAGAATTATCATTCGGAAAATCTGTGCATTATATACTCAACTCTTGTGGGCTCTGCAAGGGTGATTGTTGCTTATATCCAATGTAGAGAGATCTATTTTGATCCAACTCTTCAAAGGCTATATATGTGAATTGCTATTATGAACTTGCAACAATTCCATCAAATTCACATTTTTATTATGATTTGTGAATTTCAAGATTTATGACTTAGTTATGAGACTATTGCCTAACCTAACTCATGAGTCACGATCCAATCCAACCATGAATTGTGATTTATGACCTAATTGACTTGTACCATTATTCAATCTATGATCCAACCATCCCAACCTACATTCCATGGTCCACAAAACCGACCAATTATCTGACCTATTATCTCGTGCTTAAAACCCTCCGACCCAAGAACCGACTAGACTTGACATAGCTTGTGAATTGTGATTTATGAGGTTCCATATTAGATTGGGGTAGGTTAAGCCAAAGCTTGACCCAATTGTACTCCTTTTGTTATCAAGCAATTAGATATACTCTACACACTTGACAATAGAAAAATATTTCATTGATAATTCATTGTAGAATTTTTTTATTACAACGAGCTATAAAAATTAGTAACCATATAATTCCATTTTCTGTAGAAAGAGGAATAATCAGAGGAATTAAATTTTTATACTATCAACATCGAGTATTTTCCTTTGCAGATGCTATGGGTTAATGTCACTGAAAGACAAGTTTAAAGGTATACTCACTTTTTTTATAACTGAAGGTATCCAGACGTCTCACCCGTAGGTGATTACTCAAAAGAAACTCTTTAATCTGAGACTTTGTATAATAGGCTGTGGAAAATCAATAGTTTTGTAACAATTAAATTTTCAAATCTAAAATCACAAGACATTCTAATCAAATCAAATTCAAAATTTACACAATCAATGTTCTTATTATTCTGTACATATTCCATTAAAAAGTGCGATCCACTTCAGCATGTAGAGAGCTTAGGAAGGCTTGAGAAGTCCTCAAAAGAAACTTTGGTTTCCATGGAATGCCCCATTTCCCATAAGAATGACACATACCATGTCTGAAAAATACCTTGGCAAATCCTTGTGGCAAATGCCACAGATGAGTATTACTCCATTTAGTATTGGTCATTGAGGACGATGTATTGAATGCCACGTGCACAAAATTATAGCGACCAACTGATGGCTCTGTTTCAGATATGACACTGCATTTGAAAAGAATTTAATGCACAGAGGTGATGGGCCTATTTCAAAGAATAATACAGGCTGATGCATGGATCTGCCAACATCTCATTCAAATTTGATGCTCTATTTTGATTCTGGACATATTTCCTAGTTTATGCATGGATTTAACATTACAAGTTACTACAGGCAGATGAAGGAGGACCAACATTTCGATATCAGAATCTGAGTAAAGAACACGTAGATTGCAAATTTAGAAAAGATTGGGACGACAACAATCACCGCTTACTCCGCTTGGAGCTATGTAGAACCTTGTGCAGATTGAATGCCTCCCCCTGATCACCATTTAAGGCCCTCCTTTCCAAGCAGCATGCAGTCAGCTGTAGCAGCAACTTCTCAAGGTGTGAGTGCAAACAATTCTGTGAATCTTTTATACTGGGGTCCATTGATAAGATCATAGCATTGACAGCATCAGCAGCAACCTCTCGCTGGGCCACATTAAGGAGATATCCAATAGATGATTTCACAGGATCTTCGTATGCCAATAAGGCAATGCAGTCCTATCAAGAACATGGGTATCAATTAGGAGAGTCTGATTATGCAAAACATTTTCTTAAGTGAAGTTTATTAATAGAAGTGCTGTTAGCACTGTTGTCCAACTAGAGAACAGATCAAGTGCAGCATTTAGAGGTAACTTCATTAATCAAAAGAAAAAATAAACAAAAGAGAGACAAAAAAAAGCGGGTAAAGAGAACCCACCACCCAAGAAAAAACCATACAAAAAATTAATCGTCCCCCTCTCCTTCCCCCCCCCCCCTTTTTCAACGAATTAAATAAACTTATAAACAATTTCCAAAGGTAAAGACAAACCCTAATACGGCATATCATCAATAGCTGAATTGAACCCAAGAAACCGGGAAAGCCAAATGAAGACATAGAATGACGGATCCTTTCGACTTTATCTAAGTACATCCAGGGACAAATGGATCCCAAAGTCCAACCGTCACCTTCAATAATACTCCGATTAACCCAATAATAGACTTGAGAGCTTGCGGACATGGATGTTTAGTTCAGGGATCATAGTTTTAACATTGATGTTTACTTCTTCCATGCTTGAAGATCGACAAATAGAGTGATGGGCATCTTAGCCAAAAATAGTGTTTCTAGGGATGAGCTTTTTGGACTTCTCCTTGCATTGGGACTCAAGCTTGCTAGTTGAGCCTATATTTTCTTGAAGTTTCCACCTCAGATCCTTCACCTTCATTTCCTACATGTAAGAGAGACTTGACAGTAATAATACAAGGGTGGTCCCAGCCAAAAGTTCCTGCATAATCAGACTGCTCATTTTTTCCTAGAAACATACCTAGGATCCCCCAGGCAATGGTGTTCACATTTCCTGATAAGATAATTTTACTAAATAAAAATGAGAAAATACAAAACTGGCACCCTAAGCAACATATAACCATTATAAACAATTACAGAAAATAGGCTATAATAGAGGTTCACATAAGCATGACAAACATCGAGCCAGCCATATCTTCAACACCACCTTACCCCTAGAGGGGAGAAGAATTAAAAAAAGATAAAAAAAACTCTGTACTCCTTGTGAATTAGATCCTCAACCAATTTGACCTCATTCTAAGAATGATCTCACTGTTGAATTGATGCCTATCCATATTGGATTAAAAAATTACTTGTAGTGATCCAAACTTTGGGGCTTATAAAACATAACGTAACTTATCCAAACAAGGTGATTTTTTTTGAAATGGTTCATATACATATACATATACATATATATGATAGATGAAAAGCACTAGAGGTGCAAAGACAAACAAAGAGAAAAAATAAAAAGACAACAACAAACTACAACAAACTGGCAAAGAAAACACCTAAAGAGAAAACCAAAAGCATGGTCAGGGAACAAAAGACTAAGGTCTTATGTCAAATCAACACATTCTTTCCACGCTTGCAAAATGTCTGATATAGAAATATTCTTGAATTCTTGAAGCGAGGCAACCCACGATGCACACTTGGTAAAAACACGTCTTGCAACCAAGGTTGTCAAAATTGCACGATTTGCACTTCGAATTATGCAATTCGAATCGAATCGTAAACTAAAACAAGTCAAATCGCATATAAAATCGCAAATAGAAGAAAATCGTACGCTTTTATGGTTGAACCGCAAATCGTACAAGTCAATCTCACAAATCATAGTCTTGTACGCTTCGAATGGAAGAAAGAAACACGATTAGAATGGTAGAAGGGAAGAGGTACCTGCAAAAGAAAGTACGCATTTCCATCTTCCATGCCTTCTTCTCTATTTCATCTTCCTCTTTCTTCTTCTTCTCTTCATTTTCTGTTGTATTTCCTCCAATTTTATCGTCGTCTCCCTCTGTTGGTTTCGTTTTTTTTTTCCATTCCATTTTTTGCTGCCGCTGGTTTTCTTTCGTTTTTCACCCGTTAACACCATCACGCATTAGCCTTTGCCCTAACTTTAAGACTTTAAGTTCGTACTATGGGGCAACTTAAGTTCGCAAGTCCTCGCACGAGGACTTGGAAACAATTCTGCTTAAATGTCGTCCTCGTGCAAGAACTTGGAAGCCATTTTTGCTTTGTTAAATTTGCACGAATACTCAAGTTAGCTATGCCGTTAAAAAAAAAATTACTAACTTTTTATTAATTTTTAGCAACGAACTCATTTATTTATTTCAATATTTTATATCTATTTTTTTTTTTAAAATAGTTCTAATTTTTTTAAAAAAATATTTGATAGATATTATTAATAGTTACTTAAAATTTTACATGTTGTTGATTTATTTACTGATTTCTTAAATTTATCTATACTTAATTTTTAGCAACAAACTAATTTTTTTTGTTTCAATCTTTTCTATCTATTTAAAAAAATAAATAGTTCTAATTTAAAAAAAAAAAAATTGATAGATATTATTAATATTTATTTAAAATTTTAAATGCTGTTGATTTATTTACTAATTCTTAAATAATTTTAATACCTAATATTTATATTTAAATCTCATATTAATATACTTTTGTGTCTTTTTTTTTTGTGGATGATTATTTATGATGGATGATAAATGTTAAATGTGTGTGGATTGAAAAATCATCTTATTATTCTATACCATACTATAAATAATAATTTTAGAAAAAATATTATGAATCTTACGATTCTACGATTTGCGATTCACGATTCACACCCCTCGACTAATTCACAATACGATTCGAGTTTGACAACCTTTCTTGCAACCGACTCACTAGGCTTAGCGGCACCTTTGAAAATCAAGTTCCCAACAAAGGCTCAAAATGGTGGCAAATAAAGATATGTTCCCAACAAAGGTTCCAAATGGTGGCAAATAAAGATAAATGCCACAAGGTGATTTTGGTATGCACTTCATTCAAACAGAGACATTTCCAACAAACCCATCTACATAGGCCTAAATAAGCCTTGGATTGAGGTCCACTTGAAGGTGCATAGGGGTTTGCAGGAGATCTTGACTAGCCACCACTCTCTTCTTTTTGTCCCATATAATGGGGCCCATCCATTTGGGGGTGGATTAGAAACGTCTAAGACAAGATTAGGGGTGAATCGAATTTCAGCCCAAACATCCAATCATAGCTCTTGATTTCTGAGGTTCAAATATTCAAGGCACTTTTAAGGATGGAAATTTCTAGGGTTTTCAAAAGCCAATAGAAGTGGGCCATTTACCAACATATCAAGAGTGAATGATTTGGATTATCCAGAGGTGGGCCCCCCCATTGCAAAATAGAAAAGATGCAGTCTCGAATAGATAGTCATGTGTCATGACTACCATGTACATCTGCCACACGTGTATGAAGGGAGAGCACCATACTTTATGCAATAATGCAATTTGAGTGGAGAACATTTCATAATTTATAAATGTTGTTCCTTCAATCTTAATCAATCTATTAATATGAACCTACAACTAGGAAACGTGGAGACATCTTAATCGACATTTGATATACCATAAAATACATCTGCACTTTCATATGTGAAACACACCAAGAACAGATCCAAAATAAAATTTCATCTTTTAAAGGTATGGATGTGTACCTGTAGCAGTAAGCAGAAAGGTGCCACCCCAAAAAACTTTGCCAGTTCAGCCCGAGCATATTTCACTGCATCCTCCAGGTGACCAAGCTATCCAATGAAGTATGTTAATACCAGACTCTTTTTCTTTTTCTTTTGGAAATGGAATAACACTTGATACCACAAACTTACAATAGATTCAAATATATATATATATATTACAATAGCTTTTCTGAGCATATTACTAAAAACATATCAAACCATACTAAAAAGTCCATTAATCTTTGTGGAAAAGGTAAATTTTGCTCTCTGAAGGCTCATTGGCAAGGAGGCCACTTTCCTCCTCTCTCCAAGTTTCTTATATGTGGAAAGTGGAAAAACACAAACATGGCTTGTAGGACAGATCAAAACAAAGAATGAAGATACATCTAAAATAGCAGTATGGCATTCATTCCAAAAGGGGATCATCGCATCAGTGGGCCTCCATGTAGGTGAACTAGTGAAAACAAATCTCACCAAAATTGGATTTATTAGGACTTGTTCCGTATTGTTAATTTGCCTTGTCGTTGTGCCTTTGCTTGTCCTTGGATGAGAACTGGGGGGCAGAACTCCAACTTCTCTTGGAAACTAAAATTTTGTGTGCATGAGCCTTTTGCATCTTTTTCTTAGGACTCAAGTTCCCTTCAAAATGGTGAACTCCCATTCCGCTAGCAAGGTTAGAGAACTCAAAAGAACCCTAGTTCTGGCCACCCCTCCCATTTGTTATAAGTTTCTCCACTACAAATTTGTCCAACATTAACCTAATACGGTGATTGAAAAGACAAAAGAACACACGCTTTCAAGTTCTCGACCGGCAGCAAACCTGCAGAGTAGTTAAAGTGCAAAAATCTACTATAAATCTTAGAGGGAGTTAACGGATTCTTTTGGGGAGTTTCAAGTGAAATCCTATATTAAGGCATTGAGGAGAGAAAATGTCTTGGATCCATTAACAGGATGGGCCTAGAAAGGGAAGGTACTGCCAATAGTCAAAAGTATTTAGTTGGATTTCTACTAAGGGCAGGGCATTGACTAAATGTAACTTGAGAGAAAGGGTTGTTATTTCTACAGAGGGAGTAGTTAGTTGTGTTCTTTGCAATAATAGGGAGGAGATATTTTGCCAGTGTTCATTCGCTAGGAATAGGGGTGAAACCGAGAAATCAATGGGTTTGGTTTATGTATTTGTATATCTCGGGTCGGGTCGGGTTGGGAAAAAAACACATGAAATTTGGGTCAAGCTGGGTTGAGAAATTTAAATTTAACCCGACCCGACATAACCCGAGTGCACCAAGTTATAAAACAACACTTGGGTTGAGTTAGGTCAAAAATTTGGGTAGGATCGGGTTGAGTAATTCCATCAGCAATTCGGGTCGGGTCGAGTTGGGTTCAATAAATTTTGATATGGGTTAGTTTGGGTTTATTAAAACCAAACCCGACCAGACCCAAGTTTCAGCCCTAGCTAGGAGGTTGTGGACTAGGGTGTTCGAGCTGATGGATGTTTCTTGGGCACCACATAATACTTTGTCAAGGGTAGTTTGCCAAAATGTCAATAGTCTTAATGGCTTTTCTTCACTTGTAAAAATTACTCTTATTACAAAAACAATATGATCTTCATATTCTCTTTGGCAAGGGAGTATTTCAGAAGGAGATTCTAAAGTTGTTGTTGGTTGGGCTTCAAGTTCTCTTTGCCCATGGACCTATTTAGATAAAGTTGAAAGGATTTGTCATTCTATTGCTTCTTTTGGTTTTATGGTCTCTTGGATCCCACGAGCTGTGAATCCAGCTGCTAATGAAATGGCTTTATAAGTTTTGGCTTTGTCTTTGGAAATTGTAAATAAATTTAGGTAATCTCTTGGGGGGTGGTTTTCTTGCAAGGTTCTCTTTCTTGGGTGTCGGGCTCTTTTTGCCTAGTTATTTTGGCTTCTTGATTGTACTACTTTTTTATTAATACAGTTACCTTTCAAAAAAAAATGTGATCTTTGTGATAGAACCTGAGCTTCATCATGACATGCACGGTTCATTTTATCACCATGTCTATCACAACAATCAAGTGTACAAGCTCCAACCAAGAGTTAGACATACAAAAGTCTCTTATAGCAAGCCTTTCACTCCTGTATTTCTTCTTTATTTAATAATAGCATTTTTGTTACCATTTCAAAAAAAAAAAAGGGACAACAAACTAAGTAAATTTTTCAGATGTCATTGTGGAACTTGGTTGCAAATGATATAGTTCGTCAGTGGTTGACTTCAGTTACGGAAGTTGTAAATAAATTCTTTTAATTTGGGGAGGGATTGTGTTTTGTTTTGGTGGGCTTCTTTTGGCCTGCTTTTTTGTTTTTCTTATCTGTCCCTTTTGAATTAATGAAGTTATCTTTCAAAAAAACATATTTCTTTTGGTTTCTCCATCTTAAAAGAGTGCGTTGGTTAGCCAACCTGGGCAACCATCTCCATGATTTGTTTGATAAAGACTTGTTTAGGCAGGTTCCAATTATTCGCCATTTAGGGAGGACATTTTCTCTAAGTTTCCAGAGTTTATCCTATTGCTGGGTCCAGGAATCAAGGGAAAAACATTTCATTTTAAAATAAACACTGGCCAAATAAAACAAGCTATTATCATCACTAAACTAAGATTTATCACTGAAGAGGCATAGAAATTTACCCGAACAAGTTCTATAAACTTTTGGCAATGTAGCAGAAAGCAAATAGTTGACATGTCATTCTGCAAGAGACAAATGTAAATATGTTATGGTTGCTTAACTGGAATCTGGAAAAATGACAAATAAAAAATATCAGCATGATCATCTAGGGTATTGCATCTGTAAGGAATGAATGCTGGCATTTGGACAAATCAAACAAGAGATGGTAACACTGATAGCCAAAATAGCTTACTACAAGGAAAAACAAATTTTAACATAAGGAGGAGGATTTCTCGTTCTCTCTCTCTCTCCCTATGATGTTGAGGTTGTGAATTTCTGGCAACATAGAAGGATTGTCACCCATTAAAATCTATTTTCTTCAGATTAGTTATGTTCTGTTCTGGTAAGTCATCATTCTCTTCAAGTTCAATATGAGATAGTTAGATGATGTAACATGGCTAATGAAAAGAAAATCAGTTTTCATCATGTATCCTTCACATCATTCGTGCTATAGCTACCACAACATTTTATAAAGTTAATGAATCAATAGTTAAGAACCAACAGAACAATAACAAAATCCATTAATAAACAAATTGCTAAGAAATTGTTCTTTTCAGTCATTTGTATGATGTAGTCCTAAATTACCTGATGCAGTAAGAATAAAATGTATTGAAGTAATAATCAAGTAAAATAGAGCAAGAGCCCAAAGAAATCCTGGAATCTCTATAGAGAAATAGCCAATAATCTTGTGGGAAGGCCATGGCAAGAAGAACAAAAAATTCAATTTGTGAGATGGGAAGACAATTCATTTGGTGGGGTGGGAAGATGTAGCAAAACCAATAGAAGTTAGTTCGGGTTTAGTACGGTTGAAGGTGAGGAATGAAGCTTGTTATGTAGATGGCCGTGGAAATATGGCAATGAGTCAAAGTCTCTATGGCAGAGGGTGCTAGAAGCAGACTATGGAGTTGGAGTTAATGGCTGGGGCATGGGAAGCAGATCATGGAAAGAAGGATGCGGTGCAGTTAAAGCCATGTATAGATTTGGAGAAGGGCAAAGGTAGGATGGGAGAGGTTGACAAGAGGGTTGAAAAATGTAGTTGGCAAGGGTGCTATTTTGGAAAGATGTATGGACTGGGTAG
Organism: Chimonanthus praecox; assembly: GCA_022113865.1. NCBI lineage: Eukaryota > Viridiplantae > Streptophyta > Magnoliopsida > Laurales > Calycanthaceae > Chimonanthus > Chimonanthus praecox. The sequence continues at coordinate 9,201,997 of CM039095.1, read as the reverse complement.
AGGTGTGTGAAGGAACTGTTCCTGATATTATTTGGAATTGCCACAAAAGAGAAGTCCTTATTGGCACAGAATTATGAAATTCTGGGGGGTTCCATTGTCTGGTCTATGATTTTCATAGGAGCATTAAGGGATGACGAAATGCAGGCCTATGAAAATATCCTTAACTCATTGACTGAAATCATGAGTCAATTACAATGGGGACAAGGAGGACAATAGGGTTTGGGCACATATAATCTTCTGGAAAATTCAATGTGAAGGAAGGCATGAAGGAATTACATCAGGGAACCTTAACTTCCCCTCAGATGTCCTTGAGATGGAAAGGCAAATCACCACTGAGGATACAAGATTTTTGTTCGTGCATAGCAACAGAGAAAGTCCTGACAAGGTGGAAATTGATGAATAGATAGGTCATTCAAGAGAATGCTAACCTATCTAGTGTCTTGTGTGGAGAGGTGGTGAAACACATTGATCATCTACTTTATGGATATTCCTTCTCCCTAGGTCCACAAAATTGTTTGATTGACATAATGGGTTGCTCATGGGTTATGGTCTAGTGCGAAAATCACATACAGCAGCTTTCTGTAGGACAGCTCTTTCCAACGCTAGTCACAATCATCAGAGACACAAGATCATCCCACTGGAAGCAGATTTCTCTTGCATTTTGTCTGGAAATGCATTGGAGGATGCAGATCATCTAGACCTGTCTTGCACCCTTGCCACTTCCTTTTGGGTTTCCTTCTCATTTATGGTCTATCTTGGGTTTCTTGCAAACTTCTAGGTGGTCACTGCTTGAGTTGGGAGTAATGTCCTTTTAGGGCTGGGGGCAGAATTCTTTGGAGGACCATTCCAACATCACAGCAGCAATTTGTAGGCCTTGTGAAGTAGGGGAACAAAAAATATTTTGAGGAAAAAGGCAATGGCAGTTATGAGATCTTCAATCTGTTTAGATCAAGACTCATCAGGTAGGTTAAAGAGAAGGACTTAAGCAGCCTCGCAAGCACAAATATAAAAAGGGAATGGAGGAACATCAGAAAAGCCCCAAGGAGATATCATATTGCACCAAAAATTTTATCAGAAATTAAAATTGCGAAAATAACCATATAGTTATTCAAAATTACAAAATTATAATTACTTAGACCGATGGACCATAAAGGCTCCTTCATCACTCAATGTAACTTTTAGAACATTGAATATTTTAATATGAACAATCAAAATAGTAGAATTCTATTATCTCCAAAAATCAAAATGATACAGCTATAAATGCATAGTTTCTACTTTGTTATGCATAAAGTTTACCATAAAAAATAAAAAAAGACAAACAAAAGTTAATGGTGAAAACCTGAAAACAAGCCTACCTGTACAAGCTGAGGATACCATTCCCGAAGTTTACCAAATGCAGAATCAATGTCACCACTCCTGATGAGCTTCATTGGAAGAGACAAAAGATCAGAAATATGAAGCTAAATCTGTCAGAAAATATATTTAAAAAGATGGTGCTATTGTTTGGTTCTTGTTGTTATACAAATAATGACACTTTACATGTATAAAATAAAATAATGGTAGTAAATAGCAAAGTCAAAATGGCTTATATTTGAGTAAATAATTACAAAGTCAAGAAGAATAGAGGCTTTATTTTAGTTTTTTGTAAAATGAAGAACATAAAGGATTTTAAGAAGTAATACAATAAGAGGCTACAAACCATAATTTTGATGATCTCATCAATTGAAAAGGAACAAGAAGAACTAAGTGATTTTTATCCAGAAAAAGGATTTGAGAGAGAGAGAGAGAGAGAGAGAGAGAGAGAGAGAGAGAGAGAGAATTCCAAAGCCATTTCAACACCCATTATCCATTTGTTGGATAAATTCCATGCTCAGTCACGTCCCAAATATTAAAAATAGACAATTGTCAAGCACAATCAGGATAAATCCCTTCGTAGCTCCAGCAAAAAGAAGATAGCCTAGTGACATAGCCCTCCGAAATCCTCCTCTTTCCCTCAAAAAAGAAAAACTCTACAGCTTTTAGTGTTAGAACTATGAATGAAGAGTCATACATGCAAACATACTAGAGTAGAGTGCAGTCACATAGGGGCCCAATAAATAACTAATATGGATAGGTCCCCTTCCTTTCATGCATGAAACAGCCAGCATTAACAAAAAAATAAAAAGGAAAAAAAAAAAAGATGGGTCACTCAGAATTCTATTGCAAGAACTTTTGTAAGGGTAAGTCACCTGGCCTGATGGTTTTTCCATTGCCTTCTTCAAGTCTTTTTGGAACGTCATCAAGGATGATTTGGTGGCCTTCATTGAGGAATTTCTTTTCCTTCGAAGCAGGCTCTCAAAGGAATTAGGTGCAACTTTCAGTATATTGATTCCTAGGAAAGATGGCGCTCACCTTCTGAAAGATTTCCATCCTATCAATCTTTTGGGCAGTGCTTATAAGATCTTAGCCAAAGTCATTGCCAAAAGACTCAAAGGTAGTTCTCCCGGCTCTCATATCTCCCTTCCAGTCTGCAGGGGTTGAACATAGACAGATTTGGGATGCCGTGATCTCCATGCATGAGTGCATTAACTCTCAACACAAATCCAAGAGAATGGGAATTATCTGCAAGCTAGACCTTGAGAAGGCTCACGACATGGTTACTGGGATTCCTTTTATTCTGTTCTCTCTACGATGGGCTTCAACAGTAAGTCGTGTTCATGGATTGCAAAATGCATCTCCTATGCTCACTTCTCCATCATCATCAACGGCTCTCCTAATGGTTTCTTCCGCAGCTCTAAAGATCTTCGCCAAGGGAAACCCTCTCTCTCCTTGGCTCTTCATTATGTTGTGGAAGCTCTGAGCCTTCTCATCTCTAAAGCAACTGAGTGTTCCCTCATTCAAGGTTTTCGCATCGAGAGCACTTTTCTTGCTTTCCACCACCTATAGTTTGCGGACGATACCATCATCTTTTGTGAAGTTGATGAAGAGGCTATTATGAACCTTAGAGCAATGTTGAGTTGGTTCAAGCTTTCCTCTCAAAATAAATTACCAAAAGAACGAAATATTTGATGTTAACATTGAACATGATGAGATCTCTTTCTACACTGATCTGTTTGGATGTACCCCTTTGTCTCTCCCCTCCACATACCTCATCCTCCTTTTGTGTATTGGTATCCCTCGGCCCTCACTTTGGGAACCCATCATTGACAAGTTCAGTAAGAGGTTGGCGTCTTGGTGAATCAAGTACTTATCTCTCAAGGGCATGATCACCTTGATTAAATCTGTCTTCTCTAGACTCCCAATTTAATTACTTTCATCCTTCAAGTTCCCTAAAAAGTAATTAATGCTTTGGAGTGGATCGAGCGAGATTTCCTTTGAGGAGACTCCCCTATGAAGAAAAAAGATCATCTCGTCAGTTGGACCCAAGTGTCTCCCCCCATTGAAGCTAGTGAGCTAGGTGTCAGACCTGTTGAAGTGGTTAATGAAGCTCTTCTTGCCAAGTGGTTGTGGATAACAAAACCGGTCCTGAAAGCTCAGTGGAAATCTCTATTGTGTGCTAAGTACAACATCGGCAGTTTTGGTTAGGATATTGCTCCTTCTCTGCCAAGAGCTTCTGAAATGTGGACAGCCATTTTTGCTTGTGCCAAGAAGTTCAAGCAAGGCATAAGGTATAGGGTTGGTAAAGGTAACAGAATCCGCTTTTGGTTGGACAGATGGGGCGACCCTTTCCCTCAAGCCACTCAAATCCCTTCGCTTTTTCGGCTTGCCCCTTCCATCGATGCTCTGATCTCCAATTGTTTCTCCATCCAGGGAGAGCAAACTGAGTGAGATGTTCGCTTTCGAAGGAACCTTTCTGATGCGGTGCATCCTTTCCTTTTTCTGTACTTGCTATTTTTTGTTTTAGTTAGTTTTATTTTAAGGAAGGGTTGCCTTTTTCTTTACTTGCTGTTTTTTGTTTTAGTTAGTTTTATTTTAAGCAAGGGTAGTGTTGTACTTTTGCTTTATTTTATTTTAAGTAAGTGATTCTTTATATAAGGCCTTATAGCCCTTTGGGCAAAAACAGTTTTTACAATTAAATAAAATCAAGATTGAGAATCTCTCTGCAAATCCTCTGCCGTGATTATCTTGGAGCGAATCCGAGAGTTTGGCGTGAAGCTGTCTCCCTTCCAGGTACTTGATCCTCTTCCTCTTCCTCTTCTCTCTCTTCTTCTCTTCTCCTACTCATCGTATACCCTTTAACTCCATCCAGATCTGTTGAACCCCTTATCTTAGCCTCCTTTAACCCTTTCACTGTTTTAAACCTCTTCTTCCAACCATAACAGTCCACCATACAGCTGCCCTCAAACCTTTGGACCCTTTTCAAGCCTCATACAGTCTTTATCACCTGTCCCAACCTCCATACAGCCTTAAACTACAGCTATCATGTTTTCTCATAGCCTTTCTTAACCTCCTTTACACCTGTCCTGCTCTTCCAGTCCCTATCTTAGCCTTTTCAACCTGTTTTCCCCTCTCTCTTACTGCTGTCCCTCAAAACTGGGCCTTTTCTTAACCTTATTAACTTCTCACACTGCTGTTAAAATCAGATTTAATCTTTATTTGATGTTGGTTTTATGTGTTTGTGTGATTTGATAATCCTTTTGGTTTTGAAAACCTTCTACTTTGAGCTATGACATGGTTTGGATTATGATTTTATTACTTACATTGAATCCTCTAAATTTTATTGATTATTTGTGGTAGATTTTATTATTCTAATTGTTATTATTAATTTTAATTTTAATTTCAGCCTCATTTAGTTTCTTATTATTGCATAAATCGCATTTAGGCATTTAGGGTCACCTTTTGTCTTGTCCTGCGTCACTTTCTATGCTTTGGAGCGTGCACTCCTGAACAATCCCAAAAGGCCTTGTGCTAGAGGAGAGGAGGCATTAGCTTATAAACAAGCTCAAGAGGTTGCCGTTGGTGATGTGGGACTTTGGGGCGATGTGGGACTTTGGGAATCTCGCCTCTGGTGATTTCCTCTCCTCTCCTACCCGCTCCATTAATAGCCTCTCTCTCTCCATCAAGCCACTACTCTCTTTCATGACTGGAGCGGGCCATCACAATCCCATCCTTTTGGATTAGAGTCGTCTTTGGCTCTAATACTCTACTTCTCACTTTTGGTCTGAGAGTTGAATCGTGCTCTGATCCTATTTTGTAATAGCACATCCCGCCTAGCACATTATTGTCTGCTTTGGGCTTAAACTCCGGGCCTACAAGGCCTTTTGGGGTTGTGCATGAGTGCACACCCCGAAGCAAAGCCGTGTGGGCCTGAAGTTTAGGCCCAAAGCAGACAATATTGTGCTAGGCGGGATGAGTCGTTACACCTCTCTCCTTCACCTTATCAGTCTCATCTGCACCTACCCCTCCAAAGAGGACTTTCACATTTGGTGGCCTAACCCTTCTCAATCCTCCCGGTGAAGTTTTTCTTCCAATGGAGTAATCATTGTGATGATGTTCCCTTAGTAGCCCCTTCGATTTGGTCCTGTAAATCCCCACCGCAAGCTATTAGTTTCTTTTGCATGACATGTCTTGGAAAAATTCTCACCCGAGATAACATCCACAAGAGACAAAGAGTTATGGTGAGCGCATGTCCCCTATGTCTGTGTGCTTCTGAAGACGTGGACCACCTCCTCATCCCTTGCCCCTTCTCCTCTGCGGTTTGGGATTTCACCTTTTCATGTTTGATCTTCAGTGGGTGATGCCTTTTTTTATTGCTTTCCTATATTATGCCTAGATCTTCTTTAGTGACCCTTCGAAACTCTCATCGATGTGGGGCATTATTTGCAATAATTTGGAGCCTAAGGTGGGAACACAACAACCGTGTTTTTAGAAACTTAGCTAAATCACCCATTGATGTTGGCCAAAGAACCCTAACTAAATGTGCGACTTAGGCGGCCTTCCTCAAGGATTTTCAAGATTTTTCCATTTCAAATTTAGTTAGATCTTGGAAAGAGTGTATCGGGCTCATTTAGTTCTTGGGCTGGGTTTTGTTCCTCTTGTTTGACTTTTGTCTCATTTCCTGTTTTCAAGGGACAGAGAACAAGCAAGCAGAGAAATCCGCTAAACAGGAGCAAAATCCCAACCCCACATTACAAGACTCTGTTTACAACTTCAGAAGCTAAGGATAACCCCTGACGAACCAAGGCATCAACAGCCGTATTAACAGACCGAGGAGCCCAAGCCACCTTAAACTCAAAAGAAGCAATGATATGACGAATTCTTTCAATTTTGTCCAAGTACAACCAAGGGCAATTAGAACACAGAGCCCAACCAAGAACAACTTTAGAATCACCTTCCACTAAACTCCCCGGCACTCCTAACTGCTCCAACTCCAACACCCCCCGCCACAAAGCAAATAATTCTACTTCAATTACTGTTCCATTAAGAAGTGGACCAGCGAAGGAAAGCACAAAAGATCCCAAGTCATTGCTAATGATCCCACCATACCCAGACTAACCAATCTCCCTCATACAACTTCCAAATTAAGCTTAAGAAGCCCCGAAGATGGAGTCGTCCAAATATCGTGAAGTATCGGCACCGAATGATAAACCACCAAATCAACAGAAGACCAATCACGACATAAATCTGTAACAGAAAGACCATGATTCTTATCTGATCCTACCAACCATGCAGCACGAAACTTAATTAAATCCAATATAGCTGAAACGGGACACGCCCTATCTCGAAACACCCTGTTATTTCGTTCCAACCAAAGGGACAAAACAATACTCATAATAGTCATTTTCCACAACATTCTACGAAAAGAACTCCCATTGATCACAATCTCTTCATTGAACAGCTCAGCCCACAAACGGGGTAAACAGAAAACCATATCCATCAGCTCTGTGCACTTCTTATGCTATTCTAATGAAGTTACCATTTCAAAAAAAAAAAAATCTATTGCAAGAACTGCACAATATGGGCACCAAGAAAGGAGAAAACATAACACCACCTAGAGCAGAAACAAAAACTCAAACGAAATTATAAAGCACAAAAATAGAAACAGATTGTATCACATCAAAGACAGCCCAACATTCTTGGTAAAGATCAATCCTGGAGATGCCTCCACAGATTCGATCAAAAAGTTATTCCTCTCCCTATGCACCAAAAAGAACACTAATAAGTCATAACCACCTTCCACATGAATGAAAACTCATGGAAATATGGTCTATGGTCAGGAGTAGAAAAGCTATCTAGAGAACATGGCATCACCCACTGAACTTGGAAAATGCAAAAGGAAAACAAAAAAGGCCAAACCAAAGAAAAGAAGAAGAAGAAAAGTAGCATACTAGTGGTCCACACTTTGCCATCTCCATAAGTAGGAGGGCCATTTGCCATTATCCAGAGTCGAACCTTTACTAGAATTTTCACTGATCCCACATGAGCCTATTAGATATGGAAGAAGTTGCAAGACGTCCATTACCACTTAGGTTTGAGAACATGACCGAATTATAATATGTATTGCAATCACCTATCAAGGTATGTGGGTGTTAGAAACCATGACTCGATAACATTCTTGAGGTAGAACTCACTCTCAAAAGCTAACCGTTGAGAGGATGGTACCACAAGTGTTATATGGCGTCGTTGGTTTCTTGAATTAACCGATGTAGGACTTTCGTCACTTCACACCCGCCCTCACGTGCAGCTGGACCCTATGGCTGCACGTGGAAACTTGACACACGTGCAATTGCGCTCTGCAGCTGCATGTGGAACCTTTAGACCCGCCCACATGTGCACTGTGCACGCGAAACCTACTCTGATACCATGTTGGAAAACCATGACCCGATAACATTCTTAAGGTAGAACTCACTCTCAAAAGCCAGGCGTTGAGAGAATAGTGCCTCAAGTGTTATATGGAGTCATTGGTTTCTTCCATTAACCGATGCAGGACCTTCGTCAATTCACAATGGGTTGAATGCATTGTCAAAGATTAGGCAGCTATCCCCTTCGACAAGTAATAAGGTTTGTGAAATAGGATATGAGTGAATGAGAACGGGAGAAGTGTGGACAAGATGCAAAGAAAAAGAGGATACACAATGATGACATCAAGGAATCAATGAAAAAGAATGTCCCACCTCTTTCCATATATATATATATATATATATATATAAATATATATATATATATATATGATGCTCTTTCCAAGGATATCGATGCAACAACAATGTTAGGACATGAATTATTACAGAATGACGAGGCATGTCCCAATTACTAATCTAATGTTTATCACAGTGATGTAATAATACCATTGACACCATTATCACAAAAGAATATATTCCTACCTGACGTAGAACTTTCCTCTGGCTTAGTGCATACATCTCTCCTTGTTCACTAACACCATTCTCCTGAGCTACAGATATTGGAGGAAGCGTACTTTTACTCGCAATGTCAAAATAATTGAGTGTATCTTGATACCCATAATGTAGAAGATAGGACCTAACAATCCTAATCACCACAAACAAGAATATGAGCAATGAAACACAGCATAAAAGTATTTCATTAAAATAGGTCACCAAAACAATATTTAATGAAGAAAAAAAAAAAGATATATAATAGCAAGCTAAGGAATTAAGGATAAAGATATAAAAAAGTGCATAATTTTAGGAGCAAAAGCAAGGAGGTTGGAGGGAAAAAGGAAACCTAGCAACCACGATAAAGCAAGTGCAATAATTACCTAAAGCCCATTGGAATCCACAACTAAATCTAGGACTTAAAGAAGATCCTTCACAATTCAATTGACATCTACAATAGGTACTTCAAAGTTTAGGATTACACCATGGATGCAAATGCAACGGCCTGACCTTTGCCTTTTCCAAAAGCTAAGATCAAGTGAACCTTATGCACGCAACATCACTAGTTGATATTCCACTAAATTTATTTAAAAAAAATCATCTGAAAGAATATGTACAATATCTTTGAACAGTTTCAAAATTTATACGAAACCTTGATGTTGCATTTGCTTTTTGCTATTATGGGACTGGAGGGATTTCTCTTGGTTTCATAAAATTCTAGAGAGAGAGAGAGAGAGTTCTCTGCTCACAAAAGCTTCAAGCACAGCCTCAGGTAAGGATGTCATACAGCTTAGAAATACAATCAATAACATGAGTAAGTTCCAAAGGAGTATATGATTGACAGAAAATCACAAAAGAGAAGAAAGCAAAGATCAATTCAAAGAAACTGTCACATAGATTATCGGATATATTATTTTAACTATATACATGTGTTTCTGTAACAGATCTACATATCACTTAAAAGAGAACAGACCAACTGATGTATGCAAAAGTGAGCATCCTAACAAGCATGGAACCTAGACATTTATCAGGAATGACTCTTTGTATATGTAAGAATATAAGAATTAGAAAGCAAACAAATGAAATGGTCAATCAATAATATGAAAGATTTTTAATGTTTACAAACTGAACTTTACTGACTAGAATACTAGAAAGGCATGTCTGAAGTTTCAAGCTACATTACACACTTACCCATGACTAACACTAAGTGGCAAAGATATCTTCTCTATCGTCATCTGCTGTTTTAGCCTTTCCTCCATTTCGAATGCCTAAATACAGAAGACAGAATAATACTCAGGATAGGCACCAAAAGGATCAATTGGAAAGACTAGAGATAATAAGCGATATAATTTGTGGTTTTTATATCCATAAAAGATGAATGAGATGTCAAATTCAGAAGATAATTCATAGTCAAGGAAGAGGAAACATTAAATGGTGGATGCTCAATGAGATTTTATTTCTAGATGGCTATAAAATTCATTTCTTTAAAGGGGAAAAAACACACCTCAACAAGAAAATACAATAAAGGACGGCCAGATCAACACATCTGCCTAGCCAAATGAAAAATAAACCACCACCCAGTCTCACTAAGGAGAAACTGTGAAACATGATAAGCACTTCCAACGCCTATCAAGATCCGACTACTGAACTGCCTTGAACTCAATATGAATAACACATCCCCTGATTTCTCTAGATAAAATTCAAATGATAAGGCTTGAAGAGAGTAAAGTGGTTTGTGATCCCACAGATTGGCTTAAGTAAAGTCCATGAAGTCTGGCCATGTGACTTTTTCAGCCATCATAGTGCTTGTACTATGTAGATGTTATTTTCTAATTTTCTTTTGTATGTCTTTGACTTCATCGTTGTGGCCAGCTCGGTCAAACCTATAATAATTTTGTTCTTGTTTGAATAAATTATTCTCATAAGCTTTTCACAATTCACACAAAAAAAAAAGAGTGAGCCAGACATAAAAGTAGTATCTAGGTCTTAATGAGAACAAGAGACAAATAATCTAAAACAAGACGTCATTGAGAAACAGGGAACTTATTGCTTTTATAGATAAGAATGTTTTCATTCGCAACTGCCAATGATAAAAATATCTTCATTATAATAGGAAAACATAAGCAGTAGTATTAGACTAACTTTTCAAGCAACAAGAATCATGAATCAAATTCATGATCGCCCAACCTTTGGCCCACGTGACCCAGCCATGAGGGCCCTTGGATCATGCATCAGCCATTCACATAATCTTCAAGGAATGCTTAAGTTTCCTCAGGAGTCATCTTAGGATGTGAAATCTAGTTCAATGAGATATATGCAAATACCTTTTCGGAAAAAAAAAGGTGGTAATGTACTTAATTTCTGATCTCAAAAGTTGGAATCTAGATTTATTTGGAATTAGATGAGTGAAGCAGGTAGAAATTAGATTAGTAATATTCACATTTTTTTTTTTTTAAGTTGAGTAATATTCACAATTGTTGCAGGATTTAGACAATAGGAAATCAAAACTCATATTTCTCTGCTCAATAATAGTTCATAATAGTGGATCTGGTTTCATTTTTGCTTGAAATTACGCTGAAGAGTACAATAAAAAGGTTCCACATTCAAATTCAAACATCAATTGATAAATTTGAACTAGCCACTCAATTTCATCTTCCAAAAAAGAAAAGTGTGAAATCTGCCAACCTAGGAAAAAAGTTATGCTTTCGAGGCCTAAGTGAGATGCATACAATAAAGTCGAACACATCCTCCGAAATGATTCACATTTATTTAAGATGGTGACTCGAAACACAACCTAATGATTTGCACATTCCTATGGCTGGATATTGCAAATTGGTCAAAAAACACTGTGGGGTTTAGTACATGACACTGCGGGAATGTCTGACATTTTTTATCTGGTCCTTCAAACCAAAATCTCTATGGAAACAGTTGCCATAGTAGCCAAGACACAAGGTGCCAAGGGGTCCTGAAGCCGAAACCTAAGGCACAAGGCAAATGTTTAGGTGCAAGCCTAATTTTGCTAGGCATACTTAGATACTTCAAATATAGGTGTAGATTCATAAATTCAAGTCCTTAATGTATCATGTTAACAAAATGCGATATTACTCGTCCAAAGCACCAAAATATATTTGGGAACCAACTTCCAAGCACATTATTTAAGTATGTAATCATATGCATGCACACAATTAGAGTTTCCAATTAAGTATTACCGACAATTACTTCATGTTAATAATTTTATTACAAGCTATTACAAAAAAATAAAAAAATAGGCTTACTATAGAAAAAGTTTCTATAAAACTAGGCTTAAGGCAAGCCCGCCTTAGAGCTAGGCAAGGAACAAAATGGGTCTTAAGCCTAGCCAAGGGCCTTAGCATAACTAAGGTGCACCTTCTACTGCTATGCTGGTTGCAGATGAAATTAGATTATGTGTCTTAAGGTTATAACCATGTGCTTGAGCAGCAAGAGAGCATCTTGTTGACTGTTTAATTAACTTACTAGTTTTGAGTAAAGGTGGTTATGGTCGTCATCATCATCATTGTCAACATCATCAACTTATCCCATCTATTTGGATCAGCCTTTTGAGATATACTTCCACACTCATCCCTGTTTAGGGCCAAATTTTGTCATTTTAGAGCTTAAAACCCACTTCTAGCTATTGCACATCTGATTGATCAACCCTTCTTGAACAAGCAAGCCCTAAAGTTCTTTAGACAGAACTATCTCTGGTCTTCTACATAATGCTTAAACCATTTCACATATTATTCTGTCATTCTTTCTCCTCTATTAGAGCCACCAGTAGATTTCCCCTGATGTAGTTTCTATCCTAACACCTCTTAAAAAATCCTAATTCTATTATTTTCTTTTTACAGGCGTTTCTAGTAATAAACCAGCCTTTTTTTACAGTTCTAGGCTTCTAGCAATACATATCTTGGTCGCATCTAGTACTAGAATGCCTTCTTGTTGATTCTTTGTTGCCCCAGTTAGATATATCAACACACAACTGATGTCTTAAGGGAGAAAAAGGCGGTGCAGTGCACACAAGCAATCCATTGAGTGATTTAGATTTACTAAGGTTGACCATATAAAAGGTGATAGATGTGTATTCCTAACTTACAGAAAGAAAAAGGACCTATTTGATAATGATGAAAAGGGTGTAAAAATTGATAATAGGAAAAAGAGAAGGAGAATGAGAAAATATGGAGAAGAAATCTTTCTCTCTATTGTATTGTGTATTGAAAGTGATAGAGGTTACATGTATAAATAAAAAAGGGAGTCATTCACGGTGGTTAAAAAGGAAAAGAATAAAAGAATGATCAATTACAATAAATTGGACCGCTACTGAAATAAATTAAGTTGACTTCCCAAAATAAAGTGATTTTGGACAATTCTGTCCAGAAATGGGTCCCACTAGTCAATTATGTCCTGAAGTGGGTCCCACAATAAAGGGGCCAATAAACTTGGATATAACAATACATAATGTAACACCAAGACCCATGCAGTGTGCATGGCGATACAAAAGTGAAAAAAAATAGAAAAATAATCATTGAATTAGACAAAAAAAATGAAACAGGAAAGGGAACATTAGAAAAAGTGAATGGCAATTTTAATAGATGACAAGTTATTGATGTAGTTATCATTTAAAAAAATAAATGCATTAAATAAAATTTGAAATAAAATAGATATCCATAGTACCTAAATGGTGAAAAGGTTCAAAATTCCCACAAATTAACGAAAAATAATCTAAATTCTAAGAAGTAGATAATTTGTTTCTTTTAAATTAGAAATAAACGAACTTTGTGGACAATTTAAATATAATTTTTTGGAGAGGGCGTCTCCGGTACATCATGGCTTACAATAAAATTCAGCTTTTTCAAGAATTTCTCAAGCTCATGAGCCAGATAGATGGCTTTTTTTGAAATTCAATCAGCAAACGTACATATTAATCTGATAATTTGGATGTACACAAGAAATTCCCTTTCTTGGATTGTAACATGACTCAATCCTATAACCTTTGTGAGAGTTGTAGGGAGCACCATGCTGAAAAATAAATCCATAAAATGGATAAACTTAACATAAGAGATAATATTGTAGGTTTGAAAAAAAAAAAAATTGGTAACGAATATGGTGCCCATTCAGTAACATTGCTTACCAATGGTTGGAGGAACAAAAAACTTTAGGCATGATTTAGCTAACCCTCACAAATCTCTCTCTCAAAAATAAACGAATAAACAGAAATGGATACTCAAAAATCAGTTTGGTATGACAATCATTGCTATAGACTTCATTACCTTAAAGATCAATGGTTGACAAACGATAAGTTTGATACAACAGTAGGACTCCTCCAATTCGTAAATTTCTCTAAGTAATACCATGTGGGGCCCATGAAATAAGAAAAGACGATAGAAGGCCACATAAAACAACCCTTTTGGAAAGACGAGAAAGTGCAACATACATGACCCTTTCATAAGTCCTATTCATGCCAAATGTCTCTAGTCATTATTTTCGTCCTTTTTCATTATGAAGCCTTCATTTTTTGTGAATGATTAATTTCAAAAGGTTTGAGATTTGGCACCTTGAAAATAGGAAAATTTTAGAAAAAAGAAGCTAAAAATTAGGGAAATGGATTACAAGCTTGACTTTGGTTAGTCGGAAGGACTTAGGCTCCCCTATTGGCTAGGACTGCCATGTCACCTCCCGTAAAGGAGAGAGTGCCACAAAGGTATATTCTAGGTTACTTGGTGCACCATGAATGCATCATATCGTTACAATATATAAATCGCATGTATAAAGATATTCAATTCAACAAATACATGGCACAGTACTGCACATGTCAACTGAATCAATCACATATAAACAGGTCTAATTCAGAAATAGAGCACAATAAGAGAGCTATGACATACCTCAATGTCAAAAACAAATGGTTGCTGCCCAAAGTTCACATTCACCCTGAAGGATTGGCATTAAGCATTCCATCAGCAAATATTAAACTCTCAAACACCTAGATCATGAAAAATATGACTCTTCCTATAGAAACAGGACCTGTTATTACAGTCTTTGCTAACCCATTGCATGTACATACTAATAAGACAACTCTCCTTTTTTTTTCTTTTTTTTCTTTCTTTCTTTGAAGACTGCTACTAGGGTGCATAAAAATCCCAACTAACATTTTCTCAAAATTCCTTACACCAATCAGGATCACACCTTAATTTCATACATTTTTTCAGAATAATTGGGCTATACTAAAACTTGGAAATCAGTCAAAATTAACAGGGAATTAAACCTACGTCCATTCACAAAGTTCCGAGAAGAAAGTTTAAGTACTGCACCTGAGACCTATGACTTTTTAGGATCTCAATGTTGTGAATTTTAGGCAATGGCACATCCAAAGATTGGCCCGCCAAATAACAGGCAGAGATCTCATAATGTCCCATGTGTATAAACTATTGACAACACAAGGAATACAAAGGGTCTAGCATAGTCTTGCATAAAAATGAAGAAGCCTTACATTTTAACATTCCGAAGTGCTTATTACTAGACTACAAGGCTACAACTGGGACCAAAAGAACCACCTCACCACTTTCCCATCCATAAACATAATATCCCCAAACTCTTTCAAAATTGTCTTTCAAATTCTATGCTGCAACGAACTCAGTAGTTTCCAAATTTAAAAGCATTATGAACTATCAAAAGAAGAAGGGGGAAAAATGCATAAGAAGAATAATGTGTATTCATTCCTGAATCTTGTAATCTTAAAAAAAAAAAAAAAATTTGAAACCCAAAAACAAAATAATTATTAATATACCATAAAATATAATAATCACAAGTAACAAATAAATATTGTACGCCCAACAGTTGGAGTGCATTTTTGAATCATAGTGACCTCTTCTGGTATAAATGCATTTTTACGAAAAAAAATACATGACAATTTATCTCCACTAAAAGAAAACAAGATACACACCATAGCTGCAACCAAAATCTGCATGAATTGTCAAATGAAGCCTGTACACTGTTTGACATAGTAGTCAAAAACATGCTTTCGTTGATTGTACTTTAGTTTGTGCACTGCTTATATGTTGTACATACACCATAGGCTAGTATGGCCTTGTATAATTCTCTTATACAAGGCCTGTGCTGTATTCTACTCTTTTTATTTTAATGAAAGCAATTCATGTCTCATTTCAAAAAGAAGACACGCCTTAGTTGCACCTAGGCTCTAGACCCATTTTGGTTCTTGCCCATAGTTACCTGATTCGTTCTGACTGGTCTCGAATTGCAAACTGGTTCATTCAAACAATTCGTGATTCAATTCATCTAATAGTTCGATGTCGATTTGGTCTAGTTCGCAAATTAGATCAATATGGCTTGACCTTATATGTTTTTTCTAACTCTAGTTTTATTTATATTAACAGGATGAATCATTTTTATAATATTTTCAAAAAATATTCTTATTTCTTTTGTTGAAAGGAAAATAGTTTATCTCCAGAAAGTTTATCAACATAGACCAATGAATGATTGACCGAACTTCAACATATAGACTTTAACAAACTCAATTAAGGTTTGATAATATATATATAATGGTAGTAAGAAATGTTAATAATTTATCAATAAATTAGTTTAGGTATACGAACTAGATAAAACAAATCAAATTGTTTTAGCTAGATATTTGAATATCTTTAAACTATGAATATGACAAGCTAAAAAGAGAAATAAATGAACCTACTCCAGCAAATTAGCAAACTACGACTACATCGAATTGCGAACTTGATAACTATGGTCTTGCCTAGCTCTAAGACAGGATCACCTTACTTAAGCCTAGGTATTTTTTATTCTTTGTCTTCTTTTTTTTACTTTTCTCTGTTGTAAGCCCTTTTTGTTTTTGGTAATGGCCAGCAAAATTCAACTTAACATGAAGTAATAATTAGTGATACTCTCTCTCTTTTCTTTTTTTGAATGGTAGTGATCATTTAATGAAAAGGAAAACAGAAAATACAACAGCACCCTGTGCTGTATATAATAATTGTGCATGTATAAAATAAACACTATTAGAAACACTAATTATTAGATAATATATACTTGTACATGTATATAAAAGCACTTGCATAGTTTGCTTGGAAGATCAGTTGCCAATATATTTTGGTTCTTTGCATAAGTAGTATGTTTTTTTAACCCAAAGGGGTTGGAGTGATGGCCAAGAACCCACCTCAGGAAGCGGGAGTCCTGAGTTTGATTTCCACTCCACTTCAACGGGCTACTCCCGTAGAGTTACCCGGTGTGTGTGCCTGGACACCTTGGTACAATTAAGACACACATTCATGAATCTACACAAATTTTGAAGTATGTATATAAGTGCACCTAACAAAATAGGCTTATGCCTAAAGATGCACCATGTGCCTTAGGTTCCATGACTGTTCGGCTGTTTGATAAAGGTACAGCCGGACAGGCCCAATAAAGCAGACATCTAAGGGTACAATACAATCAGTGGGAAGAGCCATCAGATCTCAAACCCTAGCACTTGTTTCCCCTTCCCCTCTACACAGCAGCTATCCACCTCTCTCTCTTTCTCTCTCTGAATAATTCTGAATTATTCTGCATTATTATATTATCTACAGCTGGAAGAAAACTTTCAGAGAGACATTGATCATGTAAAAAAGCCAATCAACATGATTTGAAGCTTTTAACATGTCTATCTCACATCAAAGTTGGCAAACCACTTCTCCTAGAATCAGTTTATTAGTTGGCTACTAGAATTTCGTATATCATTTATCTTCCTTGGATACAAATCAGTTAACCTAAAATAAGAAACAAGTTAAGATACAAAACAGAGGCAGCCAGGTTTAATCATTTTAAAAACAAATAAATAATTTGAAAGAGGATAAAGGTCATGAAATACAAATGGAAAGCAGGGCATACTCTTCATTTTGGCTGTGAACAGCAATGGTAGGAAAGAGAGGACCCTTCACATCCTTGTAGACAGTTCCTACAAGCTTCCCATTTTTACTGCACATCAACATGGAAGATGTACAAATGGAAGAAAGATAAATAAACTATTGATGTAAATTACAGAATATCTGGAAAATCAAACACGGAAACATAAGAATTAATTTGAATAGCATATTAATAAAAGGAAATTTTGGATAGTCTTACTAATTCAGCAGACATCTAGGTTACATATGGATGAGGAGAGTTTTTCAGGGGATTCCCTTTAGGGGATTCTCCTGCTGAGGGATTCTCTTGTATCTTCTTTGGTAATTTTGGGATAAAAGGAATGAGGAGAAAAAAGGAAAGAGAGAAGCAAGGAATGGTTTACCCTCCCTCTCCAAGGAAAATAGATTTTGCCTTGGGAGAGAAATGAGGGAAAAAGTGGAGCCCACTTTTCCCCTGTTCAGTAAATACCAAATAAGGGAAGGAGGGGAATCCTCTGCATTCTCCTGCTTTCCCTCATCCAAATAGACCCCTATATTTTTTTCCCCAAAGACAAATGAAAAGAAGGACAAAAAAGGCATGTCAAAATCAACCAATTATCATCTATGAATGTGCTTTTGCGATAAGTAGTAAGGTGACCTATCTTACGTGAAAAAGAACTCCTGTGAAGCATAGTTAATACCACCACCAATGGTATCACCAGATGTAAAGGTTGGACCAAAACTTTCCCCTTTTCCCCCTCCACGGTAAAGTAGCCCATCATCCCCATGATATCCATAGCTATTTGCCTCCCAACTACAAAAGGAACATCGATTATTAAAAACTAAATAATACTATAAACCAAAATGCATAGAGCATGGCTGCTTATCCAACGTGATATAACAGACAAGCATAAAATAGAAACCTATAATCGTTTTAACAATAACCTATAATTGTATTCAAGCAAGAAAATATTAAAAAATGGGAAATGTATAGTTCATCTTTCTGTGGACCAGTACATGAAGAGTCTCTAACATGCTAAAAAGGGTATGCTAAAGAAAAGGACACATAAAGACATCCATAGACCAAATTGAGAACAATAATTTTATTATCATTGCCACCATCAAGCTGAAGATGTCCAGCCTTTTGGGAGATAAAGACTAAATGTTAAGAGTGAAGAGTGAAATCCTAATGTCCCCAGTTAGGATTAAAACTGGAGGAGACAACTAGGAGGTCACAGAGATGGGCTGAGCTTTAAGGGTTGAAAACAATGGCATTGATGATAGGGAAGAAGATTATGCATGGTGAATGGTGAATGGTGAATGGTGAATGGCGAATGGTGAATGGCGAATGGCGAATGGCGAATGGCGAATGGTGAATGGTGCGTGGTGCGTGGTGCAAGATTTGCAGGGCTACCACAGTATAGATTTTTAAAATAGTAGTAGTTGTGGAAAATGCAGTATAGAAACATTAAAGGCAAAATCCAACTCACTGCAGTGAAAAATCCACCTATTGGCATACATGTTGTCCACTGTGAGCAATACATAAAACTTTATAACATCTTTTGCCTTGAACTTGGAAATGTCCAGAATCCATCCAAATGGGGTGAAAATACAATTTTAGCACACTCCAATAGCCTTAGCTTGAAGTGAAATTCAACATGATTTTGTGATGCAGATCAACACCACATTGGACAACCTGATATATATATGAGCCAAAATCAGCTGTAATTCAGGTCACAGCAGAAAATTTGCCAATTCTTCTACATCTCCAAATTCAAAGCAAAGTGAATTGAAAAAAATAAATCAGCCAAAATATCTAGCCAGTCACAGTTCAAGTCAACCACAAATAACCTCAACGGTTATATCTTGTTTACAGAATATTTAGAATTCAGATATTAACCACTGCATAAAAACAATCTGCAGGTTCCCTATCCAATCAGAATTACTTTAAGTGACAGAGAAAACACATAAAAGTGCTTCAATCAAATAGTTATGTATCATAATCTCACAAAATTCCAATTTGACCTTATGACTATAAAGTGTTTAATATCTTCTCAACATACACTCCACAGCTGTGTCGTAATCTCACAGAATTTCAAATTTGACTTTATGGCCCTAAAGATTTTTTTTTTTTTTTGAAAGGTTTTATGGCCCTAACGTTTTATAAAATATTTTTTCAACATACACCTCAACCCAATACAAATAGCATGGTTTTATAAGAATTACGGAGATATTCAAAATTGTGTCAGTATCAAAGTATTAAACTCATAAAGCACACCATGAATCTTTCAAAGAGGATACTAGGGCAAGGCAAGGCCTAAGATAAGAACCAAGTAATTCAGAGAGTCAATTTCAGTTTATGCTAGGGAGATCAACTTCAGAAGCCATTTTAGGAATGAGTTAGGAACAAAAGAAAAAATTCATATGCGGGTCTTATCAACCTAGAAAAGGACTATGATAGAGTGCTAAAGGAAAATAATTTGGAAGAAATGGTTAAACCCATTTCAGTTTTAGTTTAAATTTGGCTATTTTCAAAGAAAACACTCTCCTGTCCACGTATCCAAACATCACTGTTTCTTTCTTCTTCTTCTTCTTTTCTTTTTTGAAAGGTGCATAACTTGTCACTTGCTTCTCATTTGTCTTGCACTTCTACATACAGTATATACTAGTCAAAATTTAGTAAATATGAGTTTTCAAGCATTTCATTCGTTGCATCCATTTCACATCCTCAACTATGACAAAATAGTACAAAAAAATGATCATAATCATAACTATTCTAATAAGATCAAAAAAGTTCTCACCCGGGTTGCCGTCGCATCTTGAAATGCTCATTCGTGAATCCAATGGCAATTTGCCCTTTTTGCCCTGCATTCTTCACAAATATCTCGAAATAGTAGAGAAGCTTCCGGACGGGAGCAGGGCAATTCGCCTGTACAACGCCAACATCGTGCCCGTGCAAATTGCTGCTGGTGTACTGAACAGAAAGCTTATCTGTCGACACGACGTGAAACCCGCCTGAGCTGTTTATCGTATTCAGATGCGATGGGACCTCTTCGTCGTCCTCCACGTCCACATCTTCTTCCGGGCCCCGACCCACTGCAAGCTGCGAAAGCTCCAGTGTTTTCCCCAACTGTTCTTGATTCTCTACCATTTTGTCCGAAAGAATAGTGGCTGGTTCTGGAATTCGTTTTCTTCAGCAGTTTCTCTAGGTTTCCATGGATCTCGCGTTCGAAAACCCTATAAATCGAGAAAATAGCTCGTTTGAGATGCTGTCGAGGAAAAATCAACAGCCGGAAACCCTAATTAGGGATTTAAAGAGTACTGAATTTCCTGCCGCTTGCGATTAATTGGAAAAATCACTAGAAAAGCTCAAGCGAGAAAATGCTTTTCTTTCCCTTTAGCCGTGGTTTCTTCAATAGTGCCAGGCACGTTAGATTCTATCGGAAAGTTATTTTCCGCGGAATGGCAATTCTTCCTCTTCTCTCTTTTTCATTTTCACCGTACTTTTACAGGTCACGATAGTAGTTTTCCACGGAAAATCGCCGCTCGTAAACGGGTCGAACTAACTTCGAATTCAAGTATGATCCGAATTTACACTCACTTTTCAAATTCATAAATAATAGGATTCAAATTTTAATTTATTTAAAAGTATTGAATTTAAATTTATATTTAAAAGTAAAAATAATGACATTCTATTTTGTAAACAATTAGATTAATTAAATAACTAAATTTTTATATAAAAAATAATTCAAATGTCATAGTACAAATATAATTAGTAAATATTATAAAACTATAAAAATTAAAGTGAGAGATAGTCATTTTTAATTCAAATGATGGAATTCAACTATATTTTATATGTGATACTATTTCCTAACTCCAAAAAAGTTATGCAGTATGACTAAGATATATGAAGATAATTATTAGAGTCTTATGGTCGTATGATTTAATATATAATATAAGGGTGGTTATCCAAAAATTCTATCACAATTTCTAAATGTTACGGTGAAATTATCATTTTGTCTTTTACCTTTTTAAAAAATGCTAAATCCTTCATATCGTCCGAATGTTCTTTAGAATATTTTTCATTCGATAAAATTTCATCGTCCCAACAATCGAACTAATAAGCTTAAGATCATTCGAACCATTGCTGGATAGTTTGGACGATAGTTTGGACGATCTTAATCGATGCTATCATCTGTCAGTTAAGATCTTCCCAACCATCCAAAGTGATGGTTCGGACGACTAGACACAGCGATGTCTCCTTACAGTCCTTTCCTCGCGTTGGAAGAAGACTGGGTTCTGCCATACCCAGTGAGCAACCCTTGATCGATTACCCTCTTTCCAGCCCTGGAACCATACCCATCTGCTCAAACTACCACTTCTCCGACCTCTACCTCTCAGATTTGTCCAGTGCCCCTCCTCCTCTTCCTCCCACAACTCTGCTGCCCAACACCGTCCTCATTATCCCCAATGTCATTTTCGCCTAACCCACCTGTAAGCCTTACCATCCACTCAGCCATTACTTCAAACACCCTGTGCATATCCATCCCACCTGTCGATACTGACCCAATCCTATTTTGGAAACTACCCATTTAAACCCTTTGCTCATTCAACTAACTCAATTAACCCCCAATACTACTTCATTACCCAGTCACTCCATCTTACCCGGACCAAAATCATTCCTTGCATCACTTCTAACTCCATTATATCGAGAGCAACATGATTCCACTAAAGTCCCTCTCCAAATCCTGCTTATCCAAATCCTCTGGCTCTGGCGAGAACGAGCACTCCCCTGACTCAGACTCTGATGAGAACGAGTACTACTATGAATGATGCCACTACACAGTTTTGCAGAAGTGGAGAGCAATTAAAATCGGAGAGAAACATGAGGAAGAGGAAAAGAAAAAAAGGAGAAAGAAAAAGAGAAAGACGACGAAGAAGTATCATCCATGTTCGATAAGTAGAGAAAAAAAGAAGAAGAAGATAGAACTGTTCTTTTAGTACATTTGAACTTGAGTACATTAGGATCGTTCGATTGGCTTGGACGATCTTAAGAGACATTCGATGCTTTCAACTAAGATTGTTCGATCCATCTAAAGTGATGATTCGAAAGATCTTAAGTTTATTAGTTCAATTGTTCAGACGATGGAGTTTTATACTGTAATTTTTCTGAACGGTCCAAGCATTTGAACATTTTGAAACGAATGTTTGCGAGCAGGGTTATTAGGTTATTGAATTTCAATAAAACTTTATCTAAATTCAAATTCCAACGCAAGCGGATTTTAGTTTAAGATTCAGATTCTAAATGTATAAAAATTAAATATATCTAAACTTTGCATCTGAATCTATTCTTTCGAGTTTTCAAATTTCAAAATTCAAATATATATCTAATCTCTATTTGAAAAACTTACAGATCTCGTGGCGGTGCTCTTTAACTATTAAAGTGGAATGCATATTTTAATAAAATATATGAGATTTTAAACTTTAGAAAAGTAATTACTATAAATTATTGGCTTTTCATAGTTTTTATACATTGTTAGATGATCGTATGGAAGAGTTTTGTTTAAATTACAATAAAGCCATCATAACTATCATGAATCAAGAGGAGGATCAATTAATTGACGACATGAGTCAATTTTTTTTTTTTTAATTTCTTCAATGCTTGCAAACTCTATAAAAGGCACCATCTCCTTTGGTGGTAAGTTTTATTTTATGTTTGAATTGCTTTCAAGTTTAATTTTGTAAGTTAATTTTAATTTTGAAAATCAGTTTATGCAATTTTAGATTTTCCTTTTTGCATTTAAACTAAGTATTGCAAATATAATTTTTATTAAAGCCTTTGATTGATTTTTTTCATAGAGACGAAATTATACTAGGTGAGGTTTGGGCCGTAGATTTTTCCTTATGAGTGAAATTTCTTTAGTTCTCTAATCAAATTTGAATTCTCATACAATATTGGGCTAGATTTAGGCTAGCTTTGTAGGTGGTGAATTTTTGTTTTTTCTCTCTCTAACTTCAAATTTTTGGAGAAAATTTCATATTTATTTGAAGAATTTTTACCTTAATTTTTTTTTTTTTCCAAAATTCATCAAATTTTGAGCCTTGGTTGAAACTTTTCAACCCATGCATTGTGGTCAAAACTTTTATATGCTAGGCTACAGTATTATGTATGAATTTCTCTATCCATGTCAATCAATTATCTGGGACTAGTCCATGATACATGTATGGTCTCTCCAGAGGTCAAAAAATCGGCTCGGCCGATATCCGATATGGACGATATATCGGCCAATAATTTTATCTCTCATACCGATATCGGCATTTTCTCTCTCCTCCGATATCGGAACCGTGAAAAACCCGCAAAAAACCGTGATGAATAGTGGTGAACCATGACAAAACCACAAAAAACAGCAAAAAACCGTGAACACCCTGAGAACCGTAAACCCTGAACCGCGGAAAACCGCGAAAAACAGCGAAAACCGTGAAAAACCGTGAATTTCCATGAGAACCATAAACCGTGGAAAACCGCGAAAAACCGTGTAAAAACCGCGAAAAATCGTATCGGTGTTTTAAATTTTTTTTTTTTTTTAAAATACCGATATTTATGAATATCGGCCGATATTATGACCGATATTCGGTATGTATGGCCGATACTTATCGTATCGGCCGATATTACTCGGTTTAAAAAAACCGATATATATCGGCCGATACGATATGTATCGGCCGATATTTAAACCTTAGCTCCATACTCCTTAGAATTACATTTTTTTTTTCTTCAACTCAAGTTGTTTAGTTGAGTGAGTGAGGATTTATGAGTTTTGAAGTTCACTTCCTACAAGTTAAATAAATGATTATTAATTTAATTTAAAATATTAAATTTATTAAATATTCATATCAAATAAAATAATTAATTAAAGTGGCGCTCTCTTTTGATTGATCATTTTATTTAATTAAGATAAATAAATAAACACCATTTAAATGTCAATTTGTGATTGACACAGACATGTTTTTTCTTTTTTGGGTTTTTGATTTTGTAATAATAAATTTTAGATCTGTATTTAAAATCCAAGTCAAGGATTTCAGAGGTGAAACTTTGAAGGGGACTTCTGTCGATTATCTCGAACACTCTTAATAAAAGAAATATGATACTAATTTCGTTAGGATATTTTGACGGAATCAAACTTACCGATGAAATTAGATGTTCAATCGAATGTCAAATGAACATGGAATTGTATTTCGAATGCAATGGTCAGATCATTAGCATGCATGGAAATTAAATCCGACACAAATTCGATTATTAAACAATGAACCTTTTGAGAACCAATTTGGTTATGAAATTATAATTTAATCAATATTGGAAAATAAATACAAAATATGAAATTAAAATTTACCATGTACAAATTCAAACCTAAGAATTCAAATTAAATTTAATTCAAACACAAATTCAAGTTAAATTCAAAGAACCAAACAAGACTCGTCTCAAACTCAGGAAGACCCCAAACTTTCCTCAAAACAAATAATTAATCAAATCAAATTTCTGGTGTATTATCTGCAAATCTAGCCTAATAAGGAAATAAAATAAATGAATAGAAACTAAAAAATAAAAATAAAATCTGCAACTTTCCAAACCCCAACATAGGTTTGACTGGGCTTCATTCGCAGAGTCTCTTTTTCGGATTGTGATTTTTTTTTTCTTTCTTTCTTATCTTTCCATTTTCTTGCTTTCCTTCTTCTTCTTCTTCCTCTTTTTTTCTTGAATTTCCTGGTTTTTTTATATTTCTTTCTCTTTTATGATTTGTTTTCCTGTTCCCTGCTGGATACAACGTTCTCTGGGCGATTTTGGGCTGATTTTGATTTCTTTTTGTGCTGCAGCCTTTTCAACAATTGGTGCTGCTTTCTTTCCTCTTTCGGTTTTGTAATTGATTTTATTTCTCAACCCAAGCACATTGCTGTTTAAAACATATCAAACCGGTCCCACACCCATCAATACACATTGCTAAAGTGGATTAAAAAATCACATGAAAAGATCATTTCCATTTTGGCCTAAAATGGTCCACGAAGGCGGTTTATTATTGTTTGAGCAATTCTTTGCCAAGTTGATATTAGTGGAGTTCACATGGGTGGTGACATGAAATTGAGTCAGGGTTTTCTCTTCCCTCCGTTGGTCCCGGTCTACGGATGAATTTAGAGATCCAACTTATCAATTTTGTCTAGTGAGTCAGCTTGTTTTTATAGGCCTGCGTTGGATTTGATGCCTGCACCATTTTGGATTGAGAAAATCTGAATTGATAAATTCCTTAAAGATTTTTGGGCGATGCTTATACCTCCTTTAATTCTAATTGCTAATCCACTAAAAATTTGAGAAAATTAGATCTCAATTGGAAAAATCAACTATGATCGAGTTTCACTTAAATTGGATATCAAAACAATTCTATTAAAAGATTATAGTTTCCTCGATTTCTAATCGTGAGTGTCACATGGAGCTGACATGGCATAATGGTTTGGAGTGTAGTGTTGAGAGTTTCATAGTTTTATAAGTGAAATATATGTGTCATCGTATGATGATGTGCAATAACATGATATTTGCAGATAATAAAGGATTCGATCGAGGTTGAAAAAATAATATCGGTTGATAAATTTCTCTCTCATTTTTTTTTTAACAAAACGGCCGATATGATAAGGCTTCAAAACCGTATCATATCGGTCAATACGATTCGTATCGACCGATATTCGGACCCTTAGATTCGATCTTTTCCTTGCCATGGCAATTTTTAAAAAATATTAATATGCTGCTTATTTAGCTAAAAAAACATATTATTTAAATACTTTCATCAGATTTACCTAATATAAAAATATAATAACGATCCCAATCTAATTTCTTGAGTGTAAAATTGTCCACTTTGGACCAACACTATCCATACGATTTTGTTTCTGGGTATGACCCAAAAGACCTTACACAAGGCAGAGGGGCTTCCCCCTCCCACATCTCCATCTGCAGGGGCATCACAAATATTTTTTTTAAAACATCTTATATTTTTATATAAAGAAATAAAATTAGATGGCTAAGTCCAGAAACAGAATTTTTTAATTGAACAGGACCATGATATGGTTTATGGGACTGATTAAAATTGTATATTTAAAAATGCCCTGGTTTCACAAGATGGATATGACTAGGGCAAGAGTGCAAGACTAACGTGGCACATAAGTAGAGTGATGATGTGGCTTCCGAGGCAGCCAGAAATTGCTGATTTTGACACAGTAAAGTGAATGGGCCTGTGTTGAAGGGCTTTGTTTTGTTGGATTGGATCTGCTTCATTCACATTTCTTGTAATGGCTCAAATATATGACCTTTTAAATTTTGATTGGGCCCAAATTTGGTCCATAGCCTGGGAAGGGTGTGAGAAGGTTTTTGAATGGTTAGTTCGGTTTAATTTGGGTCCTTATGTGGTTGTTTTAACTGAAAATTGATATGGACTTGACCCGTAATAGGGGCAGATTCAACTAAAGTATCTTCAGTTGGGTTGAACCAAGGTGACATCTAATCTTTTATAAGAACACACGCTATGCTATTTTAACTGACTAAAATAATATAAATATCTTTAATTGAATTTAACACAAGAGATAACTGTCATTTCAAAACGATATCTTTAACGTTTTAATCAAATAAATAGTATGGGATGTTTTATTGTAGAAAATGAGAATGTCTCCATTAATCTCCTCGCTCATTAGAATGTAGGATTGAAATTCAAGTGGGTCATTAACAAATTTAATTCAACTTATGTCAAAATTTATTGAATCCGATCCAAATTACTGACTTGAATTACTTAACCCAATCCGATCCGACTCAACTCAAGTGTTGTTTTATAACTTGGTGCAGTCGGGTCAGGTTAGATTACTTCAGATTGAGTCGGATTGATTTTAAATTTCTCAATCCAACTCGATCTAAATTTCAAACGAGTTTTTCTCTAACTTAATCAGACCCAAAATATATAAATACATAATTCAAACCCACTGATTTCTGAATGTAGGTCAAATTTTTGAAGGGATATCAACACAGGTGCAAAGGTGATGATGTCAGGGATGATGGAATCTCATATTCCCACATCAATTCAACAAAGTAATTGAAGGGACCAAGTTGCCATCATTGACTAAATGTAAACGAGCCATTGGCTTAATGAAAGCCAAATTGACAACGCAAGAGCAAACTTTTCTTGTAATGAATTTTCTGTCTAATCCAATTTCTTATTTTCCAAGTTCCAAATTTCATCAAGTATATATATGTGTGTGAGAGGGAGAGGGAGAGGGAGAGGGAGAAAGAGAGATGGCAGGATTGTTCGACAAGCAGGCAGATATATACAGAGACGCAAGGCCTCAGTACCAAGTGAATGGTATTCCATGCTTGCGGCTCTCACTCCTAACCATAGCCTGGCTTGGGATGTGGGCACCGGCAATGGCCAAGCTGCTGTAGGAGTAAGTCCTGTTTATGTGAAAATACTTCATATGTTCAGCTAAGTTAACTTGTTCACATATTTAAACAGGTTTTTTAAGAATGACCCTCTAATGGGAGAAGCATTACTTTTGATGAGCTCATTGCATCAAATAATACTGCATCACTTGCTCTTTTTATTCAGATTCAAATGAACAATTCATGAACACTTTCTGTTGTAATTTATCCATAATGAGTTGCATTTTTTTATTTGTAATTTGTAAGTATTTGCTGTCTTTCTTTCTCCTCTACTTTCCCATTGTTCATGCTTTCTTTCTCAACATAGTATGTCATTCATCACAGGTTGCAGAGCACTATACACAAGTTATTGCTACCGATGTCAGCGAAGCCCAGTTAAAGAGGGCCATTCCACACCCCAAAGTTCGGTATGTTCACACCCCCCTCTCACTTGGAGATGAAGAGGTGGTGTCTTTGGTGGGTGGGGAAGGTTCAGTTGATCTGGTGACATCGGCTACAGCAGTTCACTGGTTTGACCTCCCAAAGTTCTACTCCATTGTGACTCGCGTCTTGAGAAAGCCAGGTGGCATACTTGCTATTTGGAGTTACAATGACATCACTGTAAATGCCACCTTCGACTCTGTGATGAAGAGGTTCGTAGATTCTACACGTCCTTTTTGGGATTCAAGAGCTAAATACGCCTATGATGGGTACCACACTCTTCCCTTTCCCTTTGAGAGTGTAGGGTTAGGGTCTGAAGGGAATCCAATTTCATTAGAGATGCACAAGGAACTCTCATTTGATGGAATCATGGGCATGTTGAGGTCTTTTTCTCCTGTCAACACAGCCAAGGCACAAGGTGTGGATTTGTTGTCTGAGAGTATGATTAAGGATTTTGAATTTGCATGGGGTGGCTCTGGTTTGATCAAACAAGTCACCTACAAATCCTTCATGCTTGTTGGAACTCCTAAATCAGAAGCCTCTGTTGCTTGAAGATCATCCTCATCCATCGTCTGCCATCATGGTCATTGTTGAAGCTCAATCATCTATTATTATCATCATGGTTGAAGTCTTATTTCATCCATCTATAATCAGTTTTCTAAATTTCTCCTTTGTCATCTAATTGTAAGCGTCTTGTCTTCGGCAAGCAGTAGATTATGAAATTAGAAGATTAAGAAGAAAATCTACTCAAATTAAAATCTTGTCATTTCTTGTCGTTAACGGATGGAAGATTGGTTGTTGCTAAAGTGTAAAGTGTTTATGAAGATTAGATGAGGTTCTTAACTAAATATTTAAGTTGCGTTTGGATGAAAAAAAGTTGTGGAATGCTGAAGATTTCCCTTTTTTTTTCTATTTTTTCTATTTGATATTTATTAATTAAGAAAAAGAGGAGCCCACTTTTCCACCAAATTTTCCTCTCAAGTCTAAGTATGGTTTCTCCTTGGAGGAAGAGAAGCCAATTTTCTCCTTTTACCTTTCTTATTTTTTAAATTACCAAACAAAGTACAGGTATTATCCTTTGCTCAAGTTAACCTCTAATCCATGAAAACCTTCTAGAAACTAAGCTCAAACTCCTCTATATATAGTGAAGCTACTTTCAGTTGGTGTTATTTACTTCATCATCTTCACACGTACTATTGTTAATCTTGAAAACAATTTTTTTCTAACTACCTTCTTTTTATCTTTTCGGGTAAAACTTATCAGAGTTCTTATTGTCCCCAATCAAAATAAGAATTTCGTTGGAGAAATTCATTCACTCATGTATAGGGAAACAAAAATACTGTCGATGGTGTTATTAGAAAAGTAAAACCAAAAACCTTATTTACGGTAGATAAAAAATATGTTGAGATTCATCAATGATTTGTCATATATGTGTCTAAGGAGAAATATAAATATTGAGTTGGTAAAACTCAACGTGAAATAGGATGGCTAGATTTTCTTTATTGCATTAACTTTAAACTTTTTAACTTATTGCTAAAAAGGAAATTAACTTTTCTACTTTTTCATGAATAATTCGTTTTTGTTGAAAATGACTCCCGAGCGAAAAAGTTTACTTTTTCACTTGTATTAATGCATATTTTCATCATAGATTTCATCTTCTAATAAACATGAGAAAATAAAAGAGTTGAAAAGGCATTTTACTTTCTAAAAATATCTCAATTTTTATAAAAAAAGTAATTTTTATTGAAAATCCTATTTTTAATGAAAAATACAAAGTCCTTTAAGGCTGTTAGCAACCATTTTGCCATAACCACAAACATTCAGGGGCTTTAGGACCCAATCCATGGGCCTACTAAATGATCCACAGTAATGTAGACAAACCTATTGAAAGGACCGCCTAAGTCGAAGTGAACCCATCAAAGGTCAACACACATATGAATAGTAAACCAATTACATTATAAAATGTTACACTCGAATCAATGTTAGAAAACCATGATATGATAACATTCTTAAGGTAGAACTCATTTTCAAAATCTAATAATTGAGAGAAGGGTGCTTCAAGTGTTATATCGAGTCATTGATTTCTCGAATTAACCAATGTGACACTTTTGTCACTTCACACCTGCCTTAACGTACAGCTGCGCTCTACGTCTGCATATGGAAACTTCAGACCGGCCCTCACGTGCAATTAAACCCTATGACTGTACGTAAAACTTACTCTGAAACCATATTAGAAAAATAGTTATCATATTTTCAATAGCTCACTTTTGAAAGTGAGTTTTACCTTAAGAGTGTTATCATGTCATAGTTTTCTAACAATTAAGTTTTAAAATTTTCTTATCTGCACCCAAATTGGACAGATAAAAAGATCTGCCCAGTTCGAAACAAACCAATTGAATATTTCAGAATGACCAAGATTTACTTACTAAATGGTTCACTTAATTCCAAGCGACACATTGGACCGTCTATCCAAGTCCAAATGGATCAGAAAACGGTCTCTCCGTATTGAGCTACCAAATGTTCAACCAAATTCAATGAGCCCATCAAACGGTCCAACGAAAATTCATAATAAAAATTGTGATATAGCTATTAACAAAAAGAAGTGGAATTTTATCCAGATCACAAGGCCAAAATTGAGGCTTAAATCACTCCATTAGGAATACTTTTAAGTGGATTTTGAACCATTGAAGGAAATGAGAACTCTAAAACCTGTGGGGTTAAGTGGGCTTATCCTAAAATCAACTTGGTTAGAGTATAATAACCTTTTTTTAGACCGAGGGGAAACTCATGATCCCACCCCAACTTACATATTTGGCAACAGCCACTCCAAAACTCCTACGGGAGGATGCCCCATACCCACACAAGACTCCCCCAGTTAACCCTGTTGGGATTCGAATTAGTGACTTCTCGCTTTCTGAGGCGGGAAGTAATCAGTTGAACTATCCAACGTTGGGTGGAGTATAATAACTTTTGCATTGAGTTAATACTCCCAATCAGTTACTGCCTTGAAGCCCTTAACGTAATTGCCTAACTTAGAAGAATGGTTCCAACCTGACCAAGCTAAGGCTGCACCAGGGCTTGTACTGATGTGGCCCATTACTACAGGCGCTAGAATGAAGCCCCTAGCACAGCCACAAAGCGAGTGGTTTCCAAAATCGCCCAAGCCCAGGCCAATGACTAGTGATGGGGATTTCTTTCTGTTGTATGGTGGTATGTCATTAGCTACAATATTGGGCTCTATTCTGGATATTGGCCCTGATCTGACCAGTAAAATCAGATTCAAGGAACTAAAGCTGAGCGGGGTGGAGGGTCGGTTGGGCCTGGCCTAAATAGGTCGAATTTGAGGAATAAAAGAGCCCTCTAATGTTGATTCGGTGAAGACATTGATGGTCAGATCCAGGGGGATTGCAACCGGTGGCCCGGTGCAACTGCAAGCCTATGTTTCACATACTGGCTGATGTGAGTCAACTCGGTCTAGTCTCGCTAGAAGAGCCTGACTCAACAAAAGTTATGTTAGAAAAAAAGGATCCTCCTCAGGTGGGCCACACAGTAGATTGTCAATGTCTAATAGAATTAAGAGATTTCTAAGAGACCCAATTGAGGACAACTCTGCCAAAATCAAGCAAACCCTAGATTACATCTTGGCCTTTTGAAAATTGAAATGCACCAGCTGTTTGTGAAATTTTCGAGTGTAAAAATGAGACATTTTTTCTCCTCTTATATGGATTAATAATTAATTTCTCTCCTTAATTCATAATAATATAATTATCAAATACTAATTCAAGAATATTTAAATTTTATTCAAACAAGAATCAAATACAAATTGAACTAGACAAAAAATCTAAGAAACCCAAGAAATAAACTTAAATTCTTATTTTATTCAAAATTAAAGATCAAAACTTAAAACTTAAAAAAATGTAGTCACACATGGTCTATAACTGAAAAATATACTTCATGAACTACAACTAGGCCAAATATGAGCAAAAAATTCAACTTTTAGTCATTTGATTTTAGTGGTCAAACTTAAGGACATCTGATGACTTTTATTATTAAGATAAGGTGGCTTTAAATTGAAATATAAGCTCAAATTTTTTAGTTATACAATTAGATATCTTATGTAAAAAGAAAAAAAATCTCTAGAGCTGAATATGTAGGTCAAGATGGGCCATTTAGGTCTGGTTCTCTTAGATTAAGCCTGTTTCAGCAAAATATAAGCGAAATGAACCCGTTTTATTCTATTTTTAAGCTAAGACCGAAACAGAACAAAATTAAAAACTAAAACCTAAATTAACCTATTAAATGGTCTACCCAAATTCAAACACGATAATCAACTGGTTCACCAAAACTCTAAATGAACCCACTTAATGTTCTACATAAATTCAAATAGATTCACCAAAATATTCTACCCTAGGCCTACTGAAGGGTCCATCTAAATATAGATGAACTTAACAAATGTAAATAAATCTACTAAATACTTCATCTAATTCCAAGTCGACCCACCAAATTTACTCATAAAAGATCCAATCAAATCCATAAAACCCAATAATTGCCAACCAATATGAGAATGTCTCCAATCCCCTCGTTCATTAAAATGTAAATCAAATTTTTTAAAGGGAAAATTGTAACACAGGTGCAAAGGTGATGATGTCATGGATAATAGAATCTCATATTCCCACATCAATTTAACTGAGTAATTGAATGGACCAAGTTGCCGACTAAATGTAAACAAGCCATCGGCTTAATGGAAGCCAAAATACCAACGCAAAGGGCAAACTTTTCTTGTAATCTATTTTCTGCCTAGTCCAAGTTCTTATCTTCCACATTTATCTAAGTATCAGTGTTAATCGTGGTGCCCTGAAATCTTATGAGCTCTAGACAAACTCTTAAGATGGAGCCCTACTGCAATTAGTATCACTCTTTTATTTTCTAATTTTTCGGACCTATTTTTTTGAGGCCTTGGACGGCCGTCTACTCCACTTATAGCCAGAGCCAACCATGCTAAGTATACATATACATCCAAGTTCTTATATTTCAGTGTCGATGGCAATATTGTTTGACAGGCACGTGTGTATATATATATAGATAGATGCAAGGCCTAAGTACCGAAGTGGATGGCATTCAATGCTAGCGGCTCTCACTCCTCACCACAGCCGGGCTTGGGAGTAAACAAGTTATGGCGCAAGATATTGAGGTTGTTGATCTTTTATGTTGAATCCTAATTTGAGAATTTTAACGCATGTAATACCTCTTCTTTTGCCCTTTCTGATGATTGGTGGCTTAGATTTAGATCCTAAACTATTAGCTTCTGACAATATTATGCGTATGAAGAGATAAAGAAGGAGCCTTTTTTTAAGAGCACCTGACTAATTTTCGAGACATGTGCAAATCTTTCTATCCACACATACGGAACAAAAGAAGATATAAAACGGGTTATAGGACAATAGGAGGTATAGTTTTTTATGAGATGAAATATAAGAGGAGAAGCCAAAAAGTTGACCTAAATAACTGAGAATGGTGGATTTGATGATGAAGACAACTGTGACTATATTTGGTAGGTCCTAAATTGAGCTTGAGGACTGTATGTGTAAGAGAAGAAATGAGCTAAACTAATTTACTAAATTTAGCTTGAGTTTGTTTGACTGTTTGGAGCCAATTTAAACCAATTCAAGACAGGTCCGTATTAAATTTGCCTTGGAAAGTTTGCTGAGCTGAGTTCAAACCAAGCCCATCAACTCATCAAGCTTCAGCCAGAAGAGATTAGAGCTTGAATTTGTTTGGAAATCAAGCAGAGACCATTTTTTTTGTTCTTTTAATAATCCATATCAAGTGCGGCTTTAATTCAAACCATCCAAAATGGCCAAAGAAATTATCAAGAAATCGCTCCCAAAATAGCTAAGCTTAGATAAGGAATGACCCTCTAATAGGCATATAAGTTTTTAGTTTTACTCTCTCACAATCGATGTAGGACTCTCGTTCGCACCCCAACAGTTGTTGCATCATTTGCTCTTTTGTTCAGATACAGATGAACAATTCATGTTGTAATTTACCATCGTAAGTTGTATTTTTTTAAAAAAGAAGTTGTATGCTTCACAGGTATCCATTATCTTTTTCTTCTCCTCCACTTTTTCCTTACTCATGTTTTCCTTCTCAACATGGTATCATTGATGCCAGATTGCATAGCACTATGCACAAGTTATTGCTACTGATGTCAGTGAAGCCCAGTTAAAAAAGGGCCATTCCACACCCAAAGGTTCGGTATATCCACACTCCACTCTCACTTGGAGATGAAGAGGTGGTATCTTTGGCAGGCGGCGATGGTTCAGTTAATCTAGTGACTTCAGCTGAAGCAATTCACTGGTTTGACCTCCCAAAGTTCTACTCCATTGCGACTCGCGTCTTGAGAAAACCAGGTGGGACACTCGCTGTTTGGTGTTATAATCAGGGGTTTAAAAAACGCCCCGGCCGATATTTCGACTGATATGCAAATATCGGCCGATAATTTTCTCTCTCCTCCGATATCGGAACCGTGAAAAAATCGCAAAAAATCGTGAAGAACCATGAAGAACCGCAAAAAAAGTGAAAACCTGTGAAAGCCGTATCGGAAGAACCGTTAAAAACCGTGAAGAACCGCAAAAAACCGTTAAAAACCGCAAAAAATCGTGAAAAACCGTATCGGTGTTTTTTTAAAAAAAAATTAATTTTTTTTTTAAATACCGATATTTATGAATATCGGCCGATATTTTGACCGATATTTCGGACCGAATATCGGTCATATCGGCCGATAATATTTATGTGCGGCCGAAACATATCGTATCGACCGATATCGTTCGGTATTAAAATACCGATACATATCGGCCGATACGATATGTATCGGCCGATATTTCGCCCTTTGGTTACAATGGCATGAATTTAAATCCCACTTTCGACTCTGCAATGAAGAGAGTTTTCAATGTTGCCCGCCCTTTCTGGGATTCCAGAGTTCAGTATGTCTTTCATGGCTACCGAACACTTCCCTTTCTCTTTGAGAGTGTAGGGCTTGGGTCTGAAGGGAATCAAATTTCATTAGACATGAACAAGGAGATGTCATTTGATGGTGTTGTGGGTATGTTGAGGTCATCCTCTACTGTCAACACAGCCAAGGAACAGGGTGTGGATTTGCTGTCTGAGAGTGTGGTTAAGGATCTTGAGTCTGCATGGGGTGGCTCTAGTTTGATCCAACAAGTCACCTACAAAGCCTTCATGCTTGTTGGAACTCCTAAATCAGAAGCCTCCCTTGATTGATAGTCTTCGTCGTCGAGCATCGCGGTCATTGTTGAAGATCGATCATCTATTATCATCATTGAAGTCTATTGTCATCTTATTTTAAATAATTTTTCTAAACATTAGCTTTTTCATTTAGCCTATTAGGTGGAGTGACTTAAGTCCTTTATAAGTCCCTAAATCTCTTCCTTCACAACCAATGTGGAACTCTTTTTCTACCCCAACAATCCCCTTGAATAAGGCTCTCCGACGAATAGAATGCCGTCAACCATCCCATCCGTCTAAAAGATCTCTTAAGTCCACATATGTTGAGACTGAATATCTATCTCAAAAGACTAGTCTATTAGGTGGAATGACCCAAGTCTTTTATAAATCCTTAAATCTCTTCTTTTACAACCAATGTGGGACTCGTTCGCTACCCTAACAGCTTTTTCCCATGCTACTCTCTAGTTAGGTCTAGAAATCTGAGCTCAAATTCTCCCAAGTTGACCAGCCTCAACTTTGGTTTTAAAAAAGGGTTCCTCATTCAAAAATTGGGATGGGCTTTTGGCTGTTGTATGCACATCTCGATCCAATTAAAATCCCTAATTTGGACCCAAGTCTGGAAAAGCCCAAAAGCCCGATTTGAATGCAAAATGTTCTTTCAAAGTACTATATTACTTGATAAAACTTTTTAATTTAGCACAGAAAAATCGGCCGGGCCGATATCCCGACCAATTTTTCATATTGGCCGATACATAGGCCGGATTTTTTCTCTCTCCTGCCTATTTTTTAAAAAAAAAGATCCAAAAAAATTACA
This sequence comes from Chimonanthus praecox, assembly GCA_022113865.1. Classification (NCBI taxonomy): domain Eukaryota; kingdom Viridiplantae; phylum Streptophyta; class Magnoliopsida; order Laurales; family Calycanthaceae; genus Chimonanthus; species Chimonanthus praecox. The sequence goes on along the minus strand of CM039095.1, from coordinate 9,165,844 downwards.
GTAAATGTAGATAATTATGAGCTTATTGAATATGTAATTTTTTAATAAAATATCGGACATTTACATCTTCTAATATATTTTTGAAGTTACGATAGCGGGAAATTATATAACTAGTAATAAAATGGTGAAAATTACAAGGAAAAGGATAAAAATGAGGAAAATTTGTTGAAATTATTTCATAATTTATTTTCTTAGTGAATGAGTGTTATTTTAAGTTATGAAATTATAGAAATAAAAAATAAATAAATAATAACATTTATATGTCATAATCCATAGATAATAATGAAATAATTACAAAAAGAAAGAAAATAAAAAGAAAAAATTGCATCCCTATAAAAGAAGCTAGTATACATTAAATAACAACAAATAAAAAAATTTCATGTATTATTTTATAGGTTTTACCATTTTCTAACATTTATATGTCATAGTCCATAGATAATAATGAAATAATTACAAAAAGAAAGAAAATAAAAGGAAAAAATTGCATCTCTGCAAAAGACTTTAGTATACAGTAAATAACAGCAAATAAAAAAAATTCATGTATTATTTTATGGGTTTCACCATTTTCTAACATTTATATGTCATATTCCATAGATAATAATGAAATAATTACAAAAAAAAAAGAAAATAAAAGGAAAAAATTACATCCCTGTAAAAGAAGTTAGTATACAGTTAATGATGAAATAATTAAAATAAAGAGTAAATGAATGAAAAAAATGTTGCTGTACATTTTGACATGTTAGTAATAGTAACTAAGAGCAAATGAAAAATGTTCATCTATTATTTTATAGGTATTATCATTTTCTAACTTTTTTTTCCATTTATGCTATTTTATGTTGAAATAGTTAATAAAAAGGAATAAATAAATGAAAAAAAATAGTAACTAACAAAGTACACAAAAAATAACTACAGATACATTCGGATGGAACAAAATTATAATACCTATATAAAGCTTTTATTTACTACATATCTTATTTAACTTCAAGCATTTTTTTACTTTTTATAACACTTTTATGTTATTTTTGGCTAAAAAAATTAAAATAAAATACAAATAAATCGATAAAAATTACAAAACTTACAAGATCAGTAGATCTATAAATGAATAAACCTTTGAACGGTCTGGATCGTTCGGTTTCAAACAAATTCGGGTCGTTTAGAACTTAGTTAAATCAAGTAATGAAGAGTGAAATTTTTTTTGGAAAAGAAATAGTAAAATTTGGTTTTCTCCTTGAAAATAAGGTGTGAAATTTAATATGTAAGTGAATGTTATTTATAGAAAAAAATTGGACCGGGTTGATTTTTCAGATTTTAAAAAAATAATAAAATATTCACGTATGCCGGACCAGCCGAATCATGCAATCCGCTGTACACAGAAATGTGATGGGAGAAATTGGTTGACAGGTGAGATATCGTCCGAGATCTCGCCCGATATATCGGAAATGATATATCTTCCAATATATCTGCAAAATATCGCCAGACTTGAGTTGGACCCAGGCCCAAGTTTTACTATTTTTTTGGGGGAAAAACGGCCGATTCGGAACAGATTCGGCGGAGATTTGGACCGATATATCGGTTATCTCGGCCGATATTTATTATAAAAAAAAACAAAAAATCGAATTTTTAAAATTCGGCCGATATGATGACCGATAATTCGTTCTAAAATTCAGCCATATCCGATTTTTTTTTTGTACGGCTGATACTATACGTATCGACCGATATTTTAACCTCTTATTTAGCACAAGATTCGATAATAAAACTCTAGGAAGGCCCAAGAGAAAACTCGAGCCCATGTACACCTGAATAATCAATTGTGCTCAGGTGCAAACCAAAACATATAATTTACTCACTTCGGCTTTGGAAAATCAGACCAAGTCGGGCCTAGACTCAAACTGGCAAAAAAGTCCTAAAGCCCGACCAAGTTGCAATGTCCACATCTAGTGATATGTCTAGACTGTGTTTAGACTAGAGAGTAAAGACCACAAACATTAATGCCTCACATCACCTCATGGCCAATAAAATGAAGTACGTAGATCCGATACTTGACGTCTTTTGCAATTTTTTCATTAATATGCAACTACTTTTGAGATTCACTAATAACCTTAAATGATAAATATTTTTAAAATCTATTTAAAAGAATAGTACTATTTTCTGAATAGTTTATATATCTCAAAAATACATAAAAGAAATTGATCAAAATTATACTCCCTCCTTGTTTTCCTATATATATATTTTAAAATTGTCCAAAAATAATTGTTTCATTTATATTTATATTAGAATAGTATAAAATGTGTTGAAAATTGATTAGATCAAATGGAATGCTAGCATTATATAAAGAGTTATTTAAAAAATACAAATATTTTAAATATGACAACTAAAATTTATATATCTCAAAAATACATAAAAGAAATTGATCAAAATTATACTCCCTCATCGTTGTCCTATATGTATTTTAAAATTGTCCAAAAATAGTTGTTTCATTTATATTAGAATTGTATAAAATGTGTTGAAAATTGATTAGATCATATGGAATGTTAGCATTATATAAAGAGTTATTTAAAAAATACAAATATTTCAAATGTAACAACTAAAATAGGATGGAGTGAGTATAAATTAAATTTCAATAATCAGAAAAGAAATTACATACCTTGTGTCATAGAGATGAAAACATGAAGCGTACATGTTGATCTCCACCCGGAGGCCCTTTCAATTGATATAACAAATTTATTTATATGAATTTGGGACACCTAAAAACCTTATGCGGGAATGTCATGGAGATTCAAAACACTTATAAGTAAAAAAATATTTAAATTGATAAAATCTTAAAGATTTTAGAATTTTAGTTTGATTTATTTAATTAAAATATTTTTTGATAAAAATAAATATTAAAAATATTTTTTCTAATACATAATGACTATTATACTGATAAGCCGTATGTACATCTGTTTGACCTAACTCTGCAGCCTTTAAGAATCTCCTGGGGGAAGATGAAAACAAACATGTGAAAGGCAAAAGAATTATAATAAAAATAAAAAATCAAAAGCATAATGTCTTTTTTAGCTTTTTCTTGCCAGTGAGCTGTCAAATACTCAAATGCGACTCGTCACTCTTTCCCACTCAAATGGTCCGTGAATGTCCTGTCTCATCCATGGCTGAATGCTGAATCTCTGTAAATACTGACCTCCATTCTCGACTCTCGAGTCTTGCCTGCTCATGCCCGAACTCTGCAGCCTGTAAAGGTAAATAATATTAGCCATGAGATCATTTATTGTTTATAATAAGTAATTATGGCCTATAGTGGTGTGTGGTGTAGTCGGTTGAGCATTTAGATATGAGGTATTTTTTGTATATGTAGTTTATTAAAATAGATTTTTATCAAATTATTATAATTATTTTTTTAAAGTTGTGAAATTTTAATATTAAAAAATAATTAAATTGATAAAATCTGAAAGAGTTTAGAAATTTGATTAAAATATTATTTGATAAAAATAAATATTACTTTTTTGTGCGGTTGGTCGACATAACTGTACATGTGATTATCCCGATGAGGAGAGAGAGATCGAGAATCTCTTCGCATGCGTGAAAAGGTCAGATGATAACAAACACGTGAACGACAAATGAATTAATAATAAAAAATCAAAATGTATCCTGTCTTTTGTTGAGGTTTTTCTTCTCAGTGAGCTGTCAAAGGTCGGTCCGTAAATATCTGTCTTTTTGTGAGGTTTTTCGTCTCAGTGAGCTGTCAAAGGTCGGTCCGTGAATGTCTCTTCTATTTAATCCTCTCCACCGTCAATTTCTTCAGCAGACTCTTCTCACTCCCATTTTCTACTGTCGGTTTCAATGTCTCTGCCTATCTGACACGACGCCGCCTCAGAAGAGGCCTTCTACTCTTTTACTTATTGAGAGTAGAGACAGGTGAGTCTTGCTATCGGTTCGAGTTTAAAATTTGGGATTTTACTTTTTACGATTTATAATTTTGATTTTACTTAATACTTTTATTTTCTTAAAAACCAATATTATTGATTGTAAAATATTTACTATTCTTTTATTTGCAGATCGATCATGGTTATTTTATTAAGGATATGGACTTCGAAAATGGAATCTTTATATGTGATGGGGCAAAAGAAAATTATAGAAACCTGTAAACATGGTTTGAGCAGTAACGGAAAATTTTCGGTAAGATTATTGTTCCCTTTTTTTCACTGATGATGTCAGATTTTTATGGAGATCTTAAATATTTATTATTAATTATTTTATCTGAAATTAATATAAAAGTACAGGAACTGCTTAATCATAGAAAAATTATGTAACTTTTTCAGTTTGTTGTTTGTTGCTGTATAATTTTAACATAAATGTGGGAAAATCGTAACAAATGCTTAAACTTAGAAAAGATTATGTAAAAATGTTCATCTTATTGTTGGTTGCTGTATATTTTTATCCTGATCCTGTTAAAGTAGTTCATTTCAGTCATTTGATAATTCTTTTTATTTTTTTTATCGGAATGAACGTTACATGTGTAATTTTTTTTTAAAAAAACCCTAACGGTATTACAATAAGCTGTAAATTTATTTAAATTTACCCCTAAATTTAAAAAATGGCTAAATTGAAAAATTTATTTGAACATATATGTAACACTCTGCACCAGATTAAAGATACCGTAAGTAACGGAGGCCCATGTTGGATTCTTCCCGTTACAATCGAAGCACATCTGGGAGAAATCGAGAAATGAATGAATTAAAGGGTCAGATCTAAAAAACTCCGTCCAATTAGATCTCGGAAAAATACCTTGTTTTCGGACTTGAATTTCACCTTTCTGAAAACGGCATTCTTGTCTGTGAAGCTTTCGGACACCATGGCCACAGTACGGAGTACACAGCAGATCAGTACCGGAAAGAAATCCCTTTTGTCTTCACCGAAACGGGGAAGAGGAAGAAGTCTGCAACACGGCAGGAAGAAGTCCTATACTTCATTCAAAATATCCATCGAGAGTTCCTGTCTTTCTCCCATACTAGGACAGGAATACCTCTCAAACGAGAACAACTAACAAACCTGATTAGGACTCCTAACTAGGTTAGGAAAAAGAAAATTAAAAAATAAATAAAGAACTAAATAAGCAATAATATAAAAATCAGCAAGGGTGTCCTACATCAGAACCCAAGAGGAGGAAATGTGGATTTTGTCGAGGAAAATTGGAATCCAGGAGGAGGAAAGAGGTAATTTTCGAGGAAAATGGCTCCTCAAGGGAAAACGGAAACAGCTTCAATGTGTTCGCTTCTTCTGAGATTTGGTATGTTCTGCTTCTGCAATTTCCTGATCTCCTTTCACCAAATGGGTTTTAGTGGAAAATGGGAGTATTCATTCGTAAACCCTCTTCTTACCATACAACCACAGATGTGGAAGATACCGGCAAAAATTCTCTCTTCGCATAATTTTCGTTCTATTATTGACTTTTAAAGTTTAAATGAATATAAATTCTTGATTTAAAAAAATTAATAAAAAATAATATAATTAAATGAGATTGAAATTTTACACAGCTATTATTACGACCCTCTTTACATCTAAGATCTATCATTAAACTTTTTAAAATTTTAGATGTAAATGAAAACGTAAAAAAATAGGAAAAAAGAAAAATATATTTTTTAGATTATACGGTTACTTGTGTTTGGGATGTTAGTTTCCTTTAAAAAAATATAAATAAATAAATAAATAAATATTATTATATTATTTAAAAAATAATAATTTTTTGTTAGATTATGTGATGTGATGTGATGTTAGAACCTTTTGTTGTTAATAAAAAATGTACTAACTCCTTTCCTCTTATTTGTAATACCCTGCTCCAGATTAGGCAAGTTTTAGCTCGTTAATCTTGTTTAACCCATTAATCTTGGAGATATTGGTTAGGGCTTCGAGGAAAGTCCAAGTTTGGCCCGATCTGAGTCCGAAAATTCAGTTATTCAGCTCGTCGAGCTGGAAGGGCATTCTGATAATTTACCACTTGTTGTGTATATTTTTATAAATATTGTTGATATGTGAATATTATTGGTGAATAATGTTCTCCTTAATGAAGGATTTACATTTCTAATTTTAAAATAAAATTATTTTCAGAAAATGATATTTAAATATTGCCCGTCAAAACCTCGAAAGGGAGTATTAATTATTTTAAAAGGTTTTGAAAATGAAATAAAATTTGAAATTTGTATTTTATGGTAAATCATTTAAAAAATGGTGTAGTTATTTCATTTCATCTCAAAATGATGTTTATAAATTGTTTATTTTAACAATTCTTTATTTAAGTAAATAGTATAAATTTATGGTTTTATTTAAATAAAAAAATTTTAATTAGAGTTAAATTCCAAAAATTTTATGGTAATTAAGATTTTTAAAATCCAACCTATCTGTAAGGTTGGATCAAAATTTTTGATCTTCTAAAAACATGTTTTAGTTAAAAATCGAGTTTTTATTAAAAATAGGGACTTTTCTGCAATTTAGAAAACTTGAAGGGCTGATTTACAGAAAGAAAAAAATTTGCAGTAAACTGTATCAGCGTCACCAGCGGCGTGCTCTGCTGCCCGATTTTCCGGCGATTCGCCGTCGTCCAGTCCCATCGCGCTTGCGTCGGATTTTCCGGCTAAAAGTCTATAAAAATCGACCTTCTCCATCGGTTTTAACTCCCACAGACCTTCTTCTTTTCTCCCTTCTCTCCCTTGCAGAAACCAGAAACCCAGCCGACCGTTTTCTTTTTGTAACAGTAACTTAGAGGAAAAATATTTCAAAAAATCCCGATTTCAGCTCAGAAACTCAATCCAAGGTAACCACTTCATTCCCTTTTCAATTTCGATTGGTTTTGAATAAAAAAAATTTGAATTTGGCTCTGATTTCAGTGAGAAAAACGATTTAAAAAATTTAGGGAAAATTTTAGGGTTCCTCGTATTAGTGAGCTTCTGGTGTTAAGATTGGATGACTCACTGAGTTTTAAAGCTCCAAACCTCTTCCTGTGGAAAGAGGACTCTCGGAGGAATCTATCGGACCGGTCAGATGTAAAAACGAGTCCAGAAAATATCCCATTTTCTATTTTCGATTTTTACTGTTCACCGGCCGTTCACTGTCTGTTGCAGACAGTGTTTTGGGACTAAGCTAAAGCAGTGTTTTGGGATTCCTCCGGAGAGGAATGCCCTGATCTTTCCCTGTTGGTTCTTGGAACCATTGTCCTTTTTTTTTTGTACCGGATGTGATACTTAATGTCCATTTGATGTAATAGGCTACGTTGATTTTTTAGATAATGTTTTGAATGATGAATTAATGATTAAGTTTCTTATTCTTTGTATTAATCAATGTTAGATTCGATTTGAGTATGTTATGATGTTTTTATATCTATTTTTATGGGGCAAACATATGGTACATGTTTGAGTCGACTTAACGGGCTAACGTGTAACTGCTGAGCCTAACTGTTGATCCGGATCAGTAAGAATGCTTATAGTTTAGTTTACTTATATTTCAAAAAAAAAAAATCAGTCCGGTTCGGGCCCACCGGTAAGGTCGGGGCGTGGCAGCTTGGTATCAGAGCGTAGGCTTAACTCTAAGACTGTGATGGGTTACTACCTAGTTAGACTTGTTTTTGCCCTAGTGTTGCTATTGTTTTTGACATCTTCTTGTTTGGTAATACAGATATGTCAGGCAATACAGAGTATTTACATGGGATCCCTAGCGACCCTATCGTCATAGATTCTGGAGACGACTCCGGTGCGCCAAGTTTCGATGAGGTTGCACCTGGAGTGGAGATAGTAGTGGCATCCCCAGAGTACCATATGAGTGCTGAGCCTGTGGAGGAAGAGGGAGATATCCCGATTCCAGAAGAATCAGTGGGGGAGAACGGTTCACGTGAATATGTTCCTGCTACTCTACCTTTGGACGAGTACCTAGATGAGATGTGTGAACTCTGCAATCAGGCAGGGCACAACTTCATCTTTTGCCCCTATCCGCCCAGTGTCATTTGCCCAGTTTGCGGACTCTGCGGACATGGGAGTGCAAGGACAAATTGTCCTTATGTAAGAGGACCAGGGATCATACCTTGTTTAACTTGTGGAGTGTTCGGGCACAAGTCTGAGACCTGCCCGGACAACTTTTATTACTTTGGTGGTGAGGAAGGATCTTCTTCAGGGAATTAAATCAGTGTTTGTTAGGGGGCATCGGGGAGTTTGTTTGTAAGGGTTGAGTTTTGCTGTTTTGAAGGGTTTTCATACCCTACTAACCCTTGTACTTATATTTGAAATTTCGAATGAATTCTAATGAGATTATTTGTAACTTGTGTCTTCTACTTTGATAAAATCTTAAAATTGATAATGATATTTACAAGTGTAAATAACAGATGTCAGGACCCAACGCAAACCGAGCCAACTTTTGTGGGAGGAGGACTGGTCTTCCACCCCGTAACCTACCTAACGAGGCGATAAGAGCAGCGGTCGAAGCATTTCAGCAGATAGCTGAAAACATGCGACGTCCGCCAGTCCAAACGTCAGAGGAGAGAGCCACCTCGGCTCTGAAGGAGTTCAAGCGTCTGAACCCGACTAGCTTCTCGGGAACAGAGGACCCCAGCGCTGCAAGGAACTGGCTAACCCAGATTAGCCGAATCCTCAATACCCTAGCGATCGCCGATGATTTACGTGTAACCTTGGCGACTTATCAGCTTGAAGGGAACGCCTATGAATAGTGGGAGGCGAAGAGCTTGGTTCGTAATCACGAGCCAATGACTTGGGAGGAGTTTTCTGCAGCCTTTTTGGCCCGTTACTTTCCAAAGACGGTGAAGGAGGCGAGGAAGAGAGAGTTCCTCAATATTCAGCAGGGTTCAGATACAGTGGCATACTATGGCATGCGCTACATCGACGTGATGTAGTTTGTGCCATAGATCGCCGCCAATGAGGAGGAGAAGATCCAGCATTTCGAGAACGGACTTAGGCCCTTCCTGCAGCGGCAAGTGGCCGGCTTAGTATTCAACACTCTGGAGGAAATCATCGAGCGCGCTTCAAAGGTAGAAGCAGTGGACTCTATCGACCGGAGTACTGACAGCTCTCAGAAACCTTCTTCTAACAAGAAGGCGAGGTTCAACCAGCAGAAGAAGCCTTTCTTCAGGAAGAGCCAACCTAGTGTGGGCCAGTCCAGTCGGTCTGACCCTCGGCCAATCGTGTGCTACACCTGTAATCAGCCGAGGCATACTTTCAAGTTCTGCCAATCCGGAGGAGAGAGGGCGTGCTTTCACTGCAAGCAAACCGGGCACCTGTTCAAGGATTGCCCTTTTCCTGGTAAAGCGGCACCTTCGAAAGGCGCCGGAGTTTCCTTCTCTGTGGCGCAGCCGTCTGTCGGCAGAGGTTCTCAGCAGGCTTCCAGAGGATCAACGATACCGAGGAACAGACCACCTCGGAACGATCAGGGGAGAGGACGAGGGCGTCCTCAAGGGAGAGTCTACTCTATAGGGACTCAGAAGGAGGAACCGATGGAGAACACGGTGATGGAAGATACCCTTAATCTTTTCAGTCTTTTGGCTCGAGTGTTGTTTGATACAGGTGCTTCGCATTCCTTTATCTCTGGAACTTGTTGTGTTAGATTGAGTTTGAAACCGGTAAAAGTAGTTAACCCGCTAATGGTAGTTTCACCTTTGGGTAAAAAGGCTTTGGCAAACCAAGAGTGTAGATCTTGTGTTTTGAAGATTAGCTGAGTGGAGTTGTCCTATGATTTTCTGGTTCTGCAAATGACGGACTTTGACATCATCCTTGGTGTGGATTGGTTGTCTGTTTTTGGAGTCTTGATAGACTGCTCTCAGAGGAGAATTTGTGGGGCCTCCTCAATCGGTGAGAGGTTTATGGAAAAGTTGGTACCCTATGAAAGGATGAGAGTCACTTTGTCTGGCCTTAGGGCGTATCCCGGTAATGTGGTGGCAAGCATGGGTTGGGAAGATGTAAGTGGTGGAGGGTCTATTGCTCCTCGGGTGGTGTGAGTTTATAGATGTTTTTCCTGACCAGTTGGCTGGGCTACCTCCACGCCGAGAGATAGAGTTTGTTATACACCTATAGCCAGGAACATCTCCAATTTCCATAGCACCTTATCGGATGGCGGCGGCAGAGCAGAGAGAGCTAGCTACGCAGGTAGAAGAGTTTTTTAGTCTTGGTTTTATCCGTCAGAGCAACTCGTTGTGGGGCGCACCTGCTCTATTTGTGAAAAAGAAGGATGGATCGATGAGGATGTGTATAGATTACCAGCAGCTTAACCAGGTAACTATTAAGAATAAGTATCCGTTGCCTAGAATAAATGACCTCTTTGATCTTTTGAGGGGATCCAAGTGTTTCGCGAAAATCGATTTTTGTCGCGTTACCATCAGTTGCGGATTCGAGAGGAGGACATTCCAAAAACTGCTTTTCGGACGCAGTACAGCTTGTACGAGTTTGTTGTGATGTCTTTCGGTTTGACGAACGCGCCAGCCATGTTCATGGATTTGATGAATCGTGTGTTTCGATCGTATCTGCGAGAGTTCGTGATAGTCTTCATTGACGATATCTTGATCTTTTCGTCGTCAGAGAAAGAGCATGAGCGTCATCTACGGATTGTTCTTCAGACTCTTCGGGAGCATCAGCTGTTTGCTAAGCTGAGCAAGTGTGAGTTTTGGTTGACTCAAGTGCAGTTTCTGGGACATGTGGTGTCTCCAGGAGGAATCTCGGTAGATCCAGTAAAGATAGAGACCGTGAAGACTTGGGAAAGTCCCAAGAGCGTGTTCGAGACCCGGAGCTTTCTGGGATTAGCAGGATATTACCGAAAGTTTATCCCGCACTTCTCTTAGATCGCGGTACCGATGACTCGGCTGACGAGGAAGAACGTCAAGTTCGAGTGGAGCGAAGCTTATGAGAAGGCATTCCAGGAGCTGAAGGAGAAGTTGACGTCGTCTCAAGTGTTGGTGATACCCGAGTAAGGACGAGGTTACGATGTTTATTACGATGCGTCGAAGTTTTGTTTGGGTTGCGTGCTGATGCAAGAGGGGAAGGTAGTAACTTATGGTTCCAGGCAATTGAAGGGATATGAGCAGAACTACCCGACTCATGATTTGGAGTTAGCAGCTGTTGTATTCTCGTTAAAGTTGTGGAGACATTACTTATATGGTGAGAAGTTCAATGTGTTTTCTGATAACCATAGTCTCAAGTATATCTTCACTCAGAAAGACTTGAATATGAGGCAGCGAAGATGGATGGAGTACCTAGGAGATTATGACTTCAGTATCTCCTATCACCAGGGGAAAGCCAACGTGGTGGCCGATGCCTTGAGCAGGAAGTCTCACAGCGACGTGGCGAAGATGGCATCCTTGCAGTGGAACATGCTCGAAGTTCTGTCCGTGTACGATCTAGAGCTGATCGAAGGAAGTGGGTCAATAAGAATCTATAGTTTGGTTCTGCAACCCGAGGTAGTTGGATTGGTGTTGGAAGGACAACAGAAAGACACAGAAGCGAAGGACTTGGCAACTCAGCTTTCAGGAGGAGCACCTTTAGAGGATTGGAAGATCAAAGCGGACGGAAGTCTTACTTTCAAGGATAAACTGTTTGTGCCAAAGTCGGACGAGTGCAGGAGAAAGGTGCTTGATTACTTTCATCGATCTCGCTTTGCAGTGCATCCTGGTGGTACGAAGATGTATCGTGACTTGCGGCGACTTTTCTGGTAGAAAGGTATGAAGCGCGAGGTAGCAGATTTTATATCCAAGTGCCTAACTTTTCAACAAAGGAAGGCGGAACATCAACGACCTGGCGGAAAGATGCACCCTTTGGAAGTGGCTGAATGGAAGTAGGAGCATATCACGATGGATTTTGTAATTGGTTTTCATAAGTCTCCTAAAAAGAACGACGCTATTTGGGTAATAGTCGATCGATTGACGAAGTCAGCTCACTTTCTACCGATCAAGAAGACGGATTCCTTGGCTACTCTAAGCAGACTATATTTGAAGGAGATAGTCAGATTGCATAGAGTGCCTGTATCCATTGTATTTGATAGAGACCCGAAGTTCGTGTCAAGGTTTTGGCAAGGATTACAAGAGGAGTTGTGGACTAAGCTGTGCTTCAGCACTGCTTTTCACCCTCAGACGGATGGTCAGTTAGAGAGAACCATTCAAACCTTAGAGGATATGCTAAGGGCTTGTGTGATGGATATGCGGGGAAGTTGGAAAGATCACTTGCCTTTGATCGAGTTCGTCTACAACAACAGTTATTACTCTAGTGTGCAGATGACATCCTACGAGGCTCTGTATGGCAAACCTTGCAGGTCACATCTTTGTTGGAAAGAGGTAGGAGACAAAGCGTTGCTACGACCTGATCTACTGCGTGAGACGTCAGAGCAAGTTGAAATGATCAGACAGCGTCTCAAGACAGCCCAGAGCAGACAAAAGAGTTATGCTGACAAAAGGCGGTGACCTTTGGAGTTTGCAGTTGGCGATCGAGTTTTCTTACGTGTGGCACCACGTCATGGAGTGCAGCGGTTCGGGCGCAAGGGAAAACTATCACCTCGATATGTTGGACCCTTTGAGATCTTGAAGAGGATAGGTGAAGTGGCTTATCAGTTGGATCTTCCTCAAGCTTTGGAGAGAGTGCATTGTACGTTCCACGTGTCTATGCTAAGGAAGTACGATCCTGACCCGTCGCATGTGATCAGTTTTGAAAATATCGAAGTGTCAGAGGACTTAACTTTTGAAGAAGCACCAGTCAAGATTCTAGAACGTCGGACTCGAGCTCAGGAGGAAGTCTATACCTCTAGTGCGAGTGCTCTGGCAACATCGCGACGTGCAACATGAGACGTTGGAACTTGAATCGACGATGCAGAAGCTGTACCCTAGCTTGTTCACAGATCAAGAAGGTAGAGTTTGTTCTAAAGTTCGGGACGAAATTTTCTTTTAGGGGGGTAGGATGTAATACCTTGCCCCAGATTAGGAGAGTTTTAGCTCGTTAATCTTGTTTAACCGATTAATCTCGGAGATTTTAGTTAGGGCTTCGAGGAAAGCCCAAGTTTGGCCCGATCTGAGCCCGAAAACCTAGTGATTCAGCTCGTCGAGCTGGAGGGGCATTTTGGTAATTTACCACTTGTTATGTATATTTTTATAAGTATTGTTGATATGTGAATATTATTGGTGAATAATGTTCTCCTTAATGAAGGATTTAAATTTCTGATTTTACAAAAAATGATATTTAAATATCGCCCGTCAAAACTCCGAAAGGGAGTATTAATTATTTTACAGGGTTTTGAAAATGAAATAAAATTTGAAATTTGTATTTTATGGTAGACCATTTTAAGAATGGTCTAGTTACTCTTTGACACCCGAAAATGAGATTTCTAAATTGTTTATTTAAGTAAATAAGGTTAAAATATGATTTTTACTTAAATAATTGGTTTTTAGTAATAGTTAAATTCCAAAATTTTTATGGTGATCAAAGTTTTTAAAACTCAACGTATCTTTAAGGTTGGATTAAGATTTTTAGTTTTTAAAATCATGCTTTTAGTTTTAAAGTCGGATTTTGTAAAATAAAGGACTAAATTGCAAAAACTAGAAAATTGAAAGGGCTGATTTGCACCAACAGTAACCTCTGCCTGTTACTGTTTCGGGCGAAGGCATGCAGTGGCCGAAGGCCCTCTTCTTCCGGCGAGAAATCTATAAATACAGTCCTTTGCTGCTGGATTAACTCCACCAATTTCTTCTCCCTCTCAGTCTCTGCTGCACTGTGTTCCAGTTGAAACCAGACCCTTTTTGTAGCCTCTGTTCTTCTTGGTTTTTGTTACCCGTAACTTAGAAGGAAGATTTTTTAAAATCGAATTTCTCAGTCTAGGAACTCCATTGAAGGTATTCAATGTATTCCCCTTTCGATTTCAATCAATTTTGAATCCAGAAAACCTGATTTTGGCGCTGTTTTCAGTGAGAAAAATCAGTTTAAAGTTTTAAGAAAAATCCGATTTTCTTTATATCAGTGAGCTTTCGGTGCTAAGATCGGATGGCTTACTGTGTTTCAAAGCTCCAAACCTCTCCCTATGGAAAGAGGACTCCCAGAGGAATTCATCGAACCGGTTAGATATGAAAATCGAATCTGGAAAACCCACTGTTTCCGGATTCGTTTTTCATGCTTTCCCGACCGTTCACTGTCTGTTGCAGACAGTGAAGGGAGGAGGAAGAAGAAGAAGAAAAAAAAAAATATTTTTATTTGATATTGTTGATGCTTGTGATTTGTGATGTTAATTCCCATTGAAAAAAAAAATGAATGAATAAATAAATATAATTATTTTATTAATTTTTTTTTTGGTTGGATTATGTTATGTGATGTCAGTATCTTTTTTGTTAATTAAAATTGTACTGGCTCTCTTATCTTATTACTTATATTGTAAATACTATTGTATTCACTTGCAAGCCGACCCTATTAGTCGGTTACTGAGTGATCTCACTTTCAGACCGACGCTATATCTTGGATATTTTTGGGAAAATATGAGATTTCAAAATACTACTTATATTTATGTATTTGATCTGTATATTTATTGTGCGCTTGTCTATTTGTTTGAAAAGAGACCGCGTAACCACACAATCACGGTAAGTGAATTTAACTCTGCAGGATATGTAAACAGGTTTTATTATGAAATGAGTCTTGGGCAATGGGTGGTTTCAGATTTAATAAACTCACTCATGTGTCTTGACATGATACACTATGGTAAGAGTGCTGATGATGATTATGAATATTATGATGTGATCATAAGAATGTGTAAGAATGCTTCCACCTACCTGGGCTATTGAATCAATATCGGCCATATGGGAACATGAGTGGACCATGAGTGTCGTCAGTTGCTGACTTGAGGATGTCAGTATCGGCTAAGTCAGATCCGGAGATGTACTTGTAAGCATGTATTTTGACCGTGTCGGGACTTAATACAAGTCTCAGTGTAGTCGGCAGGTGTTACGTTGGATGATAGCAGTAATTGACGAAAGATGGAAATGATGATGATGCTTTACATGATATTATGCTTAACTGTTATCAAGTATGAGATATTATTGAACTGTTGTTTATTGCTAACATGTTATTTACTTAAACTGTATTGTTATATTTCGTTCACTGGGTTAGTTAGCTCACCCAATTCACCTTTCAGGAGATGAACCCGATAAGGAGAACCCTCTTTTTCAAGCTTAGGGTGGATAAACTGCGGCGGTGTTTCGGGATTCCCCCTGAGGGTAATACTCTTATCTTTACTTGTTGGTTCTTGGAACCATTTGCTTTTATTAAGTACCGGGTGTGATACTTAATTTGTTTAAATGTGATGTACTAAAGTATGATGCCTCTGTAGTGGCTTTGAAACAATGTTTTGTAATAATCAATGGTTGGATTTTTATATGTTCCTTTTATGTGTCGATGTTGTTGTTATGTCTATTTCTGTGGGGTAGGCTTATAGTAT
This sequence comes from Chimonanthus praecox, assembly GCA_022113865.1. Classification (NCBI taxonomy): domain Eukaryota; kingdom Viridiplantae; phylum Streptophyta; class Magnoliopsida; order Laurales; family Calycanthaceae; genus Chimonanthus; species Chimonanthus praecox. Next base: position 9,150,403 of record CM039095.1, on the reverse strand, counting down.
GTGTATGAGTCCACATGTTGGATCATGTGTGACCTATGGGCTCAACTGTTGATCCGGCCCAGTTAGAATGCTTGTGAGTTGGTTTAGTTTATCTTTCAAAAAAAAAAATCAGTCGCGTTCCGGGCCCACCCTTAAGGTCTGAGCGTGACAGCTTGGTATCAGAGCGTAGATTCAACTCTAGGACTGTGATGGGTTACTACCTAGTTAGACTTGTTTTTGCTTTAGTATTGCAATTGTTTTTGACATTTCCCTATTTTGTGGTACAGATGTCGAGCAACGTTGAGTACTTTGAGTACAGGGGGACCCCTAGCGACTCAATCATCCTGGATTCTTCGAATTCCAGTGTTCCCAACTTCGACGAAGTTGTCCCAGGAGCGGAAGTAGAAGTAGCATCTCCCGAGTATCACGTTGGGGCAGATCCTGTAGAAGAAGAGGAAGATATCCCAAATCTTGAGGAGTCAGTGGGGGAAAATGGCTCGCCCCGAATATATTCCGGCTACTCCGCCGTTAGATGAGTACCCGGATTATATGTGCGAACTCTGCAACCAGGAGGGGCACAACTATACCTACTGCCCCTATCTGACTGATGTAATTTGCCCTGTTTGCGGACTCCGTGGGCATGGGAGTGCAATGACTAATTGTCCTTATGTTGGAGGGCCAGGGATTATACCCTGCTTGGCTTGCGAAGTGTTTGGACATAAGTCAGCGACCTTTCCGGATAACCTCTTTTATTTTGGTGATGAGGCATGATCTTTTTCGGAAGATTAGGTTAGAGTATGTTGGGGCTTCCGAGAGATTTGTTTTGTAAGGGTTGAGTTTTGTTGTTTTAAGGGTTTTCATACCCTACTAACTCTTATACTTGTATTCAAATTTTGAATGAATTCTAATGGAATTATTGCAACTTTTGTGTTTTTTGCTTTAATAAGATCTTAAAATTGGTTAATGATATTTAAAAGTGTAAATAACAGATGTAAGGACCCAATGGTTAACTTGTGTGTCTTCAGGCACCCGCCTCGGTACCCTCATTCGTCCATCCCACCAAGAACACCACCTCCGTCCGCGCCACCCTCTCAACCTTTGGCTCCATGGTTCTTAACCGAGACTCTGCGTGGCGAATCCGATCTGAGGGGAACAAGAACCGGTTCAGATGGAAATTCGAATTGGTCGAATCAGTGTATTAGTTTGCTACTAGAATTTCATATATCCTTTACCTTCCTTGGAGAAGGAGGCATAAATTTATGAAATCTAATAAATACAAATCAGTTAACCTGAAATAAGAAAAAAAGTTGAGATACAAAACAGAGGCAGCCAGGTTTAATCATTTTAAAAACAAATAAATAATTTGAAAGAGGATAAAGGTCATGAAATACAAATGGAAAGCAGGACATACTCTTCATTTTGGCTGTGAACAGCAATGGTAAGAAAGAGAGGACCCTTCACATCCTTGTAGACAGTTCCTACAAGCTTCCCATTTTTCCTGCACATCAACATGGAAGATGTACAAATGGAAGAAAGATAAATAAACTATTGATGTAAATCACAGAATAGCTGGAAAATCAAACACGGAAACATATAAGACGGGTTATAGGATAATAGGAGGTATAGTTTTTTATGAGATGAAATATAAGAGGAGAAGCCAAAAAGTTGACCTAGATAACTGAGAATGGTGGATTTGATGATGAAGACAACTGTGACTATATTTGGTACGGCCTAAATTAAGCTTGAGGATGTATGTGTAAGAGAAGAAATGAGCTAAACTAATTTACTAAATCAAGACAGGTCCATATTAAATTTGCCTTGGAAAGAAGTTGCATGCTTCACATGTATCCATTATCTTTTTCTTCTCCTCCACTTTTTTCTTACTCATGTTTTCTTTCTCAACATGGTATTATTGATGCCAGATTGCAGAGCACTATGCACAAGTTATTGCTACTGATGTCAGTGAAGCCCAATTAAAAAAGGGCCATTCCACACCCAAAGGTTCGGTATATCCACACTCCACTCTCACTTGGAGATGAAGAGGTGGTATCTTTGGTAGGCGGCGATGGTTCAGTTAATCTAGTGACTTCAGCTGAAGCAATTCACCGGTTTGACCTCCCAAAGTTCTACTCCATTGCGACTTGCGTCTTGAGAAAACCAGGTGGGATACTCGCTGTTTGGTGTTACAATGGCATGAATTTAAATCCCACTTTCGACTCTGCAATGAAGAGGGTTTTCAATGTTGCCTGCCCTTTCTGGGATTCCAAAGTTCAGTACGTCTTTCATGGCTACCGAACACTTCCCTTTCTCTTTGAGAGTGTAGGGCTTGGGTCCGAAGGGAATCAAATTTCATTAGACATGAACAAGGAGATGTCATTTGATGGTGTTGTGGGTATGTTGAGGTCATCCTCTGCTGTCAACACAGCCAAGGAACAGGGTATGGATTTGCTGTCTGAGAGTGTGGATAAGGATCTTGAGTCTGCATGGGGTGGCTCTAGTTTGATCCAACAAGTCACCTAGAAAGCCTTCATGCTTGTTGGAACTCCTAAATCAGAAGCCTCTCTTGATTGATAGTCTTCGTCGTCGAGCATCGCGGTCATTGTTGAAGATCGATCATCTATTATCATCATTGAAGTCTATTTTCATCTTATCTTAAATAAATTTTCTAAACGTTAGCTTTTTCATTTAGTCTATTAAGTGGAGTGAGATAAGTCCTTTATAAGTCCTTAAATCTCTCCCTTCACAACCAACGTGGAACTCGTTTTCTGCCCTAACAATCTCCCCTGAACGAGGCTCTCCGATGGATAGAATGTCGTCAACCATCCCATCCGTCTAGAAGATCTCTAAAGTCCACATATGTTGAGACTGGATATCCATTTTAAAAGACTAGTCTATTAGGTGGAATGACCTAAACCCTTTATAAATTCTTAAATCTCTTCTTTTACAACTAATGTGAGACTCGTTCGCTACCCTAACAGCTTTTTCCCATGCTACTCTCTAGTTAGGTCTAGAAATCTGAGCTCAAATTCTCCCAAGTTGACCAGCCTCAACTTTGGTTTTTCCTCATTCAAAAATTGGGATGGGCTTTTGGTTGCTGTATGCACAGTTCGATCCAATTAAAATCCCTAATTTGGACCCAAGTCTGGAAAAATCCAAATTCTCTATGCTTAATAAAGACTTGAAATTCCATTAAAAATTCCATTCTTCCATTTCATCCATTTCTTAATCCATTCCTCCATTTTATCCATTTCTTATCCTACCATTTGATGGATCTTAGATCCATGGCCCACAACATTTTTGGCCATATTAAATCTAAGAAATGGATTCCATATCCTATCTAGAAAACATAAATTCTTGTTTTAAGAAAATCTTACCACCCGACGACTCCTCCGGTCCTTCTTTCCTCTTTGCTCTCCTTAGCCTTCTCTTCTCTTCTTCTCCTTGATGTACGGTCAAGATGAGTTTGATCAAATGGTGAGGCTCTCCAAGCTTAGGATCGGCCAAGATTGAGTGGGTTTGCTTGAGAGAGGGAGAGGGGAAGGTGATGAGAAATGTGTCTCAAGTGTTTACCTTGAGGTGGTGGGTCAACACTTAGCCTTTTCCTTTTCTTTTCTTCTCTTTTCTTATCTTTTCCTTCTAAGTTTTCTTCTTTCTTCTCTATGGAAGTGAGGGACGGTTTTGGTGAGTGAAAGAGATGGAGATGAGTGAAATGGTTAGGAGAGAATGAGATAGAATCTCATCTTTTGGTTAACTTAGGTCACACTCCACATTAACTCCTCCCACCAACCAACATGGCATTAATGGTGGTGGTTGGGATAAAACCACAACTTAAGCCCATGGTTTTCAATTTTGTATTTCTTTAAGAGTGGTTTGTGTTTGTTGGAGTGGTTTGTGTTTGTTTGGATGGTTTTGACCATTTGACCATTTTTATTTAGGTTAATTAACTTAGATCAATTTGATCCTTAGGTTAAGTTAATTAATTACTTCCCACTTAATTTAATCTCATTAAATTCTCTCTAAGATCCACCCATGGTTGACTAAGTCAACCATGGTGGTCGGCCCCACTACCCTTGGGTCCACACGCCACCTCAATTTGGTGAGGTGGAGGTGGGCCCCATTTGGCAATTTTACCTTGTTCAATTCATCATCAATTTAGGTGATTTAAATTTTATTAAATCTATCATTCTTATTGGATTACCATTGGGTCCATGGCCTAATTAAATTCCCTCCTATCCACTTACCTTAGGGCTTAGCGGCCTTGGCCCATTGGGTCCCATATGGCTATTTGACCCAATTGACCACCCTTGACCCAAATTTATCATCATTGACCCATTTAAATGAATAAATCAAATCCATGGCCCATTAGACCACACTTGGGCCATTGTCCCAAAATTTGGTCCATTTGGCATTTTATCACATCAAACTTCAAATTTAAAATAATAAATGCCACTGTGTATTGATCCAAAATTCGGGCTATTACAGAGTCCACTTGTTGGGCTCAGGTGTGGCCTTGGTTTCTGCCCTTAATCTTTGATCTGGCCCAGTTAAAATCTTTGTAATACCCTGCCCCAGATTAGGCGTGTTTTAGCTTAATAATTTTTGTTTAACCGGTTAATTTCGGAGATTACGGTTAGAGCTTCAAGTGAAGCCCAGTTGTGGCTCAATCCGAGCTCGTGAGCTCAGTGATACAGCGCGTCTAGCTGAAGGGGCATTTTGGTAATTTGCCGTTTATTACTATTATTTTTGTAATTTATTATGTGATTATTATTGGATGATATGATTGTCCTAAATCAAAGAATTTTATTTTTTATTTTAAAATAATTTTATTTTCAAAAAATGATATTTAAAACTCGCCCGTCAAAACTCCGAACGGGAGTAATAATTATTTTAAATGATTTTGGAAATAAGATAAAATTCAAAATTAGTATTTTATAGTAGACCATTTTAAGAATGGTTTAGTTACTCTTTGGCATCCCAAAATGAGATTTTATAAATTGTTTATTTTAACATTTGTTTATTTAAGTAAATAAGGTTAAAATATGATTTTTATTTAAATCATTGGTTTTTAGTAAGAGTTAAATTCCAAAATTTTTATGGTGATCAAAGTTTTTAAAACTCAACCTATCTGTTAGGTTGTATTAAGATTTTTAGTTTTTAAAATCATGATTTTAGTTTTAAAGTCGGATTTTGTAAAATAAAGGACTAAATTGCAAAAACTAGAAAATTGAAAGGGCTGATTTGCGCCAACTGTAACCTCTGCCGGTTACTGTTTCGGGCGAAGGCATGCAGTGGCCGAAGGCCCTCTTCTTCCAACGAGAAATCTATAAATACAACCCTGTGCTGCTGAATTAACTCCCACCAATTTCTTCTCTCCCTCTCAGTCTCTGCTGCACTGTGTTCCAGCTGAAACCAGACCCTTTCTGTAGCATCTGTTTTTCTTGGTTTTTGTTACCTATAGCTTAGAAGGAAGATTTTTCAAAACCGGATTTCTCAGCCCAGGAACTCCATTGAAGGTATCTAATACATTCCTCTTTCGATTTCAGTCAATTTTGAATCCAGAAAATCTGGTTTTGGCCCTGTTTTCACTGAGAAAAATCAGTTTAAAGTTTTAAGAAAAATCCGATTTTCTTTGTATCAATGAGCTTTCGGTGCTAAGATCGGATGGCTTACTGAGTTTCAAAGCTCCAAATCTCTCCCTATGGAAAGGGGACTCCCAGAGGAATTTATCGAACCGGTCAGATATGAAAATCGAATCCGGGAAACCCACTGTTTCCGGATTCATTTTTCATGCTTTCCCAGCCATTCACTGTCTGTTGTAGACAGTGAAGGGAGGAGGAGGAAGGAAAAAAAATATATTTTCATTTGATATTGTTGATGGTTGTGATTTGTGATGTTAGTTCCCGTTGAAAAAAAATTGAATGAATAAATAAATATTATTATGTTATTAAATTTTTTTTATTTTTTTTTGTTGGATTATGTGATGTGATGTCAGTACCCCTTTTTGTTAATTAAAATTGTACTAACCCTCTTCTCTTATTACTTATAGTGTAAATACTATTGTATTCACTTCTAGGCCGACTCTATTGGTCGGGCATTGAGTGATCTTACTTTCAGGCCGACGCTATATTGTCGGGCATTGCGTGATGTAACACCCGCCCCTTTTCACTAAAAAATCAGTGTTTATAAATATATATATATATATATATATATATTTTAAAGAAGAGTGACAAAGGCGCCGGACGTCACGACGCTAGTTAAGTCCGATCTTTTAAAGCCCGGCCATTAACTGGCCAATCCTATGTGTGCGTGGAAACTAAGTCCACGAAGAACGGTTCACACGTAGAAGTAAGCTCGAGGAATATTAACTAAGTGCGGAATTATAATAGAGTCTATCCTATAAATTTTTAGATGGGAACACATGCTACCATTGTGGCCAACAAGGCCACTTCAAGAGGGAGTGTCCACAGATTAGCAGACCCTCTTACTCCAGGGGTTCTTTCCGCCCTCCAGCTAGACCAGCTCAGTCGCGAGGAGGCAGAGCATACAACCAAGTGGGGGGCGACAAACCTTACGGGATCTGGACGGCTTTTTACCATAGCTCCTCCAGCAACGGCGGATCACTCGGTGATTCATGGTATGGCTGTAGTTGGTAGTTCATATGCTGTTACATTGTTTGATTCTGGAGCTTCCATTCCATCAAAATTCCCAATTTCCATCATTAAAATAAATAATAGCCACTTATATATTGATTTAAAAATTCCGGGCTATTACAGGTGACCTCGAGGCCGAAGTCAAAATGTCAGATCTGGTCATATCTAGAAGACAACCGAGAAGTGACCTGAGGATCTAGACCTAACTCAATAAGGCAATCTGGTCAATGCCCAGAAGACTATGAGTTTTGGACTGAGCCCCTTTTTATTTATTATTATATTGTGGATTATGATAATTTAAAAAGCATAGAAACCCAGTATGAGATTCAATTCCATATACCTTGGATATTTTTGAGAAAACGTGAGATTTCAAAATACTACTTGTGTTTATGTATTTGATCTGTATATTGATTGTGCGCTTGTCTGTTTGTTTGTACAGAGACCGCATAACCACACAATCACGATGAAAGAACTTAACTCTGCAGGATATGTAAACAGGTTTTATTATGAAATGAGTCGTGGGCAATGGGTGGTTTTAGATTTGATGAACCCACTTATGTGCCTAGACATGATGCACTATGGTAAGAGTGCTGATGATTGTGAATATTATGATGTGATCATAAGAATGTGTAAAACTGCTTCCACATACTTGGGCTATTGAACCAATATCGGCCATATAGGAGATGATTTATGTCTACTGGACCATAGGTGGACCATGAGTGTCGTCAGTTGCTGACTTGAGGATGTCAGTATCGGCTAAGTCAGAGCCGGAGATGTACTCAGTGTAGTCGGCAGGCGTTACGTTGGATGATAGCAGTAATTGACGAAAGATGGAAATGATGATGATGCTTTAAATGATATTATGCTTAACTGTTATCAAGCATGAGATATTATTGAACTGTTGTTTATTGCTAACATGTTATTTACTTAAACTGCATTGTTATATTTCCTTCACTGGACTAGTTAGTTCACTCTACTCACATTTCTGGAGATGAACCCGATAAGGAGAACCCTCTTTTTCAATCTTAGGGTGGATAAGCTGCGGCGGTGTTTCGGGATTCCCCCTAAGGGGAATACCCTTATCTTTACTTGTTGGTTCTTAGAACCATTTACTTTTATTAAGTACCGGGTGTGGTAGGAGAATACCCTTATCTTTACTTATTGGTTCTTAGAACCATTTGCTTTTATTAAGTACCGGGTGTGGTACTTAATTTATTTAAATGTAATGTACTAAACTGTGATGTCTCTTTAGTGGCTTTGAAATGATGTTTTGTAATAATCAATGGTTGGATTTTTATATATTCATGTTATGTGTCAATGTTATTGTTATGTCTATTTCTGTGGGGTAGGCTTATGGTATGTGTTTGAGTCCACATGTTGGATCATGTGTGACCTATGGGCCCAACTGTTGATCCGGCTCAGTCAGAATGCTTGTGAGTTGGTTTAGTTTATCTTCCAAAAAAAAAAAACAGTCGCGTTCCGGGCCCACCCTTCGGGTCGGGGCGCGACAGCTTGGTATCAGAGCGTAGGTTCAACTCCAGGACTGTGATGGGTTACTACCTAGTTAGACTTGTTTTTGTTTTAGTACTGCAATTGTTTTTGACATTTCCCTATTTTGTGGTATAGATGTCAAGCAACGTTGAGTACGTTGAGTATAGGGGGACCTCTAGCAACCCAATCGTCGTGGATTCTTCGAATTCCAGTGTTCCCAACTTCGACGAAGTTGCACCAGGAGAAGAAGTAGAAATAGCATCTCCCGAGTATCACGTTGGGGCAGATCTTGTAGAAGAAGAGGGAGATATCCCAAATCTTGAGGAGTCAGTGGGGGAAAATGACTCGTCCGAATATATTCCGGCTACTCCGCCCTTAGATGAGTACCCGGATTATATGTGCGAACTCTGCAACCAGGAGGGGCACAACTATACCTACTGCCCCTACCCGACTGATGTAATTTGCTCTATTTGCGGACTCCGTGGGCATGGGAGTTAAAAGGAATAATCGTCCTTATGTTGGAGGGCCAGGGATTATACCCTGCTTGACTTGCCGAGTGTTTAGACATAAGTCAGCGATGTGTTCGCCTCTTTTATTTTGGTGATGAGGCAAGATTTTCTCCGGAAGATTAGGTTAGAGTATGTTGAAGGCTTCGGGGAGATTTGTTTTGTAAGGGTTGAATTTTGTTGTTTTAAGGGTTTTCATACCCTACTAACCCTTATATTTGTATTCAAATTTTGAATGAATTATAATGGAATTATTTTAATAAGATCTTAAAATTGGTTAATGATATTTAAAAGCGTAAATAACAGATGTCAGGACCCAATGATTAACTTGTGTGTCTTCAGGCACCCGCCTCGGTATCCTCCTTCGTCCATCCCACCAAGAACACCACCTCCGTCCGCGCCACCCTCTCGACCTTTGGCTCCATGGTTCTTAACCGAGACTCTGCGTGGCGAATCCGATCTGAGGGGAACAAGAACCGGTTCAGATGGAAATTCGAATTGGTCGAATCAGTGTATTAGTTTGCTACTAGAATTTCATATATCCTTTACCTTCCTTGGAGAAAGAGGCATAAATTTATGAAATCTAATAAATACAAATCAGTTAACCTGAAATAAGAAAAAAAGTTAAGATACAAAACAGAGGCAGCCAGGTTTAATCATTTTAAAAACAAATAAATAATTTGAAAGAGGATAAAGGTCATGAAATACAAATGGAAAGCAGGACATACTCTTCATTTTGGCTGTGAACAGCAATGGTAGGAAAGAGAGGACCCTTCACATCCTTGTAGACAGTTCCTACAAGCTTCCCAATTTTCCTGCACATCAACATGGAAGATGTACAAATGGAAGAAAGATAAATAAACTATTGATGTAAATCACAGAATAGCTGGAAAATCAAACACGGAAACATAAGAATTAATTTGAACAGCATATTGATAAGGATAGTCTTACCAATTCAGCAGACATCTACGCTACATATGGATGTGGAGAGTTTTTCAGGGGATTCCCCTTGGTAGGGGATTCTCCTGCTAAGGGATTCTCTTGTATATTCTTTGGTAATTTTAGGATAAAAAGGAGGAGAAGAAAAAAAGGAAAGAGAGAAGCAAGGAATGGTTTACCCTCCCTCTCCAAGGAAAATAGAGAGAAATGTATAGTTCACCTTTCTGTGGACCAGTACATGAAGACTCTCTATCATGCTAAAGAAAACGGCACATAAGACATCCATAGACCAAATTGAGAAGAATCATTTTATTATCATTGCCACCATCAAGCTGAAGATGTCCAGCCTTTTGGGAGATAAAGACTAAATATTAGAGTGAAGAGTGGACATCCTAATGTCCCCAATTAGGATTAATAACTAATTGGGTCAGCTTGTCCTTGATCGGGCTCGGGTCAGGTTCGATGCCCACATCAATTTGGATTGATGAATTCCTCAAAGATTTTTGGGCGATACTTATACCTCCTTTAATTTTAATAGCTCATTAGTAATTGCAAGTCTACTAAAAAATCGAGAAAATTAGATCTCAATTGGAAAAAATCACCAATGATCACTTAAATTCGATATCAAAATAATTCTATTAAAAGCTGATAGTTTCTTCGATTTCTAATTGTGTGTGTCACCTGGATGCTGACATGGCATAATGGTTTGGAGTCTAGCGTTAGAGTTTCTTAGTTTTATAGTGAAAGATATGTGTCCATCATACGATGATGTGCAATAACATTACATTTGCAGATGACAAAGGATTCGGTCCTGTCCTGGCCAGGGCAATTTTTTTTAAAATGTTAATATGCGGCTTATTTAGGTAAAAAAAAATATATATATATTATTTGAATTGGTTCATCAAATTTATCTAAATATAAAAATATTGTAATGATTTTGACCTGACTTATTGAGTGTAGCTCGCAGGGGTAAAAAATTCGGTATTGACCGATATTTTTCTCTCATCCTTTTCGTATTGGCCGATATTTGGACCCCTGGTAGCTCGGCTACAACACATGGGGAGACCTACAGAGTTCGAGTGTTGAACCGTACTTTAATACCACCACACTAGGCCAGACCCAAAAGACCTCATATAAGAGAGAAGGGGCTTCCCTCAAATAAACCCCCTTCCACATCCCCATCAGGGCGATGTGGGACTGCAGGGGCATCACAAATATTTTTAAAAAATATCTTATATTTTTATATAAAGACATAAAATTAGATGACTAAGTCCAGAAACAATTTTTTTTTTAATTGAAAAGGACCATGATATGATTTATGGGACTGATTAAAATTTTATATTTAAAAGTGCCCTGGTTTCACAAGATGGATATGGCTAGGGCAAGACCAGGGGTTATAATATTGGTCGATACAAAACGTATCGGTCGATACGTATTGTATCGGCCGTACAAAAAGGTTATCGGCCGATATGACCAATAATCGGTCCAAAATATCGGTCACCATATCGGTCGATATGTATAAAATTCAATTTTTAAAATTTATTTCCTTTTTTAAAAACAAAAACCAATATCGCTCGATACGGCCGATATATCGGATCACTTATCGGTGCACATATCGGTCTAGAAAGAGTGCTTAAAAAAAAAAAAAAAAAACCGATATCGGTTGTGGGCCCCACACGATATCAGTGATATTTTGTCCAAATATCGGCCGATATATCTACCTTTTATCGGTAAACAATATCGGCCGATATTTCTATTTATCGGGTTTTAGCGGTTTTTAAGTGGTGTTTGGCGGTTTTTGGCCTCAAGTGATTTCAAGTTTTCAACTTTGAAGTATGAGCACCAACCATTATTATTAAATTTAATATATTATCTTTAAATCCATTAAAATTTTTACCTCTAAGATTAAGAATTTAAAAAATTAGATAGATTAAAATGCAACAAATGTTTGAAAAAATCATAATACTAATAACTAAATTTATCATAAATTTCTTACATACTTTTTCATAATTTTTAATAGAATTTTATTAAAATTGGGATCTTACTTTCTAGAATTTTGTATTTTGATTTTTATTTTGTACTTTTATTTCTTAAGAGACTTATGTTATTGATGGTAAAATATTTCTTTAATTAGATGTCGATCATGAATGTGAGGGTCAAATTAAATTTAAAAAGTACAATTTAAGATGAATTTGTAAATGACATTTACAATTGGAATTAATAATTTGAATTTGAGATGGATGTAACATGCATAGATGTTTGGTTAACAAGTGATAGGAAATATAATATTAAACATATAAATTTAATTTTGATGATGTTTGCTTTAAAAGGAGATCTTAAATATTTATTATTAATTGTTTTATCTTAAATTTGTATTAAAGTATGTAAAATGCTTAATCACTAAATTTATCAAAAATTTCTTACATACTTTCTCATAATTTTAAGTTTTTTATCATTTCTCTTCATTTTATTGTTAATTTTAATAATAATCATATTCAAAACTTAAATAAATAATTTGAATATGTATATTCAAAACTTAAATAAATAATTTGAATATGTATGTATATGACCGATATTTAATGAAAAAATTACATTTTCAAGAAGTCCCAAATTTTATGAAATTACCAAAAAAATTTGGACCAAAATACAAATAAATGAAAATATCAAAGAGAGAGAAACTCATGGGCTGAATTATTGGCCTCACCATTTTTTATACCCCTGAGCAAGACTAACGTGGCATAGATTTGCTGATTTTGACAGTGAAGTGAAATGGGCCTGTGTTGTTGGGCTTGGTTTTGTTGGACTGGTCTGCTTGAATCACATTTCTTGTAATGGCTCAAATACATGAATTTTTAAATTGTGTTTGGGGCCAAATTTGGTCCATAGCCTGCGAAGGGTGGGAGAAGGTTTTTGAATGGTTAGTCTGGGTTAATTTGGGTCCCTATGTGGTTGTGTCAACTTTTTAAGTGAAAATTGATTTGGACTTGAGCGTAAGAGGGGCAGATTCAACTAAAGTATCTTCAATTGGGTTGAACCGAGGTGACATCTAATCTTTAATAAGAAGATACGCTGTGCTATTTTATCTGACTAAAATAATATAAATATCTTTAATTGAATTTATCACAAGAGAAAATTGTCATTTCAAAAGGATGTTGAGATAGCTGTAATTTTAAAAAGATATCTTTTACATTTTAATCAAATTAATAGTATGGGGATGTTCCGTCGTAGAAAATGAGAATCCATTAATATCTTTGTTCATTAGAATGTAGGGTTGAAACTCAGGTAGGTCGAGTCTTAATAAATCCAACTTAACTCATGTCAAAATTTATTGAATCCGACTTAAATTGGTAACTTAAATTACTTAACTTGATCTGACCCAACTCAACTCAAGTGTTGTTTTATTACTTGGTGCAGTTAGATCAAGTTGAGTTGTGTTAAGTCGAGTCGGGTTGATTCTAAATTTCTCAACCCACTCTGACCTAAATTTCAAATGAGTTTTTTTCCCAACCTAGTCCGACCCAAAATATACAAATACACAACTCAAACCCACTGAATTCTCAGGTTGCATTATGCAGGTCGGGCCAAGTTTCACCCCTATTGGAATGTAAATCAAATTTTTAAAGGGAAAATTGTCAACACATGTGCAAAGGTTATGATGTCAGGGATGGTTGGAATCTCACATCCCTACATCAACTTAACAAAGTAATTCAATGGAGCAAGTCGCCATCATTGACTAAATGTAAACGAGCCATTGGCTTGATGAAAGCCAAATTGCCAAAGCAAGAGCAAACTTTTCTTGTAATGAATTTTCTTTCTAATCCAATTTCTTGTGTTCCACGTTCCAACGTTCATCAAGTACATATACGTGTGTGAGAGAGAGCGGGGGAGAGGGAGAGGGAGAGGGAGAGGGAGAGGGAGAGAGAGAGATGGCAGGATTGTTCGACAAGCAGGCAGATATATACAGAGACGCAAGGCCTCAGTACCCAAGTGAATGGTATTCCATGCTTGCGGCTCTCACACCTAGCCATAGCCTGGCTTGGGATGTGGGCACCGGCAATGGCCAAGCTGCTGTAGGAGTAAGTCCTGTTTATGTGAAAATACTTCTGTCCACTCTGCTTGCTTCACTCAATTTGCTTCATATGTTCAACTAAGTTAACTTGTTCACATACTTAAACAGGTTTTTTAAGCTATCAAAGTACTCAGATTTATGATCCTTTTGATTGAATTCTAATTTCAAAGTTTCAACATGTAATGCGCCCCCCCTCCCTTTTCCTCTGTTCTTACTATTAATGGCTTAGAACTTTGCATCCTTAAGTATTAGCTTCCCACTATGGTGTGTGTATGTGGGAAGGGGCAATGAAGGATTAGATGGGTCATGGGGTAACAGAGGGTACATTCACGATGACAATGATGATGATATCTATAGCATGTATGTCCTAAATCAATTTTGAGTTTATTTGACTATTTGGAGCCAAATAAAATTAATCCAAGACGGATCCAACTTGCGTTGAAAGTTTGCTGAGCTGAACTCGACCAGTTTAAGCAGAGAGTTTGAGTTTGTTTGGGAATCAAGTAGAGACCATTTTTAGCGCTCTGAATAATGCATCTCAAAGAAATTATCAAGGAATGACCCCAAAATTACTAAATTTAAATAAAGAATGTGTTAGGGAATAGACCCAACACCCACATACACAAAACACATATTCAATCACACAAAGAGAAACAACGCACGAGATATACGTGGTTTGGCCCAACCTTGGCCTACGTCCACGGGACAGTGTAGATTTCATTCACAGATAAATTGAATACATAGATACAATAATTGGATCCTAAGATCTCTTTTGGTATCTTCCCTCTCTCTCTCATCTCCCTCACTACACCTCTGCTGCAAGAGGCCCCTTGTGGCTTCAAAAGGCACTCGGCCAAACGGGGGTTCTCTATGGAGAATACCCACCGTATATAAGGTGGAAACAAACTGCCGTGTCCATAGTCCTAATCTGATTAAGACTCCATCACTTAGAATTTGTCTAGTAAAACACTTCCCAATAAGAGTCCCTCGGAATATAAACTACTATTCATATCTTATTGTAGAGAATACACCTTCTCTGAGTGGATTTGAGCCACACGGTCCCAACAGAATGACCCTCTAATGGGAGAAGCATTACTTTTGATGAGCTCATTGCATCAAATAATACTGCATCACTTGCTCTTTTTATTCAGATTCAAATGAACAATTCATGAACACTTTCTGTTGTAATTTATCCATAATGAGTTGCATTTTTTTAATTGTAATTTGTAAGTATTTGCTGTCTTTCTTTCTCCTCTACTTTCCCATTGTTCATGTTTTCTTTCTCAACATAGTATGTCATTCATCACAGGTTGCAGAGCACTATACACAAGTTATTGCTACCGATGTCAGCGAAGCCCAGTTAAAGAGGGCCATTCCACACCCCAAAGTTCGGTATGTTCACACCCCCCTCTCACTTGGAGATGAAGAGGTGGTGTCTTTGGTGGGTGGGGAAGGTTCAGTTGATCTGGTGACATCGGCTACAGCAGTTCACTGGTTTGACCTCCCAAAGTTCTACTCCATTGTGACTCGCGTCTTGAGAAAGCAAGGTGGCATACTTGCTATTTGGAGTTACAATGGCATCACTGTAAATCCCACCTTCGACGCTGTGATGAAGAGGTTCGCAGATTCTATACGTCCTTTTCAGGATTCAAGAGTTGAATATGCCTATGATGGGTACCACACTCTTCCCTTTCCCTTTGAGAGTGTAGGGTTAGGGTCTGAAGGGAATCCAATTTCATTAGAGATGCACAAGGAGCTGTCATTTGATGGTGTTGTGGGTATGTTGAGGTCTGTGTCTCCTGTCAACACAGCCAAGGCACAAGGTGTGGATTTGTTGTCTGAGAGTATGATTAAGGATTTAGAATTTGCATGGGGTGGCTCTGGTTTGATCCAACAAGTCACTTACAAATCCTTCATGCTTGTTGGAACTCCTAAATCAGAAGCCTCTGTTGCTTGAAGATCATCCTCATCCATCGTCTACCATCATCGTCATTGTTGAAGCTCAATCATCTATTACTATCATCATGGTTGGAGTCTTATTTCATCTATCTATAATCAGTTTTCTAAATTTCTCCTCAGTCATCTAATTATAAGCACCTTGTGTTTGGCAAATAGAAGATTAGAAAATCTACTCAAATTAAAATCTTGTTGCTTGTTGTCTTTAAAGGATGGAGAGATTGGTTGTTGCTAAAGTATAAAATGTATAATGTTTATGAAGATTAGATTTGGTTCTTAAGTAAATATTTAGATTGCATTTGGATGAAGGAAATGTAGTGAATTGTGGGAGATTTCTCTTTTTTCTTGTTTGATATTTTACTAATTAAGAAAAAGTGGACCTCACTTTTCCACCAATTTTTCCTCTCAAAGTCTAAATCTGATTTCTCCTTAGAAGAGGAGGAGAAGTCATGATTCCCTTTCTCCTTTCTTGTTTTTCACCTCGTACCTTTTTTTAATTACCAAACAAAGTACAGGAGAATACCTTAAGACAAGAATCCCTTGCTCAAAATAATCTCTTATCCATGAAAATCTTCTAAAAACTTTCACCTCATCCACATATGCTAATTCGTGTGCTTCGAGACCAGAAACATATAGGCCTTAGTAGGGGTATTAAATTCGATTGATGCACATACACTAGTTAACTAATATGGTTCAAGCTCTTCTCTATATAGTGAAGCTACTTTAAATTGGTGTTATTTACTTCATCATCTTCCACACGTACTATGGTTAATCATGAAAATATTTTTTTTTTCCAACTACCTTCTTTTCATCTTTTTCCATAAAACTCATCAATCAAAATAAGAATTTCTTCTTTCACAAAGCAGAACATGATTGGAATGAAAGGTGATAGACAAAAATGATTGTTGATGGAGTTGATTAGAAAAGTAAAACACAAAACCATACTCACCATAGATAAAAATATGTTGAGATTTATCAATGACTTGTCATGTACTTGGTGAAGTCTAACAAAGAATATAAGTATTGAATTGGACAAACTTCACATGAGATAGGATGGCTAGATTTTCCGTATTTCATCAACTTTAAACTTTTTAATTTATTAGTCATATGCCTCATTTTTTTTTAATGACTAAGGTATTCAAGCATCTTAGAACACCCAATTAATCTTCGAGTAACTCTACGGGAATGACATTTTGAGATAGAGTGGAAATTGAACTCATGACTCTCGCATATCCCATATTTTAGTACTCGAAAGAAATGAAACTACGAAACTAGGAAGACGTGTTTGGGAACTAGGACCAATCTTTTGATGTTGAGATTTGTTGATGATGTGAAAGGTTTTTAGGTTCCCCACAAACAATTTATATCCATAGTCTATTTTTATTTCTTTCAAACAAGTCAACTAAATGGTTCACCAAAACTCTAAATGAACCCACTTAATGTTCTATATAAATTCAAATAGATCCACCAAAATATTCTACCCATATCAAAATAGGCCTACTGAAGGGTCCATCTAAATATAGATGAACTTAACAAATCTAAATAAATCTACTAAATACTTCATCTAATTCCAAGTCAACACACCAAATTTACTCATAAAAGATCCAATTAAATCCATAAAACCCAATAATTGTCAACCAATATGAGAATGTCTCCAATCCCCTCATTCATTGGAATGTAAATCAAACATTTTAAAGGGGAAATGGTCAACACAGCTGCAAGGGTGATGATGTCATGGATGATGGAATTTAACTAAGTAATTGAATGGACCAAGTTGATGGATGATGGAATCCAATTTCATTAGACTTGAACAAGGAGCTGTCATTTGATGTTGTTGTGGGCATTTTGAGGTCATCCTCTGCTGTCAACACAGCCAAGGAACATGGTGTGGATTTGCTGTCTGAGAGTGTGGTTAAGGATCTTGAGTCTGCATGGGGTGGCTCTAGTTTGATCCAACAAGTCACCTACAAAGCCTTCATGCTTGTTGGAACTCCTAAATCAGAAGCCTCTGTTGATCGAAAATCTTCGTCGTCCACCATCGTCGTCAAAGATTGATCATCTATTATCATCATTGAAGTCTATTTTCATCTTATCTTAAATAAATTTTCTAAATGTTTGCTTTTTCACTTTGATTGTATTGGAACCACTTTTCTAACATGTCATTCTACTCTTATCCTTTCAATATCCATCACTTTCTTCTACTAGTTTTTGTTAGGATTAGGTAATGAGCTTAAAAGGTTAGCCCATTAAGTGGAGTGACACAAGTCCTTAAATCTCTCTCTTCACAACCAATGTGGAACTTATTTTCTACCCCAACAATCCCCTCCTGAACAAGGCTCTTCGACGGATAGAATGTCGTCGGCCCTCCCATCTGGCTAGAAGATCTCTTAAGTCCACATGTTTTGGAGATATAACTTTGATACCAATTGTTAAAACTGGATATCCATCTCAAAAGACTAGCCTATTAAGTGGAGTGACACAAGTCCTTTATAAATCCTTAAATCTCTTCTTTTACAACTAATGTGGGACTCGTTCACTGCCCTAACAGCTTTTTCCATGCTACTCTCTAGTTAGGTCTAGAAATCTGAGCTAAAATTCTCCCAAGTTGACCAACCTCAACTTTGGTTTAAAAATAGGGTTCCTCAGTCAAAAGTTGGGATGGGCTTTTGGCTGTTGTATGCACAGCTCGATCCAAAATTGGGATGGGATTTTGGCTGCTGTATGCACAGCTCGATCCAATTAAAATCCCTAATTTGGACCCAAGTCTAGAAAAGCCCAAAAGCCCGATTTGAATGCAAAATGTTCGTTTATAAGTATTATATTACTTGATAAAACTTTTTAATTTAGCACAAGATTCGATAATAAAACTCTAGGAAGGCCCGAGAGAAAACTCGAGCCCATATACACCTGAATAATCAATTGAGCTCAAGTGCAAACCAAAACATATAATTTACTCACTTCGGATTTGGAAAATCAGACCATGTCGGGCCTAGACTTAAACTAGCCAAAAAGTCCTAAAGCCCGACCAAGTTGCAATCAAAGGTTTAAATATGGGCCGATACATATCGTATTGGCCGATATATATCGGTATTTTCATACCGAACAATATCGGCCGATACGATATGTATCGGCCGTACGTACATATTATCGGCCGATATGGCCGATATTTGGACCAAAATATCGGTCCCAATATCGGCCGATATTCATAAATATCGGTATTTAAAAAAAAATTAATATTTTTTTTAAAAAACACCGATACGATTTTTACACAGTTTTTCACGGTTTTTTGCGGTTTTTTGCTGTTTTTAGAGGTTTTTTGCAATTTTTTATGTTTTTTTACTTTTTTTTCACAGTTCTGATATCAGAGGAGAGAGAAAATACCGATATCGAGAGGAGAGAGAAAATTATCGACCGATATTTGCTTATCAGGCGATATATCAACGTGGGCATTTTTTAAACCCCTGGTTGCAATATCCACATCTAGTGATATGGCTAGACTGTGTTTAGACTAGAGAGTAAAGACCACAAACATTAATGCCCTACATCACCTCATGGCCAATAAAATGAAGTGTGTAGATTCGATACTTGACCTCTTTTGCAATTTTTTCATTAATACGCAGCCACTTTTGAGATTCACTAAAACCTTCAATAATAAATATTTTTAAAACCCATTTAAAAGAATAGTACTATTTTATGAATAGTTTATATATCTCAAAAATACATAAAAGAAATTAATCAAAATTATTCTCCTTCTATCCCAAATTAGTTGTCATATATGAATTTTAGAATTGTTTCAAAATAATTGTCTCATTTATATTAGACTATTATAAAATGTGTTGAAAATTGATAAGATCAGATGAAGTGCTAACCTTATATAAAGAATTCTTTAAAAAATATAAATATTTTAAATATGACAATTAAAATAGAACAAAGTGAATATGAATTAAATTTCAATAATTAGACAAAAAATTACATATCTTATGTCATAAAGATGAAAACATGAAGCCTAGATGTTGATCTCCACCCGGACGCCTTTTCAACTGATATAACAAATTTACTTATATGAATTTGGGACACCTAAAAACCTTATGCGTGAATGTCATGGAGATTCAAAAGCCTTATAAGTAAAAAAATATTTAAATTGATAAAATCTAAAAGATTTTAGAATTGTAGTTTGATTTATTTAATTAAAATATTTTTTGATAAAAATAAATATTTAAAATATTTTTTCTAATACATAATGACTATTATAGGCAAAAAGAATTATAATAAAAATAAAAAATCAAAAGCATAATGTCTTTGACAGCTTTTTCTTGCTAGTGAGCTGTCAAATACTCAAATGCCATTCGTCACTCTTTCCCACTCAAATGGTCCGTGACTGTCCTGTCTCTATCCACGGCTGAATGCTGAATCTCTTTAAATACTGACCTCCATTCTCAACTCTCGAGTCTTACCTGCTCATGACCTAACTCTGCAGCCTGTAAAGGTAAATAATATTAGTCATGAGATGTTTATAATAAGTAACTGGAGCCCATGTACACTCGATTTTCCTGTCTGCACATTTGGATTTGAATTTTTGTGATAAATTATCATTTTATCTTTATATTTTTAATTATTTGAATGAATGTGTATTTTATTTTGACATTCATTCGAATGAATGAATGTACGAATGAATGTCTAAGTTTAATTTTAATTCATTCAAATGAATGGAGTGAGCAGTAACATATAATACTGATCAGTCTATTCATTCGAATGGAAGAAGCAAATGAAGTAGAAATGAATAAGGCATTCGAATGAATGGGTCTCATTCATTCAAATGAACTAATCATTCGAATGATTTTAAATAATAAAATTTATTTTAAAATTTTAAAGTTATTTTTTAATCAATATGTATTTCCAAAATTTCTCAAATTAAATATCCGAACTAATTACGATAATCTGATAAAAATACTTTAAGACTTTAAGGTCTTTTGACACTCCTAAATATTTAAAACACAGTATTTTACAAATAAGAGTATTCCTAAGGTGCACCGAAAATACATTTAGGAGAGTCAAAAGACCTTTAAGTTTTAAAGTATTTTTATCAGCTTATCGTAATTCGTCTGCATATTCAATTTGAAATTTTTTAGAAATACACAGTGCTTAAAAAATAACTTTAAAGTTTTAAAAGAAATTTTATTATTTAATACACTATGCACATTATTTTTTAAGCACTGTGTATTTCCAAAATTTCTCAAATTGAATCTCCGGACTAATTACGATAATCTGATAAAAATACTTTAAGACTTAAAGGTCTTTTGACACTCCTAAATGTGTTTTCGGCACACCTTAGAGATACCCTTATTTGTAAAATACTGTGTTTTAAATATTTAGTAGTGTCAAAAGACCTTAAAGTATTAAAGTATTTTTATCAGATTATCGTAATTAGTCCGAATATTTAATTTGAGAAATTTTGGAAATATACAGTAATTAAAAAATAACTTTAAAATTTTAAAATAAAATTTATTATTTAAAATTATTCGAATGAATGAGCATTAGTTCATTTGAATTAATGAGGCCCATTCATTCGAATGAATGAGCCTCATTCAATGACTCATTCATTCGAATAAATGGACTGAGCAGTATTCTATGTTATTGCTCAGCACATTCATTCGAATGAATTGAAATTACACTTGGACATTCATTCGAATGAATACCAAAATGAAGTGGACATTCATTCGAATGATTAGAAATACAGGGGTAAAATGATAATTTGTCATGAAAATTCAGAATCAGACGTGTAGAGGCAGGATTTCCAGATGTGTTTAAGTGTTCCCTAAATAATTATAACCTATAGTGGTGTGTGGTGTATTTTGTTGAGCATGTAGATATGAGATATTTTTTTGTATATGTAGTTTATTAAAATAGGTTTTTATCAAATTACTATAATTATTTTTTAAAGGTTCTGAAATTTTAATATTAAAAAATAATTAAATTGATAAAATCTTAAAGAGTTTAGAAATTTAATTTGATTAATTTAATTAAAATATTATTTGATAAAAATAAATATTTTTTTTAATACATAAATTACTGTTATAAATTATTGTTTGATAACCCTTATGTGCGGTTGTTCGACATGTGATTATCTCGATGAGGAGTGAGAGATCGAGAATCTCTTCGCATGCGTGAAAAAGGTGAGATGATAACAAACACGTGAACGGCAAATGAATTAATAATAAAAAATCAAAATGCATCCTGTCTTTTTGTGTGGTCTTTCATCTCAGTCAGCTGTCAAAGGTCGGTCGGTGACTGTCTGTCTTTTTGTGAGGTTTTTCTTCTCAGTGAGCTGTCAAAAGTCGGTCCGTGAATGTCTCTTCAATTTAATCCTTTCCAGTTTCCACCATCTATTTCTTCTGCAGACTCTTCTCACTCCCATTTCCTACTGTTGGTTTTAATGTCTCTTTGTCAATGTGACACGACGCCGCCTCAGAAGAGGCCTTCTACTCTTTTACTTATTGAGAGTAGAGACAGGTGAGTCTTGCCCTCGGTTCGAGTTTAAAATTTGGGATTTTACTTTTTACGATTTTGTATTTTGATTTTATTCAATACTTTTATTTTTTTAAAGACTTATATTATGGATTGTAAAATATTTACCATTCTTTTATTTGCAGATCGATCATGGTTGTTTTATTAAAGGTATGGACTTCGAAAATGGAATCTGTGATGCATAAGAAAATTACAGAAACTTGTAAACATGATCTGAGCAGTATCGGAAATTTTTTTCAATCGGTAAGATTATTATTTTTTTTTTCTTTTTTTCCTGATAGATGTTAGATTTTCATGGAGATCTTAAATCTTTATTATTAATTGTTTTATCTGAAATTAGTTCTTTTTTTCCTGATAGATGTTAGATTTTCATGGAGATCTTAAATCTTTATTATTAATTGTTTTATCTGAAATTAGTATAAAAGTATGGAAACTGCTTAATCATAGAAAAATTATGTAACTTTTTCAGTTTGTTGTTAGTTGCTGTATATTTTTAACATAAATGTGGGAAAATCGTAACAAATGCTTAAACTTAGAAAAGATTATGTTAAAATGTTCATCTTATTGTTAGTTGCCGTATGTTTTTATCCTGATCCTGTTAAAGTAGTTCATTTCAGTCATTTGATAATTTCTTGTTATTTTTTTATCGGAATGAACATTACATGTGTAATTTTTTTAAAAAAAAATGCCTAACGGTATTACAATAAGCTGTAAATTTATTTAAATGTACCCCTAAATTTAAAAAATGGCTAAAGTTAAAAAATATAAATTGAAAAATTTATTTGAACATAGAATGGTAATTTCACCTAAAAATTTGAAAATGGGTGTGTAGAGGCAGATTTTTCATATAATACTCTGATCCAGATTAAGCATAGTTTTAGCCTAATAAATCTTGCTTAAGCGGTTAATCTCGAAAATTTCGGTTATGACTTTGAAGAAGCTGTACCTGTAATAGTCCAGATTTTTAAATCAATACATATATTGACTATGGTTTATTTTAATGGTTGAAATTTAAAATTTTGATGGAATGGATGGTAAATGGATCAAAATTTGGACAATGATCCAAGTATGGTCCAATGGGCCATGGATTGGATTAGTTTAATTTGAGTGGGTCAATGATGGTTAATTGGGTCAAGGATGGTCAATTGAGTCAAATACCCATTTGAGACCCAATGGGTCAAGATGATTTAAACATTAGGGTAAATGAGTAGGAAGTGGAATATAATTGGGCCATGGGCCCAATGATGATCCAATTAGATGGACTGTATTGAAGTGATTAAAATCAATTAAGTTAAATTGGAATAAGTTAAGATGCCATAATCAAATGGGACCCAACCCCACCTCATCAAGTGAGGTGGCGCGTGGACCAAGACATAAGTGAGGCCGACCACTTTGGTCAACCATGGGTGACTCAAAGGTGAATTAAGGAAGATCAAAGTAAATTGGATTGAATTAATTAATTTAAATCATTTAAGTTAGTATTAAATAAACTAATGTGACATGATCGAGTGGGACTCACCTCCACCTCATCAAGTGAGGTGGCGGGTAGGCTATGTAATAGCTTAGAATTTTTAAATCAATATGTATGTGGCTATTATTTATTTTAAGGATAGAAATTGAGAATTTTGATTGAATAAATGTTAAGTGGATCAAAATTTGGACAAAAGCCCAATTATGGTCCAATGGATCATGGATTGGATTAAATTCATTTAAATGGTCAATGATGGTTAATTGGGCCAAGGATGGTCAAATTGGGCCCAATATCCATTTGGGACCCATTTAGGTCAAGATGATTTAAGCTCTAAGGTAATTAGGTAGGAAATAAATTTAATTGGACCATGGGCTCAATGGTGATCCAATAAGTAAGAATGGATTAAATTGGCTTAAATCACCTAAGTTAGAATTTATTAAACCTAGGTGACATGGCCGAATGGGGCCCACCTCCACCTCACCAAGTGAGGTGGCGGGTAGGCTAGGAGTTAATGGGGCCGGCCACCATGGTTGACTTGCTTAAGCATGGGTGGATACATGGAGGGAATTTAAGGAAATAGAATTAGATTAAATGAGAATTAATTAACCTAAGTTGATGATCCAATTAATTAATTACTTAGGTGAGTCAAATAGGGAGTCAAAGGGATAAGTCAATGGGTGGTTTCATCTCATTGAAACTACCCAAACCACTTAAAGGAACACAAATAAAACCATTGGCTAAGGGTGGTTGTTTTATCTCAACCACCACCACTAAGGCATGTGTGCCCATGCTTGGTTGGTGGAGTGTAACTGTAATAGCCTGAATTTTTAAATCAGTATATATATGGCATTTATTTATTTTTATAATAAAAAAATTGGAAAGTTTGATATTATGGATGTTAAATGGATCAAATTTTGAGGCAAAGGCTCAAGTATGGTTTAATGGACCATGGGGTGAATAGAATTCATTTAAAATGGGTCAATAATGGTCAAAGTGGGCCCGATAACCATGTGGGACCCAATGGATCAAAATTGATTCAAAACTTTGAGGTAAATAGTAGAAAATAATTTAACTGGGCCGTGGGTCCAATGGTGGCCCAATTGATTTAAAAAGGGTGAATTGGAATTAAAACCTCTAAGTTAGTAATGAAATGAAATGGCATGACCAAGTGGGGCCCACCTCCACCTCACCAAGTAAGGTGGCGTGTGGACCAAGGCAAAGGTGAGGCCAACCATCATAGATGACTTGGTCAACCATGGATAAATTGAGAGGACTAAGGTGGATTAAGGAGAATTAAATTGATTAAAATTATTGTAAAATTATCTAAGTTAAAAATAATGGAATTAAAGTAACATGGCCAAGTGGGGCCGACCTCCACCTCATCAAGTGAGGTGGCGAGTGGGGTAGTTATAGGTGGGGGCCGTCCACCACGGTTGACTTGGTCGAAATAGATTAATGAAATTAAATTAGATGGGAAATAATTAACTTAAATGATCCAATTAATTAAATTAATTAGATTGGTCAATTAGGGTCAACATGGCTAAGTCAAAGGGGACAAGTCAATGGTGGTTTCATCTCATTGAAACCACCTAAGAAAACACAAAATTACCATGGACTTAGGGTGGTGGTTTTATCTCAACCACCACCACTCCAAACATGGTGACCCATACCCAAATGATGTTGGTCAAGTAGTCAAAGGGGGGAAGACCCAAACCACCCATTTTCAAACACCAAAATTATTGGCTAGTGGTGGTTTTGTATCAAATACCACCACCAAAGTCAAGGTAGCCTATGCTTGGTTGGTGGAGCCATAATGGGGGAGTATGGTCCAAGTAAGAACAAAGAAATGAGATGAGTTTTACCTTAGCCTTTCTATTCCATCTCACTCTCTCCCTCACTCACCAAAACCGTCCCTCACTTCTATAGAGAAAAAAAGAAGAAAGCTTAGAGGAGAAGAAGAAAAGAAAGGAAAGAAACTAAGTGTTGGAAAACCACCACCAAGACCAAAGTTTGGGGTGATTTTCTCATCACCTTCCCCTCTCCCTCTCATAAGAAAGTCCACTCAATCTTGGCCGATCCTAAGCTTAGAGGGCCTCATCATTTGATCAAACTCATCTTGACCGTACATCAAGGAGAAGAAGAGAAGAGAAGGCTAAGGAGAGCAAAGAGGAAAGAAGGACCGGAGGAGTCGTCGGGTGGTAAGAATTCTTAAAACAAGAGTTTATATATATTTTTTTTAAGATATGATATGGAATCCATTTCTTAGACTAAATATGGCCAAAAATGTTGTGGGCCATGGATCTAAGATCCATCCAACGGTAGGATAAGAAATGGATGAGATGGAAGAGATGGTTTAAGGAAAAATAAAATGAATGGATAAAGCATGGGAAAAAAAATGGAATTTTTGATGGATTGATGGACCTTAGGGTTCGGCCATGTAGTATGGCCGAACCCCATGGTAAATGAGTAATGATCTTATTAAGGTTTTGAGAATTAAAATTATGGAGAATGATTAAATGACCTTAAGGTTTTAAATGAGTAAATATTGATGATCTTTTTAAGGAATTTTTAATAAGAAAACCATGGGAAAAATAAATAAATGGTTATTATGGTTTCAAAAATGACATAGATAAGATGGACCATGAACCATGGGTTCGGTCATGGTGTATGGCTGAACCCTATGGTGTTGAAAAGTGATTTTTTTAAATGGGTTTAAAGGATGGAAATGATGGATTAATATGTTAATATTTTGGAAGTTTTAAAAGGGCCAAAATGAATGAGGGTTATTGATTTAAAAAAATGGATTTTTAGTGAAGAAAAACCATGGACAAATATGGGTGAGATAATGGCCTTAAAATGGCACCTATGAAAGTGAACCATGAACCATGGGTTCGGCCATGGTATATGGCCGAACCCTATGGTGAGGTTTGGTGATTTTGATGAAAGTGAAAGGAGTGGAAAATTATGGAGAGAGATGATAATTTTAATAGATTTATGAGTAAGGTATGTGATGTCTTAAATGGGATGAAAAATGGAGATTTAAATGGATGATTTAATTTCATTAGAGATAGGAGTAAAGGGGATAAAATGAACCCAATAAAATGGAATTTATGTAACGCCCTGCCCTTTTTCACCCGTTTTCCGAAAATCAGAGTCCATTTTTTTTTTTTGAAATAGAAGAGTGAGAGAGGGCGCGGACGCGACGACGCGAGTTAAGTCCGAGCTTCTAAAGCCTGACCCTTAACTGGCCAACCCCACGCGTACGCGGAATTAAGTCCACGAAAATGGTTCACGCGTAGTAAGTAAACTCGCGGATTATAATCGTTGCGAAACATGATAATAGAGTCTATCCTACCGATTTTTAGATAGAAGGGAAGATACAACATTGAATTACCAAAATGCCCCTATGATCATATTTGTATCACCAAATGTAATTGTCCATAAGTAACGTCCAAACCATCGCAAGAAATGTAAATTTATACAACTCGAGAAGCTAAATTACTTTAAAATTACATCCCCAAAATGTAAACGTAAATAAACTAAGAATGCGCTTTCCAAACTCCTAAGCTTGGTTCCTGTCATGTCTACCGCTTCCGCCATCCCCTGTGTCATCAGCTAGGGTAGAAGTAGGGCGTTAGTCAACGCGCCCAGTAGGACTCCGAGTAGGGCTAGCACATGGATTAGTGATAATACACATACCGATAAAATATCATATAACAAAATAAGCATGTGATGAATGCTATGTCATGGGTGCCTATGTCATGTGTCCTACCCATCATCCGTATGATCATACAATGTATCGTCCCCATGTTTGCTTCTCAGTCGCCCATGGACTCCGGTTATCGAACTATCCCCATGTTTGATTATCGGTTGTCCCGACGGAGCATGGACTTCGGTTATAGCCCTCAAGCTATCCCCATGTCTGATTCTCGGTCGCCTTGACGGAGCATGGACTCCAGTTTCATTATTTTCCCGCCCATGCCATGCATGAGATGTACGTGCATTATACTATGTAGTATATATGTAACCCATATACTTGACATATCATACATAGCCATATAATGCATAATATTAAAATATAATCCATATGATTCATAACTTAAAACTCATCATAAGATAAATCATAATCATAAATCCATCATAGGCCAAATCAAAATAATTTAAAACACCATCACATATCCATCGCTTACAAAAAGGTAGGAATCCTACCGAATACCGTATAGCATTCCGTTACGTTTTCCGCTCGATAATCCGGTCACCGATCGCGTACCGTTTGCGACGTCCCGATACCTTATTACATTTACCGAATTAGTCCATACGTTATCCATGATTAAGTTCCTATTTGATCATAACCCTAGATCCATTCAATGATCCTTTACAAGTTTATTAAAAATCGGTCCTTAACTTAGCCCATTATCCATTTGGTTAAATCATATACATAAATCCGATTTTGGCCATTTCAAATATTACATTGAGCGAGCCTAAAACGCAGCATCTATACGTTTCAATTAATCATTCATAATGCATTTGATTCCATATCTAATCCACATAGGGTTCGGCCATGTACCATGGCCGAACCCATGGTTCTTCAAAGTGGCTATAAATTACGGTTTTGCCACTCCTCTTCCATGTACATTTTGAATTCGTATTTGACCCATAAACTTGGGCCCATTTGTGATTCCCTAACCATGACACCATGTACCTAAAATCAGCCACTTATCCAATTAATTTTGAAAAACATTTAATCCCATATATTACTCCATATTTGGTCCAAAATAGGCCTCACAAAGGGATCATGGGTTCGGCCATACACCATGGCCGAACCCATGGTGTCCATTTTCAAATTTCATGGGTCCATCTTGCCTCATTTAGTCCTACTTCAAATGAATTTAAATCATTCATTTACATCCTCATTCTCATCCCATTTAAAATACTATATACCCATCCATTAAAATTTCCATTCCTCTCCATCATTTTTCATGCATAAAAATCCCAAATTATTACCATAGGGTTCGGCCATACACCATGGCCGAACCCATGGTTCATGGCTCACTTTCATTAAGGACCAATGTTTTGTCCATGGTTTTCTTTACCAAAAATTCCATTTTTAAACTTAATACCCTACATTCATTTTGGCCATTTTTAAAACTTATATCTTACACTTTGTAAATCCATTTAAAAACTATCATTTCCTCCATCATCTTCTATAATTCAAAAATATTTAATCCACCACTTCCATCCCATTTGAAAATCACATACCATACTCATAATTTTCGAACTGTAGCAAACATTAACCATTGAGCATCTAAGAGTCCTAATCCTCATAGATCACTAAGCCGAACCCTATAGTCCATGATTTTTCTTTAGAACATCATACCTCCATTTGAATTAAATCATCCATTTACATCACCATTCTATACTCAATAAATCCATTTAAATCTATCATTTTTCTCCATTATCTTTAAACCTTATAATCTTAATTAATTACCCATTATTCACCATGGGGTTCGGCCATGCTACATGGCCGAACCCTATGGTCATCCATTCATTCCATTCTATGCCTTTCAAGGCCATGAAAGATCATCCATATTTTCATGAAATTTCCTTATTTAAAACCTCTTA
Organism: Chimonanthus praecox; assembly: GCA_022113865.1. NCBI lineage: Eukaryota > Viridiplantae > Streptophyta > Magnoliopsida > Laurales > Calycanthaceae > Chimonanthus > Chimonanthus praecox. The sequence goes on along the minus strand of CM039095.1, from coordinate 9,121,195 downwards.
AAATTTATCAACTTTTAATCATTTTAAAATCTTGAAATCCTCATAAAACCATTAATCATTCTCCATAATTTTAAACCTTCAAACCCTAATTAAAATCATCCAACATTTACCATGGGGTTCGGCCATGCTACATGGCCGAACCCTATGGCCCATTAATCCATTAAAAATCCAATTTTCCTATGCTTAATAAAGACTTAAAAATTCCATTAAAAATTCCATTCTTCCATTTCATAATCCATTCCTCCATTTTTATCCATTTCTTATCCTTCCTTTTGATGGATCTTAGATCCATGGTCCACAACGTTTTTTGGCCATATTTAGTCTAAGAAATGGATTCGATCTCCTAAAAAAATAAACTCTTGTTTTAAGAAATCTTACCACCCGACGACTCCTCCGGTCCTTCTTTGCTTTTGGGCTTTCCTTAGCCTTCTCTTCTCTTCTTGTCCTTGATGGACGGTCAAGATGAGCTTGATCAATGGTGAAACATGTTTGGATCAGCTAAAGTAGATGGGGTTTAGGTTGAGAGAGAAAGATTATGGGGGTGAGGAAGATGTTTCAAAGATCTTGATCTTGGGGTGGCCCAAGACTTATCCTTTCCTTCTCTCCTTCTTTTCTTCTAAATTTTCTTCTAAGTTTTTCTTCTCTTTTCCTTAGTGAATGTTGGGGACGGTTTTGGAGAATGCAAAGAGAGATAGAGTGAAATGGGTTAGTTTGGAAAGAGATGGAGGTGGGTGGAGTAACCTAGGCTCCATCATTAATTTTTGCTCACCAACCAACATGGGCTAGCTTGACTTTGGTGGTGGTGGTTGAGACTCAACCACCAAGCATGGCTCCCATGTTCTCTTTGACTTGTTTATGTTGACCCTAATCAACCTAATTAATTAAGTTAAGTCCTCACTTAGGTTAATTAATTTCCATCCAATTTAATTTCATTAAATTATCTATCTAATAAATCCACCCATGGTTGACCAAGTCAACCATGGTGGACGGCCTCCATCTATACCTACCCCACTCGCCACCTCACTTGATGAGGTGGAGGTGGGCCCCACTTGGCCATGTTATTTTAATTCCATTGATTTTAACTTAAATAATTTTAATCAATTTAATTTACCTTAATCCACCTTAGTCTTCTTAAATTTATCCATAGTTGACCAAGTCAACCATGATGGTTGGCCCCACTTTTTCCTTGGTCCACACGCCACCTCACTTGATGAGGTGGAGGTGGGCCCCACTTGCTCATACCATTTCATTTCATTACTAACTTAGGGATTTTAATTCCAAATTACCCTTTTTAAATTAATTGGCCCACCATTGGGACCACGGCTCAGCCAATTATTTTCTACCCCTTTACCTTAGGGTTTGGACCAATTTTGATCAATTGGGTCTCACATGGTGATCGGGCCCACTTTGACTCAAATTGACTATCTTTGACCCAATTACTTCTCATTGACCCATCGAATGGATTTTATCCAATTGATGACCCAATTGGGCCATACTTGGACCTTGTCCCAAAGTTGATCCATTTGGCATTTCATCACATCAAATTCCAAATTAAATAATTAGATGTCCAATATATATTGATTCGAAAATTCGGGCTATTACAATTTAGGTATCATGGGTTCGGCCATGGTGTATGGCCGAACCCATGACCCCTTTATGGGCCACATTTTGGGCCAAATATGGAATGCCGTATGAGATTAAACGATTTCAAATTTTATTAAATTAGGTGGCTGATTTTGTTGCATGTTATGTCATGGTTAATGAATCCTTAATGGATCTAAGTTATGCATGAATTTTAGATTTAAAATATACATGAATGGGTGAATGATTAAACATGGAAGAGAGAGTGGCAAAATGGTAATTATTAGCCACATTGAAGAACCATGGGTTCGACCATGGTACATGGCCGAACCCTATGTGGGTTGGACATGAAAATGGATATATTATGAATGAATAAATGAAACGAATAGTTGCTGCGTTTCAGGCTCGCAAATCGGAATATTTAAAACGGGCAAAATGGGAATTATGCATATGGTTAAGCCAATGAGAAATGTGGCTAAGTTAAGAGTTGATCTTGATAAACTTGTAATGTATTTAGGGATCATTAATGGATCTAAGAGTGTGATCACTTAGGGATTTAATCATGAAATAAAATACAGACTAATTCGGTAAATATGTAATAAGGTATCGGGACGTCGCAAATGGTATGCGATCGGCGATCGGATTATCGAACGGAAACGTAACGGGACGCTAAGCGGTATTCGGTAGGATTCCTACCTCTTTGTAAGCCGTGGATATGTGATGGTGATTTTAAATTATTTTGATGATTATGTGATTTGGCTTATGATGGACTTTTTATTATGAATTATATGTTCATACTATGGTTTATATATTTTGATATTATGCATTATATGGCTATGTATGATATATATTAAGGGTTTATATATATATATATATATATATGGCATGGGTGGGAAAATAATGAAACCGGAGTCCTTGCTCCGTCGGGGCGACCGAGAATCAGACATGGGGATAACTCTTATGCTATAACCGGAGTCCATACTCCGTCGGGGCGAACGAGAAGCAAACATGGGGACACCTTGACGAGGCTTTGCCGTCAAGGGGGATACGATATTTTATGATGATACGGTGGATGGGTGGGACACATGACATAGGCACCCAAGGCATGTCATTCATCATATGTTTATTATATTATTGTCGGTATGCATGTTATCACTAACCCATGTGCTAGCCCTACTCGGAATCCTACTGGGCGCGTTGACTAATGCCCTACTTTTACCCTAGCTGATGACGCAGGAGATGGCAGAAACGGTGGACACGCCGGAAGCCAAGCTTAGGAGCTTGGGAAGCGGATATCTAGTTTTACTTAAGTTTCATTTTGGAGATGTAATTTAAAGTAGCTTAGTTCGTCGGACTGTATAATTTATATTTTTTGCTATGGTTTGGACTGTATTATGGACAATATCGTTTTGAGGCATAAATGTGAACATAGGGGTATTTTGGTAAGTTAATGTTGTATCTTCCCTTTTATCTAAAAACCGGTAGGATAGACTCTATTATCATGTTCCGCATTCAGTTCGTTTCCGCGAGCTTACTTTCTACGCGTGAACCGTTCTCGTGGACTTAGTTCCGCGCACGCGTGGGGTTGGTCAGTTAAGGGTCAGACTTTAGAAGCTCGGACTTAACTCGCGTCGTGAGGTCCGCACCCGTTGTCACTTTTATATCAAAAAAAAAAAAATAAACTCTGATTTCGGTGAAAATGGGGCGGGCGTTACAGTAACTTAAACAACCAAATGAGTTGGGTTTCCATCTCATCCCATTCTCATCTCACTCTCTCCCTCTCCAAAACCGTCCCTCACTCTCACAAGGAGAAAGAAGAAGAAAAACTTAGAAGAAAGGAAGAAAAAACTCAAGCATAGGCCAACCACCTCAAGACCAAACCTTGGGATATTTTTTCCCATCCTTTCCTCCTCTCCCTCTCTCAAACCCTCTCCATCATTGGCCAACCCAAACATTGATGATCTCATTTTGATCAAGCACATCTTGGCCTAAGATCAAGGAGAAGAAGAAAGGAGAAAGGCTAAGGAATCCAAAGGGAGGAAAAGAAGCCGGAGGAGCCGTCGGATTTGTAAGTATCTCTAAACAAGATGTTAGATTTTTAATGTTTAAAAATGGAGTCCATTTCTTAGATTAAATGGTGGCAAAAAATGTTATGGGCCATTGATCTAAAATCCATCCAAAGATGAAGTGAGAAATGGACAAAATGGGTGAGATAGGTTAAGAAAAGAAAAATAAGGACATTATGTATTTAAACATGGGAATGTGATTTTTTTGAAGGAATCATAGGGCATATGGCCGAACCCCATGGAAGGTGATTAAGAATTTTAATGGCGTCTTAAAGAATGGAAACCATGGAATATGATTAATGGTTTTAAAGATTTTGAATGATTAGATGTTAGTGATTTTTTTAAGGGGTTTTAATAAGGAAAAATCATGGAAGATATTGATGATTTTTAATGGCCAAAAAAGGCATGGATGAGGATGAACCATGAACCATGGGTTCGGCCATGGTGTATGGCCGAACCCTATGGTGATGTAATTGTGGTTTTAAATGGGTTTAAAAGGATGGAAAACATGGAGTAATGTATTAATGATTTGGAGGCTTAAAATGGTCAAATGTTTGTAAATTTTAAAGGGATCTTAGTGAAGAAAATCATGGAAGGTATTAATGATTTGTAATGGCCTCAAAGGTGGTAGAGGAAGATGAACCCTATGGTGATGTATTTGGAATTTTAATGGGTGTAAAATATGATAAAAAATAATGGAGAATAGTGGTAGCCTTGATGGGCCAAAAAATATACTTAATGATGATTTAAAATGGTGATTTAAATGTATGGTGGAAACCCCCTCATAGAGGGACTTATGGTGGAGCTAAATGATGTAAATGGGTCGAAGGAAAAATAAGAAAAAGACATCTTGGGTTCGGCCATGGTGTATGGCCGAACCAATGACCCATTTGTAGGTCATTTTATGGGCTAAATTTGGAATTATGCATGTATTTAGATGAATGAAAATTAGACTAAGTTAAGGGCTGATTTTTAATAATCATGTAACATGGTTGATGGGTCATAAATGGATCCAAGTTTATAGATCAGTTATGGGCCTAAGAATGGAGAAATAAAATGAGAACTTAACCATGGGAGAAGAGTGGCAAAATGGTAAATATTGGCCAAAATGAAGAATCATGGGTTCGGGCATGATGTATGGTCGAACCCCATGGGGGATGATCATGGACTTAAGTGCATTTATGATGACCTTAAGTATGGATTAAATGAAGCCTAAGGTGTTGGTTTTTAAACTCACAAAATTAAAATAATCAATGGATTAAGATGGGACCCACAAACCTAATTAGTAGGGTTCGGCCATGGTGTACGGCCGAACCCCACTAAGGCATATGTTAGGGACTTAATTAGGGATAAAATATGGGCTAATTATTAATATGTAATAAGGTATCGGACATCGCAAGCGGTGCGCGTATCGGTGATAGGATTATCGGACGAAAACGTAAAGGGACATTGGTAAGTATTCGGTAGGATTTCTACCTTTTTGTAAGCCATGGATTATATGTTATGTGATGGTTTTCTTTGAATTATTTTGGTAATCATATGATATGTTTAAGATGGGTTTTTATAGCTATGAATTATATATTACATTGGTAATCATATGATATGTTTAAGATGGGTTTTTATGGCTATGGATTATTTATTACATTGGTAATCATATGATATGTTTAAGATGGGTTTTTATAGCTATGAATTATATATTACATAGCATATTGCATTTACATCTCATGCATGACATGAGTGGGAAAATAATGAAATCGGAGTCTATGCTCCATCGGGGCGACCGAGAAGCAAGCATGGGGATATCTTGATGTGTTTCATCCATCAAGAGGGGTATTATAAGGTACAACCGGAGTCCATGCTCCGTCGGAGCAACTGAGAAGCAAGCATGGGGATACCTTGATAAGGCTTTGCCATCAAGGGGGATGCCTAGTGTTGATCATATCTTGATGAGGTTTTTCCATCAAGAGGGACCTGGCACAATGATGGTATGGATGATGGGTGGGAATAATGACATAAGGCACCCATGGCATGACATTGATTTAATGATTTTTGTAATATTATTACCTATGTGCTTTTATCACTAATCCATGTGTTGGCCCTACTCGGAGTCCTACTGGGCGCGTTGTCTAACGCCCTACTTCTACCTTAGATGACGACGCAGGAAACGGAGGATATGACGGGAGCCAAGCATAGGAGCTTGGGGAAGCGGGCTAGATGTTTTACTTAAATTTATTTCGGAATGTAATTTGAGTAACTTAGCTCATCGGACTGTAATAATTTAGATTACTTGTTATGGTTTGGACTTTACATTTGGGCATTATAATTTGAGGTATTATGATTAATTTAATGACGTAGTTCCTTGCTATCTAAAATTGGTAGGATAGTCTCTATTATGATTTCCGCATTAGGTTATATTTCCGCGAGCTTACGTCTACGTGTGAACCGTTCTCGTGGACTTCGTTCCACGCACACGTAGGGTTGGCCAGTTTATTTATTTTTTTTTAAATAGACTCTGATTTTTTAGTTAATCAATTAAGTACACTGAAAATGGGTGGGCGTTACAGTTGGTATCAGACTGAATCTTTCGAAATAAGATTAAGACGGTTTCACGTCTCACTGACGGATAAGAATCCCAACTGACCGACTCTTCAGAGTCCGCTGCACGGGGGCCGGATTAATTTACTTTGTTAGACTCAGACTGAAGCATTCAATCTGAGAACAACACTTGATGGAAAGGAATGATAGCAAGGGAGAAACATTCACTAGTAGATGGATGTATCAAACATAGCAAATATGGCTTATTTCCCCCGAATTGAGAAAAATCTAGATTTTCCCCCAATTTGATGAAACAGTGATGAATTTATCAAATATTTCTCCGAATTAAAAAGGAACATTTGATACTTCGGAAGTTTTCCCTCAAACCAAGTATGCTTATTTGGCCACCCCCCCCCCCCCCCCCCCCCCCCCCTCCCCCCCCCGAATTGAATGAAACATACTTGATACTTAGGAAATTTTCCCCAAATTGAAAAGAAATACATGATACTTAGAAATTTTTCCCCCAAAACAAAGTATGCATATTTGGTAATTTTCCCCCAAAAATGAGAACACGTACTTGATACTTAGGAAATTATCCTCCCAAAACTAAGTATGTTTATTTGGCAAAATTCCTCAAAATATGAAACACGCCAAGTTTACGAAGGAACTAAGTCAATTTTTTTTCCGATGAATTAGGGAATGTCGCAAAAAAGAAGAACTCGCAAAAACCCACGGGTAGAGGAAGAGGTGCTACCACCTCATCAAGAGGAAGGACAAAATAGCGTGAACATACCTGTTGTGCCTCCCGAATTGAAGGAATTGGTTCAAGAGGTGGTCAACTCTATCCTGCAACAGCACTTGAGTGGAAGTGCGATCACTAGCGACACCAGCAACCGGAACATGGTTAGAGATTTCCAGCAACAACGCCCTCCCTACTTTAAGGGAAAGGAAGGGGTTGTCGCAGCAGAACATTGGTTGAAAAAGATCACTCAGTTCTTGACTCTGCTTCAGATTTCCAGTCATGCTGATAGGATCTTACTGGCTACATCTCAACTGATTGAGGATGCCGGTAATTGGTGGGAGGTCGTAGAGAAACAGCGAGCACTTGTGCCGGAAGGGGAAAAGACTACCATGACATGGGAATGGTTCTCAGCTATCTTTCTAGAGCAGTATTTTTCTGAGGAGGAGAGAGAGCGCCAGACTCAAGCCTTCTTATCATTGGTACAAGGCAATATGACGGTGGCAGAGTATCACAAGGAATTCCTTAGTCTATCCGTCTATGCATTCTATATGGTGGATACCGAGCACCGGAGGGCCCGTAAGTTTGAGCGGGGACTTCGGCCAAGTATCAGGGCCAATGTGACAATATTCAAGGCAGCCACACTGGCTGAGGTGGTCAACAAAGCCACTATAGCAGAGCGAGAGTTGAATGAGATGGTGTTGTTTGACAACCGTCGGGGACAGATTGGGAGGGGTACATTTCAGCCCAACAAGAAGTTTCGTCCGAACTTCAGCAGACCCTCACCTTCCACTGGATCTATAGGGGGCTTTCGCCCCAATCAGCCCTCCCCATCAACATCAGTCACTCAGGTTCCACGGGGTGGGAACACATGTTATCAGTGCGGCCAGCAGGGCCACTTCAAGAGGGAGTGTCCACAGATCAGCAAACCCTCTCACTTCAGGGGTTCCTTCCGCCCTCTAGCTAGACCAGCTCAGTCACGAGGAGACAGGACTTAAAACCAGAGGGGATGGGCGCCAAACCCTACAGGATCGGGACAACTTTTTACCATAACTCCTCCAGCAGCTGTGGATCACGCTGTGATTCAAGGTATGGCAGTAGTTGGTAGTTCTTATGCTGTTGCATTGTTTGATTCTGGAGCTTCCTATTCATTTATATCTGCTGCATTCATATCTGCTACGGGCACATTAGTACAGAAACTGTCCACATCACTCACTATTGTATCCCCTGTAAGAGACATATCTTTGGAACTTATATGTACGGCATTGAACACTGAACTCGCTAAATTCAGATTTGAGTTCAATTATTTGGTGCTCGATATGGCTGAGTATGATGTTATATTTGACATGGACTGGTTGGCTACATATCAGGCCAATATTGATTGCCATCTTCGTAGAGTGATATTTTGGTCACCCGAGGTAAAGCGGTATATGGTGCATGCTGATAGACAGGGCATCCTTAGGAGACTGCAGGAAGAGTTAAACCACATTGTCTTAAACAACATCAGATTAGACAAGGCACCAATGGCTGAACTTCCGGCAGTAGTGGCAGACTATGCTGAGATATTCCCAACAGAGCCCCCTGGTTTACCACCCAAGAGGGAGATAGATTTTGAAATCAAGTTATACTCCGGCACTGCTCCAGTATCATTGCCACACTACAGGATGGCACCAGCTGAGATGACCAAGTTGAAGAAGCAGATTGATGAACTGCCTAGACTGGCTTTATTCGGAACATCACATCAGCATGGGGAGCCCAGTGTTATTTGTGAAGAAGAAGGACGGTACCCTTCAGATGTGTGTGGACTATAGAAAGTTGAACCAGTTGACTGTCAGGAACAAGTACCCTTTGCCCAGGATTGACGGTCTGTTTGATCAACTTAGGGGTTCCTCTCACTTCTCCAAGATTGATCTGATGTCCGGATACCATCAAATCCGGGTTAGAGAGGAGGACATAGAGAAGACAGCTTTCAGGACATGGTATGATCTATATGAGTATGTAGTCATGCCGTTTGGACTTACAAATGCACTGGTTGTGTTCATGAATTTGATGAACAGGATCTTCCGTCCTTACTTGGACCAATTTGTGATCGTATTTTTTGATGACATCCTGATCTATTCCAAAAGTCAGGAGGAACATGTCGAGCACCTGCGGATAGTCTTGGACACCTTGAGGAAGAAACAGTTGTATGCCAAAGCCAACAAGTGTGAGTTCTGACTATCTGAGGTCAACTTCTTGGGGCACATTATATCGGAGGAAGGTATAGCCGTGCACATATCATTACACATCTATTAATATAATTTTTTTGATGATAGAGTAGAGCCCATCTTTTAACATACAACGTCAAAACCCAAGAATATTTCAACTGAGGCATATGGCAAACATAGCAAGAGAGTTATGATTTTCAAAAATTTCAAGTTATATTAAAGAAAAAAAATAAAGTAAATGACTCATTTTGAAATGGATATGATAAGGATTTAGATAGTACTCATTATTTCTTGACACCTGTATGGTAAGTCAGTCATAACTCTAACAACATAAATCAGGATTGTACAAACTTAAGCTTGTTGGAGAGATCATTAAATAAGCTTTCGAACAAATCTAATTTTGTCAAAATCTGATGTCATTTGTTTTTTTTACAGTGTCAGATTTCTATAGCACCCATAACATTCTTTTGCAACTTTTTTTTTTTTTATTAGAGAGGGAGAACCTCGAGCTCAGTCGTCCTACTAAACCCCCATTTGGTGATGTTCCATACCTCCATAGAATAGCCACTGGGGACTCTTGCACCATCTCATTTCCTGAGACCAATTACTAGCTGAGCTACCCCATGTGAAGTTCTTTACACATTAATTTTACAGGGAAATGACAATCAATTGACATGGCACATCGATTTATTTGTATGGCTCAACATGCAGCAAATATTTCTCCATCTCACCATTGTAAACAAAAAGATAAAACCAAGATTGAAAATATCTATAGTGCATAAAATGTCGTCAAAGTTCTGCCAATATAACCATATCAAATAACTTGCAAAATCAGCTGCTTCTTAATAACCAATGGATCAGCATTGGTATCCAACTTCCTAATAACCAACCTGTTGCTTGGAGGGATGTCTTTAGGTGGAACAGACAAGTCAAGCATCAACGGTAACTGAATTTTCTGCTTTGAAATCTCCCCTGTACTTGGCACGAACAACCCCAACAGAGGTGTGACTTCTGATCTCACCTCTTTACATGTCTTTCCCCAAAAGACAGGTGTGACTTCTGATCTCTGGATCGCATCAGCTACTGATTCGTCAGCAATATCCTGACCAACAACCCTTTTGTAGAGGATCTGCTCTTTAATTGAGCGAATTCGAGTCATGAGCTCGGTAATTTCTTTCTGCTTTTGCTTAAACAATGCTAAATCGGCTTCAAGCTGTTCAGATATTTATCTATATCATTTTTTAAGCAAAAAAGTTTTATCTCTCACTTCGAAACTGCTGTCTACCTTATCCAACTCTGCAGGGTTGGATGTGATTTCCATTTTCAACTTAGCAGCAGCTTCATCAATAGCTACAAGTAACGAGAATATAATGTCAAGTAGAGAAATCCATATAGGCCGATAGCCTAATAGTACGGCCGATATCGGCTGAGATTAACATCTGACTTATATATATATATATATATATATATATATATATATATATATCAACCATTTAAATAAATAAATAAATAAATGAAACGCATAAATGGAGAAAAAGCTTTAAAAACCTGAACGGTAGGATTTGAACTGAGAAGGAATGGAAGAATGGAAATGGTGACGAAAACCCATGTCGAGTCTAACAGCAGCAGAATTTGAACTGGGGGCGTCTCTGCGCCAAATAAAAGAAGGTAGAGAAGAGAGAACGTTAGAATAAAGGAGAGAGTCAAGAGAGGAGAAAAGGTTGGCACTCCTAGCAAGCGATTTTGAAAGCCTCGTCGTTCTGGCTGATGCAGTAGCCATAGCTGCTTCTTTTTTTTTCTTAGGGTTTAGAATTTGGAGAAGAATAAGAAAAACGCGGAGACGAAATAAATTTGGAAGGAGCAGTAGAAGATCCCCTTACGCAAGAGACTCGCGTGAAATCAGTGGAGAGCCCGGTAAATGATTGAGGCTATCTAAGTTATCTTCTAAAATAGGACGTATTAAATTAATTTTACTTTTTAAATATTTTAAATAAAAAATGAACTGTTGATTTTTTTATTTTTCTATTATAATTATTCCAACAATGAAAACGTCTGAAGTGGACAAAAAAGTTGAACTTAAATTGAAAATAAAAAATTCAATTTCAATGGTTTGAATGCACCAATAAGTAACCCCTTCGAGATATTTATACGTGTAAATATTAAAAAAAAATTACGTATTAGATACATACCTGCATTAGTTTTTTTTAAAAATTTGAGAAAAAGCAATTGATATTTTGACTCAAAGACTATTACTTATTATATCATTTGTGTAAAAAAAATTGGAACAATATATTATTTATTTGTTTAATGTTAGATCAACGGGCTTCTCATAGCTATTGACCGATGACGATCTGAAGACCCAGATGAATGGATTTATGGAATATATGTGTACATTAAAAATGGAATTTTCAACAAAGGCCTTTACACAAAAATTCAGATAATTTCCACAAAAAGCAAAATAGGTTTTCAGATGAAATTTTCAATGAAAATTTATATTAAGACATGTGCAAGAAATAATTTTTTCTACCTAAATAGTTGTTTTCAAATAAACCGTTTTTCTCGATGGGTATAGCTGATATCATCTGAAATCTCTATCTTCTCTTTTTTTTTTTTTGGAAAACATAAGTATTTTTAATTAAAAAATTAAAAAAATGTTAGGAGGCCCAATTTTGAAAGAAAAAGTTTTGAAAAAAAATATATCAATTGGTTTGATATGGGCGAATAAAAAAATAGGTCTATGGTACCGTAAGGTTGGGCTTTGTTTGTTTGGTTTGAACTTTGAACTTTGAAAAGATAGACGTACACTTAATAATAAAAAAAAGATGATCACGTTTTTCTTTACTTCTCTCCCAAGACTAAGGCTTTTTTATGGATATCTTGTGAATTTAACCAGAATAAGGATTAATACAAACTGAGGTGCCATTTTGACCCATTATCACCTATACCATTACAACGCTCAGCTGTAATTAATTGGAGCAAAATAGGACAACTGCATTTTCATGCCTGTATTTAAATAAATTCAATTTAACTCGTCTAAAAAATTATTGAATTCGACCCGATCGGACTCAAATTGATAATCCGAGTTACTCAACCCACAGTAGGCTGAATGCATTGTCAAAGATTAGGCAGCTATCCCCTTCGACAAGTAATAAGGTTTGTGAAATAGGATACGAGTGAATAAGAAAGGGAGAAGTGTGGATAATATGCAGACAGGGCCGGCTACACCTCTAAGTAAGGTAAGCGGTCGCTTTAGGCTCCACTAATAAAAAGGCCTACTACCGCATAACACCTTTCTTTTTTTTTAAAAAAAAAGAAAAACTGTAGCATAATAAGTATTTAGAGGACTTTTCTCTTCTTTTTTATTTTAATTAGAAAATAAGTATTTAAATGAGTTTTAGAAGGTGGATGAAAGGATATTGTTGCTTTTCTAATAAGTATTTGAAGGCATTTTAATCTTTTGGATTTTTTTCCTTTAAAAGTTTTTTTTTTTAAAGGCTAATTTTTGTCTCAAGCTTCCATTTCCGTCTAGCCGACCCTGGATGCAGATAATGATGACATCAGGAATCAATGAAAAAGAATGTCCTCACCTCTTTCCAAGGATATTGATGTAACAACAATGTCAGGAAATGAATTATCACTGAATAATGAGGCATGTCCCAATTACTAATCTAATGTTTATCACAGTGATGTAATTTACACCATTGACACCATTATCACAAAAAGAATATATTCCTACCTGACGTAGAACTTTCCTCTGGCTTAGTGCATACATCTCTCCTTGTTCACACTAACACCATTCTCCTGAGCTACAGAGATTGGAGTAAGTGTACTTTTACTTGCAATGTCAAAATAATTTGAGGATAAAGATATAAGAAAGTGCATAATGTTAGGAGCAAAAGCAAGGAGGTTGGAGGGAAAAAGGAAACCCAGCATCCACGATGAAGAAGGTGCAATAATTGCCTAAAGCCCATTGGAATCCACTACTAAATCTAGGACTTAAAGAAGATCCTTCACAATTCAATCAGCATCTACAAAGGTACTTCAAAGTTTAGGATTACACCATGGATGCAGATCAAGTGAACCTTACGCACACAACATTACAAGTTGATATTCCACTAAATTTTATAAAAAATCTGAAAGAATATGTACAATATCTTTCTACAGTTTCAAAATTTATACGAAACCTTGATGTTGCATTTGCTTTTTGCTATTATGGGACTGGAGGGCTCTCTTGGTTTCATAAAATCTAGAGACCCACACAGAGAGAGAGAGAGAGAGAGAGAGTTCTCTGCTCACAAAAGCTTCAAGCACAGCCTCAGGTAAGGATGTCATACATCTTAGAAATACAATGAATAACATGAGTAAGTTCCAAAGGAGTATATGATTGACAGAAACTCACAAAAGAGAAGAAAGCAAAGATCAATTCAAAGAAATTGTTACATAGATTATCGGATATATTATTTTAACTATACACGTGTTTCTGTAACAGATCTACATATCAATGAAAAGAGAACAGACAACTGATTTATGCAAAAGTGAGCATTCTAACAAGCATGGAACCTAGACATTTGTCAGGAATGACTCTTTGTATATGTAAGAATATAAGAATCAGAAAGCAAACAAATGAAATGGTCAATCAATAATATGAAAGATTTTTATTTTAATGTTTACAAACTGAAATTTACTGACTAGAATACTAGAAAGGCATGTCTAAAGTTTCAAGCTACATTACACACTTACCCATGGCTAACACTAAGTGGCAAATAATTAATTAAAGTGGAGCTCTCTTTTGATTGATCATTTTATTTAATTAAGATAAATAAATAAGCCACATTTAAACGAAAGTTGTCAACTACAACTAATAAATCGACAATATTTATTTTAATTTTATAAAATTAATAAACCTTATAAAATGATACTTCTTGTTGAAATAAAAATTGAGTTACAAAAATTCATCACTCAATTGTATCAGCATGAAAAATAACTCCAATACAATATAATTGAGTCGTGACTTTTAGTTGATACAATGCATATTGGCTCATACATATTCTCATATAAAAATGATGTGTATTAGTTCATAAACATTATATTGACCGAATTTTTTTCCTTAGCTTAAAAGTACAAACTACAAAATACATATAATTACAATCATGATTGTATATTTGATGACGACTTTTTTTAACTATCAAATGACAAGTATGGTTGATATTCAATTAAGCCATTCAAAGTTGTTAATTAAGATATGATATTTCAGATATATCTTGTGAAAATTAAATTATAAAGAATTCTAATCCAGCTCAATTTTTGATGTAGTTAAAACTACTGATTGTAGAAATTATTGTAGGGCCAGTCATCTTAACACAGTTAAAATCTGTTAGGAGACATGGGTTGAAGTGAAATTTTCATTTTACCTCTATCGGTGTACCGCTCATCAAGTAACGGTGTACCGATAACACGCCATATACATGCAAAGGGCGTGTTATCAGTACACCCCAATTCTTGATGAACGGTACACCGATAGGGGTAAAATGGGAATTCACTCCATCCCTTGTCCCTTGTCTCCTAACAAAATTTTGCCCGTATTAGGATGGACGTCCTTAACGCAGATATGTGTTTTTTTTTTCGGAGGGATAAATATTAGATCTAGATTTAAAATCCAAATCAAGAATTTCAGAGGTGAAAAATATGTTGAACATGGCATTGTATTCCGAATGCAGTGATCAGGTCATTAGCATGCATGAAAATTAAATCCAACACAAATTTGATTGTCAAACAATGAACCTTCTGAGAACCAATTTGATTGTGAAATTATAATTTACTCAATAATGGAAAATAAATGTAAGACATGAAATTAAAATTCACGCACAAATTCAAACAAAAAACTCATATTAAATTGAATTCAAATACAAATTCAAATTAAATTCAAATGACCAAAGAAGGCTCGCGTCAACTTAGGAAGACTCCAAACTTTGCTCAAAGCAAAAAATTTAATCAAATCGAATTTCTGGTGTATTGTCTGCAAATCTAGCCTAATAAGGAAATAAAATAAATAAATACAAACTAAAAGATAAAAATAAAATCTGCATGCTTCCAAACCCCAACATAGGTTCGACTGGGCTTCATGCGCAGTGTCTCTTTTTCGGATTGTGACTTTTTTCTTTCTTATCTTTCCATTTTCTTGCTTTCCTTCTTCTTCCAATTTTTTTTTCTTTTGAATTTCCTGATTTTTTTTTTTTATTTCTTTCTCTTTTATGATTTGTTTTTCTGTCCCTGCTGGATACAACGTTCTCTGGGCCGATTTTGGGCTGATTTTGATTTCTTTTTCTGCTGCTGCCTTATCAACATTTGGTGCTGCTTTCTTTCCTGATTCGGTTTTGTAATTGATTTTATTTCTTAACCCAAGCACATTGCTGTTTAAAACATATCAAACCGGTCCCACACCCAACAATACACATTGCTATATGAGATTATCCCAATTGGTTTAGGAGCAAGATCTCTACAGGGAGGTCTTGGATTAAAACCATGGGAGCTCTAATGAAGGGCCACTTCCCATGAGAATATGTATGTAGTAAGGTCTCATCGATTTACCAGATATGTGCGGATAGGGGGGTTTTCACACACTCCAGAGGACTAGTCAGGTGCGACGCTTGGACATCTCCAGACCTCAAAAAAAAAAAAAGACATGGAATTTGAGTTGGGGCTTCTCTTTCCTCCGTCATTCCGAGTATGAATGTAGAGATCAAACTCATCAATTTAATCTAATTGGGTCAACTTGTCCTTGATCGGGCTCGCATCATGTTCGATGCCCGTATCAATTTGGGTTGGAAAGACTTGAATTGATGACTTCCTCAGATTTTTGGGTGATACTTATACCTCCTTTAATTTTAATCGCTAATTAGTAATTGCTAGTCCACTAAAAAATCGAGAAAATTAGATCTCAATTGGAAATATCACCTATGATCGAGTTTCACTTAAATTTGATATCAAAATAATTCTATTAAAAGATGATGGTTTCTTCGATTTCTAATTGTGAGTGTCACCTGGATGTTGACATGGCATAATGGTTTGGAGTCTAGCGTTAGAGTTTCATAGTTTTATGGGTGTCAATCCTAATACGGGTATAATCTTTTAGTAGACACGGGTTTTTCGAACTTCTCACTTTGTCCCCATCCTCAGAAATCGGTTCACTCATCGGTGCACCGATGAGTGAACCGATTTATATGTAAAATGATCCGGTTGGTGCACCGATTTGGACTCTCAAGAAATCGGTGCACCGATTTCCAAGTGATCCGGTCGGTGCACCGATAAGCTAACTGATTCACTAAAAAGTTAACCGATTTCTGCGGATAAATGAGGGACAAAATGGAAAGTTTACTAAAACCTGTGTTTCATGAAAGATAACGCCTGTGTTAGAATGAGTACCTGATGCAGGCTAGGTAGGATTAAGAATACCCAACCTCAAATTGTAGCGGAAGCTTGAATAATATCTTGAATAACCCTTCAATATTCACAAAACAGTCCTTCGTTTTGCACTTGACTTTTCACAAAACAGTCCTTCGTTTTGTACTTGAATCTTCACAAAACAGTCCTTCGTTTTGCACTTGAATCTTCACAAAACAGTCCTTCGTTTTGCTTAGGCTGCAAACAGAGCCGAACAAATCCACCAAAACGCTGACCAATGCACTAGATAAACTCCACACAATTATCAATTGCTGGAAAATAAAACTCTAATTTTATTCAATCAAACTCTGTACCCCAAGGGGTTGATTACAATCTTATTTATAAGAAATCCTAACCTGAAATAAGGAAAGAGAGTTCTACCTTAACAAGAAAAGAGAGTCCTATCTTAACAAGGAAAGAGAGGAAAGAGAGTTCTACCTTAACAAGAAAATAGAGTCCTATCTTAATAAGGAAAGAGAGTCCTACCTTAACAAGGAAAGAGAGTTCTATGTTAACAAGTAACAAGGAGCCAACCTTCCAATTATGAAAATACAAATTCTAAATCTAGAAAATAACACAAAGAAACTTTCCTAATTTAATTAAAATCCTAGCTAATTTAGGATTCTAATTCACAACCATCAGCACCTCTTTAGCCATTGGGCCTGCTTTGTTGGGCCTGTTCTTGGGCTGAATTCCATGATCCAATTGATAGGATTCATTGTCATTGGACATCCTATGGAACTTCTCATAAAAATCTAATGCCAACGCCAAAATCTCATCTTCTTTGTCACCAATGTCCGCATCATTCTCTCCGTCCTGGAAAGAACTCGTCCTCGAGTTTGTATCACTGAAATCTTCATCTCCACTATAGATGCATAAATCGGACACATTAAAAATATCGGAAATACTGAGACCTTCGGGCAACTTCACTTGGTAAGCATTATCATTAATCCGCCTTAGAACCTTGCACGGACCTATGTTGCGCATCTTCAGTTTGCCATAGGTACCCGTTGGAAATTGTTCTTTCCGGAGGTGTACCCATACCATATCACCTGCATCAAAAACGGCCCGTCGCCTGTGCTTGTCTGCAGCTTCCTTGAACTTGAGATTGCTCTGTTCAATCTTATGACATACCTGCTTATGCAATTGTTTGATCTCTACAATTAAATCGTCGGCTGCTTGAGATTTTGGTCCTTTTGAAGGTAATGGCACCAAATCTAACACACTGCTGGGATTGGAACCATATACAACTTGAAATGGACTGTGACCTGTCGTACGACTTGTCGAGCGATTGTAGGCAAATTCAGCATGTGGTAAAATCAAATCCCATTGCCTAGGCTTTCGTCCAATCAAACTTCTTAGGAGATTACCCAAAGTCCTGTTAACCACCTCAGTCTGACCGTCGGTCTGTGGATGATAAGCACTGCTAAACTTCAACTGTGTACCCAACTGTCGCCAGAGAGAAAGCCAGAAGTGACTCATGAACTTCGTGTCTCTATCGGAGACGATAGATTTTGGAATACCATGCAATTTGACGACCTCTTTCAAATACAATGCCGCCACATGTGAGGCATCTGACGACTTCTTGCACGGAATGAAGTGTGCCATCTTAGAAAATCTATCCACCACAACTAATATGCTGTCCATACCTCGTTGTGTTCTCGGCAAACCTAAGACAAAATCCATGGATACATCCTCCCATGGTGCTGCTGGAACAGGGAGAGGAGTATAAAGCCCTGTATTTTGAGAGCGTCCTTTTGCTGTTTGACAGATATAACAACGGTTGACAAAACTGCTCACCTCTCGCTTCATACTTGGCCAATAAAACTTCTCTTCCAATAGTGCCATGGTCTTATCTCTACCAAAATGTCCTGCTAGTCCACCACTATGTAGTTCTTTGACTAGCCTCTCTCGTAGTGAACATTGCGGAATGCATAGTCTTGAATCTTTGAATATGTAGCCATCCTGCATACTATATTCACCACAAGGTCGATTTTGGCTAAGTTGTTGCCAAATTGGTTTAAAGTGATGATCATGTTGATATAGGTCTTGAAAAGTATCAAATCCAAGCACCTGCACCCGCATCTGAATCAACAAGGCTGATTTCCTGCTGAGAGCATCTGCGACCTTGTTTTGAACTCCAGACTGTTGTACGACAAAAGTGAATGCTTGTATAAGAGAAACCCACTTGGCGTGCCGGGTGTTGAGCTTGTGTTGCCCGTTGATGTAACTCAGTGCTTGATGATCAGAGTTAAGCACAAAAGGCTGATGGAGAAGATAATGACGCCAGTGTCTGAGGGCTTGTACAATAGCATAGAACTCTAAGTCGTATGTAGAATACCTCTTCTGAGCTCCGTTCAACTTCTCACTGTAGAATGCAACTGGGCGTTGTTCTTGACTGAGGACTGCACCCACACCAGTATGAGATGCATCACAATCAACCACAAACTGCTTCTTGAAATCTGGAATGGCTAAGACTGGAGCTTCAGTCAACCGCTGCTTGATAGTCTGAAAGCTCTCTTCTGCTGCTTGTGTCCACTGGAACTCACCCTTTTTCAAACAATCTGTAAAAGGGGCCATAATCATGCTGAAGTTCCTGACGAACCGTCTGTAGAAAGAAGCCAAGCCATGAAAACTACGTGCCTCATGTACATTCTTTGGCGTCGGCCAGTCACGCACTGCTTCTACCTTTGCTTCATCTACCTTGATGCCATCTGTACTCACAACATATCCTAAGAAAATAACTTCGTTAGTCATAAAAGTACACTTCTTTGGATTTGCATACAATTGTTCCTTTTTCAAGGTCTCAAAAACTTGGCGAAGGTGATCAGTGTGCTGCTGCTCATTCTGACTGTAGATAAGAATGTCGTCAAAGTAGACCACGACAAACTTACCAATGAAAGGCTTGAGTACTTGGTTCATTACCCTCATAAAGGTACTTGGGGCATTGGAAAGGCCAAATGGCATAACCAGCCACTCATATAAGCCTTCTTTAGTTTTAAATGCCGTTTCCATTCATCACCTGGTCTGACTCTGATTTGATGGTACCCACTTTTTAAATCAATTTTGGAGAATATCACTGCCCCTGCTAACATATCCAGCATATCATCAAGTCTCGGGATCGGAAAACAATAACGAATAGTGATCTTGTTGATAGCCCTGCTGTCAACACACATACGCCAACTGCCATCTTTCTTTGGAGTCAATAGTGCTGGCACAGAACAAGGACTCATACTGTCACGGATGAAACCTCTGTCTATTAATTCATATACCTGTCGATTCAATTCTGCACTTTCTGTAGGACTCATTCTGTAAGCAGTTCTATTTGGTAAAGTCGATCCTGGAATGAGGTCAATACAATGTTGTATGTCTCTCATAGGTGGTAATCCTGCTGGTAACTCATCAGGGAATACATCAGCAAATTCTTGCATAATTGGTTGTAGCAGTGGAGGGATAGTTTTCTCAGTTGTGTCCACTTCCTTGGCTACAAGTGCAAATAATTCTCCTCTCTCTTTAACGGTCAATTGTATTTCAGAAAAGGTGATCAAATTAACATTTGCCATTTTGGGCCGGACTTTCTCTAAGTCTCTCAAAGGTCCCAAAATATGCTTGGTACCATCCTTGTGGAATGAGTAGATATTTTTGCGGCCATAATGATGGGTATCTCTATCATACTGCCAAGGTCTGCCTAATAACAAGTGACATGCATCCATGGGTACTACGTCACACCATACATCTGTCGTAGTATTTTCCCCAATTTGAAAAGAAACTAGGCATTTCTTATCTACCACAAATTCACCTCCCTTCTTTAACCATGACATTTGGAAGGGTCTAGGATGTTTTTGAGTCTTCAATTTCAACTTTTCAACAACTTCAAGTGAAACAACGTTACTGCAACTACCACTATCAATGATTAAATGACATACCTTGCCTCCGATAGTGCAACGTGTATGGAAAAGGTTAATACGAAGCCATTCGTCTTTGATCTCTTCTTTTGGTGTGAACAAAGAATACTGGATCATAAGATTATCCCCTGACTCACCATAATTGATTTCTTCTTCGGGGATGGAATCTGACTTCTCTGACTCTATCTCTGCCACTGGTTCCTTTTCTTGGGCCAAATTCACAGCTCGATTGGGGCATTCTGAAGCATAGTGCCCACTACCGTTGCACTTGAAACACGTCACTGTGCGCTTGCCACTGGAATTGCTAGGCTTGGAAGATGACGGCTGAGTCACAAACTTTGAAGATGTACCCTTATTGGTACCTGAACTGCTTCCTACAGGCTTGTTAGATGGAGCCTGATAGGTCCTGTTTTTGCGACGCTCTACTTTTTCATAGTGTAGTGCTTTCTTAAATGCATCTGATAAAACAAGTAGATCAAAGGCCATAACAGCATCTCCTATGGAAGTTCGAAGGCCTTCAATGTATCGTTGGACCAACTGCTCTTCTGATTCATAGAGATTGTTCCGAGATACTAGGAGGTTGAATTCCTCAGTGTATTCTGCTACGGTCTTGTTACCTTGCTTAAGGTTTTGCAGTCTGGAGAATAGTTCTTTCTTGTAGGGTTGGTAGAAAGGTGTTGAACATCAATTTCTTCATCTTGTGCCAGTCTTGGATTTTAGATTTTCCCTGACTCTGCCTGTCAGTCTTAATCCTCTGCCACCATGATAAAGCTCTACCTTTCAGTTTAGAAGAAACCAACTTAACTCTCATGTTATCCGGAACTTCTCTGCAATCAAAAGCATTCTCAATTGCCTCGATCCATTCGACGAACTCATCATGCTCGGTACTGCCTGAATAATCTGGAATGTCAACTCGAATGCCATATGAATCAAGACTTGTTTTATGGTCCCTTTCTGGACGCCTGTCTACATATCTGTGTCGACGTCTAGGAGGAGAGGGAGAACGAGGTGGTGTCTCGTCTGACGATGATGAATGACTGTCATGAACGGAAGGAATGGTAGGGGGACGCTGATTGCTTTGTCTTTTCAAATCTGCTATATCCTGTGCCATATTAGCCATCATCTGAACTATCTGATCCATATTTAGATTCTTATTTTGAGTCGAACTGGGGTGACCACTGCTTGAAGAACTGCCCATCGGATGAGTAGGGCCACTTTCTGGAGCACTTCTGACCCGAGGAACGGAATTTGTAGGGATCCCGCCATCCGTCCGTGCTTGACGAGGACGAAAATTATAACGCCGTGCCATAACTCAGTGAAAGAACAAAAGAGTCTTGCAGCAAATAATATTAGTGATAAAATAAGCCACTCACAGGTAAGATCGATGTCGGAGTCTCAATTAACTCAAAAGCTCTGAATACCACTCTGATGCAGGCTAGGTAGGATTAAGAATACCCAACCTCAAATTGTAGCGGAAGCTTGAATAATATCTTGAATAACCCTTCAATATTCACAAAACAGTCCTTCGTTTTGCACTTGACTTTTCACAAAACAGTCCTTCGTTTTGTACTTGAATCTTCACAAAACAGTCCTTCGTTTTGCACTTGAATCTTCACAAAACAGTCCTTCGTTTTGCTTAGGCTGCAAACAGAGCCGAACAAATCCACCAAAACGCTGACCAATGCACTAGATAAACTCCACACAATTATCAATTGCTGGAAAATAAAACTCTAATTTTATTCAATCAAACTCTGTACCCCAAGGGGTTGATTACAATCTTATTTATAAGAAATCCTAACCTGAAATAAGGAAAGAGAGTTCTACCTTAACAAGAAAAGAGAGTCCTATCTTAACAAGGAAAGAGAGGAAAGAGAGTTCTACCTTAACAAGAAAATAGAGTCCTATCTTAATAAGGAAAGAGAGTCCTACCTTAACAAGGAAAGAGAGTTCTATGTTAACAAGTAACAAGGAGCCAACCTTCCAATTATGAAAATAACAAATTCTAAATCTAGAAAATAACACAAAGAAACTTTCCTAATTTAATTAAAATCCTAGCTAATTTAGGATTCTAATTCACAACCATCAGCACCTCTTTAGCCATTGGGCCTGCTTTGTTGGGCCTGTTCTTGGGCTGAATTCCATGATCCAATTGATAGGATTCATTGTCATTGGACATCCTATGGAACTTCTCATAAAAATCTAATGCCAACGCCAAAATCTCATCTTCTTTGTCACCAATGTCCGCATCATTACCCTAATTTTATAGTGAAATATATGTGTCCATCATATGATGATGTGCAATAACATTACATTTGCAGATGACAAAGGATTCCGTCCTGCCCTGGCCAGGGCAATTTTTTTAAAATGTTAATATGTGGCTTATTTAGGTAAAAAAAAAAAAATATTATTTGAATAGGTTTATCAAATTTATCTAAATATAAAAATATTGTAATGTTTCTGACCTGACTTCTTGGGTGTAGCCTGGCTATAACACATGAAGAGTCCTACAATGTCCGAGTGTTAAACCGTGCTATGATACCACCACTTTGTAACAACTCCGACCTGACTATCTTGCCCACATGATTTTGTTTCTGGACTAGGCCAGATTCAAAAGACCTCATGTAAGAGAGAAGGGGCTTCCCTCAAATAAATCCCCTCCCACATCCCCATCTGGGCGATGTGGGACTGCAGGGGCATCACAAATATTTTTTAAAAATATCTTATATTTTTATATAAAGACATAAAATTAGATGGCCAAGTCCAGAAACAATTTTTTTTTTAATTGAAAAGGACCATGATACGATTTATGAGACTGATTAAAATTTTATATTTAAAAGTGCCCTGGTTTCGCAAGATGGATATGTCTAGGGCAAGACTAACGTGGCATAGAATTTGCTGATTTTGACAGTGAAGTGAAATGGGGCTGTGTTGTTGGGCTTCGTAATGTTGGACTGGTCTGCTTGAATCACATTTCTTGTAAT
Source organism: Chimonanthus praecox (assembly GCA_022113865.1). Classification (NCBI taxonomy): domain Eukaryota; kingdom Viridiplantae; phylum Streptophyta; class Magnoliopsida; order Laurales; family Calycanthaceae; genus Chimonanthus; species Chimonanthus praecox. The sequence continues at coordinate 9,097,741 of CM039095.1, read as the reverse complement.
GGCTCAAACACATGAATTTTTAAATTTTGTTTGGGCCCAAATTTGGTCCATAGCCTGGGAAGGGTGTGAGAAGGTTTTTGAATGGTTAGTTTGGGTTAATTTGGGTTCCTATGTGGTTGTCTTAACTGAAATTGATTTGGACTTGACCCGTAATAGGGGCAGATTCAACTAAAGTATCTTCAGTTGCGTTGAACCGAGGTGACATCTAATCTTTTATAAGAAGACACGCTGTGCTATTTTATCTGACTAAAATAATAATATAAATATCTTTAATTGAATTTAACACGAGATAATTGTCATTTCAAAAGGATGTTGAGATAACTGTCATTTTAAAAGGATATCTTTTACATTTTAATCAAATAAATAGTATGGGACGTTTCGTCGTCGTAGAAAATGAGAATCTCTCCATTATCTCCTTGCTCATTAGAATGTAGGGTTGAAATTCGGGTGGGTCGAGTCTTAATAAATCCAATTTAACTCATGTCAAAATTCATTGAACCCAACTTAAATAGGTGACTTGAATTACTTAACTTGACCCGACCCAACTCAACCCGAGTGCTGTTCTATAATTTGGTGCAGTCGGATCTAGTTAGGTTGCGTCAGGTCGAGTCGGGTTGATTCTAAATTTCTCAACCTAGCCCAACTTAAATTTCAAATGAGTTTTTTCCCAACCTGACCCAAAATATACAAATAAATCACTCAAACCCACTGAATTCTCAGGTTGCATGATGCAGGTCGGGCCAAGTTTCACCTCTATTGGAATGTAAATCAAATTTTTAAAGGGAAAATTGTCAACACAGGTGCAAAGGTGATGATGTCAGGGATGATGGAATCTCATATCCCTGCATCAATTCAACAAAGTAATTGAATGGACCAAGTTGCCATCATTGACTAAATATAAACGAGCCATTGGCTTAATGAAAGCCAAATTGCGCAAACGTTTCTTGTAATGACTGTCTAATCCAATTTCTTATTTTCCATGTTCCAAATTTCATCGAGTATATATATGTGTGTGAGAGAGAGAGAGGGAGAGGGAGAGGGAGAGAGAGAGCGATGGCAGGATTGTTCGACAAGCAGGCAGATATATACAGAGACGCAAGGCCTCAGTACCCAAGTGAATGGTATTCCATGCTTGCGGCTCTCACTCCTAACCATAGCCTGGCTTGGGATGTGGGCACCGGCAATGGCCAAGCTGCTGTAGGAGTAAGTCCTGTTTATGTGAAAATACTTCATATGTTCAACTAAGTTAACTTGTTCACATATTTAAACAGGTTTTTTAAGCTATCAAAGTACTCAGATTTATGATCCTTTTGATTGAATTCTAATTTCAAAGTTTCAACATGTAATGCAACCCCTCCCCTCTTTTCCTCTGTTCTTACTGTTAATGGCTTAGAACTTTGCATTCTTAAGTATTAGCTTCCCACTATGGTGTGTGTATGTGGGAAGGGGAAATGAAGGATTAGATGGGTCATGGGGTAACAGAGGGTAAATTCACGATGACAATGATGATGATATCTATAGCATGTATGTCCTAAATCAATTTTGAGTTTATTTGACTATTTGGAGCCAAATTAAATTAATCCAAGACGGATCCAACTTGTGTTGACAGTTGCGGAGCTGAACTCAACCAAGTTTAAGCAGAGAGTTTGAGTTTGTTTGGGAATGAAGTAGAGACCATTTTTAGCTCTCTGAATAATGCATCTCAAAGGAATTATCAAGGAATGACCCCAAAATTACTAAATTCAAATAAAGAATGACCCTCTAATGGGAGAAACATTACTTTTGATGTGCTCATTGCATCAAATAATACTGCATCACTTGCTCTTTTTATTCAGATTCAAATGAACAATTCATGAACAATTTCTGTTGTAATTTATCCATAATGAGTTGCATTTTTTTAATTGTAATTTGTAAGTATTTGCTGTCTTTCTTTCTCCTCTGCTTTCCCATTGTTCATGTTTTATTTCTCAACATAGTATGTCATTCATCACAGGTTGCAGAGCACTATACACAAGTTATTGCTACTGATGTCAGCGAAGCCCAGTTAAAGAGGGCTATTCCACACCCCAAAGTTCGGTATGTTCACACCCCCCTCTCACTTGGAGATGAAGAGGTGGTGTCTTTGGTGGGTGGGGAAGGTTCAGTTGATCTGGTGACATCGGCGACAGCAGTTCACTGGTTTGACCTCCCAAAGTTCTACTCCATTGTGACTCGCGTCTTGAGAAAGCCAGGTGGCATACTTGCTATTTGGAGTTACAATGACATCACTGTAAATCCCACCTTCGACTCTGTGATGAAGAGGTTCGTAGATTCTACACGTCCTTTTTGGGATTCAAGAGCTGAATACGCCTATGATGGGTACCACACTCTTCCCTTTACCTTTGAGAGTGTAGGGTTAGGGTCTGAAGGGAATCCAATTTCATTAGAGATGCACAAGGAACTCTCACTTGATGGAATCGTGGGCATGTTAAGGTCTGGGTCTCCTGTCAACACAGCCAAGGCACAAGGTGTGGATTTGTTGTCTGAGAGTATGATTAAGGATTTTGAATTTGCATGGGGTGGCTCTGGGTTGACCCAACAAGTCACCTACAAATCCTTCATGCTTGTTGGAACTCCTAAATCAGAAGCCTCTGTTGCTTGAAGATCATCCTCATCCATCGTCTACCATCGTCGTCATTATTGAAGCTCAATCATCTATTACTATCATCATGGTTGAAGTCTTATTTCATCCATCTATAATCAGTTTTCTAAATTTCTCCTTAGTCATCTAATTATAAGCAACTTGTCTTTGGCCAGTAGAAGATTAGAAGAAAATGTACTCAAATTAAAATCTTCTTGTTTGTTGTCATTAAAGGATGGAGAGATTGGTTGTTGCTAAAGTATAAAGTGTTTATGAAGATTAGATTTGGTTCTTAACTAAATATTTAGATTGCATTTGGATGAAGGAAATGTAGTGAATTGTGGGAGATTTCTCTTTTTTCTTGTTTGATATTTTACTAATTAAGAAAAAGTGGACCTCACTTTTCCACCAATTTTTCCTCTCAAAGTCCAAATCTGATTTCTCCTTAGAAGAGGAGGAGAAGTCATGATTTCCTTTCTCCTTCTTCTCCCTATACCTTTTTTTAATAACCAAACAAAGTACAGGAGAATACCTTAAGAGAAGAATCCCTTGCTCAAAGTAATCTCTTATCCATGAAAATCTTCTAAAAACTTTCACCTCATCCACATACGCTAATATGTGTGCATAGAGACCAGAAACATACAGGCCTTAGTAGGGGTATTAAATTCGATTGACGCACATATACTTGTTAACTAATACTCCCTCTGTTCCATTTTAGTTGCCTCATTTGAAACATTTGTATTTTTTAAGAAATTCTCTTTATAAGGCTAGCACTTCATGTGATCTCATTCATCTTCAACACAGTTTATGCTACTCCAATATAAATGAGACAACTATTTTGGGAAAATTCTAAAATCCATATAAGACAACTAAATTGGGACGGAAGGAGTATAGTTCAAGCTCTTCTCTATATAGTGAAGCTACTTTAAATTGGTGTTATTTACTTCATGATCTTCCACATGTACTATGGTTATTTTTGCAAGTACCTTCTTTTCATCTTTTTCTATAAAACTCATCAATCAAAATAAGAATTTCTTCTTTGACAAAAATGATTGTTGATGGTGTTGATTAGAAAAGTAAAACACAAAACCATACTCACGATAGATAAAAATATGTTGAGATTCATCAATGACTTGTTATGTACTTTATGAAGTCCAACAAAAAATATGAGTATTGAGTTGGACAAATTTAGCATGAGATAGGATAGCTAGATTTTACCTATTGCATCAACTTTAAACTTTTAAATTTATTGGTCAAATCTAAAAGAATAACATATGCCCCATTTTTTTTTATAACTAAGATGTTCAGGCCTCTTTGAGCACCCAATTAATTTTCGAGTAACTTTACGAGTAATGACCTTTTGAGATAAAATGGGAATTGAACTCAGAACTCTGACATATCCCATATTTTAGTACTCGAAAGAAATGAAATGAAAAAAATTAGGAAGGCGTGTTTGGGGACTAGGACCAATGTTTTGATGCTGACATTTGTTGATGATGTGAAAGGTTATTAGGTTTCTCACAATTTTTTTTTTATCTATAATCTATTTTTATTTCTTTCAATGTTAGTGTAGCTTCTGATGATAATATAAGTCAGGAGAAGCCTCTTACTGAAAAAACTTCAAAGCTGAGAATATATAAATATAAGACCAAAAGATTAGAAAAAAGAAATGTTGCTGGTGTGTGGATGGATGTTAATTTCGAAGAAAATCTTATTTTTAATTAAAAATACAAACAAGTCCTTAAGGCTGTTAGCAACCATTTTGCAATACCCACAAACATTCTGGGGCTTTAGGACCCAATCCATGGGCCTGTTAAATGATCCATGGGCCTAGTTGTCAGATCTGCTTTGGAATTTATTTCGGTTTTATCTCCATAACGGAAATTTTTGGCGTTCCAATTGTTTAGAAAAAGACGGTATAAAAATTTGAAAAAGTATACAATAAAATAAAATATGAAAAATACAAACTTATAGATACATATAAATTACTTGTTTTCATCATTTACACTAATCTACAAAAGTAAAAACATAAATTATCATTAAATAACTACTTATGTTTGTAATCTCAATTCATAATAATGTAAATATCAAATATTAATTCAAGAACATTTAAACTTTATTCAACCAAGAATCACATACAAATTGAATTAGACAAAAAATCTAAAAAAACCAAAAAAATAAACTTGAATTCTTATTTTATTCATAATTAAGTTCAAAACCATAAAATATATAGGCACACCTGGACCAAATTAAATATAGAATTTAAAACATACTCCATGAACTACAAATAGGCCAAATTTGAGACAAAAATTCAATTTTTAGTCATTTGATCTCAGTGGTCAAACTTAAGGACACTAGTGAGTTTGACTACTAAGATCAAGTGGCTTTAAATTGAAATTTAAGTTCAAAATTTTTAGTTATATAATTAGATGGGCCATTCTGGCCGTTTCTCTAGAATTAGGCTCGTTCCGGTGGAAATATATCGGAACGAGCCAGAACGAAACTAGGTACGAGAAATGAACCCATTCTATTCTATTTTTTTAGCGAAGTCCGAAACAGAACAAAATTGAAAACTAAACCCTAAACAAACCTATTAAATGATCTACCCAAATTCAAACAAGGCAACTAAATGGTTTACCAAAACTCTAAAATGAACCCACTTAATGTTCTATATAAATTCAAATAGATTCACCAAAATACTCTACCCATATCAAAATAGGCCTACTGAAGGGTCCATCTAAATATAGATGAACTTAACAAATCTAAATAAATCTACTAAATACTTCATCTAATTCCAAGTCGACCCACCAAATTTACTCATAAAAGATCCAATTAAATCCATAAAACCCAATAATTGCCAACCAATATGAGAATGTCTCCAATCCCCTCATTCATTGGAATGTAAATCAAACATTTTAAAGGGAAAATGGTCAACACAGCTGCAAAGGTGATGATGTCATGGATGATGGATGATGGATGATGGCATTTAACTAAGTAATTGAATGGACCAAGTTGATGGATGATGGAATCCAATTTCATTAGACATGAACAAGGAGCTGTCATTTGATGGTGTTGTGGGCATGTTGAGGTCATCCTCTGCTGTCAACACAGCCAAGGAACATGGTGTGGATTTGCTCTCTGAGTGTGTGGTTTAAGGATCTTGAGTCTGCATGGGGTGGCTTTAGTTTGATCCAACAAGTCACCTACAAAGCCTTCATGCTTGTTGGAACTCCTAAATCAGAAGCCTCGCTTGATTGATAGTCTTCGTCGTCGAGCATCGCGGTCATTGTTGAAGATCGATCATCTATTATCATCATTGAAGTCTATTTTCATCTTATTTTAAATAAATTTTCTAAACATTAGCTTTTTCATTTAGCCCTTAGGTGGAGTGACTTAAGTCCTTTATATGTCCCTAAATATCTTCCTTCACAACCAATGTGGAACTCTTTTTCTACCCCAACAATCCCCCTTGAGTGAGGCTCTCCGACGGATAGAATGTCGTCGGTCATCTCATCTGACTAGAAGATCTCTTAAGTCCACATATGTTGAGACTGGATATCCATCTCAAAAGACTAGTCTATTAGGTGGAATGACCAAAACCCTTTATAAATCCTTAAATTTCTTCTTTTACAACCAATGTGGGACTCGTTCGCTACCCTAACAACTTTTTCCCATGCTACTCTCCAGTTAGGTCTAGAAATCTGAGCTAAAATTCTCCCAAGTTGACCAACCTCAACTTTGGTTTAAAAAAAGGGTTCCTCATTCAAAAATTGGGATGGGCTTTTGGCTGTTGTATGCACAGCTCGATCCAATTAAAATCCCTAATTTGGATCCAAGTCTGGAAAAGTCCAAAAGCCCGATTTGAATGCAAAATGTTCTTTTATAAGTATTATATTACTTGATAAAACTTTTTAATTTTGCACAAGATTCGATAATGGAACTCTAGGAAGGCCCGAGAGAAAACTCGAGCCCATATACACCTGAATTATCAATTGAGCTCAGGTGCAAACCAAAACATATAATTTACTCACTTCGGATTTGGAAAATCTGACAAAGTCCGGTCTAGACTCAAACTAGCGAAAATTCCTAAAGCCCGACCAAGTTGCAATGTCCACATCTAGTGATATGTCTACACTGTGTTTGCAACGTCGATTTTTGTATCTAGAAGTTCATCTCTGATTTTTTAGAGAGAGAACAAGAAATATATGTTCTCTTTATTTTTTCCTAGTTATTAATGTCTTTTTCTTTTATTTTTATTTTTTTTGTTTTGGTTGTGAATTGTGATGAATTATTTTTATTGTAAATTGAGAGAAAAGGTATAGAAAATAGGGCAGGGACGCAACGCAATATTTTGCTTGTGTTGGACTAGGTAATTTTCTATAAGTTTGTCAATTATTTATTAAAAAAAAGGACATTTTTTCTATTATTTGAGATGGGATTAATTTTTTTTTCTTTTCCTCTCTAAATTAGATGATTAATGTATAAGAAACATATTTGTGGTAAAAGATTGTCTTCTTTGTGCGTACTTATTTTAAAGTAAAAAAGAGTATGCAATCTGATAAAATCTCGAAAAAGTTGAAAAATATAATAAGTCATAGTAAATAAAAGAAGTTCTTTACAGAGACAATATAATTGTTGATGACAATTAAAATTATAAATTTAATATTCAATAATGATCTAATTTGTAATCGTTGAGCATTCAATCCACTGATGAATGATACTAAATATGATGGAATTGGTACCATTGAATGTCAAAATACAACAATTGATGTAACGCCCCGACCCAAAAGTAGGCCCAGAACGTCACTGTTTTTTTTTTTTTTTTAAACTAAACTCAAGAATTCTAACTGGGTTGGATCAACAGTTAGGCCTAAATATCACACATTATCTCAACATGTGGATTCAAACACATACCATAAGCCTTCCTGAAAGAAACACAAACACATAATTCCATGAATGAATTATTATTACATCACAACCAAAGTAGCTACGAAACACATAGTGATTTAATACATAACATCAATACAACCTAAGTACCACACATGGATCTTTACAAAAACAAATGGTTAAAGGAACCAAAAGACAAAGATAACAGAATTCCCCTCAGTGGGAATCCTAAGACAATGCAACAGCTTATCTATCCTAAGCTTCATACGGAGGGTTCTCCTCCTCGGGCACATCTTCTGAAATGTGAGTGGTGTAAGCTAAGTAGTCCAGTGAAGGAAATATAACAATGCAGTCTAATTAAACATTAGGTTAGTTAAATAATCAACATTTACAATATGATATCTCATGCTTGACAATATATTCTCAACATTATTCCATTATTGTTGTCATCCATCGTAATAACTACATACTACGCTGAAATCATTATATTAAGTCCCGACACGGTCAAAATACATCCTTACAAGTACATCTCCGGCCTTCACATGGCCGATACTGACACTCCCCAAGTCAGCAACTGTCGACACTCCTGGTCCAATAGACGTAAACAATCTCACACACATTACCGATATTGGTTCAATAGTCAAGGGCACGTGGAAGCAGTATTTAAATACATATGATCAACATCATAAACATTTACAATCATCATAAGCACTTCTTACAAGAGTGCATCATGTCCGGGCACATGGGTGGGTTCATCAAAACTTGAAAGCACTCATTGCTCAAGATCCATCTCATTAACCTAATTACACATACTGCAAAGTTAAGTCCCCTCACTGAAATTGTGTGGTATCATGGTCTTTGTCAATAAGTAAACAAGTGTGCAAACAATAATTAGTCAACATACATAGCACGCAAAGGAATACATACAAGTAGTATTTCAAAACCATACTGTTTTTCCAAGAATCTCCAGGGTAAGTGGAACTGAATCTCCTACTTGGTTTTTATACCATTTTAAATTACAATAATCTACAATAATAATAATAATAAGGTGCTCAGACCAAATCTCATATTGTCTTCTGGGCATGACCAGATTGACGTATTGAGTTAGGTCTAGAAATATAAGGGCTCAAGCCACTTCTCGTATTGTCTTCTATATATGACCAGATTGACGTATTATGTTAGGCCTAGAGGTCACTCAGTGCCTGACAGATATAGTGTCGGCCTGGAAGTGAAGTTACTCAGTGCCCGACAAATAGAGTCGGTTTGGAAGTGAATACAATAGTAATACACTATAGTAATAAGAGAAGAACGGATTAGTACAATTTTTAAATTATCAAATGAGTATAAACACCACATGAAAACCTAGGATCTAACACATGCATCATCAATCAACTAAGACTTAACATTCAAAAACTGGATTCCTCGGAACATGTCTCAGAATTAGGTATTGTAGCTTCAGATCATCCGAACCATGGTCTAAACTAGTCCACAGACTTCAGAACATGGATCTGTCCTCGGACCGTCCGAAGGTCAGGTCTCGGACGGTCCGAAGATCCTTCCGAACCGAAAAACAGAAAACAGGCTTCGATAGGTCTCGGTGTGTCTCGGAACATGCCGAGAGAAGCTCGGATCTTCCGAACCTCCCGGTCCTTCTGAAGATAATTCGGAACATCCGGAGCAGAGACGGGAGAACAGCTACCCTCGGACGCTTCGGGACTTCGAACCGAAGCTCGAAACGTCTGAAGGGTCACTCTCGGTCCATCTGAAGGGGATCACCCTCGAACAGTTCGAAGCACAACTGTAGGACCGTCCGAGAGTCATCTTCCTCCTCTGTCTGCAACAACAGACAGTAACTGGCTGCAGCACATGAAATACGAATCCAGAAATAGTGGGTTTTCTAGATTCGATTTTCACATCCAACCGGTCAGATGGACTCCTCAGTGAGCCCTCTTACCTTAGGGAATGAAGTAAGACTTTAACAATAATTAACACATCCGATTTTAACATCAAAACCAAGTTGACACAAGAAATCCATGGTTTTTCCTTAAACTTGAAATCGGTTTTAAACTCAGTTAAATTTACTTCTACTTGATTCTAAACCAGTTAAAATTTGAAAAGTAACACAGTGGTTACCTTCACTTCAGTTCCTGGGTTGAAAATCTCGACTTTGAAAAATCTTCCTTTTAAGCTTACGGTCAACCAAAATTTGAAAACAGAGGCAAAGGGAGAGGTGATCGGCCTGGTTTGGTTTCACAGAGGGATTGAGATGGAAATTATTTGGGGTGAAACCAGCTGAGAGGAGGGGTAATTTATATAAAAGGCTGGGCAATCGGTGTTGGCCGACTGGCGCTGCATGCAGCGGCTGCCGACGTCCGTCACAGTAACGGCTATAGTAAAAATTATTGTTTTACAAATAAGTCCCTCCGGCTAAGTTTTGGTTTTTGCAAAAAAGTCCAATTTCGACTAAATTTAATTTTTAACTAAAAACAATACTTTTAAAGCTTAATAAATTTAATCCAACTTAACAAAAATGTTGGGTTTTAAAAACTCTAATCACCATTAAAATTTGGAGATTTAAAACTCATTAAAAACTATAGATCTAAACAAAATCCATAATGTGACACTATTTACTTAATTTAACTTATGTCAAATAAAATAAATTAAAGTCCTCATTTTCAAGGTTTGAAAGAATAAACTAAACCGAAATAAAATGGTCTAAAATAAAATACTTGTTTCAAAGATTTTCTCATTTCTAAAATCATTTAAAAATATTTATTTCACCCTTTCGGGGTCTTGACGGGCTGTTTTAAATACAATTTTCTGAAAATAAAATAATTCTGAAATCAGAAATAAAAATCATTGATTAAGGAAAATAATATCATCCAATAATAATCACATAATGACATAAATAATAAAATAATATCAAGAATGGTAAATTACCATTTTGCCCTACCAACTGGACGATCTGTATCACCGAGCTTTCGAACTCAGATTGGGCCACACCTGGGCTTTTCGTAAAGCCCTAACTGTAATATTCGAGATTAACCAGTCTAAGAAGGATTTATTTAACTAATTACACCTAATTTGAGTTAGGGTATTACAATTGATGGATCTAAAGAATACATTATTATCCCTTGTTATAGAAAACACTAGTATCCTTATATTAGATCCTCTACTGCTATTTCATCTGGATCAATTCATAGGTACATTGATCATTTCAATAGTGTAAAAAGTTATGAACTTCGAGGGATTAGTCTGACGGCCAATAATCTATCTAAGGAACTAAGGGTCTTGCGTTTTATTCACGCTCAATCCTAAGAGGCCACTCCACGTAACTTTATTCGATGTGTGCAAATTGAAAGGTTTTTATATATCCGGAGAACTAGTCGAGTGAGACACCTTGACACCTTTTATCGTAAAAATAGTGTAGAAGGTTATGAAAGAAGCATGGATACCTTTTGTCGTAAAAAATAGTGTAGAAATTTATGAAATTTTTTATTCTGTATATGTGACTGAAATGAATTGGTAAAAGTACAGCTACATAGGATCCAAATTCCTCAATAAATAGTATCATTTATTCCATTGGATGTAAAAGGAAGAAGAAATTTGGAGAGACAATAATGCAAAAGTATGAATTTCAGATATTTATAAAAGTGAGCATGAGAAAAAGTTTCATACTCTGTTGAAACACTTCATAAATTTACACAAACTATTCTTCCTAGTACGGTAAAGGGTAGATGTTTGGATGCCCGATGACCCACGCCTTCTTTCTTTCTAAAAGAAGGGGGAACAAAAGCGGACAGCCATCGTCATATCATCTTCTTCATGTTCCCGTTGCCCAACGGCTTCAAGCGCGCTGATCCAATTCAAAAATATGATATTTGAAAAGTGAAAGTCCTTCCCCTCTCCACTTTCTCTTCTTTTTACTTTTTACACAGGATTTATGGAATAAAACCAAGCCAAACTACTGTCCTCTTCCTCCATTCCTTGTCGTCTCTCTCTCTCTGTTTCATTTTTTCAAGCAAAACTTGAATTTCAATGGGCACCTGCATTAGCAGATGTGTCTCTTCTACAGAAGAATTCAATCCCATTCAAGACAAGGTTGTAATATCCCAACTTCCTCTCCCTTCTCTTCCTACCATTCCTCTTTCCAAGGATCTCTCTAAGAATTCCCTTTCTCCCCCTTTCTCTTCTCCTTCCTCCCCCACACCTACTTTCTCTACTGCTAGTAGTACCATTACTACTACTACTACCACTACCACTCGAACTGCTACCAGCAGCAGCAGTTTTACTTCCTCTTCTTCTTCTACTTCTTCTTCGGCTATATCGAGGGACAGAGCATTTTCAAATGAATTCTTGCGGTCTTGCATCAAGGAAAATCCACAAATAATTCAAGTCCATCAAGCTAAATTGAGCTCCACAAAGAAGGTACCCATTAAACATCCAATCTCTACTGGTCAATCCCGAAGGTTTAGAGGCAATGTGGAGCCACCAAAACAATCTATACCTAAATGCACCCAAATCCAACCGCCCAAGAAAGCCCACGAGAGCTCGCCATCTCCAGTGAGACAGAGGAGCTTTAGAAAAGAAGTTGAAAGGGACAAGCAAGTCTCTCTTCCGAAGCGAAATTCGGGTTCACAGTCTCCACTTCGAAGATTCAATGCGGGTATCCGTAGTCCAAAAGTGTTGAGTAATCCACAAGATGTAGCTCCCAAGCGCCAAGTTTCTTGCCGTGGTCTTTCGCCTTCTCCTAGTCAAAGATTCAATGGAGTCACCGGTCGGGATCTTTCGAGGAACCTGCAAGGTCGGGGTGTTTCTCCATCTCCTAGCCGAAGATTTGATAGAAATGATGGTCAAATTCCTTTGGTAAATCCTCAAGAGGAGAAATGCAAGAGAGGAGGAACCACTTGTAGGGGTCTTTCTCCTTCTCCGGGTCGAAAAATCAGCGTCAACCCTCATCGGAGTGTTTCGAGGAATCCACCCAAGGAGCAGCAATTCAGGCGTGGTGTAGGATTTACAGGCAATGCGTCTCCTCTTGTAGCTGCAGGGAAGAACCTCCCAAAAATGAATTCTTGTTTAAAGATCCATCCCAATCCTCAAGTTGATCAAAATTTTGTGGGGGGAATAATCTCTTACCATGATGATTCACATTCTCTTTCGATGGAAGACATTGATAATCCGCTCATCTCTTTAGATTGTTTTATCTTTCTTTGAAGGGGTTCTTTCATTGTTGTGTCTGTACAAGTATTGGTGGATTGAAATTGTATAGAAAAAAAGGGTCTTTGCTTGGTTAATTGCTTGTTCAAATAACAGTAGATGAGGGTATGTTTGCTAATCCTTGAATTCAGGGTTGATTTCTTATCAAAATAACAACAGACTGGAGATAAATGAAAAGGTTTTTTTTGCTTGTACTGAAATTTATTTTTATCTCTGCTCATTACTTATTACATTTTCTTTTTGAATGATATGGGTGTTCTAATCTCATTTTGGAATTAAGACTAATGTTACGGGCACATTTAAACTTCTTAATCCACACACCAATTAAGTCTAAAAAAGTGATCCGTTTATATTAAAAGACTAGTTTGATAGGTGGAGTGACCCAATTTCCTATAAATCCTTAGATTTCTTCTCTCACAAGTGACATGGGATCCTCGTTCGCCATCCAACAATTCTCATCGAACGAAGCTCTCTGACAGATAGAACATTGCCAATCATCCTATTCGACTATGGAATCTCTAAGTCCACGTGCTATAGCTTAAAAATCTGATTCTAATATCACTGTTTAAATTGAATTTTCAATCCAAAAAATTAGCCCCATATATATTCTCTACTTTTCCTCCCTCTCATCAATGCAGGACTCATTTTTAACCGATTTAACACAAACATAAAACTCAAACACCTCAGTTCATGAGGCGAACTTTTGACAGCAAGGACAATCCTTTCGCATTAACACATTTTTTAATAGAATATGATAAGATTTTAAAGTAAACACTGTCCCATCTGACATTCTAATGGGTTCAAGCAGCCAGGTAAAGCCCGACATGGAATGATTCCACATTGTACAGTTTGCTTCGCTACACCATTTAAAATAGAAAAAATCCAAATCAGACTTGTTGGTAAGATTTGGTATCTTTTTAATGAGTTTTAATTCTATATGGTTGAATGTATTTTATTATAAATTTTAAAAGTTAACATTTTATATTTACTGAAAAATGAAAGGCTACAAGATTAAATGAATAAGATAATCATTTGATTATGCAACGCAACGTACTCTTATCATCACCTATCCAACGAACTATAAGTCATATTTGATTCTCACTCAGAAAGTCTCCTTAATCTCACTCTTTCAAATAAGAAAACTCTAAATCTGTAAGTTCTAGTGATTATATTTTTAATTCTAATAACATACGTTATTCATTTGTTTTAAAAACTCAATAATTGATAGAGAGCTCCACTTCATCTATCTATTTTACTTAGTTTAAATCGAGTAGTTATAATGACACTATTTCTTTTAAAATCTCATCAATAAATATTTCTTTGATTTTTTAGCACCCTTAATCATTTTATTTAAAATAAGTCATAAACGTTTCATGAGGAAATTTTTTCTTTAATTTAATTTGGAGTTTGGTCCACTAAAAGCCATAGCATTTTTTTTTTATTTTTTTATTTTTCCATGAAAGCCTTACAATTAAAAAAAAAAAAAAAGAGTTCCTCTTTTAAGAGTACAAAGGTTTTTTTAATATGTTGTGTTAGTGATGGACTCAGCTTTTGCCAAACAGATAAAAAAGTTTGCATGTAGTTCAAAAATTAGTCGAATACTCTAAAAAGTCGGAACACCTTGTCATAAAAAAGAATAAAGACCCAAAAGATTTTGATCCACGACTTCACATAGGCTAAACCAGCATAAATGAGTTCTTCCCAACTTCCCATCATAAGATCGAAAATTTTGCACAAACCTTGGAAGCTTCAAAGAACAGCCTAACAAATAATAGGACTTTTTTTTTTTTTCTGAGCGGTCATAAAAGAATTTCATTAGAAGAGAGGAGAAATATAAAGACAAGGAAAAGGTCTAAAAGGGATAGACCCAAAGAAAACATAAAGGAGAAACAAAATACAAGCAAGGTAAAAATACATAAAGTCACTATAATAAAAAAACGCCAGTCCAAAGGTTATCAACTCCTAATTTCGCGAAGTAGTCCGCAACTCCATTGGCCGATCTTCCAACATTAGAAAAAGAAACTCCCATTCCTTTAGCCAAGTCTCTCACTTCCCTTACCACACTTGTCAATCTCCAAGGTGGGCGCCGTAAACCCGATGCCCATTTGAAAGCATTTGCCGAATCCCCTTCAATAACCAAATGACCTTGACCTAAACCCTTCCAAATGATTAGAGCTCTCCTAATGCTAAGAATTTCTGCTTCATTAGAATCTTTCAAACCCACCGACTCATTGAACATTAAGGAAGATTCTCCTTTGAAATTTCTAAGCACACCTCCTATTCCTGCTAGACCCGGTTTACCCCTGGAGGATCCGTCAACATTGAACTTCCACGTTCCCGACTGGGGAGGCTCCCATTTATCCTGTTTCCTAACTTTCCGATTTTGACCCCTCATGCAACCCTCCCAAGACAATAAAAGATCATTAATTTTAAGCCCTTTGAAAATTGGATCTGCTAACAACCAAGAAAACCAACTCCATTTGGCTCTATAAAAAATGTCGGAATCAGTGGACGAAATACCTTCGAAAAGTCTAGAATTCCTTTCCTTCCATAAGGACCAAACGATCACTGCTGGTATGGATTTCCAAGCACATTTCAATCTCGGATTCAACCATAAAATATTCCAGGCTCCTAACAACTGGGATAAGGAATTTGAAAAGACCCAAGGAATCCCCAAGAACTTAACGAAATTCAACCAAAGCCCCTTGGCTACCTCACAATTCACGAACAAGTGATTGACATCTTCTAAGGCTGATTCACACAAAACACAACTTAGAACACCATCACCCCTAAGTAGGCCTCTTCTATTCAATTCTACCTTAGTTAGAATCTTCTCCTTAAGAGTACACCATAGAAAAATCTGTACCCTTGGTGGTATTGTACTCTCCCAGATATATTTCGAGATCTTCTCATCATTAAGTAAATGACTTTGAGCCTAATGAATCAGGGCCTTCACTGACAACATGCCAGAGGAATCGCCTGACCAAATCATTTCGTCATCGTCCGAAGGTAAGAAAGGAATTTCTCCCAAAAGTGTTAGGAGTCTGGATCGACTCTCCTCTTCAAAAGATCTTAGGCTTCTACGAAATTCCAATTGCCACACAGCCACCCCATTGTTCCAACTAACGAAATCTTGTACCAAAGCATTTGCATTCCTCGATATTCTAAAAAGTCTTGGGAAACATTCTTTTAAAGGCCTCTCTCCTATCCATAAATCTTTCCAAAACAAAGTGTTATTACCTTTTCCAACCAAAAATCTAATATTTTGTCTAAAAAGATTGCCAACCGCTCCTTCACCCGATCCCAACCTCCACCAAGCTCTGACTACCGAGGAACATAGACTTTCTGTTTGATCACTAAGAAACCAGCCACCAACACCTTCAACCCCATATCTAGCTGATACGACCTTAACCCAAAGAGCATCCTTCTCCCTACCAAACCTCCAAGCCCATTTACAAAGCAAAGCCTGATTCTTAAGCTTAATAGGCACAAGGCCCAAACCCCCTTTGATTTTGGGTTTCACAACCTCCAACCAAGCCACTAAGTGAATTTTCTTTTGCGACTCCTTATTCCCCCACAAGAACTTCCGAAATAACTGCTCAAATTTTGTTTCAACCCCCTTAGGAAGTAGGAACAAAGATAGATAATAGGTTGGCAGATTAAGAAGAACTGCTTTGATTAAGGTAACCCTCCCTCCTAAAGATAAGAACTTCCTGCCCCAGCTTGACAATCTTTTTTCCACTCTTTCAATAACTGGGTTCCAAAACCTCTTAAGCCTGGGATTTCCTCCTATCAGTAAGCCAAGATAATTGAAAGGCAACTTTCCAATACCACAACCAATGTTTTGTGCAAGTTCCTTAAGACAATCCTCTTCCAAATGTTTTGTGCAACTTTCCAATACCACAACCAATGTTTTGTGTAAGTTCCTTAAGACAATCCTCTTCCAAATAATAGGACTTTACCCACTTGGACGTAGCTCAACTGGTTGCTTTTTGTCTTAGGAAGAGGAAGGCTGCGGGTTCGAGTCCCCATGGCCTAACTTTGGTGTGCCTTAAAGGTAGTGGGCTCATCCCTTAAGGTTTTAGTAAGACTATGTCTGATTTTTCCACACGTTAATCCAAAAAATTAATAGGACTTGACAAGGGAAAGCCCTCATGAGTATTCCCTAAAATATTGATCAAATCGACTCATATTTTATCATAATTGGATATTTATAATTTTTTATAATTTAAATTTCAACTTCAATTAAAACATAAATCTCTCTAATAATTAGAGTGTTATTTATAATTTTTCTTCTTAAAAAAAATGAAAATCATAGAAAACGAGACCTGTCTGTCCCTATTCTTCCATAACATAAGGGCTCTTTACTAAGAACATAAGTGTGAAAGTGACAAAAGTCTCAAATCAGTTAATTTGAAAAACCAATGACTCCATATAATACTTGAGGTACCCTCCTCTCAACCGTCAACTTTTGAGAGTGAGTGGTTTTTTAACAATAAGAAATCAGACATTTTTTTTCTAAGAAATCCGTTTCTCATAAGGGGATAAGAATCTTAGTGAGTAACACAAGAAGGTTTTCCCCCGCTCGGTAAAATAATATTTCATTTATTTTTCAAAAATAAAAAAATTAACATAAATAATAAGAAATTTAGATTATCACGACTCACACACAAGATCAAATTTTACAGAACACGTTGGATAATATAAAAAGAGCTTAAATATTTTTTTTTTACATAATTTCTTTTTAAAAAAATGACAGACGACAAGGTACCGACTACAATGCAACTACAGTGCAATAGAAGACTAGACAACCCTCGTTGACGTAAACAACTAAACATACTTTTCAAATTCTATCCAACACTTTGGAGGAAATAGTGTAGGGGACGAACAGACTTGGTAGTCAATTTTTTTTAAAGTCCTGTTGAAATAAAAAGTCCTTTTGATTATTAAATAGCAAAGAAAATGACATATTGGTTGAGTTAACTGATACCTTAAGATCAAAATAAAATTGTTAAATAATCATATAAAATTATAATAAAAAGCAGATCAACAACCAACGAAATTGCAGACTTTTAAACGAAATTGGATGTTAATGCTACCTTCAACGGCGTCTTTCACCTTTGATTTTCTAGTGGAGATTTGGTTTTTATGTATATTTAATTCTTACGGGTCTAAAATCTAAATCTCTTTCGACTGAAATCCTGTACTCGTAATTTTCTATTATTATCTTAATATATTTGTCTTATCTTTAAAAAAACAAGATAAATTTTTCAATAAAATAAAGATCTTACGTTAATTTTTGTTGGTAAGAAGATTTTCATTCATTTTTATTGTAAGAAAATCTGTATAATATAGTTCCATTAGTTGCCTCTTACTTCAAGATATGAAAGGTTATGGGTTCTTAACTCTTATAACATAATTTTAATATGCGTGAGAGATAGTAAACTCACATAGTAAAGAATTTAAGTTAAGTTTCGAACAATTTCTTAGGCATAAATTTAAAAAAAAAATAACTCCCATGATACAATGAATGCTGCATAGTTAATTTTGACCCTGAGACCAAAGACTCCAAGAGACCAAACCAACGTAAAGGACGGGAACGACTTGAGTACACGAAAGCTTCACTTATGATTTCACGTGGGTGAGATGGTGGACCACTCAAATTGAATGAGTCTTTTTATATATATATTTTTTTTCTTTTCTAACTCCATCTCTAAAGTGATCTTCAAATATTATCTTGGACTAAGTATTTCTTATGAAATACTCCTTCTATTTTATTTTAGTTGTCTCTTTTGAACATTTGTATTTTTCAACGAAGTCTTTATATAAAGCTATCACTCGATGTGATCTCATCTATTTTCAACGCATGTTATGTTACTCAAATATGAATATGACAACTATTTTGGAACAATCTTAAAATTTATATAAGACAATTAAATTGGGACAGATGGAGTATATAAAAAATGATATTGATTATATAAAATTTAAAATTCATCTGATCATACTGACTTTGTGATTTTAGACTTTGAAAATTTAATTGTTATAAAATTATTAATTTTTATTGACCATCTCACACAGTTATGATGATTGAATTAAAAAAAAAATTCTTTAAATTATATCATTTATGACGTATCTTATGCATCTCATCCAATTACATAAATATGTAATCTCTTATTTAAAATAATTACCGTCTAAAGAAGTGGAAGGTTACGGCCTCGAACCTCCATCGCCTAACCTTGGTTTGCTCTAGGGGTAGTGGGATCACCTGTAAAGAGTTTACACTGCTTATCCCACAATTTCCCGCACATAAATTAAAAAGAAAAAAAAAGAAAAGTATCTTTCCGCCCGTCTATCCTTTTTAAGTCTTCAGCCAATTTCACTTACACTCCATTTATTCACTTACCTTGTAAGTAATAGACTTTCTGAAGATCTTGTTCAGTTTTAAATTCCAATCAAAATCTAAAATATTAGTCAATTTTTTTATCGAATATTGATAGAAATATCTAATTCTCAATTTTTTATTGAAAATTGGAAATTTTAAATATTAATTATTATTTTTATCTCCAAATAGACTGAAATTTATAACTGAAGTTATTTTACTACAATAATGCATCAAATTTTGTCCACGGTACATTAATTTCTATAAGTGAATTGAGATGATTTTGTTTAGTCTTTAGATTCAATTAATTTTTTTTTTCAATAGAACTATCACACTTGATAATGTTGATTAAATATTTAGAAAAATTAATGGCCAATAGCATTGATTCTTCAAATTCACCTAATCGAGCCTATCGGCTCCTTGACACGAGTGACGACTGTAGTTATTTTTTATGATTGATGAGTGACGAGTGACAACCTACTACAATTTATTTATTTATTTTTTTGGAAAAAGATTGGTAAAAGATGATTATTTTATAATTAAACAGAATGATGACTAATTATTCACTGAAATTAATTTATGAAAAATGAAGTACAATTTTTAAAGATTACATTTACAGTTTTACCATCCCTCACACCTACTATCATTCCTCCAATTGAATGTATACTGCTATCTTTCCTTCAATTGAATGCATATAATTTTTAAATATCAAATATTATCAACTTATTTATAGGGTATTTTACCTCTATAAATACCTGCAAAAAGGTTTTTAGACGTGAGATTAGAAGGATAAAATTTAAACTTTTATTTTTATCATTTGTTATCAAACAGAGGAAAATAAGGGATTACGCTCGTTTTCACAGGTAATAGAAGATAATAAGGGATACTCTTCTTTTACCCTCATTTGATAAGTAAAGGATAACACTAAAAAATTTAAATTTTACCTCTTTAATTTCTTATTTAATTTAATTTTTTTTGCAGCAAAAGATATTTATAAGATAAAAATAACTATGTTAAAAAATAACCTTTACAAATTTATCCCTCGTCCAAATGCAGTTCGTTAATAAAAAGATAAATTTATCCCTCGTCCAAATGCAGTTCGTTAATAAAAAGATAACGATCTGATAAGTGATAATCTCTTGTCTCAGAAAGTGAGAGTGCCACGTTCAAGCCTCCATAATTTTATTTGGTGAACGGTAAGGGCAGTCATTATGACCCGTGAAAATTTTAACCTCGGTTTCCAAATTAAAAAAAAATATTACCGATCTATTTATTAATTCCATCTTCCAGAATAAGGAGGGCAGTTCTCTTCTTTACGTGGTCGTAGAGACGAGGTTACCAAAAAGCCAAGCAAGAGTATACTAATATTTATTACGTTTCATGTATGACGTTACTTACCATCGTCAATTTTGAACCATATGTCGGCCCTAAATTTTGAATTGAACTAAGATCCCTGCCGTTAAATATGAAGTAACTCACTTTGACTTTATTTTTCTGCTGTCAGATCTTTTTCTCGATTTTAGATCAGTTGATCAAGAAAGTTTCTGATGGCAGAACCCATCATATCCCTTTTATTTTTTGATGGTCTATCCATCTCTACCATCGAATCTCTGATCTCACTTGCGTGGGACCCTCCTCTCACCAATTTCTTCTACTGCTGTTTGGGACAATCGAAACTCAATTTTGTAGGTTTTTTTCTTAGATCTAAGTAGGTCTTGCACTTCTGAAAGTAAGATTGACACCATCAGAATTGCCCCTGACCCACCTCTCTACGCCTAAAGAAGACTTTGGGTTTCGGTCAACAGTGGGGCGCTTTGACCGATTCTTTTTCCCTCTCTGCAAGCTGTTTGGTGGATCACATCCTCTGAATGATTTTTTCGTTCTGGATGTGGCGTTTTTAATTGAAACGGTAAAAATGTAATTTTCATTAACTTTTTGGAAACGAAAATTTTTCGAGTGTTTATATGGCTCCCATTCCAAAATATATATAGGACAACTATTTTGAAACAGATGAGTATATTATAACTTGTAAGTGTATTAATAACTCAGTTTAATCATACTAAAACAAGGGAGCACTTATACACACCCGGATTGTCACGCCCCGACCCTCCGGGCCCACTGACGTGAGATTTTTTTTTTTTTTTTTCTAATACAATATTGAGCCTTTGCGGAAATCCTCTTATAGACTTTAACATCTCTTATGAATAAGTTTGGATCTAACATTTGGCAGCCTCGGACCCACCCATATCTAGCCGGTAAAAATCCCAGGCAGATGGAGGGGCCACCATGGGCCCGCTTAAAACCCAAAACCTCGACAGATTTCACCTCGACGCATAATATGTGGATACACTACTAACCAACATGTAATCTATAACTTAACCTCTTAGGGAATCCAAAATAGAAAATGTCACACATGATCTACCTAACATTTATGATCAATTGATCCCATCAACATCAGAATTGCACATCAGAAACGAAGTAGACTTTATTACATCCTACAGTGTTTCAAACGAACATTATAAAGGGTTTATTACATTGCATGTTCATACGTACAATATCTACTAACTTAAACATAAAATCCCAACATTTGGGTAGATAGCTAAAGGGACTCCACCCTAAACTACAGCTGATGATCCTCCTGTCCTTCGTCCTCCGGGTTTCCTGTTTCGTAAGGAGTGTGAGTTTTACAAACTCAATGAAGAGAAAACAACAGCAAGTTCTAGATAACAAGGCATATTATCAACATAATAGACATGTTATCAAACAACAGTTTATACACTCAGAAATCATGTAGAATAATGTTAACACATTTATCTACCATGAAATGTCCTTCATTTCTCAAAAAGATACCCCCGCCAAACGACGTCTACGGTTCTCCCCTAACCGCGAGTAATACGTTTCCTACACCGCCGGCAAATTCATGCTCAGTGCTTCACACAGCCCGTATTTTAAATACACCTCGTACCAGTGCCCTCCACGAGCTAGGTACTTCATACATTGGTGTGAGGTAATTTGATATGCACAGTACATCAACCAATATGCACATCAATACATGGATTTAAACATAATTATCAACCCACATAATATCTCTCATACATATGATCATAATAACCTCACTCAGTTAACATAAATTCCTAAGCCCTCCCGCATGGAATTATAATACAAATATCAGCAATAAGTACATAATATGCTGAAAAACTAAACACAGATTAAAAGCCCACCAACGGGTTACATTATAACACAAATAAGTGTTACCGTTATCTCCAATCGAGTATGCCTACCCTATACTCATCATTTATACACAGAATGCATATTCCCATCGGAATCACTGTTGGATACCTGATCTATCATCAGATCACCCATATCACAATACCAAGTAGTCTCTAGGAATAAGTGGGTTCCGTACTCCGTTTTATGATGAGTAGATCTCGACATCCCGAAACACTCTCAAGTTCACGTTTCATATGTTGAAACTTATAATCACCTCCTTACGTGTGAACAGTGTCGGTATCGCATTCTAATCCTATTACATCATTTCCATCAATAAAGATGACCACGGATATCCACTTATTGCCGTAAGGCTAATGGTGAAAGAAACATTTGTATTGAATGCAAAATGAGATGCATTTTAGTAAACACATAGTGTGGTTGAATCTCCTCACCTTCGGTCGGCGAGTGTTTTTCAGTAATCTGTTTAAAATGAAAAACGGCGTAAATACAACGTATAATAACACTATATAGCCATAATTTATACTCCTAAGCATTTGGAATATCATGACAACACGTTTTAGAGAGTTTTCTTGAAATTTTGTAAAAAATACGATTTTGCCCCTGAGCGAAATACGGGCTAAAAATAAACCTCCAAGTGGACTAAAACAAGTATTTCTAAGCTAAAATAACATAAATTTCATTTTTGAATTTTTTTCAAAAATTACGTTTTTGCCCCCTAAAAATATCCAAAATTACCAAAATGCCCCTGGATACTATTCATCCGAAAATACTGTTCACCGAAAATTACTGTTCACGGACACTGTTCATCCGTAAAAAATACTGTTCACGGAAAATACTATTCACAAGCACTATTCATCCGTGAAAAATACTGTTCACGAAAATACTATTCACGGGCACTGTTCATCCGTAAAAATACTGTTCACGGAAAATACTATTCACAAGCACTATTCATCCGTGAAAAATACTGTTCACAAAAATTACTGTTCATGAATACTATTCACCCGTAAATACTGTTCACCGAAAAATACTGTTCACGGGGGCACTGTTCATCCGTAAATTTCCAAATTACCAAAATGCCCTTTTGGGCCTGCACAGTGCGCCGCAAATCACTATTCACGGACAGTTTTCTTCGCTGATTTTTATAGAGAAAACTGTAAATCATTTTCTGATGAAATTAAATATCTAGCTTCCTCTTAATGAGGTCTACAAACTAAAAATATTAACTTAAAATAAACACTTACAGAAATCTTCTGAAGAATTTAAGACAACCACTTGAGGAATAGTGAACGTCTGGCAACAGAGAGGAAAAAATGGAAAATCTGATAAAACTTCGTAAATTTGTGATTTTAACTTAAACTCACTGCACCTATTTATAGTGTTTTGAAAAACACTATTGAAAACAGCTGGATGATCCCTGACCGTTTGTTGTGTCGGCAAATGGTTAAAAAAAATATTATCTCTTAAGACTGTCGGTAGAAAGAGAAAGATAAGATGAAAAAATCTTATCTCAGGTGACAGTAAAAATTACTGTTACCTTACCCTTTTTCTGTTCGTCTATATTAGACCTTAACTCGTAAAAATCCGACACCGCAGGTGTGTTAAGAACACAGGGTTTACCTACGGTGGAACGTTCACTTTTGGTTTTGACACCAAAAATAGGGTATTTTTCACAAAGTCAATATTTTAATAAAATAGACGGCTTATAATCACCGTGATTTTGACACTTCGAAACTAGTGTTAAAAATACCCTTTTCGACATTTTTCATATGTCAAAGAGTTTGATAAAATACAGATCGAATGTGATCTGAGTTTGCTAATTTTCGGAATACGGGGTATATTAAAAATCGGGGTTTTTAGATAAGAGCATATGTAAAATACACGTTTCGAGGAATACTCGTGAAATTCCGAAAATACCACTGAGTAGCGTACTCAAAAGCTTAATATGTGTGTGAATTTCAAGGTCTGAATATATCAGAAGAGTGGTCTTTCACACTCAAGGAGTTTATAAAATATTATTCATGATTTTATATGTAAAACAAAAGACATTTAAGTAATGTCTAAAATGCCCTCCGAACTTCGTCGGGCTAAATCACTAAGCAAATGACCTCTGATCGGGTCACATACTTCTTTTTCGGGAAGCTCTTTCTGTACTCTATCATATTAACTGGTCACAAAGCCGAGTTAATAATTCTAAAAATTTGTTATTTCTAATTTAAAGGGTCGGGTTATTACACGGATTTTCTACCTCTACACACCCGAAATCAAATTTTCGGGTGAAATTACAATTTTACCCCCGCGTTTTCATTCATTCGAATGAATGCCCAGTTCATTTTGGCATTCATTTAAATGAATCATCAAGTGTATTTTCAATTCATTCGAATGAATGGGCTGAACAGTAACACAGAATACTGCTCAGCCCCATTCATTCGAATGAATGGGCCTCATTCATTCAAATGACCCATTTATTCGAATGAATGGGTCATTCGAATGAATGGCTCATTCATTCGAGTTCCGTTCATTCCGTCATTTCGAATGATTCGAATGAACTTTCAGTTCAGTACATAATATTTTTTTTAAAAAAATTTTAACTTATTTTTTAAGCATTGTGTATTTCTAAAATCTTTCAAATTGAATATCAAGACTAATAACGATAATCTGATAAAAATACTTTAAGACTTTAAGGTCTTTTGACACTCTTAAATATTTAAAATACAGTGTTTTACAAATAAGGGTATCTCTAGGGTGTGCCAAAAATACATTTAGGAGTGTCAAAAGACCTTTAAGTCTTAAAGTATTTTTATCAGGTTATCGTAATTAGTCCGGATATTCAATTTGAGAAATTTTGGAAATACACAATGCTTAAAAAATAATGTGCATAGTGTATTAAATAATAAAATCTCCTTTAAAACTTTAAAGTTATTTTTTATGCACTGTGTATTTCCAAAATTTCTCAAATTGAATATCCGGACTAATTACGATAACCTAATAAAAATACTTTAAGACTTGAAGGTCTTTTGACACTCCTAAATATATTTTTGGCACACCTTAGGGATACCTTTATTTGTAAAATACTGTGTTTTAAATATTTAAGAGTATCAAAAGACCTTAAAGTGTTAAAGTATTTTTATCAGATTATCGTAATTAGTCTGGATATTCAATTTGAAAAATTTTAAAAATACACAATACTTAAAAAATAAGTTTAAATTTTTTTTAAAAAACTATTATGTACTGAACTGAAGGTTCATTCAAATCATTCGAATGAATGCCAAAATGAACTGGGCATTCATTCGAATGAATGAAAATGTGGGGGTAAAATTGTAATTTCATTCAAAAATTTGATTTCACGTGTCCAGAGGCAGAAAATCTGAGTGTGAGTAAGTGCTCTCTAAAACAAAGTTAGTCCTAATTTGGCCTTATCAAGATCCAGTCGAGTTAAGTTGATGAGTTAATTTAGACTTCGATTCAATGAATTCAAGTTACTTAATTTGACCGTATCCAGTATTTCAAAATTTATAATAAGGTTCCGTTGACCAAACCTGTTTGAGAAAATGAAAACTATAAACGCTGAGAAAGTTCATAAAGAAACTAAAAATAGAGAAGATTCATTCAATCATTCGAAGAAATTCTGTTCATTTTCCCCTCACCTCCATCAGCGTTTCAAATTTTCAAACAAATTGGCGCCGATAGCACTATAAAAGTCCGTCAATCCTCTCAAAGATGGAAAATCTGAAAACTTTCAGCGTCGGGATACCTACTGAAACTCTTTGAATTGCAATCGCTTCAAATCTCACTTCTGTTGCTTTTGAGATCCGAGAAAAGGAGGTGAGTTTGTGGGCCAACTGTTGATTCATATCTTTACTGGAGTTATTTTCCTCTGACTTTGATTACCTATTTTCTTGAATCTTGATTCCACAAAATCACAATTACCTAAAAATGAATTGAGATGAATCCTGATAGGTTTTTTCTAAACCAATTTCTATGACTGGATGAAGAGCCGATTTGGGAAGTTACCCTTGTTGAAAATGGGGAGTTCTCTGATTTTCTGTTTCTGGCCTTCCATTTACTTGAGGGCACATTTATCTGCATAGATTTTCCTAAGAATTGATTTTCCATGTTGGGGTTCTCTAGATTCACTTAACCATTATTCATCCTCTTGAGACCCACTTCCTCCTGTAAACTCAGAAAATGACAAATCACCAGGGTGATCATCTTCCCATTTCTGAGACATATGCTTCACTCAGAGACTGTTTTACAATTTCTGTCCTTGGTAAAAATTGAGATTTACTACTGAATTAATTTTCATTCTCAATTTTTATTTTTCGATCACTTTCCAACTATGCCATACTTTTTCACATTTTCCTCTTTTCTTCCCCCCTCCCACCTCCCAAATACTATTACAGCAACCAAAATTTGCCAACCAAACTCCAATATTAGGAAATTTTGGAGAAAAAAAAATACCCCTATCACATCCGAAGCGCCAACTTTTTCCTTCAGGTAGAACTCACTCTCGAAAGCTAGCCATTGAGAGAAGGGCGCCTCAAGTGTTATGTAGAGTCATTTGTTTCTCAAATTAGGTGACGTGGGACTTTCTCGCCACTTCACACCCACCCTCGCGTGCAGCTGCACACCCTCCCTTACGTGCAGCGGCTGTACGTGGAACCTCTTCTAATACCATATTAGAAAATCATGACTTGATAACATTCTTGAAATAGAACTCTCTCTCAAAAGCTAGCCATTTAGAGGAGGGTGTCTCAAGTGTTATATAGAGTCATTGGTTTATCAAATTAGGCGAGGTGAGACTCTCTTGCCACTTCATAGGAAGGACATATGAGATTGATTATCGATAGCTGCCTTGTCCAAATCCCCTTGTTTCATTGGCCTAGTGGACCCAATGCGATATTAACAATCTCTGCAGATAATGGTTTAAGGTAGAAACAGAGGAAGAACAACAGTCTCCCATTGTGATTTTTGACTACTTCAGGCATCACCTAATATCTGGTATTTGATCCTGCATTAGGTTGTGACACATTTGTTGAGAGCCCTTTCATTGTCAGTTTTGTTGAAAATGTTTACCATTCATTTGCAAGTTCCATCCATTTTAACTTTTCTCATATACCTAGTTATTCTTTCAATTATTTTTGAAAAATTGAATCTCTCCTAACAACATGTGGCTAGTATCTCTCCTTTTTTTAAAAAATAAAAAATAAAAAAGTGGCTAATACTTCTATAGTTATAATCATCAAATGTCGTACTTATTTTTATATGTTGGACTGAATAGACAGTTTATAGCCAGAATTGGACATTACCGTTCCAAATGCAATTGGTTAAATGGTTGCATCAGAGCCTGAATTGCATTTAGATGCTTCTGAGTATTTTTATATTTCTTGACCTCATTCTAGTAAACTAAATGCTACATGATAAGTTAAATGGTTTACCAAAATGGTAGAATCGCTAATGGAATTAACTCAACGTTCTTCCAAACTTTTTTACAGGGTTGTTTCTTTAAATTTGGCATATAGTACGTCTAGATATGGGGAATACAGATTCTATGGAATATGCCTCTCCTACGGAATTTGTGCAACAACCTTTTCATGTTGGCAGTTCCATGGATCATAGCCATCAGTATAAACAACATTCACAACATATAGCTGATAATTTCAGTTCCCTTGATCAGGTATTTAATAGGATTTCATGCTCTTGGTTCCTTTCCAATTCTTGTTTTAGTTGAAGTGTGTGGCTGTTGCTTTTAGTTTGAACTCTGTGTCTGTTCTGCAAGTTCCATGTCCATGAATCTCTCTCTCTCTCTTCCATGATTTTGGATCTTTTTGTTTCCCTCTCTTATGCTGCATTTCAATTTTGTTGTCTTAATACTTCTTTTCCAGGTTATTTCTGCATTAAGAGAGGCTGGGCTTGAGTCATCAAATCTAATTCTTGGTATTGATTTTACAAAAAGCAATGAATGGACAGGTGATAATTATCTTTTTAAATACTTTCTTTGTCAATGCATTTGTAACTTAAGCTTTAAATATTGGATAAATGTTTTCTTGTTGTCCATTGAGATTTAAATTAAAAAAAAAAAAAATCCTTTTGGTGATTGTAGGGAAATACTCATTTGGCAGGAGAAGTCTTCATGCAATCGGTGGCACACCTAATCCATATGAGCAAGCTATCTCCATAATTGGGCGAACACTATCTCCTTTTGATGAGGACAATTTGATACCTTGTTTTGGATTCGGCGACGGTTAGTGAGCTTTGTAATTTTGCTTGCGAGTGTGAATATGCAATTAATGTAGCTAGTTATTTGTTTTTAATTATATAGCTTCTTCACCCCGTTTGCAGCATCTACACATGATAAATATGTATTTAGCTTTTTTCCTGATCACCGTTATTGCGATGGTTTTGAGGAAGCTCTTGCGCGATACAGAGAAATTGTACCACATCTTAAACTGTCAGGTTTGCTTCTTTTCTTCAGGAGAAGTGCCTCTCTATCCTTTTCATTGTTTGTAGAAGCCCATAAGCATTTATTAAGCACATGTTTTTTGCAATAAATTAAAGGGACACCGTGTCTTTCATGGACTCATTTTAGCAGTGTACTCTCATTGTTGTCTTTTATTTATGCTCTTAACATTTACTGTATGTTACCTACCAAACAAAAGAATGTGGTCTTATTTGGAGAAAGGAAAAAAAAAAGTGTCATCAAATAAATGACACGAACTATGGAGCGAGGTATTGGCACAAACCAAAAAACTACCTTATTGTCAAGGATAAAAACGAAAAAGAAAGAAGGCATAATGAAGATCGAGAAACCTGTGTAATGAAGTTCTTTTTTCCTTACATCCCTAAATGATTAATGTACCTTTTACCTACTGGAACAAACAACCAGGTATAGGATAAATTCACACAACTAGTGCAATATTGTACCTAGACACTTCAATGTTTGCAATGGACACATGTCATGTCATGTCGTGTTGGATACTTTATTATATCCATGGTGTGCCCTTGCCATACCTATGCATGTCTGGCCACCATGGCTTTTGAAATGACTGTAATTTGATAGTACAAGAAATATGTCTGTGGACTGCTCATTGAACATTGGAACATATCAAATGTAAATGTTTCTGAAAAATTTCATGTGTGTGCATATAATCAAAGAAGTTAAAAATATTTTTTCTCATATGCTTTTGTTGGTCTGATGTCCAGGTCCAACATCATTTGCTCCAATCATTGATGCATCTATTGACATTGTGGAGAGAAGCAATGGGCAATATCATGTCCTTGTAATCATTGCTGATGGGCAGGTTAGAAAAAATATTTTTCAGAACAAATTTCTTTTTTCTTTCTTCCTTCATTCTTCTTCTTCTTCTTCTTCTTCTTTGGTAGGCTATAGAAAATATCTGTAATTAAGCACTGTTGCTAGTGTTGATTTTTTTAGCTTCAATGACAACCCCCCAGGTTACTAAGACTACAAGGACTGCATCTCTTAGTCCACAAGAGTCGGCAACTATAAATGCTATAGTGACAGCTAGGTCTCTCTCTCTCTCTCTCTCTTTCTCTCTCTCTGTCTCTCTCTTGCTCGCTCTCGCTCCCTCCCTCCCTCCCTCTCTCTCATTGTCCTTGATTTCTGAAGCTTATTCATTTTTCAGTCAATATCCTCTCTCAATTATATTGGTTGGTGTGGGTGATGGACCCTGGGAGGCAATGCAGCAGTTTGATGACAACATTCCCCATCGTTCATTTGATAACTTCCAGGTATTTCTTTTTTCAACTTAATGCTTCTCTGTTAGTACCTTAAGAATGAATTTGAAATCATATTTTAGTTGTTGCATACGTTTCTCGAACCTCTATTTATTTTTTGTGGGGTATTGTTTTTGGTAGGCCTTTTGATAGTAGTTTCTGGTAAATCCATAAGGTTGCTTATGATGTTCAATGATAGGATGACAATGGGCATGTTCTGACCCTAATTCAGCCTGATTATAGGTCTATAGCGTGCTCAGACGTGGATGCACCTGACTATCGAAACAGGTCTATAAACAGGGTCCATTGAATGGGCTTGACCCAAACATAGGTTTTGTGCGCATCAGACTTTAGCAGGCCCTCAATATAGGTAGAAATTACATATAAACTCTTGTACCATGTTGACCCAGACCAAATGGGCCGATATGCAGAAGTGGGACAGGCATAGAAACCTGTTGATTGGACCTGGACCTGGACCTCGGACCCTGGTTTCAGGTCTTTATGTCAAAAAAATTATGTAACTATTGCCAAATGTTGTACTCGTGATGAACATAGTGAACTTAACCATTGTCATTCATGGATCATGGGAATGACATATTGATGTCACATATAGAAATGTTCTCGTAATATTTTATTTATCCATGATCCTAGCACCGTTGCAGGAGTTTCCCGCTGCAACCACACAAGACTCCATGTTACCATTTCCATTCAGTATATTTATATATCCATATGATCCTTCTCCATTCATGAGGCTTTACAGATACTTGTAGGATTTATAGGGTGTATGCCAAAAGGTTCAACTGTGTTACATGTGAAATGAGAACTTGTAACACAGCTAGAAAATGCTCATTGACACAACCATAAAAGTTGCAGGTTCAAGTCGTGTCGATCAATGAACCACCTTTAGTCAATGAACCTTATAAGGTGTGAATCAACTCGATCATTTAAAGATGTCACTGACTCACATTCTCACTAGATGTTGATAGACATTGATTGATCAACTCATTGTAGACCTGGATCATCTTAAAACACGTTGCTTTGAGGCAACTTTGGCAAAAAAATTACTGCAAAAAATACACATCCTTTCTTAGCTAATTATTTGCAAGCATACAATTTTAAGTGCACTACTGATTGAAATTTGTGATCCACTTGTGAGAGCTGGCACAATTGGGACCCCTGTTCTTTTGGTATCTACTGACAAAACATTCCTTGATCCCAAAGCTTAGTACATTTTATTTTATTCCACTATTAATATCAATGTTCTATCCACCCACATGCATGTGGAGTCCATCATGGTCATTGTTTAGATCTCACATATGATAAAAAACGTGGGGTCTAGTTTGACAAAGATAGCTAGGATGTAGAAATTACGACATTAAATTAGGCAACTAGTAATGCTTGATGGATTAGCTTCCCTCCATGGCAGCCCCTCCTGGATGGTTTGCTCCAATCATCTGGTCATGTAGACCATGTCCAGTGAGATGGTGCTTAAGTGCACAACTGAAAGTCACATGGCTTAGCCCCCACATATTTTCCTATATCATTTTTATTGAGTAGAGACGAGAATGGATTTATTTAAAAAACTCAAGGTAAATGTACAGTGTTAGAGGTCAGACTTGTATGGTGAGAATAGTCCAGTTACTAGATGGCAACATGAGTGTCGGCCCCCTTCCTGTCCACAAGCACACACACACACACACCCCATGGGTGTTTGATAATAATTCCAGAACCAAAATTAGGCTTTTCCAAATTGATACAAATGGGAAGGTGGTCTAGTTGCCTACTTTTTTATTTAATTAAGAAAGAATTGAAGAATGAAGATGAGAATTGAGGGATAAGGGAGAGATGTTAGGAGGCGATCTATTGGAAACATACATTAGAATATATGGCAGGATGACTACTAGACAAAAAAGAAGACATAAAACTATCATTATTTGTAGGGAAATTGCTAGATATGATAGAAGGAATGGATCTGTTTTGTATTGGATTGGGTGTTGGAAGGTATATGGTGGAACTTCTGGGCAAGCATTCCAGAGATGGAGAATGCCTGCCCTTGATAAAGATTGCATGAACAGGAATGGGGGCTTACTTTCATTTTTTTGGGTGTAAGACTTGGGCCTGACCCATGCATGAGCAAGCCCACATGGGTTCGTGCCTATAACAACCCACTGATGGGGCTGTTTGAGGGGTCTCTCTTTTCACCTACACCTCTCCAACAAAGAAGAGAATGAGAGGTTGACACCCTCATTTTTAGGTTTTTTTTTTTTTGGGGGGGGGGGGGGGGGGGGGGGGGGGGGGGGGGGCTCACATAGTGTAATTTGTGTAATTTTCCTTTCATTTCTTCAGCATAATTTTTTTTTGTTAATGGAAAAAAAAAATACTAGACAACAAGGCACATAAGGGAGATCTTATTGCCATTATGCAAAGAAGACTACTACATGGATGGCAAAAACAAAATTAAAGTAAAAAGGAAATACATTAAGCCCCTCCTCCTGTAGTGAGGGGGGTGAGCCCAATCTTACTTCTATTTTTCTTCCTCTTCTCTAGTATAGGTGGCTTAGAAAAGGAAAAGTAAAAAAACAAAAGGTCCCTCAAATTGGCCCCTTGGGGGATGGTATTCTAAAAAAAAGCTTAATGTGCTTGTTGGCCCCAGTACATGGTCTAGGCCCAACGATTGGGTCCCATTCTATTTCAGGCCCAACAAATGTTAGTGAGCCCCCATTATGGCTTGTGCAATCTTTAGTGGGAGTAGGTGTTCTCTGCCACGTCTCCCAAATGCAGGCCCACGAATTCCACCATATATAGAAGGATTTGAATCTTCAATTGGATGGGAGGGCCATGCCACATCTCAAGTGCCACAACACGAGGCAGGCAGTTCTTGGGCTCCTCTTCGCTCTAACTCAAGCATCATATCATATTCTTATGACATAATAGATTGTGTAGTACGTGGTTCATTCCTAGCAGTTCTTTATATGACAACTGCTCTCTTCCTTCTGATTGAAAACTAATGTCGGTGCAGTTTGTGAACTTCACAAAAATCATGTCTGAGAACAAGGAAATGTCAAAGAAGGAAGCTGCATTTGCACTTGCTGCACTCATGGAAATTCCACTTCAGTACAGGGCTACTCAAGATCCTCAGTTTCTAAGGTATGCCTTACGAACCAACATATGGACAGCCCCCTATTTCAGATTAGAAGACTTATTAAATTCCTAATCATGCAGAAGGCAAAGAGAAAGAGTGCCAGGCCCACCTCCCCTTCCACCTCCACGTGAAGTAATTGATCATGATAATTCAGTCAGTGCATTCCCTCATACTACAAGCTTCCAGTCAGCTACACAGAGTGCTCCTACGGAGCAGGTATTTATCTATCCTCTTGCTTTCATTTAGGTCCAATTTGCTATTAAATGACATTGAGATACTCATTACCTTCCAGGTTTGCTCTATCTGCTTAACGAATCTAAAGGATATGGCTTTTGGATGTGGTCATTTGGTGAGCATTTCTTGAACCTTCATAACTGGTGGCAGGATGATTTACTTTGATCCATTTCTCTATTATATTTAATTTATTGTTGATTGGCCTTGTCATGTTTGCCATGAGTCTGATCCATTGCAATTCATTTAAACCATATTTGTTGCAACATTTTTACCATGGTTGAACTGCGGTAGCGGCCTTTTGTCTACTCGGGCCTTTGATGTAAGGGGTAAGGTCTGCTCATGCCTGCACTTACTAGTACACTTGTAAGTTGCACCGCGATGTAATATGGTGCAACTGATCTGCATCGGGTCGTTCCCCATACAAATATCCATGAGCTTGATAACTTTGTAAGCTATGAATAAGGTTCAGTCGAGTTAGTTTTCTATGTGAGGTCAGTCTTTCACTAAAGAAAACCCACGGATCCCAACATCTTCCTAATTGTTTATAGAGCCCCACGCCCCTCCCCACAGGAAAAAAGGCATCCATGAGCACTATTCACCATTGGATTGACAGACACCATGACACATGGTGGATTAAGAGATCCCATTATGTATCAGGTAATGATCCGTGCACCATGAGTTTTTACCATGGTTCACCACCCTTAAAAGGAAAAGACCATTTTGCCCTCTTTTTGAAAGAAGATAGAGAGAGAAGAAGAAAAATAATAGCAAAATGGTCTTTTCCTTTTAAGGGTTGTGTACCATGGTGAAAACTCATGGTGCACATATCATTATCCTTATGTATCTCAATCCAATTGTGTCCAGGCGTCATGGTAGCTAATTTTGCAACCCCATCATATTTCATGAAGGGATGTAGAGATCCCATGGTTTTCTTTAATGAGAAGTGGTCCTCACATTGCAAAATTGACTCATCCTTACCATAGCTTACAATTTAGTTGTACTCATCTAATCATTCCTTTTTATATATTATGTCATCAACATCTATAGTTCTCTACATGCATGTCATGGAAAGCTTTTTTTTTTATATATAACAGATTATATATATATATATATATATTAACTATAATCCCCTACAAATAATTCTACAGCAAGTATTGGATGGTATATTGCAACCTTGTATGTCATATCTCACCACGTTGATCCCTTTCACTAATGAAGTGCAACAAATCCCCCACATAAATTGTTGTCTTCTGTATCTGTGGATACATCTCTCTACTTGTACTTCCTATAGTAATTATTAAGATGACTTGGTTTCATAGTCATTTGATGGCATAGTATAATTGGACTAATATGCACCATTTTTTTTTTTACATTTTAAGACTTGCAAGGACTGTGGTGCAACATTATCCTCATGCCCCTTGTGCCGAGCACCAATAACAACACGAGTTAGACTCTATTCCTGCTAGAGAAGATGGTTCTTACATCGCTGGCCACAGTTTTCAAGCAGTGCTTCCACTTCTGTATCATAGCACTGGAAATAGAATTTGAATCCTGTTCATCTTTTGAAAAAGGAAAAAAGAAAAAGAAAACTCAGGCCCAAAGGATGGACAGTTTGCTCTTTTTAACCCAATTTGTAAAAGGGTTTGTTTCAGTTCTCCATGTATTGGTAGAGTGGACACACTATGAATTTCTACTACAATGTCTGGCATGTGCAAAACCATCAGGACAACAGAGAAATTGTTGAATTGTAACGGAAAGCTGGAGATTGGATTGTCCGAATTTAAAATTTTTTTTCATGGTCACAGAACCAATATTGGATTTCTGAACTGTGAGCTTGTACTGCATGGTCACAAGAACATGCACATATCTTCTAAAAGGATTTCTACTACAATGTTTGTATTTCTGAACTGCGAACTTGTACAAAGTACACACTGGAAGAAAGAACAAAAACATCTGTGCAGGCATTGTATGTTTCTTCTTTAGTGATCTTAGTGTAATTTTGATGACTCTGTACATTTTAAGACAATGGTGTGGAATTTTTACCTTTGTATTTGTGCATGAACTGTAAAAGAATAATAGAACTTTGAGCCAGCTTTATTTCAATAAAATTGGCATCTATGGAATTTCATGGTTAATTGTCTCGCCATGTTCGTTCTCGTCATGATATTCATCATTATAAGAGGTTTATCCCATCCATTTCAGTTTTATATTGCATTTAGTGAAGAAAATAATGAATGGTGTATGGGTTTAAATGACAAATAAAACCTTAATAAGGCCCCTCTTGGGTTCATGTTGTAGCTTTAAGATTTAAGGAAATAAAAAAAAAATGTTTTTTGGAGCTCCGAGGTGTCATTTAAAAATAAAATAAATCATTAGGATTTACAAATTATCATCAAAATTTTAGTTGAAGGAAAAAAAAGCTTTAGTGGAATAGAACAAGAGTCAACAAAAGTATTGGGCTATTTAAAAAAATACACTAACTATAAATGCAACATGGTTACTAGTATGTATAGGCGGATTTTTAAGGTCCGATATATATCAGCGTAGAAGGATAATATCAGTCGATATATTGGCCCAAAAAATATTTTTTTAAGTATATATTGGGATTTCGTGCCACGTATATATTGGTCGATATGGGTCAAATATCAGCCCATCCTATCGACAGATTTTACATTTGATTTCCAGATTTAAAAAAAAAATCTCTCTATTTTTTATTTTTTAATTTAGAAAAAAAAATCATCAAAACAAAAAGTTTCAGGATTTCATGTTACTCTACAATTCTATTATTTACAGGAATAATGAGATTTCTAAACTAATAAGAATTGTTGCTCTCATTATATCGTAGAAATTGTAAGATACATATAGTATATCGTAAGATTTTAACAACAGATTTGATAAATGGTCTTGGATTTCCTTTCAGGGAACCAATTTACATAAAATGAAAATCAATTTCAACGTGCTTGTTGCGTGTGTAGAACAGGATTATAAGTGAGAAATAAAGCATTATACTATGGAAAACAATCAGTAAGTAAATACTGATTGAGTTTGAGATGAAGTATCCTTGAGAGATCTCAAATTGAGTTTTACAATCCAATGAATTGATGTGGGTCTGTGAATGAAGCAACTAGTCTCATTAACAAAGAGTGCAATATTCACCAAGGTAAAATTTAAATATTGGAGAACCCAAATGATATTTCCATATGCAGTGATTTTGACGTCAATGGTTCACATCAAGTTAGGTAATGGGTTTCAAATCACTCATCTTAAACTTCTCTAAAATATTACAAAAATAATTGTTTGGGTAGCACAAGAACATAACTAGTATGGAAGCCTCAGTGCCTAAGAAATAGTGCAAGGGCCGAGATAAGGAAAGGAATAAAGAAAAAAAAAAAGTCCTTTCCTTTTATTGAAAGATTGACTCTCAATCCATTTGGCAATAATCATAGGATTGCTAGTAATCTGTGTGACTCTTAGAATTCTAGCTCTTCTCGGCATCTCACTGGGGGCTCGCGCCTCCGCCCCCCCCCCCCACCACCAACCAAAGGAGGAGGCCTTCTTTGCCCTCCAAGCCCAAAGCCAATCCCAAGGAATGAAACTTCATAGGGTCTTTCTGTCTAGATGCAATACAAGTAGTCTGCATCTTCACAGACATATCTGTTTCACCGAGCCTTCATTGCACCTTTCATTATAGTTAGGCCGCCGTTAACTGGAGCTTCGGTCTCCGGCTCCCCATGAGTTGATTTCTAGGAAGAGATGTGTATTATGTACATTGATAACATCATTGCCCATGACAATGAGGTCAAATGACCATAATAACCAGGAAAGCCAGGAGGTAGACCATATGCACCACCTTCACACCACCCTATCACACACCGGGTAAATCGATAGGAGCTCCCATGGTTTGAACCGAAGACCTCACTCTAGAGATCTTACTCCCAAACCAATTGGGATAACCCCATATTATTAACAGTATATCCATATTCCGTTCTAACTCCTAATTCTATCAGTATCTGACGTCCTCAATCTATTCAATGGCTAGATTTTCGGTGAAAAGAAGGAAAGAAAAGAAATAAAATAGAAAGGAATGAAGGGAAACACTGCTGCAATAAACGCGTGATACAGGACGGAGAGGAAGGAGAGAGAGGGATCGGGGTCAGAGAGAAGAACCCAAATAGAGAGAAACCAAAAGAGATCTTAGAGATTCAAGAGCAGAGAGCAAGAGAGGAGAAAAACTGAGGAGGAGGGAAGGAAACAGAGAAAGGACGACTGAGAACTGGTGGGAGAATGAAGAAGAGGAGCAATGACCAGAAGATATTGTTAAAAGAAGCTGAGGAAAACGAAGTAGCATAAGAAGAAAATGTGATGAAGAAGATGTTGGGGAATGATTTGGGCAATGATGTTATAGCTGAGATCCTAGTTCGCTTCCTGTTGAAGCAGTCTTCAGATGCAAGTCCATCTGCAAGCAGTGGTTGGCACTAATCTCCTGTCGTTCTCATCAATTTCTTATAGAATCGAGGATGAAAAAGAACAGTTTAGACACAAAAGACCCTTTATGCTTCTACAACCAAAGAGGAAAATCTTGCCTTAGTTTTATGCCTTTTTCTGAAACTAATAGGATACGCATCGATGTTTTGGCTTCCAGTAACGGCATCCAGTAACGGTCCTCTGCCATACCCATGCTTCCTGGAGTTGTACCATGTGTGCAATCCTGTGACAAGAGAATGGGTGGCAATGCGTCCTCTCAAAAATGGCCATTGTATCATTGTCAGTATCTTATGCTTCCACACAAAGTCATGGCAAAGATGGCAATGGCTGTGACGAAGATGATTGTCAGACCTGTTAATTCCAAGTGGTGCTATTGACAAATAGTGTGGCTCCAAATTTCCTTGAATTTGAGACTTTTTACTTGGAGCCGGGCCAATGGAAGGAACACAAGGTGTCTGTTTTCCCTTCTCCCACCAAATTTCCATCTTTTTCTCTGTTTCTCCTTTCCTCTTCATTTTCTTCTTTCTCTTTACTGCTTCATTTGAACTTCCTGCGACCCACGGTGCTCAACGGACCAGCAAGCCCATTTGGCAGGGAGTTCTTCCGTCACTCCCTTCTCTGTGTTTTCCCCTGTAGAGAAAAGAAGAAGATGTGAGATAGAAGAGGAGGAAGTAGGACTGAAACAATGCCACATCGTCCGAACGAAAAATACAAAGAGATTTAGTGGAAGAGTAAACTGGTAAATGACCACCCAAAAACTGAAAGCAGAAAGTTCGGGTGTCTATATTGCCACCCAAATAAAATCTTATTAATAAACATTCTTACCTTTATTATTTCCGATGCTGCTCAAACCATAATGACATATAATAATCTCTTTATTCATCATAAACATGACAAGAACGTCCAGATGACCTAAGTGGGTGGTTGCAGCTGACCTAAGTTGGTGGTTGCAGCATGAGGGAAGGAAAGATTTGGCAAAAAAAATGGAGTTGAAGCGAAAGCTGTGGACATAAGTGGGTGGCTGCATCAAGAGGAAAAATGGGGGGAAAAATGACGTTTGAAGCAAAAGTAGAAGTGAGGAGAAAAGGAGTGAGTGAAAGTGGGATTATATAATAGTGAGTGGGGAAATGGAAACCATAGGCTGCGTTTGGATGTAACCTTGTTCAGTCAGGATAAAATTCAAAAAATCATCCCTCTTATTACCTTTTTCTGAATACTCCATTGAAACTTGGGGTATTTAAAGGTAACTCTAAGGATGACACCAGGTGGTGAGGGGTGACTCCTGTAAAATTACCCTTCATCCAAATGCAGCCCAAGAGTAAAACTGTGTGAGTGACAGGTTTGGATTGGGGTGGTTGGGTCACACGAAAGAGAGGAGACAGTGAGGGTCATTGGGTTGGAAAGAGGGAACACTTGTGTGACTGATTAAATATACTTTGGTTTTTGTGAAAATTAAATTCATTTTTAAAGTTTGTTTTTACTAATATAACTTAATTTATCATCGATTAACTTAATATACTTACGTCATTACATATAATACAAGTTATGAAGTAATGGAGTGTTTCTATGTGGAGAATTTTTTATTTATTAAATATTTAAACAGATATGAATCAGGGGTTGAAAATTCGTTTTCGGCCGATATATCGGCCAATATTTTTCTCTCTCCACCCGATATCGGCCGATATTGTGAATATCGGCCGATAACGATATATATCGGCCGATATTCACCACTAGAAAACCGATACATATCGGCCGATACAATATGTATCGGCCTATATTTGCACCCCTGATATGAATAACTATGTAAAGCAATTGATACTTTTATTAAAATTTTATAATTAATTTTTCAAGCAATTCATTATTGACAAACATGTGCATTCCTTTAAAATAATATATCTCTAAAATTTATTGAGATACTGAATAAAATGCAACCAACAATGTTCTTAATTAAAAAAAAAAAAACAAGTGATTTTGTTTGATCATCAAGATTGTTATATATATATATATATTTTTTTTTTTTTTCGATGGTAGTAGCACAAGCCGTACATAGATAGGCCATTCTTTAAATGAAAATTGATCTCTATTCATTAAAAAAAATCTGCCTAATGATTCAAATCATGTAAGTTTAGGTTTTTTTAAATTTGAAAATATTTTGAATGAAGCTTTGATCTTTTTGTTTGGTATGAAATAACTCAATTCATCTCGTTATTTTTCATATATTCCCAATAGTTTTATAATTTTTTATTGAAAAAAAAATCTCCTCAATCCCAATTCAACATGCATGGCATTTCTAAAATGGGAATATGACATGGTTTTGGGGCCCATTTTATAGAATAAAAAGATAACATCTAAATTTTTAAATGTACGAAAGTTCATTAACAAATGGTAAATATATTCATTTGATCTTAGATTAAATTATTAATCTCAAAAACTTGGTTTAGTAGCTTAAAATTTCTTATGCCAAGAAATTTTGATGTTTTAGCTAATCTATCCATCCACTTTCATTTCCTGGATGAAGTATTTAGTTTTACTCAAACTCAATTTTATTCATACCAAACCTAAATTCAACTCAATTTATTTATTAAAATTGACAACAATGCATGTAATATGAGCACCATCAATTCATCGACGCATCGCTTAGGTTGTGAAGTCCCATGGTAAACGAGAAATGCCTCCCGGCCAACTATAATATTTGCGCGTTTGGTTCGTGTTTTCAAATGAGACGGTTTCTCAACCTATTTCTACAAATAAGGTATTAAAATTTATCTAATCTGAATTTTATGAACTCCGGGATTGATTTTAAGTGAAAATGGTATAGTTTCACTTAAAATCAATCTTGGAGTTCATAAAATTCAGAGTAAATAAATTTTGATACCTTGTTTCTAAAAATCGGTCGAGAAACGGCCTAATCATCCAACTAAAAATATAAGCTCATTCGTTCGGACAATTCCATTTTACATGGAATCGTTCGTTCTGACCTTCTAATCGTTAAAACGAACGCATAATGAACTGGATCTTCATTCGGACTATCAAAACACGGAATGGCGAAAGGATAATTTCACATCTAAAAATGAAAGCGGTGTCTCCTAACAGAAAAAGTATGGTGTCTATATGGCCAACTCTCTTTGGAGGGAGTGGGAATTGAACACAGAACCTCCCACTTTCAAAGGTGGGTTCTTAGCTATCACTCAAACTCCATTGGATTAGGTATTGTCAAATACTATGGTATCATCGGTAGATAAATCGCTGATACACATTTTGTCTCTCTTCTGTTTTTTAATTTTTTATTTGAAAAATAATAATAAATTAGGAAAAAATTAAAATATATGGTGAGCATTTTTTTAAATAACGGTCATTTTTATAACCCTTTTTAAAACATTGATCCAATCCAACTTATCCCACTTTATAGTTTATACCATAGTATTTGGCAATATGTATCTGTGTAGAGATTTTTAAACCCTTGAAACGAATTGAAATAAATTGATCGTTCCAAACTTGAGAAACACCTATACCATGGGATTTCAATTTTAATAAATAAATTGATTGAATTTAGATTTGACATGAGTTGGATTGGATCAATGTTATAATAAAGGACATAAGTTAGATCAACCAATGAATTCTCAAAACAATTTTACTGGTTGGATTATTTGTTTTCACA
This sequence comes from Chimonanthus praecox, assembly GCA_022113865.1. NCBI lineage: Eukaryota > Viridiplantae > Streptophyta > Magnoliopsida > Laurales > Calycanthaceae > Chimonanthus > Chimonanthus praecox. The sequence goes on along the minus strand of CM039095.1, from coordinate 9,056,154 downwards.
AAAAATATCTAAAACTTATGTCTAATTTTAATTTTTAAAATAATAACTAAAATTGTATATTATTTGTTAATTTAAAGAAAAATAATTATAAAGCATTTGGAGTTTTAAAATAAAATAATAATAGAACTAAATTAAATAAAAAGATTGAGGGTTCTCTTAAAATATCTCAATTATACTGTGAGATTCTTTACATCAAACTCACTCTCAAAATCTGATAAAGAAAGCCTTCTACGTAATAAGACTTTGTTATTAAAAAAATGAAAGAAAATCAACCATCACTAACAAATCCATTTGAAATAAACCAATTACTGTTGTTATTGGATCAGATCCATGATGTGATATGGAGTTGCTATCCTCCAGACTTTGGCTAAAAATCAAAAGCATGAAATGGCCTCTTTATCCAATATTTTGCCCAATCCTCTATGTGTAATATGGTTTTTTTTTTCGTTTACTAGAATTCAATGAATAATATTTTGGCAAACTTGAAATGATCTGTGAAAATTTGGATTTTCTTATTCAATGATAAAAAACAAAGAAAAAAAAAATGTATACAAACTCTAACTGCAAAAAAACTAAACTACCCCTTATGAATAATACAAGAAAAAATACAATACAATATCTAACACCCCCTTCAAACTCGCAATGTTAACGTGTTAAGCACCTAGAGTCTTTCAAGAAGATACTAGAAGCTTGTAATGGTGTATGTCTTCGTGAAAAAGTCACCCAATTAGATAACAGAAGAGAGATAGTGCTAAGCTGAAGGTAATATAATAGAAAGTGACAATTAATCTCAATATGCTTGGTGTGGCATTGCAAGAACATATTTGGTTGCTTGTACTGAGCGAGGTGCATGGTCGGAAGGCTGCGGATGCATGGAGTTGGGAGGTAAGGGATGCAAAACGATACCAAAAACTTGGACGCAAGTGTTCCCTCGGTGCATGGACAGAATTGCTAATGACATCACGTGATCTTACATGGATGGGTGGGCTTGAAAGGCCTTAACTTGTATACGACGTCTGTAAAATTTCATTTTAATTCAATACGACTAGTCATTCTTTTTAAATTCTGAAAATTTCACATCAATCTAACTGCAAAAATTCAATGTGTCAAATCAATGGACTTTAAAAGTCAAAATGGTGTAAAATTAGGTATGAATGAGTTCACAGGATAGGTGGTTGTGGAGAGAATTGAATCCATTAGATCCACGGTGTATCCAACAAACAGAAGCTCTCATATACAGCCCCCAAACCAAGTATAATTTTGAATAACAGAAGTTCTCATCTTTTATCTTAACAACCTTATACTTTCCTTTACTCCCTCATTTGTTCCTAATTTAGAGGTGCTTTCCTAAGTTGTCAAGTGCTCATTTGGCTACATTGCCTGCCAGGGGACAACTACTTTAAATGATAAAGTTATTGTATCAAATCCCTTGAACAGATGAATTGGCGACTTCTAGTATGGAACATTTAGCACTCTGTTGGAACCTCTGAGGCCATGAAAATCAGTGAGATTTGGATTAGGCATAGAAATGAAAAATCATCCTTGTTGGTCATACACTTATGTCAATTCAATCTAAGGTAATGGAATGATGAGTACTTCTAAAATGGGAAAAAGGAATGGGTGGTTGAAATGAAATTTTATTCAGAATCCATCCATCTCCTTGTTTCATTGGCCTAGTGGTTGACAATCTCTGTAGATAATGGTTTAAGGTAGAAACAAAGGAAGAACAACAGCATCCCTTTGTGGTTCCATGGATCATAGCTGAAGAATTTAGTAAATGACTTGGTTGGTTTCATTCCATATGGAAGATATCTCTTTATAGAGATTACATCTGATACAAGCCAACAATGTGCCATCGGTATAAACAACATTCACAACATATAGCTGCTAATTTCAGTTCCCTCGATCAGGTATTTAATAGGATTTGATGCTCTTAGTTCCTTTCTAATTCATGTTTTAGTTGAAGCTAGCAAATTCTTGGAAGTGTGTGGCTGTTGTTTTTAGTTTGAGCTCTGTTTCTGCTCTGCAAGTTCCATGTCCATGAATCTCTCTCTCTCTCTCTCTCTCTCTCTGTTCCATGATTTTGGATCTGGGTCTTTTTGTTTCCTTCTCCTATGCTGCATTTCAATTTTGTTGTCTTAACACTTCATTTCCAAGCTATTTCTGCATTAAGAGAAGCTGGGCTTGAGTCATCAAATCTAATTCTTGGTATTAACTTTACAAAAAGCAATGAATGGACAGGTGATAATTATTTTTTTAAATACTGTCTTTGTCAATGCATTTGTAACTTAAGCTTTAAATATTGGATAAATGTTTTCTTGTTGTCTACTGTGATTTAAATTAAAAAAAAAAAAAATGTTCTTTGGTGATTTAAGGTAAATACTCATTTAGCAGGAGAAGTCTTGATGCAATTGGTGGCCTATCTAATCCATATGAGCAAGCAATCTCCTTTTGATGAGGAGAATTTGATACCTTGTTTTGGATTCAGTGGCAGTAAGTGATCTTTGTAATGACCGCTATTGTAATGGTTTTGAGGAAGCTCATTCGCGATATAGAGAAATTTTACATCTTAAACTGTCAGGTTTGCTTCTTCGCTTCAGGAGAAGTGCCTCTCTATCCTTTTCATTGTTGGTAGAAGCCCACATGTTTTTTTCAATCATTGTGACAAATACCGTTCTTGAGATATTAATATTGAGATATTTTTAAATTTTTGGATTTTTAATACTGCTCTTGGGATATTAATATCAAGATATTTTCAAATTCTCAGATTTTTAATACCGTTCTTGGGATATTAATATCGAGATATTTTCAAATTCTCGTATTTTTAATACTGTTCTTGGGATATTAATATCGAGATATTTTCAAATTCTCAGATTTTTACTGGAAAATTAATGGAAAAATCTCACAGAAAATATAATATTTTAAAAAAAATAAAAATGTAATAAATAGAAATTTTTTTTTTGAATTAATGGATCCCTACCCCTAAGGCACACCAAAGTTAAGCCATAAGGGCTCGAACCCGTGACCTCCCTCTTCCTAAGGCAGGAGATAGTCAGCTGAGCTACACCCATGTAGGTAAAAATAAATAGAAAATTAATAAAGAATTTATCAGTATTGTACCAGGAATTTATCAGACATTTATAGGAATATTACCATTTAGCACGATTTTATCGGGAATTTACCAATTGTCGATAAAATCTTGAGATATTAATAGCAATTGGTATTTTACCAATAAAAATATCAGAGATATTTATTACATTGTTTACAATATATATATAGTCTCATTGATCTCAGTGTAAAAACAAAAAGGAAAGAAAGTATACTATATTAAAATTTAAAACCTTTGAATGAGTTCAAACCTCATTTTTTTTACTTTTTTCTAATTAGTTAAAATCTCACTTTTTTAGAATTTTTTTCATTTTAATTTTTAATTAGTTCAAATCTCATTTTTTTTTTATATAATTATCTTAAAAGAAACCACTCTACAAAATTTATAGAATGATTTCTTTTGAAATAATTACACACCTATAAAAATTAAAATTCGATTTATTGGGCTCTCTTACACTTCGATCCTCACTTCCGATATGGGACCAGTAAAGACTCAACTTGCCGCTGCTAGAGTACCGTTTGGTGCTTCATTTGTTTCCTTCACTTCGAGTCTAATGAGTTAAAAGCTCTGATGACTCGTTATAATTTTAATATATTTAATATTATATTAGTTATATCAATCTGATTAAATTAAATTATACTTTGTTTATAAGAAGAATATATTAAATAAATTTTATTTTATAAATTTAAACAATGAATGTTGATATTTGATAGAGAACTTCATTTTAGGTGTTTATTTTACTTAATTTAAATCAAATGGCTAGTTGTGTTTAATGAAACTCTTTTCTTTCAAACTTTCACATCAAAAACTATTCTTTTGATTTTATAGAGTCAAATGAACCTATGTTATTATCATATAGCATGTAATTTAAATTAATTATATTATATAAGATTATCTATACAAATCATACTTCTCTTAAATTTTTAGACGGTTGATTTTAGCGTATATTAATCTTATTATTATATTTAGATGTGGCAAAAAAAAAATTATTTGAAATTTTATTTCAACTCATCAATTAAACTTTAATTAATAATTTAATGTTATTTACAATATTATATTTTGTATTACCGTATGCAGGTGTTTCCCTTATTAGAACTTACCTTAAGAGAAAAAAAATATTGTTTGGTAATTGTGAATGGAGGAAATCTGATGTATTAATAATTTTATAAGAATCAATGATTTTTAATAAATTCATATAATATCTAACAATAAATCTTATAATTTCAATTTCTTACAAAAAGCTGAATATGATCCTCAATCACCCATCTCTCTACCCCTTTTCCTCACAAGCATGAGGAACAGAAGAAAAGCAAGAAAACTACAAGAAGCTTACATACAGTCAGAGAGGAGATAGTTAGGCTTTATCTACACTTCTGTGAGACTGGAAGTACAGAAACACTAGTGAGAGATGAGTCCCCTGCATCTATGAACAAATTCATCCTCGCCATGAAGGGATGTGTTGGTCTACCTTTACGCCCGTCGTCGCCGATGCTGTCACTGCATTTGTGCCTTTAGAAGGAGCTGATGGCGGAGAAGGGACGCGCTTCGGCAGCATTTGGCCCCAGTATCCCCACGGCGACCGCGACGTTGCCTCTGAATGAATGAAGCATGTAAAGAGAGCCAAGATGATGATCCTGTTCCACCACCAAGACACCATTGATGCCCTGCTCTTGAAGAAATGAATAGAGCTCCAACCTTTTCAAACCTCTGCCTTAGATATGCAATTGAGTTTGTGGGACAAGTGGGTGAGGCCTTGGCCGAGTGATTTAGATATGAGGCTTTGCCAACTCATTTGTTTAAGCAAAAGTGCATTTCACTGTTTGGTGGCAGACAAGAATTTCATATTGTACCAAGTGAAGTATGTTATTCAACTGCTCCACATTACTTAGTCAAATCTATTGGTTTAAGCATTACTGTTGTTGGGATTACAAATCAAAGAAGGATATCTTTCGCTACGAAGAGGGTTCTCTCCACTGTTTATAGGCCAAGGAGTTGGTCTCAGGCCTTGAGGTATCTTTTGTTCATGTTAGTCGAACGGCTAACGGTTTGACCACTGTTTATAGACCAAGGTCTAAGCCCTTTAGACCTTTTAAATCCTGTTTATTTTTTTCTTCTTTTCCAATGAAAATCTTATCTTTACCGTTAAAAAAAAAAAAAAAAACAAGCAAGATGGACAGTCAAGATCATATACATGTAACCCAAATAGTTTCTTTTTTAAAGTGAAACAAGTATCTGTAGTAGCAGAAGACCTTTCTGTGACACATTTCTTAATGACTTGTTTAACTGATGATTAGGTGGGGATTATATAATCTATTAATTCCTGTTTCAATCAGATTTCATTTCAGATTTGTTTTTGAGTTGAGATGGTGATTTAATATAGTGAAAAGAGACATTTTAGTAGAATGTCGGATAAAGGAATGTGTTCATGTCTTTGCTGTTTTGGACAGGATGAGTTGGGGTGGAAGCTTTTGTGGCATGAACAAACGTGGGAGGGCCCTCAGCCACCATAATTTAATAAAAGAAGGTTAGAAGGTACTTACTTCCAAGGCATGTTTTGGGAGCCCTGTCCTCTTAGTGAGTGATTTGGTCATGTCTTGGCGAGGCTCGAGCAAAATAATGTTGTTAAAAATAATATATATCTTCTTACATTTTGGCCTTTGCATGCCATGTAAGAGAGCAAAGCCCACCTTTTAAGTGTGAGTGAGGATGGCCAAATTTTAGAGCTTTATGATCATTCTAAATAACGATTGAATTATCTTAATTATCTTTTTTTTTTAATTTAAAGTATTCAGGTATTTTAACTAAGTCTTTGGAGCATGTGCAAACTTTTGTATCTATACACACTGGGTGAAATCAGGAAGAATGATCCTTATATGTTGAAAGTAGGATTTGAACTCAGAACCTGCCACAGCTTATTAAGATTCTTAATCTTCAAGTCAATTCTCACTAACTAATTGGGAAATGATTTGTGCACCTCCCTATTTTACCCATGGTGCACTTCTTCAATTGTTTTTTTCAATTTTGCCCCTCACCTAAAAAATGATGGAAATGGAGAAAAGGTGGGTGGATGGTAAAATTGGAAATTTTTTTTGAAGGAGTGCACCATGGGTAAAATAAGGGGTGCACAAATCACTTCCCTAACTAATTATCTCAATTATAATAGAATCATAATAGTTTTTTTTGTGTACACTTAATAGTAAATAAATTCTTAAAACATTTTTTAGAGGGTCGAGAAAATCTTTCTAAAAATCCAATTAAATGCTCTATATTGTTGGACTCAACAGAGTCGTGATGAAACAGTTAAATTTTTAAATATTAAAATTAAAGGTTAGAATAATTGCAGCCAAAACATTGCAACCTCTAAATGATGAGGGGTAACCCTTTACAAAATCATAGAAAAAAAAATGGCACTATAGTGTAAAACTTGAGAAAGGGTGTAACTAATTATTTGAGACAAAACTTTATTTTCATTAGCACGTCCAAATCAAGTTTGGTAATAACGGGGATGAAATTATGGAAATCATAACGACGAGGCCAGGCATCAAAGAGACTGAATCTATGACATTACTAAAGAGATGCCTCAAAGAGACTGTACGTTTGGTAAAAAATGAAGTAAAATATTGACATTAGGACACAAGTAGATAGAGATATATTTTAAAAACCATGTCACATCAATGTGATGTCCTATAATAATATTAATTAAATAATAGATAAATTAATTAAAAATATAATAATATATTAACAGATATAAATATGAAATATAGAAATGTAGTATTAACATTTTAATAAGAAAAAAGTCTTATATAAAATAATTATAATTATAGAATAGGATAGTCCAATATAATAAACTCAAAACTTTTTAGAGGTTATTAAAGGTCAACTGTAACCGTGGCTCATTTGAACTTGGATAATAGAATCACATTTAATAAAAATCAAAATTGAACCGAGTTTGACCACTTAGAAAGAAGGAATTTTGAAACACCATTTTAGAGGGAGAACAAAAATAATTACTTTTGCAAAACCTGATTTCATTAGTGGAGTCGCTTCTTTTGTATAAAATTTGTTTTTCTACTTTTAGAAATTCATAAATAATGGAAAATTGTTGAAGCACACATGGACAACGACAGATGTGATTAAACATAAATTCACCCACGGCAAATTACTTTCTCGCCAATTTCGTCCCCTTTTTTCTTTTAATTATATCTAGGAACAATATGCGTCATTCAAAACAAGATTTCTATATAGTATAAGTGCATTACACACATTTCATTGAAATTATAAATAAAAATATGCATATGAATCCTAATCATTTCAAATATAAGTTGAATATCTCAAGAAAAAACTCCGGAAAATATATTTATGGTTCATCAAATGACTAACTAGGGTCAAGCCCTTTCCTGAACAAGTAACAATGAAGATATCGAAGGAAATAATTAAAAAGGGGCCCAAGATCCCACATTTACACTTGCCAACAATTGATGGATTTCCATTAACTGGAGAGTATGATTTTACAATAAAAACTCATCCCTCCCCCACCCTAAGGGCCAAAATGGAAGGAAATAATGGAGAAAAGAAAGATGGAGTAAACGAAACAATAAAAATGATAATAATAATAATAATACAAGGGGGTAGGGGGGTATACGATTTGCAAAGTAGCTAAGTTGAACTTGGAATCTAACGCAAGTAATGGATGAAACCTCAAGCTCTGGTCTTGTCTAATCAAAATCTAAGCTGTGAACATCTTTGTTTCCATCTCCTTAGGTCGCCACATGGTTTTCTGCACACACAGTAATCCCTCTGAATCCTTGGAGTAAGTAAGTCGAATCTCCCACTGCAAAGACTTTGCCATGTTCTCTATCTCAGCTATGGTCTCCGTGTTGTCACGTACAATAAGCTTCCCTTCTGGCCGCAATATACGATCAACCTCAACAAACACTGCCGCTAGTTTGCACCTGCAGCAAATCATTGTTAATAGCATGCACTCATCTATGATTCTCCAATATTGTTTTACATATTCAAGTGAAGCTCCAATTTATCTAAAGATGTTTGGGTGCAATGAACAAACCTCTTTTTGACCTTGGAGAATAAATGGTCTGCATGGAGAAGGTCATATGTTCTAGGGTAGGTGCTAAACGATTCACACCAGTCGTGATACATCCCAAACAATCCACGCTCGTAAATTATAGGAAGTGTGTCTGGTGAATCGACCGAGACTACATTCATAACCCAGACCTTCATGTCTCTCAAAGCCGCAGCAAAACTGTATAAGTACGCCAGCAAAAGAACAGCTCACAATCAGGAAAAAATAATGACAATAGGAAAAATATGATAAAAAAAGGGCAGGTAACTAAAGTCTTAACAGGAATTAGATTTTATATATATTAGTTTAACTCTTGCATGTTGCAAAACCAAAATCAAAGAGGTGAGCAGTTGCTCAACACAAAATGAAAGGAAATCCATAGCTCAGTTACAGTGTCAATTCAAAGCCTTCTTTCTTCTTTAAGGGCTGTTTGTCATTTTTCCAGATGATAGAAAATGGATAGGAAAGAAAATAAGGCCTTCTCTCTTCTTCCACGCAATTAGGGTTCTTTGCTAAGAACACTTAAAATGAGAGTTTTTCCTCTTCTTCCAAGGAAATCCATTTCCCATGAACACAAGGAGATCAGCAAAACTTGACAAGGAAAAGAGAGGTTTTACTTGCTCAAAGAGACAATGTTTTGTTTATTTTCAACAAAAATAAAAGTTCTGACGCAGACTAACAAAAATATTGGGTTTACACAGGCCAACAAGAAGCTGGATTTCATAGTGCTTGTAAGAATGACAAGGATCAAACCCAGACATTTTTTTCTGCGAAGTAGTTGTCCTCGAGGAAATCAACAAAGAGCCTCCAAGGGACATGATTCAGTAATCCAAACGGTTAAAACATTAGAATTTACTGTAGATGGGACAGACTATAGAATAGTATATGAAATTAAACTATTAAAAACTCTATTCCTCAGCTCTTTTCTGGACTTTTATGTTTAACTCTCCATATTGTAGGTGAGATTTTAAGATTTTAAAGAATCACCATCACCATTGGAGCTCATCATACTCTTGGTAGTACAGGTAGAGAGAACAAAACTGCACTCCAAGGCATATATGAATGCAATTATACTCTCGGGTATCACAACAGCTTGCCAGGGCCAAACATTCTATAATTCATAACACCGGCAAGCTCATTATACCAAGTAATGTAAGCACTTTCTTTGTGAGGAAAAGTAATTCATTCAGAGAAAAGGCAAAAGAAAGCAAAATTAATATAAGCACATTCTGAAGATAGTATGAAATGTTGCAATGTGCTCTGATGTGCTTACCCTCCATAGACAGATCTCATGTCCATGACATTCCTCACTGTAGACCAGTTGATTCCCAACCCATTCAAATATGACTTGTTTACAACACGTTTCCAATGCTTGTAATCTGCTATGAAATCTTCAGGGGCTGCTTTTCCATAAACTCCAACCTGAGATTTATCTAACCAATAAGGAGGTTTCTCCGACCTTAGTGGCCACTGTTCTGGCCATTGTGACCCACGCTCACCTGCACCAACTGGAACTCGGTGCATGCAAGCCTGCAAGGGGATATTCCTGCATGGCCACCATTTCGAAGAAACATCTTAGTTCACTTTCCAAGGGAATTAGTCAATGGAATTTAATCTATATAAATAACAATAGGAAAAAAAAAGAGTACCATGCTGCATTTGCATCATCTTTTTCATCACAAAGTGGGGGGTTGCTCTCCACCCTCTTCTCATAGCAATCATTAGAAGAAGGCTTCTTAAAAATTGCTACACCCACTCCGTTCAGAGCATCATTCTTTTTGGTCACTAGTTCCCAGCACATGGATTTTGTCAATTCAGACATATCTGCCACCAAATACCACAATAAACATGTACTCAATCCACATTAACATTTACACATACAGTAGAGCATCATAAAGGCTGGTTAAGGAATGAACTCTTTAAAGAAAGGTACAAGTTATGAAAACTACCTTTCCAAATTTGGACTTCTTCTTCTGTCTTTCGGTAAACTGGAGTAGCAGACCATACAAAGTAGCCACCAGGTCGCAACATACGATTTAGCTCCAACAGAAGCTTACCACCTGTAAGTTCAACTTATAAAATCACACTGAAATGGAGAATTTGGTAACAAAGCAAATGACTTTTTTTTTAAAAAAAAATTAATGATATAAAAATGAGTAAATAAAATAGAGGATACCTTCAATGTGCCATGGCACCCTACAGCGTGCACAGTGAACAATATCAAATACTCTGCTGGGAAAGGGTAATCTCTTGGTGCCCATCACAGCAGATATGGCTGGGATTCCCCTTTCAAGTGCAAATTGAACTTGGGCTTCATGTTCATCCTTGGGAGCAAATGACATGGTAAGAACATCTCTGTCAAAGAGATAGCCTCCAAAGCTCGCCACCCCACAACCAACATCTAAGACCACACGGCTTCGTTTTCCCCAAGCAATATCAGGTAGAGACTGCAGTAGTGGTTACATATATCCAGGTTATGCATAAACTATTTTAAACATCCTACATTGGCTAGAATTCAACTAATAAAAAACTCTTTAAACAAATCGAATGTAAGATAAGATCATTAAGAAAACAGCAGCGTATTAAACTGCCAGTAAACATGGTTTTTGAATACCTTCAGTACAGGTTTTTTTTTTTGATAACTACCTTCGGTACAGGGTTTAGCCATCACAAATGATGAGCATATTTTAATACAAGTGTATAAGCATTCACAACTTTGTTGCAGAAGCATAAGTTCACAACTGGAGTCGTGTTGCACTCATTCTTTCATCAAACACATAATTATGTATCATCAACAGTAATATCCTGTTTTAAATGTCCTATAATGGAAGATCAGATCATTCAGAAAACAGAAGTTGACGCCATGTATTAATTGGCCATTAAACATTGTTCTTGAATACCTTCAGTATGGAGTTAATACAAGTGTATTCACAACTTGCTTGCAGAAGCATAAGTTTGCAACTGGAGTTGTGTTGCACTCTTTCTTTCATCAAACATGTAATTATGTATCAACAGAGTTCCAACCCATTTCAGTTTCTGGATGTTTTCTTTTTAATATAACAATGTATGTGAAAAACAACCTGATGTCACTGGTCCCCAGAGATGACTTCCATGTAATACCTCTCACACGCTCTACATTTTTCTATGCCCTCTCCAATCTCCATCCATCCCAACCTACTCAGTCACCATACCCACTTTGAATTGGTCATTACTTGCCCACAATCACATGTTTCAAATGAGATCAATACAACATCATTTGAAGTGAAAATTAGGTCATCTGCTATCAATTCAAGATGCCGTCTGGCAATTGAGCCCATTATATTTAACAACAGCAGATCCCAATCCCATATTGGAATCATCGGTATGGAATCTGCCATGAAAGTAGTGGCACAAGAGCATTTCTTGACGAGGACACATGCAAAAATATAAACAGGGGTCATAGCCTCTTGTATCCTACAAAGATGAGTTGAATGTGTGGGGGACCACATATGTCGATGGATGGGTTGTGAAATTTTACCTCCATTTGAGACCCCAGCATTGTGATCTGTGCCCGATTTTTTAAGCCATACCAAATAGTTACTATAATCACAAGGCTACAAATCTCAAGCTGGGTGATTTTTCAAATAAATTTTATGATCATCTAAACATCCCAGCACCCAAGTAGACCACACAATTTTTACCAAAAAATAAAAATAGAACACACAATTGCATTTTTCAATGGAACAGCCCTTCCAAAGAAAAGATGGGGATCTCTGCTTGTGAACTCTTCAGAAATAGGTACTCACTGGTACTTAATTGAATCATTAGTTCCATAGTCTACTTTTATTGCTGTATCTTTGTACAATCCAGTCAGCACGCCCATTCTTCTCACGGGGAACTGCCTTTTGAACATAATTTTTTCCTTTTTTTCCCCAGAACATGTTGCCTTTATCTTTCAAATAATTGCATTTTACATGGATATCTCAATACCGTGAATCATTGCCAATAAATTCGCATTTGTGTGTATAAATGGTAAAAATGGTATTGAACATGGAAGAAAAAAATAAGTGAGGATATACTAGGCAAGCAAGGCACCAATGGTTAGCAAGCATCATGAAAAGCATGAACATAGATATAAGAAAAAGGAAGCAGGAAAGAAATTCGAAGGATGAAATTTGAATAAGAAGTATTACAACAGCACGCCTAATGAAGTAGAGGCAAGATAAGTTAGTCCAAGAGGATCGATGTGAGCAATGTTGTTAAAATCTTATGATATGTGATGCGCATCCGATAATTCATACAATATTTTAAGAGGAAATATTTGTACTGATTTAAAAATTAAACAATTCCTTTATATGATAGATTTTGTGGCTGTTTAGAATTTAAAGCATGGAACTTTTGGTTTTGATAGTTTTTAGGCTAGTGTTGTTGAAAAGGTAGGCCCTATGAATTATTTTGAGGGCCTTTTAGCTTATTGTTGGCATTTTCACAATGTTGGGTAGTCCAACGAAGCAACCATACATTGCATTATTGCTATAAATGTCTGTCTTCACTCTTTTTTTTTGAAAGATATGTGTGCCTTCACTTATTACTGAAAGAAAATTGGACAGTTTCTCATATTACTATTTTTAGAAATCTTTTATGTTATTTCATATATTTATATATTTTGGGAGAAAATTATGAATCTCACGATTCTATGGTTTACAATTCAAGATGTATAACAATTTTGCCATATGATTCGATTTCAAAATATTGACTAGAAGAAGTGATCACCTCTTGAATGAAATCAATATAATGCAGGGCTCCATGTGTAAACTGAGTCCCACCACCGGGAAACGTGAGGAACTCCCCAGTTACTTTCACCCAATTCTGGTGGCCCTTCACTGCTGCAAGCTTGGTATGAGGGACATTAAAGTACCATATCTGCAGGAACACGAATGATTAAGAGAAGGTAATCATACTAGAAATTATTTTACATTTTAATGTAAATAAGCAAACAAATGGTATACCTTATCCCTGCTGGTTGGCCACTCGATTGGCCGTCTGTATCCTTCAGGGAGAGGAACAAGGCAGGTTGGCCCTTCTTCTGGGCAGTGCCTCTCTCTATGTTCATAATGCTTAGTGCTTGTAAGCTTCTTGATAGCTTCCTCATTATCAAGGCATGGGATGTAATCTGGTCCAGCAGGGACATTGCAAAGCTTCCAGCTGTACCCATAAGAATCCCCTTCTTTTGCAGCCCCTCCATTGTGTGAAGAAGACTGCTGTAAGTCTTTCTCATTCTTCGATTCTGCAGCTTGAGTTGACCATGCCCCATTTTGAGTATTAGTTTCATTCAGAAGCTCAGACTGGGCTGCATCAGTGATCAGTTCATTTGAATTTTGGTCCTTGGCTTGATCTTCTGTCTTGTTCTCATCAGAATTTTGTTCCAACCCATTTCCTTCGTTCTGATCTACCTTTTCCTCTATTTTTCCCTGCACTTTACCATCCTCTGTTTTTTCATTGATGGTGCCCTCCAATTCTGATTCATTTTTGCCTTCTGATTCCTTATCAGGACTATCACGCTGTCCATTATCATTTGCTTCACCACCTTTCGTATTTGTTTCCTTGCCCTCAGGTTTTACTTCTCCACCTTCAGTATTTGTCTCTTTGCCCTCTGATTTCTCATCTCCACTTTCTGTATTCCTTTCTCCACCATCAGTCTTCTCATCTCCACTATTCTCTGTGTCAGTCTTGGATGTATCATCTGACTCATTCTTTGCATTCTCATTCTCCTTGTCAGAGCTCTCTTCCTTGATTTCCTCATTGACATTTTCATTTGTTTTCTCAGAAGGATTCTGGTTGTCATTTACTTTGGGACTGGTTTCATCCTCAGTGTTCGTGTTCGTATCTCCTCTTCTTGCATCTTCGGGCAAATCCCCTGAACTATCCTCAAACTGTCGAGATTCATTCTCAACCACTTGCTCTTTCACCTGAGACTTGGTCTCCTGTGCAGGCACTTCAACATTCTGAACAGGAACAACAGATGACGATGTCATCATCCATACCCCAACCAGGCAAAGTGCCACAAACACAACCAGAGTCACAGTTGAACAGTATGATGAAGATGATCTCCTAGTATCCATTCTTGAGTTTTTCCCGGCCATCTTTTTACAAATAAATAACACTTCAAAACCTATGAAGAAAAACAACAGAAAACTGAATAAAACAAAAAGAAATCCTTACAACCACTCTCACATTTCCAATCAATGGAGTAAGATGATCAACAAATATGGAGTAGAAGTGCTTGTTTTTTTTTTTTTTTAAATGATATAACTGCAACTTGATGAAAATATTAGGTAAATGGATGTGTTTCTGTCTCTTTTTGCATTTGGAAGCCCGTGAAAATGATTACATCCATTTTCTGTTTATCCACCTCATTCTTCCCCAAAATAAACATTTTTTGCCTTTTAAGGTGGAAGCTGAAAGGAATTAGATCAATTTGGGAGTAAAGGTATAATGACCAAGTATATTGCCCAATGCTATCAATGAAAGCCTAAACACTCTCTAAAAAGTGATAAATGTATGTTCAAACTGGGTGAGAAAGGACAAGTCTTTATCCATAATGAAACCTTATACAACAAACTCATCAAATATCAATCATTTTTGCAAACAATTTTCATAAAAAAATATAAATTTCTCATTAAAAAAAAAAATCAACCAAAATATAGAAAATTTTCTAATCTTTATTAAAAGATAGGCAAAATCTCAAGTAGATGACCTACTGAAAAAGCATCAAGGAGAAAAAGGTTCTTGTAACAAACTTGATTAAGTGCCCGCATGCAACCTTGGTAAGTGCTTACATGCAACCTCAAAGACTGGATTTGAGTCACATTACTATTGAGAGGCGAGAGGAGAGAGAGAGAGAGAGAGAGAGAGAGAGAGAGAGAGAGAATTATAACACAGAACAATGGATCTAAGGGGATCTAAATTAAAAGGATAATGACAGCAGTAACAAAAAAAGAATTCATCTTTTTTCTCTTTCAAAGAGCCCAAGTCAGTCTTCTTTGGCAACGAGGATTGAAAAGATCTGTTAAGTACAACTACAAACTGATTCTGTACAGCAAAGAAATAGCATTGAAGATCTTCATAAAATAATTAAACAAGGTAAAAATGAACTAATAGAGGACAAATCATTCTCCTTATACTGTAAACTCACAGAAATCACAATTAACATTAAGAGATACAAATGATCTCAATTTGAAGATCCATAAAATCTGATTCTGTACAGTAAAGAAATAGCATTGAAGATCTTCATAAAATAATTAAACAAAGTACCAATGAACTAATAGAGGACAAATCATTCTCTTTATACTGTAAACTCACACAAATCACAATTAACATTAAGAGATACAAATGATCTCATTTTGAAGATCCATAAAATCTGATTCTGTACAGCAAAGAAATAGCATCGAAGATCTTTATAAAATAATTAAACAAAGTACAAATGAACTAATAGAGGACAAATCATTCTCTTTATGCTGTAAATTCACACAAAATCACAATTAACATTAAGAGATACAAATGATCTCAATTTGAAGATCCATAAAAAGAAACCAACAAGTAATGAAAATAGAACAATTAAAACCATGATACCGAATTGACAGATCTACAAAGATCTGTTATAGGTAGGGAAGCGAGATACCTTTCTTTAATGATATAAAAAAAGCGAGATCTTTGTTTAAAAAAAAATAGATTGGACATATAGCATGTTAGGTACAAAATGACTGAGAACACCTAGATCTACCAAAGTACAAAATTAGGACACATCCTAAGCTTTTAGCCACCTGATATAAGGACATCAAATTGAAAGGTTGACATTGTATTTCGATAATTTTGAGCTTCAAGGAGGTGATTCAACTTCAACTGGTCCAACATCAGACGGCAAGAAAGCTAATGATATGCTTGGTATAGTCAGTAAACCCAACTATGCCACTTGTCCATCCTAAAAACACTTTAAATTTACTCTGTAACATGAAGATATAGATAGATCTGCAGTTTCAGAGCCAAATTTCAAAACAATCGCATTGAGCCGTTTCAGATCTGAACTTATTCATATGAAAATTGAATAAACAACAGACAACAAGTAATTGAGTAAAAAAAATCCAAGCAACTACAGCCGTAGATCTAGTCAACACTCCCCGCAGAATCATAAGATTACAGTTGAAAAGCTGCAGAAAGGAAAAATTTAAGATAGATAGTGGAAGAGTTACTGCATAAACGAAAGATTTCAGCTAAAAAACGAAAATTTTCAAGGGAGAGAGATAGAAAAAAAATCAAGATCTACGAATTCGAGACCACGAGAATAGAATTGGAATCAAGATGAAGAATTGAGTGAGCACTGAGCAGGAATACGGATGGAGGAGGGTCTTTACCTTCTTCGACGTGGAAATCACAGCAGATCTAGAAAAGGCTAGGGCTTTTCCATCCTCCCCTCCTTCGTTTGGGAGAAGGGAATGTGGGGAAGCTCGGAATTTATGGAAGTAGAAGGGAATCAGGACTCGAAAGTTATTTTATACCGACATATTTATTAATAATATTCACACAGAATGCTGGAGTCTGGACGCGTGAATCTCTCTCTCGGGTCCCGACTCCCGAGAACTCTATTTTAGGAGGGTCGAATCTAATCGTTCTTGAGGTATTAAAACCACGGAAATTACTACTTTTATTTTAATTTAGACCACTTTCTTTTTCAAATAAATAAATTTTGTTTAACATCCGGATTTTTTTGAAAAAAAATTAAAACTGTAATTTTTTATGGCAGTATTTTAAAAAAATTATTTGAATCATAATGTCTTCTAGGCCTAATAAAAAATTTATAAATAAAAATACTCGAGATGCATTAACTCACATTGGAGTGTCATTTTTAAGCTACAACAACTCCAATTTACAAGCGTTCAAAGCCGTATGTATCCTAACTTGGTCTACTGGGCAGCGCTCCATTGTACTATAATTAGCACATTCAATCTTGTGTTGTGCACTCCCATGCGCTAGCGCGCACATATAAGCACTAAAGTATATTGTCCAGATTACATTTAATATCTTTAACGATTCTAATTTGTAGATGTTATTAAGTAGATTTTGGAAATGATATTTCTTTACTTCACAGTAGGGATTGATCTTTCTTCATCTTAGTATTTTTTTCCACTATCTCACAATTACATGAAATATCTTTGAAGATTCTTAGAGATTTAACATAAGTTATTTTACAACTTCTATATAAACTCAAGATGGATATGTAATAGAGTTTCATCTTGTTTATCGTTTATCATTAGTTGTCTTTTTCCTGATGAAAATATTGCAGTTTTATAAAGTGGATGTATCTATAAATCTTGTGTTTTTATAGCTAATGGTTCTATTCTTGTGGTATATTATGTTTTGAAGATGATATTTGTGATTGCTCACACCTTTTTGAGGAGGGAGAGAAACCCCAAGCGTTGTGTATGGTAGAGAGAGAGAAAAAGTCGCCACTGGAAGGATGATGAGAACTCCAGTGGACATGAATAAGAGAGGATGATAAGAACTCCAGTGAGCGTAAATAAGAGAGAAGAATTCACCATTGAAGACACAAATGAATCTAACATCATCTATGAAAGAGTTTTGATGATAGATATAAGTAAAATTCTTCTTTCAAACATCATGAGACCTCCCAATGTGTGTTTTCGGGACAAAGCCCAAGGGCCATATATTAGAAATAAAGCCTCGAAGGATAGCCATGTTTAGAGTCACGTGGAGCTCTTAGGACAATATTATTCCGTTGCATACTCTCATATTTAGGATGAGACTTTTGAGAATATGTGCAGGGATGAACATAAAAAAAAAACTATTCTAACAATACTTGGTATATATTTCCTTCTTAAATAAGTATAAATTTGATATGATTGAATATTTTTCTTATAGATGTAGAAATAAATTTTGTTATGATTGAATATTTTTCTTATAGATGTAGAAATAGTAAATCAGTCGAATTTTACTAATTATAAATAAACTTGAAGTCTAATTAGATTTATAAAGGTTCGATGAAGGCATTGCATCAAAGGTTGAAATGTTAGCTACTTGGTGATGATCGTGATGTATGACCAACAAGTGGACCCCATTACACCTTATAAAAGATATGGCCTACCATATTAGCTGGCATTGCACTAACACTCATTTTCAAGTACCCCCTTAATTGGTTGGTTGACTAGTTACACATAAGTGGATCCATAACGGTTCAAGGCCCCATGGCCTAATTTTATTGTACTTTACGAGTAGGGATTCACCCGTGGGGGTTTTACGCTAGTATCTTGTGATTTGTCACACGTAAATTAAAAAAAAAATATTTATAAAAATAATTTTTATTTTTAAAATATAAAGCCTTAAAGATGAATGGCTGAATTTAAAAACAACACTTTTAATTTAAAAGAGACTTTGAAATCTTTGTCCTTAGTTATTCATTTTTGTTTCTAATAAAAATATAAAATTAAAATTAAAATTAAAATATTTTTTTTTGTATTTAGATAGATTTGATAAATATAATTTAGATGATATAATTTTGTGAGACCCAGTGATTGAATTAAAAAAAAATACCTTTACACCAAGGTGCATACATCCATTTTCACCAAATTTTACCTCCCATGTTTCTATAAAAGAGGTATTGAAAATTTTATATTCTCAATTTTTTTTTTTTTGTTATTCTGTGTTTTATGATCTTATGGTTAGGTCTAAGTACGTTTGGCAACATGAAACACGGGAGATATTTCATGTGATAAAAAGAGTCAATGGTCAAAGCAAAAAACCAGTATTTTCAATAATATTTTTTAAATTTACTTTTAAAAAAAGGGGTGAAATTTATTTTCTCATGACTTAACTTTAAAATGGGATTTAATATAATATCATATTTTTAACTCCATATCTCTTAGTATTAAGATTATCACTACTTCAATGGTTACCTTCAAACAATGCTTTAAAAATTGGCTGTGAATTAAACTATTTAAATAGGAGATTTGGTTGGATAGAGTTTAATTGAAGTTCATTTGAGGTCAAATTTAATCAAAATTTGGAAAGTAACATATTATAAATAATAGTAATTAAATAATGAATAATAAACATTAAATATGTTAAAATATAATAATATATAAATAGCTATAAGATGTAACATTTTAGGATACTAAAGTGCTAAAGATATTTGCTATGTTTTTTAAATTTCCATTTTTGTGCAAAGATAGAATATGGCGAAATTTCACACTTATTGAATCATCTCACTTCATCAAATGAATCATACAAAATTTATTAATGAAGATATTATAAATTTAAAAATCAAAATTTACAAAATTAAATAAATTAATAAAATATATTATTTGCTTGACGGTTCATATATTTATTTTATCTTATGCTAAAAATAAAAAAAAATTAGAAACCATTTTTTTTTGTCTCGATAGAATTTCTCACGGGTAAAGGTGTCGGCAAGCGACCGAAAAGGTTCAAAGTCGGTGGAGGAAAAGGAGGAGTCGGCTTGGCTCTATTCTGTCTGTTTAGCTGGTGCCTTTATGCTTAATTGAAGCCGCGCCATGTGCAAGCTTGACAATTGCAAACGCACACCGACAAATTCCAACTTTCTCTGTCATCCATTAATTTAATGGAATAAAATAAGATATTTTAATAAACTTGAAAATGATTTTCGCCGTTGGATTAGGACCTTGCATTGTCATGGCAAGTGGGCTGCCATTCATTCTTTCCCCTCTCAACCAACCATCTTAATCCATTTTACCACGTTATTAATCATTCTTAATTATTACTCTTTAGCAATTAGCACTAACCAAACTCATTGTCATTTAGTGTTTTTTTCACTAAAAGATATCCAGCACAATTTTTTTTTTAATTTATGTGTAAAAAACTACAGAAAATCCAGATTAAAACCTTTTCATTATAGGAAAATAATTTCGAGATTTGTTGTACTTGTTTTTAAAAACCTATGAAAAATGTTCTTTTGACTTAAAAAAGAGTTACATGACATGTAAAAAAAGTAAGATTCATTTATAAAAAAAAAAATTGTCATTTAAATATGACTTCAGATCATCTTTAAGATTTATTGTAATTGACCAATCTAACATTCTAAAACTAATTATTTTTTTGGGTTATCAAAATTACTTATTACTATTCATTAAAAAAATGTCTTTTTTTTTTTTTTTGAGGTCCGTAGGTGTCCAAGTGTCGCACTCGACTAGTCCTCCGGAATGTAGTTAAAAAAAATCTATTGTGAGACAGAAGTGGCATAATTTTGGGTTCTTTCTTTCTTATTAAATAAAGAAAATGTTATTTATTTTAAAATTAAATCTATTTTAATTTTAAAGAATATTATATAATTGACACAAAATAAACAACTAATATTAAAATCTATGATTTCTAACTTGAACAAATTATATCGCCTCACGTATACATACATTTGATTATTAAAAGCCTTTTTATGTTACTTGGTATAATTCTTTATTCCATAAATAAAAGGCTTATTATTAAAATCTTATCAAAGGCCTTTTAACATAATTCTTTTAATAATAAGCCTTTCTTCAAAGTATTTAATGATATACAAAGGGCTCAAATATAAAATCACAAGAAATTAAAGAGAGAGAATCTTAAAGCTGGTCTTAACTAGGGCTGCAACTCGGGTCGGGTCGAGACTTTCGGGCCAATGGATCAGGTCGGGTTGAGAAGATAAAAATCCGCATGCAATTCTGGTCGAGCCGGGTTAAGGATTTTATAAGTTAACCCGCCCTAACTCGGCTAAAATTAGGCTAAAATAGGTTTATAATGCTGGTCAAGTCAAAGTTCGGGTTAGAATTCCGGACGGGTCGGGTTCTAGAGTTCAGGTTGAGAATTCGGGTTGAGAATTCGGGTCGGGTTTCATATATATCAAGTCGAGTCGGATTGGGTTTTAAGAAACCTGGCCCGCTCGGCCCGAATTGCAACCCTAGTCTTAGCTCTGTCTTTTTCCAGTGCCTTAATGGTGCTTTTGCTAAGTTAAGAATACAGGTGTGTTTATTACTAACACAAGAAAGTATTAGATATTGGTATATATTTGACACTCAATATTAACATAATTAAAATTTTACTTTTGGATAAATATTTTATTAATTTTTAAAAAATTGGAAATTTTGAGCAAGTAGATGTAAGAGGCATCAAATGAATGGCCAGTAATACTTACTAACCTAGCTTATTAAATCTGGTAAATAAGAACTTTAAATATCTTAAAACTTTATGAGATTAATTTTAAAAAGATTCTTTTTATGTGATGGAAATTGGTTTCACAAATTAATCAATGTGGGATCAATCCTTATGTGTAGTTGTGTCTTATGGCTGCAGACTAAACCTATTCTGATACTATGTTGGAAAATCAGAATAACATTTTTGAAGTATAATTCACTCTTAAAAATTAGTGATTGAAAAAAGAGTCAAGGAGTGTTATATAGAATCATTGGTAAACTATGCGAGACTTTTTGTTAATTCACGTGCCTACCAACAAGTCTCTAAATACATATTGATATTTGTGTTTTTGGTTGTACATAATAAATACTTCGATGTATAAGAATATTAAAACTAATATAAATATTTTTATTGTACATTATCATTTTTTTAATCGTTTATCCATAAAAATAATTTCTCAAATCTAAGTATAAAAGTCAACTCAAAATTGATGAAATAAACAGCTTAGATGATGACAATTGTCATGTTTTTAGTTTGTAAAAATATTTACTACTTAATTTAAAATCATTAATTAAACATTTAAAGGATAAAATTTATTTAAATTTTAACTATCCGTTTATAATCTTAGATCAAGAGAGAAAAAATTATTTTAGTTTCAAAAAAACCATTTTTTATCTCCAGAATCAACCAGAGAAATCCAATTATCCGTCCAAACCTGAGATAGACATCTGCATTGAAGAAGAAGAAGGTGCCATATCTTTGAGCTTCCATTTAGTTTTATTTGATAAGGTTGTTTTAGGCCAAAGATATGCTTAGATTTGTTTTTAAAAATATGGAGGAAGAAAGAACAATTTGGGGAAGCAAATGCCTGACCAATATTGTAAAATTGCTTTCAGAAGAAAGAAAGAATAAAAAGAAAAAAAAAGAATGATGCAGGGCATATTTCAGTCATCAATCATTTATGAACCACAACCATCCAAAGACCAGAAGATTAGATGAATACACTATTAAATTTCGAGGAAACAATCAACCCGACAGTGGGATGGACTCCAAATTTAGAAAACTAACCATGCACAACATATACATCCTCGCAAGAGCCCCATTTATTCAATTGTATTGCACTATTGTGCCTCCTGTTCTTGCCATGGTTTAAAATTTTTGAACTTGACTCAGCTTAGAATCCAATTGGACAAGGCAGCAGCCTAGTTTTTCCAAGATCCTGAAATATGATTCCCAGAAAAGCACTGTAAAACCGCATGAAGAAGTCATACTAGACAATCATTCACAAAGTTTTCTGACTTCCTGATTTCGCTGATGATTTAGCTCTAGCAAAATCAACCAAATCTATGAACAGAGAGTCCTCGGGCTTGGTTTGCTTGATTGAGGGTGATGAATCTTGTGTCTCATGAAGAGAGAGATTCTGGGTCTTCTCCACTAATCCTTCATATGATGATCCTGGCCCACTCCCATGGAAAGTGCCACTAGATAAAGCTTTTTGTTGCTCAAAGAACTGTTGCCTCTGATCATATTTTGATGGTGGAGTTAGTAGGGACCCTGAAGATTGGACTTCCCAAAGAGCTGGTGAGATCTGTACAGAAGATTTTATTGTTTGCAAGGGTTCAGCTTGCTTAGGTGTAGGTATGATGGAGGGTATTGAATTGATCCCATCAGGAGGAGAACATTGCTTTTGCATGGGAGTTGATGGTGGGCTGGTGTTAGCACTGGTCTGAAGTGAGATCGTGAAAGGCATCACTTCAGGCACTTCAGATGGTCTTTCAGTGTAGACATCACCACTGAGATAATCAACCATGGTAGCATCTGTAGGAGGCTTCTTTGATGATGATGGAGGAGGAGGAATAAGTGGATAAGTATATGTCTGTCCATTCGTAAAATTAACAGGCTTCTTGCTTTGGCTCCTTGCATTATCCCTCAAAGACCTGTAATTTAAACAGTGAGAAAATTGGACGACTATGGCTTGAATAATTTGGATATGCTTCCATACAAACATGACATCTTTAATCCCTTTCTCTTTATTTTGGATTGTTTTCTGGTTTTTTTTTCAATTTGGTGAGGTTCTAGATACATTCAAGGTAAGCAGCGATTACATCAGTATCCAATTTGGTCATATTTCTTCACTCTCTTTAACATCAGTTTCCTTCTCCGCTCTAATGATGTGAGGGGGGTGGGACTCTTCCAAAGAAAGTCCAAAGTTTGTGGAAATCAGTATTGCTGGTCATTGCATGGATTGTTTGGCGAGAAAGAAACAAGCAAGTTTTAGGAAACCATCATCCAAAGCTTGTACAATTTTCAATATCAAGTCTAACATCATACAGTGGGACTTCGGTGCAAAGGAGTTTATGTGCTGTTCGGATACACTCAATAGGGAGTCAGCAATAATGAACTAACAGCCATGTAGTTGAACCTGTTACTACAGTCCCATAGTATAAATACCTATGGGGGGCTGAGAATTCTGCTTGGAAGCTCTTTGTGCAGTCTCAGTTCTCCACATTCTACTCTTCCTTCTGTTAATAATATTTTTTTCTTGCTATCACATCAAAAATAAATAAAACCATCTTACCTGCGAGCTAGCAGGGAAAATTCATCATCTGAGAAATCGTCCTCATGGTTGATACTAGCAAGAGGAGCAACAGAGCTTTCTGGTGTTGCTCGTGTTTCCATGGAAAGATTTCCTTTCAAAATGTCATCATGTCGACCGAGCACATGCTGCAAGTTGTCATTCAATGTCAGACCCTGACGTAGAAGTTCCTCATTTCTGTAATTTAATTAGCAGTCAGAACCACCAATCCAAACTTGTGAATACCCGAAATAGCATCGGAAAAAAATACATACGATGTACTGTTCACTAGAAGCATGATACGCCTTTGATAAGAACGGCACTGATCAACAAGGTCGACAATTAGTTCTTGCTTTATACCCTGACCATGAGAACAAGCAAAAATTAGCTCCATAAGCTACTAAGTTTGCATTTCATGAATGTAATGTTTTTCACAACTAATTTTCACCTAATTGCAATTCAATAAAACACCAGTACAGGTTTCAATTAGAAGGTCTGGAAGAGTACTACAGTAGATTATCCAAAGAGGCCCCGGTCTACCCTTACTGGAGGGATTGATCCATGGAGGGGAAAATGTGAAGTAAGCAGGCCAGTTTTGGGGCCAAGATCAAGGGAATGCTCATATTGCATTTTTGGTCAGTGGGGGTATTGGGGAAATTGGGCCATGTGGTGGGTCATCATGTAAACTTACAAATTGGGGATTCCTGTATATGTACAATATGAATTGGTATATCATATCCTTTTGTTTTGTATCTTTTATTTATATATTCATAAAAAACTGTTAGCTCTTAAAAATGAAAATAAATAAAACATAAGATACTATGTCATTTCTCCTCACTGCATCAGCACAGGTATAGTGTCATTATCTGGAAGCAGTGTCATTTCTCTCTCTCTCTCTCTCTCTCTCTCTCTCTCACACACACACACACACACCTTTTCCCTCTTAGTAGGGCCTTCTGTCATGCTCCATGGGCTCATGATGTGGAGCAAGATTTCAGAATATTGGTAGCCCAAAGTTTCATGGAGGGTTTTGACCACCAACACAGAGTTTACACTAAAGTGAAGAGGTCCAAACCCAAGTGGGTCCATTATCGGGATGGGCTGTTTTAATCCAAAAAGGGTCTTATATACAGATCAGGTCCAATTGGGCCTTTAATGGGCCATTCAGTGGGTTTGCTTTGACCCATCTAAGTGGATCCCATGTTCCATCAATTGAAGCTACAGCAGTATTGGCAAAGATCCATGGTTTGCTTCTCTTGATTTTTTTTAGAGCAGTTCAAAACATTTGACGGTATTTATCTCATTTTTATGCATTAGTTAGAATGTAAGGCTAAGATTTAAACATCTAAGCCTTAATGAAGGTTGAATTCTGATTTTAGGGTTGTAGTAGTCTTAAAGAAAGAAAAGAACCCCAAGGACTGCTGGCAGCAGATATTTCTGCACTTATTTGCAACAAAAACATGATAGGTTTTGACCTTGAAGGCTAATGGAAAGAAGAACCAGATCTGGGGACTGTTCGACTGCAGTTTCATGACAAAACCTTAGGGTTTTTGCAGGTTTTTGTTGACGGCAGGTTTTGGAATCTTTGGAAGTTTCTGCAGCCACCATTCGGGATTGTTTTAACCTTGGGTTTTGCAGAAAGGAGAGCTATTTCACATCCCTTAAGATCATATTTGTTCATATTTTCTTTCGAATTGAATGCGCCATTTGTTAGCTGTTTGGGGAGACACTTTTTTTGGTGAAAAAACAGCCCTTGCACGGTTTAGGCCAATCTTAGGCCATCTGGCCTACATAAGATCAGGCTTGATCATATCTTATGGCCTCATGTCAGGCATGGGCTTCCTTGTTCATTGTCAAGCTTAGCCCTGAAACAATGCAAACCCGACTAGAACCCGTTTCCATCCTTATCTCCAGCATTTGTATGTCAAAATCCCTCAAGACTATGACAATAGCAATCTAGATTTACATAATGTCCAAACCATTATCTAAGAATTGAGTCAGACTCTAGTCAACTAGACTCAATAGGATGTTGAGTCAAAAGTAAAAAAAAGTCAATTGAATTCCCTAATGAAAAAAAACATCTCGAGTTTTTTAAAGTATGCCCCAAACCAACAAAACAATGGCGTGAGTTGCTCATGGAAATCTATAAGAATTATATGGGTGTGAATATTAAAAATGTTCCAAGTGATACAACCAAAGAAAGTACCTCAGAATCATGAGGATCCACGGCACTAAGCACTTCCATTAGCAAGTCTGCAATTTGCCGAGCATTCTGGACCTCCACTAAGCTGCATTACAAACAACTCTAGCGTGAACAACAAAATATAACAGTGGTCATTCCTTTGCAAGAACCATAAAAAAGAAAGGATGCGACCTTTATGACAAATTAGCATCAACTTTGGTACCCAAAACATTTTGGTCCAATATATAGATTTGGTCAATCCACAGCAGTGTACCCAATAGAACCAAAAAAATGGGCAGTAAATAGATTTCCATATGACAAAAACTACATATGTTGCCACATAGACAAAAAACTTGTAGCACAGTTAACAAGTGCTTACTATGTAGATTTTTCCTTCTCGTTGAAATTTTCCATAAGACGTCTCAAAAAGAGAGTTTCTGCTGTTGACCTCCTGGAATAAACCCAAATTGGTTCTCCGAAGATCAAGAATTTAGTAATTCAAAGAATCAATTCAGGTTTACACTAGGAAGGTCTAACAATAGAAACCATTTTTTACATTGAGACAACTTATGAAGTTCAAAAAGAAATAGAAAAGTACACACCTAGTATCTATTGATTTAAAAAAGGACTATGATAGGGCATCAAGGCAAAGAATTTGGCAAATGATATTTTTTGAGCGGTAACAAAGACTACTTATATTAATAGAGGACTAAAAAGTACAAGTACATCAAGGGAATAGAGGAATAATTTGGCAAATGATGAAAAGAAGTTGCATCCCTAATGGATATGTTGAGATAATACAGGATAGTAGAGTCATGTAGAATATGACTTTTGATGGGATAAAAGTGAAAACACAAAACTCAGAAAGCTAACCCCATATAGTAGAGTTATGTGACTGTTTTGACCCCCAACCAGACAAGGAATTAAAAAAAAAAGCTACGGGAATTGCTAAATGGAATCAATCAGATCAAGTGTAAAAATAACTTGAATTTCATGCCAATGGATGTAACTAGATTAACAACAACAAATTTGCAAGAACGGATATGTAACAAAGAGTTTTGACTATCCAAAAGAGTTTGACTTCTTTGTTATGCAGTAATCTCAGCCTGAATGAACTCCAATCTGGTAGCTCTGACATTGTGGACATCCTCTCCCATGGTAAGTGCATCTATTGGCACTACAGAATCCATGCCATTGCTGCAAACAGCCTTCTTTCTGACCTGTTCGTTGGGAAAGATAGGATTTCTCCTGCTACAGCTGAATCATCCCATACTCTTCAGGATTGCGTCATTCACTCTGACGTTTCGAGCAGAAGTTCTGGTGCCTTTGCCACCATCCATGGCAGTTTATAGATGTTCTTTCTGTTCCAGGACCAGGACGTGGGTTGGGTCATGCTCTGTTTGGCTGATTGTTTGATGGGTCGTTTTGGGCCTCTTTTCTGTAGCTGTTTATGGTTTGTGCTTTCTCCAGCTTTTCTGGGCTGGCACTGGGCCCTGGATCATATTATGTGGGCTGTTTCTATGTTTTCTGCCTGGCCTGGGTTGTGGGTTTTCCTTTCTTCCTTTGGTTTTGTGGCTGGGCCTTCACCCTTTTGGGTGCCCTTCCAGTCTTCCTCAACTGAGCTGTGAGTGTGTTTCTGCCTGGTCTGGGTTATGGGTTTTTTTCTTTTTGGGCTCTGCCCCCCTCTTCTCTTTTGAATGATTTCTAACCAATCTTTCAAAAAAAAAAAAAACATAGTACAGTTGGAGTTGCACATATCTTGGCCAAACCACATATGGCAGTGAAAAGGCTTCACATTTATCATAAAAAATAGATGCCAAACCTTGCTTTCTTTCTCTTTTTATTATTTTTCCCTGGGGTGTAAGGGGTGTTTGTTGGTTCATTTTGTTTGTTAAACACAAGTTGGGAAACGAGGATATCAGCAAATTTGGACACTAAGAATTTTGTGAAAAATACTGAAAACAAAATATTGTGCTTTAGTTACTTGAGAGCTGAATCATTTTGTTGATGAGAAGCTTCAGGAGCAGCTGCTTCATAAGATGGGGCATCAGAATGATGACTTATAGGCTGGGTTTGTGAGGGAGTAAACAAGGGTACGGTGTTCTCAGCATGGGGTGGGAACTCTACTCCAGCAGACTGTCAATTACGTATCAGAGCTTCAGTAATAAGAATGACAATAATATCATCAGTATGAATATGTGCAGATTGCTTAAAGGTAGAAACTATAGAACAGATCTTGATATATAACCATACAAACCCAAGATACAGAAACAAATAAAGAAAGAAAAGAAAAAAGATGGATATAGGAAACATGCATCACAAATTTGGGCAATTATCAAATTGGTTGCTGAGTTGCAGCCGAAATATTCTTCCAATTCAATAATGGTCGAAACACCATAAAACATCAATGAGGGATCTTGGTAGGCCTTCACCAGTCTGTTTCCACCATTATCCACCTGATGATTTTATTTCTACATCATCATAGTCACATCATTGCCATCATCATCATCATGGAAGTCATTTATACTATTTATTTGGAATTGGCTGTTTTAAATTTACTTCTACATTCAACCCTATCAAAAATCAAAATACATGTCTTTTGTCCACTCTATTACTGTTACACATTATGGCCAGAAAAATAAAAGATTTTTTTGGATAGCTACAACAAATTCAATTAGTTAAAGAGCCCTAACAAAAAATATTGGGCACTTCAAATGCAAAATTTTGCAGAGCTTAAAGTTAAAAAAATTGACACTTAATATGTTGTTCAGGAGTTAACCATATGGCCTCAAAGAGTACAAAGGTTAAAAAGCAGACATAGTGAGGCCAGGTACCATGTTGATCTGCTGATTGGCATCAATCTGATTCAGCCAAGTACAATTTAGTGTTTTGATGCCCTAAGATTTTTGAGAAATAGTAGAAAGAATGGGAATATGGAAACCTTAAGAACTTAAGCTTAAATTAAAGGATTCAACATGCTTTTATGTATTACATGTGAAAATAATTGTTTGTGATGCTGACTCTGAATGTTGGATAGTGAAATAGATTACACAATTCAGAATGCATGTAAACAGAAAAAAAAATGAATAAATTCAGGGATCCATGCATTTGAAGACAAATCCATTGATTTATGGTACAAAGTTATTTAACTACTTTATCCTCATATTTAAAAAACTACAAAATGTTTTTTTCTTATTTTTCCATGTATTTTATGTTATAATAAAGAATGAAAAAAATTCTGAAATTAAAGCTTGACTGGAAAAACCACACGTGAAATGAGCCTTGATGGGAAAGACCATAAATAGAACTAGAAGGTTCACTTCAATGATTTAAGGGCCTCAATCATTTTAAATTTTTGAGAAAAGGGAAAGCAAAACATGCTACATTACCTTGAGTAAACTTGAAATGGGTAGAAAAATAAGAAAGAATAAGATTTTGAAAATCCACATGTATTAGTTGTAGACATGATTTTATATGAAATTCGAAAGAGGTTCACAAAACAGATATTTTAATTGAATGTAAAATGGGTATTACAGTCCTAATGTTGCATTTGGATGAGGAAAACGTGTTTTAGGGGATATCACTGGGTAGAGATTCCCTTGAATAGGAGTTTCTTTTGCTGAGGGATTCTCCTGTATTTTGTTTGGTAATCGCAAGGGAAAACAGTATAAGGAGAAAAAAAGGAAGGAGGAGGGGAAACCATAATTTTGACTTGAAAGGCATTCTGGCCCTACCCATCTCGCTCTACATTTATTTTATTAAAAATTTGTTTGGATACAACTATAAAAACCAACCATACAAATAATTAATAGACTTCATGGGCTACAATTGAAAAAAAAAAAGAGCCTAAAATGCAATATGGAACCACTTGATCTCAGTGGTCAAAGTCAGCAAATGTTCAAGAACACCTACTGATTTTGACCACTAAGATCAAGTGGCTAGAAATTAAATTTCGGGTTGAAATTTGATCCAGAAGTAGTTTATGGAGTATATTTTCACCTCATATGGTTTCTTTTCAATGTGTATAATAAAACGTTGAGAAAAAAATGAAGTGGATCTGATGTGCCTATGTTTTAAGTTTTGACCTTTAATTTTGAATAAAATGAGAATTCAAGTTTATTTCTAGAGTTTTTTTTTTTTTTTGGATATTTTTGTCTAATTCAATTTGTAATTGATTATTATTAGAGTAAAATTTCAAACACTCTTGAATAAGTTTTGATAATTACACTATTATGAATTGAAATTGTAAACATAAATAGTTATTTAATGATAATTTATGTAGATTAGTGTAAAATGGTGAAAATAATTAATTTAAATATATTGATAAGTTTGTATTATTGTCTTCATATTTTATTTTATTTTCATTTTTTTTTTTAAAAATTATGCTGTCTTTCCCGAAACAACCGTAACGTCAAAATGTTCCATTATAGAAGCAAAACCATAATGGGTTCCATAATGGATCTAACAACTATCTATATCAGTTTCCAAAAGAAATCATTGTATGACATGAGTCAGTTGGCCCAACCATTGCATAGTTTTGAACATCTCCACTTTTGTAAAGGAGGTCAACCCTTGTCCTCTTTCTCCATTCATCAATATTTTCTTAAAAGATGACTTGTTTATTATGCATTACGAAATTGCTTGTATATAGTTTCCTTTCAAATCTAATTCAGTATTACATGTGTCTAAAAAACAACTGCATGATATATGTGATTTGAAATTGATCCGTTTCCATGTAAACAGAACTCATCAAATTTTCCGTTTTACTTGGCCTTAAATATCTTAACTTCAAGACTGCCACCTGCTGATTACACGTTGCCATAGGATTTACAGCACTGTAGCACTCACTTCACCACAGATTGATGAATGATACCAGAGAAAGCAGCCTAAGATAATGAGTTGCTAAGGATACCCAACCAAGTAATCAAGCCGTCAAATATGCAATAAGATAGAAGAATGCATACCCTCAGTTCATTATATGCAGCATAGTAATGGTGATACTTTCCTCTAGCCCCTTTGAAAGCTTCTTGCCAAGTATCTAGAAGAATCAATATCTTTTCCCTAACATTCAAGTCTGGCTGAATATTGCAGATTTTCAAGAGATCAACATGCAAAAGATACAAAGAATACCCGAAGCACATTTGCTAAAATAAAGGCAAGGAGAAACCGTAGAAAACCTTTTTCTTCACAAGGTTCACCATTTCGTGTAAGATGTCACTTTCAATGAATTGAAGATGCACACTATCCCCACAATTTTTGCTAAGAGTCTCTAATACCTGGATCAGAAATGGCAGGAACAACATCCATAAACACCTTGAACTATCCAATGCAAAATATGGTCAAAGCATGAATTGCCAAATCACCAGAAAATAGAGATAGAGATAGATAGAGATAGAGATAGAGATAGAGAGAGAGATAGAGAGATAGAGAGAGAGAGAGAGAGATAGAGAGATAGATAGAGAGATAGATAGATAGAGAGAGAGATAGAGAGAGAGAGAGAGAGAGAGAGAGAGAGAGAGAGAGAGAGAGAGAGAGAGAGAGAACAACATCCATAAACACCTTGAACTATCCAATGCAAAATATGGTCAAAGCATGAATTGCCAAATCACCAGAAAATAGAGATAGAGATAGATAGAGATAGAGAGAGAGATAGAGGGAGAGATAGATAGATAGATAGATAGATAGAGAGAGAGAGAGAGAGAGAGAGAGAGAGAGAGAGAGAGAGAGAGAGAGAGAGAGAGAGAGAGAGAGAGAGAGAGAGAACAACATCCATAAACACCTTGAACTATC
This sequence comes from Chimonanthus praecox, assembly GCA_022113865.1. Classification (NCBI taxonomy): domain Eukaryota; kingdom Viridiplantae; phylum Streptophyta; class Magnoliopsida; order Laurales; family Calycanthaceae; genus Chimonanthus; species Chimonanthus praecox. Next base: position 9,024,224 of record CM039095.1, on the reverse strand, counting down.
CAATGCAAAATATGGTCAAAGCATGAATTGCCAAATCACCAGAAAATAGAGATAGAGAGAGAGAGAGAGAGAGAGAGAGAGAGAGAGAGAGAGAGAGAGAGAGAGAGAGAGAGAGAGAGAGAGAGAGAGAGAGAGAGAGAGAGAGAGAGAGAGAGAGAGAGAGAGAGAGAGAGAGAGAGAGAGAGAGAGAGAGAGAGAGAGAGAGAGAGAGAGAGAGAGAGAGAGAGAGAGAGAGAGAGAGAGAGAGAGAGAGAGAAGAGAGAGAGAGAGAGAGAGAGAGAGAGAGAGAGAGAGAGAGAGAGAGAGAGAGAGAGAGAGAGAGAGAGAGAGAGAGAGAGAGAGAGAGAGGAGAGAGAGAGAGAGAGAGAGAGAGAGAGAGAGAGAGGAGAGAGAGAGAGAGAGAGAGAGAGAGAGAGAGAGAGAGAGAGAGAGAGAGAGAGAGAGAGAGAGAGAGAGAGAGAGAGAGAGAGAGAGAGAGAGAGAGAGAGAGAGAGAGAGAGAGAGAGAGAGAGAGAGAAGAGAGAGAGAGAGAGAGAGAGAGAGAGAGGAGAGAGAGAGAGAGAGAGGAGAGAGAGAGAGAGAGAGAGAGAGAGAGGAGAGAGAGAGAGAGAGAGAGAGAGAGAGAGAGAGAGAGAGAGAGAGAGAGAGAGAGAGAGAGGAGAGAGAGAGAGAGAGAGAGAGAGAGAGAGAGAGAGAGAGAGAGAGAGAGAGAGAGAGAGAGAGAGAGAGAGAGGAGAGAGAGAGAGAGAGAGAGAGAGAGAGAGAGAGAGAGAGAGAGAGAGAGAGAGAGAGAGAGAGAGAGAGAGAGAGAGAGAGAGAGAGAGAGAGCTAATCAGTGACACCAACCATATGAGTAAATAAGCCAAATTACACCACATTCATGTGCAACGACTGACTACAAATTCATTTAGCTCCTTAAGACAGACTAAATATTTCCAAGTACATGCTACCCTTTCTATTTCTTAAACAGGAACAAGTAGTCCCTCTAAGCTTGACATTCAGATTCACACTTACAGAACATTATTACAAAAGGAAAAGGTGGTTTTCCAATTTCTATATAAGATAATGAGGAGTAACCGATCATGTAATCTTAAAAATGGTTACAATCTCACACAGCCATGTGAGTACCCATGCACATGCACAAAAGAGCGGGAAAGACTAAAACAAGAAGAGAAATAGAATCTCTAATTCATAATATAAACAAGGAACAGCTTTCATGTTTCAGGCATGTGGGGTAAGAGGTACTTACAACCAAGGCAAGAAGTTGTATTTTGGGGTTTTTACTTCCTAGCTTCTTCTTAAGTACCTTCATGGCATCCTTTGCCTGCCTGAACTCAAACGAAAAAGGTAAACAAAAGCATTGTCAAAGACATCGATTTGACAAATTGTTTTGCATGGACATGGAGGCACATAATTGTTGTCAAACATGAACATGAAGTGTCAAAGAAACCTGATAATCAACTTTGAAGATATGTAGTGATATTGAAATATGCATTGTTTGTACAATGTTTAGCTCCTAGAAGCATTATATATTAAAGAATGAATTTGTCAATACATTTTTAAGAACTAAAAAAAAATGTTTCAAAAGTTAACACATAAGACTAGAGGTCTTGGGTTCGACTTCTCTCAGACTAACCTAATACACAATGCTTGCGGGTGGTTTCATGTATACGTACGTGGGTTAGTCTTATCTTCAAAATGGGATGGGGATACCAATGTTCTCACCAAAAAGGAAAAAAAAAAAGAGTTGCAAAGTTAACACATATCAATTGAAATCTATGGAGCCAATAAAATGGGCACTCTACAATGTTAAGTAAACAAAACACAAAATAGAATCCCCAACACCTATTACAAGCAAAGAATTCACATAATAATAATGTAGCATGGATATGGGTGAGAGTGACGGAACAGAGTCATACATGGATGTGAAGTATTGAACTTGGTAAATAGAAAAAACATAGGACTCGGGAATTCAACACCATATTTAAATAATTCATTGTTGTTAAAATCTTATGATACACAATTCTTATCATACAATTTGTATTAGATCAAAAATCTTACGATTTGTATGTGTGTGTGTGGTGGTGGGAGGGGTTGGGGGGTGGGCGGGGTGGGGGGGGGAAGGGAAGGGGGATGGGTTGAGGAGGGGGTGTAATGCAAGTTATTATTTCTTGAATCTTGTATCTGCGTTCCACTGACCAATATCTGGATGTTAATCGTGAGAGAAGAAGCCAACATTCCACTACACTATACTTCTGATCTGGCAGTTTGTGAGTTCACACAAGTATCTAGATAGTTGGGAAGATGTGTGAACATGACAGAAACAAGTAGGCTCAAGTACAATATGATTATAGTACTGCATCCAATAAAGTGGAAGTCTTGCCTCACATTACAACTTCCCAATGCTTCTTGGTAAAGCACTACTAGACAGGATACTGCACTGGTGCTTTAACTGGCACATTGGTAAATTTCTGGCAAGCCAATGAACTGTTTCACAATACCAAACAAAAGTCCTTGCATTTTGGATCGTGGATTGATAATACGATCCAAACTCCATGATATGTTTGTGCTCCTACAATATAGTCTTGGAAATCAGGATCCATCCTTTATTACAAGATATTTTTTTGCTGATATGTAAGATTTACTAGTGATAAAATGAAAAAATAATGGATTTATGAGATTCAGTGAGGTTCTTTGTATGTGAACCAGTTAGAGAACCCTCTTGTGTTTGGTATCCGGTTTTGCACCAAGTTATCAAAATAATAACGGTTCTTTTGAATCTTTGCCTGCTCCATAATGTTTCTAACATCAACCCAAGAGGGGGTTGGCCTGATGGTCAAGAAGCTCCCCTCATGAAGGGATGTCCTTGAGTTCGATTCACACTCAACACCCCTCTGGGCCACTCCCAGTAGTTGCTTACCCAGTGTGTGTGGGATTGGAAGCACATGCCCCAAGGACTAGTCGAGTTAAAATGTCCCCTGTCCAAATACATATGAGACCCCTAGACACCTTGGTCATAAAAAAAAAGTTTCTACATCTCATTTATAAAACTGAGGAATGTTTCTGGTATTACTTAATTAGGGAAATCTAAAGTGTCATAGGACATAGATTACAAATCCTGTGCATTGCACTAAGATCAGTTACATTGCTCCAGAGTCTGTCACCTGAATTATTCATCTCATAGGCCCAAGCTATTCATCACAAGTCACAATCAAGAATCAATACCCGAACCAAATTCTAGCACTAATGGAGTCATAAGCCAACACTTAGAGGTTCACAAACTTAACACCATAAACTCAAGGGTGTGAATAAGGTTGGAATCACATAAGACCTTCATATACAGTATTCTTTCTTTGTATGTATAACAAAATGTTGGGAAGCCGCTCATAGCTCAGTTGACTTCTCTAGAGCAAGACAAGCCAGGTAGTCACAATTCAACTGAACCAAGCCAAAAAAGTTTAACCAAGACTCAACTACTGAAGTATCCAACATAGTCACCCAGTGTGCAATGACATTGTTGACTCAGCCAGGTTTCTAGTTGATTTACCAGGTTGTCGAACTATGTTAATAAGGAGGAACAAGAAGAATACCCTGGATCCATGTTGACAATATCACATATCTCAATATTGAGTCCCCAATCAGGGCCTATCAGAAAGTCACTAGTTGCCCTTTCAGCACAATCTGCAGCAGTAGCCATTCTCGTTTCTGCAACAAGTTCAGCCTAAAGAGAAAAAACAAGTAGGTCACAAAATTTCGACATTAGCCCAAATTTACTTCATATTCAACCAGAAGTATCATACACCAAAATGAATTGCCATTTTCTTGAACCCTTTTGAGTATTCATGATACGCACAGCATGTGACAAAAAGGGTGTTTTTATCAAAGTGATGGATTTATGAGTTGGACTTAATGTTCCTAATCAAATCTAAAGGAAAGGTTTTCAGATCATATTTTTGGATCCCTTTTTTAGCAGTCATATGACTACCAATGTTAGAATAGTGCATGGAGAGACAGCAGTGTTCCCAGTGGGAGTAGAAATCCATCAAGGAGGGAAGGTAGACCATTGAAATTTTGGAGGGAAGGATAAAGAAAGACATGATAGATTGTGGAGTAACAAATATTATGGTCTAAGATAGAATCAAATGGAGGAGTACACTGAAAAAGCCAACCCAACATAGATGGGCTAATGGCAAATGATGATGATGATTTCAGCAATCATACTATTTGTAAATCTTATGATTTGAGCCACCATACTTAATCATGCAAACCTTTCAATTTCAGCCAAACAATAGTTAAATCGTGCAAGTCCTTAAAAGGGTGGTTTTGTTCAAAACTATAGCATTTTGATGAAGGTTGTTGGTTGTGAAACTCACACACTTCCAAGAAACATTTAACTAAATAAAATTTAGATATGAATTCTACGACTCAAAACAAGGACTTCAATAATAGGAACCCTAAAATTCTCAAGTCTAACGGATCTGAAATCCCGATGCTCGGATGAAAAAGAAAACACACTCAATTTCATTCAAGAAAAGAAAAATGGTCCAAATCTCACTAGAATAATTCACATCTTTGGAAATTCACCAATGAAATTTGAAGATCAATTTGAAATCAAATTGAAGTAAGGAATTAAAATTCAATTGTAATGGTTGAATGCAATTAATTATAAATTAAAATTAGGTGCAACTTAAACACCATATACATGAATAATACAATAAATGCTTATATATATTAATGTTTATTCATATGAAACAGTTGTAGCGAAGCACATAAAAAGGAACCACATTTTGCATCCATCCTTCTTGTTTGGCACCTTAACTCAATTTTTTAACTGTCTCAAGTTTCATCTGCAAAATTCACATATTTGACTCAACCAGAAGAGCCACAGCCAGCTGAGATATTCAGGACAGCCAAGTAGATAGTAAAATAAAACTCTGTCCATGAACTGAAGATCCACCATCAATCCAGCAAAAATGAAAGAACCCAATTTGCTGATGTCCATGACTTTAAGAGACTGACATTATCAAAGCACCAAACACTAGATTGACAAGATATGAAGAAAGAATTATTCAGAAAACAAAAACAAGCTCAAATCCTTGCTTGCCATAATTTTTTTACTAATATCAGTTCTCATACTACACCTGACAATTGTAGACTGACAAAACATAAAAGGGCTAGTGCACAAAAAGAATTTTCCAAGTTCCGGGATCATCGGAGTTGGCTCATTCTAGAATTCATGGAATTAAACTATCAGACACAAAATTCCACCAGAGTCTCTCAAGGGGCTTACAATTCAAACCACCAAACATGACTTGCATATGCAACCTGGAAAGAGAATCGAAACAGAAATCATCAAAGATAAATGACTCTAACTATCATTTATTGAACTGATTGAAAGAATTGTGCAAAATAAAACTCAAAGTATGTAAGAACTAAGAACACCACTTGAGCAGGAAAATCCATCAAAACCATAAAAACAAAAAGGAACCCCAAAACCCAAAAAATATATAAATTTACCCCAAGAAGCAATTAAGAAATGATATCAAACAGTAAAAAAAAACCCAAACACAAATCTCTCTTTCTTTCTCTCCGGCACTTACTCATCAGAGCCATCCAAAACGGCAAGAAAAAACCACAATCGAAGCATCAAACACATCCCATATGTCCAAATGAGAATGGAAAATAAATTCAAAAGCATGAGAATTCTCCAAATAAGAAATTAAGCAAGAAAATGACATCAAACAGAAAAAAAAAAAACAAGATCTCTACTTCTGAATTCTTTGACTCTCGCTCATCAGCCCATCCAAAGAATCAAAATAAAGTTCAAAGCACCAAACAGCACCTCAAGTTACCAAATTGAACAAGAAGCAAATTAATTAAGCAAGAAAGAAATGGATGATACCTCTGTTGTATTTTGAATTTCTTCCTTCTCAAGGGAAATGCGAACCGATCGGGGCTAAGCTGTTTCAACGTAAATACGTTATTTTTAATTTTTTTTTTATTGAAAATGGTATTTTTCAGACGGCTCCACGCTTATTTAGAATTACCAAATACCAACCATAATTAGCGGATTGATATTTAGTAGTCAAAATATGAATACGAAAATTTAAATTAACTGTTTTGTTTCGATTTTGTGGTTACAAAGGATTGTTTCAAAATTCCCACTATTTCATTGTTCCAATCTAAAAAACAAGAAATAATAATTAAAAACTAATAATAAAATATAAACAATAAAGAATAGTAAAAAAGTTATAAGAATAATCTTATTAATTATTATTATTATCTAACACTACTTAATATAAATATAAATAATTTTTTATTAAATTCCTAAATAGTGCTAGCAATATAAGATAATGATCAAAGAAATCAACTAAAAAATTGACCTACATTTGCAATGATAGAAAACCAATCAAAATGAAAAAAAAAAAAAAAAATCAAACTTAAAAGTCAATACATTTAAACTATATATATTATATTTATAGCATTATAACTTACAAAGGATAATTTATTTATTTATATAATTTTTTATGGTCATCTTGAAAGCTTTCACATACAACCAAAGGTATAACATTAATACGTATTTTTTTAATCGATATAATTTCAAAATAAATTAATTAATTAACTCTTTGTTATGACAAATACATGAAAAAGTTGAAAATCAACATAAATCACTTTTTCAGAGGCAATGTTTGTCAACCGTGAGCTTTGTGGAGCCTACACAAGTGGGTCCAATGTATGGTGTCCTGATTACATCGGAAACGACACTTGTTAACGAAAACTCATATCTATTGAATTTAAAAATCATAATTTTAAAAAAAATAAATTTTAAGATAGTAAAATTAATTTAAAATGATCTCTCATGACTTCATTTACAAAAGTGGATAAATGTCATATAAAATAAACAATAATTTTTTGTTGATTTTGATTTATTTAAATTTGAATGGTAGAAATGATATTTGACTTAAAATTTTAATTATTAAAAAAATTCAATATTAAACATAATATGGTCTCATCTAACATACATTTAGGAGTGAGGTCTCAACAAAGTTTAAAAGGAACCAAACTAAAACTCAAAACTAAATTAGTATAACAAAGATTACTTTAAAGTAATATCTTGTAATTCAACCAGTTAAATTATATGACATTTATTAATAGGGTGAGATTTAATAACCATATAGAATTAAGTAAATGTTTATTGAAATGAGAATTCAAAATAAATCATTTCATTAAATAAATATTGCCTTTTGTTTTGATATAAACAAAATAAATAACTAAAGTAACTTTGATGTGCTTTAAGGGTAGTAGGCTCACTTGTGGAGATTTTAGTAGAACTATGTCTGAAGTTTTCCACACGTAAATTTAAAATAAAAACTCTCTTTTCAAGTGTTTATTATATATTTAACTTGATAAGGTGGTGGATTCTATTTGAACTTCTAACAAGACTCAAAGGAAAGTATGCATAGGAACTTACTTGGCTAGGCCACAAAAATGATAATGGCAATGTGGAGCAATCTTGACAATTTGATTATGGCTCTGTGTTGGATTATTGGCTTGATTTGAGCCGACTAAATTTTAAGAATGCTGCTGTTTTACTTTCTTTTCCTCTTTTTTTCAAGAAGTTTTCTTCATAAATAAGAAAAACAGATGGACTGTCGGTGGTGGTTCGGCTGTTTTGTGAGAGAGTTTTGTAAAGAGAGAAAATTAGAGAGCAAAAAACTATGGACATCTATTTTGTAATCGAGAGAAGGTTCAAAAGTTGTAGAGAGAAAATTTATAATTTGAAGCTCATTTTGAAATTAGTGTAACTTATCCAATTGATATTTGTAGATGTAGGTCTCCACTTATGTTATCTTTCTGTGAATGTTTGTTTTATTGTTTGATTGCTCCTGTTGCATTGTTTAAATTTGATTTTGGCACAACAAGTTAGAAATTTAAATTTCGAGATAGTCTGATCTTGCAAAAGTTAAGAAGAAAAGAGGAAGATTTCGACAAGAAGTAACACGAGAAGATGAGGAATAACAAAGCAATACTATCAGTGATTATGATTGAGAGCCACGAGTTGGAGAAGAAGCTAAAGACCCTCTCTAGTGGCCAAGTTTCCTAATGGAGCCAAATGCAAGAGTTTCACTTATCCCCTCTAGTTTTTATCAAACATGATCAAATCATGTAGAGAACTTCAATTTTTAGTTCCCCACCATCTAAACACTGCATAGTAGATGCCACTCTCATATAAATGCAAAAATCAAGTCACTAGACAATTATTGCAGCTATACTCGCTATTTAGTCATGGACATCGTGCAATTTACTAAATAAAATTAAAATGATTGGTCTGATAAGAAGTTTTTATGAAGTAGAACTTTTTAAGTTTTGATTTATGCTCAATCGTAATGTACCACTCTCTTGTAGACTTAGTTAATGTGGATTGATAAATTTATACATGCTATTGAGATAAGTCAACTGGTTCATTTCGACGGGTCATGCCAGCCCGAGTCGTGCCTCCTCCTCCTCCTCCTCCTCCTCCTCCTCCTCCTCCTCCTCCCCGTCTTCCTTGCCCTCCGAGATGGAGACTGTAAAAAGGGCTGTCTCCCCATTCCGACTCTGCCCACTTCTCCGACAGGAGAAAGATCCCAGACTAGCTCTCCAACTCTTCCTAAACCCCAACCCCAACCCCTCCCCTAAACCTTTCCGCTACAGCGCCCGATGTTTCGATTTCATCATCTGCAAGCTTGGCCGAGCCAAGATGTTCGACGAAATGGAGCAGATCCTCCTCCAGCTCCACCACCACCACCCCCGTTTCACCCCCAAAGAAATCCTCTTCTGCAACGTCATCTCGTTCTACGGCCGCGCCCGCATGCCCGAACACGCCCTCCGCACCTTCCATCGCATCCCTTCCTTTCACTGCACCCGCACTGTAAAGTCCATCAACTCTCTTCTCAATGCGCTCTTAAATTCCAAAGACCTTCAACAGATTCGTGATATTTACTCAAATATTGATAGCTATGTAGCTCCCGATGCATGCACTTACAACATTTTGATAAAGGCTTGCTGTTTGAGCAACTTGTTCAATTCGAATAATCCATTGAATGATGCATGGAACCTGTTCAGTAAAATGCGTGAGAGAGGAATTAGGCCGAATGTTGTTACTTTTGGAACTTTGATTGATGCCATGTGTGAGAATTCAATGTTAGGCAAGGCGCTTAAGCTGGAAAAAGAGATGAAGAGAGTGCATCATGTGAAACCGAATGCATTTGTTTATACGTCATTGATCAAAGGGCTTTGCAAGAACAATGAGTTGGATTTGGCTTTTAAATTGAAGGACAAGATGGTGCTGAATAGGAAAGTTGGGCTGGATTCGGCTGTTTATTCAACTTTGATTAGAGCACTGTTTAGGGTAGGTCGTAATGGAGAGGTTGTCGGCCTTTTGGAGGAGATGAGGAGAAATGGGTGTAAACCCGATACAGTGACTTATAATGCCCTGATTGCAGGGTTTTGTAGTGAGAAGAACTTTGATTCAGCATTTGGGGTTTTGAATGAGATGGCAGAGAAGGGATGTAGGCCGGATGTTTTTAGTTATAATGTAATTATTTCAGCGCTTCGTAAGAATGGGCAATTGAAAGAAGCAATAGATCTCTTTGAAGACATGCCAAGGCGAGAGTGTTTCCCTGATGTTGTGTCTTACCGCCTGATTTTTGATGGGCTCTCTGATGGGATGGAATTTAAGGAAGCAGCTTTCATTTTGGATGAGATGCTGTTCAAAGGTTATGTACCTTCTGCTATAAGTGTACAGAAATTTGTACAAGGGCTGTGTCAGGAAGGGGATATGGAGTTGCTGGGGATGGTATCGTATAGTTTGATAAAGGGAAATGCTATTGATGAAGATGTCTGGAAAATGGTGATCGACTGTGTATGTGGAAAGTCTCTCAAGTTGTATGAATGTGAGCTTATAGATAGTTTGAAGATGGCAGTAATGTGATCCCTGCTGATCATAGGGCCTTATCTAATTATAGCAGTGCCACTAAATTGTTAACCTCTTGTATGAGAGCAACACCGTGTGTGAAGATATAGGGCACTTAATTTCAAAAGAGAACATGCAAATTTGGAGAGAACTCTCTTATATCTGTGTGATAACGTTTCTACAATTGTTGTGCTCCATTAATCAGAGTACTAAGGCAAACAACAGGGGTGAATGTTTGTTTTGTTGATATTGTTAGACGAAAGGGGGAGTTACTGGAAACTTTGTGGCATTCCATTACATGCAAATGCACAAATTTCATTGCGTGTAAAGAAAACTGTACAAAGGAATTCTGAGATTTCCTGCAACACATCATTCTACTTGTCTACCCTACAATTTCCTACGTCAAGGTATGTTGCTCTCCTTTTCATTTTTCTGAGCATGTTGGTATACTTTCAAAGGTGATGTTCTCAAGGTATCAATAATTTCTTTGCTAGGGAAACTTGCGACTGAAATAGATGCGACTGTCATTACTCTCAACCTGAAGTGTATCAGTGCGCCAGAGCTATCCATTTACCATTCCATAAACCTAACAGGGAGCTTGTATAAGATATGCTCTAGCCGAAGCTCTTGAAGATGAAAAAGAAGACAGAATGGAACTTTTATTACTCTCATCCTGAAGTGTATGAATGTGCCAGAACTATCAGATTTTCTTCTCAAAAGCCTAGTACGGAGCTTTTACAACGTTCAACCCAAAGCTCTTGCTATTAGGATCCTAAAAAGCTTAGTAGGGTGCTTCTATAATATTCTAGCCATCTCACTTCCTAATGGGTTTCTAGAAGAACTCACATCCTCAAGTGTAAGAGTATTCTAAAAAGGCTAGTACAGAGCTTCTATAAAGTTCTAGCCAAAGCTCTTGCTAATAGGCTTATAGAAGAAGAAGAGAATTATAGAAGAAGAAGATGATGATGATGATGATGATGATGTTGATGAAATTTTTGTTCGGAGGGGACAAATCTTCGATGTAAATGTATTTTGTTGGCACAAGTTTCAATGCTTAATTGCCTATCAATGGATCTCTCAGAGGCTTCTTGGGGAGCTCTTGAGAGTTAAGGTGAGGGGATTGCTCAGAAGAAGAAATTTTTGTTTGAAGGGGACAAATCCTTGATGTATTGTGTTTGCACAATTCCCAATTCTTATCGATGGATCCCCTAAAGCTTCTTGAGGAGCTCTTCAGGGTTACGGTGAGGGGATTGTTTCTCTTTATTCCCCTGTTACAATATTTGCAGGACTAAGTCACTTGATGTGAAGTGTGACGGCAGACAGGTTCCAGCTTGTTAAAATTTAAAGTAGGGATGTTGAATTTTGAGGTATCCCATCTTCATTCAGGAGATCAAATGATTAATTTTGTAATGCTTTCTTGTTTCATTTTTTTTTTTTGAAATATGGGTATCCCCACCTTACATTGGAGGTGAGACTAATCCTACAAGCATGTGTAAACCTCTCAATCCATACACATTAGTTAAGTCGATGAGGAGTAAGCCTATGGAAAGTGGCCTAGAGGAATTTGAGCATAAATCAAACCCAAGACCTCCCTTCATGAGGGGAGCTTCTTGACCATTAGGCCAACCCCCTTTGGGTTAAATGCTTTCTTGTTTCATTTGATGCTCTTCACTACTCTACAGCATTTTGAAGCAGCATTTGATTTGTAGATAGATCAACATGTGAGAGAGTCATAGGTGTGGTGGCTTCATATATTCAATTTGTCTTTTACAGATCTCGTTATTTGCTACTTGGATATTCTGGATTACCCCTTGGATTTATTCCAAGATTGCCTTATGGAATGCTTTCTTGTTTCATTTGATGCCCCTCACTGTTTTATTGTGGTTTGAAGCAGTATTTGGTTTTAGATCAACGTGTGAAAAGAGTCATAGTTGTGGTGGCTTCATTTGTGCAATTTGGTTTTTAGCCGATCTCATCATTTGTAGATTGGCATACTTTGGATATTCTATGTGAAGGACCTTGGATTACTCCTCCTATTTATTCCAAGATTGCCATATGGGCTCATGGAAACAAGTCCCTTCGAGCTGCAGCAGCTGCTGCCTCAGTGTGTAAGGATGCCACATATCATCATCATTCATCCAGTGAATGGACTCTTCACTTTATTGATTACATTTCTTGACTCAAGCACTTGTATCTAGGAATCGGCTTCTTTTAGATAAAACCTAATAGTTGATTGTGACCAACACTAATCCGGGCAAAATGCATACTTAAATTGTGGTTGGACTAGAAAACCTTGGTCTATATTGATTTGGGAAAGAAAAGAAAATTTGACACTATAGTGGGCTTATGTTAATGTTTTATTATTGAAATCTATGTATAGAATCAATAACGTTATGTACTTGTCTAATATTTGCAATCAGTTTTAATCCAGTAATTATCAGAAGCATTGAAGGGGGTTTAACAAAGTAGAACACTTCCATGTACTGGAATGCTTTAAAGCTGGAGTCAAAAGCTTAGAATGGTATGTGTACTAGTGCATCAACTTTTTTTTCAATGCGTGTGTATGTAATATAAAATATCATTACCACACAAGTATTTGTTAGACCTGGGTTTTGACTCCAGCTGATAATTGAATCAATCTAACATATGATTGTTTAATTATCTGCACATCAAAACTATCCAATGTATAAAACATTCTCTGAAAGGTTGCTCCTGATAATAGTATGTGTGTCAAGCATGTGGATGCATCCAAACACTTATTTGGGGTACATATAGCTCTGATGTACACATTCTTAGATTTGCACTCGTTACTTACAGACCATTGCAGTGTACTGTTAATATATATACAATTGCAAAAAATCTGTCTGGGCTTAAAAATAAATAAAAAATTGAGTAGGTAGTGTGACTCAAACCGACAACCCACTGTGGTTGTAAAAGTGAGCACCTGCCAATGATGATATGAGCTCATTTCTGATATGTTGTATGGATGAAAGATTGCTTGTCCTGATAGTTTGTGTCAAATTCGTGGATACATCATACAACTGAACAATGAGTAAAGAAACCATGTTTCTGTTCTAGATTTACTCATTTGTAAATGTCATACTGTTTACATTAGCTCTATTGTACATATATTCTTAGATTTACATCTCTTAATTACAAACAATTGCAATATGTGGTTGTGAGTTCTTTATTTTGTTTATTCGTTTATGTTTGAAGTGGTGAGATGAGATGTGACTTGAATCCATAACTTTTATGGTTGCAACATCAAACACCTATTAAAAATAGAACTTTGACTCATTTTTAGTGTGCTTTTATGGATGTGTCGATATGGATTTCAAGTAGATGGCCCAGCCGCATGTACTGACGCCCCACATTTCTACCAAGTTATTGCATCTGTAAAAACTTCCATGAGTCATGGTAGAAGCTTTGTTTTTTTTTTTTTTCTGGAATAGTTAATATATTAAAAGAAGAGACACCAGAGGTGCTAATACAAGACAAGCACAACATAAAAATCAAAGTTACAAATTCCCCAACACCTACAGGAGAAACTCAAAACCTGGATACAAAACTAATAGAGGACACTAAGGAAGATGAAGACATTCTTTTCAGGTACATAATACAACACTAATAGAGGACATTATGGAAGATCAACGCATTCTTTTCAAGTACGTAAAATGTTAGTCATGGAGATGTTCTCGAATTCTTCAAAGAAAGAAGCCCACGAGGCACTCTTAGCAAATGCACATTTAGAAACTGGCTCGGTTCGGTAGAGTCTTCAAATACTTTATTATTACGTTTCCACCACAGGTTCCAGATAGTGGCAAAAAAGGCTAAGCGCCACAACAAGGAAACACTTTGGAGAGACCAAAGGAATGTCCCAAACATAAGATAACACATCCACAGACGAGGGCATAACTCAAAGTACACCAAACTGATCGAAGTATCCAACAGTAAATTCTAAAAAATACCAGACCTTTTCCTTATTTTCCTCTTGGACACAAGAACTAGGGAAAAAATGTGACTACAGAATTCCTACTCTGTTTGTGTCTGTGTCCCTCATATTTTTCTTAATCCATCATGTGAGAATTCAGTTGGTTTCATGTATCTAGGATGTAATGTTCATCACCATGAAGTTTTGATGATTTCTTGTTGTTCGTAGCAGTCAACATCAATGTGCTTGGAACCCATGACATGCTTATGGATTTTGTAATGATAGTGAAAATACCATTATTACCAAAATTCCAAAATAAAAAATATGGGCCCTGCTGCCATTAATCCCTTCATTCTTCTTTCTTATTTCTGCTATTTCGGAGTACCATTACAAGGAGAGTTACAAGATTATTTAACTGGCATTTCCTCCCTCAAAAGAGACATCCTTTTCGCTTGCTCCTCGTGCTTTTGTTGGAGAAGAAGGGAACACATCCAGCTAAGAAACCAGCCACATGCCTGAAATCGCACAGAAGAAATATGTAAGTGGTATAAAATGAATGATTCATCAATTTATTATCAATTTTTAGTCACCAGATCCATTAAAATGGCAGCAATATTGGACTTGCTAAGGATGATATTAAATGCCACCATATTATAAGGATCTCACATTTCTTTCTTTTTTCCCTTCTTTTTCTACACTCTTCTTTATTTTTTTGGAAAGAGTTTTCTCTGTGTATGCTTATGTGACTACAAAACATGAAAATTTTAACGTCTTTGTAGATTCATGGATGATGATTTTCAGGTATACCTGATAATTTTCATTTTGGAATTTCTGATAGAAAATTTAATTATGTAGAAATATTTCTGGAATTAAATGAAAAACTATTAATGTGATTGATATAATTTTTATGATGTTTGTATGATTTTTCTAGTATTCTAACATTTTTAGAAAATTCAGATTTTTTTAAAAAAGGTTTATAAATTGTAATAGAAGATATATGTAATTATGGGATAATAAAGAACATGAATTCATATAAGGCGTTTTCTCATGTTGATTTCTTATTTTCTAAAACTTTTGGACATTTATAAAAATTTAAGAGCTTCTTTAAAATTTTAAAATATACCTCATTCGTATTGAAATTTCTGAGCCTCATAATCCATATAAATAATCATCTTTTAATAAAAACATATTCACACTATTTTTTTTATTTTTCTCAATTTTTTTGTATTCTTTTAGAATTTTTTTTTTAAAAAAAAGAGATGCTTTTTGGGATGGTTGCCGTTTTTAAAACCGAGCATGGAAATTCAAGCCAAGCTTTCAATATAAATTTCTTTCACAGTTGCCATTAGATCTGCACACAACTAAAACCTAAAATAATTTTCTTGAATGATTAAAACCTAAAATCAGTGATATTTGACATTCTTTCATGGAAGAAAATTGTGGGTCCTTAACCCTTACCTGCATCTACCATGGCTACTGCTGCTGCTAAGACCACTGCTTCTGCTCCGTGTGCTACCTTCACTCTCTTCTGTTGCAGAGAACCTTTTCTTCCACCACTCACCGTCCACCCTCCCCTCTAACGCGGCCTTCTCCCCCTCATTTGAAATTGGCTTGGGCGAAACTTTTGCACATTGACCGGTTCCACTCTTCTTCTTTGAACCCAAAACAGCAGGAAAAAACATCTTGATAAGAAAATGTCCGTTCTCCACCTTTCTGTTTTTCGAATCAACTCTCTTGCAGTTCTTTTTCGTCATCATATTCATTTTCCTCTCCTCATGGATCACCTCACTCTTCGATACTTTTGCTTCCACAGCAGCAGACTGCCAGGCACTCTTGTTGAGTGGAGATTCAACGAGGTCTTTAAGAGAGAGCTCGTAAGCTGTCTCCGGCATGCCTTGAATCATCTCCATCATCTCCTGTCGGCCTTGTGCGATTGCCTGAGACCGTGAAGTTGGAGGAAGACGATGTTGAAAGGCTGAAGCTCTGGCTTTTGGAGACATGGGTGGGCTAGTCTTCCACAAGGGCGGCGATGAAGCACCGGAATCTTCCTCCTTCTGGGCATGTAAGCTGAATTCAATTCCATTTGAATTCTCAAATTTTGCATGGTCTTTTCCTCTTCTTCGAGCCCCCAGGTTGGATTGGTTTCCGTATGGATCACCATAGCTTCTGCGAATTCTTACCGTGGGATCGGTGGGCTGAACATGATAACGGGTGCCGATTCCTTGCGGCCGGGGTAGCATGTTAGGAGCAGGGTCTGGAGGGGGGATAGGAATCGAAGGGACTTGGGGAGAGAGTTGTTGTATTATTCAGGGAGAAGGGTAGTGTTGCACGAATGAATGCTATTGCTATATTCTTCTCAATGGTGCAGTTTTCTTTGTTTAATTGGTGAGGGGCTTGAAAGTCAAGGCTTTCTAGATGTGTGTAATAACTTCGAGTTTTCTTGACAAGAACCCCATTTTCTAATCCTTGTATCAAAGGGCTCTTATGTCCTCACGTCTTTGATTTTTTTGTGTAATTGTGTAAATGAATTCTATGTCATTTTCAGGAGTCAGGACAGTAGCTTCTGCCACGTGCGGGGCTTCTGTGTTCAGACTGTGGAGTCCAGTCTTCTTCTTCCTCTTCCTATGAATTTATAGATAACAGAAGGTTTACTTCGAACGCGGTTGGTTTATTGACTCATTTTAAGAATTTTAAGAATTAGGAGTCTTGAGTTTCAATTTTATCTTATTCTAGGAGGTTTTCCTTTTTCTTTTGTAATTTTAGCTGTTGTATAGATTAATTTGGTGCTTTAAGAGACTTGAACATTCCCTAAAAAAACACAAAAGATTTACTTGATAGCAAAGTAATGAATATTGTTGCAACATAATAAATAAATAAATAAATTTAGTAGTTTGTAAATTGAATAGCTCAAAAAAATTGCTAATGATTATTGAGCCGAGAGTTTTTTTTTTAAAAATAAATAAAAAGGAAAAGAGATTGAGTCACACTCGCCTGAATTTTGTCAATTTTTACTGAGTTTTACAGCGATTCAACATCTCATTCATTCAGCCAAGTTTTTAATTATTTTTTGTGTTGTTTTTGTTATTTTTTATTATTTTTTGAGGAGGGGGGTTGTTAATTTTTGTGACTGGGGGCAGTATGTTGAGTGAGTGAACCATAAACATTTGAGAAACTTTTGATGAAAATGTGCAATTTCATCGGTGGTTTTTCTTTTGATCAGGGTTTAAATCTCGGTTTTATGAAGGCCTATTGTATTGGGCAGAGAAAAAAATTCAGCTGATTTCTTTTTTCTTTTTAATATCGATTGTGGGCCAGGGTCGATATCTCAGCCGATATATATATTTAAAACAGCCTTTTTTATTTTTTTATTGAATTTTTTCAAAAAAACAGTCTGAGATTTTAAAAAAATAAAAATTTGAAGAGAGAATTTGTCTGAGATCTCGGCCTATATGAGAATTCGGCCGAATTTTCGGCCCCTGCTTCTGATCAACATTTAGAGCGGTTGATTTCAGAAATGCTGAAAAATAAATCTTAAAATAGGCTTACGAATTTGGATAAAATGGGTTTAAAGTTCAGACGATGATGGCTGCCAACTTGTTATTTGATTCAACCGCTACGTGATGCAGTGGAAACTTGGGTATAGAGATCCGACAAAATTTGACTCTGATTCAATAATTTAACCTGACCAATTTAATAAATAAATTTAAACTTTTTATGAAATAGTTAGACCTTATTCAATACCATTTGCAGGATAAATCTGCCTATTGTTAAATTTATATGTAACGTGTATAATTATAAAGTATACAAATTTAAAGAGTAGTTTTAGCATGATTTTACTATAAAAGTTTTTTAATAAAAAATGAGTAATCTGAAATAGATTTGAACTGACTTAAATTATATATAAAAAATTAAAAAAAAAAAAAACTTGATTTGATATCCAACTCAACTCAGACTCAATTCGTTGACAGGTGTAGTTGAGGAGGTGGGCAAACTATTTTGGATTAGAACAGTTCTACCGTTATCGTATTTTTCATTTTAAATAAAAATTGTATATTTATCTTAAGATGGATTTCAAATAATTGAGTAGGATAGATAGAATACTTCATTAATAATACAACTCAAAAAATTTGTTTCAAATAATTGAGTAGGATAGAAAGTTTTGTTTGGCTTTTGGCCCTGTTGGTGGCCTGTTTTGGCCAGTTTGTTTCCGGGTATTTTATGCCCGTTTAGTATATCTTATACTCTTTCCGTTTCATTTTAGTTGTCTCATTTAAAATATTTGTACTTTTTAAAGAACTTTCTATATAAGGCTAATACTCATGTGATCTCATCCATTTTCAACACATTTTATACTATTCAAATACAAATAAGACAACTATTTTGAGACAATTACAAAATCCATATAGGACAACTAATTTGGAATAGAGGGAGTATTTTTTTTTGCTGGCTCTAGCTGTGGGTTATACTGTACATTTTGGGCTTTTCCTCTTTGAATGAAATTACTAACGATCATTCAAAAAAAAATATTTAATTTGATCATCGTGACTCTATGAGATAGATTATGAAAAATCAATAATTTTCTAACAATTAAATGTTAGTATCTAAAACCACAAAGCCATTATAATTAGATGGAGCTCAAATTTTATAACATCAATGATCTATCATTTTCTATAGATTCTATCAGAAAATATACGGCTCACCTTAATATTCAGACAAAGAAACTTGAGAAGTCTCTAGAGTTTTGGTTTGAATTAAAAGATCTTGTATCTTTGGGCTATATTTCATATTTAGTCTTGATGGTAGGATTTTTTTTTCAGATTTTCCTAGGATATTATTTTGAAGTTCAAAGTATTCAGCCGTTTTGCTTAACTAATCTTTAGAGCATATGTGAACCTTCCAATCTACGTATACCGGATATAGAACAATGAAGAGTGGACATTTTGTGTTGAAGACAAAAGTAAGAAAATCGGCTAAGCCGATATATCATTCGATATTTGAATATCGGAGATAGTAAAAATATTTTACTATCAGCCCATATATCAATGATATTTTTCTCTCTTTTCTTTTTTTTCAAATATTGATCCATAATTTTTTAAACTTTTTTTCTAAATTAAGACAACAAAAAAAGAGGCTGAATCGGCCTTTTTAAAAAAATAAAAAATATATCGGACAGTATGGGACTTAATTCCAAGACTTTATGTCGGCAGGCGAATTTTAAATTCCAAATTAACCCGTTACTACATAGAAATTTATAATGACGTGAGAACATCACAATCACCTTTTGCATGAGCCAGCCAGCCCCAAAGGGCTGAAATCGATGCCTGGAAAATCAAGCACGGGCTGTTCGGGCGTTTGGAATTCCATGAAAAATCAGAATTTTGTAGAATCTTATCACAACAGTGTGTGGTGTGTAGTTGGACAACACAAATTCTAACAGGGTATTAAGCATCAATTTAAGCAGATATTGTTAGTCAGTTGATCTAAGATGATACTCTTAATTATTAATTTATTATTATATAGTTTTAATAAATTAATTAATTTATATAATTTTAATTTTTAATTCATTCTCTTTCTTATCCACATGGTGTAGTTCAACTGGTTATCTCATAACAAGAGATTGAGCCTCTATGGCCTAATCTTTATGTGTCTTAGAGATAATGAACTCATAAAATTTTATTAAAATTGTATTTAAATTTTTCACACATGAATTAAAAAAAAAAATATATCTCTTCCATTTTAGATAACATAAGGGCATGGCAGTCATTTTACCATGCTGGACCCAGAAAATCTGGTTTGTGATATCTGAAATCTTTGAAGGACTTATCTTTCATTATAATATACTTCTCACTTTTAATTTAAAATAAAATAAAATTGGAAAGTGGTACGTGTGGTGCTGGAAACCATAGGTGATGTTGTCATGTAGTCTAAATCCTCGTGTGGTATACGTTAGAAAAAAGAAAAAATTAAAGGGGTCCTTGTCTTCTTTATATTTTGTCAACATTTTTCAGCAATTGACGCCACAGAGGGAGAATAAGACTCAGATGTTTGGAATTTTAGTTTGTCCTGATATTGATAGGGTGGTTGTTAATTAGGGCTAAAGAGACTAATTTCATTTTTAATATTGGTATCAAGTCTTTCTAATTTCTTTTTTTAAAAAAAAATTTTTTTTTGATATGTACTGACTAGGGATATGTATATGTATCACTTGAAATAGTAAGAAAATGAAAGTGATGTCAGAAAAATATGAGAAATATTATAAAAAATTGGAATACTTATATGGCTGTACATTTGAATGCATGTATGATATTTTTAAATTGTCTTTCTTACATTAGAGTGTAGATCTATTAAGAATTGTCATCGGTGGATTTGAAAGGAATAGTCTTGTCTGTAAAATTTTATTTTGTCCAAATAAAAAAAATCATGTTTTATTTTATTGTGCATTTCTATAGAAAGAACTACAATAAATTAAGGTTTAGTCAACGTTCTCCCGAAATAGATATGATATTAGTTGACAATGATGATGATGATGATGATGATGATGATGATGATTACTCAATGCTCTACTCCACTTCACAAAATAAACTTGAGCTTTCATGTATTAGGCCGAGTCCAACCCAATTTTTTTTTTGGGCCTTACATTTTAAAGCTGAAAATGGATTGACTTAAGCCTAAGTCAACCTAAATAAGTTTTTTAAGGATTTTTTTTTTTTAATTTATGTGTAAGAAACTGGGCAATACCAAGCATAAAACCACTAGGGTTAGCCCACTACCCTTAAGGCACTCCAAGATTAGACCATAGAGGTTTGAACCTACAACCTCTCACTTCTTTAGGCGGGAGGCAACTAATTGATTTACACCTATATAAATAATTTTCAAAGTTTTTTCATGTGGAATCAGATAGCCCGGACCTAAGTTGCACCTCTGTTCAAAAGTTGAAAGCCTTTTGATTGACATCATCAAATTTAATATAGTAGATAAATCATTTAATAGTTCATTCAAATAGATTCATTAACTATCCATTTAAAATCCAAATTGAACTATTTAATATTTCTTAAATTCAAAATAAACCTACTAAATTGTGTGCATAAATATAGACAGATCCAACAAATGAGTTTATTAAATGGTTAATAAAATATAAATGAACTTACTAAATGATCTTCTCAAGTTAAATTTACTCACTCAACACCTTTTGTAAATCTAAATTAATAACTAAATAGTTCATATCTCCATTGTAAAATGACTATATTAGTTCAAAACCTTTTAGATTAAGTAAAATATGATTCGAATTAACATATTCTTCTACTTAAGACACAAATTGATTCAACTGGATTCTACTTAATAATTGTTGAGATTGGCATTCATAGTAATTAAAAGTAAAAAAGTTACAAATGAATGATTTGTGCAGGAAAAAGCTCAGACATTCTTTCTCACTGCTTACATTACATGGGTGTGAGTGCCGTCTCTCTACTGAACCGTCTTCTTCAAGCTGCCAACCGCCCCAAGAGCAAGACCAATAAGCCCAAACGCCACCCCACTACCACTCATCATTCCTCCGCTGCCTCAATTCTTGCCCATCTCAATTCCGGCCACCTCAAGAAAGCCGTTTCCCTCCTCTTCTCCTCTCCCTCCCCTTTCCCTCCTTACGTCTATGTCCGCCTCTTACGTGTTTGCTCCTTCAAACGAGCTCTCGTTGAAGTCCGCAAGCTCGAATCCCACCTCCTCACTAACTCCACCGCACCCTCCATATTCTTGCTCAATCGTACCATTGAGACATATGCCAAATGCGGCAGTCTCCATGACGCCCGTGAGCTGTTCGAGGAAATGCCCCAACGAGATGGCGGCACGTGGAATGCAATGATCACATCGTATGCACAGGCTGGATGCGCTGATGATGCCTTGTCATTGTTCTCTCGCATGCATACTTCGGGTGTTGTTGCCAATGAGATCACCTTTGCGAGTGTTCTGGGGTCTTGTGCCAATCTTTTTTATCTCTTTCTTGCTAGGCAAATTCACGGGTTTGTGATTAAAATTGGGCTCTGTTGGAATGTGATTTTAGGGAGCTCATTAGTTGACATTTATGGGAAATGTGGGCTTATGGGTGATGCTCGTAGGATGTTTAATGAGATCCCTGTGCCCAATGCAGTTTCTTGGAATGTCATTGTGAGGCGATATCTCGAGGCGGGCGATGAGGAGGGGGCAGTGCTCATGTTTTTTCAGATGATTGGGGAAAATGTTACACCATTGAATTTTACATTCTCTAATGCCCTCATTGCTTGTTCCGACATGGCTGCACTTGAGGAGGGGTGCCTGATTCATGGCATTGCAGTTAAAATTTCTTTTGAAGAAGACGATGTTGTCATGACCTCACTCATTGAGATGTACGTGAAATGTGGTAGTTTGGAGGATGCACATCAGCTTTTTGGTCGACTTGGTTCAAAGGATGTGGTTTCTTGGACTTCAATTGTATCAGGGTACGCAACATTTGGGAGAATCGTTGAGGCACGAAAGCTTTTTAATGAGATGCCTGAGCGAAATATTATTTCATGGAACGCAATGTTGGCAGGGTATACACGGTCTTTTTTATGGGAGGAAGCTTTAGATTTCATTTTTTGGATGCGTCGAGAAACCAATGCTTTCGACCAAGTTACTCTGGGATTGATTCTTAATGTGTCTGCTGGGCTTTCAAATCTTAAAATGGGGAAAGAGGTTCATGGATTTATTTATAGACATGGGGTTTTCTCTAACCTTTTCATTGGAAATGCACTTCTCGACATGTATGGAAAATGTGGAAGCTTGAGAAATGAAGAGCTTTGGTTCTTTGAAATGGCTCATCGCAGAGATAGGATTTCATGGAATGCTTTGATTGCTGGATATGCTCGCCACAGAAGGAGTGAAGAGGCCTTGATGATTTTCAGCAAGATGCAATGGGAGACCACTCCAAACGAGTTCACATTTAGCACCTTATTTGCAGCTTGTGCAAACATCTTCACTCTTGATCAAGGAAAGGAGATCCATGGGTACATGATCAGACATAGTTTTGAGACTGACGTTGTCATTAAAGGAGCATTGGTCGACATGTACTCCAAATGCCGCTGCCTAGAGTATGCTATCAAGGTGTTCAATGAGAAGGGTCCAAGGGATGTTATTGTGTGGAATTCTATGATTTTAGGTTGTGCTTATAATGGAAAGGGTAGTGATGTTCTTGAATTGTTCGAGCTGATGCAGATGGAAAGGATCGAGGCAGATAATGTCACTTTTATTGGTGTTTTGATTGCTTGTATCAGTGAGGGTTTTGTAGACTTGGGTCAGAAGTATTTTGATTCAATGAGTGAAAAGTACTCCGTCATTCGCAGAATAGAGCATTATGAGTGCATGATTGAACTCTTTTGCAAGCATGGAATCATGGATGGGCTTGAGGATTTCATTCGTAGAATGCCATTTGAGCCAACTGGCCAGATGTGGACGCGGGTCTTTGATGTGTGCAGGGAACATGGCAATTCAAGGTTGGGAGAGTGGGCTGCTGAGCGCCTTAATGAACTGAACCCTTCAAATCCAGTTCGCTTTGAGATTCTCCCAGAAACTGACTTGGTTACATCATAATTATACCATTGCAGATAGAAAGAAGTGGCATGGGTGTAGTTCAACTGGTTGCCTCCTATCTCAAGAAGTGGGAGGTTGTGGGTTCGAACTCCCATGGCCTAATCTTGGTGTGCCCTAGGAGTAGTGGGCTCACCTGTGGGGGTTTTACGCTGGGTATCCCATGGTTTCCCACACGTAAATTCAAAAAAAAAAAAGAGAAAAAAAGAAAATAAGTGGCATTCAACTGTTAAAGATAAATTGGGCTATGCTTGGATGTAACCCAAATCACCACTAATGGTCAAAAAATTCATTTGGCAGAATTGACTGTTACTTGTTCATATCTGAATTTAAGAACTGGCTGCTGAGCACCTTAATGAACTGAACCCTTCAAATCCAGTTTGATTTGAGATTCTCCCAGAAACTGACTTGGTTACATCATAATCACACCATTGCAGATAGAAAAGAAGTGGCATTCAACTGTTAAAGATAAATTGGACTATACTTGGATGTAACCCAAATTGCCAACAATGATCAAAAAATTCATTTGGCAGAATTGACTGTTACTTGTTCATATACGAGTTGAAGAACTGGAGATAGCATGCTACTTGATACTCTATTCTCCAAAGCATTGTCTGGACGCCGTTATTGATGTCTCCAACAAATACTGATTGTGAGATTTATCAGAATCCCTCTTACGACAAGAAAATGCTTCTTGTCACTTGCTGTGCAATATACTGGCTATTGGGTGGGACCATGAAACATGATTTGGTGGTTTTGCAAAATGAAGATTGGGTGGGTTGATGACTGCATTCATGGGCTTTCTTATGGTGAATTTCCCTCCCAGGAAAAGTTAATTCTGAGTGTAGACTGATGATGAACAGTTTATTTCAAAAGTCACATTCCTATCAGTGATTTATTTGAAGAATCAAATAGACCAATATATCAATAATTTAATGCAACCCCATGGCTCATTCCATGAAAGCTGCTTTCAAGACATGGGGAACGGCCAGATTAACAGCATGAATAAGAAAATTTTAGGTTTGCTTTTATGTTGAGCATATTGAGAAGTTGTCTTTGAAATGTTAAACATTTTTTGTTGGCAGAACACTGCACTGTTCTGACAAGTTTGCAAGGATAATCAGAAAGGAACTCAATTTTCAAGTCACTTTCAAATGCAGGTCAAATTCATTGGAGTAAGAGCTTCCTATGGACTTGTCCAACCATTTTAAATGTATTGTACAACTAAAAGGCAGGTTCCTGAATTGAAATCCCTGGAATTTTTTTTTCATCTCCTGAAATCAATAATTTCTTTGCTTTTGTTTGGAGATTTTTTTTTTTTGGATAATGGCTAATGATTTTCATGGTGTGTCCAAGGCAATGCGAATCTCCCAATCTGATGGTGATTGCCTGATTAGGTTTACCAATATTTGATTGCTCAGGGTGTCCAACAATGGATTTTATATCATTTCCAAGAATAGAGGCTAAAAACCTTGCTAGCTTATGAGTAGCTGTGATTATTCCCCTGGATTCTGTAGCATGATTAGAGGACCTCAGTGGTGGATCCTTGTTGGAGTACAATATTACTTGAATTGATCCCCCGTATTAAAGGGTTGGAAAGCAACCTGGTGAGTTCTTATATAAAATGGGAACCTGGTGACTTCTTTTTTAAAACAGGGAGAAGAGGGAGGGGGTCATGGCATCTGGATGTGGCAAGCTTGTTGGGAAAGTATTTGCTTAAGGGGATTCTATTTACCCATTGTTTTGTAACTTGGTGAAAAAAAGTGGAGCTATAGCAAAACCTCTGTACTTCATTGAACAACCAAAATCCCTGTAAGGGGGAAGAGTCCATTTTAATCTCTCTTAACTAGTCTAAATTTATTGTAAATGTGGCTATGTCGAATGTCGCTGCAGACTTTGATCATAACCACTGCCACCATCATGTTGTGTGAACAAGGCAGAATCATTACTGCTGCTTATGAAGCAAGGGCAGAAAATTTCTTCATCAGAAAGAATTTGAGCGATGGTACTAAAGCTCTCTATATTGCAAACTGGCTAATCTTTCTACTTCTTGTTGTCTTTTTGTTTTTTGATGGAAGGCATGGACATATCTGAGGAAAAGGGACAAGTTTTTCAAGTATGGAAATCCAGATATTCAGATCAAATCGATAAAAATTTACCGTGCTTCAAGAATGCTAGAAGGCCCAGAACTTATCCAGAACATTGTATTAGAAGGTGGAGCTTTCATGTAAGCACTGGTTCCCAAGCAATTACACCTTGATTCATTTATTTCTACTTAGAATCCTACATAGTTGATTTCTTTTCTGCTTAGAAACTATGATAAATATAGAAAATTTCTTTTCCAGTTCAATGTGCAATTTGAAAAGAATCTGGAAGTCTCTATTAAAAAATATCAAAAAATGCATTCTCTGATTTAATTATTCCACCTTCGTGAGTAGTATGTAATTGACTGTTCTCAGGTAGATATCTGCTCAGACTGACTGGCTGGCTGCTCAGATGATCAGCTAGTTGAGCTAAGCTTTTGTATACCACATCTATCCCATTCCTTACCTTGATGCCAACCAGTGATGGTTTTCCTTTGAATCTCTCCCTTTCATGAGTTCCCTCACTTAACAGGAAAGTTTCCTAAGTCACATTTTCTTTTCAGCATTCTCAGGCTCCAAACTGAAAAGAGATTGCAACCAGAGTTTGCTAGACTGAGTTACTGTTATTCTGTCCAGCAACTGAGAGAACCATATGTTGAGATATATTTAGATGATATATTTAAATTATTGTCTTTACTAAGTTTAGGGTTTTCCCCTTTTATCTATTACCTTCTTTATCTGTATTATGTTTTCTTTATAAGTATAAATGATAGGGTCTCTCCTTGATAAAAGAAAACACACCATATTCTCTGATACCATGTGAAAATAATATGGTATCTCCCTTGTGAATTAAGGAGAGACCATGATTTTATATTTATAAAGAAAATAAAATACAGATAAAGAAGGTAAAATAAATAAAAGGGGAAAGCCCTAAACTTAGTAACTGCCAATGAGTGCATATCAATCAATGTAATTATACAATTTTTAAGTGCTCATGGTTGCAACTATAAAGATTGTGGATTGAAGTCATATGGATATCTCAATCACTCAATCAGAAACAGTCCAAAGTTTTTTTTTTTTTTTAATAAGTAGAACTATTATTTCATTAGAAGTAAAAGGGCTAACTGCATGATTGCTGAAAGTGCAAACACCAATGGGCCTTGATGACGAAGAAACCTATGACTCCCACTTCTCTTTAAGTAGGAGGGCATTAGATAAAATTTCAGATGCACGCAGCCCCTCTCCCTCTCTGCAAGTCACGGCCATTATAGACTATGGGTGATTAGATTAGGGATGAAAAATTAAGAGAACACTCGACTCTGAC
The DNA here is from genome assembly GCA_022113865.1 of Chimonanthus praecox. Taxonomy (NCBI): domain Eukaryota; kingdom Viridiplantae; phylum Streptophyta; class Magnoliopsida; order Laurales; family Calycanthaceae; genus Chimonanthus; species Chimonanthus praecox. Next base: position 8,997,333 of record CM039095.1, on the reverse strand, counting down.
GGATCAGCTGTGGTTATAATATACTTCGCCTGTGAAAAAGGACCCATCGACCATATACAAGCAGTGTTGACCTAAGCCAACAACCTTGGCTCGAGCTCAGCTGGGTAATTTCTATTGAGCTGAAGCACATTTGGGCAAAATGAAAATTTTACATGTGGGCTATTTCTAACACATTATAAGCAAGGCAAGCAAACAGACGTGTTGTGGGGCTAGTTTATGATAAATTTGAGTCATTAAAATTATTATTTTTCTTTTAAATTTAGATCGAACCTTTTATAATTTTTATTTCATGCATTCTTATTATTGAATATTTGAATTAATCAAAATGGATTAAAAATTTATCTGATAGTTCATTTTCAATCTTAAAAATAAAGGCTATTATTATTTAATGGGTCTTATTTTTTTACCGTTAAATAGCTCCTATAACAATCTACTTAACCTTATAACTATTTTGATCGTTGGGTAGACCTCCCACTTTGACAAACAGGTTTGCCCAAGCGTCTATGAGACTTGCCCAAATATAATATACGTATGTATTTACTTATATAAATTAGTTCATATTTAATTACTAAAATATATAAAGATGAAAATAAATATAATATAATATAACACATGAACTCAGTTGATCTTGAGTCAAACTCATTAGCCAGTTTATTTGACTTGAGCAGACTCTAGCCTACCTCAAGTTGAGCCAAACTAGCTCGTGAGTCTGCCTACCTCATTGACAGCCCTTGTTCCACCTACCAAATTTCCTTCTCCATATAGAATTATAGATCTGAGGCTGCTTGAAATGGACGATGACATTAATTTAGAGGGTTGATTTGATTGTCAAGAAGCTCGTCACTCGATTATTCTAGGTTATTTCTCATATGGAGTTACTTCTTATCGCTTGAATCTGGTATATGTGCGTAGAGAAGTGTACAGATTAATCGAATAAAGTTCTAAACGGGTGAGACGTCTGGAGCCTTCTAAGTCATTCCTCATGGGGTTGCTTCTTCTCTTGAATCTGGTATGTCTGCATAGAGAGGTGTGCACATGCTTCGAAAGATTAATCTAATAAAGTCTCTTGCGGGTGAAACGCCTAGAACCTCAATTATAAAGAAAAAATTGGACAAGCACATTTTAGTAGGACATTGAGAGTTTTATTATAATATGGACACATGGCATGATCTTGGCCCTCAGATCTTATTGGAGGCACTCCCTTTGATTGATGATATAATCCTCCTCATACTAGTTCTTTTCATGGTTAATTGGTATGATAATTTAAAAAATTGGTAAAATCATTATTGTTTTAGAGATAATGACTGAAATTATGACTTGACATGTACAAATTACAAAATAATGTAATGTGAAATGGCAGGCCTGATCATATCATATAAGCCAATCACAGTCCTTTTTATAAAATGTGTTTTCTTTGTTAAATACCATAATTACTATTTATAAAAACTCCTTAATCTTTGAATCAGATTCAAGATCTGAAATTTGTCTGTCTACAAGTTGTCACTGTTGAATGGATTGTCCTTTAAGGGTCAATCATAATTTTTAAACCTAATGGCTCTTTATTTAAATTGGATGAAGACAAAAAAATGTCTCGATTTATAAGAGTAGTTTTAAGATAATATAATCACAAAACTAGATTAGCACACTAATTAAACATGCACAGCGATGAGGACGACTGTACTGACAAGGAAGCCGGAGAATTCGGCAGGTACTGTAAGTACAACCATTTGCCAACTAATTTCCTTATTAATAACTTAATAGGACCTTCTCAGTTTAGAAGAGTTTACAAGTCCTTTAAAACTAGTGCAATAATTTTAAAGAAAAAGAAACACTCGGTGGAGATCAATGTAGGAGGATTATGATTCCATATTAGCTTTAGGCGGAGGTTTAAAATTCGGCATCAGTCGCAAAATATTAAATAAATATGGCCGATACGATATTTGTTTCTCTGATTTTAGGTGATCTGATGATGGTGTTGCTAACGTCTATTTATACACTTGTGATAAAAAATATTGATGTTTTTTTAATAATAAGAGGTATTGAATTTGTTCTTTTATTATAATATATGAACTATTAATTTTATTTTTTAATTGAAAATATTTAAGTCTGTTTTTGTGATTTTAATAATGATTATATTATGAGTCCATCTCATTCAAAAGGGTAGTGTTATCACACCCCCAATTTTTTTTTTTTTACCCTTCACTCCCATCTTTCCTATTTTGCCCTCTTACCTGCCCGAACCACTCTCGATTTCACAACTCACCTCACGCATGAAACAAGACGTGATTTTTTTTTTCTTTTAATTTTGTACGGATGCAACGGAGAGGGTGACGGGTGGAACGTGGGGGTAAATTTTAGAGGAGTTATCTGAACTGGGGTCATCTTTGAGTGGGGGTAACATTTGAATAGATATTACTCTTATATTCTTTGATAATTACAGTAGTAAAGTAAAAATTTATTGTAAGGGTAAAAAATCTTCTTTAATAACTATAAGGAAATGTAATCTGATATACTCCCTCTGTCTCAAATTAAGTGTCGTATATCAATATTAAAATTGTCCCAAAATAATTATCTCATTTAGTATAAAGTGTATTGAAAATGGATGAAATCACATGAAATGTTAGCTTTATATAGAGAGAGTCTTTTAAAAAACACAAATATTTCAAATGAGACACTTAAAATGAGATGGAGGGAGTATTAATATTTTTTGAGAAATTTTATAAAATATAATTATTAAATAATATCCATGAAGTAAATCTTAATAATATAACTTATAATAATATTATCCATTTTTATAAATTATTTTTCATAATTATAATTTAAAATGAGTACTTGCATTCTAACATTAAAAAAAAGAAAGATTTTTTTATATTATTATTTTAAATCTCAATAATTGAATAAAAAATATCAACATATCTCTTCCACAAAAAAATATAATTTTTATTTTTATATTATATGAATTTAATAAAAATATTAATTCTCATAAAATTGTTAATATGTCAGCTTACCACTACTTACAGTTACCCCAACTTTCTCTTAAAGTTTAACCCTCATCTAAATGCATCACGTTGAAAATATTGACACATTTTTAAAATAAACTTTCAACAGAATAAATTTCTAATTACCCCAAAAGAGATTACTATGAACCTCAAACTCTGTCGGAGTTTTGAGACCCTATCGAAATTTATACACACTCACCCTTTAAAAATAGGACATTTTGACAATTATGTTTCATAAAATTTTATTTTTATTTTTTATATTATATGAATTTAATAAAAAATATTAATTCTTATAAAATTGTTAATATGTCAGATTATCCATGGTTACAGTTACCCCTACTCAAGAGTAACTCCAGGTAACCTCCGTAAAATTTACCCCTCATCCAAATGCATCATGTTTAAAATGTTGGGTTTGGGTGGCTTGGGTTTATTGTGTAAAAAATTATTGAACTCGACCCGACCTGACCAGAGTTGCTGACTCGAGTTACTCAATCCAACCCGACTAAACTCAGATGCTATTTTATAACTTGGTATACTCAGATAGATTGCTTTTAAAATTTTCAACATGTCCCAGCCTAAATTCCATGCAGATTTATTTTTTTCCAACTCGACTTAACCTGAGATATACAAAAACATAACTCAAACCCATTGATTTCTCAGGTCGGGTCATGCGAGTCAGGTTAAAACTCGGTCTAAAGTTTCATCCCTTGTTTTATCCAGTGTATAGATAAGGAGGTTTTAGAATTCTATCGATAATTGAATGGTGCACGAAATTAAACAAATCAATTAGGATATGATTTGCAATTAAAAAAGAATCATTTTTTTACTATGAGAAAAAGATAATTTTGATGATAATGGGAATCGGATGATTTTCTACTAAAAATGAGGAAATGTATCCAATTTTCATGTATGGCGTCTAGAATTTTCTAACATTTCCCAGAATTGAGTTTCCCGGTTACCGAGAAGGGGAGAGAAATTGATAGACCTGATACTTTGATATCACGGGCTCGGAAACTGGTGGAGTGGGACCCACCTAAGTGAGCAGACAAGATATCACGGGGCGAACTGCAGACGCAAACAAAACACAACCGAGGCCACGTCAGCTCACGCCCTAAGATGTTCGCGCTTCTCTGGCCACATATTCAGATTCACTCCACACCACCCTCTCTTTTTACCCAAATTACGAAAATGCCACAGGTTAACTTGGTAAAGGTCATTTCACCAACCTCTCGAAATCTCTCTCTAATGCCGGCCATTCATTTTTAGAGTATAGACTGGAGTTCAGTTTCTGGGAAAAGTGTAGACTTTGATATGATTAATTAGTTTAGATTATGTTTTTAATTTAAAAAATGCAATTTAATTAATCTAATTAATATAATTTTTAGTAGAGTTACATGTTCGATAAAAGAATTCTCTAAAAGAGTCATTATCTATCCATTTAATAAAGGTATATTTAAGTGTGAAAGGCAATACAACACTACACCAACATGATCTGTGATCATCCTTTTTCAACTATAATTATAAAGAGATTAATATGTGAGGGTTGGTTTGATAGTCAATAACTCGTTTGGAGATCTTAAGTTCAAATCGCTTTCAACAAAGATTAGTCAGGTGCTCTAAAAAGCTTGGACACTAGGGTTGCACCTCGTGTTGAATTGAGAATTTCACATCAGCGGATCCGGTCAGGTTGAAAAGACAAAAATCAGCATGAAATTTGGATCAAATCAGTTGAAGATTTTACAAATTAATCCGACCCTACTCTCTTAAAATTAAGTTAAAATGAATTTAAGTTGTGAATCAAGTCAGAATTCAAGTTGAATTGTATTAGAATTCGAATCGAATTGGGTTGAATTCCATAAATATTAAGTTGGATCGAATCAGATATCTTAAAATCCTACCTGTCTCAGCCTGAGTTGCAGTCATAATGGACACCTTGGTCTTCAATAAAAAGTTAATTAGAAAGGGATATTTTTTACATTCTCTGCGAAGTGGGTAGCAGTGTAATTTAGATAAAATGGAGGTGCATATGAAATCACACAGCAGTGATGCAATTTCAGCCACAAAGGGTTTCTATGCAATAAAAGCCAAGAATTACTTGACAGGGGCCACCACCCTTCTATCCTCTTACCACTGTAGTACGTGTGATGTTTCTTTTTTAGATTTTAAAAGTCCCCAGCCCCCTATTAGTATTTTGGACTTTGTAGTAGAACTGTAGAAGAATATAAACCACAAAGCACAAAACCCTAATTCAAAATTTTCAAATTCTCAAGGGGTCAAAGGTCATGCATTAAGTATATCAAAATACAGGGCAGTGCAGTCATTACTCATTACAGCTAATCAATCTCTTTTGTGACGACTAAAGAGAGATGATGAAAGGATCAATACCAACATTTTCACGTCGTAAGCAAGCACAAGAGAGTGAGAAGAGAGGAGAAGAAAAAGAGAAAAGATTAGATGGAGAATAGCAGGCCAAATGGCAACAAACCTCCTCCTTCTTCATTGAAGAGAGAAGGCTGTGAGATTGAAGCCACAGGCATCAGCTACAAGATTTACACCAGGAAAAGAACCAACCCATTTAAGATTTGGAGCAAAGAAGAAGAACAAGAACAAGAACAGGAAGTTGTAGAGCTAGGAACACTTGAAGAAGGCCCGTCTAAGGCCCGGAGAGAACGGGAGGTGTTGAAAAACGTGAGTTGCAGGGCCAAGCCATGGGAGATTCTCGCCATTGTTGGTCCAAGTGGTGCAGGGAAGTCCACACTGTTGGAGATTTTAGCAGGCAGGCTCACATCCCAGACAGCCACCATCTTCGTCAACAAGAAGCCCATCAACAAGGCCCAATTCAAGAAGATTTCCGGGTACGTTACTCAAAAGGACACCCTCTTTCCCCTCCTCACTGTAGAAGAGACGCTCATGTTCAGTGCCAAGCTCAGGCTCAAGCTTCCTTCCTCCCAGTTGGCTGCTAGGGTTGAGTCATTGATCCAAGAACTGGGCCTCAGCCACGTCGCCGGGGCCCGTGTCGGCGATGAGAAGAACAGGGGAATATCAGGTGGTGAGAAGCGCCGGGTGTCGATCGGAGTCGACGTGATCCACGACCCGAGAGTGTTGATCCTTGATGAACCCACGTCAGGGCTTGACAGCACGTCGGCGCTGCAGATCATCGACATGCTCAAGACCATGGCTGACACCCGTGGCCGGACCATCATTCTCAGCATTCATCAACCGGGTTTTCGGATTGTAAAGCTCTTCAATTCAGTCCTTCTATTGGCCAATGGCTCTGTTTTACACCATGGATCCGTCGATCAGCTTCAGACCCACATGAGGTCTATCGGCTTGCAACTCCCCCTCCATGTTAACGTCGTCGAATTCGCAATGGATGCCATTGAAACTCTTCAACAGCAGCAACGGCAACAGCAATGGCAGCAACTGGAGCTACTGCAACAACCCAAGAGGATTGATGAAGGTAATGTCGGAGTTCGTAGTGTTGATTATTGGCTGGATTTTGCCCGGCCCAACTTGTAATGGCCTGGCCCAATTTGTTTCTCTTGTTTGTATGAAAACTATAGAAGGTGAGAGGTGGTGAGAGAGAAAATATGAGAAAATCTGCATTATATCTCCTTTTGAAATTAGTGACGTAGGCCCTTGGCCGAATCACGTAAATTTGTGTTTCTCTTGTTTGGATGGTTGATTTTGCGATTGTTTTGCAACAGGCAGGAGAGATAAATGCACACTACAACAGCTCTTTCAGCTCAATAAGGTGGCAGATGATGAAATCGTCGCCGCCGGTGTTGCCGATCTCCATTCCGACTTTGCAAATTGTCGATTGCAAGAAACAGTAATACTCTCTCATAGGTTTTGGAAGAACATTTTTCGAACTAAGGAGCTGTTTGCATGTAGGACTGTTCAGATGCTGGTTTCTGGGCTTGTGTTGGGCTCCATTTTCTACAATTTAGACGACGATAGAATGGGAGCTGAAGGGAGAGTGGGCCTATTTGCTTTCATCTTAACGTTTCTTCTGTCTTGCACAACAGAGGCCTTACCCATATTCTTAGAAGAGAGGGAGATTTTGATGAAAGAGACCTCATGTGGGAGCTACAGAGTCTCTTCCTACGTGATTGCAAATGGGCTTGTTTTCCTTCCATTTCTTCTCATCCTCTCCTTGCTCTTCTCAGCTCCCTTGTACTGGCTTGTGGGCCTGAATCCAAATTTCGATTCCTTTGCCTATTTCCTGCTCCTGATTCTCCTCATTCTCTGTACAGCCAACTCTGTAGTCCTCTGTTTCAGTGCTCTTGTGCCCAATTTCATTGTTGGGAATTCTGTAATTTCAGGTGTGATGGGTTCCTTCTTTCTCTTCTCTGGGTACTTTATATCCAAGGATGGGATACCCAATTACTGGATTTTCATGCACTACATTTCTCTGTTTAAGTATCCCTTCGAAGGGTTCTTGGTGAATGAGTTCTCAGGGTCTGAGAAGTGCTTGGAGTACAGAGGGGAGATCTGTTTGATCAATGGACAGGATCTTCTTAGAGAAGAAGGGTTGGTGGATGAAGGCAGGTGGAGGAACATTGTGATTATGGTGTGTTTAATCTTACTTTACAGGTTCTTCTCCTACGTTATTCTTAGATGCAGATGCTCTCAGAGGAGTCTCAGATCTGGTAAATGATCTCTCTCACTCTGTTTTACTTAAGATGATGATCTTCAAAAGAAGTGTAATAAACTTCTTACTATAAACATGTAAAATCATTTCAAAGTTCAGCAAATCAAGGAATAAACATGAAATAGTTCTAATAGCTTTGCATCTCTCACTCTCTCTGTCGTTTGCTTTTTATCCATTTCCTTTTCTCCTTGGTTTGTGACTTGTCTTTGTCAAAGTGTTTACCATTTTGATGGTTCATGGCATTTTCACCAAAATTGACCATTGAAATAGTGGGCCATCTTTGTAAGCACCATATGGATAAAATTATGCAAATGGAAGGTGGGAAGAACCTAGAATTGTACGTTCCATCAACTATTTAGAAAATTTGTGAGAGCAACAACAGGATAGCAATAGAATAGTATGAAATAGTAAAAATTGGATGGTTTGTATTGACTCAAAATTTACAGTAACCTTTTACATGAGGTGATTCCATTTGCCCAAAACATACAAAGTAGGGGTGCAAAATTCGGCTACCCCGATATATTATTGGCCGATTAAATTTCTTTTTTTTTTTTTAATATCAGTATTTTTTATTATTTTATTTTTTTAAAATTAAAAAATTAATAAAAAATCTAAAACGAAGCTGTTTTTTTTTTAAAAAAAATTGAAAACGAAAATATCGACCGAGATATGAACTTAGGATTATCATCATTTTGATTTTTCTTTTTAAAAAAAAGGAAGTCGATATTCGAACCGATATATATCGTCAATATATCCGCCGAAGACTTACGTGTACAACCAATTAATACATTGTTGAAAACCCATATTATCGGCCAAGACAAATATCTTGACCCCTGATGCAAAGTGCTGTAGGTGTGGCTGCTTCTGTGCTTTGTTTGTAGTAAAATTTGGTTATTCATTATTTGTTGTGTTTGATGAAGACATTAGATAAAGAATCTCTATCTATTTATTAGGCCCCAATACTTTATACATGGACCCCTTTTGTTCACCGAGGAAGATGAGTAGGGCAGTGGGATATTAGGTGGTGCATCACCAATTATTTATGGCCCTTTAAAGTTATTGATTTTAAGTTCTTTTTTAAATATTTAATATATTAGAAGAAAAATGGGCATCAGATGTGCAAAATTGCAAATATGAAAAAAAAAAAGAGACAATAAAATGATGAGAGCCAAGGGTTCAAAATTCGGTATCGACCAATATATTGACCGATATTTTTCTCTCTCATTTTTTTTTCAAAAAAGGTCGATATCGGCCGATATGATACGACTGAGATATCGGCATATCAGCCGATATAATACGTATCGGCCGATATTTGGACAGTTAATCAGAACTAATGCCTCAGATCTCATCAAAATTCTGAAGTTAAGTGTACTTGAGCAAGGGCAACCATAGGATGGATGACTACCTGGGAAGCCCTCATGTTGCACCCCTAAAATCATAAGTTTTTCAATAACAACTTTTTTAAATAAAGATGGTGAGACTTATCCCACGAGCAAATATAAACCTCTCAATCCACACTCTGAGTAAGTCGTAGCTCAGATGCATTTAAAATCCAACTCAAGACATCCTTGCTACCGACTATTCTTAATTTTCAATAGCAAATTTTGCTGTGTCTATAACGACCCGACCCACATAAAGGGTTTAGGGCTCAACTCAGCAAGAAATTGTCAGCTCTGGGCCTCGCACATAGCTAGCCTGCACGGTTTTTGCCTTTGGATCCGGGCCCACCTGGCCTTACCCAAAACGCGTCTTGCTAATTAAATGGGCTTGGCCTCTTATATACCTCCATTTCTCTCCCTTCCTAACCGATGTGGGACTCCCCACATCGGCTGGGCAAGGGTTTCACAATCACCCCCACTAAGCCTCGAGCCACCCCCATCTTGACCCGGCTTAGCTCAACAACACCAGAGAAGGAGGAAAGGCCCACACAGTCCGAGAGTTGAACTGAGGCTCTGATACAATTTGTAACAACCCGACCCACATATAGGATTTAAGGCTCAACTCAGCAAGAAATTGTCTACTCTGGGTCTCGCACACAGCTAGCCCGCATTGTTTTTGCCTTTGAGCCCATGCCCACCTAGTCCAGCCTAAAACACGTTTTGCTAATTAAATGGACTTGGCCTTTTATATACCTCTATTTCTCTCCCTTCCTAATCGATGTAAGACTCCCCACATCGGCTGGGCAAGGGTTTCATAGTGTCACATTCCATATCAATTATTATGACAATTTTTATTTTTAAAATTAAATTCCATTGTAGTCTCAAATTTATCAATTCTGATTTAACTTTTGCTAAAAAAAAGCTTCATATAAAGGGTTGGGCATCTGCTAGCTGGTTTATATTTTATTTGATTGAGATGATAATTTTGGAGATTTCATCAAAGTCATGTCAAAGTATATCATGTTACGATAAGAGGAAGGGGCCCTACTTGCTTTAGAATTAAGTTATAAATTCTCTTTGATCATAGACTTTGGTTGGCGGCGTTGGTTGAGATAACTTTGGATTCTCCAACAATTACTAACTTCAAATTCAATTATGGGGGGGGTAGACTTTTCCCCATCACGTGCACAACATCTCAACCATTCGTTCTATTGCCCCCACAAATATGTGGACCCCACAGAAATGAGGTACAATTATTTTTCTGTCGTTCAGTTTATTCTGCAGTTAGGAACCACAACATTCAATGATTTTGGCCCTTCAGTTTAGCCCCCATGACAGGTTTTGGGGTGGTGGCCCACCAGAGTGGACCCCACAAGATGACGGATAGAATCAATGCCCCCACAAATAAGCCTCCTCTGCAAAAACAGATGTAAGTGGACATTTAACGGCTTTGCATGCAAAAGATTCAAGTGGGTCCAAAGTTTTAATTATGATTTTAAATTCAGGGGTAAAAATCCAACATCTCGGCTGATATATGACTGATATCAATTACACTCGATATCGACCAAGATCTCTCTCTCCTTTTTTTTTTAAAAAAAATTTTGGTATTCTAATTTATTTATTTTTTGAAAAATAAAAGGATGCTTGTTTCAAATTGAGATCCAATGATGAGAAGCGCTTGATTCAAATTGAGTTTCAGAGAAGAATAATCATAATAATTATATGATTAAGATTTAGTAGAAAAAGTTTATGTGATTTAGATTAGTTGAATTACTCAAGATTCAATCTTACCCTGACCAACATTAAATCTGGGTAAATATTTCAATAGGATATAAATATTGGTAGATAATTTAAAGGTTAAAATAAAATTTATAAAAATTTTCACTTACTATATATAATAATATTGTCCATACTATTTTGGCCGATTTATTTAGAGCAATTGTTATCTCAAGTGTTAAAAGATATTTATATTGGCTGAGGGATTTTTGTTTTTTAATTAGAGATAGATCTCAAAATATGTCTAAATAAATGAACGAGTGAATACGAAGATAACTGATTTGAAATATTTGTATTTTTTAAACAACTCTCTGTATAAGGCTAGCAGTCTGTGTGATCGCATCTATTTTCAACACACTTTATGCTACTCTAATACGAATGAGACAACTATTTTACGACAATTTCAAAATCCATATAAGACAACTAAATTGAGACAGACGGAATATGATTTTTGAATTTAGAAGTAGAGCACATAAGCTAAAACGATTGTACTATAAAAAAATGAATTAATGTATATATTTGAAAATAGGATTAAGTTGGAGACTCTATTAACCCACTTGTTTTGGAGGGTTTTTTTTTTTTTTTTTCTTAGGTTGACTTAGGTCTAATAGAATTAAGATTTTTTTTTAAAAAAAAATTAACCTAACGTGAATTTCTTTAAACTGTGTTATGACAGGTTCACAATTGCCACCCTAAACTGAAATCCAATGACTCAAATAAATAATTCAAGTTCTCTAATTTTTATTTGCCAATTATTTGTTGTAAGAATTTAATTAAATCATAACCTTAGCACATATGTACCTATATTAATAGCGTGATCAATTATTTTAGCATGGAATATGTCAACAAATAAGAATATTTGTCCACTTGTAATGATTAATATTTAGTCTTTGAAACTAGAGTTGGATTCAATAATTCAATTCTTACTATATACATATATCTAACTTCTAAATGATTTCACATTTAGGATCTAAATATTGGTGAATAGAATGTGTATCAATGATAAACTAATATATTAGTCAATATACTATATCTTACAACTAACTTTTCTATTTTTTATTTTCAAAATAAAAATAATTTGCTAAAATAATATAATAAATTTTGAAACCTCAACTTAAATCCATAAATTTTATATTTTAAAATATCTCTTATATACTATAACTTACTATATTATTCAGTTTTATTAAGATTTTATAAAAAAGCTAAAATTTTAATTTATTACAAATATGTTAATATTTATAATTTACATTTATATAAGAATTCCTTTTTTTTTTTTTAACAGGGAGCCCTCTATCTCCTTAACCATTAGATTTCAATAAAAGAAGGATTGTTTGTACCAACTTAAACTGAGTTTCTTAGTTGTGGTTGTTCGAACGATATTTTATATTGTTGAGTACTGAAAATTACCATTTTACCCTTTAATTTTTGATTAGTTAGCCTTTGATTTGTGAATATTGGATGCGTTTAATAGAGTTTTGCAGTGTATTTGTGAGAATAAAATAAAAATGAATTAAAATGGAGAAAAGTGGGCCATAGTATTATTTTTGGAAAGTTTATAATTTTTACCACCTAATTTGATTTTAAATTATTGTAAATTATTATAATTCAAATCCAGATATGAGAGTTTGAATTATAATAATATTTTTTAGACTGTGTTACATTGTAAAGGTGGTAGAAATTTATAAACACATAAATGGACCCACTGTTCGAATCTAAACCCTGAAGACAAAGTATGCAATTGGAAGCCAATGAGCCAAAATCCACCAGTATTCCGGGCCAGATAAAAGTCCAAGTATGGGATCCAAGTCCAAAAGACCAAGTGGGACCAGTGAATTTCGTTTGAAAGATGGTGCCTTATTTGCAAAATTCGGCGTTTGAAAAAGACAGTGGATTTAGATAAAAGATAGTGGATTTAAATAAAAGACAGAGATAAAGATAAAAGAGCTTGAACCGAAGGGGAGATAAGAAAAAAAGATAAGAAAGAGAGGGATAAGGAAGCCTAGAGATAAGGAGATGAATGAGTTAACCGATCTGAACAGAGAGAAATTTTGAATTTGAATGGGTCTCTTATCTTGGCTGAATTTGAAGGGTCCCTTATCTCATCTCTTCTGACTCCTATAAATTGATGGCTGTGGGTTCATTGAAAGTTGAACCGGGCAAGACGTCGAAGAGACTGAAGTTGGACGAAGAAAGACAGAGAAAAATATTTAATTTCTTGTAAGTTATTTATTTTTTTTATTTTTATGTCAAGTCCAAAAGGATTGTATTTCATTTCTAATTTATTAAATAAAAATTCATGCAGTTGTTTAGATTTATGGTGGTCCCAGTTATTAAAATATTTAATAGCGATGATTTGTATTTTATTTTTAATTCTTTTTATGAACATTATATAAGAAATTATTTTTAAAATTTTTTCAAGAAAAGTAGAATCCCTATTAGGATCAGTGGGACTTGCCATCTTTCCAATATAAGGTTCTTATCAAGAACAGTTGTTTTAAATTTAAATTATGACCCATTTTTCTCCGTATAAAAAATTGTTTGGACGATCTCAGCATTTGAACAAAGTGTTCTAACAATAAATATTTTTTAAAATTGAAAAGTCAAAATTGTAAATTCATCCTAAATTTTTTTTTTTTTTTAAAAAGTTATCTCCTCCCCATTCCTTTTTATCTTTAAGAGGGCAGTACAATTTTTTTTTAAAAAAAAATTAAGATGTACTTTATGCACCTGGTCACATCATAGCCGTTTGCATCCAACGGTGATCAGTAAAGTAAAGTTGGCCCCACACGTAATTTAAGCTGCCGTAGTGGCGTATGTCTCTTCCTTCAATCTTAATTGGACAATTCCCTTCAAGTACAGACGAGTTTTGATCCCTTGCATTCCCACTACACCCGAAGAGAATCGAATTTGAAGTTTCGAACTTTCTCCTCCCTCCTTTCTAAGGTTTGCGCAGCTTCCTTTCCTAATCTTCTTCTTCTTCTTCTTCAGCTGCTATTTCTCTGGTTTTTCCATGGATTGATGCCTTTTTCTTGATTGGTTGGGGTTTTACACTTGATAAGAAACACAGATCTTATTTTCTTTTGTAAAGTGTACCCTTTTTTTTTAAATTTTCAAAACCCGTTTCAATTTTCCACAGGAAGTTTGGTCTGGTTTTCGCTTTTGGTACTTTGATTTCCCAATCAGATCTAAAAAGAGGACCCATGTTTAGTAGCTGATGCTTCTGATTCAACCAATTGTTTACTACTAGTTTTTTAATATCTATGTTTCGTTTCACTTCTTTTGGTTGTCTTGGCAGTGTTAGATTTAGGACTAGTTTGGTGATTCAGTTATTTTTTTTAGGTGTTACTTGTTGGTATCTGTCACTATATCATTGATTTGTGAATTTTGTTTTGATTGGATTACTTTGATGAGATCCCTATGATGTGATTTACGGTTTAAACTTTTGATTCTTTTTTCTGGTGTATCTTATGATATGCTTTGTGTTAGTGGAAAAATTGCCTTTTTCTTTATCTGTTTTTTTCTCTGGATCTTTTAAATTAAAAGTTAAACCTTTTAGGATATAATTTTCTTCTCTTTCTGGAATAAAATACTTCATGACACTTGCTGACTTTATTCAGATTAAAATAAGACTCTGATTGCCTTTAAGGAACTTCTAAAGATTTACTACATAACTACTTACAACAACAACAAGAAAGTAAAGGAGATTATAGCAGAAGCAGCAGCAAGAAAAAGTGGTGTAGCACTAGTGGCAGTGTCACTTATTTGCAACGCTAGAGTCCATAAGATTGACCGTTTGAAACACTAGAGCCCATAAATATTGACCATTGTTTGAAACAATAGAGCCATTGATATGACTTTTTACCATATTTACCCTGGCCTGAGTGCTAAATCAAGTGCCTGTAGATTTTCTTCGTTGTGAATGCAACAATTTTTTGTCCTAATACACGTAGAAAGTTGTTAAGGTCCACTGCTCCATCTGATGGAACGAAGGGGACGCAAATTATGGAAATTTTGAACTTGGGGACTAGGAGAAAATCCACCTAGATGCAATATTACTTTATGGAAATCACCAGAGGAGGGAGATTGGCCATTAAGCTGTTCGCATCCCAGGTACAATTTGGCTTCTCTATACCCAAGCTCAAACCCATTTATATTATCGAAGCCAAAGCCCATCTGTTGCTCATTGTTTTTTTTTTTTGTTTTTTTTATTTTTTAAACATTTTAAATGTTAAGGAGCTCATTCATTGAAGCCCATTTGTAGACAGTGACACATTTGGATGGGATGATAATGCAAAGCCCAATTCTAGTTTCAAATTTCAAATTGATATTTCTTCTTGTTTTAAATTAATGATATTACAAATACTGTTCTTATTAACAAGGGTTTTTAAAGATAAGCGAAGACATGTGAGAGGGGGATGAATTAAAGGTTTTATATAAAAGACTAAATGGACCAAAAGCCCAACTGGCTTCATGAGATTTTATACTAAATCTTAAGTACAGCTTGTTGGTCACTTGTTTATGTTCAAGTCCATTTGTTTATGCTTGGTTTGGGCCGTGGTTGTGCTAGTTTTAAGGTCATGAGCAACCTTAACTGGCCTTGGACTGAAGAAGGTTTGTGGAGATGATTGGTAGCTCTCAGCAGAATACTCAGTTTGAGGAAAATGAGATCTCCTTATATAGGGTCCTCTTCATAGCTCAAAATTTCTAGTCTTTCAAGTGTCCTTGGTAACCCTAAATCTCTAGACATTGAAAATTTTAATTTTCTAGAAAACTTGTGATTACAATCTAAGTGTTAGGCAGACGATAGTTGGGACTAATCATGTTATACAACAAGTGATTCTAAGTGGGTGGTTGGGAGTAGTGCTGGATGAGAGCACCAACTCCTTAATTGAGTATTCTGCTAGAAACCCCCTATCATCTCCATGAATCATCTTTGCTCTAGTATTGGTCAATCTCTCCCCTTTTTGGTGATCGAAAACTCTATGGAGTTTGCCTAAGCCTCCCCATTGAAGGAGATTTTGTCTGGTAATTTCTAGGTCGGCCATATATCATTGGTTGAAATATGTAGAAAATGACAATGACAATATGTGGATAACTAGTAGATTTCGATCTTGGAGATTCTTAATTTAGGAGATTAGAATAAAATCTACTTAGAATCAAATCTTGTTGTTTGGTTGTCATCGGTGGAAAGAGAGATTGGTTATTGGTAGAGCAAAACAGGTCTATGAGGATCAAATGGGGTTTTTAATTGAATATATAGGCTCAAGAGATGTAGATCCACTTATATAGGGTCTCTCAAAGTTTGATGATTGAATGGGAGAATTTCCCTTGATCCTCTTATCCAAGTAGAGTCTAAAATTCATCCCACTGACGTGAAGCCCAACCATGATAAATGGTTAGCCCCCCTAATCAGTGTAACTGCGTCGTCCTCCCTAGAGCTGATCTTCAGTGATGTCCAAAACAACAAGATTTTATTTTTTTGTAGATTGAAATTTCCAATCTTTGGAGATTCAGGGTTACCAAACATGCACTGAGATCCTTTTTGTTATGATGATTTTTTGTTTTGTGGAATTTGCATCAAAGCTAAGAAACTTAATATTTGATTGAGTTTTAATTAAGTTATTGCAAGGTTGGCCTCATAGTGTCAAGAGTCTACTTTCAGCTTTTGGCTTTCCAAACTTGATGCTTGTCATTCCTTGATGTTTGTGTGTGTTCATTTGGTTTTTTTTTTTGGAATGGTTTGTCATTCCTTGATGTTGTGGAATCAATTCTGGCCATTAAGCAACAAAGGAATTAAGTACAGTTGCTAGAATCTGGAACATCAATCTCAGTACATCCTTGGAAGACTAGGGACCACTAAGTCTTAGTGAGGCATGGAGTGAACTCTGATTGGGTCGATTCACTTTGAAGATTCAAACTTATGATTTTTTTTTTTTTTTGGGGTGGGGGAGCCGGAAACAAGCACAAAATATCAATAATAAAATAAGGTACAAAGCAAGTAACTTAGAGCAGTAACACGATCTTTGCTTCTCTATTGTGTAGGCTGTGTACAGTAACTTCCTAATACTCTCTCTCTGTCTCTCTCTCTTATGTGTAAAGCAGCAGCCTGTCCATAAAGAAAATGGACAACCATACACTACAGCATCAAAGATTAGACTAGAGGAAGTAGCTTAATTATACATCACAGAATGCCAATCTTTGTAAAGATTTGATGCCATAAACCCAATTGACTTCTTTGTTAGTAAGACTCCACTAGAAAGTAAAACAGCTCTGGATGTTCTTGTCATACAACTCATTTCCACAGTGAGATATGATGCAGTTACCTTATTTTTCCTTTTTCATGGATCTAATAACCAATAAACCTCATTTACTATGATCTATTTGTTCACTACTGCTTTAAGATTATATCTGTTTTTAATTAAAAAACTATCACTTTATCACAATAAATTCACTGGGCAATACAAAAGAAAGTTGAAACTATTAATGGATGTATCACCAGATTTCCTTTTTTCTTTAGTATTTATTACATTTAAATCAAAGCAGACATCCAATTATGTGCTGTTCAAAAAATACTTCTGTTTACACATATTAAGTTAAATCCAGTTCTTGTTTTGGAGATTTCTCGGATTATTTTTAATTTACAAGTCTAAGAAGATATAAATTTAAAATAATATAGAGCAACTTAACAAAATCATAGGAATGCGTTGTTGTTTGCACGGGCAGTGGGTGGTGGGTGATATTTAAAAATATTTTTAAAAAACTTTTCTGTTAGAGATTACTTGGGAGATAAAAGAAGTCTTTTTAACATTTATTGCTTGTAGTCTTTTCTTGTTTGATGAGGAATACTAAAGTTACATTGTTCCTGAAAATCATCGTTCTATTGGAGCTTTGTTTTACAGATCAATCCAAGTGCGCAAACATGTCAGGCACTAATGCCAATGATGCCAGAGAGCCTGAACATCTGGAGAAAAGTGAGGAAAATCCCATGTTGTCGTCCCAAGATGAGGTATATGACACATTTGATAAAAATTTTACAGATCATGACCGTCAAGAGTAAACATTCTTTAGTAAACTGGAATAACAAGAACAACAACAACTGGTGATTAGCCTCAGTGAGCTATCTAAGTAGTCCATGTATGTTTCTTTCTCTCAGGAACCATTTTTTACTGCTTTCCGATCCCTGTGTAGATCTGAAGCTGAACCGTATTAGTATCATTCTCTATTGTTTGAATTACGAGGGACTTAATTACCTCCATGGCCTTTATAGTTTCTGGCATTACTCATTGTATTATAAATGGGTTGAAAGGTAATTGTCTCTACCATCCTGTCTTGTGTAGGAGGCAGTACTCAAGAAGAAGTATGGAGGAATGTTACCTAAGAAACCTCCACTGATATCCAAGGTAATTGTTTAATTCTATTCTCATGGGTAATTTTCCATCACACTTGACTAAATTCCTTTCAGTTGTTTTGTGTCTTTTAGGTTGCACCGTAAGCCCTTACTATTGTGCTATGGGTTCTTGGTACTTTTTGATTGCGTATAGCTTAGAAGTGGTGCTTGCATTGTTTGTGAATGAACTTTAAATTTTCTTTTACTTCAGGACCATGAACGTGCTTTCTTTGATTCTGCTGATTGGGCACTGGGAAAGGTATTTGTAATTTTTAATTATTTTATTGTTCTTCTGTCAACTACACCTATTCAAGACTAAAATGAGAATGAGTAGATCATACGTCTAATGCATTCACATAGTATTTCTGGATTTAACAGCAAGGGGGACCTGTTGGCCACAAGCCCAAAGGACCACTAGAGGCACTTCGGCCAAAATTGCAGGTATATCTTGGGATTTAACTCATATGGTTGTACATTTTTTCACCATGGATTTGATTGCCATGAAAGATATTTTGTTTTCCCCTTTTGCTTATAAGTTAATTGTGAGAAGCATGTGCTTTGAGCGATACTGGTAAAAAATTTGTTAGTAGATGAGTCTTTCTCCACTTTACAAATTTTTGGACAAAATTATACTAACATAGAAGTATGTGGCTAAATCCTTCAAACTCACCAAATTTAATCATAAATCCCTTTTTTTATTACTAGTTTTTTTTTGGCACGAATTTCCATCAATTTTAGGTAATAACATGATAAGGTTGGATGATTTTTTACTTGAATTTCTTTATCTTTTAATTACTAATATCATGGTTGTTAAAATCTTACGATACACGATTCGTATCTTATGATTCATACGATATGATAAGAGGAACGATTCGTATCTATCAACAAATCTTACGATTCGTATAAATAATAGAATTATGAGGTTATTAGGAGTGTGAAAGCATGAAACATTTCCTTTTAATGGTTTTTAAGGCTTAAGTTGATGAGCATTTAAGACTTTCGATTTTTTGAGGGTTTTTTTAGTTCATTATTGACTTTTCACGGTATAGTTGGATTATATACTGGTCTTATACTTTTGGGAGTTGGAGCATTGAAATTTGAGGTCCAATAAACTAATTATATAGAATTCACTTAATATTGAAAGAAAGTTCGAGAATTGCTCATGTTATTACATTTTTGATATATTTTATGTTATTTCATATATTAAATATTTTTTAGGGAAAACACTTATGAATCTTACGATTCTACGATTTACGATACACGTTTTGCGATTCAAGATGTATTAACGATTTACGATACGATTCGATTTTCACAACATTGACTAATATGATAAAAATAGATCAAATCTTTAAACTTCCAATTCATTTTTTTTTCAATTTTTAATCAATTTTGGACAATTTTTTTCTATTTTTTTGCTTGCTTACATGGAAGCAAATTAAAACTGTTTAATGAACAAGTGGTCAAGATTCATTTTACTGTCACCTTAAACTTTTTTTATATTAAATGATGGTATTATACTTTTGTGTATGGTCTATAGAGGTGTAAGCAAAATATATAATTCTTAAAACAATATAAATCATAGAGGCATTTTGCTTGAGCCGTCATTCTATACTGGCAATCATCTTTCATTTGTTGAGTTCTGTATTGATGAATCATGGGTCCAAGGCAATCTTCATTGACTAATTGCCAGACCTTTTTACCTTTTTCTATGAATGGAGACAGTTATCCAAATTATTTTTGACACACTTTGGTTAGATGGTTTGATTGCCTGATGCCATAGTTTTTCGGGCATCATACACCCAAAGTGGTGTCCAGTAGTTGAATGGTCTGGGTGTGTCATGACGAGGTAGACCTCATTCATCATGGTAGGATGGACCCTATTCATTCATTACACTGGCCATGCTTGCAAACAGAAAGCATAATTTTTTTTTTCTCTGTTTTTTCCCAGTATAAAAGTAGTAGTTTGGGATGAATTCTCACGAGGAACATGAGCTGCAAAAGCCTATGGATTAATGTAAAATCGATGTTGGTTCTGAAGTTACTCTTTCTTTTCCTTTTTTGTAGCCCACACAACACCAGCAAGTCCGTTCCAGGCGATCAGTTTATGCTCCTGCAGACAATGAAGGTATGTGTTTTACACCATTATTTAACCATTCAGAACTACTTCCAGCCATTAATGTCCTTTGCTAAGATGTAAGATTTTCTTCATATGCCATTTTGATAAAATAACCCCCATTTTTTAATGGTGGGTACATGCCCATGTGTTGGGCAAGCAGAAAATAATATCTGTTTTTTCCTTTAGAGTCTCACTTTATTCCATCATTCAATGAAAAGGGAAAAATGCATCATTTTTTAATCTCATAGGAATATATTCCCTTCTACGAAGGCATGTAGCTTGTTGAGGGGCCAACAGTCATATCATCTGAAGCTAGGGTTGTGGTTATCCATTTATTAAAAATAACAACACCTTATAGTGATAGCCATACGTTCTGAGGCAATGATTATGGGCTCTCGATATCAATAGTCAATGGCCAAAATGTCTTGTTGTGAATCTGAAGGTTAGCGGTATCTCGTGGTCTTAATTTTGGGTCACTGGCTGATCCATTGCACTTCCCTAATGTTGCACTCTGCTACAAAGGCAATTGGTATGTTGATTAGAAGAATCAGAGTCCATGAAGAATAAATGAAAATCCGACATGGAGGTGTGTCAGACATTTCAAAGAATCTGTGCAAGGTAATCCATAGACCACAATCACCATCCTATTGTGTGGTAGGCACTATACCCACCTACATATCACGTCTGTGTAGTATTTTTATTCTCAAAAATATGATTTTTATAAACAACCACTTCTTGTGCTTAGCTCTTCACAAGTAGCCCCACAAACATGAATGCAATAAATTAGCCAATAACCCAAGATTGGCTGTAACATGTGTGCACCATGAATTTTGATTCATTAACTATTTTGATGTTGACGTATCACAATTGTAGCCATAGAACTGAGAACTATCACTATCTTGTGTTGCTCATTTTTGGCAATTGGTCAACCCAAAATCCTACCTTGAAGATGATGCATCACTGTGTCATGTATCCATGTAGGAGGTTATAATCGACAAAATTTGATTTCTAAACATTTTTCTTTTCCTTTCCCATTGAATGAATCGAATGTGACTTGTACTTGATATAAAAAAGAGTAGGGATGCGGGGGTATATTGTGCATTTGCATTCTTCTTATTCTTATTACTGGTGTGTTATTGTTAATTGTTTTCATGTGGATCCACATGACTAAAACCTGCAACCTTTATGGTTGCCTATACTGTATCTTTTGTGTAGATGGTGGTCATGCTGCTTCTGAGGATCTGAGCAGCAAATAGTAGTCGCTGCTAGTGTTTCCAATCATAATGGCTGGGTGAGTTTTTAATTTCACCACGTGACTATTATTACAATATTTCAATGTGAGCAGTCCTTTCACTAATAACAAATACATTGTTCTTGTATTTGCCATAACAATGATATACCAAGGAACTACCCTATTAGAGATTTTCCTTAAATGTGTAAACTAAATTTCTTTACTACGGGTTCCCTTTTTGCAGTTCTTCTATTCAAGGAATGATTTGCTGCATAATTGGATTATGTGGTGATGTATCTAATGATTTACTTTGCCTTTTCCTTTGTGGATGTAAAGATGTTTTGGGATTTTATCTGCTCATCTTGAGTTATATCCAAAATCATATGGACTTGTGCCTTTTTTATAGTAGCTCAGTGTGATGTGGAACATGCCTGCAACTTGGTCGGAAGAAGAAGATATGCCTGTATCTATGAAAGTAGAATTGGAATTCTGTGAAACTTTCACGCAACTACTCTTTCTGATTGCATTGAGAAATTCCTCACTTCCAAAAGAGCTCTTACTCCTCTAAGTAGTTGAGGCTCGTAAACAGCTGCTTCCACAGTTTTAAAATTAGGGTGTGTTTTTATGTGAAGTTTCGGTAATCCATTACGGGCCCTTAGTGGACTTCGATTGTCCAGAATTGAGCCTCGTTGTTTGCAGAGTAGCATTTTAAAATTTCCATTCTAAGATGGAGTTACAGGCAATATTCACTGGATTTTTGTGGGTTGGGTGCATATTGAAATTCCAATTTTCTAGAAATTTTTAGGGCTCATTTAGCAAGTGGCTGGAATTCGCTTGGTGAGCCCAAATCTAATCCTAACCCATCACAAATGAACAAGTTTATGTAACAGCCTTTGGGCACAGCTGGACTACCTTTTTAGCCTGTTTAGCCAAAAGGCCGGGCTTGAGCTTTATAAGAAGGCCGCAGAAGGCCCCTGGGTTTTGGCCCCATTTAGCCAACTATATTTGTATGCAGGGGTTCAATATCGGCCATAAATATCGTATTGATCGAATATATATATATATATATATATATATTCGATATTTTAAAATCTATATATATCGGCCAACACGAATCGTATTGGCCAATATTTGTCGATATCGGGTGATATCCGATATATATTGATGGTTTTAATTTTAAAAAAATAAGCGAGATTTTGTAAATCATATATTGGCCAGTAAGACATTTCAACCCCTGTTTCTATGGCATATCTGATCCATTTTTTTTTTTAATATTTTGAAATACATTAGGTAAACAAACGTTCTAAGTTGAAATTAGATTTGATGAACTATGACTCTACTAAACTTTAGTTTAAAATTTAATTTCTTGAAGATCGATCATTGCGACAAATATTCATTATTTTTCATATGTCACCAAAAGTGTTACAATAATTTTATGATATGGTATCATTCAAGAAGAATATTTCTGATAATGTGTCACGGTGACAATGCTATTTTGGCTAAAATTTAATTAAAACATTGTTTTAAACTGACAAGAGTAAAAATGCAATTTTAATTTGCTTTCCTTTTAAAATTATTTCCCTTATAGCTAGTTTTGTCAAAAAAAAAACTAAAAAACTTGGAAAATTTGAATAGATTCTGATGTTATCTTAGATCTGAGAAGATACCTTCCCAATGATAAATTTTGAATTTTATAGCTGTGTTGATGTACTTATGTCCCACCTTTTCTGTGGATGTGATGCCACCTTTGGTAAATTGCCTGTCTGAAATGTTGGTTGCTTTGCTATGCCAGATTTAGGGTTGGTGAATGGCTTGGATAATCAATCCAAATCTTGATTATTTTCGGTGTGCTCCCCATTCATGTTGGGCCTAATATAGATTTTTTTGAATTTAAGAGGGAGATTGAGGAAAATGCAGTATAAAACTTCTACTGATGATATCCACTGTTCGTAGTCTATAATTCTACCATTAGAATTTAGTTATGAATTGTAAATAGTCTATAATCGCTAGCCAAGTTGTAATGGACAACAAGGGAATGGGTTGATGGAAGATTGGTTTTTTCGATGAATTTTTTTTTTATAATGGTTATATTTGAATGTTAACTTCAAATGGCATTTTTTTTAAGAATTTATTGGAAAAAAATATAAATTCAAAATGACCTCTTGACTTTTGATGGGTTGGTGTGTTAATCAAAAACCTACTTCACGAAGTGGGAATTCTGAATTCGAATCCCATTTCACTCTACTTTAAAAGATCACTTGTCGTAATTTTATCCGGTGTATGTGAGTAGAAAGGTTTGTACACATTTTGAGAATTAGTTGCATACTCTAAGAGTCTGAACACTTAAATCCACTATCCAGAACAGTTAGGAACTGTTTGTCTATATGCAGTATGACTTCATCAATAATGTCAATTTGGATCTCTGTTTTTAAATAAAATATTAATTGGGTATAGCTCAACTGATAATCTTTTGTTTCAAGAAGTGAGAGGTGTCAGGTTCGAATCTAGTGTGCCTTAAGGGCAATGTGTATCACACGTAAGGGTTTTACGCTAAGTTTCTCACTGTTTTCACACGTAAATTAAAAAAAAAAGTTAATAAATTATTCTTCAAAGAAAAATATTGATTTTTCTAGTGTCGGCGAAGAAAAAATGTACAAATTCTTTATTTTAGGTGAACTTGACTTTTCATGTGCCTGAAGTGCATCATTGGTGGGTCTGATCTTGCCAATTGTATGCCCATGCTCAGATCAACTCTATATGTGCCTAAAGTATTTGAAGTTGGGTCCAGATTTAAAAAAATAAATTAGGGTTTATATGGCTTTTAGATGTTCATATACTTATTCAATTTAGTTTTTGAACAACTATTATAATTAGACTATGACATTAAACTGTTGGTAGTCATTACACCATGAAAGGTTTTGATAAATTCATCTAAATTAAAATTATGTTCTCATCATACAAATTATCATTATAGCCATCTATCTTATCGCATCAATTTAGTTTTATAGTTATTATTTTGATCGAATTCAATTCATTATATAAAAATCAAAGAGAATGTGTTAGGGAAAGATTTAAACAACGAAGAGTAACTCAACAGAGAATGATCCAAAAAGATTTGAGCGAATCTAAACATAAATCAAAATTAATACGTAGCTCCCTCTCATATTATATTAGAGTTTTGAATATTTTTGCAGTGTGCATGACATCATCTAATCTAAGTATCATTTACGGCTGTGCTCCCACTACTGAAGTACCTACACACTGCTATCACATCATAAGATAGATGTGGAATGTAGCCTCAGTTTCCATGAATGGTTGAGGATTTTTATTCCCAACTCCTCTTCCCTACCATATGTGGGTGGCAGTTTCAACTTTCAATTGCTACGGAGGATGAGACATCACTGGATGGTACCATGGAAGGAATGTGTTTGAGAGAGAAGAAAATAATTTCTATGTTTGAGGGACAATGATTATTTCATGGGTATTTTGTATAATTCAATATGAATTGATTTACTGAATTCTTTGCTATAAGTGTTTCGAATGTTTCGATGAGTCTATTCGAACAACAAAATGGACAATACAGTAAAACCTGTGTTAGATTATGCAAAATACCTATGAGATGATCGCTACCCTTATTTGAGAATAATTTTCATTGCACACTATGGTAGACTATGGAAGGAGATTGCTTGCAGCTTACTGCTCGCCTCCCATTACAAAAAGGAGTAACCCAGGACATGAAGTTTACATGAAAGACATGTATGATATACTGTTTACTTAACTGTCATTAAAGTAAATTTTTTTTTGTCAAAATACTTCAAAAACTGTAATTTTGAGTCAGAGTATTTATTAAAAAAGAGATTTTAGATGAGAATACTTCGTAAAAATATTTGAAAAAGCTGAAACATATAGTAAACTCTCATATATAAAATAGTTAAAATTTTACGACATTTCTTCTTCTTTCATTCATCATTATTCATAAGTTTATTTCAAATTCCACTCTCGCTCTCTCTCATATGATGAAGTAAATCCTAACCATTCCTCTGATTTTTTTCAGTTCACAATGACAACAAGGGATGATTTGTCTTACCCAAGATACCAACAACCAACCCTCTTTGCTGTCCCTTACCATCTTTTCATTCCTCATGGAATGGAGTACGTGTGTCACAAACACATTCAAGAAATCATAATTGCAAATGAGTGCAAATCTTATTTCAAAATTGAGTCTCATGAATTTGAATATAAATTTTTAGAATTAAATTAAAGATTTTAGATTCGACTCCTCTTAGATTTATTTGATAAATGAAGTTTATGGATGATTTCGTGTATTCATGAGGTTAATCTTACCTCTAATATAAAACAAAAATATTCATATTATTTAAAAAAGAATTAAGAGTCGAATCTTTTAACACACCTTTGTACAGGATAAGGAGACTTATCAATTTTTAGTTCTTACATCAAACTTCTCAAGTAGCTTGATAAAGAAGGCCAAGTTGAATGACACACATCAAGGGTCTAACATCTTTAGTATAAGTCCTCCACGACTCTTCAACTTAGGCCTAAGATTAGTTGAAGGGTAATATTTACTCATCATCATCTTTTTAATCATGTAACAAGTGTCCCATAGCCAATTGTCCACAGTGACCCACTAACAGTGAGATATAATTGCAACAAAGATTCAACATCAGAACTGAGCTTAGGTTAAAGCAATGTTATCATCAAGTCATTTGTTTTATAAATCTAAAGTAAATAAATATTTGAATTAAAAAAAAATTATAAATTAAACATCTGTTTTTTTTTTATGTCCATAAAAATCGAATCTACAACCTTTAGACTAAATAATAAGTGATTAAATTAGAGTCATTGTTGTGGTGACTCTTAAATTTTTAGCCTCATCATAATATTTAATTCTGTTTGACTCGATTCATACTTAGACGAAGACTCAAATTCATTTATTAAGACTGTGTCTGAGTTTTCCACACGTTAATCTAAAAAAAAAAAAATATTAATCTATCCTAACACTTACTTCAACGTGTCTATATTCAAGTTTTGAGTAATAAGTGTTAATCAGGTCCCACCCATAATGAATCTATGAAAGGGTCTCTATAAAGACCTAAAGAGCAAATGGATTATCAAGACATCCTTTCAATGGATAAAAACTAACTCGTTGAGTGTTGCTACATTAATTAAGATAGAAAGAGTGAGTTGACTCAGTATGTCGGTGCTTAAGTTTAGCAGTATATGGCCTTTTTTTTTCTCTCTCCTTTTCAAGTGATTGTGACAAGGAGGTATCCAAGGCTCTATGTTCTTGCTGGCATAGCTTGCTTACATTTAAGAAAAAGGAAAATAAGATTATATTATGAATTTGTCCTTATCAATTATGTACTTTAAATTATTCTTAAATTTCTTTCTCCTCTTCTCCTTCTCCTAAAAGAGACAGATAATTATATTGATTTAATGATTTTTTTCCTAAAGTCACATTAAGTTTCTATTAAAGACATAGTTGTTAATTTTATTTCTTTCATAAATTGAAGAATTCTAATCCAATATAATAATTAGAATGGAAAGATATATCTAAACATTCCATCTCTGTTTGGTTCATTTTAATTATGTTTTGGTCATTTTCTTTATTAAATCTGAAACTTTTGATGTTTTTCTTTCTCAACTGTCTTTTTAGGATGTCCATCCTAGCAGAAGCAAAATTTATTAGAAGATACGGGATGGAGTGAAATTCTCATTTTACTCCTACCGATGTACCAATCATCAAGTAAAGATTTTGTCCGTATTAAGATAGCTAGCAGTCTTTTTATTGGCTATCCATTTTAGGATTCATATTATGTCATCAAGGACGTCTGCTATCACTGTAAATATTAGTTCCAACTCTACTTGGGGCTGAAGATTCCATACTTTTCCTTGAATTGAGGGTCCACATTCCACATTTTTACCATGGTACTCCAAAAAAAATTGCTTTTCTAATTTTTAGATAAAGTTTGATTAGATGAAAATAAAAAAAAATAAATACAGAGTGGTGAATATGGACTGAATACAATGGAAACGCCTGTTGTTAGCCATATCTTTTCTGAGGAGGAATGATTACATGCAACAACTTTTTACATGGTCATTGTTCTCTAATTAAATATTAGCAACAACATTGACCATAACCCCTCTCCCTTGTAATCTAGACACCATATGTCATCTAGAGACTTCATGTTGGATCCCACATACAAGTATCTTAGACCCTAAGGATCATATCAGCTGAATTTCACAGAAAGCAAAAAACTATGGACAATGCACGGATTTTGAACATTTGACTAACTTTGACTGCACCATTTTTTTTAAAAAAAAAATTCTCTATTTGGATTTTGGCTAGTTTATCTGATGTTTTTTTTTTTTTTTAAACTAAAGTGTTCAGGCGTCTTATCCGATTAATCCTTAAAGTATGTATAAATTTTTCAACCCGCACAATAAATAATATCAATGAAGAGTGAACTCTTTGGAATTGAACGTGAATCGAACACAAAACCTTTGCCTTACGAGACGGGTTCTTGACCATCACGCCATCTTAGTTTGAATCATACCTGTAAAAAGCAGTTCAATCAATCCAAAAGGGATTGGCCTGACGGTCAAGAAGCTCCCCTCAGAAAGGAAGGTCTTGAGTTCGATTCATACTCAAATACCTCTGGACTACTCCTCATGAGATTACTCTTCATTGCTTGAACCCAATGTTTAAGTGGGTCATATAGATCATGCAAAGGGCCCCACAAAGTGGGCACTTTCCAAGTATGCTGATCTAAAACATTGTGTGTGTGAAAGAGAGAGCAGCCGCCTTCTACAACCCACCATCCAAATTCCAAATGTCGGGATTCCAAATGTCCCTCCATTCATCATCACCTTCCTCTTTTCTCATGTCATTCGTATTTTTCTTTTCCCTTATCGCACTCTTTTGCACTATAAATACAAAACCAGATCACATTACGTATAAACCAAACAACCCAAATCAAACATTTCTCTGCACTCTTCAACATCTTCTCTTTTACAATCCCTTTCCTCTTCTTGTTGTTGAGATGGAAGAAGGGAGATACAACCTCCCACCCGGTTTCCGGTTCCACCCCACCGATGAAGAACTCGTCGTCCACTTCCTCTATCGGAGGGCAGCTCTCCTACCTTGCCATCCCGACATAATACCGGATATCGATCTCTACCACTGTGATCCATGGGAACTTAATGGTTAGATGGATGTGGCCACTTCACCAACTCCTTTTCTATGCAAAATGCTGCTTCCTTTTTTAAATTTTCTTAATTGGGTGCAGGTAAGGTTTTGGCTGGTGACAAGCATTGGTATTTCTTCAGCCACTGGACACAAGACCGTATCACTCCCAATGGCTATTGGAAGCAAACAGGTCTTGATGAGCCAATTACAAGTGCTAGTAACACAGTGGGGTTGAAGAAATCTCTTGTTTTCTACATTGGTGAGCCTCCCATGGGAATCAAAACCGATTGGCTGATGGATGAATATCATCTCTTGGATTATGACACCTGTAATGGGTCTTCATCAAAGAGAAGGAAGAAGAAAATAGTAAGTTGGCGCATGCTAGTAATATTTTACAACCAATATACATCACTGAAATGTTGGGTTTGGCTCAGAAGGTCCTAATTGAACTGAGTTGAGGTTTTTTAAGATCCAATATATAAGGGCTTATGTTTCTCTTAGGGTTTTCAGTGTGTGCTTTTCTGTGAGAGAGAAGAAAAGAGAGATTCTGAAAAAAAAAAAACACGCTAAGAGTTAGAGGGTATAACAAGTTGCCCATATTTTTATTTATAGTGGAATCGAGCTTTCACACTCCTTGGACTTTTTTTTACATTGAACCACGTAAAAAACTCTATGTATTGATCTGTGGTTTAATTATTTTCTGCTTATTGCTTCGATTTGTTTTCCTAACATGAAATTCATTCCATTGTAATTTGATTTTTTTTTTCCGTCATGATTATCAGGTATCGAACGAGTGGGTTATCTGTCGAGTCCACGAGACTAGTTGTGGAGCACAAGCCAGCTTCTGCAACAATGAGATTGAACTTTCATGCTTAGATGAGGTCTTCTTGTCATTGGATGATCTCGACGAAGTCACTTTGCCAAATTAGATTGTGAAGTTGAAATTAAACCTTGTAAATTCACCATCCTTACTAAAAACTTATCACATCTATCTGCAGTTGGTCATTTGAGATTAGAACTAAAACTAGAAATCATATTAGGGTGGCAAGTTTCTCTGATAGAATACGAACATATGATGCTACTGAACCCAAACCTTGTAATTATGTGATAATATTAATCGAAGTGTGACATTCCTACGTAGAAATCCTTGATATTATGATTCAGTAAGTACCCAATGAAATGGTTTTGTTCTTCTCTCTCTATATATCTATCTCTAGTTGCTCTCCATTGAGATTGGGTAGAGTACGTGGAGCCCAAATGGTACTGTATACTGTACATTGAGCATCCTTAGCTTTTATTCTATTTTATCTTATTTGACTGAAGGGAGAAGAATACGGTGATTTGTCTCCACAGCAGCAGGACATTCTCTTCTTTTCTTTTATAGTGGGCTGCTTATGCAAGCTTAGCATCATCTCTGCGGTCACTAACGAGGCGTGGGGGTGCACCCTTGCAAGAAACACTTAGACTCTTTTTATAATATGATATCTTGTTTTGTATTAGAGGTAAGATTAATTTTACAGATATATACAAACTTCTCAATTCATGTGCACCCATTAAGTCTATAAAGAGTGATCCGTTAGAGTTGAGCATGAATCGAACTCAAAACCCGTTTAAATAAGTATTTTTAAAATATAATTAATATTCATGCTTTCATAACCAGAGACATCTGATTTATTCTTTTATCTACTTATGGTCACCCCAGTAGTGAAAAAATACACTAATGGCCAAGGATGACACATGACCCTGTGTAAGAATGACATGCACAAATTGAAAAAACAGTATCAATTTCAAATAATTTTGTAAGACTCACTTGTAACACCTTTTTTTAAAAAAAAATTTGATCGGCAAAAAACAAATTAAGTCAATGTCTAAACATTTGTCAAGTTCTCTAAAAGATTTGTTTGCACAGTTTGTAACACTTGAAAAAGAAATGTCAATTCAAGGCTTCTTCTGTCAACTTGAAAAACACATCATTTTCATTTACCATGCTCGTAATAATGTAATTCTTTGCTTAAAAAGCTTGTAACCACTTACTTTTCTAATCATCTCCTCCCATACAAGGTAGCAAGATAGTGCCCATCAATGTACCATGTATGGATGCATGGCCAATTGTGTAGGAGGCTCATATTCATTTGTGGCATGTTATTCTAAAAGAATTACGTATTTTATAATGGTCTCTTAGAATATCCAATTAATTTTCGAAGCATGTGCAAGCCTCCCTACCCATACACACTAGATAACTGGATGGAGTGGCAATCAAATTCAGGACTCCCATTTCTTAAAGCGAGTTTCTAATCATCACTACAGCCCCTTTGAGTCGGTCTTCAGACCTATTTTAAAATACTTGAAAAAACTTGGGTAAGTCAATTTGAATTGATTTGACTCGTCAGAATTCTAAGTCGAGCCCTGTTGAGTCAAGCGAGTTTTTCTTATTTTTCTTGACCCGGTTTTTATATTTGTATCTCACCTTGGTCATGATACATGCATGAACATGGGGGAGTTGTGGAATGAGTCTCTCCATTGTACTTTATTTATGATGATGATTGTAATGTTCAATAACTTGTCTCTTGTGATCTCAAGAAAGTTTTTCTAAAACATGCGATCACACCAACGTCAAACAAAGGCTTGGAGAGTCAACAGCCACTTGCCAAAAAAGTGTGAAAGGAAAATGAGAAAACTAGTGGAAAATGGATGGGAAAAGCTAACCCATCTTTATCTATCCCCCTCTTTGGTTATTCATGGCATAGACTGATGTTCACTGCCAGTATGCCACTTGTGGCACTAGTGCCACAAATGCACGAGGTGGAAAGCTGCCAATTTTTCTCTCGAAATCGCTCACTGAATCTCTTATCACCCTTTTTTTAGGTGAGCCATCCAGACACCTGGAAAATCTACCCTACACTTCCATTTTCAAAATTTTGGGTGAAGTTACTATTCTATCCCCACATATGAATTCATTCGAACGAATTTTCAGTTCATTCTCAGTTCATTCGAATGAATGTACTCATCCAAATGAACACTTTAGTGTAATTTTCATTCCTTCGAATGAGTGTTCATTCGTTTGAATGAACCAAATTGTTCATTCGAACGAATGAATATATATATATATATATCAATCAATCCTTCACAAAATTGGAATCATACATTCGAATGAATCAAATTTGTTCATTTGAATGAATGAACACTCATCCGAACGAACTGAAACTACACTGATTTGTTCGTTCGGATGAGTACATTCATCTGATCGAACTGAAAATGAACTGACAGTTCGTTCGGATGAATAGAACACGGAGGGGTAGAATAGTAATTTCACCCAATTATTTGAAATCGGGTGTGTAGAGGCAGAAAAACTAGGTATCTATATGGGATGCCTTTTTTTAACATGGATATCTCAATCTCACGTTGAAGATGAGAATAATCATATGAGTATGTGTAAATCTCTCAATCGACAATACTGGTTTAGTTGAGGGAGAGTAACCCCATCAAAATTGGCCCGAAAGAATTGAATGTGAATCGAATTCAAGACTTTCACGAGACGAGTGTCTTGACTGTCAAAGCCAACCCTTCCCTCCTCTATTTTATTTTTCCTTTCCTACAAACCCACAAATTCATCCACAGTGGGCTTTTTCCCCCTTTTGGCTAATCTAATTGGGCTGCTTTTGAGAGAGGAACATGGTCCATTTGCCAATTTAACAAATCTGATTGTTAGATGATGGGCCAGCTTTAGTCAGTCCCAGAAGATGAACGTTCAGATACATTTTAAACCTGACTAAATGTACGGCTGAGATGGGGCTGTAGATATATTTATTATGCATGAGCATGAATTGGAATTGGTAATGAGATCACTTAATAGATTATGTTTGGATGAGGAGAAAGGAAGAGGATACAAGGGATTCTCCTCCTTTCCCTTATTTGCTATTTACTAATTAAGACAAAAGTAATGCTCTCTTTTTCCCCACTTCTCCTTTCAAGCCTAATTTTAATTTTTTCTAGAGAGGAAGGAAAAACCATGATTTCTCCTCATTTCCCTCCATGCTCCTTTCTTTATTTCTTTTATCCGAGTACCTTTTGGCCTAAATTACTAAACAAATACAAGAGAATCTCCTACTGAAAAAATCTCTTACCCAAAGAAATCTCCTAATTTTTTTTTTCCTTATCCAAATGCAGCCTTAAATCTCATTTCGAGAGGACTTGTGCTCACATCACTCCAGTCAAAGTGACAAGCCAGTTGAGATCCAAGCAGTTCATTAGATGACCCTTTGACCGTAGAAAGTAGTAAAAATAGATAGATGTTGTGTTCCGCTTATACTCAACTTCAAAGGACCAAACCTCATTTAACTTATCGTGTGTGTATGGATTGAGAGATTTATATATGTCTTGAAGATCAGTCGGGTGAAAGGCCTGAACCACCTTAGGTTAAAAAAAATGGGCTGGTCCAGGACACACTGGTGACAAGATATCTATGTATGTAATCGATTTAATCAGAAGTTTGGGAATGTATAAACTCAGACAAAGACCAGGGCGGGTTGATCAGTGGGCCTCCGACTATGGGCCTTGTTCCCAAAATAGACCATCTAGACGGGAACCACCATTTCTTCTTCGTTTCCTCCATTCCTTTTTCTAGTTTTCCATCTTTTTCATTTCGATTATTCCTCGTCTTTTATTCTAGGGTTTCCTCTTATCATTTTTTGAACTAAAATCTGGTCAGGTAGAGTTGTTGTGCCAGATTAGGGCTGTGCTGGGTTACAATTGTTCGGCTTTTGCAGGTTCGATTGGGCCCAGCCATGTATAATGTGAGTTGGCTTGGGTTTAGCAAAACCTGGCCGACCCACCCAAGTTTCACTCCTACTAGTGTCCGACATTTGAAAAACTCATCTACGGTTTTCTTTTTCTTTTTCACTTTCAAAACCCATTTGTAACAGTGCTCGTATTGGGCTTTGGCTCTATTGAAGTTGGAGATCCATTTCCTACATTAATTGAACCACGGGTCAAAAAAACACTCGAGATATTTCGACTGATATGAGATGCATCGGTCGTACAGGCGAGATCTCGGTCGATATGACCGAGATTTGTAAAAAGTAAAAAGAGAGAGAAAAAAAATGATCTTGAGACCACCATTTTTTGGACCCCTGCAATTACTACATAACGTTCTTCGTCCATAAGTCCATAACATATCTTGGTATCAAAGAAATGATTTTTATTCAGATAATGTTTTTATAAATGATCAATTTATTTATTTAAATTAAATAAATCAATAATTTTAAATAAAATTTGATTGTATTATTATAATATGAATAAACTATATTTCACTTCTCTAATAGATTATTATATCTATAAAAATTAAATCTCATCACGAATCACGAGATTTTTGTAATTCAGTGACGTTAGATTAGAAGAACTCAATAAAGAATGCAGCATGATAAGCATCGACGTGTTTTTCACGTGTCGAGTGAGAAGTACATCTCCTCTCCAGCCCTGAACCCATATCGTTTATAAATTTAAAAATTAAATTAAAATTTTCTTCATCAATCGATTTTTTAGATATTTATTTAAATGATTAACATTTATTATTATAGATTAAGTTTGATAACGTAAAATCATTAGATCGGCTCTAAAATTTATAAGAATAAAAGGTTTGTAATTCTTTATAGCAATGGATGAATTGAAGTTATATTTTAAAATAGTATCTGGGAGTTTAAAGTCCTACTTTAAAAAGTTACTCTTGAATTTTTTTTTTATTATAATATAAAATAATATTATATTTCAATAATATTTTAAAATTTCTTCATCAATTATACTTTATTTTTGGATTAACATGTAGAAAGTCCTACTAAAATCTTCACGAATGAGCCCACTATTCGTAAAGTAAACAAAGGTTAAGTTATAGAGCTCGAACCCACAACCACCCATTTCGTGAGACGAGAGACAACCACTTAAGTCTTGTAAATCTTTATCTTAAAAAAATTAAAAGCATTTAATGAAAATAATTTTTAAAAATATTGTTGTTTAATTTATTATGATAAAAAATAAAAATGAAAAAAAAACTTAATTTTTTTATAATTAAAATCTGATCACTTGCCAGCCTGTCATTTCCGAACTTGCCAAACATGCGGACATTCATACGTGAGTCATCTTGTTCCAGTTCCTTCGGCCTACCCAACGAACGGGACGTCACACGTGATAAGGTGTAACGTGGCACAGAAAGAATCCGCCACGTGGATTCAGCGCGTGTCAGCCCTCAAGTCAAAACGGACAGAGACTGTTGACTGAGGACAAATCGTCGTGAGAAGGCCCCACCTCTTCACTAGGAAGGGATGACAGACACCCATGTCACCTTTCCACGAGGAGAAGATCAACGTTATCATCTTTGCTTCCTAACTATCTAATTTAAATAAATTTGAATAAATCTATTTTTAGTTTCATTGATTGTGTATGAATAATAAGATTATACATATTTTAAAATTAATCAGGTGTTTTAAAAGGTCTGAATATTTTTATTATAAAAGAAAATAATTTAATAAAAAATCACAAATATGTCTATCCACAAATATTTCATTCTAAATTAATTAATTAATAGTAATGATGCTTTTATATTTATATCTTTCTTTTTTATATGCAATTCATGGTAATTTCATAAATTAGAGTCGTATTGAATTCATTTTGAAATTAGATATTTAATATAATAAAGAGCTTTTTCATTCAAAAATATTTGATGGGGATGTATAAAACATTCTTATAGAAAAATAAATTCGAGACTAATTAAATTTATACAGATAAGTTGAATTTTATAGTCTTTAAGAATTTATTTAAAATAAAAAAATTAAATTGACTTTTTAGAAACAAGTGGATCTCTTATATCCACCCATTTTCAAATTAAACTCTACCAAACAGAGAAGTTTATTAGCTAATTTCTCAAACTCCTACTGCTTAGAAATAGAAGTTGGGACAGAGACGTGCATTGCCCATCTTTTAGGGAATTCTGCCTTTACACATTTCTCTTCATTATCTCATCCTTTTATCCACTTTTGTCTCCGTTTCTTAGAAAATGCCCATCTTTGTTCTTTCACAGTCTTAAGAATAAGAAGAGAAGGAAGAAGCAGCACTGAACTAAATATCTTCTTTCGCTTTGTTAGATCATGGCTTTCTGGTTTTCAAGATCAAATGCCACCAATTATCTAATGAGGAAGATGGGTTTGATGCAAATTCTCGAACAGAGTAGTTGGGTTTCACTGTCATCACTGTCCTACCATCAGAATTCTTCACCAATTCATGGGGTTGGAAGAAACCAATCGGCAGTTTTGCATAATCTGATGACCCTTTTCTCTCTTCGCTCTTTCGGGTCGATCAATACTGGGGAAGAACGTGATATGCAGTACTTCAATGATGAGAATAAGGTAATATTCCCGAATGCCATTCTGTTTGAAATTTGAAATATAATTTGGAGAATGAAGAATCATATCTTGGTTTCTTATTTGAAGAATTTGAGTAGGGAATTCTGTTTACCTTGATGTTCACTTTCTGTTGATTTTGAAATTTTTTGAAGCATATGGTGCATGCCCGCATGCAGTAATTCTTCGAATGATCTTGTCTAAAAGCTTCAATGTCTAAAGAATTGTGGGGATTTTATGCAGCTCTGCTTTCTTTGTGCTTGTAATTGGGCTTCCCACTGCTGCAATAGAAGAAAAATAAATAAACAATTGCAGTTTTAAAGATGGTTTTGGGTACATATACAGAAAGCCATAACCAGAATATTACACGAAACCACCTGCAAACCTCGTGTATCAGTAATCCCAGGAGGAGTCGATCCCAAAACCTCTAATCTAATCCTGGAAGCTTAAAATATAATTTTTGATAGAGTTAAAAGCAAAAAAGTTGAACACAGAGAACTTAATGGATTTGGGCTGCGTATATTGACAAGATTTGACTTGCATGCCAATTTTATTAGAACATTTAGTGTTTATTACATTTCTATGTTCCTGCAGCTACCTTTTTTTCTTTTAGAGTGGAGGTTGGATCCCTTACTCAATAATTCTTCGAACATTCTTGTTTATAAACTTCAATGACCATATACATGATGCTGTAAATGTGCTTTCTACATTCACAGAATTTAGAATTCCTGCATGTTAATTCATTAGAACTTTTGATGTATTTTGCATTTCTTTTGTTGTTGCTACAGAGGCTGTCTTCCATGGCCTAATAGAAGTCCAGTTTTTTTTTTTTTTTTTTTTTTATCATCTGTCATTTTTAATCTGCTTAATGAATTGTGAGATTATTCAGACACTGTTAAATTAGAGCCCAATTTAGGTCGAGGAATTCTTGGTGTTACAATGAAAACTCCCCGTTGAAAACTAACCACAAAACTGTATCTGTACAAGCATTAAATTTGATCTTCTTTTCATGTGAAACCATACATAAATCATGTTAATCAAATGATCTTATCCTTTCCATCAAGTTACTGGCCTTCTTCTCTGTAACATGTCATGTTCACGACCGCTAATGTCATGAACAGCATCAATTGGTCAAATTGTGTCATGAGAACCAGAAGGAAATTGGACTGATGTGTATTCATTAGATCATCCAGATTGATTCGTGGACCTTCACTTACATCGATCTTCACTTGGATGCATTCTTTGTTCTCTCTATGGGTGGTTAGGAGGTTGATCTATTCATTGTGACATTTCATGTTCTTTACTATGGCAGGTCTTGGATTTTCCTGGGGGAAGTGTTATGATCACTTCTGAAATGAAATTCTTAGCTGAATCTCCAGAAAAGCGAACTGAATGCTACCGTGTTCTTGATGACATTGGGTACCCAATCACAGGCAGTAACTCCCAACAAGTAAATATAATTTGTTATTTTTTTGTTTTGCATTCAGTGAATTTTTTTCTCCATTCAGCCAAATCCTCGTGTGTTTCTCATGTTCTCACTTTCTCAATTGCAAGTGATTCTGTAAAAGAAATAAAACATGAAGAACATGTTGACGTGGGTGGCTCAAATCCAAGTCCACATAAGAAAGGACTCCTATAATAGTAGTTACAGTAAAGAGGTAAATCCTATTCATAGGAATCTCAGTTCTAATCCCATTGCAACTGAGAAGGGACGGTGGGTGTGGCTGATTTCCAGGCCTAAAAATCAGCCATATGATTCTCGGCAAGAAGTGTGATTGGAAAGTTCTTATCCTGGGTAAGAACCGAAGTGGGAAGTTGCTGTCCAAGGAGGATTTGACAGCAACATAGATATCAATTGCTGTCCTTAATTCAAGCAAGGAGATCGACTGGAGAACCCATATAAAGAGAAAGGGACGGCAGTATGAAATATAGAGATTTGCATACAGCAGAAGGTGTGCTTGGGACTGCTCTTCATAGGCTACTACAGTCGGAGGAAGGGTAAGGAAACTAAAGCGCAGAGAGAAGGAGAGCTGTTTGGAAGAGGTACTCAGGTTGAAGCAAAGAAGGTGTTGCAACAGAGAATTCAGATCTGACTGAGATCTGACTGAAGGCCGGCTGTGTTAGCAGTATGCACGATACAGAGAGAGCTCTGTATCAGGTTGACAAGGCTAATCTAGCTGGATTCTGAGCAGCCGCTCAACTTGACACATAGTTGGATACTTGAGTTTGAGTTTCAAACTCTTTAAATATCTCTTGTTATTATATCTCTATTCTCCTCCTTTTCTTTTAATAAAATCTCTTTCACGCTCCGTGGACGTAGGCCGGGTGGGGCCGAACCACGTAATTTGCTTGTGTTGATTGTGTGTTTATTTCCGTTCGATTTTTCTTGTTTCCGCGCGTAACGCTAACAGAACATAGTTTTATTCTCATCAGCGTATAGTGGCACATTTGGATGTGCCTCAGAATTGAAAGGGTGAAATCTGTTCCTCCAAAATATTCAAACTACCCATAATTTGGGGAGAGAATTTCTCCCTAGTTTGAATTTGGGCCATCTTATTCCATCTGAAATTTCTTCTTCATTTGGCAGTTAACGTCTCTTTAATCACATTCATCAGGTAAGCAAGGAAGTCGCTATAAAGATGTACGGCCACATGGTGACTCTTCAAATCATGGATACCATCTTCTATGAAGCACAGCGGCAAGGAAGAATTTCCTTTTATCTTACCTCAAATGGAGAAGAGGCAATCAACATCGCATCCGCAGCAGCACTCTCCATTGAAGATATTATTTTTCCCCAGGTCACACAGGACAAAGAAAAAGAAAAACTCGATTTGTTATTTTCTCCCTCTAGTATCCATAAAAATGTATGCAAGACTTCAATGTCTTCTAAAACTCACAGCCTTGTGAACTCTTCCATCACATACGTCGTTTACATGCATGCCAATCTAGACCATCCAAACTGTATGCCCCATTTGAAAAGAGTATCACCTAAAGACCATGCTGATCAGGATGCCTATCCATTTGAATTTTTGTGTTCAACTTGCCTAGGCAAGGTTTTTTCCTTAGTTAAGAAAGCCAACCATTTTGTTTGACCTGTTGCTGGCCATAATTTGGATATCAGGATCACAGATCAGTGTGATTATTCTTTTAAAAAAAGAGGAAAAAATATATAGAGCCACAGTTCGGAAGGTCAGGATCGGTATATGCGTAAATGTCTTTTTGTGAGTTACTTGCAACATAGGTCTGAGTTGTGGGAGGCAAAAATTACAGTTTACCTCTCTGTAAAGACCTCAAAAACTGGTTTTTCAATGTGATGTGAATCTGTGGGCAACTTCAATCTAAATGCAGTATAGGGAGCCTGGCGTCCTCTTATGGCGTGGTTTTACTCTACAAGAATTTGCGAACCAGTGCTTTGGTAACAATGAAGATTATGGGAAAGGACGACAAATGCCAATACACTACGGATGTAATAGGCTCAACTACGTTACAGTATCATCACCAGTTTCGTGAGTAGTCACAACCCCATATTTATATTTCATATAAGCATCTTCTTGATTTCTGATGAAAATGAAAAAATTAGGATTAGTGCCAAAAAAAAATATGAATTTAAGATTGCTGCAATAGTTTCTTACTCTCCGAATGTGTCAGTACACAGCTCCCCCAGGCTGTTGGAGCTGCTTATTCACTGAAGATGGATCAAAAGAATGCCTGTGCGGTCACTTATTTTGGAGATGGTGGCGCAAGCGAGGTAAGTGTACGAATTTCAGATGAATATGGGGTGTTGTGGAAACCAGAAACCGCATCAATTTATATTTGTTTTCTTCTTTTGATTCACCCCAACAAATTGTCAGCATTTGACATTGATTTTGGTGACAACCATTAAAATTCCATGATTTTGAGGTGTAAAGGGTTCTGAAAAATTGTTTCCCATTTGCTGATTCTTAGTTCTTACTCTGGTTCGATGGACAATGGAATCAATACCATCTCTCGTATAAGAATTGGAATCAATGACCATTGGCGCCGCCAAAATATTCACGCTGTACCTGAATTCTCCCTCAGTTCTACCCATTGTTTTCTGATATTTGATTTGTGATATAGGGAGATTTCCATGCTGCATTAAATTTTGCGGCTGTTATGGAGGCCCCAGTTATTTTTATCTGCCGCAACAATGGATGGGCAATCAGTACCCCTACATCAGAACAGTTTAGAAGTATAAAACCATCACACTCTTGTTTTTGATATACATCTTAATGTGGCGACGAGGAAACTCATTTTTATTTCTAATAAATTGACAGGCGATGGTCTGGTGGTTAGGGGTCTAGCTTATGGAATTCGCAGCATCCGCATAGATGGTAACGATGCTCTTGCTGTTTACAATGCAGTTCGCGCAGCCCGTGAGATGGCCATTAGTGAACACAGACCCATCTTAGTTGAGGTGGAGTTGCTGTCCTGTAATTTGTCAAAATGCAAGTTTTTGAAAGAAAAATACTAATATGTTACATTCTATTTGGCTCTGAAGTGCAGGCACTTACATATCGAGCTGGTCACCATTCTACTTCAGATGATTCCACCAAGTACCGTCCGGTTGATGAAATTGAACATTGGAGAAAAATGCGGGATCCTGTAACTAGATTCAGAAAATGGGTTGAAGGAAATGGTTGGTGGAGTGATGCAGATGAATCAGGACTCCGAAAGAATGTCAGAAAGGAGGTGATTCTCGACAGCTTGAATTTCTATGGCCTATTTTCGACTTCTCTCTGTAGCTTTCTTTGATTCTATCAACTCAATGGATGTTGATGCAGATATTGAATGCAATTCAAGTTGCAGAGAAAGCAGAGAAACCCCCACTTGCAAACTTGTTTACAGATGTTTACAGTGATCTTCCTTCCAATCTCCGCGAGCAAGAGAGATCGCTCCAAGAGACGATTGGGAAGCATACTGAAGACTATCCTACTGATGTACCAGTATAGAACTCATTTGGCTGACACAGGGGTGGAGGGTTCTCTTGCATGCCTGGATCAATGAATGGTGGCAATACATAAATATCAACTGTAAAGATCCAAATTCATGTGGTGGCCATGTCCATGATGATTGATTCCATCTGAATTTCATAAAATAGAGGAAGACTGGTGAAGATGTTAATATGAAGGCATAATTCATGATTGATAACTGTAATAAAGGACTACTTATTTAAATGTTTCATCTTATTATGTGAATGGATTAAAATATCTGAAAGAAATAAAGAGGACAATCTGACCCAACTCTGTTTATCCATTTTTTACCAAATCAAGTTGACCTAACTGAGGACAGACTCCACCCTTCTATAAGTGGATTTGGGGCAACTGCCCCGTTTAATAAACAGGTCAATAATATGAGACTAATGTTATATATGTTACGAAAGTTTAGATTAAATAAAAAAACATTTTATAAAACAGTCATCAGACCAACAATACCCTATGGAGTAGAGTGTTGGGTAATGAAAAAAAAAGATGAATGGACAAAGTTAAGGTGACGGCATGCGCATGTTATGATATTTGAATTTATGCCAAACATTTGTACTTTGTGACATGAGCTTTTTAATTAATTTTATACATTAAATTAAATGTTAATCAACAATAAAATTGAACTTTCGCAGTTAAAACAATGGGCTCAAAACTTTCAGTTCAGCTTAACACATTGAACAGGCCTGAGAAGATTGTTTGCCAAGCCCAAGCGGAGTTGCAACCCAGGACTAAACCTATAACAGGAATTTGATCCATACCAAGGGTTCCATGATTTGTAGCTGTGATAGAAAGATTTTTAGGATCCGTTGGATGGAGAGAAGATAGGAGAATTTTCTTTTTCTTTTTTTTCTTTTTTCTTGTTTTTCTTTTTCATATTCACTGAAGAGGAGAAAGTGAGGTCCACTTTTCTACCATGACCTTTTCCAATGCAAATTCTTTTTTCTTTTCCTTTTTTTGAATTTACGTATAGAAAACTGTGGAAAGTCCAATGTAAAATTCGCACGGATGATACCATAGTTTTTCAAAGAT
Organism: Chimonanthus praecox; assembly: GCA_022113865.1. NCBI lineage: Eukaryota > Viridiplantae > Streptophyta > Magnoliopsida > Laurales > Calycanthaceae > Chimonanthus > Chimonanthus praecox. The sequence continues at coordinate 8,955,164 of CM039095.1, read as the reverse complement.
AAATTATTATTGAAATGAGGAAGTGGGGGATAAATAAATATTTATTTTATTGTAAGTATATTTTTATCTAGAGGGGTAATTTTGTCATTATAAATATTTTACAGGAAGTAACGGTTAATTTAAGTTTGACTTATAGACAAAGAGTTTTTTAGATTTTCATAAAAGCAAAAAAGGGTTTTTAGTAATTTTAAAAGCATTTCATGTTCTTTAAAATTATGAAAAAAATTAAGAGGTTTTTAGATTTTTTTTATTTTTTATTTTTTTATTAACACTTTAAAATGAAATTTCTAATTTTGGTCTCATCTTTGTCCAATAAGGCCTCGACAATGACTCAATTTTGTCGTATGAAGGAACCATATCACAAAATATCTTAGAAAAACTTTAGTGAGGTTTCTCAAGTCTTCTTGTCTAAGAGATTTCGCTCTTTAATATTAAAGTGGACCACATATTTTTTTGATGAAATATATAGAAAATAAGAAAAATATTGAATGTGTAAAGTTTGAACATCATATGATCATTCTCACTTTATAATTTTAGATTTTGAAATTTTAATTGCGGTAAGTTGTTGATTCTTCATAACTCATCTCATAATGTTACAATGATAAATTTGAAGCATTTTTTTTAAATTATATCATCCATGAAATTCTCTAACCATCACACCCAATCACGTAGATTTAGATGAATAAAAATTTAGATGTATAAAAATTAATTAGATTTCTATGGGCGACAAAGCCCAAAGGCGGCCCACATTGGCCCACTTAGAAACCATGCCTCTCTCACACCTTATCCCACCACGTTAATTGGATCTCTACCCAATTTAAATTCATTTTGAGTTGATCAGACCGTTTGATTTATATTCATTCAAAACTACTCTTATTTTACTATTGATTTTAAGACCCTTAAAAATCATAGCTTTTGAAATCTACCGGTCTTGATTTTTAGGAGAAACATCATTTGAAAAAATCCTTTAATATGGACCTCACTCCTTGGTCCCACCCATGTGGACCCCACCAGGTCACTTGGGCAACTTGCACCTGTCCATTTAAAATTAAAAAATAATTTAAACTTATCAAAATTAGGAGATCTTGACAAGGTCCACTTTTTTAATCCTAATTTTATTTTGTTTTTTTATGACAAGGTGTTTAGGCATCTTAGAGCACCCTATTAATCCTCGGAGCATGTGTAAGCCTCCGTATCCACACATACTGAAAAACTCGATGAGAGTGGTCCTTTGAAGTAGAGTGGGAATCAAAATCGGGATTTGTGCTTCATGAGGCAAGTTCTTGACTATCACTCCAACCTCTTGATGAACAAGTGTACCACTTTATTTTATTTTTTTTTCCATTATCGAGTTAAGAATAAAGATACCTTTATTAAATATTACTAATATTTTAATTTTAAAAATAAAAGTTCTACATTTTGATATTTTTTATTTAACTTAGATCTCATACAAATTTTGCCAACTGAAAACTTTAGCTAAATAATTCTAGTTTAAGTTCGAGTCCATATACAAATATTACTAGCATCAGCATCTTTTCTAGAAAATTATATTACTAGGTATAATCAAATTTTATTAAATTTTATTAAAACTTTAGTCACCATATAATTGATATAGCCGCTTTATAAATATCAATTAGTATAGTAAAAAAAAGTTAAAAAATATTTTGACTAAAATTTATAATTGAAATCTCTGCTGAATTTGAGCTTCTTTTTTTTTGAAGATTGATGAGACGTCTCACTCATAGGAGATTTTATCCAACTAATCTTTCAAGACATGTGCACACCTCTCTACATACATATACCGGGTTCAAGCAATGAGGAGTAATCTCATGGGGAGTGGTCTAGAGAAGTTTGAGCGTGAATTGAAAGTAAGATCTCCTTTTATGAGAGAAGCTTCTTGACCATCACGCTAAACCCATGTAGGTTTCAATTTGAACTTTAAGCCCTTTTTTTAGTCATTAGAAATATTCCTTTTCATTTAATCAAAATACCCCTCTCTCCATCTAACTTTATAAGTTATCACTTGCTCTATCTTATTCACTATCTTTCCATTGTTTATTAAGGATGTGCTAAGTTGCAGGGGTGACTATAAACTTAGAGACATATTTCGATCAGGGATTTTAATATCGATTTTTAAACATATATATTAGTTGATATCTAATATATATAATTGATATCGTCTGATATCAATGATTATAATTATAAAAAAAGAAAAGAAATATATCAGTCGATACTGAATATCAGTTGAGACCAAGATTTAAACCTCTGATTTAGATTATAATTTAAAATTTTAGACTAAATTTGAAATCTTTTCAAATAAATAATTCAAAACTTAGAATTGAAAAATTAGACTACATTTTTATGTAAATGTATAAGAAAAATTTAAATTAAATGTTTTTACTTAAAACAGTTTTAAATTATTATATTTTTGCCATTTAGTGGTAACCTTTTAAAATTGTGCAGAGTAGATCAGGAAATTAGGAATAAATACTCGTCCTTGTTCACTAGGCAAATAATAAAATAAAGGCAGTCCATCCCGTGCAAGGACACGACAAGCAAAGTGTCTCTCCGCTGACGCCCACAATTGAATGCCCATCAATCTCAGCTGGTATTTTTATTTTTTAATTAATTTTTCTTTTACATAAAATCTTCACCGTGGAACCTTATTCGTGAGACATATTAAGATTAAGCAACGAGAACTCGAATGTATCCGTTGCCTTTTATTTTTTTTAGACAGGTGGTAATTAATTGAGTTTCGTTGATAATTTTATTTATTTTAAATTTTGATTGAATTTTTTTATTTTTAAGTAAAAAAAATTTACATCGACTTAAATGACTGTTAACGTTAACAATATCAGCCCATATTTTATGATCTCTGAAAGTTTTTTTTTTTACATATAGTAATCCATCTTTTAAGACTTTTATAATTATATATTTTAAAAATAAAAAATAATTTTAAAAAGTAATTGTGTATTTAGATAGATCTGATAAATTGAATTAAAATGATATGATTCGTGCAATCCGTAATATGATATGTGTCAACTTTTTGAAAAAAGGGCCCTAGTGGCATTAAGGTAAATACGGGTAAAACAGGACTGAATATTTTTTCCATTATCTTAGTTTTTGATCTGATGAAAAAAATTAAAATGTTTGAATCATACGACTTTAAAAATATGCGTTGAATAATTTAATTCTATGAATTTTTTTGGTACTATAATATATATTTTTATAAGAATATACAAAATATTACTTTAAATAGTCACATTTTTATCATTTTATGTCAACCATAAAAGCTAGGAATACTAATTCTAATTCAATCCAAATCGTGCAAGAAAAATGTGATCATTACGTAAAGGAAAGGAGAATTTTTAAAAATAAAAATGGGAAAAAGAATCACGCGTTTTTCTTTGTACGCCTGCTGCTTTTTTATTAATATATCAGTTATCATTTAAAAAAACATATTATAATAGTCATCATTCTAAAATATTTTTATTTAGTATAATCTAATTTAGCTGTTGCTTGAACTATCTTCATCATGCAAAGACATGCTTATCATTATAATAAATTACATGATTGAGTTTGGCCAACTAAAATAAATATTTTGAGATAAAAAGAATAAATCATACGATTGAATTTGAGCCTATTAGGATAATATTTTGGAATCAATTTTTTATAGACAGCAATGAATAGCGACAATAGCCTCTCTTTTTTTATAAATTTACGTGGAAAACTGTGGAAAATCCAATGTAAAACTCTTACATGTGATATTAAATACTCTTAGAACACACCAGATGAGACCACATGGGTATAGCTCAACTGGTTAACTTCCCGCTTCAAGAAGCGGGAGGTGCCAAGTTCGAGCCTCCATGACCTAACTTGGTGTACCCTAAGGCCAGTGGGTATACCCATGAGGGTTTTACACTGAGTTTCTCGTGATTTTCTACATGTAAATTAAAAAAGAAAAAAAATATTCTTAGAACACACCATGTGAGGCCATGGAGGCTCGAAACTTAAACATCTTATCCATCTCCAAAATTTACTAAATATTAGACTTTCACAATCCAAAACTAATATCTAATATAAAATAATAATGATAGAATAATACTTTAATTTGAGTTGGACGTTACTTACAAAGAAAATGCTTCTAGTCAACAAAAAGTTGTGTGTGGGTTACACAGATGAATGATCCAATGTACTTGACGTGTGCAACAAGCAGCTCAATTTGAATGGTTCTACTAAATTGTTTTAATACTTATTTTAAAAGAATAAAATATTTAAAAAAGTAATTCAAAGAAGGAATCATTTATTAACATTTTAAGTAAGACACACATGGGTGTATCAAATGCTTAAAAAGGGTAAAGATAGCAAATTGATAAATTTTAACTTCATCACATTATTTTAATCATAATTAAATAAAAATATTTCCAGTTGTTATTGATGCGTTGCTTGTCTGGCTAACACATAAAGAATTCGATATATCTTACTAATTTAAGAATAAATGTTTAATGTATTGCATTGACACCATTCAAATGTGAGAAATTATCAGCCTTGGGATGACTAGGATTGTCCAGTTGACAGCAATAATACATCTATGGTGGGACCCTTTAGTGAACATTCGATCAATGGTCTAATCACTTAACACTAAAGTTGTTAGTGACTCAAGGATCCATTTATTTATTTTTATCAAATTGATCTTTTGGTCTCATTCAGTTTTTTTTTTTTCAAAGACAAAGTGAAAAGGCTTTTTACCAAACTGTACCCAACAGGTTTTCTTTAAAAAAAAACCCGGTTTTTTAATTTCTTTGAAAGCAGTCACAAACCACATTAATTGAGTTTTTTAATCCTCAATTAAAATTCGATCAAACTGAATTTCTGAAAACTGTTTCGACCCCTTCTTGCAGTCCAAACACTGTTTAAAACTAGGTTTTAAAACCTCAAATTCAGTTCAAGAAAACGTTGCTTCAAAAAATAGCCCCAAACATGTTCATACTCAACGTGTCTGGTGGGTTCCGACAACGAGTTAACGTGATTCTTGTTAATTAAATCATCAGTACTCCCACTGAATTCACGGGTTTAATCAAATGTAAGAACCGATTTAATTAACCAAAAACTTAGATGAGCGAAGAATTATCTTATTCTGACGAGAGAATTTCAGTTTGTTCGGAAAATGTCTCAACTCGGTGAGGACTCAGTAACAATCAATGCTAAACTCGACTGCAACTTGGTGCTTACCTTCAATGATTCTCCATTGAAAAAATCATAAGAAAAAATATTTTATATCATAATTGCTGGGTCCATAATCGGCTAATTTAGTACATCCATATCATGGAGTAATGTCTGCATGCAGTTGCATTAGGACACTTGTACCCACAAGTGGAGAATAATCAAACTCCACCAACCTTCTCATGCAAACACATGTACGTGCTTTGTATTGGGACTCCATTCAACAATGTTTTAAGACCTGGCCCGTGCAATGATCTATTTTGGAGGAAGGGTGGGTTAAATAAGATTTGACTGGGTTTAAATTAATACAATTTTATAAATAATATTAAATTATTAACTAAGATTATATTTCATAAAAATATTTTTTTCTTCTCAGAAACTCAATTGTAAATACTAAAAATTAATAATTCAAAAATCATATTTTCAAAAGAATCAAAATCTTCATCTTTATTTTCTTCATTTAAAGAAACCAAGGGTTTTTAAGGGGTCAACAGTCACAGGTTTATTAGAAAAACCGAGTTGACCCACGGGTCGTAGAGGATTTTTAATGCAGAAGGGTTTTAAAATAACCCAACCCGTGTTTCAGGTGGGTCACAATTGACTTACGGGTCGGGTCAGATTTGATAACATTGCCATTCAATAATCAGTTGCTACTTGAACCTTCTGAATTTGGATAGCTTTGGTGAGTTGGGCTTTGGCTCATACATGGGTTCAATACATCAAGTCTTTTAACTCGGAGCCCATATTTGTCCATTTGCTCATGCACTCGCTTGAATCAAAATAAAATTTTGTTCACGTTTATAGATATCTACTTCAGTAGATATTGACTTAGATATTGATCATGTGAAAATTTTGAAATGATTAGAGTTATTTAACTTACGTTAAAATAGAGGTTCAAAATTCAGTATCGATCGATATTTTTTTTTCTCCTCTTTTTTTATTTTTTAAAATGATTGATATCAGTTGATATTGTGAATTTTTTACAAAATTTAACTCATTTATTAGAATGAACTAAATTGTTCATTTGAATAAATTGAAACTACACTAATTTATTTGTTCGAATGAATGCATTTATTTGAACGAACTGAAAATAAAATGATGGTTTATTCGAATGAATGAAATAGGAAGGAATAAAATGATAATTTTATTCAATTTCTTAAAATTGTGTAGAGAAAAAGAAAATGAAAGTATCTTTTTAAGACGCCCATTATAAAAGAAAAAGTTGACTTTCGTGGCAAGAACACAAATAACTGATCTAATCGAAGTTGTCATTTCCAACTTTAAGTAAAGAGATACCACTGACAACAGAAATTGGATAAGCATTGCATGTAGCAGCTTTTTTGGCTCATTACATTATCTTTCTCCAACACTAACAAATTATAATCATCATATATAATAATAAAATTCTATTTCAAATCATAGTCAGAAGATTTAATATGTTAAAAACAAAAGATAAACTCTTCAGTTTCCATAATTTCATATGCATCCTCGAGTGCAGCAGAACATTATAAAAAAAAAAAAAAGGTGTGGGCCCTTGATATTATGTCCATTTGTTTCTTTATTTTATTTTACTATCTAGTCCGGCTCAGAATGATTATGATAGGCAATTTTTGATGAATACGACAGCCACACTAAGACGCCTGTGGCTTTATGTGCCCATTGTAGACAAGAGAGCCTAATATTATATTACCCATGATTGTCATTCCTAATAAGAGTTATTAGATATTTATTCAGAGAATTTGAAATAGGAGAAGAAGATTCATTGATGACTCAAGAGCTCTTGCGCCTAATGTTAAATATATTTTATATTTTATTTAAATGATCAAGTGGATGTTTAAAAAAACTAGTCATTATGTGTAGGCTTGTTCTTCACATCCAGTGGTCGATTCTTCTGATTAATCTAGGTTGACTGTGTGGGTTTCATTGTGCTTGTCTGAAGGATTAATCTTATTGAACATAATACCTTAGAAAAATCTCTCGTTAAATAAGATAAAATTTTACAAAAATATAATATTGTACTGCTTTTCCTACTGTTGAGATGGTGAGGTCCAAATAATGTATATTTTTGTTTCAAAAGTGGCTATCATTCAACACTTGATATTGTCAGAATTTTTAAAAAATTTAATTCCTACTCCTTTTCAAAGAACTATTTTTCATAATGTCAGTTGATGAGTGTGGACAGAGAGTCTTTCATATACTTCAAAGATTAATCGAATCTTCAAAAAGGCAAAAATATTTTAATTATAAAAAGATAAAAGCTATAATTATAGTAGTGTATTAATTTAAAAATAAGTTTATAAATATGTATTAGATAAAATCAAATTATACAACCAAAGATTTAAGAACTTAGGATAAATCTTTGATCAGTTTTTAAGGGCGTCTATCTTAGCACGAACGAAATATTTTTAAAAATAAAAGATAAAGTGAAATTTTCATTTTATCTTTACTGGTGTACCACTCGTCAACTACTTATGAACCAATAACACACTGCTCTATATGTATATATTCTGCATATTGGTTCATCAATACTTAATAAATGGTACATCAATAGAGATAAAATAAAAATTTTACTCTATTCTATATTTTTTAAAAGATTTTGACGGTGTTAATATTGTGGATCAAATTTCGATATTGATATACCGAGTATCTGTTGATACGAAGTATTCCGGCGATCCAACTCCAGGCTGGCTGTTGAAATTGGAATAGGTTCGGCAGCGGATCACGAAATCTTGGCGATCTTCTCTATCTAATGAATGAGGAGTCCATTTTGAAATCGTCCGACCTTCACCTACCCTCAAGTATATGCTTCAATAGAAATCACATAAGGGTAAATTGATACAATAGAAACCTCTGGTAAAATAAAATACCCGCCCGTAAATTATTAAAAAGTGAGTGGGACCAAACGCACCACCAAGGACAGGAATATAGAAAATCAAAAGTAACATTTGTACACGAAGAGAGAAGAAACTTCGTAAACCTCTTTGATTTGATCTGATATATTCATTATTTCATTGATTCTCTTCTCTCCTCCACCTTCAGTGCGGTTTCGATTTTGGACAATAAAATCAAACACTCTTTCCTTTTTCTCTTTCTCTCTCTTCTTTTTATATTTAGATGTGACACTATAAATTATTCGCCCACAACAACTTTATTACTTATTTTCATTTCCATAATATTTAAATTAAATGAATTAGATTTATTATATATAAAAGAAATAGTGATAATGAAAAGTTGTAGGCATATGATCTACGAGAAAATTAATGAATATCTATAATAAAATTAATACTTTGATTTTCAAATTTTCTCTAAATTTTGATTTAGATCGATGGGTTGAAAATATTTAAAAAGTAAATACTTTCTGCATTTAGTAATATCATGATCTTCGTTTTTATTTTATATTAAAAATGAGTTTCGTTTACTGTGAGATGTTAAAATGATAAAATGAGTTAATTAGAGATGTTTTACTCACTAATCCTGCGATAAATTTTCCTTGCTTTTTGGTTCTTTACTCCCTCTCCATTCCTTTTGCGTTGGCCCCACTGCATGCATCAGCTCACAGTTGATCGACACGTGGCGTAACATCCGTCGCGCGTTTCTTCGCTTCCTTCCTCTCTTGAAAAGCCTCCCTTCCCCTCCACACAAGGTCTGAACCATTTCATTTCTAGCGAATTCGATTGAAGATCGTGATTTCTCTCGGTTGTTTCCATCAACGGTCCTGATTGCTTGATTTAGCAGGTTATCTTCGTCCTTTATCATCGCTTTCAGCCATTGATTTCTTTTGCTCGTCGAGAATTCATCTTTCTCACTCGAACTCAGAAGTTCCTAGAAACTGGGGATTTGGTGCGTTTTTCTGAGGAATTTTCGTCTTTTTCTATTTTTTTAATCTCTGAAATGCTAATCGAAAGTGAAGGTTTGCTTGAACCATTACCTTTTTTTGCCTCGAAATTTCATGGTTTTGTGATAAATTTTTTGTTTCATTTTTTTTGTTTTCTTTGAAATATACGACCTTTTGGATGCTTATTTGAACTGCTGAAAGTCTTGAAAGATTTGGTATTATGTGAAATTTGAGGGTTTTAACTTTCTGAGTTTTTTTTTCCTTCTCTCCTTCCACCTCTGCTTTCTGTATTTGATATTTGTAAAATCTAAGGCTCTGTTTGGATGCATGGAAATGGAAGTGCTTTATTGGAAATAAATATTTTTTACTAAAATCGGAATGGGTTTTAATCTTTTTGGGCAGGTTAACATAGTTTTTTTTTTTGTGTGTGTTGAGAAATTACTTTCCTTTGCATGCGTCCAAATCTTTAAAAAGTTTTCCGGAAAGCAACCATTTTTTGACTAAAATTAGAAATAGGTTTAACCCAGTTTTTTGTTGAGCAAATTGTTTACTTCTAGCAAGGAACCTTACTTTTCAGGCATCGAAATAGAGCCTAAGCAATTCTGCTGGGCACCTGGATTTGATCTGGATTTCGGAATTTCCTAGGAATCCATTTGAATTGTCTTTGCAAGGGCTTGAAACGAGGAAAATTGATGTATAATCTGTTTGTATACCTGGAAAAGAAAGTACTTTATTGGAAAAATAACCTTTTTAATCTAAGCAGTAATGGATTTTTAATAATTTTACTAAAAAAATGTTATTTTTTGAGGAAAGTGCTTTCCTTCCTATGATTCCAACGGATGCCTTCCTGGAATGTCTATTTTCCAGGATTCTGCAGGACAGCTCCCTCTGGTTTGGGAGATTCCTGGAATGTGAAATTTCCAGGTGTATAAGTGATAGGTCCTGAAATGTGCAATTTTCAAGATAACTATAGTGAATACAGAAATTCCCCTTGAAATGCAGACTATTGACCGCAAAGCGCACAGGTCCAGGAAAATCCACTTTCCTGTTTCTGTCTGTGCTTGTTTGTTTCTCTGGATTTTCATTTAAGAGTTTGAAATTCTTCTTGAAATCCATTTCATGTTCTTGCGATGAACCTGGAATAAGGAAAATTAACATTCCAGGAAAATCCCTTTTTTCAGGTTTCTTCAAAACAGTTCCCCTCTGGTTTGCAAATTCTGGGAATGTAAAATTTCTAGGTTTATGACTTGATATTGAGGGCAAATCAAGAAAATCTGCACTTGGATTCCTGAAAAATTGCATCCAAAATGCTCATTTATCCTAGAATGCATCCAAATAACTCGTTATTTCAGGGAATTATTTCCCCAATTCTTGTTAAGGTTCCTGGAACTCTGGAAGATTCATCCATGTAACCACAGTTCTTGTTGTTGACAGAGTGCTCCGGTAGCTTTGAATTAGGGTGGTGTTGAGATGGTTGTAGGAAAATTGGGGTCAGAGGACTTGGACGCCTGTTTTCAGAACCTTGTAGTTGCTGGAGTTGGCGAGATTGGAGGGGTACCAATGGCAGATTGGAAGGATCTTCCAATGGAGCTTCTCCTGCGTATTGTTTCACTGGTTGATGATAGGTCAGTTATCATGGCGTCTGGGGTGTGTACTGGGTGGAGGGATGCTATTTGCTGGGGGCTCACCCATCTCTCTCTATCATGGTAACATTCCTCTTTCTCTGCTGGATGGTCTAGACCCATTTTCTTTTGATTACTTTTTGATTATGAAGTGTGTATTCTTTCCGACAGATTAGGTGGTTTAGTAAACCCAATTTTAGTTCTTACATTAGCAGCCGAATCCTGTTTTTGTATGTGATATAATTTAAAATTTTTGCTTCAGTATTTACTTTTATTAAAAAGAAAACTATGTATTGTAGATTGAAGGGTATACACTAATACCCATGGGCATTGATTTTGTACACGTGGAGAACCAGAGGCCATGCTCCAGTTGGTTACCATGGAATGGTGATAGAAAATATCTGCTATTGTAAGCTGTCCAACATTTCTCTAGAGATCGTGGACCTTTCTGTTTTCTTACCCAATTTTCAACTATATTTGTGTTGATTTGGAGTGTTAGTAATAGTTTATTTAGGCATTTTAGGCATGTTATGCACATGGTGGAGCAAATCAGTTAGTGGTTTCCACAACTGGACCATGGACGACTTTCTTAGTGGGAGTTGCATGAGATGCCCATCCCAGCTCATTGATCATATAATGCCTTTTATGTTATAGCAGACTTCAATAAGTTTTGCTGCAATTTAAAAGTATGAGCTTTATACAATTCCTCTTATCTCAATGAAATTCCTCTTATTTGATGTCTGAATTTGCCTCAATAAATGTAAGTGGGTTCTCAGATTTCAGCTACTCTTGCATTTCTGTATACTGTTTGCTGGGGTTTAAAAATCACAAAGCTTTTGTATTTCTTGTTGCCTATGCATATGCGCAAACCATCTCATGCAGCATTTCTTTTTCTTTTTTTCTTGCATATTGAATCCTCTTGTAGATTTTCTCTCAAACCAGGGAGGATTACACTCTTATATGGAGGCATGGTATTGGATGTGGTCAGGATTGTACGGGTTTTTCTGTCGTCTAGATGTATTCCTGATCATCCATTTCTTTATTTTTATCTTCTGTTTGAGCCACTAGTAGAATTATCCTTCTCATTCAGACATGCTGTGAGTTTGGCACAATGGATATCCTTATCTGTTAAGAGGCATAATAGTGGATATGTTCTAGGAGTGATTACACTTTTGTCATTTTAATAGAGTTCTTCTCTTAATAGTTAGACATTAGATGTACCTTGTGACATCTTTCAAGATCAGATCTCTTGGGGTGGTAGGTTGTCTTTCTGGCAACACATGCTCAGCTTGTGTTTTCTTTTCCTTGTAACAGCCCCCTCCCAGCTATCACTGTTCAAAAAAAGAAAAAAACAGCCTGATCCCGCTTTTTCTCTCTCCTTTCTTTCCCCCTGTCGGGAAGAAGAAGTAGAGAAACCAAATGGATTAAACACATTTAAACTATCAAGCTTCTAAAGGGATGTTTGGAAATGTGTTTGTGATGTTTTCAGAGAAAGTGAACTTGTCAAGTAAGTGGATTTATTACTTAATTCATGCAGGTTGCTTGTACTGTCCATTCATCCATTCTACTATGTGGCCTCTCTTTTTTTTTTTGTGTGTGTGTTGTGACAGAATGATCATACATGTTCTTATTGCATATGCTCGTGCCCTTTGGATGAGTAAGACAAGTATTGTTATACTTATGTGTCTTTTTAGGATAACTGAATTTTTATGGGAAGGGAATTTTTTTTCGTAGGTATCCTACTGGTATCATCCTTCTTTTTGGTTGATTTTTCTCTCTCTAAAAGAAAAACTCTAGTGGAATAATAGGAAATAAAGTAACTAACATGCCTTGTGTTGCAGGTGCAAGGACAACATGAACGACCTTGTATTGGCACTTTCCCCCAAGTTCACAAAGTTGAAGGTTCTAACCTTGCGACAAAATAAACCACAACTTGAAGATGATGCCGTCGTGGCTGTTGCAAATCACTGTCATGATCTGCGTGACTTGGACCTCAGCAAAAGTTTCAAGCTTAGTGATCGTTCCCTGTATGCTTTAGCCCATGGGTGTCCCAGCCTCACTAGACTTAATATCAGTGGGTGCACAGCCTTTAGTGATACTGCCCTTGCATATCTGACTAGTGTTTGCAGGAATTTGAAAACCTTGAATCTTTGTGGTTGTGTGAAAGCTGCAACTGACAGAGCCTTGCAGGTAGGACCCTATACTGCCCCCTGAGAAGTGCACTGAATTTTCATTTCTCAACATGTGGAGCACCTAAATCAATTCTACTTTTAACACAACTTTAGCCCCATGTAATTTCAGTTGCCCCAATTTGACTTGTATTCAATGGGAACCCACGGTTTGGTTAAATTCCCTTTCCTTCTCTATATTCAAACTTAGGGATCATCACTCCAGTCAAGGTTAAAATGATTTAATTTGGTCGCTGAAGTGATCAAGAAATCCCGTACACATCTTAGTTAACATGACCTAAATCCATTCCTATTGGATCCCACAAGGAGAACCTGTTTTTCATTGTCTATATTTTTCTGTGCAGGCTATTGGCTATAATTGCATTCAGTTGCAATCGTTAAATCTGGGTTGGTGTGAGGGTGTCAGTGATGCAGGAGTCATGAGTTTGGCATTCGGCTGTCCAGATTTAAGGGCTCTAGACTTATGTGGCTGTGTGCTCATAACAGGTATTAATTTTATGGATAAATCAGTTGCTTCCACATTTTGATCTGCATGGATTGACAGTTTCTAAACATGTTCAGTTTTCCATGTACGATTTCTCTTAATGTTTCTGTTGAGGTTTATAGCGGAAAATCAATCAATAAAATCAATCACATAATCAATAACACGCAGATTTACGTGGTTCGGCTAAATCCCTACGTCCACGGGCAACACAGGAAAGAGTTTTTTTTTTTTTTTTGGGAAAAGCTAGTTGCATGACTGGGGCTTGCTGGCCCCAGTATATATGGGTTTTCTGTGTTAGCCTTTCACCAGAAGCCCAAAACTTATCCTAATGGATATTACTACCATGTAACCTTTAGTGAGTTGTCTTAGATCTCAAGGGATTATTATGAGCCATTCACTAATTTTTATTTTGACCTCTCACTTCATGGCTCTACCCATACCAGATTGATCGTTCCCAACCAAATGGATGTTGACGAGACTGTTGCTTTCTCTTTTGCTTATGTGATGACTGTTGTATTCTGGTGTTGCTGTACATCCATTGTATTAGAATAATTTACAAGTCTAGGGATTGAAGATGCTGCTTTTATTATTCTTTTCGTACCTGCAACCATTTAGCAAGTTATTTTGTTTAGTCAATTGTTGGACACACTAGTGAAAATTTATTGATGCCCACTTTTGAAAATGTGTATTTGATGCGACATTGCTGCAGATGAAAGTGTGGTTGCTTTGGCGAATGGGTGCCACCATCTGAGATCCCTCGGCCTCTATTACTGCCAGAACATAACAGACAGGGCTATGTATTCACTGGCCAACAGCCTAGTGAAGGGCAAACATAACCTGTGGGAGTCTGTAATAAGCAACTACGGTGAAGAAGGCCTCATGAACCTCAACATCAGCCAGTGCACTGCCCTTACACCACCTGCTGTTCAGGCTGTGTGCGACTCATTTCCGGCACTCCACACATGCCCGGAAAGGCATTCCCTTATCATTAGCGGATGCCTCAGTCTAACATCTGTTCACTGTGCATGTGGAGTTCAACCGCACCGTGCTGGAAGGAGGGCTATGCCTTATCCTGCACACTAATCACAAGTGTGGTGGATGCACTAGAATCATATATTTGTGTTTAAAAAAAACAGAAAGTGTACAGTGGACTTTCTTTAATGGGGTATATGGCTTGTGTTGTTCTTAAGAGTTTGCAAAATCGAAGGGATGGACTTTGGGACTGGAATTTGGATTTGTATTGCCTTTTTTTGGCACTTCAATCTCAACAGATGACTTGATCTTCTCTCACCTTGTGTCTTCTGCACTATAGATTTAGTATGGTGGTACAAATAAATACACTATATACTATTCCAACAGGGGATGTTGCTTCTCAATCATTCTTGCTTATGGCAATGAACGGGTGGATGATGATGATGAAAAAGGAATGATCTGACCAGGGGTAAAAAAAAAGCCCCGGCCGATAATATTGGCCGATAAGTTTCTCTCTCTTTTGATATCGGTGTTTCTCTCTCCTCCGGTATTCAAAATCGTAAAAAATCGTGAAGAACCGTGAAAAACTGCAAGAAATCGCAAAAAACTGTGAAAATTGCAAAAAATCATGGAAAACCGTACCGGAAGAATCGTGAAGAACCGTGAAAACTGTAAAAAATCGTGGAAAATCGTAAAAAAACAGTGAAAAATTGTATCGGTTTTTTTTTTTTTTTAAATAAATAAATTTTAAATACCGATATTTATGTATATCGGTCGATATGGTGACCGATGTTCTGGATCGAATATCGGCCGATATGGTGATCGATATTCTGGACCGAATATCGGCCGATAATCGTTTTGTACGGCCGATACATTTCGTATCTGTCGATATCGTTTGGTCTTAAAAAATCGATACATATTGGTCGATACGATATGTATCGACCGATATTTCGACCCTTGATCTGAGCCATCCGATTAGTAGCCTTCACATTGAATGACTGGGGACTGTATTTTGTGTCAAGGGTACAAATATCGGCCAATATATATCGTATCAGACGATATGTATTGGTTTTGAAGGAGTGCATATCAGCTGATATATATCGTTATCGGCCGATATTCACATCGGCCGATATCGGCTGGAGAGAGAAAAATATCGGCTGACATATTGGCCGATAACGATATATCGGTCGACATATCGGATCGGCCGATATATCGGCCGATAACGGTATTTAAACCCCTGTTTTGTGTAATTTGGATTTGGGTTGTTAATCGTAATCCAGGTTGCACCCATGTGACTCTTGCGAACTGGATCGGGTCCTAAGACAATTCAAGCCAGGTCCTAGATTGCAAAGGACCCATTCTTAGATTTGGAAGTTCGGCTCAGGTACTCAATTAAATAAGAGTTCATGGGCCTTAGTGTTTTCAAGCATTTACTCAGTTTAGTTTTAAAGCAATTACTACCGTTAGCTTATAACATTAAATTATAGTTATTCATTGTTTATTGCAGGATTATCATTCTAGCCATAAGTTTCGTGACAAAGTTATTCTTTCATTTTTAATCAACTCATCATTTTAAAATTTAAACAAATAAATTTCAAAATAAAAAATAACCTACTGAAGACGATAATATTTGTTTGTAATAGGGTGATGAGTTTGATTTAAGGATCTGTAAATATTAATAGTTTTAGTTAATCATAATATATTATTTAATAATGATGATACACCTCATTGACCTGACTCGACCAAAAATTAATCTAAGTTTTGGTCCTAATCACGACATGATAAGAAAACTATGAGTTAATTTACCTACTATTTTGTCCAGTCTAGAGTTAATTGATGGTGTTGCTCAGGTACAGATATCGGTTTTTAAGAGCCGTTTAATATCGGCTGATACGTATTGTATCGGCCGTACAACCTATTTATCGGTGATATATATCAATCCGATATAATTTATATCGGTATTTTTTTTTAAAAAAAAAAATTCAAAATGGTGATGGGCCCGGGTTGAAAAACTGGCTGATATCAACCCAATATCGGTTCAGATATCGGCCGATATCAGCTGATATTTATGTTTTCAATTTTTTTTTTAAAAAACAGTTTCTTTTTAGATTTTTTATATTTTTTAATTCAGAAAAATATAATAATAAAATAATATCGATATTTACACAAAAAACAAAAAAAGAGAATATCCTATCGGCCGAATTATCAACCCGGGCATTTTTTGCACCCCTGGTCTTACTGCTATTGGGTCGACGTAGTCTCCTTCTATTGTATCATTGATACGTATTGTATTGATGAATAATGGTAAATATGTGAAAATATTAGTTATAATTTTTTTTGTTCTGAAAAATACAGAAAAGTAATAAAAAATAGGAAAAGTGGAAAACCCATTATAAACATATTTTAATTAAAAAAGACCTTTTGGAAAATTTTGAAAAAACTAAGAAAATCACACAACCACCGAACAAATTATGTCAATCATTTTTTGACATCTTTGTTCAATTCTCTAAACATCCTATCTAGTTTTATTATTATTTTTTTCAACAAAATCTTGAAATAGAGATTATAGTAGAGTAAAAATTCAAAAAGGATTTGATAAAAATATTATCTAAACATCCTATGTCGTTTTATTATTATTTTTTTCAATAAAATCTTGAAATAGAGAGTTTCGTAGAGTAAAAATTTAAAAAGAAATTGATAAAAATAACTTAAAATGGATTTGGAATAGAAGACATCTTTGAAATGTGGAATAATTTGCTTTTAATCTTTCATAGGAAACACCTTTGAAATGTGGAATAACTTGCTTCTAAATCTTTCCAATGTAAGATTTCCGTTGAAAATGGTAACTTGGACCATTTTTTCTTAAAAAATATACAACAGCCCTAACAGTTGTATTAGCTAATACAAGACCAAAATTCGGACCGTATTACGGTCCTATACTACTATAGGTGTATATGTATCGACCATTACGCATCAAAAGAGTTGAAGTTTAAACCCTTAAAATTGGGTTGGGTTGAATCCTACTTATGACAACCTGTCTAATCATCTGAAATATGTCTTGCGTATTAACTTTAATATTCACATAAGTTTATATAGTTTTTGCTAAATATCATCTTAATTAATTATTAGCATCTTAACCCAAAACGACGAATTCCATAACAACCATTTGAAGAGCGATTGACCGCCATTATCTATTTTTTTATGCTATTATTGCTGCTTGAATTCCAATGGCATTTGCAGACAAGATAGTGTTCAAAGTCCCCAACTTTGTGCCAATGGTATTAGTTCTTATCGCCCTTCTGCTTGTCTTTTTCTTTGATTTCCCTATCTAATATCTTGAATGCACTTGCTCTCACCATAGAATTACTAGCCATTTTCCCATTTCCAAAAGTTCCTTTTGAATGTCATCTTTGTACTTGTTGTGGATGGATTCAAGATTGGAGAATGGTCAGCTAAAATACAAAGGCCCACTCATTAGAAAACAAGTCTCCAGTGGATTGTTAAGAACTAAAGATTCGTTTCTGCTCAAAATCCGCCCATCTCAACACAAAAGGGACACTTTCCATTGTTATGTGCCTGACGGTGCAGATTGAGAGGTTTACATATGCCCCAAAAATTAGTTAGGTGAGATGCCTAGATACAGTAGTCTTAAAAAAAAATATTCGTTTCTGATTGGGATCTGACTGTAATCAGTCTTCTATCAAGTGTACTGTGGATGGATTAATAATGTAGTGTTCTTTTTTTTTTAAAAAAAATGGTCTGGTACAATCCTTATTCATTTTTATCATTTTTGTATACATTACTACATTAATTGTCACTTTTGCAGTTCTTGTGACTTCCATAACTCTTCCTTCTCTTCTTTTGGGTGGATTCAAAATCATTTTATATGATCTTTGAGGACTAGTTTCAAAGAGAGAGAGAGCAGGAGAAAGAGAGAGATCTATGTTTTCATGTTGGTATCCTTTGTCTCATCTAAGAAACACTTTGTTCTTCTTCCTGTTTGTTTGTATTCCCTCTCCATCTTCTCTCTGTTTTTTGTGCATATTTCCATGTGAACTATAATTCCAAATAATTCTTGCATGTTTGGTGTGTGATTTGTAATATACCCATTATAGATTTTGATTCTGATAGGGAGTTCCATTTCCTTTACTTGGGGGGAAATCTGATGAACATTCCTCATTTATTCAGATGTCCAATTAGCCTAGATCTATTCACAGACCCAGTTACTCTTGTTACAGGCCAAACATATGATAGATCAAGCATTGAGAAATGGCTAGCAGATGGAAATCTTACATGTCCTGTGACAATGCAGAGGCTAGATGATATATCCATAGTTCCCAACCACAACTTACGACATCTGATTGATCACTGGCTCCTTACAGATACCCATTTCAATCTCGAAAGCATCGAAATGATAGACCCTGATTGCTCTTTGGTTAGACTAAAAGAAAACCTTGAATCAGAAGAGACAACTTTGGCAACAAGGCTTGAAACACTCAGAAAGATCAGAACTCTATCAGAACAATTGGATTCAAGAGGGGTATGCTTGATTCAGTTAGGCTTCGTTCCTTTACTACTAAAACTTCTGTTTGGAAATCATCGAATGGGAACCGACCTCTCACCACAAGAATCAGATATTGCAGAAGAAGCTCTCAATTGTCTTTTGAATTTGTCACCTCATAGCAACATGGGTTCTTTCAACATGATCAAAGAGGCCTCCAGCTTAGAGTCTTTGCTTGTTTTATTAGAACATGGAAACACAAAGATCAAGACAAGTTTGTGTTCTCTCGTAGAGGCAGTCTTATCATCATTCAATACGAAAGAGATCTGTTTCAAATTTGGACAAACTCGGGCCATCTTACAGCAGTTGGTTTCTCTCCTGCATCAGAAATCTGATCCATGCACTTCGACCTCTGCTATCAGAGCCATATCGGGTCTTTGCTCTTTACAAATGAATCGTGGCAATGTAATTCAAGAAGGTGGCATTGACGGCCTCATCGCGTACCTTTCGGGTGATGATCAACGTTGTGCTTCGATAGGTTTGGTCACACTCGAACATCTCTTACAACTAGAGAGTGGAAAATTGGCAGCACAGAGTAATCCAAATGCTATTTATGTCTTGGTGAAGATGGTATTCGGAGTGTCGGATCATGAAGGCAATGAAAGTGCAGTTAGGTCACTTCTAATCATGTGTGAAGATTCAGATAAGGCCCGACGCGAAGCACTCCATGCAGGAGTACTAAATCAGCTCCTCCTACTTCTTCAGAGCCAGTGCAGTTGCAGTGCAAGGACCAAGGCAAGGTTGCTGCTCAAGTTGCTTAGGCCGATGATGACCCTAAGACTGAAGTAATTTGCAGTAAGGTGTGTTTGATCCATAACAACAGCTTGTTTTCGGCCCATCGATTGTCGTTTCTGACCATCCATTTTCATTGTGATCAATATGATGAAGAAATTGGCCTTACGTTGGTCGACTGAGAATCTAATGAGAATCTAATGGAAAGGAATTGATGTTATATAGGCTATAGTTTATAGTCCCTCTGCAGAAATACATGATCTTCGAGATATTTTAGGCTTTTGTTAAACTTTTTTATTATTATCATGAGGTATTTTCAACTCAAATAGGAGGTGAGAGTAATCCTAATGGATACACGAAACCACTCGCAAATTTTATGTAACTAGTTAGCATCGAAGAAGTCGAACTTAAAATCTTTAATCTAATCCTATAAGCTCAGGCCAACTCTTTCTCTATAGCAAGAGCTACAATAACAGAAAAAGTTCAGTGGATACAAAATCGAGACGAGGGGCAAACCCACAATCCCAATTGAGGGTTTAGGATCAATATCTTTGACCCATTTAATACATAGTGTTCGATTTTCTCATTTAATGATCAATTTTGATTTTGACTTAGTTTAGAAAATGAAGGCTGAGCGTATTTGCCTCCAACCCATCCCATCTGCTCGGCCCATTGTCACTGCTTTGCAACTGGCCATTGATGCAAAAATTTTGCTCCTCCAACATAATATCAAACTGTTCAAACAGGCATTGGATTGGAGTACACCAGCACGTTATATGATAGATTATAACAAGATTCAAATACCAGCCATTGCCTATTGAATTCCCATCAAATTAAATAATATTTTCACCATATCACTTATATACCAGGCGGAGAAACAAAACTCGATTTTTAAAATCTTGATATCTCGACCGATATGATATGTATCGGCTGAGATTTGAAATATCGGCCAATATCCGATATATATAGCCGAAATCGACTGATGAAGGTGGTTTTAAAAAAAATAAGATAAAAGAAATTTCTTACTAGCTACGTAAATCAATATATGAGCCCATATACCCACCAACCAAATCATATAATCTTTCACATCAGTAGTAACCTGATCCCCTCTTTTTTTTCGTTCTATGGCATTTTCACCATCCTTTTTATCATCACTCTTTATCTAGTATTTTTTTATGACAAAAATGTCGAGACGTCTTAGAACACCCAACTAATCCTCAGAACATGAATAGACCTCCCTACGCACACATCAAACAACTCTACGGAGAATAGCCATTTGGAGTGAAGTGGAAATCGAACTAAGACTCACACTTCAATATTATTTAAAAATTCATGGTGATTTCAACGCACAGCCTTTCTCACTGCAGTAGTGAGCAATCTGTGTTTGACATGTTCCTTTCAGTTTGGGTGTGGTTGAAACCACGTGGTAAAACGAATTTCCTAGCAGAAGTAAGAAAATCAACTTTAGGAAAATGAATTTCCTATAAAATAATTCGGCAGAGGGGGAAATTTATTTTTTCCCAGAGGTAAGACTGGATGATGAGGGCACTAAAGCACACATTGACCAGTGCGGTCTATATTTTATTCTTCAAAAAAGTGATTAATTTAATTACTGCATGTCACTCACTGGACAGGCAATACGACTCTACCAATCTGACCACCCACTATTTAGTAGAATAAGGCCCACGATCGATGAATGGTTTGGATTAGAAGGTGGAAGATGCCCCCCCCTGAAAAGGATGAATTGATCTATATATATAATGCTGTTAGTTCAGCTGCTCTGTTTGGCAGCAAACGTTTATGCTGCCATTTACTACTTACTACTGCTACCAATACTCATTCCCAAATAGTAGCAAACACTGGCCTTTGTATTCCATTCCAGGAGTGTAATCACAACAAATGAACATCATGAGCCTGGCTGGATTGACAACTTTTCATGCAAGAAATATATCGAAGGTAACCACCACAATGCTTGTAAAACAGTACGGGATCTCAAAATGCAACAAATCTCCACCTAAAGGTAGATTATTGTCAACAGCAGCCACTGGTTGAAGCATCTGTTTGCGGGGGCTTCTGTTTAAAGATGTTCTTTACACCTGATGAGCCCTCTGCCAAGAGACTCGGTGTGTCCAAGATCTGCATCATCATTCATGCCATAAGACAACATTGCTTACCACAAGCAAACTACAAAAGCAAGCACTGAAAAATACAGACAAGATAATACACAAATACTCGGTGAAAGAAAATCAACATGTTTTGCTGGCACTGATACGGGAGAAGATAATCACATGGTGTTCCATTTGGCTCACATACAATAATACAGCAGAACTCCATTATCAACTTCAGTGGATTTGAGAGTAAGGAAGGAGAGTTGGTTAACGATCAAGAAATATTGTTGAAGATTGTCTAATTATACATAAAAACACCAGAATAATCCTAGTACGGGGCATTGAAGTGGTTACAAGTTGAAAAAACCGTTAGGGAGAGATTAGTAAGGGCTCATAATGATATAGAGATTCCATCTAGAAAATGTAGAAAAAAGATAGATGCTGGATTGTGGATTGACAAAAAAAATGGCTTTTGATGGGGTTGAGTGTAAAAGTAAAATTCAAAAAACTGATTCAAATAGAACCCACACATACACAGGTAAAGTAAGCATTTTTTTTAATTTTATTTTCAAAAGGGAGAATCTACTTAAGACTCATAATGATATAGAAGTTCCATTTAAAACTTATATGTAGCTAGAATTTAGGAGGGAGGGAGAGAGAGGAGGAGGAGGAGGGGGGGAGGGGGGAGGGGGAGAGAGAGTTAATGAAGGAACTTTATTTCATTTATTTATTTATTCCTCTCTTTTTTTACACAATTAGATCAAGGTTTCCATAGACAATTGACTAACATTTGTGCCAAGGCCCGAAACACCTCTAACTGGTCCTAACATATATCCTAACACTACATCACCATTGTTCTAATCTTAGTGACAAAGATTGACTCATTAGTGGTAGAAAAGACCATTAAGCATCCAACTTCTCTACTTGGCAACAAAGCCTATTCTGTCAAGCATATACATGAGAAACAATCATTCAACATGGTTATGTGCCTTTTCAAGACCAATTCTATAAACTTACCTAAGGATCACATAGATGATATTGGAAATTGAAAAAACGGAACACTTAATATTACCTGTTAATAATTTTGAAAACACTAAATCAAAGGAAAATACATCCATACAGGGGCATGATCTCAAGAACATAAAAAAATTGTCTAGTTGATAATGAAATAAACCACAATGAATACCAGTTGTTTGCATACCTTCAAAACAAGCTCTTCAAAACATTGCTCTACGTTGACTTGAGTTTTTGCACTACATTCAAGAAAAAGGCATCCATACTCCCTAGCAAAGTCAATGGCCTCTTTCTTTGTGACGACCCTTTCACTATCCTGGGAAAATGAAATATCCAGATTCATATCATGCATGTACGTGCGACCATCCATGCAATATTAGTTAGAAGAGAACAAGCAAATAATAAAACATGAGATACAAAAAATAGGGAACTGCAATCTATTTGTCTGACATGCACAATGAAATAAATTTGAATAAAGTGAAATAACAGGATCTCTACTGTAAATACCTTATCAACTTTGTTACCAACAAGCATCTTGATACAGTCTTGATTGGTTGAGTAGAGGTCCACTTCCTTAGCCCAGACATCCGAAAGATTTGTAAACGTTTCTCGTCGTGTCACATCATAAACTATCAACAATAGAGGCAAATTGCTAAAGTTCATTTACCACAAATTTTATGCATTTTATTTCATGATAAACTAAATAAAAATCTGAAATGATAACCACCATGGTAACACTGCAATAAATCAATGAAGGCAAATATTATTGGTCCACATTAAACTGCATCAATACAAAATTAACATGCCATTAAGTTGCTGGGGCTTTTTTCACTTCTTTGAAAGATAAGGTTAATTTTACTAAATAGCAGAGAAAGAAAAAAAACAACAAAAGTCTTTCGTTTTTTTATGTAAATGAATTCCATGTCAGCCCTCCCCATTTATTAATTTTACAATTCTTTCTTACTTTCCCTTTTAGGAACGGATACTCTCTTTATTTTTTGAATGATTGGAACAGAACCTCCTGTAAATATGAAATATGTTTTTTACTCACTCTGACACCATAGAACATTCATTAGTTGCAGGACAGAACTTCTTCCCATCCTTGGTCTAAGTGAATCTCACCAATGAGATAGTCAATTTGACCCTCTTCACCTTTGCTCTTCTTAAATGTGGTCAGAATTAGCTTTCAGTGAAACAATGGGGAAGTGCACAATCAAATCTCATGTAAGGCACAATTCCCCAATTTACATGACGCAAAAGGTTGACCATGAAGGGAGTAGGTAATCCCCTATTCAACTGAATATTGTTACAGATATTCCCCCTGCCTTGTTTCTGCTTCCTTTTTCTGATGATATCTGTTTCACATGCTAAGCTTAAGGATGATGGCAATTGTTCTAAAGGGGCATGTTTCTCAATGCTTTCCCATATGGTATGATGCTCAGATACTTCAGAAAAAGCAATATATATGTATCACGTTGATCCAAAGCTTAATATATGTTAAATCTGTATTTAGGTTTTGAGCCTGTTGACAATGTCTAAATCTCAGAAGGTTATAGCAAGAAAGTGGGAAGTTTCCCTTTCACTCATACCCTTTCTATTTGGACTACTAGAGTCCGCAATCCTCTCTAAATGTCATATAAGAGAGAGCACACCCCTCTATAATTTTTTAGTTATTTTGCTCCTTTCTTTGTATTTCCTCCATGTTCTCTAAAAATAGAGGACATCTATATGCTTTCCCTTCACTTAATAAATTTCTTTCAACTTCCGAAAAGAAAATGAGAGTCTTACGAGAGAAGTAGGTTTCACTCTATTCTCCTTGCATTTGAAGGTACCTCTGTATGACACTTTGAAACTATAAGGTGAGTAGGAAAATTTTCCCAGAGATGAAAATAAATCCCTAGAAATGTAAATAAGTCGCCAACTTGATTTTATAACTATTCAAATGTTCCATAGACTATTATTTGCAGAGTTCAATAGCAGCAACATAATTCCCATAAAATATAGGTAAGATGGTAAACTTTCTTTTTTGAAAGACAGGTAAGATGGTAAACTGTTTCTATCACCAAACAAGGAAAAAAATTGTCCACAAAGAAGGTAAAAATAAATAGAAAAAGGAAAGTGGATACCCATTATAACCCCTTGAGCTCCTCTGTAATATGAGCTTGTAAGTGTTCTAAATCGTTCCTGTCCAGCTGCATGACAAGCAAAATAACAGCAGTGTTGTCCAATTTAATAGAAGTCCAGATACTTGTATGGCACCACATGCTATCTTATTGAATTTACACGAAATAAAGAAAAAGAAGAAGAATAACAAGTTTCATACACCACAAGTATATTTGAGTCTTGCTACATTACTATAAAAGGTTCACATAATTGTTTCTTTGAAAATAAAATAAAAGAGAGTACATGTTCCATAACAACAAAAGACAATAATACAAAAAGATCCATATCATTAAAATTTGAACAAATATACTTCATAGAATTTTTTGAAAATTGATCTGTCTGGTCTAAGTAATCATGTATAAAATCTGGAAAAGCTTAAACAAATCCCTCAACGAGTGATTATTTTTTTTTAAGAAAGATAACAAGTGAACCTATCTCTTGGAAAGCACTTATCAGAATGAAGAAAATTCTTAATATTTTTTTCACAAAACTCAGAAAATGAGAAATTGTCTATGCTGATGAAAGCTCCTGCTACCATTAATGCAGGTATACTACCATATGAATATGTTGAGGCAGTGAGTGATGAAGCATCAGACAGGACATCACTTGATAGGCAAAAGAATGAGAGACATAAGAACATCGTATTATATTATCATTTAAAAGTATTTGGTAATCAAAGAAAATTAATGCACTATGTTGCTTATAACGATGAGTTTCCTAGTGACCACACCGCTCAAATTTCATTTTCAATCTAGAAAAAGTCCCTGAAATTTTGCAAGTAAATAGTGTGTTCCCCTCATAATAAGTTTATCTTATTTCATTAATTCAAAATTATAACTAAGATATAGTGATCAAGAAAAAGTAATATGAGGACCAAAAACAGAACATGAGAAGCCTCTCAACATTCTAAAAGCCAAAGGGAGTCCAGTCAATATGAGAATGTGCCAATGATTTTTTTTTTTTTTTTCAAAATGCTTTTTTTTTCGTTTTGAAGCCAATGATCACTTCCTAGCACTAAAGCAGATCATTAATTTGAATGGACCATCCTCCAATCCAGTTAAGGCCTCCACCAATAAACAAAATGTTAATATCTCATGGCCAGAATGACAATGGTCAGAAAGGGAATAAGTGCAGAACATGGAAAGGATATTCTATTTCCCTAGGGAGCCCAGAAGAGAATGCAGCGGGATAAACAATGGCACCATGAGCAAGTTGCATATTAACCTTGTTTAAGAAATTGCTATCGATGGTATATCAGATGCATCAACGCGAAATAACGAACTCAGAATGGAAATAAGAACATTGGGATAGAGAATCAAAAACTATGATGGGGAAAGGTGAGATTTAGATAATATAAAAAAGGAAAATGGCATCATGATTATGACTGCAGAACAAGTCACAGAAATTTGGGCAGTTACCAGTATCCCAGATTGCGAGCTTCAATTTTTTACCCCCAATTGTAACCATTTTTATCTTGAAATCCACACCTACAAAAATATCCATGTTGAGTTAGGATGATAGCAAGGAAACAAGCAATAGTGACCATACAATTGAGAAAATGGTTAATCACAAATTACTGCATACCCTTCACTTGCCAGAAATAATTTTTTTTGAAAGGTCACTTGCCAGAAACAATTTAATTGACTTATTGTTGCTGTTGCTGTTAGTGAAGTAACAGCATCTAAGATTGTATTGTTCCTATTAAATGCTATGTTTGAAATTAGTACTTATCGTTCAATTTCTAGCCTTTATTTTTTGGATTATGTTGAGATAAGGTTAATAAGATTCATTTCTATTAGACTACTTTCCAAGATAGGCAACTAAATCAATTTCCTCTTTTGGATGCACAAAAAGAAAAGTACTTTCCCAAGTATTTTTACCCAGAAAATCATTTTTGTCAATTTTTTTATAACTTGCTTGAAATACTTCCCTCTATATATTATGTCTATACAAAGTTCAGGCCTTTTTTTTTCTGCAGAATTTCAAGAATCATAACAACAAAAAATACAGCTCCTCGTTGATACAAAGAACCATGGATCATAACAACCAATATCAATTGGAGCCTGCTAATTCTATAATTTTTATTGAAGTTAGAGAACACGGACTTTTTGACAGGTCGAATCGTGCGAGCTGTGAGCAGAGGATCTTCTCACAATGGGCACTGAATTTTAGTGGGCGGCACCCCATTGTCACAAAAAAAAATCAGCTTCCCGTAACGTTAATAATAAAAATGATAGGGATTTGTAAGAATGGTCTCTTCCATATCAATGGTCTAACAAACAGTAACAAGCACCATCTGCTTGAAATTCCTAAACAGCGCATTTATGTCAATAATCCAACCAAAGGTCTAGAGCTACATTCTCAGTATACAGTTCAGTAGCTTCACATTGTGATGGAACAAACACCTGCATGCAGCAAACTTGTTTTCTTATCTACAAAATGGTGACAACTTTTGAACATTCCAAATTTTCAAAAAAAAAAAAATATTGAACATTCCAGATCATGTTTAACAATTGCCTAAAAAATAAAAAAATAAAAAGAAGAAGAGGAGGAAAACATACTGAAAAACAATTTTTTGTAGGATCCTTCAAAATCAAAGAATGAAAAATGGTCCCTAACAAATAGTAATCTACGTAACGCCCAACAATGGATTGCAAAAAAACTCCACCGAAAAAGCATAAATTTATGTAGCATCTAACCCAACACTCAAATTTGCATATTGGGCCTCAACGAATGCAATTTATGTTATGCTCCCAGCAAAACTGTCAAACTCCACTGAATAGGCAAAATTTTTACGGACTACGTAAAAACTCAACAATTGCAGATTACCCCCTGCCCAAATCGTAATCTATATAATCCTTCAAAAAAAAAAAAAAAGAAAGAAAGAAATTCTCAGGCTCCGCCGCCTGACATGCCGAAGTCCAACAACAACAACAACAGCAAAAACAGAACCAAGAAGAAGAAAGGCAGTCTCGTAAATTAGAGAGAAAAATGA
Organism: Chimonanthus praecox; assembly: GCA_022113865.1. Classification (NCBI taxonomy): domain Eukaryota; kingdom Viridiplantae; phylum Streptophyta; class Magnoliopsida; order Laurales; family Calycanthaceae; genus Chimonanthus; species Chimonanthus praecox. Next base: position 8,927,266 of record CM039095.1, on the reverse strand, counting down.
GGGGCACTCTTACCGATGGTGGGAGAAAGATCATCGAAGGTATTGGAGGTAAAGCTCAAAAGAAGACTACTCTTCCCAACCCCAGAGTCTCCAATCAAGAGCAACTTGAACAGGTAATCGAATTCGGGTTGATTTGTTGCCGAACCCATGAAATCTCTGATTCCACGAACACCTCACAATCACGAGAAATACAGTATGTATATTTGCGTGTCGGTGACTCGTAAATCGCCGGTGAAAGCTGATGAGGATGAACTTGTCTCTGCCTCTCAGATGTAGAAACTGGGTAAAGAGAAAAGGTGGCGGGGCGGTGGAATAATAAAGGGGGAAAAAGAGGAAGACTGCGAGAACTGAAGAAAAGAAAGCGTAAGAAGAAAGGAAGATGAGCAGTAGTAGCATGAACTGCGGCGTACCCAGTGATACTGTGATCACACGGTTTGGACCTTTGTAGATCGGATAGATTCAAAATTATGATTTGGAAATAGGGAGGGAAGTGGGAGCACCAAATCTGCCTCTTTCATCATCAATTTAAAAAAAAATTAATATGTAATAGACAAGTAGCCAACTATTGACTTGAGTTGATAGAACCTACCACACTATGAGTTTTAGGTTTGAGTTTAATATTTCTTTTCAGATCTAAATTAATTAAGAATATCATTAACTACTTAAATATGTTATTAAAGTCAATTGAAAAAGACAATAGGCTATAAGTAAATTTCATGTGAATCTACGAAGAGACCTCTATCATTGCAACTGAAAGATATTTTTGGTGTGACCGACAGAAGTCAGCTAGTCGAGTGTGTGAACGTAGAAAAAGTCTCACATCGTTTAAGAGCTTCCATTGTTGGAGTGTATATGAGGGAATTCACCTCCAACCTAGCATAATGCATTTTAGATTAGGAATTGAGTTTGAGCACAATAGAAAGTCGTGCATATTTATGTGGATCCAAAATGGATAATATTGTGCAGATCAAGTACGGGTTGTTATAAAATGAACTATTTTAGCCTTTTTCACCCATATCAAACCTATTTCAGCTAAAATAGACTAGAAAAATCCATAACAAATGGTAATTAAACTCGATATCGAAATTAAACTCGTTCCATCCATTTTTCAGCTAGATTTAGAATGTTCTAACGGTTTCAAATGAAACTTAATTAACAATTAAGATCTCTAGTAATATAACCCAGCTTGTAGAGAACATTATACCCATGTGCATTGTGTAGGCCTCCAATTGGACCTAAGGAATCCCTCTCATCTTTCTATGCGACCTTTTTGACCTTCAGATTTGAAGAATATATTTATCAAAGATAGCATTCTTCGAATTTCTCTTTTTTTTTTTCCCTTGTTTTTTAGGATTTTAATACGTGGCACATCAAAGGGATGTAGGCTAGGAGCGTGTAGATCCATATAAAAGATCCAGTAAAGGTTTTAGTGTTAATATAATATTTATTATTTTAAATTTTCATGTTTATCATATTTATAAAGTCAGATTTAGAGCATTTTAAGTTTTATCACAAACATGATTAAGATAAAAAAAATATAGATAAAATGATTATGACAAAAATTGATATTAAGATGAATGAGTGGAGTAATTAAAAGATAGTGTAATCAATAACAGAGCTAGTGTATGATGAAGCATTTAATTTAAAAAAGGTTATAAAGTTAAATAAATTAGAGAAATTTCTAGAATAACCCCAGTAAATGAGATTGATAGAAAACTGCTTAAAGTGATTTGAAAAATATACAGTACAGTGACCCCTATCCTATGAACTTATGATTAGAAAGAGTAAAGAGAAGTGTGAAATCTTGAACGATATCTCCGTTAAATAAAAATTTCTTTTCTATTTTTTTTTATCCACCTTTATCGGTAAATATCAGCAATATATATATATATATATATATATATTTATTGTAACGGCGGAGATTTATTTCCTTTGAAGAACTCACAAAGACTATTTCAAATAAATGAAATAAATAACTTTGAAGATAATAATAAGGATGGTGTTTACAATTGAGTTTGGGACTCATAAAAGATCACATTGATTAGATTAATTATATCATATAAGAATAAAAATTTCACTAAATTTATAAAAAAGTTTAAGACATAGATCCAAAATTTATGTCTTTAAACTAGGGTTTAAATCTTAAAGTGTATATCTGTACAACTATTTTTCATAAAAATTAATTTTTTTGATGATTTTTTTTTTATGGAAAATAAAGCTTATAGATTTTATTTTCCACATATATTATTTTTGATTTGGTAATTCAGAATTTTCTCCAACTATGAATATCTTAATGTCCTACGAGGAACAAACCTCCAAGTTTGGCAAATAAATTATTTTTTTATCCTTTTAGTAAACCATTTTTAACATGGTAATCTTTTTATTGTACCAACTTTTTTCATATAACCTAATTTTTCTTTGGATTTGTTTATTTTGAGTTATTTTTATAATTTTTTAAAATCTTTTTTCTAAAATAATTTAATATCTGACATTTACGCATATGGGTTTTTCATGTTTTAGTTTTTTTTTTTTTTTTTTGACATTTTCAATTACTTAGAATATACTTTATTTATATAAAAAATTTGAATCTTAATAAAAAAGGAACCTTTTTTAAACAAAAATGCTGCTAACAAGTTTTTATTTTTTTCTATTTTCTATTATTTGAATGTTTACTTTTAAAAAAATATTAAAAAGAAAATATGCCATACGTATCAACTGTTATATGGCTGATATGTATCGATAGCACTAGTGATATATCTATCAGTGAACGAATTTTAAACATCTCATTACAATTACTTGAGAAAAAAAAAAAAATCAAATCTACAGTCTTAAAATAAGCGTATATAATTAGTATATTAAATAAATGAAATGTTATCTAATATCATCAAATGAGTCACAGCGACTTAAATGCATTAGGCCACCAACCTTAGTCGTTACAAAATAGCAAAATAGGAAAAGATCTTTATTGTACATGCATAAAGATATTTTTTTTTAGGTCGGGAGGTGTCCAGGCGTCGTCGCACCTGACTAGTCCTCCATGCATAAGGATAGTTAGCAAGGATGTGTCCAAGATAAAGATGTGCAAAGATAAGAAAATATGCTTATATTGGGAAAATATATCTAAAAGGATTTTTTTAATAAATGATGATTGATATCTGTTGTTAAAAAGGTAGGGCGGCTTGCACATATTTTGAGAATTAGTTAGATAATTTAAGAGTTCTGAACATCTTGGTCAATAAAAAAAGGCTAGGAAAATAAACACTTAAGACTAGAGACGATAAATCGATAGAATTTAGAGACTAAAAAATTGGAAACTTTGAAGGTTTTTGACATCATGTTTATTTTTTATGGTATTTCCTAATTAAAAAGTTAATTAAAGAAGAATAATGCCCTTCATTTTTCAATTTTTTTTTCCATCTAGATCAACGCTAGTCCCTACGAGTAGACCTAGGAATGGGTCAGTCGGGTCAGGTCAATTTCTGATTCGAGTCAACAACTCTTAACTCACTATTTACTTGTTTATTAAATGAGTTACTCAGTTTGGATCTATTTTGACTTCATGTTACAAAATTTTGAACTCATACCCATTTAAAATGCTCTGGTTCTATTTGGATAATTGGGTTGAGTCAAATTTTGCGAGATCTATTTATGAGGGAGAGATTACATGAATTTTTTTTATCATTTTTTTTTATTTTTCTAAACATGCTTTGTTTATTTTTTTTATTTGGACTTATGCACAAAATGATCATACAAAGAGACTTAAATGGTAAAACATATAAGTTTTAAGATTTTAAACTGCAGTGAACTTAAATATTCATTGAAGCTCACAAAAATCTACACTAGAGAAAAACATATAGAAAACAATACTTTATTTTTAAAATTTTATAAAAATATATTTGCTCAATTTCAAAGGCATTTATCCATTTCACAATAGTAAAAAATTTGAAATATATAGCCGTTTAGAGAAAGATAGATTTCTCTTATTCTTTTTTTACCTAATTTTTATCAATTTATCCAACTACTGTTATGATTAGGGTCGAAATCTCGGTATCGACTGAGATATCGGCCGATACGAGTTATCGGTTGATATCTCATTATCGGCCGATATCTCAGCCGATATTTTTCTCTTATTATTATTTAAAAAAAAAAACCCACCGATATCAACCGATGAGATACCTATCGGCCGATGCCTCGACTCTGGTTATGATATGTTTTTCCCCCAAAATTTATTCATCTTATTTTGGTGGCTTGCAATAGAACAGTGTTTGTTTTACCCTTGCCTTTTTCTACCTTTAAAATTTAAATGGCCATACTAGGTAAGATATATTTTAAATTCTTTTATCTTCTAGCACTAGATAATTATCGTGCCACTAATCATCAATTGTCACGCTAACAATATAAGGGTAAATTGATTACTATAAAAATTAATAATTTTCTACATTGTTGAAATGAACAATTTATCTTTAAAGTGGTTCACTTAACAAGTGGTCATTATGCAATAGAAATATGGATAGAAGGAATTCTTCATACGGACTCACATCGAGTTGATTTCAGAGGCATCGAAAATAGGACTAAGATAACTATGAGATGGAAATATGAACAAATTTGAGTATATCAAGTTATAAAATAACACTCGAGTTGATCATGTAAGCAATTATAATCGGATTGGATTGATTAATTCCGCTAAGCCATTCAAGTTGGGTTTAAATTTGAGCTGAATTTATTAAAATCCAATCTGATCCAACCCAATTTTAGCCCTAAGTTAAGGGTTTTTCGAAAACGTGAGAGAAATCAAGATCATAGAGTCAGCACTCTAGAGATTCTATGCAGTGCCAAATTAGAATGTCAGAAGCGTGATATTTTTGTCATTTTCTCTCAAACACCAACTCTAAACGTTTTAATTTCCATGTGAATTCTTTTGTTACCAAATTTATCTTCTGACACCCTACTTAGTTAATCTTGGATTTATCTCAGTGAATGATCTCATATTTGAAAATGGAAAGCTTGCCAACATTTTTCTTTTATGATGGAAGGTGTCTCGGCGTCTCACTCGAATTATGATCGAAAGTGTCCCGGCGTCTCACTCGAGTTGATCTGATGGAAAATAAGAAGTTAATGGGTATATCATGTGAAGTAGAGAGACAACTTGGTGATACAAAAATGAAGAAAATATCAATAAATTTAGGACACAAAAATGAAATATATTGTACCAAAAATAGAAATTCTTTTCTGTAGCAGTATCACATTGGATGTGAAAAAAGGGGATTTTGTTTATACTGCGCAACTTTTTTCGCTACAAATTCATCAGGTGAAAGCACTCGAAGGAGAGAGAGAGAGAGAGAGAGAGATGGAGACAGTGGTAGTGATAGTGGGAGCAGGCCCCTCAGGGCTGGCCACCTCTGCATGTCTAAACCTCCTCTCCATCCCTAATGTAATCCTTGAAAGAGAGGGTTGCTCTGTTTCTCTATGGAAGAACAGGACTTATGATCGACTGAACCTTCACTTAGCCAAAGAATTCTGCCACCTTCCTCACTTCCCACTTCCTCCTTCTTTTCCAACCTTCGTATCCAGAAAAGATTTCATTCAATACGTGGAAGAATATGTTTCACATTTTAATTTGAGTCCTCTCTACCGTCGTTCCGTCGAGTCGGCTTACTACGAAGCAGCCGCCGGAAGGTGGCGCGTCGTGGCAAGGAATACCGTCTCAGACGAACTTGAAGAGTACCTATCTAAGTTCCTGGTGGTTGCCACCGGGGAAAACAGCGAGGGGTTTATTCCTGATGTTCCAGGTATGGAGACCTTCGATGGAGAGATTCTGCATTCCTGCCGGTACAAATCTGCCGGAGAATACAGTGGTAAAGCTGTACTCGTTGTTGGGTGTGGTAACTCTGGCATGGAAATTGCTTATGATCTCTCCATCAATGGAGCAAAGACTTCTATAGTCATCAGGAGCCCGGTAGATATCTTTCATCTTTTTCGCTTTCACCCTGTTTTTATCCATTGTCATGCATGCTTATCCTTTTTCCTTCTTGGGCGAACATATGCATGCATTTGGATTACAACACAGGACCTTGTGTAGATTTTGTAGCTGTCATCTAACTTAAAAGATTGTAAAAATTGTCTCGATAAAATGAGCCTCAAGTTGAGATTCATGTAATTAACTTTTTTTTCTTATCAGCAACTCCAATTTATGATGATCATTGGAGAAAACCCACAAGCTCTGTAGATTGGGTAAGACGGTCCAAGGGATCCAGTACCAGACTTCTCACAAGAAGTGAGGATACCCAACCACTCGAACATATAAATCGGTGGGTAAAAAACAGAGGGTGTTAACCTGACAATGAAGAAACTCTCCTCATAAAGAGAGGTCTTAAGTTTCATTCATGCTCAAATCCCTCTGGGCAACTTTTTATGGACTTACTCATCATCGCTTGAAATTATAAGTGTGTGTAGGGTGGTATGCATATACCTTAAATGATTAGTGAGATAAAATCCCCTACGGATAAAACACGTAAACATCGTTGGTCATAAAAAAACAAAAAATTAAATAAAATTAAACAATTTTCAATTTGAGATATATAAATTATTTAGAAAAAAATTTAAGGACACCAACAAAAGAAATCCATCGGACTTCATTTTCTTTTACATGTCAAAAAGTGTTAGAAAATACAAAAACATGTAAAGAAATTTTAGTGAAGCTTTCTGGTTGATGGGATCAGTCTCGACCTTTTTCTCATGATAGGTAGGGCTGATATTTATAAATATTGAAAAATATTGATTGATATTTTGAAAAAAGATAAATATTAGAGGGGTAGAAATGTAGAACTTATTTGATGGTTATCAATTTTAGTTCATTGGGTGGTTGACCATAGATACTATCAATCAGTTTAAAATAAAATTTAATAAGTTATTTAAAAACCGACTTTTAAAGAGAGAAAATCCATATATTTATAAACCTCATAACCCCAACGTCCACTAAAATCAAAGAATAATACAAGGAAATAAAATATACTACCAAACCCTAGAGGAAAAAAGACTAATCTAGCCCCAAAACAAATACACAATACTAATACAAATACACAATCTCTAACATCATCATCAAGAATTTATTATACTACTTAATTAGAGGATTGCTTCACTCTAATTATGATTATTGATTGGAATGTATAGTTTCATGTGCTCACTCGAGATTTCGTGCGGTTGGGAATGATTCTTCTCAAATATCTGCCATGTTATGCTGTGGACAACTTCATCATCTTACTCTCCAAATTCAAATATGGGGACTTATCTAAGTATGGAATTCATAGGCCAAACGGAGGGCCATTTTCACTCAAGGCAAGCACTGGACGTTCTCCTGTCATTGATGTTGGGACAGTGAAGCTAGTCAAGTCGGGACAGATTCGGGTAATTAAATTAATTGCTAATTTTATATTTTATAAATATTTCGTCACTATTATAAATTTATTTTATTAAGTTTAATACTTATAATGATTTGATAAATTATTTTTATTTTTTATAAATCGATCATTTGTCCAATCCAACTTGAACTCAATTTAGGTTGAGTATATGTTCAGGTGGCAACCCAAATTCACAAATGGATTGTTCGGCTTTGTGGAGTCTAATTATTAGAGATGTAATGATGAGCGGCTTTGTAGAGGGCAATTTTGTAATTTTAAATTGCACATTGTGTAAACCCTAATTAAGGTAGTATATAATATTATTTTTTTAGAGAGAGAGAGAGCCACAAGTGAAAACCGTAACCGAGAGCCACAATTGACTCTCCTTCAGTTTATTGTCTTTCAGCATAGTGGATTGGTGTTGAACCCGTGGACATATTGAAAGAGAACTACGTAAATTTCTATATTGTGGTCTTGAGTTTTATCTTTCCGTTTTCATAATTGTTCGATATTGCTATTTACGTGAGATAAGACAGGCGTTTCCTCTAAACATGGGTCACCCCTATTTCAAAGGTGAGGAGTTACATTTACGAGCAATGATGAACGAGAGGAATGTGCTCACTATAACTCACATGATTAACGAGTTCAAGTTATATGGAAAAATATTGAAGAAATAAAATAAATAATTTAAATAGTAATTATTATAGTACATGAACAATAAAATTATTTTGACCTTGTATTTGTTAAATAATTTACAGGTGCTACCCTCCTTAACAAGCATTAGTGGAGACAATGTGTTTTTCGAGAATGGCAGGGTGCACCAATTTGATACCATAATATTTGCCACAGGCTACAGAAGCACGGCTAAGAACTGGCTCCAAGTAATTATATCCTCTCTTATGAATTTCACTGAAAAAACTTTCTGCCTTTCATATAAAAATCTCTATCAGTTGGCTCTCCTAAGATTAATTTGTATACATAAATAGAAAGTAATATGTAATTATTGTTTTCTTCAATGCAGGACAATGATAATCTACTAAACAGTGAAGGGATGCCAGTAGGGAAATTTCCCAAACACTGGAAGGGAAACAATGGTCTTTACTGCGTGGGGCTCGCAAGAAGAGGGCTCGATGGGGTGGCCAAGGATGCCCAGAATGTGGCCAATGACATCGACCGAGCCTATATTACTAGCAAGATATAATCTCATTGTCATTGTCATTGTCATTATCATCATCGTCGTCATCATAGTTTCAATTGAGTCGGAAGAGAGAGCACCTCTTGAATGTATGGAGCTTCTCTAGTAGTATTGTTATGATTGTTGTCGTTGTTGTCATGATTGGTCTTTTAAATTAAATCATGCATGAGCATATACTCAAGTTCATCCAACATATACAAGATTAGTACATAATGTTGGGAGAAAATCAACTTCTCGACAAAACAAATAGTAATATCATAAAAACAGAAAAGAGAAATCAACAAAAAGAAGCAAAATCGCAACATAAAAATTTACATAGTTTCCTTTCAGTACGTCCACAAGTTCAACACTGATCTACTATATTCAAAAGCATTAAGTTCAGTAAGCGAGAGTCATGACTTCAATACCTTGGTGATAAAAATAATTATGGAACCGATCACTAGGGTGACTTGCTCATGTTATGCAAGTAGTCACATTTAAATCCTTGTCCACTCCCTCTTAAAAAAATGCAATGAATAAACTATCTATTTAAGAAGAAAATAATTAGTAGAATTTACTTGAATTTTATAAGAGTTTTATATTTAAGAAGAAAGTGATATAAAGTAGGAACAATTTTTTTTGCCAAATGTACTAATCTCTGTACAAGGGAGAGAGAAAAAACAAGAGTTCTTACCCAGATGGAAACATTCAGATCAAGACAAGAAGAGACGGCAAAGTTGTGCATATGTTAGCAATGTTTAAACATTGCATGGCAAGAAAGAAAATGTCACATGGGACGGAACTACGATTTAATTATTTCTATAAGAACAAATGATTTGGTCTTCTCATATGGATATATCTTGAATTTTATCTACGATAGGAACATCTTTTGTATCTACGATTTAATTATCAACCATTTTAAATTTCACGAATTTGAAAAAAAATAGATCGAAACTCTAGATGCATGTGGTAATTAAAAAGATAAAGACAAAAAAGGGGGCATAAACCTACGAGAGGAGGCAATTTACTCCCGTAATGCAAACTTCTTTATTCATACGCAGAATAATTCTATGGAGAGTGACTCTTTAGAGTGGAATGAGAATCGAACTTAGAACTCCCGCTTCCTAACACGAGTTCCAAACCATTCTCCAACCCCTTTAGATTCCCCTGCAAGGTAACTTCTATGATCAATTTGGAGCCTTTAAATCTTTGGGCCATAAGGCCCAACTATCACGGCCCAACCAATGTATGTAGTAGGTCTTTGGTTGGGACAGCTTTATTGGGCTCGTTTTGGGCTAATTTTCAAGCCTTAGGTCTAACCATGTAGCATATTTTTCAAGCTAATTATCTTATTGGCCCTTGGTTGTTTGTGTGATAAGGGGTCCAACAATAGGACCTCCTTTCCCAACATATTGAACATAACTGAACACAAATATTGCGAATGGTACGAGCCCATGCCTAAACTTCAGGCCTACAGGTTGGCTTAGGGTCCAAAGACAATCTTTTTGACAATGGGCCACGCTAGGATAAACTTTAGCCCAACACAACTAGCGCATGACTTGAGTCCTATAGCTTATAGATAACCTTATAAAATTCTTAAGGACACATGTTTGATAGCATTGATGGTCCCTATGTCACAAATGTCAGTGATATTTTTAAATCTACCATGTTATAATTACCACATTTATAACACGTATCTATTGGCAATACTGTAAATTCCTGGTAAATTCCGAATAAAATTATGTTAAAAACGATCCACCAGAGTTGGACCAACAAATGAAATCCAAATCTAGGGTTGGCTTCAGCTAAGATGAACAGAATTCTAAGAGAACATATTTCCAATTTCCAAGTACAATATACCCATGAAATCTATATAGTTTGACAATAAAATTTGATTTTCCTTTTTAACATTCAAAATCAAAACATTTTGTTGTCATCAAATTCAAACATCTAGATTCTCGACAGTCTATTACAGGACATAAACACTGACCAATTATGCTAGAATCCACTCAAACATAGAGCTGTTCCAGCTGCACTGAGCTCTCCTTGAGAGGAACATACTCCCCTAAGTATACTTCAAGGTGATCTGCAAGACAAGATTTGTCAATGTTTTCATGGTGGTAGGACTTGCATACAAAGTAGATCACTGTTTGGATAACAAGCCCAAAGATGATCAATTTGGCCAGTGCAAGGAAGATCAGCGACCCGTATCCGATCCGAGCTCCAAGTCCAAGTTCCTCCCCATGTACCACAAGCCTCCCAAATAATATGTGAATTACCAAGAAAGAAAGACTGAGTTTAAGGAATACAGCACTGGCAATCCAAGCCTTGCCCTTAATCAATTCCTTGCTCTTTTGAATGGCTGCTAATCCATACACATTCTCCAGTACTGATATTACACTGCCCAAGTGCCATATAATACTAATGTAGATGAATCCGATCAAGTAAGCGATGAGTAGAAAGACGAGGACGATCAGGCCCGCTTTGCCGGGGCCGGCCAGGAGCAAACAGAAGGCTGTGATCAGTACTGTGAGTGTATTGTACCCTAGTACGATGGCAGAGGCCCACAATAATGTGACCATGAGCCTCTTCCACACCTTGGGGACTACAGACATGACCTTCCGGAAGGTCATGTCCTTGGCAGTGTAGATGCAGGCGATCGTGTATACGACCGCCGATGTGGAGAGAAGGGAGAAGACGAGGACGCCGAGTAGGTATGCTATCTTGAATAGCAAGTAGGCGGTCCATTCGGACGATAGACGGTGGAGGATCTCATCTTGTTTGTCACTCCCATCTTGGGTATTGTCCAAGGCCTCTTCATTCTTGTTGATGTTGGTGAAGATGAGGTCTGATATTTGAATGTGAGCTAAGAAGATGAAGGTTAGAGGAAGAATTAGAGCTAGTGTAATTTGTGAGAAGAGCTTCCTCCATGATAGAACAAGCTTGTAAGCTTCCTTATAGATGCCAAAAAACCCTAGAAATTGAAGCTCCTCTTGCTCTCTATCCATGGCTCTACTTCCCTTTGCAAGGCTATTGATCTTCAGCTATAGAGGAAATGGTGGTTTTGTGGGGTAAAGATATTGAGACCTAAAAAAATTATTTTAGTAAGGGCAGGCTCTACATATAAAAATGGACTCAAATTTATTATAATTTCCTTGTAAGATCAATCTCAAGAAAAAAAATAAATGACAAATATAAGTTGCTTTGTGTTCTCCATCGTACTCTGTCTCTTTTGTAGAGAGCCGACGGTCCTTCCAATGGGAAAGCCGTTGATTTTATCCGTCCATGATTCATACCATTTCTAATAATTTAATTATTTTCTTTCTTATTAAAGAAGCTCATACCATTTTCTGATTTTTTTATTTTGGTTGTTTCAATTCCTATTGTGCAAAAGAGGCCGGCAGGGGTATTTTGCTTGAGGATAAGTAAGCCGATACACCTCTGTCTACACCCACGTGTGTTGCGGTTGATACTCAATATATCACTGTGCTTTTTACCCCAGTTAGCACAATATACTTCTAATTTACATCATACGTTAAGTTTGATTTCGATTTCCAAATTGCTTGATTTAAAGGGTATGATTTTACATTTGAATTATTTATTAAAAGCACAAGGTCAGTTTTGAAACCATTAGAATTACTTGTAATTAATTAATCATCAATTGTAAAATTGATTTAGGTTGCTGAAGACTAATTTAATAAATGGGCAAAAATGGGTATTTTTTTAATAATTTATTTTAGAGTATTTGGGCGCATTTGGACGAAAGGTAGAGGGGTGAAAATAACAGTAACCCTCATTTATTCCCGTTTGATAACATGAAAGGGTGAGAAAATCTCATATTTTTCCTTTCCAATACAAATTTGAAAATCCTTGCACTGCAAGAGATAATTACTTTACTTATCTCTTAAAGTTTTTTTTTTTTCCTTTTATATATTGTAGCTTTCCTCCCTTTTCTTCCTAATTATCAGAGTATTTTTTTTTATTTAACAATATAAAGAAAGGAGAGTGTGCCACAACGCGAGTCAAGTCCAAATCATAAAATTCGACCCTTAATTGGCTCAATCAGTGTGTGCACATGGAAAGACTCCACAGAAACTTAGCAACACAATAACTTATAATAATGCAGAAATAAGTATATTTATTTAAATCTATAATTCAATATTTCTCAATTTAAGCAAAGCATAACCTCCATAATATTTATTTCTCAAATCAAAGGTTATTCTCATATTGAATGCTTACAGTCTGATTCTCATTAAAGTAAATTAATTTGGCTTCATGTAGCAGACTCCAAAGGGTCGGTTAGTTAGTATTTTTATCTGTCAATGACACATGATACCATATTAATGTTACTTTACAAGACTCAACACTTTCGATTTCGCTCTGATACCACTTTCTTTTCTTCCTTTCTTCATTTTGTTAAATAAAAAAAAATACTCTGATAATTAGAAAAAAGGGAGAAGCACTACATATATTTTTCACTTAAATTATCAAATAAGATAATAGAAACCCTGCATCCAAAGGCAGCCTTTTCTTTATGTTTGAACATTTCTAGATAATGCAGCCACGTGTTAAGTGGAAGGTAGACTCATTGAGATGCTGCCACATGTCATGTTTATCAAAATTAATACGTTGAACTGTATTATAGCTATAAAAGAAGTATTTTATGTCATTATACTAATCATCATTTTACATAATTGTAATATCTCAGTCATGATTTTCCATATTTTTATAGTGTAGAAAAGTCTATTCTAATAATGGCTTTGATACATAATCATTTATGTGTTGTCCCTCATATTCAAATTAGTGGGTGGGTTTGAAAGTTGAATAAATATAAAAAATTAAAGGTTTTTTTTTCCAGAAACTCAATCGATTTTTTTAATCAAATTTGAATTTTTAAACACTGGCCCAGTATAATATATCTATCTTTTGCCATTTCCTAGCTCACAGTGGACAGTAGGCATTACATTTAAAAACCATTTTTAAATAGGGACAAACATTTTTCTCTTTAGGGTTTAGGAATAAAATCAATAGCCCGAGTTGCATTAGTGTCACTCACTGAATTAAAAGAACTGTGACATGTAGCTAACTAGCTATAGATTACCATATATTATTTTTTCTTGAATAAAACTATCATTTAAGGGTAATAATTCGTGTATCAGGGATCCGAATATCGGCAATCACATCCTCCAATTTGGTTTTATTTTCCAATAAAATTTGAATTATAAGTCCAAAAAGGTGTGAAATCTAATAGCCTACAATTCGGCCAAGACCAAGGCCCAGCTCACAAATCGGTAAGATAGAACGAGAATGAATTGTTCACCGCTAGAGGTGAAACTTGGGCCGGGTTTTAACTCGACTTGCATGATGTAACTTAAGAAATCAATGGGTTCAGTTATGTATTTGTAAATTTAGGGTTGGATTGAGTTAGAAAAAGAAACCTCATAAAATTCAGTAAAAATGAGTGAAATACTGATTTTTCTAAAAAAAAATCAATATTTTTTTTCCCTCTTCTCATTTATTTGCACAAAATAAGTATTTCAATTATTTTTTATACACTAAACATAAAAGTGTTGGTATAGTAATCAATTCTATATTTATCATCTCTCTTTGTATTAATACGACCATATTTTGAGAGAGATGCTATATTTCCTTTAAAGTTATAACTTCTTTTATATATTTACATGTATAGTATATCGATTGATCTTTAAAAGACAATAAAGTATGACAATGGATCAAATTAGATCGGGGACAAATTGACTATAAGTAATTACAATTTTTTTTTTCTAAGCGGACTGCACTCGATCTAACCCAAACTTTTTTCATTACTGACATGACTAGACTTGACTTAAATTAAATTTAGCCAACCGGACCTGAGTTTCTATAAAAATTGCAAAACTTGGAAAATGCACAGTAAAATATTTTAAATAAAAAATGAAAATTAATACTTTCCATTCATGTTGGTCATATGGTTAAAAAAATGGAGGCAATGTGATAAAAAAAATTGAACTTGCATAAAGTATAAGAGCTAAATTCGATGGGGTTAAAGGGGAAAGAGATAGCGCTTACACGAGACTTCTTAAATTAGACGAAGTTATTTGGCTTCAAAATCTTCTCCTCGACTACTTCAGATTTATTTCTGATCACAATAGATTGAGGCAATTTTCAATTTTCTTGTCACATCAATATAAAATATAATTTTAAAATAAGTCTGAATCAAATGAGTTGTCACTCCAATCCTACAAGTAAGGCTGAATTGAGTTGGATTGAGAAGACTTTCAATTAATCCAATTCAATTCATATAAAAAATTATTGAACCACACTTACCTGACTCTAATTGATGGTCTAAATTGCTCAATCCAACTCGACTCGAAATGACTCAACGTGAGTTACTTTCCTGAGGTGACTGAAGTTGCTAGCCCAACAACCCAACTCATTTTCAGCCCAAATTTAGAGGGAAAAAAAAATCACCCGCTTGTTTTTATCCTTCTTGAAACTAGAGTTAGAACAGGTCAATTCAGGTTAGGTCGGATTGATTTTAAATTTCTGAGTCCAGTTTGACTTGAATTCTATATAGGTTTTTTTTTCCAACCTGACCCGAATTCTATATAGGTTTTTTTTTTCAACTTAATCTGACCCTAAATTTATAAATATATAACCCTGCCCTTTGATTTCTCGAGTTGGATCACATGGGTCGAGTTAAAACCCAGCCCAAGTGTCACCCCTACCAAGTACCCACTTAGGGGTGAAACTCGGGTCGGGTTTTGGCCCCAACCCGCATGACCGACCTGAAAATAATGCGGGTTGGTTTATGAAAGTCGAGTCAGTGGATCGGGTTGAGAAGTTAGAAACCCGCATCAAATTTGGATCAGGTTGGATTGAAAGATTTTTAACTTAACCCGACCCGGTAAAAAGTAGGTTAAAGTAGGTTCAAAATGTGGGTCGGTCGGGTTTCGGGTTGAGCCAAGTTATAATTCGAGTCGGGTCGGGTCAATACGTCCTTGTAAAAAGTTCAGGTCGAGTCGAGTTCCATATATTAGTAACTCGGGCCGGGTTGGATTTGAAAAACCCGACCCGACCCGCCCGATTTCAGCCCTATAACCAACTAGTAATTTGAGTCAGTGTTATCAAAACCGGACCGAACTGCCGGTTCAGCCGCGACCCCGTGGTCTGCGGTTCGGTCGGGAAAAAAAACCGGCCGACGGTCAAAACCACATAAAACTGGTCAAAACCACTGTTTTATGCGGTTTGGACACCAAAACCGTGAACCGCGGTTCAGGGTTTTTGAATTTTTTTATTTTTTTATTTTCCCCTTAAAAATGTGTATATTTGAAATATAAAAGTTTATTACTATTTCTATCCCATATATTTCACCGTTTTGGTATATTACTCAGAATTTGAATAATATTTTTAATATTTATATTAATATTATTGGTAAAATATGTATTACTTACTATTACATATAATATTTATATTATTTTAATACTTGACCGGCTTTCACCGTTTGACCGTGGTCGAACCCGATTAAACCCTGATCTCCTCGAAGAAGATTCCATACAGGGTTCTAACGTTGATTTGAGTTGCTCCAAAGCTAAAAAAGAGTCAAAATCATTGCAACATGGCGTGAGTGGCGCCGAGACGTTTGGTCCACATTCCACGTTTTCACACCCATGGAAAATGGATCACGCCTTCTTTGCATACATGGAATTCTTAATCTAACTTTCTCCCCGCCAGATACGCTTTCCACATTCGAAAGAATGCCATCAATAAAGTTAGAAACTTTGTACTCATCGATTCTAATACGCACTTATCTCTCCTCCTCTGTTTGGCAATGGAGAAACCACCTGTTTAGAGATTGTTTAGCACACGAAAGTTTAAAAAGAAAACCAAATCCAAGAAGAGAATTCTTGGATTAATTTCCTTTTCTTTGTACAGAGATGGATGTGGAGGAGAAGCCTCTGTTGTTCAACCCCATCTGGGGTGGTGCAACGAGGCCTTCATGGGTTTTAATCTTGCTGGTTTTGACTGTCATGGCCTTCACATGGCTTGAGTTGACGAAGGAGATGGTTTCTCCCGTTTGGGTTTCAGATGGAGAGAGCAGTTTCTCGGCCAACAAAGAAAGCTGTCTTGGGTTCTTTTCGCCGGGGCCGGCGAGGAAGATGGTGATGTCTATAGTTGATTTTGGGGGTGTTGGAGATGGAAAGACATCCAACACTGATGTCTTTAGGAGGGCCATGGAGCATCTGAAGGGGTTCGGTGACAAGGGAGGATCTCAACTCAATGTCCCTTCAGGAAGATGGCTGACCGGTAGTTTCAATCTCACCAGCAACTTCACGCTCTACTTGGAGAAGGGTGCAGTTATTTTGGGTTCCCAGGTATGGAATTGGAAACCATCTTCTCCGATTTACAAATAACAGCAGATACAGATACGTATTTTATCGGTCGGCCAATATATATCATATTTTGAATCCTGATATATATTAGCCAATACAATATATAGTAATAACTTGATTTCATTTTTTAAAAAAGAAGCTTGATATTGGCCAGGATGATATCTCGCCGATATTTGCCCATATCGAAATAATACCGGCAATGATATCAGTCAATCTTTTGAATTTTTAAATTCCAGAAATTAAAAATAAACTCACGTTTTCAATATTTCAAAAAAAAATTATTCAGAAAAAAAAATCCGACCAATATGGTGCAAAAAAAATCTGGGTGAGATATCGGGCCTCTCGATTTTGGAAACCCCTGTAATTTGCATATAGTTTTTTTAGAGAGAGAGAATGAAATCAATTTATCTTGCATCCATGTACATATGCATGAGAATTTTAGTTGTCTAGGCCACGTTCTTTTTAAACCTTCCAATTTATGCACACCAGTTAAATCTATATAGAGTGGTGCATTGGAATTGAGTGTAACTCGAACTCAAGACTCCACGAGGTGAACTCCTTAGACCATCACACTTTGGATGACTAAGAAAATGAAATGATGGTAAAGAAAAAAGAATTGGAGATTCCTCTGCAAGCGAAGAGGTTTTCTCCATGATTTTGCATGTTCTAGACAGAGAGGAATGAAGCAATAATAATGCAACATCAAAGCCTAAACAGGAGAAAGTATTTTCCCCACGTAAAAGTAACCAAGCTTTTGCTTAATCCTAATCCATCACTGGCCTACATGGTACCTTTTTCATCTACCCTTATCTATGAAAGAGAATGATTTTCTTTGACAATGGGATTTAAAATTTGAAAGCAATTGGTACCATCTATTGGATACAAGTGAATTCAAGGGCTTTAGTGGATCATAATCGTAGGTAGGCATCATTATTACAATATGAATGATGGGTTTTACAAACCCCACTATTTCTAGAAGTAGTTTAAAAGTCATCAAAATTAATCGATATTGTTTGATGTCTAACCATTTTAACACGGATAAAATTTGTTAGTAGATATGGGATTGAGTGAAATTCCCATTTTACCATTTTATTTCTATCGGTGTATCGCTTATCAAGTACTGATGTACAGATAACATACCGCTGTACATGTATATGTCGGTACACCCGTACTTGATGAATAGTACACCAGTAGAGATAAAATGAGAATTTCATTCAATTCCGTGTCGCTTAAAAAATTTTGCCCGTGTTACCGTGGACGTCCTTATTTGATAAGTTTAATATAATAACAAAAGAAGAGGATACAGGCTAAGTGGGTCAATTGCTATAGTTGGAGTCCAAGTCTCTGCATATCCAAATTTTTTTCAAAACCGTTCGAAATATTAATAATTTGTTTTTAATTAAGTGTTATTATGTTTGGTTGATGGAAGTGGGTTACAGGATCCAAAAGAGTGGCCCATTATAGAGGCCTTGCCTTCTTATGGGCGTGGAAGAGAGAGATTGGGAGGGAGACACATTAGCCTTATTCATGGAGATGCCCTCACTGATGTTGCCATTACAGGTCTATTCCTTTCCTTTACTACTTTTCTTTCGAATGCTGTATTTCGTAGATACGTATTGGTGTCGTATATTGGTGCAATGCGCGATTTCTTTCTCTTTTTTAATTTATATTGAATTATATCACAACGATCGAATTTATACTGTAACGGTTGAATTTATATACAACCTCAACATATAAATACATTGTGGCCGATATAATTCAACTCTCAAAATTATACACAATTGAGCTGATACAGATTGTATCCAACAAATTCATGACTCAAGATAGCAAATTAGCAATAACTCTGAGAAATTGGTCACTTCGAAAGTATTTAGAAGTAAGTTGGCTAAATTTGAAAAGTCACGTGCTGATGAGTGATGATCTCTCACATGTATAGATTAATGAGAAGTACTTCGGTTTGAGTACTTTTTAAAAATATTTTATTACTCGTTTATATTATAATTCAAAATTTATTAAAATTTTAATTTAATAGAAGTCCCAACTTGAATTATAAAATTAAGGTGATTTTCAATAGGTTATACAAGTACTCCTTTTAACAATGAATCTCCTATTTTTTTACCTATTTGATTTTAAACTACTTCCTTTTAATTCATAAATTGCAATATCTACTTTTTTTTAATACCCAAGGTGTTCAGACTTCTTAGAGAACTCGATTTATTTTCAAGGCATGTGCAAGTTTCCCTACTCACACAGACCAAATAACTCTTCAGGAAGTGACCCGATGAAGTAAAGTGGGAAAATTGCAATATCTAATTTTTAAGATATTAAATGTTTTAATCTGTCGAGATTCAGAGTTGCCTAACACACACACTTCTTGCACTCATTAGGCTCATTCTTTGGCTCAATTTGAATGTTATCATCATTGTTATTATTGTTTTTTTAAGTATGAATAAATATTTTCCATAGAATGAGAGATTGAATAGGGTTTTTTGGTTGGATTGCAGGACAGAATGGGAGCATAGATGGGCAGGGAAGGATGTGGTGGGAACTGTGGTGGAATAGGACACTGGAGCACACAAGAGGTCACCTCCTTGAATTCATGAATTCCCACAACATTCTCATCTACAACGTTACCTTCCTCAACTCTCCCTTCTGGACCATCCATCCCATCTACTGCAGGTTTAAAAGTTTGATACCCCTACTTAGATTAAGTTAATTCCAAAATTTTCAGCATTTTCTTAATAAAATGTGAATTTGACCATTTCAGAACCAGGTTGGTGGTCTGGTATGGGACCCAATTAACTGGTTGTGGGACCCTATCTATCAAACACTCATCTCAGTTGGTGAGTGTGAAAATCCTTAGATAAATCGCCAATACAGTAGATATCGCCGATATGTCTGTATCGGCAATTGTATCAGGTAACCATTTTTTTAATTCTTGTGCCCAAGTACCCAATAATCCAATTTTTGGATAACCCACCTCACTCACAAAGAAACGGGAGAGTAGAACTGATCTTACTGCAAGATTCACATCAGCATTTCAATTCTCCAATTTTATAGATACAATTTAGAGGAACTGACTATTCATATAAACCTGTTTTCAGTAATGTGGTGATCAAAGGAGTGACAATTTTGGCACCTCTTCATTCTCCAAACACAGATGGTATTGACCCAGGTGAGTAGGCTTTTCATATTTTCGTTTTTGCATTCATTCTTCTCTCTGTGATGTCTATACATACATAAGGCAATAGATGTGTTAATGATATTACGAGGCAGCCTTTCGGCGATCCAAAAGAGTCATACAGATTCTGGATGAATCCTTAGTGTGACCGCTTGCGGGTGAAAATCTTTGGTCTATCCAAATCACTCGTAAATTGGCCTAATGGATGGCAGAAGAGAAACGACAATGCTTTTTGCATTCGATGAATGAGGCCCATTGCAGCAAATTGCCGTTTTCATCAGATAAAATCATCTTAAGGATGTTATTTGGACTCTAAATGAGAGCCCATCGATACAACTATTGAGCATCATATGGTAATACTCAAAATGAAAATTGTTGGCACTAGTAGCAATTTAAAAGATAAACATTGCTAAAAACTGATGTGTGTAATATATTACAGATTCGAGTTCGCAAGTGTGCATTGAAGACTGTTACATTGAGAGCGGGGATGATCTGGTGGCAGTGAAGAGTGGATGGGATCAATATGGGATCGCCATGGCTCGTCCGAGCACAAACATCATTGTTAGGAGGGTGTCTGGTACAACTCCCACATGCTCCGGCATTGGAATTGGTAGTGAGATGTCAGGTGGGATATCAAACGTGCTGGTAGAGGATTTATACGTTCGAAATTCAGCAGCAGGGGTGCGTGTAAAGACCGACAAGGGCAGAGGAGGATACATAACCAACATCACCATTAGTAACTTAACTATGGAGAACGTGAAGATCCCTATAAGATTTAGCAGGGGCTCTAATGACCACCCTGATGAGGGGTGGGATCCAAAGGCCTTTCCCTTAGTGAAGGGCATTTTCTTCTATAATGTGACCGGCATTGGGATAAAACAGGCACCAGTCTTAGATGCATTTGAGGAAGCACCCTTTGAAGGGATATGCCTTACAAACATTCAGCTCGATGGTATAACCCCTCCGGCGAAATGGCACTGTGAATTTGTTGCAGGTGATGCAGTTAGAGTATCTCCAATGGCATGCCCACAGCTTAAAAGTAACAGTTCTTCATCTTGGTGCACACATCCTCCAAGCCTACAGGGGAGATTGAAAGGCTCATAGACCATGGCTTGTGGTTAAGCATGCTACAAGTTCAGCACTAAAAGGGCCAAGGATTAGAAAGGAAGGATTAAACTTGAATGAATCTAGTCACAGTTGAAGTGCGCTTGGATAAAAAGGCTCTAATTGGTTTTCGCACCGAGGAACGTTCTCGTTCCTAAGCATGCTCAAGGATCTTTTGCCAAGCTACGGCCATGTTTACGATGCCACATTTTAAAAAAAAAACTGGTACTTCCCCAATTCTAATTGGCCAAAGTGGTATACTCTCTCTCTCTCTCTCACTGTGGAAGACTTGGGTTCATCAGACCAAGTAAATCAATTCAGTGAGAAGTGAAACAGAAGCGATTTTCTTCACCAACAGTATAAAGGAGACATGACTCAGACATTTATTTTTTTGTTAGAACAGAGGATGCCCAATTTCAATTTATACTATTTTCTTTGATTTTGTTCTCCCAGTGTGTTAGTGGATTTCATTGTGAAACATTAGATGTAGTCTTTCCGGTCTTGCAGTTTTCTTTTCAGTGGAAGGAAGAATCACTATAACAAAAGAGATTTCACACAAATTACAGTACATGAAAATTGAACCAAAGGGGCCATACATGGAGCATTTACTTGGTGAAACTAAACATAAATGGAGGTATTTCACCATTTCCAGAAAACATTGGAACCACATTTGTATTTGTCCTTTCCTTCACACTCCAGCTTCAGGTCATCACTGAGAAAAGGTACTTTCTGCACGCCCAAACAACAAACAATGATTAAGGCTATGTTCAATGTGCAGAAATTCAGGTTCAGATACAATTCTGATGTCTGTAATAAGATTATGAAAGAGACAAAGTACAAACTATTTCATGAAAAAAGAAAGAAAAAAATCATAGTGTAAAACCAAGAAAATACAAACTGAATCGATTTTTCATTTTGATTTATTTGACATCTATTGTCATCTCCATTAGCAAATTGGTATTGCTTAATTTGTTCATTGCAAATTTTTTAGGATCTCTAACAACGTAACATCGGTTTCAAATTTAGATGCCCCTACAATTTGCAATTGCTTTGTGTATGCGGTGAGATGGTGAAATATTAGTTCTTCTGTTGTTTGTTCTTGTGTAGAAATCAATAAGCTACTACATCAGGACATACAAGACAGAAAACAGTAACCCCATTTAGTGTTGTAAGGTTACATTCAAAGGATTATGAGTTTCCAGAATAGATTGAACTTTGAGGGTTAACTATGCCAGAATTTCAGTTGTGTGCTCTGCCTAAACCTAGCAAAACAGAGTGAACTAGGCCAGAGTCATTTGATTATCAGTGAGTTTCCAAATATCTGCCTATCCCAAGTATGGAAAAGTAAAATCAAGAAGAAACATAAGAGAAGAAAAAGATGAAGATCAACACAAAACCTTTTGCTTTGCAAGGTCTTGGCACCCAGTGAAGTTCTCAGGGAACTTGCATGAGCCAAACTCCACTGTGTAGGCGCGTGCAAAGTTAGCACCGGTTGTAGCTAACCTCTTCCTGTCATTCAATTCCTGCGGTCACATGTTCATGCTCGTAGCTCAGATTCAACGTTCAATAACAATTATATAATTGATGATTACTGATCATGTGTACGAAGAACAATCATAATTAAGTGATGTGTACTACTAATACTAGTAAGAGGTGCAGAATTAATAGTAGTAGACCTTGTTGGCTTTGCTCTTCTCCAAGTATTCTTCAATGACGCCGGCATTGGCTGACGATGTGGTGGCAGCAGTAGTGAAAAGAACGGCGGCCAAGCCAAGAAGTGCAGCTCGCCTTCCCTCACTTTCTCCTCCCCTCTTCTTGTCAGCAGTTGTAGCCTGTTGGGCTTTGATTGTTGCCAATTTGGGGTAGGATGCAGCGGGTGAGGCGACCGATGGCAATGAAGCAAGCTTCAAGTTGGCATCAGATGCCGCCGAGCTGGAAAGAGCGTAGTTGCAAGCCAAGACAGTTGAATTCATGGATGCCATGGTTAGCAATGAGTATGCAGGTTGATGAAGATGGTGAATTGGTAGTCGTAGAAAGAGAAATGGGATGAGAGGTGGGAGTTTGAGGGGATTTAGATATGTTGGGTATGAAATATGAATGATGATGTGGAAGGAAAGAGATGAGGGGATGTGCAGAGGATTGTGGTGGGAGTGTGGATAGGGTGAGATTGCCTCAAGCTTATTGGCAGCCATCACTTCTCTCTGTCCCTACATTCAAATGAGTGGCAGAATATCATCCCCTCAAACCAGAAAACTCTACCTTTGTCTAAGGCACATTTTAGCCTATAGTCCATGACCCTTATTTTTAACATGGATGAAAACCAACGATTGAGATGAGATTAATTTTATAAATACACGAAATCACCTGCATACCTCGTGTATTAAGTAAACTCAAAAATAATAGAAGGCAACACATTTAGTCTAATCTTAAAACCCATGACCCATTAATTGAAAGTGTAGAATCATGTAGAAAGCTCCAAAATATATTCACACCTTAACCTAGAAATAGATGATTTTTCACATATTCCTATCAGAATAGAGGAAATCTCTTTTTTTTTTTTAAACTATTCCTTTCGATGGAGGGAAGTGAGAGAGAGAAATTATCTGTTATGAACAGATTTGAAATATTTTCTCATAATTTTTTAATGATAACTTTTGATTAAAATTATTAACTGAATTTAAACATGTGATTTCATATTTCTATGTTCATTTAAAATTTTCAATTCAAAATACACACTAATTTTTATAAATCAGTTTAATAAGAATAAATTCTCAAGTGAACCATCGCACACGAGTGGCAAACTTCTTCGTTAAGAGTGGAGTTGACCATTCAGTTTAAGTTATCTTCCACCACAAGAGGAGTTCGAGTAAATTGATGTTCAATTCTTCTTCTTCTTCTTTTTCATTTTTCCTTATGATTATTTTTCAGGGTTTATACCCTCTTTTACTTTGATATAATTGTATTATTTCTTTTTCCATTAATATATTTTATCTTTTTTACCGTTAAAAAATGAACCACGTATTATTATTATTATTTTTTACTTCTTTCTGTTGCAATTATCCGAAGGAAAATCTTCAACTTTCTGAATTTTCACATCAGCATTATAAATTTACAACATACTCCTAATCTGAATACACCATTAGAGTATAAAATTATTTTAATAGCTGTAAATGTCTAGACTGCCCCATTGTTATAAACGGGGTAAAAAGGACGGATTTTGATACACCTCTCCTTTTTTTTCTGAAAAATAAAAAATCTATTATGAGTATATTGTTTTTTCTTTAATTTCCTTTTTATAGAGTATTAGACACTTTAGAGTCAAATTTCTATATGAATAAAATATCTCTTAAAGATTTGAAAAATGTCTAATTTTTTTAAAATATATAATTAATACGAGGAAACACTTAATACGAAATTTGTATTCTCTAGTATCCCATAATCATATGTATCTTCTATTACAGTTCATTAATTTTTTTTATAAAATTTAAATTTAATGAAAATGTTGAAATATTAGAAAAATCACATAAATACCTTAAAAACTATATCAACCACATGAAGGAATCTTCATTTTATTTCATAAAGAATTATATAATATTTCTTTAAATTTTTCCACAAAAACAATAAAATGGGGATTACCTTAGAAAATACAGATTTCAAGATTTTTTTTAAAAAAATACACTTTGAAATCACACACTCTACAAAGTACAAGCTATATTTATCGAGGTTTTACTGCAGTAATTTTTATGACTCCTAGTTATAAAATGAGATCAATCCATTGCATGTCATTCTATTAGTAAAGAATAAAAGTAGAATTTCTATTACAATATTTAAACTTGAGTATTTCCAAAAACAGACATGTTCCTTTATTTTTTTTAAATGCTCAAGTCACTTTATATATTTTAATAGAAATTCTTTTACAATTCTTTCGCTTTTTTTTTTTTTACCCTAACAATGAAATTACATCCTCTTCATTAATAGTCATGCTCTTCAAACAAAATCAGAAATTTAAATCATATATGAATCACAAGACCTTCCACCATGCACTCAGTCCTTTTATATATAATTCGTATTAGCGTTTCAACAAGAAAAATGATCAATGCATATCTCATAAAAAATCCAACCATACCCACTGCCAATGTAATTTATCATTATTATTATCATTATCATCTAAGTCAATATTGTAAGCGTTTCGCATTATTCAACTGGGATAACATGCCTTTACATGCATCCTAGCATACAAGAAAGAGAGAACATGCTGCCAAGGTGTGCTTACGCCTCGCCCTCCTAAAACCCTGGGTCTCAAAAAAAAGGAAAAAACATGCCTCATTCATTTTCATTTTCCTTTTAGTAATTTCTGGTCTTCTCTTACATTGCACTAGGATGGGTTTCGTTTTGTCTGCCAACTGGACGAAACACAAAGATTGGGCTGGGCTTCAAACGAAAAGATTTCTTGAAAACATTGTATCCATACAAGAAACACAAATAGTAAGTCTTCCAAAGAATGAAAGATCTACTTTATTGCCCCACCAGATATGGATGAGACCTTGCAAACTCCTGCTGATGTAGTGAAGGGCACATCGTTGTAACAAGCTACAAGCTCTGAATTGGTGTGTAGATCGGTTTGAACAGTCTCCCAAACGTTCTTCCTGGGGTTGAGTATGCGGTCGGGTTCTCCAGGAAATCCGGGAAAAGTTATTCTCTCTCCGACTGGAGCTGATTGAGGTGGATCAACCAATTCGACCTAAAATGCATGACTCCAAATTTATAAGCAACATAGTTGACCCTGAATAAATCCATTCCAAAAAGGTGCATAACACTTGAAATTGGCTATACATTCTCAAGGGATTAGAAAATGGGACACAGTTTAACACTCTTGGCCCAACAGCTGAAAGAGCCTGCCCCGGCTGCCACCACAAGCAATATATTTTACACAAATGAAGTAATGTTGTTGTTCGCAAAACGCCTATTGCCAGGCCTATTTTTCAGGCCCATGGACCCAACTTGGGTCTACAAAATTAAGCCACATGAGTAAAATGGCCAGGAACAAGCTTCATTCTCACCGGCATACCGCACTTCAATCACATGCATTTCCAACAAACCCAGAAACAATGAGTGACCTTGCTCTAGTGTTACTAATTCCAGTCAACAAATAGTAGCTTGGTAATCCTTGCACATTCTATGGCGCAATCAAACATTCAAGATATGTTTAAGTAGACTTTGAGGTTCTGTTGGGGAGGTTTATAAAATTGATCACCTCAGACCATACTAAAAGAGATCTGGAGGGAATGTTCTCCTCACTCAAGTGGCCTTTGTAGAGCTTAAGGACTAATGCAAGTTCGAAGCTGGTCACTCTATGTAGGAGAGATGTCTAACCACCGTACTAGCAGTTGGGAGGTTTCAATGCTTTGACAGTCAAAGTATTTTTACAAAGAATATTGCTAATGAGAACACGCAAGCAATAATGGTACATCAAGGTAATATTCAGGTTATGAGAATCTCTCTTTCCCCCAGACATAAATTTTAAGACTTTCAGATTTTTGAACTTGAGACAAGCTTAAGAATGCATCTACAAGCAAATGGGCAGTGGTAAAGGGAAGCTAGTTATTGAGCGGGATTCGACGAACACGATCAAATAGACTATGGGATTTAGGCGCCCTCCTTGGAAACTGGTTTCAGTAGCCAAGGAAATCAGGGCACTATGCTTGGAGATGGAGATTTCTTTTTTGCTCGTCAGAAGATCAGCAAATGGAGTGGCGAATTTTTTAGCACAGTGGGGAGTGGAAAGGGGTCAAGACGAGGTCTTCACCCTTTGACTTAGGGGAGTTAGGTCTCACGTTGTACACGTGTCTATAGTTTTTTCCCTTTCTTGGGTCTTTTACACCCAACACTTGTAATTTTCATATTTTTAATATATTTTTCTTGTTACTGTTCAAAAAAAAAAAAAAAGTAATAGCAATGAGATCCTTAAAAGAATGCATCAAAGTAGACAGCAGTAAAAGCAGATATGGACATCGTCTTTTTACTTCCAAATTAAAGATATTTTTTACCTTTTCGGCTGAAGTTTTAGGCTTGCAGACATTCAATGTGGAAATTAGGTCTAACTTTGAAGGATAATCCAGTCAATCTTGTCCATATCCTCAAACCCAACCAAACATGGGAAAGCATGGGAACATGGAAGAAATGAAAAATTGAGATGCAAATACCTCAGGAAGTGATGCATATTAGCATTCACTATTCAAATTGATTATGAGTAAACGAAAAGATTCCAATTTTTTAAGTAAAGTTCTTTGTTGCTTACTTGGTTGTCGTTAGAAGCAGCCAACACCATAGCTTGTGATTTTATACCTCGCATAGTTGATGGCTTCAGATTACAAAGAACACAGACCCTTCGATTCTGGAAATATATTAACCAAAAGTTCAGGTAGACAATAGCAAATAACAATACTTGAAACATCTGAGCATCCTTCCAACTGTAAGAATTTTGCAAAAACAAATGAACCTGCATTTCTTCGAGAGGAATGTATTTGACAAGGCCACTAACAACAGTACGTGGTGATTCTTCACCCACGTCAATCTCTTCCACATAAAGAGAATCAGCATTGGGATGCTTCTGAACTTTTGTGATAAGGCCTACACGAATGTCAAGTCTTGAAATAGAAATTTCAGCTTCAGCCACCTTTGGTTTTGCTCCTTCGACAGGCTTAGTTTGGCACTTCTTTTCCCCATGCCCATCTGTTGAAAAGCATTGATATTAGATACGTATATCTTTCAAACAAAAAAGCGAGTAAGCATAGCTTTCCAAGTAAGAATCTAGCTAAAACAAAATCTATCTGCAGAATAGAATAAAGAGAAAATTTATGTTTTATGCTACAGATCATGAGGGTTTTGAAAAAGTGATTGCTACTACAATTATTCATTTATACTTTACCAGATCTCTCAAATCAATGCCACAACAGCAAGTTACGATTCATTTATTGAATTCCAGTTTCATTTTAGATCCTTTTCTACAGAACTTGTTCTAATAACTTTTTTCCCATCTTGGCAAAGACATCTTCTCAGATCCCAAATATGCTACCCTGCATCATTCTCTAATTAATGTCATGTGACATTGCCCCTAGTGCATTTGTTTTTTTATTGATATGAATCACACAGCAACCAAACAACAGATCAGTCAATGGGATAGGCCACAGACATAGCAATGTTGTCATCATAGGCAATAGTTGAACATGGAAGTTCTAAGGTTCAGGATTCAACATATACAGCATCGTCGTTGTGGTTGCCAAGTTTACACCAGCATTTTGGATCTCAGAGTCAGTTCCAAACTTGGCAGGGACTGAATCCAAGTTGACTCAGCCAAGTCAGATGAGAATCAGCTAGATATTGTCAGACATCTGGATATTAGCATTAGGATTTGAAAATCAGCAGAGTCCCAGTTTGCCTTGCAGTATTGTTAAGACTGAGTCCAAGTCAACTCAGACTCACCAATATGTTCAACCCTGGTTTAGGCCACCACTGTTGGAATGCCAGGAAATTCCACAGAAAAGAAAATCTACATGTACCTTTCTCACTGTCAATGCTTGCTCTAATGATAAATGGGAATCCTAAAACTGAAGCATGCCATCATTCTGGCGTCCAACCCCTTGTTCCAACTGTTGCACACAAGTATCAAATTTCCCACTCAATCAAAGCAAAAAAAAAAAAGGTTCAAATCCTCATGTAGTGCACCTAGCATAATCTACACACTTGTTGTTCACTCATTGTGAACCACTTTGGCTTTATCATCATCAAAGCCCCAATCCCATCTAACCATCTATCTGAGGTTGGCTTTTCGAGTTGTATTTCTCCATTTCAACCTACCATAAACCATAAGTGCTGCCACTCCACTAGCTATCATATCTTTCTTTTAACCCTTCCTTGCACATTTTGCTAGTTCTACCCCTCTTGCAACTTGTACCCTCTCATTCTACATACTAGGGTTATCTCTGGCCTTTTACTTACATACCCAAACCACCTCAAATGAGTTTTTCTTATTTATCATTTGACAATTTGGCTTAACGAGTCAATTAAAAGGTTTGGCTCCACCATTTAGTCAACTTAGCCCAATATGATGGCCCATACAAAATCAATGGCTTATAATGTTTAGATTAAAAGTTAAGGGAGAAGTCAAATAACGTGAGGCAGAGGGTAGGAGGAAACCTCCATGAAGGCTATTATGAACTTTTAGGGAGATCTTATTGGTTTGCTATGATCTTATTGTGGAGGATCCTTGTAGCAATTTATTGTGTTTTCCCATTTTTTATTTGTGTGTTTTCTTTTCCCAATATAGCTCTCTTATGCTGGTTTTATTTCTTGATGTACTCTTTCTTTTTCTTTATGAAACTTCTTGTTATTGTTACAAAAAATTTATATTCAGATTAATTTTCATTTTTATATTTCTATATATTTCACTAAATTATTTTCAATATGTTGCCAAATCTACAAATCCTATTTTGTACTTGTGTCAAGCTCCAACACTTGCTCCCATACCCATGTAATTTAGATTAAATTAAACAATGTTTCAAGGTATTTCTTTTTTTTTCCCCAGCTCAAAACAGATACTTGACTTGAACCCACCACCTTTAAAATTGCACATTAAACATTACCCAATTGTGCTACAAGATCTTTCAATCTTGCAAGTTATCTTAATGTTTATTCCCTAATGAGGGGGTAATAAATAGAAATTTTATGGATACAAAGTAAAGTCTACACATCATCATCAATAGTTGAGTCTCTACAGACTCATCCATAGAATATATCATAGACCCCAATGTGCGTATCACACCGTATAGCTTTGGCACCACACCATGGATTCATAAAAAAGGTATAAACTTGAACATGGAGCCTAAAAAAACATCTTGATTGGATCAATTAAGCCATGTAATTTAAGCCAACCAAATTTGTTGATATTAAATAATTTCAATCCCCAAACTTTGATCGAAATTTGGGAAGCCTAATAAACAAGGCTTGATTGATCCAATCAATGTGATTTTTGGTGGGCTCATATTCAAGCAGAGACCTATCCAATGGACCCACCATGTGGAGTTAATGCAATACAATGAGGGACCCACATTGAGTTTGTATGGGATCTCTAAGGACAAGTTTTGTCCTTAGAGGACCCTGACTACTCCAAAATATTTCTTTTTTAAGCAATGTGGAAGTTTCTTGTTACCGCTCAAAAAAAAAAAATGTAGATTCCACTAAACAAGGGTATATATTTCCAATCTGTTTTCCCAAATAGGATTAGGCTTTTTTTTTGAAAGATACTTCATTAAATCAAAAGGGAATACAAAGAAGATAAATCAGGCCAAGAGAAGCCCGACAAACCAAATAGGATTAGGTTTTATGATGATAATTTCACAAAATCAAATTTAAATAAAGAACCATATGATCTCAAAAAAAAAAAATAATAATAAAGAAAAATAAACAACTATATGACAGGAATGATGAAACTAAATAAATGATATACATCAATGTTTTAAAAACCAACCCGTGGAGCGACCCGTCTTGGAGGAAGGGTGGGTTAAATAAGGTTCAACCGGGTTGACCCATAGTCAAATCTGGTCAAACCCGTGGCATCAATATAATATTATAAATAATATTAAATTATTAACTAAATTTATATTTCATAAAAAGTATATTCTTGCTCTCACAAACATAATTGTAAATATTTTAATAATCTAAAATTCATGTTCTAATATCATTCCAACAAAATATCATCTAACAACTCATTGTTAATTAATATCTAAAACACATCAAGATATTGGATACTAGATAAAAAAATTCAAAACATTTTTTTTCCTTCGAATTTCTATCAAAATACAAATATTACACAAATATCAATTGAAGTTTGATACTTTTATCAAAGAATAAAAATAAATATATAATAAAATAATATGTTGTTGACTAGACTCTGTAAATATTGTCCCATAATCCAATGCTAACTTAGAACTCCTTTACACATTTGAAAACAATTGTAAAACATTGTAGTTGGACTACTCTAAGAAAGCCATTATCCTCAAATAAATGAAATGACAGACTAAGGAGAGAGAAAAGAAGAAATCCATAGAAAAGCCTTGGAAAATGGAAACCCCTTCTGCACGTGATTTGACTCCCATCAGGAGTCCTGTCCAATCCATTCCAGATTTTCAGGGTTTAAAATTATTATTTTTTATATTTAAAAACAGGTCTTAAGTGGAAACGGGTCACGGGTTTAAATAAAAAACCGGGTTGAACCACGGGTTGAGAAGGTTTTTTACGGGTTTTAAACCGACCCGACCCTTCTAGTAGACGGGTCTCGGTTGAACCCGGTTCAACCCGCGGGTCGGGTCGGGTCGGGTTTGATAACATTGATATAGATCAAATCAAAGATGAAAAGGTCATGACCTGAAACTGTTGTCTTCTTCAATTGTTCAGCAATCTTTTGTGCTTCAGCTTCTGCTTTCACAATCCTGTCAGCTTGACTTCCAGAAAACTTTTCTCTGAGGAATTCTACAGTTTCATCTTTCTGTACAAGAAGTTTTACCAAATTAATGAATCATGGATTTTTTTATTTTTAGTTTTGTTAGAGAGACAATGAAATGCTAATTCAAACTGATAGCATACCATTTGTCAAAGTGAACATGACAGAAAGAAGAGAAGGGGGATGGACACAGCTAACTAAAACTGATAATATACCATTTCTTTAAACAATGGTTCTGGTATGCCTATTCTGTGACCAGTAGGTACAATGTCCCAAGGTCTTCTTGCCTTGTCAATATCTCCTTTTTCATCACAGAATGAGAGCTGAGCTGTAGGATGGAAATTGAGCTGCTTCAGTACCTTAAACACCATTAAAGAAGAAACACCAGAATGTCAAAATATATTCTTGAAGTACCTGAAAGAGAAACAAGAATGAACAGTAGAAAACAGGTGGCCACAAAACCAGCATTCTCTGACAAATAAGGCAAATAAGAAGCCCAAAACTATTACCGCACAAGAAAAAGATGGCATAAACGGTTCTAGCAGAGACGCGAGAAGATACACAAGCCCAACTGAAGTCTTCATCACTATGGAACAGGAAGGTGGATCTTCCTTGTAAAGTCTCCAGAATTGGCTGTCCTATATTTCATAAGTTATAGTTCAGCTGTACAAGATAACGGGAAAAGAAAGGCCTATTTGAATGAATGGAAGACAGGAATACTTAAAGTTTACTTGTAGATATGCATTTCCATCACTCGAAATGCTCATTGCAGTTTTGAGACCTTGTTTTAGCTTAACCTAATTCCATTGGCAAAATAAATATTGTTTTAGGATAACAGCAGAAAATAGTAAAATTGGAAAATTAAGCCATTGCATGTTTACTGAACATCCATATTGACAAATGACAAATCAAGAATAGACTGCAATACCTTCTCCATTGCTTCTAGATACTGATCAATATGTTTACTAACTTTCTCTGATAAAGACTTAGTTAAGGGATGGGACTCTGCATTTGAAGCATCAGGAATGGTTGAATCATACCCTAATCCTGCAAAAGGCACAAGCAACAAATAAGGCCAGCATGAGTATATATGATTCAGACAAGGACAAATGCCAATCAGTCCTCAAGGTGTTTGGCACACAATCCCAGCAGGCATTCACCTGCATAATCCAAATGAGAATATAGGACTATAAATATTTATTCTAATAGACATACTGCACAAAATGCCACCAAATACGCATTAAAAGGACAAAAGAAATGAAAGTATCCAACCACCAGTTCAGAGAATATGGTTCTCTCAAATGTTGGAACAGTACTTCTGTGACAGTTCACTGATTGTAGACACTAATCTGAGGATCCCCACCATTGACAAAGATGCCCTAAAAACTCCAAGATTGAAAGATCTTAACTCTGAAATTTTACCAAAAAAAAAAAAAGATCGGTTAGAACCAACAGTTCTAACCCCCCACCACTAAGCAACATTCAATAGATTACAAGAATTATACAGGGCAATTCCAATCACTAGGATCTTCATATGTGGGAGCTTCCAGGGACATCTGCAAACATGATGGTGACCTACATTTCTATCACATCAAGTCTGGACCTGCAAACAATTAGCCTTAAGGAATGGAATCCAACACTCAGAACTAGAAAGTACAAGAAGGTCCAAACAGGAGGGGGGTTGTTCTACACCACTAGCCATGTCAACAGTTGCATAGTTGAAAGTCTCAAGTTGGTGATGAAGAATCCTTGAAGGTACAGAAATTGAAAAGAAAGTGCTCCCCTCAGACCGTTAAATCAGAAGCTTCACTTGAAAACTCAGGCCAAGAAAGTTAAATATATCCTTTCACCAAAATTCATATAAACCAAATTTATTTTTCATAGGGACATCAAAATAACAAAATGGAAAATTCACAGTAATACACAATAGTCGTTGAATCGCATGTCTCAGAAATTGCAGACATTCCAAACATATGTATTTCTTTCAAAAAGGAAACAAACTGGCTAACCTGGAGGCTTGGCAATGAAGCTCAAGACTCTATTAATAAAATTTCCCAAGTTATTCAGCAACTCGCTGTTCAGTTTGGCCTGCAAGTCTGCCCATGTAAACAATGTGTCTGACACCTGATCCACAAACCATGAAGTTTTCAATCACCCAATTAAAGAAATAAGTTAATTTTTTTCCCAATTGATACTCAAGTCAGTCATACTATATAGGGTATTAACAGAACATACCTCTGGCCGATTAGTTAGCAAGTAATATCGCCATACTTCTGGAGGAATATTTGTATCTTTTGCATCATTACCAAATACTCCCACGCCCTTACTTTTGGAGAACTTTCCTGCAGGATATGGCCCACATAAATATCCTGAGTAAAATAAACCTACGGTGTCTGCCAATTCAACATCCATTCTTCATCTTCTAGGTCATCAAACCATTTTAAAAACTAAATTATGAAAACATTGACAAAATTACACAAAAATGATAGATAATGTGGACAACAATCATGAGGACAACTTGCATGATTGCTAATACAGGAAAAAAGATGAGACAGTGAAGCCAACCTGCTTCATAGTTTAAATATTCAGTGACACTGATTGTCTTCATCAACGTCCAGTTTTCACCTGTTCCAAGAAGTGTTGAAGGAAACATGACCTGAAATTGTAACCATCGATAAAATAAAACTTTTCAAGTGATAGGATAAACTCCAAAGAGTTATTCCAAAGATCATAACTTGCATGGGAATTAATCAAGAAGCAATGTCATTTTAAGGTTATAAAATGAACAAAACCAAAAGAAACTAGTAATAATAATAGTATTATTATCTGTGACAATAATCATCATTACATCCACTTTTCCATCTATTTGGGTCAACTTTTTGAGTGTTATTGTTTCTAGTTTGCCCTATCAAAAACTATATTCTCCACCATTCAACAACCTATCATGTCCTTTATCCCTTCCATTCAAGATTTAAAAGGCCTTCCCCTTCTTGTACCTTCTACTTGGAAACCTACAACAACTGTAGTAGGATCATTTCCCATTTTCAATGCATTTGCCAAACCATCTTATGCCACATTCCATCAGCATTGCCCTTTACCCATCGATCTAGGATCAGATTTAAAGTTCTACTCTTCCATTCTCCCCTCTAATAAATCATATCTTCTACTACTCTACAACCTATCATGTCTTTTTTACCCGCTCGCTCAAGGTTCTTAATGGCCTTCCTCTTCTCTTTGTACCTTCCCCATGTAGTTTTTGAATTCTTCGAATGGGAGTTGATTATGGTCTTCTACATACAAGTGCAAACTACCTTAAAAGACCGCATAGTTTTCTATTGTATTGTGATTATTGTCAAGGTTTCCCTAATGTAGTCATTTCTAATTTTATCCAAGTCACTCTACACATCCATCTTCGTGTACATCTTCGTAGCCATTACCTTCTCTACTTGACTTCATCAGCCAACATTTTGCTCCATTGAGCATTGTTGGTCTAATATTTTTTTTTATAAAACCTTCCCTCATATTTTATCTATTAGCGCTACTTTTAAGATCTCACTTACTAATTCTTCTCCACACATCCATCTTAAAATATACATTTCTATTATCATTTTACTTTTATCTCGTTGTCTTTATTCATTGATCAACATTCAGCTCCAGAAACATAATCATGTTGAAATCACGATAATTGAAAGCTTCTATAGATGAAAGGATTCTTACCGTGTGGAATGGCACATTATCCTTTCCCATGAACTGAAACAGCTCGACATTCTCAGGATTCTTCCACCACATCTCCCAATCAGAGGTATAGCATGAAGTGATTGAGATGTAACCAATTGGTGCATCAAACCATACATAAAAAACCTGAACACAAAACAGTTTGATTAAACAAAACAGTTGGATTAAAGAGGTACAATCAGTTCATTGACTGTAAAGAGTAATCTGTAAATTAGCATTACATAGATCTAGCATGCTTCACAAACAACAGACAGTGAACATTGAAAGGAAATTGCTTGAGTAAATATATAAGAGACGTAGATTATTGCCAGTGTTACTAAACCTTGTCTTTGAACTTCTCATGTGGAACTGGAACCCCCCACTTAAGATCCCTGGTAATACAGCGTGGTTTCAATCCTTCTTTTAGCCATGCATGTGTTGCTTGTATGGCATTTTGACTCCAAGATCCAGCCACTGACATATTATTGATATACTCTTCCAATTTATCCTTTAACAATGGGAGCTCTAGAAACAGATGGTCTGTATCACGAATACGTGGGACAGAGTGACATACCTACACGTTCACAAGTTCAAAGATGAATATGATAGTAAAGAGAAGTGTATATCTCCAAACTTCTCTACAACACAATGTGAAGATTATACCAAACTACTACCAAGTCAGTTATAAGCATTTTTCGAACTAAGTAGGTTGAAGAAATTAAGAGTGGGACATGGAAGCACACCAAATAAGAAATATTGCACCTTGCATCTAGGATCATTTAGTTCCGTAGGATTCAGTAACTTTCCACATTTTTCACACTGGTCCCCACGTGCAGAATCATAATTGCAATCTTTTGTGGGGCATGTGCCCTCAACAAGCCTGTCAGCCAAAAAGCGGTTGCAGGTACCACAATAAAGCTGTATTACAAATGAAAGATTGGAGATCAAAGTCAATCAGAGATTTGGAGCAAGTCAGCTGTGAAGAAAATCCCACCAAGTATGATGATTGGAAAAATAACACGACAATTATATTCATAAAAGGTCATAGGAAATATCAAACAAGCATAAAGTAAACCAAGTACCTGCTGCATGGTGTTTTCAGAAAGCCATTTGTTTTCCATCAGTTTCTTGAAAATTGCTTGACAAATTTCAGTCTGTCGGGGGCTCGATGTGCGTCCAAACTCATCAAAACTAATATCAAACCATTTATAAACTTCCTTGTGGATTGCATTGTACCTGGATAAGCAGGACGAAGAGTTGAGGAAGTAGTAAAGCACGCTATGTTGCATGAACAGTAATAGAAAAATAAGATAAGACCACATAGAAAGAAATATATGTAAATAAGAAATGAAGAGCAAAAACAGACAAAATGATAAGACTTGGAACAAGTGAATAGGCAACTGTCCATTGAAAGAGCTAAGGATATGAACAATGACCTTGATTGCATGTAAATGCATGAAAGATTTCCCCACAGAGATAGTGGACCTGGAAAATAACATAATTAAAGTTATGTAACTGTCCTTTAATGTAACCGGAGCTTTAATGTCAGGGGATACCAAAATATTGGCCTTCAAAAACCAGCAGATTTGAAACAGGAAGAAACCAGATCAAATCAGAAAACACAATTCTTCGTCATCATTTTTAAAGCCACATATACCAACCATTGAGGGTTGGCTCTAAGTTTTACTTTTCCACTCAGCACCATCAAAAATAATGTTCTCCACCTCTCAATTCTTCCTGCTAGAGCTTTTTTTGCCTTTTTGAATATGAGCCCAAGCCATCTTAAACAACATTTCCTCTTCTTTTCTCCCATTAAGGCAAACACTAGGTTTTCTTTAGTCCACTCATTTCTAATTTGGCTTTTATAGTTCCACCAATCATCTATCTTAACAAAAGCATCCTTGTCATCAGTACTTCATCTACTTGTCCTTTCTCCATTCCACAATATTCAAATCCATATAACATTGCAGGTCTACCTGCTACACACCACTTTAATCACCGCATGGCAGTCATTCTATCACACAATACTCCACTAGCTTATCACCTACATTTAACACTACCAGTACCCATCCTACTGGCTATATCCAAATAAAACCCTAGTATCAAAATTCATCACAATGTGGTATGTTGCAACAATGTTCTAAAAATTGAATTGCAGCATAAAATTGTTTTATGCCTAGAATCTTAAATAGTGAATTGTAAACTATAGAATTGTAAGATTGATGATTTTTCCAAAAAAAATGTAAATATATGAAAACCATAAAAGATTAGTTATATGAGTAGCTCTCCAATTTTCTTTCTTTGTTAAGTGAAGATTCATACAAATTGCAAAATGAATTAAAACAATATATAACTATTCCTTTTAGTTCAAATTTGAAAGTTCCAACTTCTAAAAGAACTACATTGGTATACACCAGCTAATATTATAAAAAAGGCTAACATGAGTTAAAAAAGTACCGAAAAATCCCAAGGCCTTAAGGCCCCAACAACTCAAGCCAAAAAGCCCATTCAAACAAACAGTTCCACAATTCAAAATCCAAGTAGCTACAAAATTCTATCGTCTATGGAAATTGTAAGATTCAAAACCCATATGTATCATTCCTTTGGTTAAAGAAAAACGAAAATATTCTATAATGTGGAAGATTTTGAATCTTCCCTTCTAACAACTCAAATTCACATATTGACTCCCCAACAGGAATGTGAAATTATAAAACCTCCTTAGAAACGAAAATTATGTGATGTAGCACGTGCAAGGCACGCAAGTGAGAGAGTGGCCTTTCTTTATAAGGACACTCATTGCTGCCGTGCCCTAGTTTTGGCAAAAGAAGAAAACCCCAATTCAATGTTCCCCATTCCCCTTTTCCCCTATATTCTCTTCTCTTTCTAACTTCTTCTTTCTTATTTTCTGTGAATGAGCAGCCCTGCTGCCGTGCTCCTTCTCTTCTGCTCTCTCTTCTCTCCCTTCCTCTGTAGTGCCGAGCCCGTACAGTCTTCTCTGTGGACTGTTCAGAGAACCAGTCTGCCGTTTTGCTTGCTGCCCAGAGGATCTCTCTCCAAACAGCAACATCCCTGCTG
Organism: Chimonanthus praecox; assembly: GCA_022113865.1. Taxonomy (NCBI): domain Eukaryota; kingdom Viridiplantae; phylum Streptophyta; class Magnoliopsida; order Laurales; family Calycanthaceae; genus Chimonanthus; species Chimonanthus praecox. Next base: position 8,888,733 of record CM039095.1, on the reverse strand, counting down.
CCAGTGTGCTGCTCGTCGTCTTCCTTGCTGCCACAAAGACGACCATTGTTGCTGCTTGTTTGGGTTCCATTGAACCCACCTGCTGCCCAGCTAGACGCCCATCCAGATCTGCCCAGCCAGATCTGTCTGCTGCTGCCTTTGTTGCTGTTCTACTTGCACTCATTCTCATTCCTCTGTGCCATCCCCTTCCAGTTCAGCCCATTTCCCCATCTTCTAACCCCTTTCCAACCAGCCATAACCCATTCCTCCAAGCAGCCCCTTTCTTCTCTTCCCTCTCTACTCCCCATCATCTTCTTCATTCCCTCACCTAAGCCAAACAACCAAAACCATTGTCCAACCTGCTGTCCTCATCTAGCTGCCCATCGTCCTTCAACCAGCCTTCTTCTCTAAATTCCCTTCTATAAACCCATTACCGTCCCACTCTCTTCCCTGCCAAACATGTCTCCATTCACTCTTCAACCTTGTTCGTCCCTGTCCTCCACACCATCAACTTCTTTTCATTAATACCCACTGCTACCTTCATCTTACCTTTTCTTTATCCCATACATCACCAGCCTTGCCGATTTCCAATCCCCTGTTCAGAAACCCAAAGCCACCCACGCCCAAACTCTTCTTCTTGTTGTACAAACAAGCCTTGCCCACTCTCAGCCCACTCATTCATTTAATCTTAGACCCCTTATTTTAGATAAATTAGATTCATTAAACCCATCAAACCAGTTACCCATAATCAGTCTCCTTCAAACCCGATCCCCACTGCGTCATTATGTGACAGGACTAAAGAGATGACCATAAAATTTCTCATACAACTTGGTACTTTTATCACTCATTTATGGATAAGGGGACTAAAAAAATGAGAAACAGACAAAGGACATCTTTAGAAAGAATTTCAGGAAGTCCCATCATGGCCAGCTTAGTAGCCTAGAGCTCGGAGGTATAGGAAAATGAAGAAATGATCCAAACACTCGCCTCCAACTCGTCTCTAAGCCATTCATCTGTAGCAGGTCAAGACCAATTACTGGTACAATAAAAAATCTCTTAAAAAAAAAGCATTTTGAGATTGGATTTTATAAGCAATTCTCATCAGTCATACCAGAAGCTATCAAAAACAGATTTTTAAAGAACTAATACAATGTTAGCACTCATTCCCATTTCATCATTGCCATAGCACCACTAATCAGAATTTTTAGGTCACATTACCAAATTTATCAAAGAAGTGCATTTTTTTGTTAAGCCAGAATTCTGGAGTGGTTTATGAATTTGAAAGAACAAATTCACTTTGTCAAAACAGAAAATTATGCATTGGACATAAAACATGATACTTGTATTGATAAGATTAAGTTTAGTTAGGATTTATTTAGATTTAATTACATAACTAATTATGTTTGAATTTTAAAAATTGTAACTACCTGTTTATGTAATATAAATAAATCATGCATCCATCGTTGATGATGATGAGGTTTGATTTCCATTATGGTATCCAGAGCCGTATCATCCTGATCCATTTCTTCTCCTTCCTCTCCCGTTTCTGGCAATGGTTAAAATTTTCTGCAGAAATCCACATGAGTCTCAATTTGGCTCCTGGCTTCTGGTATTCTTCTAGGTTATGCCATTTCCAGACTCAGGACAACTCCCAAGCCAAGTAAAAAAGAACTATTTTATAATGTAATAAAAACACCTGTTGGCAAGAAAAATCAGATTTCCAGAAGACGTCTTTGTTTTTTGTTTCTCTGAAATTTTGGTAGGAGGGAGGAAATCAACTAAGAATCTTCGAAGGGGTGGAAAAGCAGATTCCACAGAACCCATTTTCCATTTTGAAAATGGATTAAAGACCTCTTCTTTACTTCTTAGTTCGTTCCCTCTCTCTTCCACAAAACAGAATCCTCTACAATCCAATGCAACGAAATTCCATCCCTCTCCACTCCTCCTGAAAAGCAGGGGCCTTTTCTGAGAGTCGCTCCTCTCATATCCTTCTACTTCATCCTTGGTCTTTCTCTTTTCAGACCATTTGAACGGGTGAAACAAGTGTAACCGGCTATACTTTATCCCATTTATTACTCCCTCAGACCCATCTCTCCCTCACTCTAGCTTGCTGTCACATTTCTAGGTGAGCCCCTTCCTGCTCGCTGTTTTCCCTTCTGTCATCAAAACCCTGTCTTCTGAGCAAAGAAGGGCAACGAAAGACCGGTGTTTCTCTGTCTCATTTCATTTCCAGTCCAAGCAACGTCTTTCCCTGATTTAAAATCCTTTTTCATCTTGGCCTCATATCTGTGACATGGCCAATCATTGAAAATTCTGACCCCGATCTTCCCCATCAACGCCCCTGCAGAAACCTCCAATTTCCCTGCAGTTGGTTCTGTGAAATTGAAGAAACCAGCACCAACAAAATTGATTCCAATCCACTCTACTCATCCCATGGTCACACGAACAGCGGCTAAAAAGATCGCGACAAGGATAACAAAATTCGTATCACCTGAGCTTGCAAGCCCATCAGCTCTAAGTTTAGTTAAGATTTAATTATACAACAAATTATCTTTGAATTTCAAAATACATTTGTAATCACTTATTTAATAGTGGTGAGGTTTGATTTCCATTAATTTGCATCACTCATCTCGAACAAGGTATATTCTGCTCAAAAATAAACAAATAAAACGTTGAGAAAAAAAATTTGAAGAAAGCCCAAATTAGACATTAGAATTTCTGAGAAATTGGGTATGGAGGGAGAGGACCCACTTGTCACAAATCTGCTGAGGAGTGCAGTTCTCTTCCATGGCTTTGGTCTCCGTCGCCGTCCCATACTCGTCGGTGCCACAAATGTATATCGCGTTGTACCCACGCAGACGGCAGTACCGAGCAAAGACATCCGCACTCAAAACACCTGAAATTCCTCAATTTCTTTCAACAAATTCAAAGAAAACGAATGAAAGCCCAAGACCCCTCAAAATCACTAGAATTCAATGAAAATGCAGGAATAAAAAAAAGAGTGAAATAGACAAACATCCGATGATGTTGCCGAGATGAGGAACGTTGTTGACGTAGGGCAATGCGCTGGTTATTAGGATGTTTCTTTTGCCCGGGATTGGAGCTTTGGGAACCGTCCGACCATCCATCACTTGATGCTCTACGGGTGGGATTTTGTGCTTTGGATGATAGAGAAGAGCCCACAGTAGGCAACAGCAGCAGCAGAAACGCGGCAAAGGAGGAGGAATTGACTGAACGAGAGACGACGGGCAAAATCTGACAAATGATCCGTTAAGAACCGGTCGCTGTGATTTCCATCCGTACCTGTGCCTTAGTTTTTCCTTTTCTTTTAAATTTATTTATTGACTATCATATTTTTAATTTTTTTTAAATCATTGAATTTGAACTTTAATTTTATATTGAGGTATACTCACCACTTCATTAAAATTTGAGTTTTAGACAATACTAGTTATATTTTTATAGTTTCATATGAGTGTCTATCCTAACACGAGATTTCTCACTTTGCCACCACAGAAATCGATTCATTTTCCAGTGAATCGATTCACATTCACTTGAAAATGAAAATAGTCTAGTTCGGTGCACCGATAAATGTACCGATTCACTGAGAAGTGAATCAATCTTTGCGAATGGATTGAGAGCAAAATGAGAAGTTCACTGAAACACGTGCCTCCTAAAAGATAATGACCGTATTAGGATGGGCAATCGTTTTACATATGATACTTCAAAGTTCAAACAACAGTACTTTTAGTTACAAGTGCTAAGACGCATTCATTTGTAATTTATTTATAAAATAAAATTAAAATTTAATAAATTACATACTTATTTATAGTATAAAGAGGGTTTTTGAATTTGATTCACACTTAATAATCATCTGGGCCACTATACGTAATTGGTTATCAGGTGTGAGTGGAATTGGAAGACTTGCACATACTCTAAGCACTGGTAGGATTAAAATATCGTCTGTCCAAATACAGATACAGGTGAGACTCCTACGCACCTTGGTCATAAAAATAATAATTAAGTTTTAGTGATTTAATAAATTTATTAGCTCACTAAATATAAGGAGAATTGTGATAATAGTCAAAATTCTATTATAAAGTCATTATTTAATCCAAAAGAGTTGGAGTGGAGGTTAAGAACTCATCTCATAAAGTGAGAGTTTTAAGTTCAATTCTCATTTTACTCTAAACGACCACTTCTTATAAAATTATATAGTTTTTTTGATATCTTAATCATAAAAATAAAAAATATCTATCTAAGATTTGATAAAATGACTTGGAGATTTGAAAAACTAAGAGAACTCTCGAACGTAAAAAATATAAGTGTGACATGTGATAATGATAAATATAACAAAGAAAGGAAAAAAAAATAAATAGGAATCTTTTTGAAGGAATCTATAGAACTTTGTTTCTTTTACAAGCAAGTAGTAGTATTTGAGGATTCGAATTCCCAAAGCATGGCGTGGAGTAGCGGGTTCTACGTCACATCCCACTGTGAACAAAGACACTTGAAAAAAGTAAAACCCCAGGATTAGAATCTTTAATGTTAGTGGAATTCTGTCCTAGTTTCACTTTTGAAAGAATAATATGAAATTACCATCTCAAACCCCTGTTTTTCACTCTTAGCGAGGGGTAATAATTTCAGACGATATGTATCTCGATTTTGAAAACCTTAATATCCAGTATATATCGGTGATATTTATCATCAATAAAGGTAAGTTATCAGCCGATATCTTGACCGATATCAAGATTTTCACCTTTACTCTGAGGTCCTAACTCTTAACCCTTTTCATAGAACAAAATCCTATTGAAGGAAAAATATGGAAAACTTATCAGTTGGGATGGATCCATCTAACCGCACAAGTGGAAAGTATAATTACAATGGAGAATTGAGAAGTGTTTGAAGCACTTTCAATTTTGATACAAGAAAGAATCTTTAATATTTTTTACCACTTAAATTATGATAAATGTGCAAAAAGTAAAAAAGGGTATCCCCTTATATAAAAAAATTGTAAGTATTTAAAAGAAAATTCCAAGAAATTAAAAGAGACCTTCTATTATTTAATAATTAGAAACACCCAACTTGAAATTAACAAATTTAAATAGAATTTAAAAAAAAAAAAAATTTGTAGGAACTTGAATGTATGTTATATAACATTATACATACTATATCTTTTAAGTATATAATATTTATATATAATCACATAGAATACAATGTAATCTACTTTCTAAGCTCTTCAACAAGTTATGAATTCTCTCTCCTTCCAAATTAGTGACAATTTAACAATGTGCTTCAGATTCTTCTTTACTTCCAATTCAGAAGAATGTTTGTATTTAATCTTGATCCAACTAGTATGTATCATTTTGGACTAACATTTTAAATTTTAACTTCATTTATATTCTAAATTTTACAAGAGGAAAAAAATCAATATTTTGAACAACACTTTTCGTCAAGGTGTCTATGCCTCTTAGAGTACCCGACTAATTTCCAGACATGTGCAAGCCTCTCTATCCACACACACTGAGTAATTCTACATAGAGAAACACTTTAGAGTGGAGTGACAATCAAATTCGGGACTCCTGGTTGCTAATGCAATTTTTTTACCATCACTTAGAAGTTTGGATTATATGTCTAGTCTAATATTTTCAGAAATATCAAACTCTTGAAACTATCAAGTCAAAATTCAATATGTTTTAGAAAATCTTGAATCTAGGCTTACATCCCTAGACTAATCCTCATCATCATGGCCATTTTCCATCTCAATTATAGATTTCAACCTTCAAAACCCCACTCTCACCTCCATCCACACAACAAAAGGAAAATAAATAAATCAAAATTGATGAATCCAAATCTCAATTTTCATTGCTGATCATCTGAATTAAAAGAATAAAATGAATGAAATCGTCGTATGAAATGAAAAATTAAAATGTAATTTTGATTGTTGATTTCCAACTCTAACATTCAAACCTGATTTTTTTGTGGTTGGACAATCCACAACTTCATTTTTAATTTAATGAATTTCAACGGACCATCAAATCCAAAAAAAGGGATTTGAAATATTTTAGTTGCGGATTCGATCCCTCATGACCTAATCTTTGTGTGCCTTAGGAGTAGTGGGCTCACCCATGGGGGTTTTATGCTGGGTATCTCGCAGTTTTCCATACGTAAATTAAAAAAAAAAATTAGTTGCTTTCAAAAATTTGAGGAGCCAGATTTGCTTCTTGTTGGCCCAATGTCAAATATAAGGAATAAACACTTGTTTCTATCTAGACTTTTGGGTCTCTTAAAAAAAATGTAACAAGTTAGAATAAATAATTTTTAATTTTTAAATTGTAAATGCCAATCATATTTTAATCTAAATTTTCATTAATATATTATAACACAAACAACTTAGAAATTTTTAGAAGGAATGTAACATGTATGACAAAGAAGTCCATCCTTTAATTATGTTCATAGTTTATATAAACAAAAGATGGTAAGACAAGGGCATGGAGTCTCTTTCTTTAGTGTAAAGTTTCCACAATTCAAAAGTAGTCCCATTAGCTCGAAAGTTTTCCCCTACTAAAGTCTTCGACCATTAGACTTACCAAATATGAAATTATGGGTTATGGAATAAGGACTAATGACCATTTCCATTTATGCCAATCCATGTGGGTATTGGCTGGCTGAGTCACAAGAAGGTTGCTACTTTTTTAGTTAGCCCCACTTTTTTTTAGAGTGGAAACATAGTCACATGATAATTACCCACACCGAATAATTCTAAGGAAAGTAGTTTTTTAAAGTGGAATGAAAATCATATTATAAATGATAAAGTAATCATCATTATGCTCATTTTTCAGCTGGGGTTTATGTTGATTCATGGATGAACCACATTAGATGCATTTAGAGGTAATTTTCATTATCTTGCAATTGACGTAGGATGGGCATCTAATACGGACAAAATCTTTTAGGAGATATGGGATATAGTGAAATGTCCATTTTACCTCTACCAGTGCACCGATAACACGCCGCTCTGCATGTATATGTTCTGCATACTGGTGCACCGATAGAGGTAAAATGGGTATTTCATTCAATTCAGTGTCTCTTAAAAGATTTTGCTCGTGTTAGGATAAGCACTTTTGATGTATTCAACAGTGGGGTAAAACATTCGAGAATTCATTTGGAGATGATAGATGAAAGTTTTAAATTTATGAAAAAATAAACAGACATGAGCCTGTATGAAAAAAATTATTCATTAGTTTTAGACATGAATCTTACTGTTTAATTCAATTTGCTTTGGCTTGGTCTGTTGAATTTCTTATCGCGAAAACATCATTTGGGGGTTTGACAAAGTAAGGATAATCTTCACGTCTAAGTTCTCAACCAACGAAATAAATATTTCTCAAAGCTCTTTAGTGATCTCCATTTATGAGTTCTCTTTGTCAAAGCACGGGCCAAGGGAACTGGTCTAGCAAGATTACTTGATGAGATTGACCATGTAAATTGAAGTAGGTCCGTATAGTTTGATGGCATGAATTATAAATTACCTTAACCCGAGATCAACATTATATTGGACTAAATTGGGCCATAAAATAAATGTATAGATAAAATTTTGAGGTCGATCCATATTTATTACAATCAGATGTTTGGTTGGAACTGGGTTTTCAGTTCAAAAGATTAGTCTGATAGGTGGAGATTCCCAGCCCCATATAACTCCCTCTTTCTCTCTCTCACTGATGTGGGACTCGTTCGTGTACAACAAGCCCCCCTCGAACGAGGCTCTCCGACGGATAAACATTGCTGGCCATCCCGTCCGCCAAGAGGATCCATCGGTGACGTGGGCTTCAGCTCTGATACCACTTGTTGGAACTGAGCTTCCAGTCCAAAAGATTAACATGATAGGTGGAGATCTCCAGACCCATATAACTCCCTCTTTCTCTCTCCCTCTCACCAATATGGAACTCGTTCGTTTCCAACAGGTTTTGCGACATACAAGTTAGATGATGAAAGGAGAAAAATGCAAATCAACTAATTAACGGTTCAAATCGGAGAGAGAGTGTTGTTGGGAAAGTAATTTTCAACACGTAAGATTTTTGGCAATTCACTAATCGGCTATGAGATAATTCTTTTTAATGTGTATGAGTTTTCATTAATCCTTCATATTTCTAGTAATTCAATTTTATTTATTTTTTTATAAATACCAGTGAGACAGCTCTCAAATGAATAATATTATGGATGTTGTAGTTTAATGTGAAGAGTCGTTCACAGAAACACGACAAAATCCACATTATATCTAATGAGTGCTACGCCCCTTACCTGTTTTTGTATGAGATTCACTTTATTGTAATAGTAAAAAATGCAGTTAATACGTTAGCTGAAATATATTGAAAAATGAAGGTCAATAAATATCGGTCTCAATACATCAGTATGTTGTTTGATGGGTGGCGAACGGGTGCGAACAGGTGAATTACGAATAACAGATGGGTGAGGTGTTGGAGCTGCTGCGAACGAGTCCCACATTGAGAGTGTAGACAGAGATTTAAAGAATTTATAAAAGATTTAAGTCACTCCACCTAACATGCTAGTCTTTTTGGCCTAAAAGCCCAACTCCTAACAAGTGATATCAGAGCCAGGTCTTAGAATACCTCATGTGAATTTTAGATATATAAATAAGAGATTAGTTAATTTTTCTTTATTAACTAATACTCAGAACTATAAAGCATTGTTGGCTTAATTGCTATTATGATATTCTTTTATCATATTACACTTGCTAGTTTGCCTAAGCTTAGTTTATCTTACTCCCATCTTATTAATTACATCTAGATCTATTTCTCCATTTAATTTGATAGTTCACCAAATTTGGTTAATTGCACCCCCTAATTCTACTATAGATTTGTTATATTAGAATCATCCAATCAAAGTCTAGTAAGAAAAAAAAAAAAGGACAACATGGTAAGTTCCCACTTCCCACAAGAACGCCCATAAGGGCTTCTCCATCTTAGTAAATGGTGGTGTGGAAATTAAAGAAAATTCACAAATGAAATAAAATTCAAATTTTGTAGAAAATTCTGTCACCAATTTTAAATTCTTAGGTTGGCATCAAATTTTAAATGAAGCATTTAAAGAAAGAATTTGTGTTTTATTAAAAAAGCAATAATCCAAAATTTTGTATTTTAGTTTCTTTTTCTTTTTCTCAAATAGTCCAATCCTTTGTTGGAAATATGTTCTGCTTAAACTTGGAGTGAAGAGCTGTAGTTTTGAGGTTTCAAAAGTAGGGTCCATATTTAAAGAATCAAAATATCCTAACTTTTAATTGTGGATAGCAAACAAGATAGATCAATAAATAGACAGAGATAGAAAGACAGCATATCTTGTGTATAATTTTCATGCAAGTGTGTGCATGGAAAATACCTCTAAAATTAAAAAGTTAAATAATTTTAAATGATAATAATAATGATGAGATAAATATACACGTGTCAAATGGGTGTATATGATAATAGACTTAGAGCAATAAATCTAAAGTGTTAAGATTAACCAAAATATTTAGTCCCACAAGCCACACAAGTCTTATGTGTCGGATTTTAACTCGATTTGAGAAATTAAGTGAATTGGATTTTACATTTTCTAAATTAAGATGGGGTTGGGTTGAAGAAAAAATCCGAATTAAATTCGGGTCGGGTCGGGTCAAGATTTTTTAAATTTGACCAGACTTGACCTGAATTGACCCGACTTGACTCATTCAAAAATTTTAATATAGCACTCGGGTTTAGTCGGACTAGTAATTTGTTTCAGCATTCAAGTTGAGTTGGGTCAACAATTCAGATAGGGTTAGGTTGAGCAATTCGAATCAGACTATTTTTTATATGGATTAAATTGAGTTTATTAAAATCCGACCAAACTCACCCAAGTTTCAGCTCTTAAAACAACTATGATATGAGGAATTTGGATCCTCATTTGAGCTTTTATATCAGTGAAACTTAAGAAGGAGAATGAATGCTGAACATGATTCATAAATGGCAAAACACAATAACTCAATACCATGGACTAGAAAAAATTTCCAAGGCTTAAAAAGAGCTTAAAAGAAAAAGAAACAAAACATTTGTAATCTCACCAAGGAATCCATGCAATCCACTGGTAATTAAAGGATAATTACAGATTTTACTATGTGACAATTTTTCCTGTGTGAAGATCTTACATAGTATATTATATATAAATGATCAAATATTTGTGAAAAGATGATATGAAATCTCAATGATTATGGATCGAAAGGATGCCATATTTACTTCAATCATTTGTCTAAATATTTTAGTGTGGTCTCCACATTTGAAAAGATTGAAAGCAAAACCTATTTGATGCAGAAAAGTCTGCCTTTTTTTTTTTTGGTTAAATTAAGAGGAGATGCCCACACCTAGAAAGTCGATGAATGGGACATCCTTGTTTTTTAAGGTCTCATCTCCATGTCCTTGATGGCTAATACTTCTCCCATTTGAAAACACCACTGAGTTGCCAGCGAGTCTAATTAACTCACTCTTCTCCATTTCTTCACCAGAGAAAGCGCCACCAAGGCCAGACCTCTTGTAGATAGGCTTCCCTCCATCACCAACACTCCGAAACCCACCGTACATCAAAGAATTGCCGGAGTAGCGGCTGCGAAGAGACTGCTCGGAACTTTGGGAACTCTCTAGAATACAATAATTCGATTTCGGGCTCAAGTAGTTGGGTCTCCTTCCACCGAAAATATCCCAAGATGGAGCAGTGGCCGAAGACGTCGAGCCATCGAAAGCCCAAGATGGTGATGAGCCAGAAGGAGAGATTGAGAAACCTCCATCCTTTGAATGTGTTTGGAATTGAAAGAGTTTACTGGTGTCGAATTGGAAATGTTTGGAATTGCTCTCTTCTTCGGCTCTCGAAGACGACGATCTAACGAAGAGGCTATGAATGCTCGTGTCCATGTCGGTAAGAAGATGGTGTTGGAAGCTTCTTTTGCCAAACAGCCTAGACCTCTCTCTGTGCCTTCTTGCCATGATCACATGCCAGTGATTCTTCACCGCATTATCGGTTCTACCGGGGAAAAGCCTAGCTATCAGCGCCCACTTGTTCCCGTGAACTCGATGCGCCGCCAGCAATCTCTCTTCCTCTTCCGGCGAAAATGGCCTTCTGTTGATTCTAGGGTCTAGTTGGTTAAACCACCTCAATCTGCAACTCTTTCCTACATAAAATGATAAAATACACAAACCCATTTCTTCAAATTAGACATTGACATAATTAGATCACGTAGAAAAGATAATAGACCCAAATAAACAATCATTATAGAAGAAAGAGATTTACGTTGAAAAACCCTAAGGAAAAAAAAAACACAGGAGAAAGAGAGAGATTTTATTATTATGTTGTGCCTAGTAATTACAGCAGCTGTGTATTTATAAAAACAACGAACAGTCCTAACTGAATTAGGAGTCTCAATCCTACTCAAACTCTCTCGGCTCAATCAAAACAATTAGAAATTTAGAATAGTACATAATATATTAAGGAAGAGAGACATGTTGGACTATTGTGTCACCTGATCTTCCATGGAGCTTTTCAGCAATGGAATTCCAATTCTGGGGGCCATACTGTTCGACGAGTTGCCGGAGTTTTTCGTCTTCGGCGGGCCGCCAGTGTCCTCTAGGGCAAGACTTGGCATCATCAGTGCTGGATTTGGATTCCTCCATGGACGGGTGATGGTTGTGGTGGGAATGGATGGTAATAAGAGGTGGATGGAGGAGAAGGGAGGAGGGTGGGTTTAGGTTTGGGGTTATGGTTATAGATGGCAAGTCACTTTTGTTGGTATTACACGATAGGAAGAATGTATTAAATCAATATATGCAGTTCTTGAGGTTGAACCATTGCGTGTTTGGCCACTGCACCTATTTTTTTTTTCTTAACTTCCTTAACAATATTCTTACATTTATATCTCTCTATCCAAACGGGTAACCTTATTATCATGACAGTTTAAATATAATAATACCTAATCCTACTTATCATGTGTTTAGCATATTTGCCAAGAATTGCATGATAAATTATTATTATTATAATACAAATGGAGGAATGAATTCCAAACAAGAATGGTCACCTCACATGTCATATGAATTTTTTTTTAAGGTATGATATTTTTCATGTCTGTAGGATGCACCCATGCCATTAAATGAAAGTGGGTGCTCTTAAATTTAATTGCATCTTAAAAGTTAGCTCGTTTAAAATACTTTGAGATATTTCATCTATTTTATGATCTTATATAAATTATTATAAAATATTACTATTCGAATTTCATTTGACTCTCACATGACATTTGATGCAGATAATTTAGAACCAAAGCTCCATATGGAGTCCATTTATGATTATTACTCGATGAAATTCGAAAGATTTATGTATACATATAATGCTTTTTAAAAATTAGCTTAACTGAACAACTCTAGTCATGATTTTGAAGGACTCAAAAATAGTTAAATGACAAAATTGCACCCCAATCTGCTACTCCTTTTTGGGTTCTTCAAAACCACTACTGGAGTTGTTTAGTTAAGCTGATTTTACATAAGCATTAGAGGTTGAGTTCAATCGCATGGCTAAAGTCATTCAATAAAGTCGATTTTACATAAGCATTAGATATATACGTATACATTCAACCCTATAATCACAGGTGTACTCCACGTATAGCTCTCGTTATTGGGCTGATCATTTCCAATTCATTGCCAAGATCCAATTTTACCATGTGTTTGAGGTAAAATTGAGATTTTTTTTTTTTTTTTTGAAGATTTAGGAGAAACTTCAAATCCACCACAACTTACGCCTTGGCCATAGCCCGTAAAATTGAGATTTATACCTCAGGTTAGGACCATTTAGCCTAAAATTCTGAAGTGGAATTGAATTTCTTTAAAGTTGTCAAGATTAAGTATAATTTTACAAAATTTAATTTCACTAAAAATTCTGAACTACCAAGCCATGTCATTGCAAATTTGGGCCAAAGCCGGTTCCATTATGGGAACCGGTTCGGTCCCATTCTAAATCGTTACATAATAATGGTTGTGGGTTTTATTTTTATTTTTTTTGCTGTAAAGTTGCAGGATACAGATCATTCATGTTTGGGTCTCAGTAATTGATGGTCCTAAGATAGAAAATATGACGAATCGGGTAAGTTTACCCGCCCCATATGTGGGTTTAAAGGAACTTAGTGAAAATGGATTATGGTCCACACACCAGGTAGGAAAGTCCTTTAGTTAGTGCTCTATTGTGCTTAAATTAGTGGGTCCTACCCAAATACAAACCACATGCATGGTTGTATCACTATCACCCCAGTTTCTACCTGGTTCAATCGGGTAGGGTTGGACCTGAAAAGCTTCAATCAAAGGCTTTATTGGGCTCAAACTTACTAAACTTGACTTAGTTTTGAGTAAATTTTGAATTTATAGCTGCTCAGTGAATGCTCAAGCAAACCCTATCAAAGTTGGGTTAAGGAGGCTTTTTAAAAAATATATATATATACATACATTTACTGATAATTCAAAATAACTCATTTATTAAATAGATTTTGACTTAATTTTGTAAGGATCAATATAGTCAATCCAAATTCCAAACCATCAACACCACTCCACCCGCCTTTTTTTTTTAAATTGGGTTCAAGTTAGATCAGTGTTTTTATTTAAATTATTGAATTGGATTGAGTTGACTGACTCATTTATTTTAAATTCTCAATTCAAATTATCCAAATCAAATTCATTTATTAAATGAGTCATTCGAACTCAACCCAAAATTCCAATTATAGTTTTGGAGATGAGTTTAAATTGAATAGGTCAATTAGATATAATATTACCACTCGTAAATTTCATAGACTCTTAAATTCAAGTTTTTCTTGAATTTATTTGGAATTTTAATTGAACTAAATACTATTTCAGATTTAAAGATTGATTTAACGTACCAATGTTGCATCTAATGCTCTAATAATTAAAGGTTCTCCCATACTGATATGTGAATTTAAAAAAATTGCATTTTGCTTTGTTTGTTCTTTGTTTGACAGAATTGTTTATCAAACAGTTTCGACCTTTGATTGGGCAATCAATATTATTTATAGAAAAATTCAATGTTTTCTTAGATAAAATAAAAATTAAGTGAAATTTTCTGGTTTTTTATTGGAGTTTTTGGAATCCTTGATGATAAGCAATTGCTTTTCAAGAGCAACAAGCTTCAATCATATAATTTTTTTTTTATAATATGAATATTTCCTATTAAAAATAAAACTAATTTCACAGATAAACAAAAGAATTTATACCATTAGAGAAAATCTTCAGTGCGTTTACACGCTATCCAAAATATTTTCAGTTGTAATTCGAGGGGGATTGGCCTAAGAGTAAAGAAGTTCTCCTCATGAAATTCAACGTTGGGGTAGTTTAACTGGTAACCTCCCGCCTCACGAAGAGAGAGGTCCCTAGTTCGAGTTCCAGCATCGTAAACTGGGAGCATCCTAAGTTGGCGTAGGATATCCTCCCGAGGTGTTTAGGAGGACTTATGCCGAAGGTGTTGTTTGGAGTTCCCCTTAGTCATCAAAAAAGAAAAGAAAAGAAGCTTGTATTATGAAGGGAGGCCACTCCCTTTAGTTACTTATCCAGGGTGTGGGGGATTGAAAGGCTTGTACATGCCCCAATAATTAGTCGGGTTAAAATGTCTCTTATCTAAATAAAGGTGAGACCCTCAGACACTTTGATCATGAAAAAAAATCATTTGTGAATCATTATTTTGCATAGGCTTTTTTTAAACAAATTATTTGAAAACACACAAAATATGCATAAAGAATGTTTTAAGAGCAACCTAATCTGGTGAAAATCATTTGATTGCTAATTAATGAAGTGCACCTACATCTCATAAATTGACAGTCTAACCCTTTTTGAATGTCAAAATTGACGGCTGATTCAATGTATCAACTGATTGAGAACTGAAGTCCTTTTGGTAACAAAGCAACTTAGTAATATCAATTCACAGAATGATGATTGCACTTTAGAACCTTAACCAAAATTAATAAAATAGTACTTCGACGTTTACTATTGACATTATCATAATAATCATATCATCATTATCGTAATGAAAATCATCATAATGATGATATGAAATTTCAATAACCCTATTTACATCTTTTTTTACTGTAGACATTACGAGGTTGATGAAAGATAACACATTCGAATTTCATAGGGGTTTTTTCCGAACTCGACCCAATCCAAAATATATAAATACATAATCCAAATCCACTGATTTCTCACGTCAAATTAAAATCGGACCCAAATAAAAAGAGTTGCCCTAAGTCTTGACAGAATATTCCATGATTATCAGTCATATTTGAGAATGATTAACATTTAACAACTATTAGAAGTTTACAACACTTAATTATGAAGAAAGGAGAGATATATCAATGTTTTAAGAAAGAAATTAGTAAGTGAATGTCTTGATTTATCCTCTGTTTTGGATTAGTATTTTTTAGTTTTGGCCCTTGACAAGAAGGTATGTAAAATGGTCAACCTCAAGAGCTCTTATTGGCCAACCACATACTTGTAGTTGCAAGTAGGGCATCAACAAGAAAGTATCGGTGACTGGTCACCCTTTCATTTACTTCTCATATGGGTAGCTTGCCAAAAACAAAATGAAAAATTAAGCAAAGATTTCTTTTCTTATTGATAAATCATAGTCTAAGTAATATATGAGAGTTTTAATGATGTGGGTCTTTATTTTTATTAATTACAAATGAATAAGTTAAATATTTAGGATGATGATGGAGTCATCAACTTTTCTAATATCACATCCATATACGTTTCCATACTTAGCATTATTAGAATTAGACTCCAATATGAAAATCAATTTGAAAATGGCCTACACTTCAGGGGTTCAAATATTGGTTTACAATTGATACGACTGAATATTAGTGTATCGGTGATATGTATTGTATCGGTAGCATATTGATGATATGCAAACGTGTCAGTTTAAAAAATATTTTTTTGTTAAAAAAAAATATATCATATAGAGAATACGTGACATGACCAAATTGACCATATACGATATATTTCATGACCAGATTGACCATATACGATATATTACAGCCGAAACATATCATCTCGCCCATATCAACATTACATGACTAGATCGGCGATATATGATATATATCAGTCGAAATATATTGAGGAGTCTAAAAATGATATGTATAAACCCACATTCAAACCCCTGTTACGCTCTAATTAGAGTTAAAGTTTAAAATATTGCCATTACTATGTTTTCCTATTGACATATATTTAAATATCTAGATTTAAATTGGTGTAGTTCAACTGGTTACGTTCCGCTTCAGGACGTGGAAGGTTGCTGCTTCGAGCCCCCATGGCCTAACTTTGGTGTGTCCTAGGGGTAGTGGGCTCCCTCGTGAGAGTTTTACGTTGGGTATCCCACGGTTTCTCACATGTAAATTCAAAAAAAAAAAATCTAGATTTAATCATCCCATTGGCATTTAAACCAAAGAATAAACAGATTCAATTTTTCTTACTCAGCATATGCACTAAAAATTGAAATCAATGGTTGACAAATTTCTTATTTCAATACAAAACTTGTGAAGATTAGTCATTTATTATTAGTTTATGCACGAAACCGTTACTCTTGATACAATCTTTTTGAAGGGGAAATCGCCTGTTATCAGCCGACACGTGTGGCATGCAATGACCCGTGACTACACGAGAGGTGTTACAGTGATCTGTGTCAATCCTAACCAAGACCCTTACACATGATGATAAGTATATATTACTTTAATGACAAAATTAGTTGATGCCCATATCTTTTATTAGACTAAGTACCACATACCTATAATTTAAACATTGCTTCCACTTGTTGCAATTCAAGAACTGGTAAGAAAATTCTATAAAATTACCAAACAAATATGAATAAAAGGTGATAGGTCAGGATGGAAGAAGAGACCAATAACTTGAAGTGATGAATAAAGTACAAAAAATTACTTCATTAATTAATTCTTTTAATGGTGAGATTGCCCAAGTTAGGGTGAGAAGAAGAGAAAAAAAAAAAAAAAAATGTCTTGAATTGTTTTTGATGAAAATGACCCAAAACAAAACATCCTAATGATCTATTTTTGTAGTTGTTGAAATGTTGGGTCATTTTCTAAAAGTTGGCTAAGATTGTGTTAGCACTTCAACACGGCCATCTAATCACAACTAAAAACTGTTTAAGATATTCTTGCACTATAATCATAATTATTTCTTTCTTCACATTATTTTAATATATAACTGAGGTCGAAGAAAAAGGTTTGAACCCATATCGAGTGATTCATGCATGTTAAACTTTTGGATTTTAGATTCAGTCGATATGACATGTATCAGTCGAATTATTGCGGAAAAAACCCATTTCAATATTTTAAGCCTTTGTGGTGGACAATTCAATCTAAACTAATTCAACCACCAGCCCAAAAGATAAATAAATAAACAACTATTAAACTGATAGAACCATTGCTCCATACTCGTACGGCTGCTAGTTTGGTTTTGACCAAGTTCATATTTTGGGTTTGACTTAGATGTAACCCACATTTTCCAATCAGAATGATCTAGCTCCCAGGAGAATAGAATTCTCCCAAGCAAAGGGAATTATTTTAAAAAAAAAAAGAAAAAAAAAAAGGAAAGAGTAACATTGTGGCCATGAATACAATTGATGGACCCCACAAGATCATTTAATAGTAGGCCATGCTGCAATCGTCGATCCTTGTTATCTAATCAATACTAATATAAATAGAATTCAATTGGGCAATAGTTCAAATTAACCTAGAAGTGCACTTAAACTCTTAAATTGAGAAAGTGGATAATAAGATTTTGATAGAAATGAACATAAAATACTTTTCATTATCGTTTTCAGCGAGCCCCTTTTTCAACTCAAACGGGTTGAGAGTGATGAAAACCCATCTCAAAAAGTGAGAGTTCTAAATTCAATTTTCACTCTATTTTAAAGGGTCAATCCATGTAGAATTACCTTATATGTGTGAGCAGAAAGACTTGTCCATGCCAATGCTGGGTAGTTCAACTGGTTATTTCTCTTCTTATGAAGCAAGAGTTAGCCAGTTCAAGTTCTAACGGCGTAAACTGAGGGCGTCCTATGTGAGTGTGGGGTGTTCCCCCAAGAGGTTTATGGAGGCCTTTGTCTTTTGGTAAAAAATGAAAGACTTGCACATGTTCTGAAGATCAATCAGATGTTTTAAAAAATCTAGACAACTCGGTAAAAAAGAAATAGCAAAACCATTTCTCATGAAATACTAATATGTATGGATGTACATATTAGTTGAAGTAGGGTCACCTACTGACCTTGAATTAGTAAACATGTATTAAATTCATGTTGTGTGGGCATCATTTTTATTTTCATTTTTTAATAAACTTTCCAAATTATCATATGCTCGGTATTGGCATCAACCAAGTTTTCCATTCTAAGCAAAGTGGAGAAGAAAGTTTCCACCAGCGTCTGGTTTTCGTCTTAAGTCTTAACAGCATTCCATTAATGACTCAATTCAAATTCGACAAACCGTTAATGAAAAGCTAAACCAAAATCAAACTTTTTTAAAAATAAAAAATATAAAAAAAAAATTGTGAAATCTCTCATGAAGCATGAAAAGAAAGGTTTGAGGTAGCTTTCAAACAGTAAATGCAAAGAATTTCAGTTACTTGTATAGGCATCCATTTCCCACTACATGCAAAGAAAACCATAAGAAATGCAGCAGCCTCACATCTCACACCCCTTTCACTATTTCAAGCTAACCCATCTTTTCCCAACCACACTAATTTTGACAGCCAACACTAAAAACATCAATTAACCAATTGACTCACCATCAACACCACCCCTCAAAATAGTATTACACATGCCATTACATCACCTAGCCCATTATTCCCCACAAAAAACTAGAATTTGTACTTTTGCCCGACCTCAGTCAGGTATTTTTAGAATGATTCTTCTCAAAAAAAAAGATTGGGTTTATTGAATTTAAAAAGTTAGGTGTGATCAACTTGAAATGGATTCAAACTGAGTACAGATGCGAAGCTCGGGAAGAACAAACTATGGTTGGGGGCGAATTTTTTGATAAAATTATAGCCTATAATTGCATATTTGGATGCCCATCTCAAGTCTATTTTCATCATGATGGCATGCCAAGAATACCCATGTCATCCCTACATGTTCATTTAATGATTCTTGTTACAGTTTTGGTGCTTGGTAGGCTCATTAAATTGCTTTCAATCCTATAGAAAACTTGTGAATGTCACAAAGCAAATCCTTTTAATTGACAACTTCTAGATGAGGCTTGCCCAGCATTCTTTTCTTGTTTTTCATTCAGTCCCATATTTATATCTATACACAAACTAACCCCATTTTATCCCACCTAAAATATACTTGTTGTTCCATGGTTTCTCACACGTAAATTTAAAAAAATATATACTTGCTAACGACAGTAAGTAAGAGGAGGTTTCTGTAAGATGCTTTGTTTAATCAATATGAGAACAACAAGGACAGATATATCATAAAAGTTTCATATATTTAATCAAAATATTTGTTGTTTACAAGAAAATGACAAGTTAGGTACTACTGTGGTTATCAGAAAAATCTTATACTTATTTGGGAGGCATTCTCATTGGTCTGAAAATACATTTACTCAACTGATACAGGTAACAAATCACTCTATAAGGTTAGATGTCAGCTTTGTTGTAGTTACTGGCCATCTCTTGCATCTTAGTTAATAATTCTTGACTTTGTTTTAATAAAATTGATTAATTGTCTTACACTTAATCCTGCATCCTGTCCACGTTTACCATGTACACTTAACAAGAATCAGAAACAATAAAGAAACAAAAGAGTGGAGAGGAAAGGATTAGTCTCTTGATTGAGTGATTATCCATATTCAGACAAGCAAGAGAAAGAAAAAGACTGAACAAACCTCAATACGATGGATATATATATATATATATATATATATATGGATTATGGATTGAGAATCAGGACTTGGGACTGGGTTTCCGTTTTCTTTTAGAAATCTGATTAAGACCTTAATTTTGATTAGTTGATGAACACGGATTAATTTGTTGTATTTAACCAAGTATTTAAAAAAGAAATGTATGGGCACATGCATGTGGCGAAGCTCATCTGTGTAGTCAAGCAAATTTTCACATTGCACCTTATGTAAATCCTAATCAGGGCAGTATAAAATGTTATTTTCTGTGAGAGAATGTGCTGAGAGAAATTGTAACGAGAGTGAGAGTCGTGTCTTCTTCGATTTTTTGCCTTTCAACATAGATGATCGGTGTATAACACGTGGACATACTGAAAGTAAACCACATAAATCTCTATATTATGGTTTGATTCTGTCTGTTCCTCTTTCTCTTTTTTTTTTTTTTTTTTGTTTTTTTAGATATTTGTTGTTTCTTTGTGATAAAAAAGTCGTTTTTTTTTCTTTTATATATTGATGTTTATGTGTAGTAGAAAAAATCATTTCCTCTCAACAACGCTCTTTGAAAAACCCAGGCAGAATATGAGACCCCTGAAACATTATTGTTGAGATGTTTCAAATTGAGATTAGCTAAAGTCTCTTTCGGGTCAATATAACGGATCCGGTCCTGCCTTGGTAGCACTCGCTTTAGCGGTGTGATGACCTTTTTTTTTTCTTAATAACTTTGACAAATGATTTATTTTTATTTTTTTTGAGGTCTGGAGGTATCCAGACGTCGCACACGACTAGTCCTCTGAGGTGTGTGAAAACCCCCTTATCCGCACACACCGGATAAGTCGATGGGACCTTACTCTATACATATTCCCATGAGAAGTGATAAATGATATTGTGAGGACCCATAAACTACATCAGATCTTCTTATGTATAAAAATTATTTTAAAAATATACTTTATTTATTTAATATAATCCTAAAAAATGGATGAGAAAGTATGAAAACAAATTTCAAAGTTTGTTTTTAAGTTTGAAATTTTTGTTTTTAGATTTATGCATCTATTTTTTACTTTTGCAATTAAAATCATATAAATAAAATATATTTTTTAAATTAAATAAATCAAATTATATGATCTGTGTTCCATACAACGCCATAGCTTGAAATAGAGCATAGAGGATTTGGTGATCGACTTGAAATTTAATACCAATAAACTTGAATTTATATCATCTCAACATGAACACAAACTATTTATTTAACAATTTGGATCAATTTCAATAATTTATTAAATGAGTTATTATGCTTGAATAATTTTTTTTTCTAGCCAATTTAATGATGAAATTAAAAAAGGTATTTTTTGAATTTAGTATTTTAAACTCATAGACATCTTTAATTGTTATAACCATTCAAAAAATCCATAGAAAGAAAATGTACAATGTGCATGTAAGAAATTTTATTTTATTTTTTTTCAACCAATTTGTAGATCAAAATGAATAGTTATTCAATAAGCATTGATGTTAATTTCAACTATACAATTATATATTTGTCATAACTATGTAGAATTGATATTTGAGGAAACCACAACTTATGTTTAAATTTGATTTTTGTTTCATGGGTTGGATGATAGATTATTTTGATGAGATGGAATCATTAATTTGTTTAGTTGACTGACAAGTCAATATGTGATTTTATAAAAAAAAAAATTTGAATTTACATGTGGAAACTGCGGGAAACCCAGCGTAAAACCCCCACGGGTGATACCCACTGCTCTTAGGGTACACCAAATTAGGCTATGGGGGCTCGAACTTGACACCTCCCGCTTCTTGAGGTGATATTAGTTTTTTTAAAATATTTTTATGATGTTACTAAAATATTTTATTATGTATGGAAGTTGAAATTATACATAATGAATTTACACGTATTTTACGTTGTTAATAAAATGTTGTTTATAGGTTGATGTTATAGGTCACTATTAAAGGTAAAATTGAATTTGTTTACATGTTTTTTACGATGATATTAAAATAATATTTAGAGGTTAAAGTTATAAGTAATATTTTTTTATGTATATTGAAATATTATTTCCATGTTGAATACTTGAAGCTATAGGTCACCATTAGAGGTGAGTTTGAACACCTTTTTAGATGTTTTTTCAATTATATGACTGCATTGAAACATTGTTTACATGTTAAATTTATCAGTTATTAGTTTTTGAATGCTATTGTAGATATTTTAATATTTTAAATGTTTCTATAAATGAAAGTGTATTAATTGAATTTTTTATACAATTCTTTAAGATTTATGGGCATTTATTCTTTAATTATTTTTTTCATTTGAACTAAATGTCTATATGTTTTTTTGTTTTTAAATTTATATAAGGGAAACTGCGGGACACCCAGTATAAAACTCTCACGGTTGAGCACACTATCCCTAGGGCACACTAAAATTAGGCCACGGGGGCTCAAACCCGCAACCTTCCGCTTCTTGAGGCGGAATGCAAGAAGTTGAGCTATAAATGGGTAACTTAAAATCTAATCTGATTCAACCCAAATTTAAAATAGATTTAAATCGATTAACTTGTTTAATAAAAAAATTTATAAATTGAAGATCCCAACCGAACCCAGCCTGACACGATCCATTGTGACGTAAGATCCCATCACACCACCAAAATGAAGTTCAAGCATGGGCTCATAATAGATCAAAGAAGCAGCATGGTGATGTGATGGGCTTACTTGAATGTTATGATTTCAACCTTTGAGAGACCAGAACAAGTGCCCAACCAAGTGAGATAAGAAATAAATTGGGTCAAATCCTCATCTTGTTAAGTGATTGATTCAATGAAACCCATTTATTAAATGGGTTAAAGGATGCTAATGTGAATTGAGTTATTAAAATGATTTCAGAATTGTCTCCTCCGAGGATACCTCTTCAAGCACCTTATTGAGTCCTTAGGACATGTGCAAATCTCCCTATCTACACACATTGGATAAAATTAAGAGACAGTGACCCTTATATGTTGAGAGTGAGACTTAAACCAAGAACCTCACACACCTTATTAGGGTTCTTAATTGTCGAGCCAATCCCTCACGGGTTCATGAGGTCTGTACATTTTGCACCATTTTCAAGATTTTTTAGATTAAAGTGTCACATATCTCTATCCATATTGTCTTCAACACATCTCAATAAAAATGTGAAATCAAGTATCTATTTAAAAGAAAACTATCTTAATAAGAAAGTTTGATTAATACAACTATTAGTTGACTTGAACAAACTGTTTTAGCAACTGAGTCAAAAATCTCAGCTAAAGATCCTGTACTTTTGAAATTTGAATAGGAGAATGTCGGGTCGGATCAGAAATTGCCACTCATGCTGTTGAGTCATTAAAAAATAATGTAATTTTGAATAAAGTCAAACCTTGAGGGCCATGGGTTAGCCCATATGGAGCCCAAAGCAATTCCATCTGGTCCCAATATGAAAATTTCAACCTTGGCTCTTACAAGTCAAAATACTTTAACCTGCCCACACTAAATAAATCCTAAGTCAATAATGTGTTTGCAAAACATAGGGCGCATTTGCATGGCAATTAGTTTTGATTTTGAGGAATGGTCCATTTTTGTTTTCTTTTTATTTTGTGGTGTTTGTCATCAATGGTGGGACCAACCTTTGAGGCATTGTTCACCCATAAGACTAATAATACCATTACTCACTACAGTAAGTGCGCCCAATGGACTAGGTATTATTTTAATTTTTATTTTATACATGGTTTAGGGATGAAACTCGGGTTGGGTTTTACTAGTCGGGTCAGCGGGTCAGGTTAGGTTCAGAAGACAAAAATCCACATGGAATTCTGATCGGGTCGGGTTGAAGAATTTACAAGTTAACCGGACCGGACTAGACCCGTCCTGACCCAGCTAAAATTAGGCTAAAATGGGTTCAGAATGATGGTCAGGTCAGAATTCGAGTTGAGTCAGGGTAGACTTTGGGTTGGGTCGAATTGAGAATTTTGGGTCAATATCTCGGGTTGGGTTTGGTCGAGTTCCATAAAATATTGACTCAAGTCGAATTGGGTTTTAAAAAACCCGACCCATTTTCGGCCCTACATGGGTTCTTCTCTTTCAATCATGTATAATTTGCATGGGTGCAGTGAAATAAATTTGACAGTGAACCGCTAACCTTTTTTATCTTTTCAATCTATATTTTCTACATGTTCAATTCTCACTCCACCCCAAATTATCATTTTCAGTATAATTATTTGGTGTGTATTGGTAAGAAGACGCGCACATATCGTGAGAATTAATCAAGTGCTCTAAGAGACATGTATATCTTGGTTATCAAAATCCATACCTTCCACAAAATTGTCTCATGCATGTCTCTCTCTTTTACGGATTCACCGTTTAAAAATCATTAGATCTAACACTTCAAAGTAGAATTCTAAAACCAATTATTAGAAAATAGAAATGATTTTGATTTGATGGTTTAAAATCTACTCTGTAAAAGAGATTCAAATTCTATTCTCATCTCACCTATTACTCATTCAAGTTTGATTATGCGGATTAGATATTGATTAGTATATTAAAAGTATTAAAGTTTATCTTATGTTAGACTATTTCAAGCCGATGTTTATATTCTAAGTTGGACTCCATTGATGTATAACAAGGTTCTCTATTGGCATCTATGAGTTTAAATTATTAGATAAATATTTTATTTTTTATTTTTTTCATACAAATAGTAAGATGATTCAAATGATTGTCAACCTAAACTAAATTTAAAGTCAAAATAATAGTAAAAAAAATGTTAAATCAATCATACATCTGATCCATTGTAGAAATTGTGTGGAATTTTTGGTCCCACCACGACAAACAGGCTTCAAGTGATGCAACCATGATGAAACATGTACAAAAATATGTATAAGCAATGAAGGTGTAGACACGGGTCGAAAATTTGGTCAAACCGAGATCTTGGCCGAGATTTTTTCTCTCTCCTCAATTTTTTTTTTTTGGAAATCTTGGTGACTTTTTTTTAAAAAAAATAGAAAGGCTGTTATATATATATATATATATATATATATATATATCGGCCGAGCCCACAACTGATATGCTTTTTTTAAAAAAAAAAAAAAGAAGAAATCAGCTGAATTTTTTTCTTTGTTGGCCGAGATTTATACCCCTGGGCAAAGGTTCAAAAAACGGCCCGGCTGATAATTCAACCGATATGCAAATATCAGCCGATATGATTCTCTCTCCTCTTTTTGTTTTTTTTTTAAATATCGGTATTATTTTATTATTTTATTTTTTCTTAATTAAAAAATATAAAAAAACAGAAAAAAACAAAAAAAAAACTGTTTTTAAAAAAAAAAATTGAAAATGTAAATATCAGCTAACATCGGCCGATATTTTGAATATCGGCCAATATTTTGACCCAAGCCTATCACTGTTTTCATATTTTTTTTTTTTAAATACCAATATGATTCGGCGAAATATCGACCATATCGGCCGATATGAAGGTTGTACGGCCGATACAATACGTATCGGCCGATATTATACAGTGTTTAAAACCCGTATGATATCGACCGATACGTTTCATATCGGCCGATAGCTCGACCCCTGCCCTTGGGTGTATCGACCCCTGCCGCTGGGTGTAGGAGAGTAAGTACATATAAAGCCCATTGGATATGAGGATGGTGACATTTTGACCCATTTCTTCATCTATATATATGGGCCCCAAGTTTATAAGACTTTGATTGATATTTATATCTTAAGATCAACTCTATCAGTCTCAGATGGGTGTAAAATGGAAGGATTTACTGATACATATTCTCTCTTTTCTTTTAACCTTTTAAAAAATACAAAAAAAAAAATTAAGAAAAAACGGAAAACTTAGTGTAAGCATATTTTTTTTAACAGTAACGGTCATTTTTGTAGAATTTTAGGTTCTTGAAAGTCGAAATTTCGATACCTCTTAAAAAATTTAAAAGTATATCCAAATTTTGAAAAATGTCTAAAAATTTTATAAAGGAAAAAACCAAGATGAAGGAATAAGTGAACAACTAATATGAACTTCTTGTTCTCAAGTATCTCTCAGTGACATGTATCTTTTATTACAGGTCATTGATTTTTTATTTTAAAAATTCCTAAATTTCAAGAAAATATTGGAATATTAAAAAATTATACAAAGGCCCTAAAAAACTCTACCAAATTTAATTGTAGAAACATTTTATATCATTTCATTCATTTTTTCCACAAAAAAAACTAGAAAATGGGAAGTATTTTAGAAATCTTGGCTTTTATCAAAATTTCAGATTTTTTTTGGAAAATCACATAAATACTTTAAAGTTTAAACGCTATGTGAATGACATTAACTCATCTATATTAAATTATATAAAAAGTGAATGTCATTTCAATAAATTATTTTAAAAAAAAAAACTTGAATTTTAAGATTATCTTAGAGGTGAAACTCGAACAATTAATGAAAATAACTCAAAATGATAAAAATTGATTGAATAATTTTCTTTTAAACCCTTTTAAATTAAAAATATTGATGAAAATAACTCGAATAAAATCCATCGGCCGAACTTGTGCC
Organism: Chimonanthus praecox; assembly: GCA_022113865.1. NCBI lineage: Eukaryota > Viridiplantae > Streptophyta > Magnoliopsida > Laurales > Calycanthaceae > Chimonanthus > Chimonanthus praecox. The sequence goes on along the minus strand of CM039095.1, from coordinate 8,862,229 downwards.
TAAGGTGAAATGTGGATGAGATTCAATTTTTTTTAGGTGCAAGTGTTTTAAACCTCCCATAAATAGTAATAATGTTATTATTATGAGAATAATGGTATCGTAATATATATTTTTCATAGAAAATATACTTGCCAAAATTTCCTGTAACAAAAATTGCCTTTATATATTTACTTACTTCATTTAAAATGTGATATATTTTAATTCTACACATTATATTTCTCGCAAGCATTGTCACAAATCTCGTTCTCAAGATATTAACAGTAATTGTTAATAGCGGGATATTTTCAAATTCTCAAATTTTTATTGAGAATTTAACAGGGAATTCTCGTGAAAAATATATTATTTAAAAAAAATAAAAATAAATAATGTAACTATAAAGTGTAGGAGTTTGTAGAACTGCCTCTTACGAAACCAAGGTTATATTTGGGTGAGAAGAAAGTATTTAAGAGAAAGTCTAAGGGTATATAACACCTCTAGACTAATAGAAAAACTCTAGTAGGAAGTAGGAAAAAATTCATCTTTCTTAAGTGAGAAAAATTGATAATATCGTTTCGATAATGTTTCTTCTTTTAGGATGCGTACATGAGGTACTATAAGAGAGATTACTTATTAGGATTTGCGTATTCAGCCCTAAAGATTAGACTCTTACGTGGAGTGATTTAAGTCTTTTATAAATCTCTAGATCTCTATTTACGCTTCCAACGTGCGACTCATTCACAGACAACTCCGACAACTTTGACAGATCCAACCTACATGTTTTTATTTGACTTGCTATAGTATAGGTGAGAGCCATCTTTAGTCAATTTAGATCATTGAGCTGTGGGTCTCATTATCCATAAGCCACAGGGCCGGTCCTGGCTATAAGTGGACTAGGCCGCCGCCTAGGGCCTCTAAAATTTTAGTGTATGTCAGAGGCTCCATAAAAAGGAATACTAATTGTAGTAGGGCCTCATTTTACGATTTCACCTAGAATCCCTGAAATTTAAAGACATTTCAGAACCGACACTAATAAGCCACCCTCGCTAATCTAGTCCTTAGTGTTACGACGCTCCAACTAACATTTAAAAACAGAAAATAATTCATTTTGGGTAAATTTTCAAGGCACATGATATTCATAATTATCCCATGAAGTGAATCATCATGGAAAGGTGGACCTAGTACAGACTATAGAGTCACTTGCCATTTTGCTCCCAGACCATCATAAAGAGAGCTCAGTCTTTAGATTGAGTCCATAGTCCCGGTGATTCTTGCCCGTGCTTGGGAGTTGGGAGTGCAACCTGGGCCGAGCCTAACCAAGCCCACTTTAGAAAGCTAGAAAATTTTGAGGTTTGGATTAATCCAAGATCGGTTTGGGCCTGGAAAAGTGAGGCTCAAATTATCGTTTTTGGGTATCATCAGCTAATAATGATATTGGGAATTTTGGATATTTTTAAATTTTGGGGTTTTTATTGTGATATCACTGAAGAAATCCTGCAGAAAATATAATATTTTAAGATAATTAAAACATTAATAAATAGATATACCAATGAAAATGACACTGAAAATGTAAATCAACTGTTAATAAATTTAAAGAATGATTTAGTTACTTCTGATGATGATAAAAGGCTTCATGAATCATGTGTTTACAGAATGTGAGCAGACTATCTTCCATGGTTTCAAACTCCAAGTGGAATTTGTATACATTTCCGCCATCAGACTATCAGAGCCTTCATCAAATGTAAGCTTTAATGTCGTAGATTGTTAGGACTCGGGTCGAGTCCAAAAGATATCTGTCAGGTGGAATGACCCAAGTCATTTATAAATTCCTAAATCTCACTCTACGCTTTTAATGTGGGACTCGTTTGCAAACAGCTCCAACATTTAGAAGTCAAGTCTACTCAGACTCGGCCCCTCGCTCAATTTCATATTCAAAAAATAGGGTCCGATTGGAATCTGGATAAGGCCCGAGCCTTGCATTTCAAAGCCCAATCCAAAAACCTGAATTAAACTCAAGGACTTATGATATTCGTGCATATTTATATATTATAATATATTAAACAAATATGTGGTTAATGAGAATTTCAATCTCTACATAACATTAGCTCCCAGTCATTCATTCTAAACTTCATCGTAATCCTCTGTGAATTCTTTTATCACTCTCTACTTGTCCCATATTGGAATTCATGTTGCTGTTTTGATTAGTAGAGCTTGAAATTTATAGGTTAATTTATTTTGGAATTTATTTGGTTTGAGAGTCATAGAATGGCTTGAATAGGAGTAATATGATAGATGTAAGGGTAGCGATCCTCCTACGGGAGGTTTGTGTAATCAGACAAGGGTTTTAGTGTATTGTCAATTTTACCCTTCGCATGAATAGTAAAATCAGCTCACCAACCTTTCGCATGAACAGTAAAATCGGTTAGCCGAAATTCTCATGAACAGTAAATCGGTTCACTGAAATTTTACTGATCATGTGAAGGGTCCAATTTTACTGTTCATATGAAGGGTCCGATTTTACTGTTTATGCAAAGGGTAAAATTGATAATAAACTAAAATCCATGTCAAATTATACAAATTTACTCATGGAAGGATTGCTATGTAATAGAATTAATGACAATAGTGACATTCGAGTATAATGACGAAAGGGCTCTGATTCAAACAATAAATCTTATGAAAACCGTGTTCAAAGGCAACCATGAGTCCATGACTTAATTTTTGCAGACTACTAAAGTGATTCCTTTAAAACTAAATTAAGTACTCAAACACCTAAAGGGCCACGTGGGCCCTAATTTATTTTTTATCCAATCTCGACTTTAAATAACTTGAGCCTATATGAACCTTATTTAAGTATGGTCCTATAATTACAATTAAGGCCTTAGCCCAAATTGACTTGGGCCGACCAGTCCAACCGAGTTGAACCCCACTACCCCTACCTTGGTGGCTGCACCATTGGCCAAACATGACAGATATATTTTAACAGATATATGGAGTTGAAAAACTTAGATCTGATCGGATCGAACTCAATAATTTTTTACAGTAAATGATGATACAATCAAAGTGATTTTTAAGTATCGTATTCATGCCGAGACCTTATCAACTTATTTAGAACTTTGAAGTTTAAGAAGAAGTCATAGTCAATTTACAAATTATGAAAGACAGAATAATATAAATTTGTGTCCTAGACCATCAGAACTTCCTAACAAAATTTCAAGTGGGAAGATAATGGTGGGTAAAATTTGATTCCGGCAGATCATTATAGCTTTATGATTTTTCATGATCCATTACATAAAGTTACAATAATTAGATGAAATTATTATCCATATAGTTATTATCTACCCCATTGAAATATTTTTTTACCAATTCAATCATTTTGATCTTTTCAACAAGAGAGAGAAGAAGAATCATACTTTATTAGAAGAAATCAATTCTTCTATATTTAATATTATATGATTTAGTGGGTCTTCTCGTATTGATTGTAAAGTAATACTAAAATTTAAATTTATAAGTTTTTTTTTTTTTTAAATTGATTTGATCCAACTTGAATTGATTCGATTCGACTCAATCAAAAAATTTAATATAGCTTTTGGGTTAAGTCGGGCCAGCAATTTGGCTCAACACTCAAGTTAAGTTGGGTCAGTAATTTGGGTCGAGTTGGATTGAGCAATTTCGATCAACAATCTGAATCTGATCGATATTGAATTTGATTTATTAAAAGTGAGCCTCACCCGTCCGAATTTCAACCTTACTTTGTTTATAGGAATTGTGTGACTTGAATAAGAATATAGGTTGTAAATGAAATTTTCAGAAAAATGTAATTGTGGTCAACTGAGTAGACGCATTCTCGTCGCCTATGTGGTGTGGATCTGACTTAACTCATATCTTTAATATATTATAGAATTGGCAAATAAATATAGAATTGATGAAGATAGGTTATCTAATTGTGCAGACCCACCGTCACCACTGAGAAGGTTGATGATGAAATCTGATTCAAAATGAGTCCCCTATCATAAAAGAGTATAAATATAAGACTTTTGAATTGTTTATTATGTGAATAAACTTGATTTTAACTTCTTTAATTAGATAGTTGATGATGACCACAAGCTCTTAATCTTAAAAAACAAAACGTTGACTTAAATTGTTAATAGATTAATTTCTATGATGATAGAAATTCAAAAGATCTGCGGACAGCAAGCTGCCATCTCAACGATAAGGATGACTTCAAGTAATATTATTTGAAATATCTGAGTTACACCTCTTAAAAAATTAACTTACATAAATTTTTAAATATAAAAATTCATATATGTATCTTTCTAAATTTGTGATCATTAGAGTTACGGTTGGATAAATCAAATGACTAAAGTGTGATAAATTTTATAGATTTTTTAGTTATTTATTTTTTATGTGATTTATCTAGAGAATTAAATAGTTTCATTGTGCTAATAAAGGAACTGTTAGGACTCGGCTTCTAGTCCAAAAGACTCGTCTGATAGTTTGAGTGACTCAGTCACATATAAGACCTTAGATTTCCTCCGTCACAACCGATGTGGGACTCTCGTTCGCATGCCAACAATCCTCCACTCGAATGAGACTCTCCAGTGAATAAAATGCCGTCAATCATCCCGTTCAGCTAGGGAATCCCTGAGTCCACATACTGTGACTAGGAGACCTAACTTTAATACCACTGTTGAGGCTGAGCTTCCAGTCCAAAAGATTAGCATAATAGATGGAGTGACATAGTCTCGTATAAATCCTTAAATTTCCCTTTTCAAAACCGATGTGGAAGTCTCGTTCCCACCCAACAGCAACTTAGCAATAATCCACATTCAATTCAAAAAACTTGTGAGGAATGATTTTTGAGTTTGGTGAAATTTTCAGTGGGTCAGTCCCACCAGATGGATACTTAACAGCAGAAGGCACTGAGGCATTTGAACCTTTTATCGAGTCAAAGCACTCACAAATCAGTGACATTGTTACAGTAATCAAACTATTCAAACCGGAATCAACCCATTAAATTCATTCACATTATGAAAGGTACTTTTCAACCTTAGGTACGGTGGGTTGGGTGAGGTTGGTGCATATACTTTATTATTCTTTTGACCCTAGCAGCCCATATTGAGAGTCAGCATCAAGGTTCAGTAATGGGCCGGCCCAATAAAAAAGCCATTCAGGTCCTAATGGTAATATATCTGATACATAATGATCATGTCTAATAGTAGGACATGGGCCTTTGTCTAATTAAAAACTGATTTTCTTACCTTCACGGGGCAGTCTCATTGACAAACCCATCATGTCAAATGCCGTTCCTATGGTTTTGATTTGGGTCTAGCTTTCTGGCCCATCTTGAACACTTGGATTTGAATAGACCCAATATGTAAAAACCAGGCCCGACAAGCTTCTGGCCCATTTGGAGCCTGTCTTATCCTCTTAGACAACAAATATATGCGTGGGTAAAGGTAGATTCCCCTTTGCAAAGTCAAAGGCCATCATTCTCTCTCTAAATTGAACTTGGTGGATGTCTCTATCTCTAAGAAACAATAGATAACATCCACTGGGTATACTCAAAATTCTCCAAGTTTCATCATGGGTCAGCTCTGTCCAATTCCTATTGGGCTGGGCTTTTATTCTGTGGGGCCTGACAGAGTGACACCTAATGCCCCAAATTGGGGGTGAAAGTTGGATGGAGTTTTTTTTAATGACGGAAGGGTGAATCTCGAGCACAGTGTTACTAAACTCTCTCTTCAAGAGACATCTCACACCTCTATAGGACAGCCACCGAATTATGCCATAGAGACTCGAACTAACACCATCCCATTTCCTGAGGCGAAATGTTACAACTGAGCTACCCCGGGTGGAGTAGTTGGATTGTTTATGTTAATCAATTCCAAGTCAAAATTTATAAATTTAAAATTGAATTGACTTAATATATTCAAAATATCTAAAAAATTTGCGAGCCAACGGAAGTTGAGAAAAATATTCAAGACCTAAGAATCAAATCTGAGATTCGAACATTTTATTTTATTACATAAAGTACCAACACTCTTGGAGACATAAAAGAATTCCATGATAGATCCTAAAAATGGAAGAGATAAAATTAAAAAAACCCACAAAATTCCAAATACGATAAAATAAAAATTGAAAATAGAGAAATACCAAATAGAAGAAATAAAGTTTCATTTCATAATTACATGGGAGAGAAGATTGGGATTTACAAAATGTGTTTATACATATCAGATTTCATTTGAATCTTGGTTTTTTCCTAAATTTTACTCGTGAGTCTTAGTCGATATAAGAAAATCTTGAGTTTTCAAAATTTTAGAATTAACTGACCTTAGACTTCGTTAACTTTTATTATTTTTTATGATGAAGTTGTTCAGACATCTTAGAACACTCGACTAATCATCAACACATGTATAAGCCTCTTCACCCACACATCAAGTAACTCTACAAAAAGTGACCGTAAAATTGAACTTAAGACTGTCACTTACTAAAAATGGGTTCGTGGCCTAATAAGAGTCTAGATCCGCCTACATAGCTAGTGCCACAAAACATCACATCTTTTGGTCAAAGACTGACTCAATAAGGAGGATCATTCTCACTCTATTAAAATATAATATTTATTAGAGCAATGTCGTATAAGAGGAACTATTGAAATTCATCTTCTAGAGTGAATCTAGCAAAGTAGTAAATTCAAACTGTTATAATTACTATTTTTCTTTTAAATTTAAGTCCAGTCTCTCTTTTGTACTATTTTGATTCTTCTCATGATAATCAAGCTTAAACATTCATCAAACCTCTATGACAAAAACTGAGCCCGACATGATTGATTTCAAAAAAACAAAAAAAAAATATCATTGAAACTGTGCCAGCAAGAGTCAAGGCAGCAGCTTTGATCTGCAACTTTTAGTAATTTCATTGCCTTTTCCTAGTTTGCAGAATAGAATTTCCTAAGCAAGACTGGACTGATTGTTGAAGGTTGAAGAAGGATCCAGTTGGGTGTTATTATTATAAAAAAAAAAAAACAATTTGACAATAAACGATCATAAAGCCAAAGAGAGAAAGTCCAGGGTTGAATAATGCAATTCTAGAATCTACACTAATTTCAACTTTTTTTTTACCCATTACGTAAAAATAGAACTTTTGAGGTTCGAAGTGGGGCCAGGCCAGGCCTGTTGGGCCGAGGTCTGGCCTATAGCCTGAAAATAGGTAATCACCAGAATTGCCTCCTCGACTCCTTATTCACACACATCGGATAAAATTAGGGGAGAGTGGCTCTTATATACTGAGAGTGAGACTCGAATCAAGAACCTCCCATCACTTATTGGAGTTCTTAACCGTCAAACCAACTCTCACAGGTTCATAAGATTCTGTACATTTTGCTTCATTTTCAAGATTTTTTAGATTGAAGTTTCACATATCTCTATCCATGTTGTCCTCAACATATCTCGGTAAAAATGTGAAATCGAATATCTATTTAAAAGACAACTATCGTAATAAGAAAGTTTGATTAATACAACTTTTAGTTGACTTGAAAAAACTGTTTTAGCAACTGAGTCAAAAATCTCAACTAAAGATCCTATACTTTTGAAATTTGAATAAGAGAATGTCGGGTCGGATCAGAAATTGCCACTCATGCTGTTGAGTCATTCAAAAATAATGTAATTTTGAATAAAGTCAAACCTTGAGGGCCATGGGTTAGCCCATATGGAGCCCAAATCAAGTCGATCTGGTCCCAATATGAAAATTTCAACCTTGGCTCTTACAAGTCAAACTACTGAAACCTGCCCACACTAAATAAATCTTAAGTCAATAATGTGTTTGAAAAACATAGGGCGCATTTGCAGGGCACTTAGTTTTGATTTTGAGGAATGGTCCATTTTTGTTTTCTTTTTATTTTGCGGTGTTTCTCATCAATGGTGGGACCAACCTTTGAGGCATTGTTCACCCATAAGACCAATAATACCATTACTCACCACCGTCAGTGCGCCCAGTGGACAAGGTATTATTTTAATTTTTATTTTATATGGGTTTCGAGGTGAAACTCGAGTTGGGTTAGCGAGTTGGGTCTGATTGAGAAGACAAAAATCTGCATGAAATTTGTGTTACGTCGGATTGAGGAATTTACAGGTTAACCGGACCCGATCCGGCTAAAATTAGGTTAAAATGAGTTCAGAATGCGGATCGAGTCAGAATTCGAGTCAAGTCGGGAACCATAAAATATTGACTCAGGTCGAGTCGGGTTTCCTACATGGGTTCTTCTCTTTCAATCATGTATAATTTGCATAGGTGCAGTGAAATAAATTTGACAATGAACTACTAACCTTTTTTATCTTTTCAATATATATTCTCCACACGCTCAATTCTCACTCCACCCCAATTTTCAGTATAATTATTTGGTGTATATAGGTAAGAAGATGCGCACATGTCTTGAGAATTAATCAAGTGCTCTAAAAGATTTATATATTTTTGTTATCAAAATCCATATCCTCCTCAAAGCTCGCATGCATGTCTCTCTGTTTTACCGATTCACCCTTTAAAAACCATTAGATCTAACACTTCAAAGTAGAATTCTAAAACCAATTATTAGATAATTTTTTTTATTTTTTATTTTTTTCATACAAAGAGTAAGATGATTCAAATGATTGTCAACCTAAACTAAATTTAAATTCAAAATGATAGTACAAAAATGTTAAATCAATCATACATCTGATCCATTGTAGAAATTGTGTGGAATTTTCGTCCCACCACGACAAACAGGCTTCAAGTGATGCAACCATGTTGAAACATGTACAAAAATATGTATAAGCAATGAAGTTGTAGGAGAGGATATGAGGATGGTGACATTTTGACCCATTTCTTCATCTGACCAATGATATATGGGCCCCAAGTTTATAAGAATTTGATTGATATTTATATCTTAAGATCAACTCTATCAGTCTCAGATTGGTGTAAAATGCAAGGACTTACTGATACATATTCTCTCTCTTCTTTTAACTTTTTAAAAAATACAAAAAAAAAAAAGTAGGAAAAAATGGAAAACCTAGTGTGAGCATATTTTTTTTTAAGAGTAACAGTCATTTTTGTAGAATTTTAGATTCTTGAAAGTCGAAATTTTGATACGTCTTAAAAAATTTAAAAGTATACTCAAATTTTGAAAAATGTCTAAAAATTTAATAGAGAAGGAGGCCAACATGAGGGAACACCTAATAGACATGTATCTCCTATTATAATTCATAAATTTTTTATTGTAAAAATTTCTAAGTTTCAAGAAAATATTGGAATATTAAAAAAATTATACAAAGACCCTAAAAACTCTACCAAATTTAATTGTAGAAACAGTTTTATATTATTTCATTCATTTTAAAAAAAAAAACTCGAAAATTGGAAGTATCTTTTATCAAATTTTTGGAAATACTTTAAACACAATTTGAATATCATTAACACATCTCTATTAAATTCTGTAAGTAATGAATATCATTTTATTAAACTATTTTCACAAAAAAAACTTGAATATTAAGATTATCTTAGGGTTGAAACTCAAAATGGTAAAAATTGATGAAAAATAACTCAAATTAACTCTAAAATTGAATTTTTTTTCTTTCTTTTAAACCTTTTAAAAAAAAAATATTGATGAAAATAACTCGAATAAAATCTACCGAACTTGTTCGGGAGGTGAAATGTTGATGAGAATAAATAGTCATACTGTTATTGTTATGAGAATAATAGTATCGTAATATATATTTTTCAGTGAAAATATACTTGCCAAAATCTCCGGTAACAAATATAGCATTTTTATATTTACTTACTTTATATAAAATGTGATATACTTTAATTCTACATTATATCTCTTACAAGTTACAAGTATAGCTGGCTATTATTTGAAAATCTTAGTGACAGAATTAGCCATTAATGATAATAGTTTGTGAATCTTGATCTTTGAAAGTCCATTTAAATTTATGATATTTAATTGAATAATAATCCAATGTTCCATGACTATTCCGGCCTGAGGGAAAAATAATCATTTGGGCAATATTGGCATATCGGCCGATATCTCGGCAATATCTTATACTCCCTCCGTTCCATTTTACTTGTCTCGTTTGAAAGATTTGTATTTTTTAAGGAACTCTCTATATAAGGCTAACATTGCATGTGATCTCATCTATCTTCAACACACTTTATACTACTCCAATCTAAATGAGACAACTATTTTTGGACAATTTCAAAATTCATATAGGACAACTAATTTGGGACAAATAGAGTATTATTTATTTATTTATTTATTTTTCATTACATCGAGCATTTTTTTCTGATTAAAAAAAATAAAAAATTGACTTTATCAGCCTGAAACCACGGCCGATATCTGGCTTTTTTTTGAAAAAAAAGAAGAGATATCTATAACTATCGACTGATATTTGATCGATACATATTGTCGAGATATCGACAATATCGACTTATATCCTATCTTATCTTATCGGCCAGAGATTTCAACCTTTATTCTTGGCCAATGATGAGAGTTTTCAATAGTGTCAAAATCCAACCAAGGGCTTCTGGGGTTATTTAAAATGGAATAGAGATAGTCACAATAATGTCTCACATATCCAAACCAGCCCAGCCCTTGCCATTTAAATTGGTTACCAAACGTGGCCCAAACATAAATAGAACCACCAAATCTGTAAATTATTTCTTAGGGATACAGAAATCTAATTAAAATCCAGGGAGAACAATGCTTCAATTACCAAATCTCACCTACCATAGAAAATGGTATTATTTGCCTATTTTGTTATACATGCGTACAAGTCATGGTCACAGCCTCACAGCTGCCATTAATTGAGAAATTATCCATTCAGATCTTTAAGGTGAGAGATTTCATCAAGAATTTTTAGTGGGGCCCACTCTTGATCGTGATAATCGATTGATTAGAAGAAGATCAACGCTTTAAGAGGAGGTTTGTCAGAAACTAATTTGAATTGGATCACTAGAAGTAAGATTTTAAATGCAATGAAGATTAACTTGTAATTTGTAAAGGATACGAGTTTAATCGAACCGTAATTAAAATTAGCATGCGAAAGATCCAATTTAGTGGATGATCATTAGTGTATGAAAGAAAAACGAGAATAAAGACTGCATTTCGACGAGAGGTAGAGGAGTGAAAATGAGGTAAGACTCGTTTACTCCAATTTGATAATAAAAGAAAGAAACTAGAAAATATCAAATTTCCCCTTTTGAGCCCAAATTCGAAAACCCCTTCATGACAAGAGATAATTACTTTATTTAAAGTAAGTTTTTATTTCTCATACATTTTTCACTGTAATTATCAAATAAGATAAAGAAAACTCAAATTAGATAAGAAAAATTCATGTTCAAGAGAAACCCATGCATGAGTGAAACCCTACAAAATTTACTTCTCATCCAAATGCAGTTACACAGGAGAATTTTTTATCTCACACGGGACTTTTTTTGAAATTATCATTTTACCCTTTTAGCCAACACAGAAAGTGAAAGAGTAAAATACAAGTGGAAGGGTAAAATGGGAATTTAAAAAAAAATGAATTCCCGTGTGACATAAAATAATTCTCCCATATGAAAATGTTTACCCCTGATTAAAATTTCCATTTATAATAGAATATAGATAATATTTTGACAATTATTTTACATGAATTAATTAAAGATAGAAGAGATAGAAAAACTTCCAAGTTCTAACCTCACGGGTGGTCCCAGGTCATTTTGGATAGGCACAAGTTTGGCAAACAAGTTTTCTAGATCTCCATTTAGTCCACAAAGGACGAAAGTGATTAAATTGGTAAATCAAAGACTTTTTGTGCACAGTTGACATGAAATTGGAAAACAGATGGCCCACCAACACTCGATTGGATCATATTGTCCCTCCCATAAGAATTAGGGGTAACTTGGTCATTTGATTATGGACGATCGGTGAATATGAAGCTGGATTAGTGTTGACAAGTCTTGAGATATAAGGATTTGGGCTGTTTGGTGTTAGTAATTGCGATGCAAACGTCTGACTTTGAGTAAAGCGTGGCAACTGCCCTGCTATATGCTACTTTATTTTATAGACATCTTATCTTCCTAGTTAATTATAAAAACATTTCTCACAATTTGGTTGTTGCAATTTACTAATACTTGTGAGTTAATTGCAAGTTTGCAATTACTTATTATACCCAGGGATCCAAATATAGGTCGATATCTCTACCATATCATATCGGTCGATACCAAATTTTAGACTCTGATTATACATATTTTGTGAGCCTCATATTCAAAAATATTGTCTTCAAACATAATGTAGGTAAATAAAAAAAATTGTGTAATATAACAGTAATGTCGTGTCTCGCTACGGGTGTGTTATTTTCGAAATAACTCTCCAAAATCTCCAAGTGTTAACTCGGGTAAATTTTTTTTTTTTTAAACGAGTAATACTCTTTCCAATTAAAAGGGAAAAACATGCATTCCAAAACCATAGTACAATAAAACCCAGCAAATACACCAATACAGACCTCTGAAAACAATGCAGAGATCTAAAAATCTTCCTAAAACTCCTAAAATGTTGAATCGGGTCATTGCAATAACAATTATAAATGGATTTTTTTTACAAGATTTTCTAAAATATGTACTTTTTGCACTTATACTTTTTGTGCTGAATTTTTATTTATTTGTATTTTGTTTAAATTTTGCATTTTTCAGTTGAATTATTCATTACATGAATAAAATACGTATTATACACAAAGTCTTCAATTAATATATTAAACTATAACTTTTAAGTAATATTTATAAAATGTGTATTATATACATAAAGTCTTCGATGCTGGTATTAAGATGCAATCTTTGAATAATATTTATATAATGTATTTTTTTTTAAATATGGTAAATTGGTAATACATATATTATACATGTTTGACTAAGGCTATGTCATTGTGGTAAATATGGAATATAATAACCTTTTAATAATGTCAATCAAAAATAGACTTCTATCCAAAAGATTATGGGCTTAAAAAGGAAAACACTATGATATAATTTAAATTACGTGATATTTGAAAATGATTCAGAATTCTTTTACTCAATAAAATTAAAGAAATGAGTGTTGATGTGAGAATTCAAAAAGATTCAGTCTCATCAAACTTGTTCAAACACCATAATTAAACTAAGTATAATAAAAAATTAAGTAAAATAATTAATTGAATAAAAATTAATTACTGTTATCACCTACTGTATAGTTAATTCAACCAATTGACATCAATAGCTAAACTAAATCTTATTTAATAAATTGATCATTACAAAAAAATTAATTCAGGCATTAATGTTTTCAATAATATGACACTATTTTATAATAAATTGAAAATTTTATTTTATTTGTTACAAATTAAACAATCAATTTAAAGTAAAATGATACAATTTTCTTTTATAATATGGATATTTTCATTCTATATTCGAGAATAGACTAATCACATAAACATGGAGAAATCTCCCACTATACATGAAGAAATCTCATGTTAATAAATTAAAATAATAATATGGTATGAAAATCATAAAATCAAAAATTAAAATAATAAAACTAAGAGTAAATTTTATCTATAAAGAAAAAAATTGAGCCCCACGCGTTGCCGCAATCTTTGGTCTTTGATTATATAATTGATGCCTGGCAACCAGAGATGAGACTGGTATGCAGTATGAATAGGAGCCGCCCAACCAAGAATGGAGAAAAGTAAGAGAAAGAGACAGAGATTAAATGAATTGAAGTTGAAAAACGAAGCGTCATTCAAACTCGTGAGTTGAGAGGTAGAAGACGAGCACCTTCTCGGAAGAAGCTTCGAAACTGGGTATGAAAATGTCTTCTTTCCTCATCAGGTTTTCTAAATGCACGGATTTCTTGTTCTCTTGTTCGGAGGGTAAACCTTAAAAAACAGTGAATTTTTTATCAAGACTTTCGTACTCATTGTCCATAATTCTGAATTGGGTACCCAACAAAACCCAATAAGAAAATCATTTTTACTACTTTTTGGGGATCTGGGTCCTTGTTCCTCACCTGCTTTCGTTCAGTTCTCCATTTATTTTTTCACTACCTTCTCCTCGTTGCTTTTCTGCCAAACCAAAACTAATAAAGATATCATTTTTTCACATGAGATCCATTCGTCGAAATATGATCTTTTCCTTCTCAGTACCATTTTAATAGGAATTCCTCCATCTGGGTATTTCTACTATTTGAAGATACTACCCTGGTTTTATGGCCCAGATTCATATCTCTGACAGTATATGCTTCTTGAATGCAGAGTATGCTCTGGATCTTTGATGGGTATGTTTGCATAATGTTTTATTTTCATTGTCTTTTTGTGGATTGCTTTGTTTTCAATAGATGGGTTTATGGTTCTGCATATAGCAAGGCAAGCATGAAGATTTTTGCTTTTATATCTTGATGTTTGCTGACTCATCACTGCCTTTTTAGGTAGATTTTAATAAAACAAGTGGTGATTTATAGAAATTAGTGTGTAGCTGAAAATCCTTCTTTATTTGATGGCGGGGAAGATCCTGAATCATTTTTCATTTGTCCCACTTTAGGTATTATTGCAAAAGTCTCTTGTTTTTTCTGTTGCATTTTTTTTCACCTTGGTTTGTAGGCCTATGAAGTGATCCGTAAAACTATCAATTACTCTTTATTTTTTCTGATAATAATATGATAGATGGTGAAGAAAGCCTATTCATTGGTCAAGAGGCTCTTTAATGGTATACTCATAGTTTCTTATTTGGAAGCCGTTCCGAAGTGCTAGAATTGAAATTGTTGATCAACCCTATCAGCCTATCCCACCAAATCCAATTCTGGCAAAAAATTGGAACAGGAAGAATCAGTTTTTGCCACTTAATTTGGATCTGGCCATCAAATATGTAGAATGTTTGATTGGGACATGCCAGCTACGATTTGTAGCAATTCTTTTGGTTCCGCTACCGAATGGGGCTTTAGGCATTATCATTCAATAAAGGCTGAAGAGGGGGCAGGGGCAGAGATGCAGCTTAGGCATCCATCATGTTCACCTATTGTGTACTTCAACTATGGGGTTCATTATTGTCTTGAAAAATTATGGGAAAGCATTTTGCTGGCAATTCTTAGATTTTTGCAGTTAGTTTAGATTTCAGGAAATTAGAGAAACACTGCATATCAATCAGGATTGGCTTCTCAGATGTCATTCAGAACCTTTAGAATGTCTGCCATATTACCTCATGTAATGATGTTTAATGGCTCAATGTCAGATGTCAAAGATATCACTTCTGCCAGTGTTGCATCAACTGTGCGTTTATGATCACTCTATGCCTTCAATGTCAGGCCATTGTTAGTTAAGAGCAGCATTTCTAAGATCATTTGGATTTGTCCCAATTTGCAACTATATAGTAGTAGTTGGCCAAAATGGATAAATTTCCTTCGTGCTATGCATTTGTGGCAGCAGAATGGCAGAGAAAAAAGGATTGCATTTGGCGGAATTATTTTTCGGCTTTTCTTACCTCAAATCCAACATTTGTTCCAATTTTATGGTCCTTTGTGAAGTGAAAAGGATGCTGATTTTTTGCAGTAAAGCATCCCAATGTCCTCCATCTTAAGGACAGCCAAACATACCTAGAACTTTTAGACTTGCATAGAAGTCGTGAGTCTGAACCTTCTTGATGCAAAGCCATCATCCTTGGTACTATTATGTGGTCGATGTGCATTGTTATGCCTTTCAACTCCAGGGGTGGCTTCTAACCTGGGAATTAATTCTCTCTCACAACATTACAAACAATAGTAAACAAAATGCACATACTGATAAATTTCTTTGGCTGGAAATTTTGAGAGGAGAGGATAATGAAGTGTGGATGATCCTAACAGAGAACATAGATAATAGGAGCTGACATACTATTTTGCATTGCTAGATTTCTGGTTATATTTTCTTCCCCACACAGACCAGTGCAGATGTTTTCCTGTTTTGCCAAGTCTGGCCCTGATCTTTTCTTGCTTGCTACTAATTCAAAATTTACCAAAATACCTTTCTCAACCAAATAATGCCATTTTTAACTCATGTACTGATGAACTTTCTTTCTTTTCAAAGGAGTTGTACTGATGAACTTTTTACATATGTTTATAATGGATAAAATATCCATTGTGCTGTTCATTGAAGTCTGACAACGAAGAGTTCTTTTCATCTCTCTCACTTTTTCTGGATCAGTACAGGTATCTTGGGAGCTTTGAAGGAATTCTGGGTTTCATTCGTGCTCATTGATAGAGAGGAAATTCTGCCTGCCACATATTGCCATTGACTTAGGTGTTGTCAGTGGTCAAAACCAGTTGAGTGTTGGTGTTCGAGAAGCGTAACAGACATTGTATCTAATTATCGGTGTTGCTGTCTTTAATCTACAATTTTTAGTGGTTTGACAAGGGTATCATGTCTCTAGTCAGGCGTGTGGATTCATCAGCCCCATCATATGGTAACTCTGTCCTCTATGCACTCAAGGGCAACAGTGACTGCCATGATCTTTATGGGCAGCAGTATTCCAATCCCTCCTTACAAAGATTCCCATCCAAACCAGCTGGCTTTCTTCACTCATCTAACTCTGTTCTTCCGGGATCTGTAATTCTTCCTCAAGGTTCTGATTCCTATCAGTTGATAGGTGCTCCCAGATCGCCAATTACTTCACAAAATGACTATGACTCTTACTTTACTTCGATCAGACATCCCCAGGCCTCTCTTAATGCTAGCATTGATCATCAGACCTCTTCTGTGTCAGAATACATGGATGGAGGAAGCCCAGAGAATGGAATGGACTATGTTGAAGATGATATCAGGTTAAAGATTCAAGAACTGGAAAGAGAGCTGCTGGAAGATGATGATGACTATATGCTGTACCTGGATCAGAACTTGGATGTCGAAAGTGAATTGGCTGAACCTTTCAAAGACCTTCTACTCCCTAGCTCGCCAAAGGAATCATCCTCTTCTGATTCAAACCTCAGCATCAGTAGCAGCAGCAGCAGCGACAAGGAAATACCTGTTGTGCCCATCTCCAGTCCCCAATCATGCAGAACACCAACACCCAAGGAACTGCTTTTTGGGTGTGCAGCTGCAATTTCAGAAGGCAACTTGGAGGAAGCCTCAGGTATTATCACTGAACTGCGAAAAATGGTTTCAATTCAAGGTGATCCTCCTCAAAGGATTGCTGCCTACATGGTGGAAGGTCTGGCTGCTCGCATGGCTACATCGGGTCATGTTCTCTACAAGGCTCTAAAATGCAAAGAACCACCATCTTCAGACCGGCTCTCTGCCATGCAGATCCTCTTTGAGATATGCCCATGTTTCAAATTTGGCTTCATCGCAGCCAACGGTGCAATTGCTGAGGCTCTCAAAGATGAACAGAGAGTCCACATTATAGATTTTGACATAAACCAAGGAAGCCAGTACATTACACTTATTCAAGATCTTTCAACTCGGCCTGGTAAGCGTCCACACGTGAGGATAACTGGGGTAGATGATCCTGAGTCTGTACAACGTTCGGTTGGTGGCCTGAAGATTGTCGGGCAGCGTTTAGAACAGTTAGCAAAAGCAGTTGGGGTACCACTAGAGTTCCGAGCAATAGCTGCTAAGATAGTCGATGTCACTCCATCTACGCTGGATTGCCGGTCTGAAGAGGCACTTATTGTCAACTTTGCCTTCCAGCTTCATCACATGCCGGATGAGAGTGTTTCAACAGTGAACCAGAGGGACCAACTACTCCGCATGGTGAAGAGTTTGAAGCCAAAATTGGTGACAGTTGTTGAGCAAGATGTGAATACCAACACTGCCCCTTTCCTTCCGAGGTTTGTGGAAGCCTATAATTACTACTCTGCTGTGTTTGAGTCATTAGACGTGACACTGCCAAGGGAGAGTGCGGACAGAATGAATGTTGAGAGGCAGTGTCTTGCACGGGAAATAGTTAATATTGTGGCTTGTGAGGGGGAAGAAAGGATAGAGAGATATGAGGTGGCAGGGAAATGGAGGGCAAGGATGATGATGGCTGGATTTGTTTCAAGCCCACTTAGTTCTTATGTAAATGGATCGATACGGTCGTTGCTAAAATCTTACTATGATAAGTTCAAAGTTAAAGAAGAACGCGGGTCACTCCACTTTGGATGGGAGGACAAAACCTTGATCGTTGCTTCAGCGTGGAGATGAATTTTGGTACATATATATTGAGAGACCTTGATTTCTTCTTTTGGATAATTTACATGCTATGTATATATTAATGGGATCTGGATTTACTACCAATTTAAATCTCAGTAGACTAGTAGGAAATAAAAGCATATATTTTGTTGAACAATATCTTTAAGATTCTTGCAGTCACAATGCCCGTCTCCAGACTAAAGCCTCAGCTACAATTTTTACTGTACATTGATTACCAGTGAACCCACTTGATCATTATTTGACGTTATGCATACTGCCATATGGTTATCATGGGGCTGCTTTGGATTACGAAATGCTTGACATAATATATGCTGAATATTGTGGTTTATAGACGATTTCTTCATTAACATTGAGGCATTATCCATCTATTTGGGGATTGTTTATTTACAACTAGTAACTTGTTTCAAAATAAGAAAATCTGACTTCAAATTTATCAATGAATATGGTGTCTCCGACGTCTTTTCAAGCTCTCATGTTGGGTGGAATTAAGGATCCTCCTCTAGGAGAGGTAAAATTTTGTCGAAATTAGTACTCTTGCATG
Source organism: Chimonanthus praecox (assembly GCA_022113865.1). NCBI lineage: Eukaryota > Viridiplantae > Streptophyta > Magnoliopsida > Laurales > Calycanthaceae > Chimonanthus > Chimonanthus praecox. Next base: position 8,843,527 of record CM039095.1, on the reverse strand, counting down.
TTATGTATGGGGAGAATGCAGCCAGAGCTTTGAGAAGGTCTCTTCCATAACCAATTTGATTCATAATATCAAGCTCAACATTTTTTTTAAGTGGGCTATTGCATCGAAGGACTTTGTTGGGTCTCTTCCCTTTTAACAGTTGCATTTGAAACCTTGAAATTTTTAGAGCAGAGAACATTTTTATTGATTCGATGAGTTCTGCCGGTACCATTCAACGTCAGCTTGGGCAAAGAGATCGGCCACCGTATGCATATATTCACATTACCTATAATAGTTGATTTTTACATAAACACTATTATCCAGCTATTCATGAAACTGGTTCTGATAAGACAAATGAGATCCTACTTGATTTGAGGTATTTTCGTCAGTCATCTCTGGATCTTAAAAAGAGTTGATCACCTGAATTATTCAGCTATGCAAGGACCATTTGATACATTATGTCTAATGCATCACAAAACCAGCAATCACATTTTCTTCAAAATTCATGATCTTCACCTTCCATTTCATTACCTGCTATTCTTATTGGGTTGTACCGTTTACTTTTGGATTTGAATTCACGTTTCACGGCCATATTGAAAACCCATTGAGTAAATTACACTTTGCTGGAAGTAGACATACCGGAGTGAGAATTTTCCCATTCCTCCGGCCATCCCTTGAAGAAGCATCCCATACTTATTTCTACATTCCCTTGCTTAGTCTCTGCAAATTCATTTGTCAGTCATACGTTTATCATTTTCACTCCCCAGGATTTCCACCATTGATCAAAGACAGCCGCTGGTTTTCTACCATGTTATTAGAACCGGACCGTCTAACGAACCGTCTTCGAGGCATTTTGGGTTCAAAGTTGGTTAATGAATAATATAATATAAATATTACATATAATATTAAGTAAGACATCTTTTACAAATAAATTAATATAAATATTACAAATAACATTCAAACTCTGAGTGATATACCAAAACGGTGAAAGACATGTGATAGAAATGATAAGAAATTTTATATTTCAAATATATCCATTTTTAAATATTAATTTTTAATATTTTGAAAGGGGAAGTTTAAAAAAAGTTAAAATTTTTCTTTTAAAATTTGTGAGCCGCGGTTCAAAGTTCACGGTTTTATCATCAAAACAGCATAAAACTGCGGCTCTGATTGGTTTTATGACGTTTTGACCAGAAACGTTTTTGTCGAACAGCCGGTTTGATCGCAATTTCGTCTGGTTTTGATAGCATTGGTTTTCTATGTGCAATTAGAACCGATGCCGATGTTAAGGGCATCCATTTCAATTACTAATAGAAAACACCATCTCAATTACTAAATAGAAAACACCATCGTATTTGAATCACCTTAAAAAAAATATCGTATTTGAATCTGAAATGTTAGGTTCTAAGTTGTCAACAGGGTGAAAATATAGACCTGGCAAATATAGACATATGGGCAATATCGATATATGGAGTGATATTCGGCCAATATTTTTCTCTACACCTAATTTTTTTAATATCTTTTAAAAACTAGAAAAATAAAGAAAATGATGGGTTTCATGTATATATAATTTTTTCATTAAATATTGGTCATTTACATTTTTAAAAAATATTTTTAAGTTACAACTTCGATAATTTCAAATGTTTTAAAAAATGATGAAAATTTTCAAAAAATTATAGAAAAATTGTAAGTGGTCATTAAATAAATCTTGACCCGTATTAACCAAATTTAAAAATGTATGAATGATATGATATGTATCGATTGAATTTAAGACTCTTTAGTAAAGTAAAAAATGTTATAATTTATGATATCATCAAGTGAAAATATAAAAGAAACCAATTCTAAATAAATGGAATAATGTAAAACAATTATTAGTTATTTAATTAAAATGAATTAATATTTAATTATTGATTTTAAAATACTTTATTTAAAAAAAAATGTATGAATGATATGATATGTATCGATTGAATTTAAGACTCTTTAGTAAAGTAAAAAATGTTATAATTTATGATATCATCAAGTGAAAATATAAAAGAAACCAATTCTAAATAAATGGAATAATGTAAAACAATTATTAGTTATTTAATTAAAATGAATTAATATTAATTATTGATTTTAAAATACTTTATTTAAAAAAAAATGTATGAACGATATGATATGTATCGATTGAATTTAAGACTCTTTAGTAAAGTAAAAAATGTTATAATTTATGATATCATCAAGTGAAAATATAAAAGAAACCAATTCTAAATAAATGGAATAATGTAAAACAATTATTAGTTATTTAATTAAAATGAATTAATATTTAATTATTGATTTTAAAAACTTATTTTAAAAAAAAATGTATGAATGATATGATATGTATCGATTGAATTTAAGACTCTTTAGTAAAGTAAAAAATGTTATAATTTATGATATCATCAAGTGAAAATATAAAAGAAACCAATTCTAAATAAATGGAATAATGTAAAACAATTATTAGTTATTTATTTAAAATGAATTAATATTTAATTATTGATTTTAAAATACTTTATTTTTAAAAAAAATAATTTCTTATACTCAGCGTTTTTCTCACTCTCGAAGGGTGGGGAATCCGGGTTATTATTAATTTCTAGAAACTTCATCACAGCCGACAGCCCGGGAGGAGGAAGCCATCGTGGGCGGTTCAACACTTCCTACCAAACAGAAGGCTCGAAAGTTCCAAGGCAATTTGTGGAATAAATCAAGAATCCTTGCGAGAAATTACCCATTTTCTTTTGTTGAAATCGATTCAGTTGAATACAACCAATTGATTGAACAAAAAGAGAAGAGAGATGTCGAGATCGCTGGTGCAGCCCATAGGTCAGAAGCGATTGACCAACGTTGCAATCGTGCGTCTAAAGAAGCATGGTATGAGGTTCGAGATCGCTTGCTACAAGAACAAGGTCCTCTCTTGGCGCTCCGGAGTGTATGACCATCAAAACCCATACATATACTCTCTATCTCTTGATATCATGCTTTTGTCCTGATATTTTGCTGCTACTGATTCATATGGGTGTTTTGCACTTCTTTTTTCTGAGCTTGATTTTCTCTTTTACTGCTGTCATCATCAATGGGCTTTGATTCTCTCTTCCTTCTTTTTTTAACAATTTGATGCATCTCTTCCTTAAGGTTAGCGCTGCAGCACCACTCAAGTTGGGATCAACCCTAATCCAAGTTAATCTTTGTGACAGTTTTACACTGAAGCCTCACACAATCCAATCCAATTTTCAATGTTTAGGTCTAGTTTGTTGGATCCATTCAAATTAATAGCTTAAGTAAGATAAAGAGGATTTCCATCAATAATAACAGACCTGGTTTAAGTCCATCTAGCTTGTTTAGTCCTAATTTTTTTTCTTGAAACCTTGTCCTCATCATCGAGAAAGAAATATGTAAGTAGCTTACTAAATTAGAAAATGCTAATTTTCTTTTAAACTGCTGTTTTGAAGATTTTCATTGAATGGGGCACATTTGGCAAAAAGGAAATGATTTCTTATAGTCAAAGGAGTGAGTGAGAATAAGGAAAAAAATCTACCAGCAAACACGAGTGGTGCAATTGGATTTGAAATATTTTGTAGAAATGGGCCTCCATTGATTCCCTTAGGAAAATGGAGGCCAAGCTTATCATTCCTTCTTGAAACCTTCACTCTTCACCCCTTTAATCATGAATATTTTCCTTTCCATGAAGAATGCCTTATGTAGCACAATGTCCTCAAGGAGAGTGTAAGCTATTCTAAATGCCTGTTTGAAAACTGTGATGTTGTTGAGGTTGCAAGAGATTAGAGAAGATCTATTCCCATGACAAATTGGTGTTTTGGAAGTCTTCACAAATGTGTGATTTATTGTAGTTTTCTGAAAAAAGGCTAGATTCACGCCTGTGGGTAGTGGGGGCATAAATTATCTCATGGATATTATCTTTGTGTTTCATCCTCTCTCTCTCTCTTTCTCTCACGTCCTAGCTCTCTATCATCCGACCCTTTTTCCCTCTCTCTTGTCCCTCTTTCAAATGCTCATGAGATTTTTTTGTGCTATTTGCATACCCTTGGCTATGTTAGGCTATGTTTGGCAACTGTGAGATTCTAGGTCTATTAGATTTAATGTTGTTGGGTTCTGAATTTGTTAGATTCTAACTGGTGTATGGTTGTTTCTAAAAAATCATCAAATATGGTTGTTTGGTAGTCTTTGAAATTTTTATTAATGTCAAATATTACCTTTTCACTACTTTATTAGATTTTAATATAAATGCATAAAAATGAAATACAATATAATATAACAAAGTATCATCCATATCAATCATGATTAGTCAATTAGCATCTATCACTCTGTAACCATGATGATAGTTGGTTATCAACATTAACCTAGATCAATTTTGCGTTTTACTCTTTCGCATTAAACTTGATATTTATTTGGTGAAAAGACTAAAGTTGGGTCAGAATTCTTTGCTTTTGCACTATACGTGATCTTAGACATGGGTGTATTGAGACTAAGCAAAGTAGAGAGAGAGAGAGAGAGAGAGAGAGAGAGAGAGAGAGAGAGAGAGAGAGAGAGAGATAGAGAGAGAGAGAGAGGTTTTAGGTGGTTTTAGATGAGAAAGAGGAGCGGTGAGACCTGGATTTGCAAAAAGATTGGGGATCGAGAGGGATGGTCAAGAGGTTCTAGTTTTCAATTTGGGTTGAAAAATTTAACCTAACTTGAATTAGACAAAACCAACCTGACCCAAAATAGGTTGGCCAAGTTAAGGTATGTCATGCAAGATTTTCTGGAAAAGTGTTGTCTAAGTTGGTAATTTTCCTAGGGAAGGACTACTCTTTTTTTTGACCTCCCTTGTGGAGAGATGGTTTCCTAGGAAAGTGAGGATATTTTTTTTTAGGATTCTCAGTAATGAAATGATGAGGGAGTTATTTTGTTGATATTACGTACCAGCCCCTTCAGTACATTAGATACCTCTTTCACTAGGGAAGTGCAAAGTAAATTGATATAATTGCTTTGGTTGCTTAATCACAACCCTGCTGGAACTGGATTGGGCTTGAATGAAATGACGCCATATTAAAAGATGACATTTTTATTTTCAAATCAACATTTTTGGACATTTCAGGTTTGACTTGAATGGGGGAAAACTACCTTCAAGACGGGTTACCATGAAGTTGGCGTATGTAACATGTATGGCGAACTGAACTATTTATTCCATAGGATCCATTAGATATTGGCCATAGATTAAAGATCTCAATGATTAGAAATTGTAAAGATGCCCCATCAATGAGTTTTTATTTGTATTGAATGTAAGACTCTCTCTATGTGTGTACGCCTCTTATCAAACTTTGAATCTTTTCAATGTGTTTTTTTTTTTTTTTTTTGAATTTTGAGTGATAATTAGTTTTTTTTTTTTAAATAGTTCATATATAATAGCTAAATAAAAAGCACCAGAGGTGTGATTGATAATTAGTTTTTTTAAATAGTATTTTGTGCTTTGACATATTTGTTTGTTCAGAGACCATCAAAGTAGCTAGAACTATTGAAAAGATCGAAAGAGATTTCCTTTGGGTTGGGGTGGGTGGAAAAAGGGGGATTCATTTAGTCAATTCATGTTACCTTTCAAAAAAGGATTCATTTAGTCAATTGGGAGGCAATGTCTCTCTCATTGGAAAGAGGAGCACTTGGATTGGGTAATTATTCAATGCTAGGAATTTGGATTGTCAGCAGTAGACAATTTATGGTGCAACCAATCACCACATGCCACATGGATAATGCATGGGTGAATTAGTCATTATAATTTTTTTAAAATAATTTCCTACATCGAAGAAATGACTAATTCACCCTTGAATTGGTCCACATGGACATTGGTGATTAGTGGCACTATAAATTACTTAGTGCTACAAAACAAGATCCAGACTTGCAAGGAAATTAGTCTCTTCAAAAAAAATGGTGAAGCATTTAAAAAGAAAAGATTTTTGGAGTTTTTGGGAGGAGAGGGGAGGATCTATGGAGAGAGATCATAAAATTGAAATATGGTGAAGTGGAGTGGTGGTTTCTTGCAAGGACAAATGGAAAAGTTCGTTCAAAACTATGAGACATATCCAAATAATGTGTGATAGGGCATGTTGCAAGCAAAAGGAGCGTTTTCTCTATTTTTTATCAATTTGGTTCTTTTTGGTTCCTTTTGGGCTTCACAGAAAGGTGTGGATTAGGTCCCTTGAGAAAGAACGGTCTAGTCCTATGAAAATTGGTCCCCTTAGCCATTGCATGGTTCATATTTGAAAGTCCTCAAGTGCTAGAGCCCAATTGTCTTGGTTGTGTGGGGGTGGGGGAATCTCCAATTTTTCAGCCCTTTGAAAATTTTCTTGATTAACAAAAACTTAATGATGTGAGATGGTGAGGTTAATCAAGTTGAACAAGAGATGTACCAATTAACAGTTACACACACAATTAAGCACATGGACAATCGATATATAGTGGTTCAGTTAAACAACCTACATCCATTGTTGAGACTCACCCAACCTTGGGTTGTCTCCAAATTCACTACGTGGGGAATTACACCCTCACTAATAGTGTGGGAATTTCACCTACACAATCCTAGTTTTTGAAAGGTTCGACCAACTCCAGTGTACATCCTTATCCCTCTATTTTTTATAGTGGTTTGATCACCTTGATCTAGTCCACTTCACAATGAAGATTTGAAAATGAAAATACAAATAAACACTTGCCTCTGAAGCTCCAGCTTTGATGGAGTTGTGTTTCACTGTTTCTTGAAGAGCTCTCCCTTTGATCTTGTTAGGTGATGAAGATATACCTTTGTATGGAGCAATTACAATATAGGGAGAGGGTTTCTAGGATGTATGATTTGCCAATGTAAATCCTAGTCAAGCTTTCTTCTTCTCTCTTGATCTCAATCAACTAGGTAATTGAATCACTAAATGATTTGCCAAATATGAAGATTGGAGAAAGAGCGAGGGAGGAGATTAGTTTTAAGATTTTTCTTCATGATTTTCCAATCTAAAAAATGAAAGCTCCAACTCCCTCAACAATTTCCAGAGCTTAAATAAAGAGTTCAATAGTCTCGGCACGGGCGATTGATCGTGCTTTCAAATTTTACCATTGAAAAGTGATCGTTGCGCATTAAATGTTCTTCCAACGGGCAGAAAACGGTCACGCCAGATTGATCGTGCCACACGATTGATCGTCCGTGTTTCTGGCGAATAATCGCGAGATGGCGAATGTATCGGCCTGAGACTAACCTGTATTGATAGTGTTAAGTCTTATCCAGACCCAAGGAGATAGGTCGTGTGCCCGATGTGTTTCTGCCTTGTCTCGGCGATTGGTCGTGCGACCGATTGATCGTGCTCTATACCACACGAAAGGTCGCCGCCAGACAGATGCATCGTCCTGAGCCTGACTGCCTTTTTTAGTAGGTGTTCAACCCAGGCGATCGATCGTGATGACGATTGGTCGACCCTATACCCAGACGAAGGATCGTCTACACGATAGGTCGTTCTGAGACATATGACTGTGAATGACAGTCCAGATTTAATCCTAAGTCATGCCTATGGATTGTAATGCACGATTGCATCGGCCCTATCCCAGTGATGCATCGCCTTTACGAATGTATCGTCTTGGGACCTCAGGTGTTTGACAGACCATTTCCAACCAGAACCTTTGATTTCCAGGACAATTTGTCGTGTGACCATGATAGATCATCCACTGTCAAAGGCGATTGATCGCCAAACACGATGTGTCGGCATGACAGTAAAGTATAGTAAAGTCAACGGTTTTTCATATTAAGTTCATGTTTTGATTATGGTGTCAAACAACCTCTAGGCTAGATAAATTATCCAGATGTGATCTCTAAGCTTAGGCAAGGTCATCTTAAGGTGAGGGTTCCACCTAGAATCTTCTTTGGCCATTTTACCTTGGGTGATTGCCATACATATTGATGATCCGTTGAATCTTGATTGGTCTTCCAGCTTGAGCTTAATTCAACCACCACTTGATTCTTTGATTTTTGAGCTTCCATCTTCAAGGCAATGTTTAACTCGAGTCATGGATTTGATAAAAAAGGGACTCGGCAAGCCGGGATACTAACAATATTGAAAGAAAGAAATTTGGAGAATCTTTGTTATAAGTGCCCCATTCAAGTTGAGTATGGAGTTATATTCATAGAGTTATCAGTTGCAATTACATTTTTTATAATATATTTATGCTTCTGGTTGTTCATATCCCTGCCCATCTTCTCCTCGGGCATCATCCCTGTATGTTCTTTATATTCTCTTTTAATAAAATATCCATGTTATCTTTAAAAAAAAAAAGGATTTTCAAGACTATTCAAGGGATGCAATTTTTTTTTTTTTTTTTGTGTGTGTGTGGGTGGGGGGGTGAGTTCCTCAGGAAATCATGGAACACCATGGATCTTATATAATAATGTTATATGGATTATTTATCTCATGATGGAGTTGTGTATCCATATCTTCAAATGCATTATTGTCTATAGCAATGTAAAAAGATGCGAGGAATCAGTATGGGGAAGTTTTGTTGTTCATGTGACTGAATGCATGAGTGATGAAACGGATTCATGAAATGGGATATGCATGATTGAAACATCCTGGGAACTATGGGTATCATGTCCTTTCAATCAGTTGGTGCTCTGTATGTCTTGAAACTAAAAAACAGAAATGTCGAATTGCTGTTTTTGAACTTTGATGCAGAGAGAAAGATCTGGATGAAGTGTTGCAGTCACAGACAGTTTATTCTAATGTGTCAAAAGGAGTTCTTGCAAAATCAAAGGACTTGATTAAGGCTTTTGGTACTGATGATTATTCAAAGATAGGGTTGGAGGTTAGTGGGTTTCTTTCAACTGAACCATCTAATATTAAAAGTGCAAATTTTTTGCTACAGTTCTTTTAAACTGGTGTTACAAGTTCTCATCTCTTCATTGTCAATGCCCAAAGAAACAAGTTCTTATCTCTTCAAAATGTGTGACACACTCATGTTGGACTCTCCATGAGCATTTCACTAATTCTTTAAAATTCCATTGATCCTTTCACATTTTGAAACCTAAATAAAATATTTATATGTTGATCACTTGATTGTTTAAAGTAACATTAGTGTACTGTTTTTTATTAATGTTATTTTCACACGTTATTTTCATTTAAAAACAAACACAGATTTAAATATATTTAAATATTATACCAAATGTGCAAATCCTTTTAGGATTGGCTAAGTTCGAGTCACACCGGTATCGGATTCTGACACATGTACCTAATTTGAACCCAGCCTGAGTTGATCTCTATATCAGATTGAAATCCATATAAAATTGCCCCCATTTTTACTGTTGATTCTTAGACCCTTGAAAATCATGGCTTTTGAAATCGGTGGACCTAATTTATATATGAAACATCATCTGGAAAATGCCTTTCAAATGGACCCTAACCCCATCCCATGCCCCTCAACCTTGTGGGTCCCACAGGGTCACCTGGGCTAGTCCGTGCATGTGCAACGTTGCCCAGGTGAACCTATGATATGATCTGCCATTTAAAATTACATCAATGTCACTATTGTTTTGTATGATTATTTGTTACGATTATGAATGCCTCTATTCTTATTCCGTTGTGTTTACTGAATATTGGAATTGCTGATTCAGAGAGAGAGAGAGAGGCACATTTAACACAGTTTATATTTATATTTATCTATTCATGTGAATGCAGATTTTGGAGAAAGGAGAACTTCAAGTTGCAGGCAAAGAAAGGGAATCTCAGTTATCAAATCAATTTCGAGATATTGCTACCATAGTCATGCAGAAGACAATCAATCCAGAAACTCAACATCCTTATACCATCAGTATGATTGAGCGGCGGCTCATGCATGAAATTCATTTTGCTGTTGATCCTCATAACAGCTCAAAGAAACAGGTTACATCAGTAGGAACTTACATTTTTAAGGAATTTTAGGACCTTCTGCATAAAAAACCTCATTTCCGTCTGACAAATCCATCTAAATATGATGAAGAAATTTGCAGTTCAAGGATGTGCGTGCCGCTTCTACTTTAAAAAAAAAAAATTCCAACGTTTTTTATTTTTTGCTTATTTTAGTATTGACATTTCCCTCTTCATGTTAGTGCCGAGGAGAAAAAAACGTCTGTTGTGGCTGTCCTTTCATTTTCTTTTAATAAATAGCAGATGAAGTGAAATAAGTTTATCTCTTGATTGATATGCTAGTGAAAGAAGAAAGTAGCTTGAACACATGGAAACATTGAAGTCTAGGCAGATCATAAATTGCTGGGGACCAATAAAATGTTCACTCACCTCACTAAATGCATTAAGTACTTTTGTACTTTTGATTTTTACTGTTTTTTTTTATTTGAACTTTTGTTTTTTACTTTTTTTCACCATTCAATTGTATTCGGCCAGTTTATATGATATGGTTTCAATGATGATAACACACCATTAGTTATCTTTTTCTTTTCAATTGTATTCATTATATTGCTGTCAAGTATTCCTTTTCTTCGGTTTGAACTACCTCCAAGAAGCTTCAATGGTGGCACCAAGAGTCCTGAAGGCATGGATGATGGATGTTAAAAGAGCGGTTTTTCTAATCTATTTCAGTATTCAGATTGTCTCCTACGTTGAGGGAGAGAGAGAGAGAGAGAGTACAGGTTTTATGAACATTAACCTCATCACACGTTTGTTCTGCTTTTGCCACTGATTCAGGCTCTAGAAGTCATACGCGAGCTCCAAAAGAAGTTCCCCATAAAGCGGTCACCAATGAGATTACGCCTCATTGTGCCAGAAAGTCATTCTTCTCCTCTCATGGAGAAACTCAGTACATGGAATGCTAGTATTGATTCCAAAGACGGATCTGGAAATCAGCTGTCTGTGGTAAGTCTGGGAGTTTTCACTGTCTGTTTTCATTTACAGCTTACAGGTGCATGTTATTGTAAAGGTATGTGTTTGTATGTTGTGGGCCTCTCCAGATAATAGAAATTTTGTTGAGAAGTGAGAATATACAATTGAATGACTATATGAGAAGTTAGTTAAATTATCTTTTTATGAATCTTCATCATCATCTAAGCCATAATTTCCACATTTTAATGACATAATTATCAATTTCGATATCATCATTTCCTTACTATTTAGTAGAGCATGTGGCTTAGCAGTCTGTGTTTTGATCATTTCCAAATTTTTCCAATTGATGCTCATGATTAAGCAAGATGTGTACTAAGGGATGGTAATGAGTGTAATACCTGTATAGAGAGAGACAACAGAACTCCCAAGTTCAAGTTGGTTTATGCCAAAGGAATTCTTTGATCATCTATATCGTTTTTGGTTTTTAGACAATTTTACAGCAGATATCTAGGATGAAGTCACATTTTGTATCTTTTGCAGATAATATGATGCTAATGGGGTGGTAATTTGTTAGCTGACCCAACTGGTATTCTTTTCTAGATTTGGGTTCAGTGTTCTTTGACCCATGGGCTGGGTTGATCCAACAAATTGAATTCAGGTACTATGACCTGGATCCTGCAAATCATTGAACTCCTAATTTCTAGCCCAAGGCCTTAGCCCACATGCTCAACCATACCAATTTCTGGTTAAAGAAATGATAGAATTTATTGAGAATTCAAATGGAATATACTGTCATAGTTGTACATGAGATTGGTGGACAACTGAAAGTAATAACTGAATGGCTATGTTTTGTGGATTCTGAAATGAGTGTTGTACCTATGTCAGATTCTTCATTAATGTAATGTTGTTCTCCAAGATGGCAAAGTATCCTAACACCATTTTTTATTCTATTTCTAATATAGAATCTTATTAAAATAGCCAAGTGTTTGCTTAATTTCTGTGTATATAATTTACATTACATTGTTACTTACTTTCACTACTATTGCAGGCAATTTCGTGTGTCATGATTAATCTTGCTTCCATTGTGGGGTGGAGATATCCATGATATTCAAAATATAATTTACATCATATTGTTTCCAGCTTTCATGTTGTTTTGATTTATTCAGACATGGTGCTGAATCCAAGACCGCTAAATTTTTAGGCTTTGCTGAGTTGGACAGCTCATGCTTATGTTGTGGCCCAACACATGTACCCATACCCATGTAGCGTAGCTTAACAGTAATAGTTAATAGTTGGTGGATTGTATCACAAGATTGAGAGAGCGAGATCAATGCAAGATAGATAGATAGAGAGAGAGAGGCTAGTAATAATTATATATACAAAACAAGTGGGTACATGATCAATCAAAGTGCTTCTCCAAGAAGTTTGCAACTAAATTAGCTAATCTTCTAACATGCTGAATGACACATCTAAATTATTGTGAACGTCCCTAATCTCCTTGTAGATATTCAGAAGTCTTCAAGAAGCACTCTTCTTTCTTTTCTGCCCTTTTAAAGCATTAATTAAATATCCTTCAATAAAGAGCTTTTATTGAAATGACTCCTTGAAGAAATTAAGAGCCTTCCTACTATCAAGAAACTTGACTACAATGGATTTCATTTCTATCTGCTACCTAGCCTCGAGAGGAAGGTTCCCTCCCTACCCCCCCCCCCCCCCCCCCCCCGCCCCTCTTCTTCCTTCTCCTTCTCCTCCCTCTTCCCTTCTCCTCTTTCCTCCCCCCGTCCCCCTTTTCGAGTCATGTAAGATTCCTCCCAGGTTGCAGATAGATTTTTGAAGAAGTATTCACGACGGGTCGACAAGAAGCAAGGCCCACGAGCCTAATCTCGAGCTGGGCCCATTTCCATTTTTATTTAGTTGTTATTTTATTTTATTCTTTTATTATGTTCGATCCTAATGTTTAGGATCTTTAGAGTGTCGGTGTTATATTTAGACAATGCTAAATTCTTTGGAGTCTTTGATAGAAATTAGAAGTTGTATGTAAGTTGGAAACTTCCAAGGAAGAGTCTAGGACAGTAGGCTAAACTACAGTAGCTATGGAGTCCTTGTAGTAGTCGGCCAATATTTGCTTATAAATAAGAGGCGTAAGGTGGAGAATAGACACCTTATTTTCGAAATCAAAGAATACTCAATATTATCTCTATTTCTCTCTGTTTCTCTGCCTTGTTGCAGGTTCGTCTATTGGCTGGTTGTGTTCCAGCGACACCATCTTCAATCCGGGGGCTTAATTCCAAGAGATAATACGATCGCAGGTAACTGGGCTTTATCCCAGTTTTTCGCCACTGTTTCCACAGTTGTCTTCTCTGCCCCCCTCAACTGGTTTTCATCTTCTGTCCTCTTCCTGCAGATTCATCTCTTTCCTAACCAGGTACTGCAGATTTCCCTCTGCTCCTACTTCCGCCGCTGCAATCGCTGTTTCGCTGCCTTGTCTGTACCAGTAACCCTTTCCATTCCTAAAACCCCACCTTATTTCAGTTCGTAACCTTCTGGCCTTTACCCATGTTCTTTACCTATTAAGCCTCTCACACGTGTGTGCACAGTTCTCATTAGGTCAGTCCAAAGCTTCGTTGGGATTGACTAGCTTTGGTTTCTTCTCCGCTGTCGCTACATTACCTCCACTTCCTGCTGGCCTCAATTTACCCCTCATTGTACCATCAATGTTGAATTTAAATGAGGGGCACATGCTAATCCAAAGAGAAATCAAAGTGCTTCTCCAAGAAGTTTGAACTAAATTAGCTATTCTCCTAACACGCTGAATGACACATCTAAGTTACTTCGAAGATCCCTTATCTCCTTGTAGATATTCAGATGTCTTCAAGAAGCAGTCTTCTTTCTTTTCTGCCCTTTTAAAGCATTAACTAAATATCCTTTAATGAGGAGCTTTTATTGAAAGGACTCCTTGACGAACTTAAGAGCCTCCCTAATATCAAGAAACTTGACTGCAGTGGGTTTCCTCTCAATCTGCTAGCTAGCCTCGAGTAGAAGGTTTCACCTTCCCCTTCGAGTCATAAGATTCCTCCACTTCCTGCTGACCTCAATTTACCCCTCATTGTACCATCAATGTTGAATTTAACATCCCTAGGTAGGACTTTTATCTATCCTGCTCTGATCATCTGTCACCAACACCAATCTCTATCAATGCTTGCAGTATAGATGTCAAACTCCTTCCTTTCACCCAACTAATGAGGCCCTTCCCTTCACCCAACTGATGGGGCAAGCCTTTGCCAATTGTGTTGAGCTCTCCCCCCCCTTCAAAAAGACATAAGAGTTCTTTCCAAATAGACATGAGAGTTGTTGCTGGGATAACCTTCCATAAGACTTTTGCAACCATTGCGCTTGTTATGATGCCTTTCCTTAGAACATTGTCCTATTTCTCTCCTTCCACATATATGTGCTATTCTGCTCTCATTATGGTATGGATGGTATTAATGCGCCTGCAAATATTAGGGCTTTTAACTTTCCCTTAGTGTCCAATCATGTATTTATTTGGGTACATGAGCAAATTTGCATCAGTTGGTAACAAGAAACTACAACGTGGGTTCCATCGAGGATAAGTAGGGAATTGTTGACACATACAGGATCATTGTGTGGGCCCATCCATGATGAATCTAATCTCTGAATTTCAGCTTCAACTGCAGTCCATTTTCTCAGAAAGGAGCTGAAAGCCAACTCATTTCATTTGGTTTAATGATTCTCCTTTTTATCTGAACTGAGGGATTCAAGGAAAAAAAATGGTTTTGAATTGACAAATTATGATGGACCGTACATTTCTGTCTTAAAACATCCCTTACTTTTTCTGTGCAAACTTCTGCATTTTTCAGGTGTGCCAAATGGAACCTGGGTTCTTTAGGGACTGTGATGCAATGGTGAGGAATTTGCAGGGAAGATTGGAAATTCTTGCTGTTTCAGTACACGTGGAGGGAGATACACATGTAGATCACTTTGACGATCTTGAGGAGCTTCCACCAACCACTGTCAAAGAGCTTACTAACAGCGTTCAGCAACTTAGTGATCATATGGAGCAGCAGTCCATCTCCACAGAAAATAGAAACGTGGAAGAACCAATCAAGCAGAATAAATGCAGTACATGTAATGCATTTGTAGGAGATGCCAAGCAATACCGGGATCACTTCAAAAGTGATTGGCACAAGCATAACTTGAAGCGCAAGACTAGGCAGCTCCCTCCTCTCACAGCAGAAGAGTGCCTTGCTGATGTGGAAGTAGGTGACCAGGAGGCTGATTTGAAGGACTACTCATTCTAAGGTTAGTCAAACTTTGATGTTGGAGAACAGGTTTTGTTTCAGCTACAAATGGAAGATTTCCTTTCATCAAAAGAGTAAACATGGCCTCCAAGAAGGTAACATCTTAGTTCTCAAATATATGTAATCGTGGCATAGATGCCGATGCTTTCTACACCTTGCACAATAGGCTACAATTTTGTGTTCTTACCTGAGAATCATGTATTAAGTATTACTGAATTAGTTGGCTGGCAATCCTTTTTTTTAAGTGTTAATGTTGGCAATCCCTTCTCATTGCTAAAATCTTGCTATACATGATTTATATGATAGATTGACATGCCAAAGAGAACGATTTGTATTGGTTTAAAAATCTTACGATTCTGATGGTTAGTCTGAGTTCCCCACACGTTAATCTCAAAAAAAAAAAAAATTCTCTTGAATGTGTTACCAAAAAAGCGCTTTGATTCAATCAATTAAATTATATATTTTTTTTAATTCTCTAAAATTTAATCAATTTAAATGATTTTCTATCTTTAATTTTTGTAGCCATATTACTTTTTGAGTTTTATACTCTATTTTTTAGCAGTAACATTAAAGGAGGAGAATTACAAAAATAAAAGAAAGAGGTCTAACAGATCTTTCTAATGGACTCGAGTGAGCCATATGTTTAAGATTGCTAGGTAACATACCTATTCACACAAGTGAGCAGGTGATCATTCTTTATTCAAATTCGCCTGTTTTGTGGGCTAGATATTCATATTAATTGTCAGGCACATCTGATGGATTGATGTTTTTGATTTGAGTGATTGATTCATTTATTTTTAGATACATACTTGTGTTTTTAAATTATTTTAACGTGATTTTTATAAGAAAATATTGATAAAAAATTATTTGAGTTCGTCGTGAATATGAAATAATTTCTAAGGAAATATTATGTAAACTATTATTTGATAAAATTTTATTTAATAAATACATTATTAGGATCCACATGGCAATTTACAATGTATTCTACTTGGTGAATGACTTGGATTTAATACGTTTATCTTACATTTTCATGATGATTCTTGTACAGAATTTAGAATCCATATCTGTAATTGTTATTTTCTTAGATTGATGGGATAAATGGTCGTCGACTAAGGTGCAAATATCGGCTGATACATATCGTATCGGCCGATATATATCGGTTTTTTTAAACCAAGTAATATCGGTTGATATGACCGATATTCGGTCCGAAATATCGGTCCAAATATCTGCCGATATTCATAAATATCGGTATTTAAATTTTATTTTATTTTTTTAAAACACCGATACGGTTTTTTGCGGTTTTTACACGGTTTTTCGCGGTTTTCCGCGGTTCAGGGTTTACGGTTCTCACGGGTGCTCACGGTTTTTTGCGGTTTTTCACGGTTCGTCAAGGTTTTTTCACGGTTCCGATATCGGAGGAGAGAGAAAATGCCGATATCGGTATGAGAGATAAAATTATTGGTCGAAATATCGTCCATATCGCATATCGGCCGAGCCGATTTTTGAACCCCTGGTCGTCGACTCATGGTGAAACTTTTGAAAATTTTAGAATGCCCCCAAACAATTAGTGGGGTGAAGCTAGGGGTTGTTTCCAAAATTTTGAAAATTTCGGTCTTTACAAAATATTTTATCTTATTTTCTGTTGTTGAAAATCTAAAAGAACCCTAATACACAGTATCATTGTGAGTTGAAGACTCGAAATGTCCAATAAAATGTGCGTATTTTTCTTCTAAATATGTGAATACTACAGTATGTACATGAACCATCATCAAGTTTTTGCTAATGAAATGTTTATTTCTGGCTTCTCTTGACAATTTTCCCTTTCCACGATGTGATTAGGCTTATTGACGGACTAGATTCATTTGAGACCACTAAAAAAATTAACAATTTATATTAAAAATAGTGGACTAAATTTCTATCTAACTCCAATTTTTAATCACTTATATTAATTACCAGTCACCATATATCTTTAAAAACACTAGGTTTAAAATGCCTGACAATTTTAACCACTAAAATCAGATGCTAAAAATTCAATTTTGAAATGGAATTTGAACAGTTGTTATTCTAATAACTTCAAAATATTTAAAAATAAAAATAGATTTAAGTATACACATAAAAACACAGATACATGACTAAACACGTAAAAAAAAACCCCAAGAGATTCTGACAGGCATATACAATTAGTCTGAGCCTATCCTTTCAGCTAAATGCGCTAAAATAATTAGCCTATTGTACATTCAAGCTTACTTGTTTACGACAGGATGGGATGAGTCTAGGGCTGGGTTCAGGCTAATAAACGGGCATGAACATGGGTAAAAGTAATTATTAATTGGCACCCAATAAATGGGCATGAACATGCCTAACAGTGATCATCAATTGAAAACCTAGTTCGCAATGCCAAAAAGAAAAAAGTGGGAAATGGACTTCTTTGTAAAGCTTTGAAATTGTAGCTATATTATCTTACATTATTTATGATCAAGAATGAGAAATTTTACAAGAGAGCAAGGAAAAATTGTCACCCCCCCACCACAACAGCACACCCATTATTCAGGTTGAAGATCTTCACTGTTCACCAATTCCTGGACACCACCCCATGAAACCCCCAAAATCTTTTGGAATACAATCTGTATCTTCTGTGACAATAATGTGTAGGACCATTTAAGCAGCTAATCTCATCCCAGATGAAGAGCCAGTCATCATTTCCTCTGAACCCACCAGTTTTTAAGCCACAAGGCATTTTTAGATGGTACTGTCTCAATCTGTCACAGACACAAACTGTGCATCTGTCTTGCTCTTGGAGAAGCCTGGGGAGTTTGGATCCTCAATTGTGGAATATCAGGCCATGCGTCATTTGTCGCAGCATTCACACTTCTGGGAGAAACTGAATGATTGATCAGACCAGGACCATTGCCCGTTCCCATCATATAGGCTGGAGGAGGAGATAGGAAACAACTCCGATGGGCAGGCCCAAAGTTCCGTAATGGGCTTGAACAAGGAGACACCGGCAAAGACAAATTCATCCTCATTCCAACCTGGTTACTGTAAAATCATAACAGTCAGATAAATTGCTGCTTCAACAAAGCCCACGTAGTAGGAGGAAAAAATATGGACAGAATTTGTAACCGGATCACTAGCATACTGTATCACATGCTCATGTACTTTGTGGCCAAATGGAGTTGTGTGAATTTGAAATGACAGAAAGTAGGATACTGTTCTTCCTTTGCCATTTGCAGGCCCAAATTATCATTAGAGCCAATTACTTGAACTGATTTGGGGAGAAACATCAGGAATACCACATTCAATTCCACATAAATGCACTTTCTAATTGCCATGTCACTCCAAGTGCACAATGTGACAAATAGCTATTCGTACTACCAAAATATTCACCAATATGGATTCAGGATCCTATTCAATTGACCCTTCAAGAAAAAAAAAAAGGGAAAAAAAGATCAATGGTAGGTGAAGAGTCAAAGAACAGCACCTGCTGAATGCTGTTGGAAACCCAACAGTGCGCCTCATCCCATAATCTGCATCATGTGAAATAATATTCTTCCTGTTCATGTTCTGTTCATAAATACCAGAATTGAATGTAAGTTGGAGGGTGATGTCAGTAACCATATGAAGTTTTATGATTCAATTAGGAAAAGAAGTGTGTAAAAATATCACTAGAGATCTATAGATTATGTTTTAGATGGTAGCACAAACTTTAATTAAATAACAGAGGCAAGGGAGTGCACAAGGAGCAAGTGCCTAAACACAATACAGAAAATAACAGACATTCCTGAGTCACATATCACTCAAAGGAACTCTTTAACACCCAAGATGAAGCAGAAAACAACTACAACAAACATTCTAGCCATGTGGGATATGCATATCCAACTTGGAAGCTTCCCAAAAGCAGTAACCAGTGCCAGTTCTGAACTGCTGGACAGCAAGTTATTCACTGTAATAAGTTTAGATATTTGGATTTTGGACTCTACGGTAGATTCTTTAAGGCCCACTACAAGTATAATCTGAAAAATATAATCAAATAAATTGCATACCATTGCATGGTTGTCATCAGCAGAATATTGTAATGAATCTTTGCTTATATCGATCCTTGTTACTTTGGCTGTAGCTTGATCTCGAACAAAAGGGTGTTCCAACAATTGTGCTGCGGTAGGACGTGCAGATGGATCACGTTGCAAGCAAAGCTTCAGAAAGCTTTTCCCGGTATCAGAAATATGATCAGGAATTTCTGGAATATCTTTGCTGTTTCCAATTTTGAATATTGCAGCCACCTGTTAATTCCAGCAAGACATACAAAGCTCAGATTAATGTTAAAGATGACTGCCCAGATGTCCAGTAAATGCTTAGACCACTAAAATAGATTGGGATTACATGAATATGCTTCCAAAAACAAAAGCTTCACAAGCCAGTAGCAAATATTCTGATTAGATGTATTCCAAATCACAATGGAGGTGGTATTTTTCTCTAGGGAGGATGAGGTGGTATTTTTCTCTAGGGGGCTCACCATTTATCATGGGATGGGCCTCACATGGTTGGGTGAGATGTGTAAAGGACTAGCTGGAAGGTTGGATTTTGGAGAAACACCCTCATCCAAGCATTGTAGCTATGTAAAGATAATGAAAAACTATGGACTATATCAGCTAAATTTTTGAAGTCTAAAATTACAGGGCTAAGATGATGGGATGAAATTTTATCCACCCTTTGCCCATGTCATTTTCTAGACATCCCAGTGAAAGAATGACGTGTCACTTGAAAAAAATAATGGGCCTCCCTAACTAGGAAGGTTAGAAGTCTCCTTGAGAGTTTTTGTTAAATATTTTGGCAGCATATATAATTATTTCTTCCACCATGCACTTGAATATTTGAGATATTCAGAAATTGAAAACCTAATTTCATCGGAATGCATAGCCATTCATTCGTCCAAAACAAACCAAATGAGATATTCATTTCATCCAAACGAGATCCATTTGGAATGCATAACCATTCATGCTGCCAAACCAAACCAATTGAGATCTTTATTTCATTCAAATGCAATCTACTCTAGTTTCCAAAAGTACTTTTGTTATCACATTGTTCAAGGCAGTACCGCACCCCTTCATATTGGCTCCATGGTGGTTTAGATGTTGCCATCTCAAGAATTGTACAGCCGAGGCTCCAAATATCTACTGAAAGGTTGTAGCCATTACAGTTCATAATAACCTGAGATGTAAACAATATAAACATCGAACAGGGAAAAATGGCAAATATTTTACAAAGAAAAATGGAAAAAAGGGCATGATAGGGTGAATCTGTTAAAAAGAAAAATGGAAGGAAGAACATAATGTTGCATAAGAAAGTGTTACCTCAGGAGCCATCCAGTAAGGGCTTCCTTTGAAAGAAAGCACTGAAGAACAGGATGTAATCTGGACCAAGAGAAAATAAAACATGAATTTCCTGCATGTAAAGAACATAGAAACTTGGACTTCACTTTGGAGCAACTATTTAGAAATAGGATTCGCACTCTTTTAGGGCTTCACTTTGGAGCAACTATTTGTAGTGATCAACCATCAACAGAATGCAACCATGTACTGAACCACGCATCATCTGATCATCACTTAGTCCAGTAAATGCAACAATCTCTCATACACTAATCACTTAGGCAGGTTCAAAGGAAGAACTTCCAAATAATGGAATATTAAGAAGTTTTCTTTAATGTTTCCACTACCAAATTTCTTTGTAAGATAAAGAAGATCCATACATGTTTCGCCATGCCAAAGTCTGCCAGCTTGATTTCACCATTAGGATCTACGAGTATATTTGCCCCTTTAATGTCCCTACATGGCAATCTCATCTACTTCAATCCCTTTTAGTAGTAAATGGGAGAAGGTTTCAGAAAATTAGTAACATAAGTCTGATATCAACAAAATGCCTACCTGTGCACGGTATTCCTTTCATGCAAATAGGCAAGCCCAGAAAGAATCTGTGCAGTGTAACTCTGAACAACAGGCTCCTTAAAAGGGCCATATTCCTGAAGTAGTTTATGGATAGAACCCCCAGAGACATACTCCAAATAAACTGAAAGTGTGTCTTCTACCTGTAAATGTAACTATCAGAATCAATCCAGTTAGAGAACTTCAATAAAATACAATTACATAATCCTAGGAAGAAGTTTATTCTTTTTATTATTATTATTATTTGAGCACTTGAATAATTAAAAACAAAAGGCATGGATGCGTGGTGATGGGCAGAACCATGTATGAAGTGCATTTTTGAGGTGTGTAAAGAAATAACGTGAGAACCACGAGTTTCCAGAATCAAAGGCTTTCAAGTATATAAAAACTAGTGTTCAAAAACTTGACTCAACTCAAATTTTGATTTAAGTAAAGTCAACTCTGAGACTCAAGCAAGTTTTTACCTAGTCAAAAAAGTCAAGGATCGATGAAACCTATTAAAACAATATTATTTTGATATAATTAAAATGTGTTGTAATGTATAAAAACTTAAAATCCATAAAAATTAGAGAATAATCTTAATAAGAAGAGGATGAAGACTAAGTGAAAAATCAGAACAGTAAAAGAAATTAAAAACCAAAAAATAAAGAAAAAGGAACAGGAAAAAAGGCTTGAAAAGTTTGACAAAAAGAAGAAATAAGAAAAAGAGAATTAGAAAAAAAACCATAAAATGTGCAACGAAAAAGGAAGACAAAAAATGAAGAAGAGACACTAAAAATAAGAAGAAATGAAGAAGAAAAAAGGAAATCATTGAAAAAAAAAAGTGAAAAATAAGATAAGAAGAAAACAGCTGCAAAGTATGAAAAAGATTAAGAGAAAATAGGAAAAAGAACAAGGAAGGAAAAAAGAAACTAGGAGAAACGGAAGTAGAAGAAGAAAGTCCACAAAAGAATAAGAAAATCAAAGAAGAAAATAAATGATGAAAAATTATGAGAAAATCAAAGGAATATAAGGACACCAGTCGTCACTAGCCTTAACCTTTGCCTCTCTTTTATACCCCAATGAATTTCCTAGGATTTTTAGCTTATCACTCCAAGAAAAGGTTTTTTTAGCTTTCTATACCCTTCAATTTCTTTCCCATTCTACCCCTCTAAAATGCTTTCCTTTCATTTAAAAATAAGAAAAATGATCTTTTTATCCTTGTAAAAATCCCATCATTACTTCTTTTATGACTCAATGAAAAAATCCCTCTTTAGTCACCCAGTTTTTTGCCTGAATCAATGAGTTATCCAAGTCAGACAAAAAACTCGTGTAGATCAAGTTTTCCTCTACCTACTTGATTCTATTATCAAGTCAATTCGACTCAAACAAGTCAACTCAGTCAATTTCAAGTTAGACCATGCTAAAAATAAATAAAAGGATATACCACTAAATAATTTATCATGAATTTTGATAGCTGATTTACCATCAAAAGTAGCCTTACCAGTTCACTTCCATAGTATCGCACGATGTTTGGATGTGAAAGCTGACTAAGCAAGCTTATTTCCTGTTCACATGAACAAATGCATCCAACATCACTTATATCATACTATATGGGATCTAAAATAAAATAAAACAAGCGAGAAGAAACCATCTTAGGGATCACAAGGATCACCACATATTTGAATTTTGAAGATGTGAGACAGACCTGATTGAGTTGCCTGAGGGATTCTTTTGAGTTTTGATCATCAGAAATGACTCTTACTTCTTTAATTGCACACATTTGCCCATTTTCACTGTGTAATTACATGAAATGGAATTATAAATATTTCCTTGCAAATAAACAGAACAAATTATAAAGTGTCTACACTGAATCAGATGTAATTGCGACTACTGTCAGGTCTGTTTTAGGCAGGATATTAGAAATATCCAAAGCTGAATACAACAAGAGTTCTTACACACGCCTTAGAATTTGGGCCTGATTAGATTCTTTCAACAAAAACCACATCCAAATCTAATGAATATGCAAATGAGAATCTGATTCAAATTCAGATATTTGATTACAAGTGGATATCTAACCTGAATCCTGCATTGAATCATTAATAGAAAGGCAGTTAAATGGATGATAAAATGGTAAATATTTTCTCCCACCCTTTGAAATTACTAAACTGTCAATAGCTATCCACAATTAGCACAAAAACATAATAGATCACGATTCATCATTTTAGCAGGTTTGGACGGCACACCATCTGAATCCAACCCAATTATTAATCAGGTATGAAAATTTGAATTTAAATCCAACCATTATTATTGTTGTTGTTGTTGTTAGTCAAAAAGGAATCAACAATTATGTCATGAATATAAAAAAAATCCACACCTTGTTTTTTAAACCTCTTTTCATGGGTCTATGTGATTCCTAATATCCATCACCAGCTTACATGTAACTCATAACGACAACTTAAATTTCAAAAGGATTATTATTGTCCACCGCGCTATGAGGGGATGCGAAAGTCGCATAGCACATTATGCGGTGATGTAGGATGAAACATTAGATTTGAACAATGTCATTGTTCTAAAGGTCAAAAGTCTAGTTTTATATCTTAACAGGGAGTTATCTAGGAAAATTTACTATTTTAGAAATTTTTACTACTTTTGAGACTCAAATTTAATACTTTTAAAAATTCAACTCTAATTAGGATTTAAGATGCTTTAGAGCCTTGTCCATAATATTTTTTTAATTAAAGATGGAAAGAATATATCTGGGATGGCAAATAAAGCTACAGGATTAGCTGAACCTACATGGAGAAAGGACCTAGAGATCTATAAAAAGAATGAATACAACATCGTCTCATCCACATGATATGGCTATGCTGTGGGACATATTCTCTATTTTGGTCTCCTGAATCACCAGGAAATCACATTTTAGTTGTGCAATATTAATTTGACTTAGTTCTTCTCTCGGCCAGACCTAGACCACAGACATTCCAAGAGAAAAAGTAGTGTATCAATGAAGCCCATCAATTTTGTAAACAAAAACTATAAAGACTTCCCTACATGAATTTTTAGAGAAGGGACACGAGGAAGACTTAACTTTCACAGTCGCACCATTGCATGAGGTGGATTGAACTTCTTCACAACTATTTCCACAAGTGAATATGAGCAATAACCAACAGTATTTGTTTTGGTGAGAAAGGCAGAAACATTATAGTAGTTCAGTTTCCTATGTGCCATTTAAAGTAGAAAGATAACCATTATTCCACTGGAATGATCAGACTATGGTTTAGGAATGTCCAAATGTAACCTAAGCTGCGGTTGGATTGAGGGAAGGGAAGGGAAGGGAAATGAGGAGTTTCCCCTTGTTTCCCCCATTTGGTGATTATCTGAAGAGATAAATTCAGTTGCAGGTTTCCTCTCCTTACCTCATCCGTACATGCGATTGAAAGACCCCTGGGTGAACAAGAGAAAAAGTAGTGCATTGTTCCCTCTCGTTCCACTTACCTCTCTCGAACCCATCTGTGCAACCAAAACCCCTAGTCGTGCCAATCTCCCACCATTCTCAACGGTCGATTGGCAACAGTAACTTCCGATCCAACAGAGGTACATTTTCATTTTCAATCGATTTTCTTCCGATCGGATTTTCTGCTTTCAATCAAACCAAAATCAGTGGTCACCATCACCAGTTGAGATCATCTTGACACAACCTTCCATTCTTGCGACACTCGGGCAACCTTGGTATAAGATGGGGAGGAACACTTTCATCCCAAACTCATTTCCCCTACAAATAATCACAAGCTTTTGTAGCGGAAAAATTTTCAGATAGGAAGCCAATATGAAAATGAAGAAGAGACTGAGGTTGGAAGGGTCCAATGACATTTTACAATGCAATTAAAGATTGAAAAGGAAGAGAAAAGAGAGGGCATATGTTGTGTCCCTAAATGGAGAAGAAGAGAAATGGGTTGTGGTTCATGTGATGAAACTTGGCATTTTTAGTTGTTTTATTGTTGATGGTAGATGGTACTGGAAACCATTTTCCAAATTTTTCTTAAGCGATATTGGTTGGTTTTTATGCATCTTGATGCTCTATAAATGAAAAACTGTGAATTCTTCAAATCCTTAAAAAAAAAATTATTTAACTTACAAGTCTTTATATTGATTTCATATTTGATGGAATTCATCAACTTTAATTCTTTATAAATTATGATAATAACTTGTTATATTGTATACTTTACAGGAGTAATAAACAAATTATTGTATGAAGAGATGTATTAGCTTTTATTATTTTTTTATTAAGACTGAAAAAATAATTTACATATATAAATGTTGTTTTCTTTTCATCTCACATCTTACAAGTGGAATGCAAGTGCCAAGACTTATTTTAATTTTAATTATAAGATGGAACTCATAGACAATTGCATAATATTATTACAAGATATATTATTATTTTTTATTTGGTGAATATTATTTAATAATTATGTGTCAAAATTTAAATTCTAACTATTTATATTATATAGGTCCACTACATATTATCAATTCTCATAAAATTGACAATATATCAAATTTCTCCTATTACCAGTTACCAAACAAGATCTCTTTCCTCCAAAGAAAGTTTTTTTTTTCCCTTCGTACCTTTTCCTCTTTAATTACCCAACAAGGTACAAAAAATCACTCAGCAGGAGAAACCCCTATTCAAGGGAAACACTACATAAGAGAAACTCCTACAAAACTTCCCCCTCATCCAAATACAGCCCTATCTTTGTCAAAATTAAAACCAATTAACCCACTGAAATGCAAAGCCTTGTTGTTGTTGTTGTTGTCATCGTCCAATTAACATCGTGTAACTCAGTAAAATCTCATTCATTTGCACATATTATCATCATCAACAGCCACATTCCAACATTCCTCTAGCAAACAGGTAAATAAACCTAAACAAATGATATAATGGAAATTATGCTGATAGAGAAATGGAAGGTACCTGTTGAATCCAACAAAAACATGCCCAAATGTCCCCCTTCCAAGAAGCTTCCCCTTCTTCCATCTTGAACGGAGAAAATGACCATTCTCATTCACCACATTACGTCTCAAGGTAGGTGAATTGGGAGAACCAGGAGGGAGTGGAAGCGGGTGACATTGAGGCTTCCCATCGTCTTGCTTGTCTATAGAAGAACCAGGACTAAAACCACCACTAACTCGTGAATGCAAAGGTGATGTTGGAAGTGTGTGCCCTCTTGTCCCTGGTCCTGGACTTCTTGATCTTGGGTTGAACTCAATATCTATGGATGCTCTGGGACTGCAAAATGCACTACCACTAGGAGTAGGTGAATCGAGGATTTCGCTTCTTGGAGAACCAGGTATATCTGGAAGTCTTGGATGTTCAATAAATGAACTGTTTGAAATCAGATTCTTGTTTTCTGCAATTTGTTGCAGCCTCTGCCAATCGGGTTTTGAACTTCTGCCTCTTGGGGTGTTCATGGGATCAGAGTATCTAATTTTTGGAAGAGAAGAAGATGAGTAATTTCAATATAACACTTCAGAATGGACACCAATTCCAATATACATAACTCTGAACAATCCACAAATAGTACTAAGGTTTCAAATTTAAAAGAGAAAAAAACCCAAAATACATCAGCCAAACATTCCAAAAGCAATTCACTAATCTTCAACTAGCAAGAACTGAAATGACAACTGAGAACTCCATCCAAGGGGTAATAGAGACATATAAACTCTTATGTTCTGCCCACCTTTTGAGGTTTTTTTATCTTCAAAAAATGAAGAGATTCTGCTACACATAGGTGAGCCGCATGTTATGCTGCATACCCCTATGTGAGGCTCATCTGGGTCCTATGTAATGGGTCTACTAGAAATCTCTATCATTGAGTATGAACCCACATAAATCACTTAGTCAAATAAATTAAGATATGTTTTCTTAGAGCTATAAAAGTTCAAGAATTTAAAAAAAAAAAAGAGTCATCAAAACTATGGGAGCTTAAAAAATATGGCTTCATAAATCCAATCAAGATGATTTCTAATGGACCTAGACCTCATATTCAAAGATAGAGCTTTCCAAACAAACCCACTACAAGGAAGAGGTGGGCCCAATATCCCCATCCGCACACCTTCGTGTACAAGTGATCATTTATCTTCAGAAATGCAGGGCAGAGAATAATAAATCCCTAAAAAAATTTGAATATACCAATGATTAGAAGAAAAAAAACCCTAAAAGATTCTGAATAAGCCATGGATTAAGAAAAAAAAAACACAAGAGCATTAGAGTAAAAACAAAAGGAACATGTTCCAAATAATCGAAAAGCCCATCTAATAAATACTTCCAACAACAATAAGAATAGTATCAATAATATATTATCAGCTAATCACCATTAAAAAAAGCATACTTCATAGAAAATTAAAAATAGAAACTTCCACTAATTAAACAAGCCAAAGAAAACAGAACCAAATATAACCCCGATTAATGCTAACTGATGAAGGTAGAATTGGGTTTAACGCCTATCTTTGCCTTCAACATAGAAAATACAAGGCTTCTGCAATATCCAGCTTGACTCAAAATAAATCCAAGAAAACCCGAACTCAAAGAATCTCGATGTCTAAGAGATCCTCGGATCCACTTCGACGGAGTAGCACCTCTCAATAACTCACCTGTATTTACTGCAAGTGGAGCTTCGAAGAGGATGAGCCAACACCCCAAATTCTCACTAGAATAATGGAATAAGGCCAAAACTTAGACAAAATTTGACACCATGCAAAATTCATCAAAGAAAATATGCATTCTAGAATTGAATTTCTTAATTCAATTCCAAGAATTAGAAATTAAATTCATCCACTGCTTGGGCAGAAATTAATTCCAGAACTATAACCCAAACTAAAAGACACTAAAAAACCAAACAAGAACTCAAAAGTTGCACAAAGCAACACTTGAATTGATTTTAGTGTGTTTTGTACAATGGCCCAAAGCCTATATTTATACAAAATTGAAGGAAAATCATTACAAAGGATGCCATCCAACTTAGTCATCCATTCTACCCACTTAAATAAGATTAAATCTACGCCATACATTTAAACCTACTAAATTCCATGCTTTCCTTTTGCCAAACCTTCTTGAGGACCACTCCAAGCATATGAGAGAGCAAAAACTTCCACTAATTAAACAAGCCAAAGAAAACAGAACCAAATATAACCCCAATTAATGCCATCAATTAGGAACTAGAGATTCTCAAGAATCATGGGGAAAGATAGCGAAAAAATCCACAGAGGGCCCACCCACGATCTCCCAAAAAGCCACAATTAGCATCGGTTAGAACAGATAACTAACTGTAAACGACTACTTGACAACATTTAGAGTAACTGGGTAGCTTGAATGACATTTCTAAATGAAAACATAGGATTGAAGAAGGAAACTTCCAACAATCAAACCAAGCCAAAGAAAAAGAGCTACAACCCAAAAATAGTATCAAAACCAGCAAAGAGAGGTCTCAAAATTCATAAAAAAACCCATATCGAAACACCCACAGATCACAAAAGAACACAACTTTGGCAGTATTTAGAGTAATTCGATACACGAAATTTCATAATAACCACCAAAATCAAAATAACAAAAACTTCTAACAATCAAATTAAGCCAAAGAAAAAAAAAATTAAAAACTTCTTATCAAATGTCACAAAATTTCCACAAATTTTCCTAAGAAAACAGAAGTCTATATCTTAGAACAATTGGTTACCTATAATAACCACCAAAATTCAAAAAGGAATTGAAAGTAGAGAATTCCAGAAATCAAACCGATCCAAAGAGAACAGAACTAAAAACAACCAGCAACAAGAGATTCTCCAGTTCCGCAGAAAACCCACAAAGAAAACCACGCATTATCCCAATAAAACACAAATTATCATCATTTAGAGCATTCTGGTAGCAGTAAAGACAGCTGAAAATTTAAAGAAAATGAATCCAGAAACTTCCCAGGGTCAAACCAAGTCGAGAGTTCTTAAAAATGAAAAAAATAAGAACATCGTCGCACAACTCATCAATCAACAACCACATATAGTGATAATTAAAGACAGAGAAGAGAGAGAGAGAGAGAGAGAGCACATACAAGCCACCCAGATCCCCCCACCCAAAAAAAAAAAAAACGGATCATTTAGAGCAATTGGGTTACCTGTAATCCAAAAAATAAAAAATAAAAACTGAAAACAGAAGCTTCCAGCAATCAAAGAATCCAAATTGAAAAGAACTCGAGACGACCCAACAACAAGAGATTATCCAAATTCGAGAAAAAAAACCCCACAAAAATCACCAACATATTGTCCGAAGAAACATAAATTGGTGGCACTCAGAGCAATCGGCTACCTGCTCAGACCACTGAACACGAGATCGGAGGGTTCTTCAAAAGACCCAGAAGAACTGAGGCTGGAGACCGAGCCTGGATCGTGGCCGAGAGGGAGAGCTGTTACTACACATGAGGACGGGCGTGGTAGGGGGTGGCCCCTCTTCTCCAAGACACCATCAGAATCGAAGCCAGATGCAGAATCCTTGTTTTTGGGAAGAACCGAGCTGGTCTCATCAAAGCTGTGATGTTTTTCTTTTCCTTTCCCGTCTCTGTCTTTAATGGGAGGCTGCTGATGATGATGATGATGCTTTTCCTTCTTTTTAGAGCTTGTTTTTCTTCCCCACCAAGCAGGCATGACGCGAAGAAGAAGGAAAGAAAGAAGCGAAGAACAGAAGAAAGAGCGAAAGATGAGACCAGAGAATTTATACGTTGGAGAAAAAATGAGAAAAAAAAAAAAGAGCCTGCGACTGTGAGCGAGAGGGACAGAGAGAGAGAGAGAGAGGGGGCCGGCGGGCGGTGGTTAGATTAAGCGAGTTAAGACAGACGTAACACGTGCTACATGGTACTTTCTGTAATATTTTTAAAATCTTGAATTTATTAATTATATAAATAAAACTAAATTTATTTTTAAAAAAATTTATCTACAATTCTTGTAACGACCCGACCCGAATACAGGGCTTAGGGTATGACTCAGTGTGATATTGTCCACTTTGGACCTCGCACACAAGCTCTAACCCACACGGTTTTGTATTTAGGCCTGGGCCCACATGCGCCGGCCCAAAAAGCCTCACACTTGAATCAACATAGGTGGCTTCTTAATAAACTCATCCCCCCATTTTCTTTCCTACCGATGTGGGACTTCTAAGGAAGGGGTAGGGTATCACAATCACCCCCCCTAAAGTCTCAAGCTGTCCCCGGCTCGATCCGGTCCAGTTCAGCAACTATAAGGGAAGGAGCCCACACAGTCCGAGTGTTGAACTCGAATCTGATACCAAATTTGTAACGACCCGACCTGAATATAGGGCTTAGGGCATGACTCAATATGATATTGTCCGCTTTGGGCCTCGCACACAAACTTAAACCCGCACGGTTTTGCATTTGGACCTGACCCAAAAAAGCCTCACACTTGAATCAACATAGGTGGCTTCTTAATAAGCCCACCCCCCTTTTCTTTTCCATCGATGTGGGACTTCTAAGGGAGGGGTAGTGTATCACAATTCTCTTGAGTGTAGAGTGTAGAGTGTAGATATCATTAATAAATATTTTTGTCATATGAAAATATGTATAGTGAATCTTCTATTTATTATTATTTTTAACAAAATACATTCTCTTAAATAAAAAAATATACTTAATTTATATGGATGTAGTTTAATTGGTCATCTCCCGTCTTAAGAAATGAAAAATTGCTTGTTCGAGTCCTCATAGCTTAACCTTTATATACTTTAAAGAAAGTGGGTTCACCTATAGAGGTTTAGTAGAACTGTGTCTGAAGTTTTCCAAACGTAAATTCAAAAGAAAAAAATATATTTAAACTACTTTTTTAAATTAAAAACTGAAATCACCTTTACTTTTATAAATTTTATAAAAACTGAATATATCTTTAATAAATAATTATTATCTTCACTATATAGATTATATGATTTTGAGATTATGTTTGATTGCAAAAAAAATAGAATAAATTGAAAAGAAATTAGATCTTACTCAAATTTAAATAATCTAATCTATTTTATAAATTATGTAGCATAATAATTGAAAACGATGACGGTGCAGGATACAGAGGCCACCGCATCCCACGTGCGACAGTGAATCGAGACGGGTCCTGATGTCACGGAGAGTGCTGAGGTCTGTCTTGACGAAAGAATTGTCCACCTCAGGAGCTCACCACAACAGTGCTCTTTTTTTTTTTTTTTGTTATGAGGACTGAGCAGTTCACCAAAGTTTTACTCTCACCATTTGCAATAGATGATGAGATGAATACTACAGCGAAAATTTATTTATTAAAATTTATAAAACTAGATTTCATGAAAAAGCTTTTGTTGGGATCACCAGTCTATTTTTTTCTTTTGAGAGTGATAACCATTTTATTTTCAGACAACTCAAATTGAAAGAAGTCTGTATAATTTTATGTTAAAAAAATTGTATCAGCATTTAAAAAATTGATATATATATATATATATCAGTTGATATGTTAATGTATCGGTCGATATTTTTACCTAAATTTGAAAATAAGATAGATATAAAAAGATTTTACAATTTAGATAGTTAAGTGCAATGGAAATAAGTGAAAGCCATTTGAATGTGGCAAAGGATTAGAGTGGGATGGGTCAAATGTAGGCACATTAGATTGAGAGAGTAATAAAGATTTGATAGGTTGCAAATAATAAAAATATTATTTATAATGAATCAAAATGAAAATATAATACTGAAAATACTGATTCCTAAGGGAATGTTTTCGTGTTCCCAACTTTAAATGGAAAATAAGATTTTTATGAAAAAGCACTTTAGAAAAGTATAGGGTTGAAGGCACCTTTCCATATCATGGAATCCTCTTGTGTTTGTGCTGGAGGATAGAAATATAGAATCCTATCAATTTTTGCTTAATTTTCATTGTTTAGCAATTAAGAAAAAATGATTAGAAAGGTTATATTAACAATAGATATTTTTCGAATCAAGCTTAGTCAACATTTATCTGCCTTTAAATTTAATCTCCTAATAGGACTGCGACTTGGACAAGTTGGACTGAGTTTTAAGTCTACACAAATTGAAACCCTAATTGCAATTAAAGGGCTTAAGTCTGAGCTCAAGTCTGAATTAATCTGAACTAGTAAAATTCAAGCCTAAACCGAATTGTATTTGTAGGATCTAAGCTTGATTTCCATCGTGAAAGGTATAAATTATGTAAATTATTTTATTAACAAATAAATTATATATTAGATAAATTGTATATTATGCAAAATACTAAATAAAAGAAATCAGATTTTATAAGTTATTGCTCAAATTAAAACATTTGAATCAAAACTGGGCTTTTATGTACTATATCTAATCCAACTCAATTTTAATTTAGACTCTACAGTTTTAGGCCATAAAGTGGACCTGACTCAACCCTAAGTAAACTGTAACCCAAATGCCCAATTTTGTTTTCAAAGCGACTCCAAAGAAATAAACCAATTAACCCAATCCAAACCCATTTATCAATTTATGAAGGGTGGAAAACTCTTCAAGCTCAAGCTTGAAAGAGATGTTCGTATGGGGACCATAGGAGAAAAAAAGGTTTATTTTCATTGAAAAGTTACGAGGTTAGAAACACTTTTCAATGAAAATAGTGATAAATGCAAATTTAAGAAAAGAAAGTTAAGGTCAAAAAATGACTTTTATTTTTAGTAAAAACAGTGTAACTAAAAAATGGACGACGATGAAGATAACAATTACCAAACTTAGAAAATAGAAATCAAAATTCCATCATTAGTTTAAAATTTTGTCATAATATCAAAACTGCTAAAAATAATTAAATTGAAAAATGCTAAACTTGACCTCAAATTATACTTTTTTATACCTTGCAAGTGATAATCTATTAACCTTTCGAAAGTGGGTTAAAATTTTAATCAAGTAACCTGTATAAAATATAGAAAAGTATGATCTAAGACTAAGTCAAAAATTAATTAAAATATATAGCTATATCTTAAATATTATTTTAACATAACAAATTTAATTGATTGAAGGGGAGAAGCTAAACTACCCTCAAATTATACTCTAAGTAGACGATCATGCTCAAATGGCAAGTGATCATCAATCGACTTTTCAAAAGTGACTTAAAATTTTAATCAAATGACCGGTATAAAATATAAAAAATTATAATCCCAAGCCTAATTCAAAATTAATTAACCAGTGTATGTAGGTACAGAAGTTTGAAAATACTTCAATTATTAATCGGCTATCTAAGAGGTATGCATGTACACTTTGATCATAACAAAAAATGAATTTAACTTTGAGTTCTTTTTTACTGGTTTTTTTTCCTTTTTAAAAAAAAAATTATGTGCGAAAAATCGTGGGATACTCAGCGTAACACTCTCACAGATGAACCCACTACCTCTAAGGCACACCAAAGTTAAACTACAGGAGTCAAATCTATAACCAATTGAACTACACCTATGTGGATTTTGTCTGATTCTCTTTTCACCAATGATTTAAATATGAATTTTAAACTTTAATCAATGTTTAAATACTGTCTTTAAAAGTACTAAATATACAAATGATATGTGAAAAGTATCAAGTGTAGACTTCATAAAGTGGGAGGTTGTGCTGGATATTCTGTGATTTTTTATATGTAAATTCAAAAAGAAATATCAAAATATAAATTCGATGAATATGAACCCCGGAGAATTCAAGGGTGAGACGGCCGATCTTAGACTCAATCATTGGCCACGGACTACGCAATGGTCCGCCGAACGACCAAATCAGTCTGCGAGAGTACAGTTTAGAGTGCTCACGAGGGATACAATGTGGGTCACGTCGTCGTAATACTTTTATTTGGTTAACGGAACTTGGAAGGGCGTAAAATAGAGAATCTTCGTCGGTTACAGAGCTCGTGTTTCCTTTTCGGACGGAAGAAAGAATGTGTGAATTGGGCCGTTAAATCCGATCATACCAACGCTAAAAAAATTTTAAAATTACGTTAGAAGCCACTATTTTGATAGGATTGCTTCATGTAATATAATTATTTATATTATTTATTTTGAATATAGTGAGCGACAGATAAACAGTTGGTTCATAAAAATATTTTATTAAACTTAAATTAAAGGTCAACAACAAATTAATGAAATAAATGAATGATTATAATGATGCCTTTTATTCTAACTTACAGTTATATCGGAAACATTATTTTATATTATTATCTATAAATAAATAAATTTTAAAAAAAACAAAAAAAAACAATTTAAATATTGGTCACTTGACTTCTTTCATAAAGTTTGATAAGTTTTATCAAATTCAATTGACTTTCAACTCTATAGTAATGTACTTAGCTTTTAAACATATTTACAGTATAGGGTTTAGTATAGTTGGCTTATTTATTTGAACGATTGAACCTATTAGACATGTAATTCACATATTTATTATATTGGTGAACTCTCTTTTTTTCTGCTCATATTGAAAGTTAATTGATCAATTTAATTTGAATTTGCAATTTCTTATTTTTTTTTTAAACATGAGTATCCTCACTTCACATTAAAAGCGAGACTAATATGTAAATCTTTTAATTCACACACACTAGTAAATCGATGAAGAGTAACCCTATGGAAAGTGGCGTAGAAGGGTTTGATTAAGAATTGAACCTAATACCTCTTTTCATAAGGAGAGTTTCTTGACCGCCACACTTTTAAAAATAATTTTTTTATTATATTTGCAAAACTTGTTTCAACTTTATCTAGCTTTGAGCCTTACCAAGATTATATCAGGCAATGACAAGAGTCGTTGAAAACTTGAAATGATTGAAGCATTCTCCTCAACTACTTTTTTGGATTTTGGTCCATTTGACATTAAGTGTTACAAAGTGTTTTTTAGTGAGATAAATCAAATGAAATTTTATGAGAATTAGATTTTTCTCCTCTTGAGTGTAGTGTGTAAAAAGTAATTTTACAAAAAATATTTTATGGTTGTCAAGCTTATTTGATACACTGAATTAAAGGAAATTCTCAAATTTATTTTATAGAAAATATATTCATTCTATGTTTTAAATCATTTCATATGAGATTGAAAATGGGTGATTGACATTTAACTATATATTAGACAATTCATCATTCTATTATTAAGACCCTTACACATTAGATGGATGAAATTTTGGAATCAAGTAAAGATATTTACACAGATATATTGAAAGGTGTCTTGTCATTTGCTAACATGACTCATCAATACAAGGGAGTCTAAGAATCAAATATGTAATGGTTCTTTTCTTTTTCTTTTTATTTTATCTTATGATGCTGAATGATTTCATTATACTCAGTCGCGTGTTACACTTTCTTAACTATTATGTGCATTCAGAATTTTATCCAATACCTTCGCACTCAAAAAGAGGTGGGATCTTAAATTTATTCATTGTAAAATAAGGAAAGCCCTAAAATGTGGCCCACTAATCATCATGTTGTGTTTTATACTTTATTCACACTACTCGAGTTTTTTTTTTTCTAATATAATATGAAGTGTAAAATTCAATTACCACAAATTATGATTTAAAAAATAATATATGAAACTCTGCTACCAAGTAAATGAGATAAGGTTTTCATTGATGTACATGATAATGATTTAAATTCTTAATGGTACATAGTAGTTTTAGTAAAGACAAACCCTAATTATAAACTTTTTAAAGTACTTTATATATCACATTTTAAGATGGCATGATTCCATGAAAATAATTTGTAAAATTCAAATATAAAAATTAATTCTAAATTGATAAGATAAATGACTTAAATAGTAATGATGATGATAATCCTAAGATAATATAACAAAAACAATCTAAAGCCATTCAAATCATTTTTTGCATAATTATATTTGGTATCATGCTTTAAAAAAAATTAAATTTACGTGTGAGAAACCTCAAACAGAGTCCTACTAAAACTTTCACAGGTGGTACCTCTACCACTTAAGGCATCACCAAAGTTAGTTCGTGGAGTTCGAACCTAGCACCTCTCACTTCCTAAAACGGGAGGTAACCATGCTTTAAAAAATTCACACTATTACAATCAGAATTGATATCTCTTAATCACAATATAATACAGTTGATTGTTGATATCACTACCACTAAAATATTTAATTATATATATATTTATATTTATATATATATCTTGATTTGATTTGTGACCTTCTGGTGGCTCTGTTTGACATCATGTTAGTTTTGATTTGATTTCTATTATATCTTGATTGATGCAAGGATTATTTTAAGGTTTTAAAAAAGATTTTTAAAGAGTGCTTCTCTAACCTAAAATAGCTTATTATATCATCCAATACCTTTAAAACTTTATCAAAATAAAGATTTAATTAAAGACTTTTTGTTAAAATTCAAATAATCAAAATATAAATTCATACACATGCTTTTTAATGTACATAAAATTCACATTTTTTAAAAATATTTAATCGCAAGAATCTAAATTTATTCTTTATTGATGTTGGAATTATAAGAGCCAATCGGTTTAAATCAAAAGACCCCCAACATTAAAAAAAAAAACCCATTCATGCAAATTATAATATAGAGTTGCCTATGGTAGAAATCTTTCTTTATTTAAAATTGAATAGCTTGAATTTATAAGGTATCTTTTGATGGGATTTATGGTGACATAATACAAGAACCTATGTTTAATTTATTATTATGATTAAGAGATTGATTAGCCAAAGCACTACCAAACCTTTTGTCCTTTGCTTAGAGCAATTCAGTGGGCTACCTTTACAAACAAAGTGGGTTTCCTTTTGCCTCATTCCTTCTTTTCAAAAAATTTATATAAGATCACAGTAGATTCAGAGCATCAAGGTGGTAATCCAAAGCCAGATTTCATGGTTTTGGATTGCAGATTTTGCTTTTAAACAAATAATTTTAGAGAAAAGTTATTTTAATGTTGGTGGGTCTTTCCTAATCACCTTCTTAATCATTTTTCACTTACTATTCATCTTCATAATTTAGATTTAGAGGACTTTATTTAGCTTAAAAAAGAGATAACTATGGGGAATAATATAACTTTTAGATGTTAACGGGAACACTGTTATTTAATTATAACAAGAGATACTGAGTTTATCCTTTTATTAACTTGTTATCATTTAAATAGTTGAAAGGTACACTATATTTTTTATTATAAAAAATGCATAATAAAACTGGAGTAAAAAGGTAGAATTTAAAAATTCAACTTTAGATATATGTGATAATAATAAATTAGATGTGATCATGATCGACATGACCTATGAATTTTTTTTTCTATTGGTTACTAATTGTCTATGATCAATGAAATTATTTAAATTAAATAATTTGAAAACAAAATTTGATAAAATTTGTTAATGTACTCAACTTAAAATATAAATGAATTGAGCTAACTTGATAAATTTTGTTAAAACTTTTTTCCATTCATAACTTATAATCATATAATTTTTTCTTATATCTAATGGAGTCACTGATCAATATGTCATTGACCCAACGTTGGATAGCTCATTAGGTTACTTTTGGCTCAAGGAGCGAGAGGTCGCTAGTTTGAGTCCTACCCACGTAAACTGAAGACGTCCTGTGTTAACATGGGGCGTTTTCCTGAAGAGTTTAGGGGGGCCCTTGTCTAGTCGTTCCCTCCATCGTTAAAAAAGAAAAAGAAAAAAAGAATCACTATGTCACTAGACCAACAACAAAAATGTCCCGTTGGGATTTGAAAGCGTGAATGAAAAATAGAAATTTAATAACAAAGTAAGCTTTTTCATGATAGCTTGAAGAGGCTAAGGTAAAAAAGTGGGAAACCCATCAATGTTAGACCTAATTTTTAGTATCCTAAGTCACTCTCAATTGGCAAAAGGTAAACTGTAAAAAATGGTGGAAAAACACTTTACCCAATACCAAACAGGCCTAAAAAAGATGCAAAGAGACTAACTTCTAATAATTTAGTTTATAGTAATTGGAAAAGTTGGGCCTTAGGGATAGGTGTCCATTGGTATATAATATATAATAATTTATATAAAGATGCAGCACCATCTAATTATCTAAATATAAAAAGCAAGCGACAACAACTGTTAATTGAAATAGTATAATTCTTTAATTTGAATTTAATGAGATAAGATAAGGGGATGTCTTCATTAATATAATATACATGTGACATGGATAATCCATGTATGATTTGGAAGAAACCTAAAGATAATGTATGATGCAAAAGGTATACCATAAATAAGGTGATAATGTATATAATAAATTTATAAATATGCAAAAACTTCAACAAAACACGAATATAATTAGCACTTCATTCTACATCACATAAAATAACTTTCACATCGGTTTAGTTCAATTGGTTGCCTCCTATATCAGGAAGTGGGAGGTTGCGAGTTCGAACCCCTATGATCTTACTTTAGTGTACCCTAAGGTAGTGGGTTCACACCCGTGGTTTTCCACACGTAAAGTCAAAAAAAAAAACTTCAAAACGTAATACTACCTAAGTAATGTAAATGACATAGACACCTACCATTATTCTAAAATATAGAGCGGAGTTTTTTTCCTACTGCTCTCGAGTTTATTGGATCCTACCTCTTCCTATATAGAATTATAGATTTGGCTTCTCCATACATCATTTCTTCATATGTTTTTAAAAAAATTAGGTCCTTTTCAATTTCTTTTTCAGCTTTTCAAACTCTTCTTTCAATTAAAGTACATAATAATATAATATTTTTAAGTGTACACCATAAAATATATATATGCATTTCCCCTTTAAGATAAATTCTCATGAGGTTCTTTCATAGTCTTCTGGCCCGATTGGTATCCTGTCCTATGCAGCATTTCTTTGCTTATTGTTATTTTCGATTTTTCTATGTTTGTTTTTTTATGTATTTTGTGCTTTTTTTTATTAATATTTGAACCATTAAAAAAAAATTCTCATGAGTACTGTCCTACGTTCTTTAAACTGTCGGGTCTACAATAGATACAATAGAACCACTTTCTCTGACATACACATCTACGCGTATGAATTACAAATGTATATATAATTTAGACGTACGAGACACTCTAACTTAATTTCAATTTTAAATGTGTACTGTCCAAAATTCACTACTTTTAAAATATTTTTTTGCAAAATATCCCTAATTTTTTTATATCTTCATTCAACAATCTACATCAATCCGGTGATTGTTGATAAATAAATCTAAAATGTAGATGCATTTTCATTTTCTCACCATACCTCTTGCTTTCGATTGTCAACACTTTAACCTTCTTCATGCAAAAGGAAAAAGGAAACGTTGAGAAACGAAACAACAAATAAAGAAAGAATTTCAATCTCATTCACATGACATGACATGCATGCAGATAAACTGACCTTTTTATCTGTTCTTTCTTTCTACGTCTGAAAGAATGATACGTTGAACGTGGATGTGAATTTGATAGAGGGTAGGGATCTTGCACGGATACTTTGTGTGAATTTGATAAAGGGTAGGGATCTTGCACGGATACTTTGTGTGTATGGAGATACGGTGATGTTTATTTTGTATATCACATGTGATATTGAAAATATAAAATAATAGAAATGTCAAAAATCGATTCGACAAGAGTAAAATTGACTCACCGAATCACTCGTAAACAGTAAAATCGGTTCTCCGAATCACATGTGAACAGTAAAATTGGTTCTCTGAATCATCTGTGAGCAGTAAGATCGACTCTCCGAATCATCCGTGAACAGTAAAATCAGCTCGCCAAAATCTATTAAGGGATCCGATCGGTGAATCGATTTCTGACATTCCAAACTTTTTCGGTATGACAGGTGAAGGGCAAAATGGGCATCACAGTAAAATCCGTGTCTGTAAACACAAAGTGCTCGTGGGAAGATTGCTGGCCTTTGATAAATACATTTTCTAAAACTATTTTTATTATAAAATGAATTAGTTACGTCTTTATTAGAAAAAAGTTTAAATTATTTACATTTTAAAATCATAAAGATTTTGCTCTCTCTGTCCGAATTTAGTTGTCTAATATAGATTTTGAAATTGTCCCAAAATAGTTGTCTGATATGGAGTAGCATAAAGTGTGTTGAAATGGATGATAATCACTTCTCAACTGCACGGTGGTTTAAAGTCAAATTTAAGTTCTTAAAAAATACAAATGTTTAAAATAAGACGGAAGGAGTATAATTTATAAGACGCCAACTTGGTTCAGAAAGTATAATTTATTGGTGTTTAAATCAGTTATGGAAGAAAAGAGTGTAAATATAAAGTCTACAGAAAAGTACTTATGGAATTCACATTAACTAATTCTTTATATTATATGGGTTTTTTTTAATTTTTTTTTTAACCTAAGTCCTTTATCGATCGATAATCTTTTATTCAATTCTATCACTATAAACCTTGTAATTTATTTTTTCAAATGCAAGGGTATTTTTAGACTAAATTTGCACAATTATCAATTCAAGAATACTCTCACAATTATGAATTCTACAAAACATTAAGTAACAACAATTTATAGGGAAAAACTACAAAATGCCGAAGCACTTTTAGCACCTGGATATGGC
Organism: Chimonanthus praecox; assembly: GCA_022113865.1. Classification (NCBI taxonomy): domain Eukaryota; kingdom Viridiplantae; phylum Streptophyta; class Magnoliopsida; order Laurales; family Calycanthaceae; genus Chimonanthus; species Chimonanthus praecox. The sequence goes on along the minus strand of CM039095.1, from coordinate 8,802,909 downwards.
CTCATGTGGGATCCATTTTATCTTGAATTCAGTCTTTTAAAATTAATTTTTCTTCGTCAAAATTAGATCTAACGTTTAGATCAAAATATTTATTTAATAGTTCATTTTTTTATATTAAAAATCAATGGCTAAAATAATTCAATAAATCACATTATTGATAGTACGATACCACGCATGATAATCTATCCATTCATATAATATCTTTTCATCATTGAGTGAGACCCACTATTTAAGATGGCCCATCAGAACATTCAAACTTTTCAGCCTCAAGACTCCGGTTGATAAAGACATGTACATGATGAATTGTGAAAGATTCAATTCATAAGTAAGATCACATGAATAATCACAAGCGCCGGTCCTGGGCATAGGCGGCTTAGGCCGCCGTATAAGACCGTCAGACAAAAAGGCCCCCTACACACTTAAACTCTTTAATATACTAGTCACAAAAGGCCCCAGAAATCTCATTCCGCCTAGGGCCCCTGAGATTTTAGAGGATCTCAGGGCCGGTTCTGATAATCACATCCAATGATAAGAGATATTTTGTTTTGCAAAGGAAAATGGATATCACCCATGGGAGTTTTATGCTAGGTTTCTTATAATTTTCACATGTAAATTCAAAAAAAAAATCATATATTTATATAAACATTATCTTGACACTGAATTTAACATTTTTTTAATACTCAAAAATGCAATATATAATGATGTCAAAGAAGTAATTAAACTTTTGTTTAGTAAACCATCTTAGAGATAAAACAGAGATGTGGTTATGCTAATAGCCAAAAGTAAGAAAAGGGTCCACTCAGCTTTTGATTGATTACATAGGCAACCAACTCAAATAGAGAAGTGTGAATCACCTGATTAGCATCAGATCAACTACTCATGGCTAATCAAAGTTTATGGTCACCCCCTTCAATCATGATGATGAGTTAATACGTTTCTTTGATTTTAATCTTTCAGCATTTAGCATATGAAATTTCAAACTGATCTTTATAATTTTCACAGCTGATCCAATCACATTTAAGAAAATGTGATTAGCACAAAATATATAAAAAGAAAAAAAAACATGTTATATTGTAGGCAACTGTAGTATCAGCCTTATTCAATTTTTAATTTTTTTTTAAAATAAAATTTGTAATTTCGGTAAATTTTTGGTTTGTATAATCTAACGACGAGAATACATCAAATGAACAGAAATACATGTTCAATCAAAATCTCATTAGTCAATATACTCAGTAGTTCGAATTTAACACATATACTTCTAGATGTGCTGCTAGAATAAATGTTTCTAAATTTTACTCTTCTTTGTCATCATTTAATATAGTTTAATTTCTGTAATAAATCTAATCAAAATTATAAATGTAACATAAAGAAGGCTTTTTCAAAAATCCCTAAATTGAATAGATATCTTAACAAGAAAGAAAAGAATGAAAAATATATGGTTGGACAATTCATGGAAAAGGGAAAGATTTTGCTAATGATTCTAGAAGAGATACCAATACTGGGAAGTAGGAACATTCTAGAAGATTTTGCCCTTCTACTCCTTTAATCATCTTGTGACTCCTTTATTGACAAATTTAACATAGAATTGAATTGAATATTAAAGAACACACAGTAATTAATAATAACTTACAATATAGGATCAGAAACTGAGATCTTCTTGCTTTCTATGTAAAAGTGATGGCAATTAGTGGATGTCAAATCATGAAGATCATGTCAAATTTCTGATTCTATCATCTATGAAAAAGTAGAAAGAATGAAAGAGAACTTAATAAATTAATTGCATACTTAGGCCATTAAACTTGTCAATGTTATCTTTTTTCTGCCATCTCATATCCCAAGTGCATGTCCTCATACAAAATACAGACATTGTTGCTGTGTCCATCACATGTAGTTTAACACTATGAAAGGAAACAGAAGGTGTCAGGTTCGAACTCCCATGGCCTCATTTGATGTGTTCTAAGGACAGTAGATATCACTCGTAGAAGTTTTACGCTGGATTTCTTACACTTTCTCACATGTAAATTTTTTAAAAAAAAAAAAAAAATATATATATATATATATATATATATATATATATATATATTTCAATATGTTAAAAAATAGAATCACAATGCTCTTGAATATGCGCCGCTATCAATACAATGATACCTTTAATTTAAAAATCCCTCAAAGATACAATATACAGACAATAATAAGTACAAAATTACCAAAAATACTCTCATGTGTAAGAATTTTTGAGCCATGGGCTTTGCCTCCAAACCCCTAGAAGGGGGTGTACTACCTCCCTTAAACCCACTAGCTCAAGGACTAGGGCCTTAAAAACTAGCAATTAGAGTATGGTGTCTAAAATGACCTAAATCACCATAAAATAAAAGACATCAACACAACATGTTTGAATCATTCAAAATTAGATACTTAGATATTTTGCAATATTAAAAAAATCAATGTAATATTAATTTTGAGATTTTTTATAAGAATGTAAAGAAAGAAGATTGTAGTAGATAATGAAGTAGATAAGAACATAGAAGTAGAAAGAGAAGATTAATTAATGATAATGATGATTGAGTACATCACTAGTTGATTTCAGAACACATTTTATGTCACGCCCCGACCCGACCAGTGGGCCCGGAACGCGACTGATTTTTTTTTTGAAAGATAAGGTAAGTACACTAAACCACAAGCACTCTGACTGGGCCGGATCAACAGTTAGGCCCAGCGGTTACACATCAACCCGTTGAGTGGACTCAAACATGTACCATATGCCTGCCTCCAAAAACAAAGTAATATAACACAATAATTATATCCACTCAATATATGATCAAACAGATATTAACATTGATTAATCAATCATAATATTGTCTCAAAAGGCAACAGAGCCGGTTACAAAGGTCAAATACAATTTAAGTACCACATCCGGTACTTAATACAAAAACAATGGTTCCAAGAACCAACAGAAAGAGATCAGGGCATTCCGCTCCGGGGGAATCCCAAAACACTGTTTTAGCTCAAACGCCCTAAGCCTGAAAGAGAGGGTCCTCCTCCTCGGGTTCATCGCCTGAAAGGTGAGTGGTGTGAGCTAACTAGCCCAGTGAAGGATAATTAACAATGCACATTAAGCAAATAGTAAAACAGGTTAGCAACAGTTCAATATCACATGCTTGATAACAGTAAGCATAATTTCAAATAAGATAATAACACCATCAGACTATCAATCACTGCCATTATCCACCGTAACGCCTGCCGACTATACTGAGACCAGTATTAAGTCCCGACACGGTCAAAATACATCCTTGCAAGTACATCTCCGGCTCTTAAACGTAGCCGATACTGACACCCTCAAGTCAGCAACTGACGACAGCATGGTCCGCCCATGGTCCAGTAGACATAAACCATCTCTCATATGGCCGATATTGGTTCAATAGCCCAGGTACGTGGAAGCAGTCTTACATACACATACGGTCAATCACCGTAATATCAAATCATCACAGCACTCTTACCATAGTGCACCATGTATAGGCACATGAGTGGGTTCATCAAAACCGAAACCACTCATTGCTCAGAATAACACCTGTTTACAAAATCTGCAGAGTTAAGTTCCCTCACCGTGATCGTGTGGTTTCGCGGTCTCTGTCAAACAACATACAAGTGCGCAATCAATATACATATCAGATACGTACATATACGTAGAATTTTGGAAATCATGCATTTTTTTCCACAAAATATCCGGGTTTAATGGAAATGAGTCTCCTACTTGGTTTCTATCCCTTTTTAATTTATCCACAAGATAATAATATAATAAACATAAGGGGCTCAGTCCAAAACTCATATTGTCTTCTGGGCATTGACCAGGTTGACTTATTGAGTAAGGTCTAGATCCTCGGGTCACTTCTCGGTTGTCTTCTGGATATGGACCAGAGCTGACATTTTGAGTAGGCCTCGAGGTCACTCAGTGCCCGACTATAGTGTCGGCCTGAAAGTGAATCACTCAGTTCCCGACTAGTGTCGGACTGAAAGCGTATATAATAGTATTTAGACTATAAATAATAAGAGGAAAATGGGTTAGTACAATTTTAATTAACAGAGGGGGTATAAATTTCAACATTTAATCAAACACATCAAATAATCAGTAATCAAGATTAAAACAATAATTAAACAATATTTTATCATTTTCAAAAAAATGGTTTCCTCGGAACATATCTTCGGAACTAGGGTACAGTGGTTTCGGATCATCCGAACCACCTAAAACTGAGTCACTGGCCTCGGACCTTGAGGCGTGACTTCGGATCGTCCGAAGACTGGGTCTCGGACTGTCCGAAGTCCAATCCGAAACAGGAAAACAGAAAATAGAGGTCTCGGTGGGTCTGAAATTCTCGGAACGTCCGAAGACTGGGTCTCGGACCTTCCGAGAGGGTCGGTCCTTCCGAGCTGGGCTCGGTCCTTCCGAGCTAGGCTCGGTCCTTCCGAGAGAGGTTGGGCTCGCCTCGGGCGGTCTGGGCTTCGAGTTGAAGCTCGGAACGTCCGAGGGTCATTGCTCGGACTGTCCGAAGTTTCGGACCATCCGAAGATCGGCTCTCGGACCTTCCGAGAGTCGTCTTCTCCACTGTCTGCAACTGCAGACAGTGACGGCGGAAATACACCGAAATGCGATTCCAGAAAGGGAGGGCTTCCCGAATTCGTTTTTCACATCGGTCTGGTTTGATGGACTCCTCTGGGAGTCCTCTTTACACAGGGATTGGTTTGGAGCTCAAAAGCTCAAAGGGCCATCCGATTTTAAGGGTAGATCATCACGGGTACATGAAACCCATGGTTTTTCTTAAAACTTTGAATCGGTTTTTCTCCATCAAAACGGGGTCAATTTTTGATTTTCTTGATTCTAAATTGGTTAGAATTGAAAAATGAATACAATGGATACCTTGGTTCGGAAATTTGGGTTGAAATTTGGGTTTTTGAAAAATCTTCCACTTAAGCTTACTGTTACTTAAAAACAGAAGCAGCAGGTTCTCGGTCAACAGGCTCGGTCTCGGCTGGAATTACAGATAACAGAACAGAGAGGGAGAAGAGAAATGCAAAGGATTTGCTGGGAGTTTGGAATGATCGAAAGAGGCTCAATTTATAGGTTCGCTGTTGATGAGAGATGCCGGAATTCGGCTGCTGCCGACGATGGGACTTGACAGAAGAACGATCATGAAGGAGTGGCCGGCAAATCCGCTGCTCATGCAGCGATAGGACTTCACGGTGGGAATCCATGATGACCAGAATTTGGGCCGAACGGCAGTGCACGCCGGCATGGCGTTGGCAGGTTTTCCCTGCGATTTGCAGATCAGCCCTTAGGAAAAATTTTGGATTTGCAGAAAGGTCCTTAACTAAGAAAATTTGATTTTTAAAACTAAAAGTGGTAAATTCAAGATTCAAAAATCCGATCCAACCTTACAGATGGGTTGGGTTTTGAAAACTTAGGTCACCATAAAATTTTCGGATTTTATTTCTTATTATAAACCCTTGATTTAAACAAAAAATCATGTTTTTCTCATAATTACTTAATTAATCAAACGTAAAAATAACTAATTTGTAAATCTTATTTTCAGATGAAATGAAATATCTAGATCAATATTAAAATGGTCTAACACCCGATACCGTTTTCAAAATTTAACTCCTTCCCGAAAATATTTTAAATAATTAAAACTCTCTTTCGGGTGATATTTAATTATCATTTTCTGAAAAATAAATTTATTTTAAACTTAGAGTGCAAATCATTCAATAAGGAGAGTATTATCAATAGAAGAAAATCATCAAATCACACCAATTATGAAAATTTATACGACACACGGTAAAATTACCAAAATACCCCTCCAGCTCGACGGGCTGGATCACTGAGCTCACGGGCTTGGATTGGGTCTCGCTTGGGCTTTCCTCAAAGCCCTGACCAAAATCCTCTAGATTAACCGGTTAAACACGGAAATTAAGCTAAATTACGTCTAATCCGGGGCAGGGTATTACATCCTACCCTCCTAAAAGAAAATTTCGTCCCGAAATTTAGAACAAACCCTACCTTCTTGGTCTAAGAACAAGCCAGGGTACAGCTTCTGCATCGTCGATTCAGGTTCCCACGTCTCATGTTGCACGTCGCGATGTTGCCACAGCACTCGCACTAGAGGTATAGACTTCCTCCTGAGCTCTTGAGTCCGACGTTCTAGAATCTTGACAGGCGCTTCTTCAAACGTTAAGTCCTCTGATACCTCAATATCTTCAAAACTGATCACATGCGACGGGTCAGGCTCGTACTTTCTTAACATAGACACGTGGAACGTACTATGCACTCTCTCCAAAGCCTGAGGAAGATCCAACTGATAGGCCACTTCACCTATCCTCTTCAAAATCTCAAAGGGTCCAACATATCGAGGTGATAGTTTTCCCTTGCGCCCGAACCGCTGCACTCCGTGACGTGGTGCCACACGTAAGAAAACTCGGTCGCCAACTGCAAATTCTAAAGGTCGTCGCCTTTTGTCAGCATAACTCTTCTGTCTGCTCTGAGCTGTTTTGAGACGCTGTCTGATCACTTCAACTTGCTCTGACGTCTCACGTACTAGATCAGGTCCTAGCAGCGCTTTGTCTCCTACCTCTGTCCAACAAAGAGGTGACCTGCAAGGTCTGCCATACAGAGCCTCGTAGGGTGCCATCTGCACACTGGAGTGATAGCTGTTGTTGTAGACGAACTCGATCAAAGGCAAGTGATCTTCCCAACTTCCTTGCATATCCATTACACAAGCTCTTAGCATATCCTCTAAGGTTTGAATGGTTCTTTCTGACTGACCATCCGTCTGAGGGTGAAAAGCAGTGCTGAAGCACAGCTTAGTCCCCAACTCTTCTTGCAATCCTTGCCAAAACCTTGATACGAATCTCGGGTCTCTATCAGATACAATGGATACAGGTATTCCATGCAATCTGACTATTTCCTTCAAATATAATCTGCTTAGGGTAGCCAAGGAATCCGTCTTCTTGATTGGTAGAAAGTGAGCTGACTTTGTCAATCGATCGACTATTACCCAAATAGCGTCGTTCTTTTTAGGAGACTTAGGAAAACCAGTTACAAAATCCATCGTGATATGCTCCCACTTCCATTCAGCCACTTCCAAAGGTTGCATCTTTCCGCCAGGTCGCTGATGTTCCGCCTTCACTTGTTGACAAGTTAGGCACTTGGATACAAAATCTGCTACTTCGCGCTTCATACCTTTCCACCAGAAAAGTCGCCGCAAGTCACGATACATCTTCGTACCACCAGGATGCACCGCAAAGCGAGATCGATGAAAATGATCAAGCACCTTTCTCCTGCACTCGTCCGACTTTGGCACAAACAGTCTGTCTTTGAAAGTCAGACTTCCGTCCGCTTTGATCTTCCAATCCTCTAGAGTTGCTCCTCCTGAAAGCTGAGTTGCCAACTCCTTCGCTTCTGGGTCGCTTTGTTGTCCTTCCAACACCAATCCAACTACCTCGGGTTGCAGAACCAAACTATGGATTCTTGCTGACCCGCTTCCTTCGATCAGCTCCAGATCGTACTCGGACAGAACTCCGAGCATCTTCCACTGCAGAGATGCCATCCTTGCCACGTCGCTGTGAGACTTTCGGCTCAAGGCATCGGCCACCACGTTGGCTTTCCCCGGGTGATAGGAGAGACTGAAGTCATAATCTCCCAGGTACTCCATCCACCTACGCTGCCTCATATTCAAGTCTTTCTGAGTGAAGATATACTTGAGACTATGGTGGTCAGAAAACACATTGAACTTCTCACCATATAAGTAATGTCTCCACAATTTCAACGAGAATACAACAGCTGCCAACTCCAAATCATGAGTCGGGTAGTTCTGCTCATGTCCCTTCAATTGCCTGGAACCATAAGCTACTACCTTCCCCTCTTGCATCAGAACACAACCCAAACCAAACTTGGACGCGTCGCAATAAACATCGTAACCTCGTCCTTGCTCGGGTATCACCAACACTGGAGACGTTGTCAACTTCTCCTTCAGCTCCTGGAATGCTTTCTCACAAGCTTCGCTCCACTCGAACTTGACGTTCTTCCTCGTTAGCCGAGTCATCGGTACCGCGATCTGAGAGAAGTGTGGGATAAACTTTCGGTAAAATCCTGCTAATCCCAGAAAGCTCCGGATCTCAAACACGCTCTTGGGACTCTCCCAAGTCTTCACGGTCTCTACCTTTGCTGGATCTACCGAGATTCCTCCTGGAGACACCACATGTCCCAGAAATTGCACTTGAGTCAACCAAAACTCACACTTGCTCAGCTTAGCAAACAGCTGATGCTCCCGAAGAGTCTGAAGAACAATCCGTAGATGACGCTCATGCTCCTCCTCTGATGACGAAAAGATCAAGATATCGTCGATGAAGACTATCACGAACTCTCGTAGATACGGTCGAAACACACGATTCATCAAGTCCATAAACATGGCTGGCGCGTTCGTTAAACCGAAAGGCATCACAACAAACTCGTACAAGCCATACTGCGTCCGAAAAGCAGTCTTTGGAATGTCCTCCTCTCGAATCCGCAACTGATGGTAACCCGATCTCAAATCGATCTTCGAAAAACACTTCGATCCCCTCAAAAGATCAAAGAGGTCGTCTATTCTAGGCAACGGATACTTATTTTTTATAGTTACCTGGTTAAGCCGCCGGTAATCTATACACATCCTCATCGATCCATCCTTCTTTTTCACAAAGAGAGCAGGCGCGCCCCACGGCGAGTTGCTCTGACGGATAAAACCAAGACTAAGAAGCTCTTCTACCTGCGTAGCTAGCTCTCTCTGCTCTGCCGGCGCCATCCGATACGGTGCCATGGAAATTGGAGATGTTCCTGGCTGTAGGTCTATAACAAACTCTATCTCTCGGCGTGGAGGTAGCCCAGCCAACTGGTCAGGAAAAACATCCATAAACTCACACACCACCCGAGGAGCAACAGACTCTACACCACCTACATCTTCCCAACCCATGCTTGCCACCACACTACCGGGATACGCCCTAAGGCCAGAGAAAGTGACTCTCATCCTTTCATAGGGTACCAACTTATCCATAAACCTCTCACCGGTTAAGGAGACCCCACGAATTCTCCTCTGAGAGCAGTCTAACCAGACTTCAAAAACAGACAACCAATCCATACCAAGGATGATGTCAAAGTCCGTCATTTCCAGAACTAGAAAATCATAGGACAACTCCACTCCGCTAATCTTCAAGACACAAGATCTACACTCTTGGTTTGCCAAAGCCTTCTTACCCAAAGGTGAAACTACCATTAGCGGGTTAACTACTTCTACCGGTTTCAAACCCAATCTAACACAACAAGTTCTAGAGATAAAGGAATGCGAAGCACCGGTATCAAACAACACTCGAGCCAAAAGACTGAAAAGATTAAGGGTACCTTCCATCACCGTGTTCTCCATCGGTTCCTCCTTCTGAGTCCCTAAAGAGTAGACTCTCCCTTGAGGACGCCCTCGTCCTCTCCCCTGATCTCTCCGAGGTGGTCCGTTCCTCGGTGTCACTGATCCTCTGGAAGCCTGCTGAGAACCTTTGCCGACAATGGCTGCGCCACAGAAGGAAACTCCGGCGCCTTGTGAAGGTGCCGTCTTACCAGAAAAAGGACAATCCTTGAACAGGTGCCCGGTCTGCTGGCAATGAAAGCAAGCTCTTTCTCCCTTGGATTGACAGAATCTAGAAGTATGCCCAGGCTGATTGCAGGTGTAGCACACGATTGGCCGAGAGTCAGACCGACTGGACTGGCCCACACTAGTCTGGCTCTTCTTGAAGAAAGGCCTCTTCTGCTGGTTGAACCTCGCCTTCTTGTTAGAAGAAGGTTTCTGAGAGTTGTCAGTGCTCCGGTTGATAGAGTCAACTGCTTCCACCTTCGAAGCTCGATCGATGATTTCCTCCAAAGTGTTGAACACTAGGCCGGCCACTTGCCGCTGCAGGAAGGGTCTGAGTCCATTCTCGAAGTGCTGGATTTTCTCCTCTTCATTGGCTGCAATCCACGGCACAAACTGCATCAAGTCGATGTAGCGCATGGCATACTGTGCCACTGTATCTGAACCTTGCTGAATGTTGAGAAACTCTCTCTTCTTCGCCTCCTTCACCGTTTTTGGAAAGTAACGGGCCAAAAAGGCTGCAGAGAACTCCTCCCAAGTCATTGGCTCGTGGTTACGAACCAAGCTCTTCGCCTCCCACCATTCGTAGGCGTTCCCTTCAAGCTGATAAGTCGCCAAGGTCACACGTAAGTCATCGGCGATCGCTAGGGTATTAAGGATTCGGCTAATCTGGGTTAGCCAGTTCCTCGCAGCGCTGGGGTCCTCTGTTCCCGAAAAGCTAGTCGGGTTCAGACGCTTGAACTCCTTGAGAGCCGAGGTGGCCCTCTCCCTCTGGCGTTTGGATTGGCGGACGTCGCATGTTTTCAGCTATTTGCTGAAATGCTTCAATCGCCGCTCTTATCGCCTCGTTAGGTAGATTACGGGGTGGAAGACCAGTCCTCCTCCCACGAAAGTTGGCTCGGTTTGCGTTGGGTCCTGACATCTGTTATTTACACTTGTAAACATCATTAACCAATTTTAAGATTTTTTTTTTTTTTTTTTTGGTCAAAGTAGAAGACACAAGTTGCAACAATCTCATTAGAATTCATTCAACATTTCTAATACAAAATACAAGGGTTAGTAGGGTATGAAAACCCTTCAAAACAACAAAACTCAACCCTTTTCGAAACAACTACCCGATGCCCCCCCCTAACAACATTGATCTAATTCCCTGAAAAAGATCCTCCCTCACCACCAAAATAATAAAAGTTGTCCGGGCAGGTCTCAGACTTGTGCCCGTACACCCCACAAGTTAGACAAGGTATAATCCCTGGTCCTCCTACATAAGGACAATTGGTTCTGGCATTCCCATGTCCGCGGAGTCCGCAAACTGGGCAAATGACACTGTGTGGATAGGGGCAATAGATGAAGTTGTGCCCTGCCTGATTGCAGAGTTCACACATTTCATCTTGATACTCGTCCAATGGCGGAGTAGCCGGAACATACTCAGGTGAACCGTTCTCCCCCACTGACTCTTCAGGAATTGGGATATCTCCCTCTTCCTCCTCAGGTCCAGCTCCCACGTGGTATTCTGGGGAAGCTACTACTATCTCCTCCCCTGGTGCAACCTCATCAAAACTCGGCGCACCGGAGTCGTCATCCGAATCTATAACGATAGGATCGCTAGGTGTCCCCTGGAAATACTCTGTGTTGCCTGACATATCTGTATCACCAAACAAGAAAATGTCAAAACAACAGCAACACTAAGGCAAAAACAAGTCTAACTAGGTAGTAACCCATCACAGTCCTAGAGTTGAACCTGGCTCTGATACCAAGCTGTCACGCCCCGACCCGACCAGTGGGCCCGGAACGCGACTGATTTTTTTTTTGAAAGATAAGGTAAGTACACTAAACCACAAGCACTCTGACTGGGCCGGATCAACAGTTAGGCCCAGCGGTTACACATCAACCCGTTGAGTGGACTCAAACATGTACCATATGCCTGCCTCCAAAAACAAAGTAATATAACACAATAATTATATCCACTCAATATATGATCAAACAGATATTAACATTGATTAATCAATCATAATATTGTCTCAAAAGGCAACAGAGCCGGTTACAAAGGTCAAATACAATTTAAGTACCACATCCGGTACTTAATACAAAAACAATGGTTCCAAGAACCAACAGAAAGAGATCAGGGCATTCCGCTCCGGGGGAATCCCAAAACACTGTTTTAGCTCAAACGCCCTAAGCCTGAAAGAGAGGGTCCTCCTCCTCGGGTTCATCGCCTGAAAGGTGAGTGGTGTGAGCTAACTAGCCCAGTGAAGGATAATTAACAATGCACATTAAGCAAATAGTAAAACAGGTTAGCAACAGTTCAATATCACATGCTTGATAACAGTAAGCATAATTTCAAATAAGATAATAACACCATCAGACTATCAATCACTGCCATTATCCACCGTAACGCCTGCCGACTATACTGAGACCAGTATTAAGTCCCGACACGGTCAAAATACATCCTTGCAAGTACATCTCCGGCTCTTAAACGTAGCCGATACTGACACCCTCAAGTCAGCAACTGACGACAGCATGGTCCGCCCATGGTCCAGTAGACATAAACCATCTCTCATATGGCCGATATTGGTTCAATAGCCCAGGTACGTGGAAGCAGTCTTACATACACATACGGTCAATCACCGTAATATCAAATCATCACAGCACTCTTACCATAGTGCACCATGTATAGGCACATGAGTGGGTTCATCAAAACCGAAACCACTCATTGCTCAGAATAACACCTGTTTACAAAATCTGCAGAGTTAAGTTCCCTCACCGTGATCGTGTGGTTTCGCGGTCTCTGTCAAACAACATACAAGTGCGCAATCAATATACATATCAGATACGTACATATACGTAGAATTTTGGAAATCATGCATTTTTTTCCACAAAATATCCGGGTTTAATGGAAATGAGTCTCCTACTTGGTTTCTATCCCTTTTTAATTTATCCACAAGATAATAATATAATAAACATAAGGGGCTCAGTCCAAAACTCATATTGTCTTCTGGGCATTGACCAGGTTGACTTATTGAGTAAGGTCTAGATCCTCGGGTCACTTCTCGGTTGTCTTCTGGATATGGACCAGAGCTGACATTTTGAGTAGGCCTCGAGGTCACTCAGTGCCCGACTATAGTGTCGGCCTGAAAGTGAATCACTCAGTTCCCGACTAGTGTCGGACTGAAAGCGTATACAATAGTATTTAGACTATAAATAATAAGAGGAAAATGGGTTAGTACAATTTTAATTAACAGAGGGGGTATAAATTTCAACATTTAATCAAACACATCAAATAATCAGTAATCAAGATTAAAACAATAATTAAACAATATTTTATCATTTTCAAAAAAATGGTTTCCTCAAACATATCTTCGGAACTAGGGTACAGTGGTTTCGGATCATCCGAACCACCTAAAACTGAGTCACTGGCCTCGGACCTTGAGGCGTGACTTCGGATCGTCCGAAGACTGGGTCTCGGACTGTCCGAAGTCCAATCCGAAACAGGAAAACAGAAAATAGAGGTCTCGGTGGGTCTGAAATTCTCGGAACGTCCGAAGACTGGGTCTCGGACCTTCCGAGAGGGTCGGTCCTTCCGAGCTGGGCTCCTTCCGAGCTAGGCTCGGTCCTTCCGAGAGAGGTTGGGCTCGCCTCGGGCGGTCTGGGCTTCGAGTTGAAGCTCGGAACGTCCGAGGGTCATTGCTCGGACTGTCCGAAGTTTCGGACCATCCGAAGATCGGCTCTCGGACCTTCCGAGAGTCGTCTTCTCCACTGTCTGCAACTGCAGACAGTGACGGCGGAAATACACCGAAATGCGATTCCAGAAAGGGAGGGCTTCCCGAATTCGTTTTTCACATCGGTCTGGTTTGATGGACTCCTCTGGGAGTCCTCTTTACACAGGGATTGGTTTGGAGCTCAAAAGCTCAAAGGGCCATCCGATTTTAAGGGTAGATCATCACGGGTACATGAAACCCATGGTTTTTCTTAAAACTTTGAATCGGTTTTTCTCCATCAAAACGGGTCAATTTTTGATTTTCTTGATTCTAAATTGGTTAGAATTGAAAAATGAATACAATGGATACCTTGGTTCGGAAATTTGGGTTGAAATTTGGGTTTTTGAAAAATCTTCCACTTAAGCTTACTGTTACTTAAAAACAGAAGCAGCAGTTCTCGGTCAACAGGCTCGGTCTCGGCTGGAATTACAGATAACAGAACAGAGAGGGAGAAGAGAAATGCAAAGGATTTGCTGGAGTTTGGAATGATCGAAAGAGGCTCAATTTATAGGCTCGCTGTTGATGAGAGATGCCGGAATTCGGCTGCTGCCGACGGGACTTGACAGAAGAACGATCATGAAGGAGTGGCCGGCAAATCCGCTGCTCATGCAGCGATAGGACTTCACGGTGGGAATCCATGATGACCAGAATTTGGGCCGAACGGCAGTGCACGCCGGCATGGCGTTGGCAGGTTTTCCCTGCGATTTGCAGATCAGCCCTTAGGAAAAATTTTGGATTTGCAGAAAGGTCCTTAACTAAGAAAATTTGATTTTTAAAACTAAAAGTGGTAAATTCAAGATTCAAAAATCCGATCCAACCTTACAGATGGGTTGGGTTTTGAAAACTTAGGTCACCATAAAATTTTCGGATTTTATTTCTTATTATAAACCCTTGATTTAAACAAAAAATCATGTTTTTCTCATAATTACTTAATTAATCAAACGTAAAAATAACTAATGTAAATCTTATTTTCAGATGAAATGAAATATCTAGATCAATATTAAAATGGTCTAACACCCGATACCGTTTTCAAAATTTAACTCCTTCCCGAAAATATTTTAAATAATTAAAACTCTCTTTCGGGCGATATTTAATTATCATTTTCTGAAAAATAAATTTATTTTAAACTTAGAGTGCAAATCATTCAATAAGGAGAGTATTATCAATAGAAGAAAATCATCAAATCACACCAATTATGAAAATTTATACGACACACGGTAAAATTACCAAAATACCCCTCCAGCTCGACGGGCTGGATCACTGAGCTCACGGGCTTGGATTGGGTCTCGCTTGGGCTTTCCTCAAAGCCCTGACCAAAATCCTCTAGATTAACCGGTTAAACACGGAAATTAAGCTAAATTACGTCTAATCCGGGGCAGGGTATTACATTTTAATCATTTGATATATATTCTTAGCTGATCATTAAATCTAAGCACAAAGTATCAAATCTCGTAATTTAACGTCGTTAATATTATAAATGCTCATTTGTGAAGTGACAAAAAGTTTTAAATTCGTTAATTTGAAAAACCAATGACTTTATATAATATTTAAATAACTAATCTCTCAATAGCTAAATTTTTAGAGTAAGTTCTATATCAAAGAATCTTATCAAGTCTTGATTTTCTAATATAGTATTAGAGTAGATTATCCTCATATTCCACACACAGTCATAGAATCTAATTACACATGAGGACAGATCTGAAGTTTTCACGGTAGCCACGTAGCACAACACTGTGGCGGATGTGAAATAATAAAAAATCACAATTTATTTAATTTTCGTGACACTTTACTTTCAAGAAAACACTTTAAGATAGACTTGGAAATAGACTGAGTCGTGTTCATTAAAGGAGACGTCAGTCAACGGTGTGACATTTTCCACACGTATTTCTTGAAGGGAAGATGTTGCATTTTTAAAATTCAAACACGGCTACCACTGTGGTAAACTCATATTCTATTTTATCGTCCAATGAACCCTTCCAGTTATTTACACGTGGAAACTGAGTAAGTCAACGAGAAAGGGTCCATATCCAATCCTTCATTTATGGTTTCACCAAATAAAACTATATCATCAGTTGATTGATTCTATCGTAACTTTTAAATAATATTTTTCGGTTGAATTAGTAAGTATAGACTATTTTTTTAAAACTCAAAATAACTCATGTGAGTCAATTTAAATTAAATTGACCAGTAGAATTTATAAGTAAAACAAGTTTGGAGAGTTTTTTTTATTCTTTTAAAATTTTAATTAAACTTTAAAAAAAAAATTAAATCAAATTTGAATTTCAAGTTTCAAACACTTGTATATGTCAATGATATGTCTCTGCTTTGCCTTTTTAGATACTAGAATTATAGTATTTACAAAAGATACTTTTAAAATGGTTTTAAAAATGATATATAATACAGTTGTGGAGTTCACCAGCCATATCAATGAGAATAAATTTCACCAAAAAGTTGTATTTTATCTAAATTTTTAATTTTTTATAAAAATAAGAAAATAAATACTAAAGTCAAAATTCTCTTCTTTTTTTTTTAAGAACAACCTATTCAAGCTCCCTACCAGCACGTGTAAATCTCTCAATCCACATACGCTAGGTACATAATTAAGGGAAGTAGCCATTTTATCTAAAATTTTAATTTTTATATAAAAATAAGAAAATAACACTAAAGTCAAAATTCTCTTTCTTTTTTTAAGAATAAGGTATTCAAGCGTCCCACCTGACTAATCCTTGGAGCATGTATAAATCTTCCAATCTACACAGGCTGGATACAAAACTATGGAGAGTGGCCATTTTTATGTTGAGATGGACTTGATCCCAAGTCCTCTTACAAATGAAGGTGAGTTCTCTTTCAAAGCAAGAAATTTCTAATATTACACCTTAATGCGACCATGTTTTCCAAACAATTTTGGGACTATTTTATATTCTATCCGTCCCATTTTAATTGTCTCATTTGAAATATTTGTGTTTTTTAAAGAACTTTCTCTATAAGGCTAACATTTCATGTGATCTCATCCATTTTCAATACACTTTATATTAAATGAGATAATTATTTTGGGACAATTCTAAAATCCATATAGAACAATTAATTTGAGACAGAGGGAGTAATTTGTAGACTAGGACTTTTAACAAAAGTTTTTTTTTAAATTTACATGTGAAAAACTTAATACATTCATATTGAAACCCTTACTCATGAGCCCACTATACCTGCCTAAGTTGTAAGTGAATTCATTGTTATATATTTTCCCAATTGGAGATATTGTGAGTGAATCCTCCAAATGGTTCGTATTGGTCTCATTTTTTTTTATAAATGATATAAATTAATTAATATGTAACGTCATATATTTAACAAACAAATATTAGTCGAAACAATTTATGTCAACTCCCAAAAAATTGAATAGAGAAGAGAATCCATAAAAGAAAAAATTAATTTTTTTAACCTTTATTCACATTCCCAAAGTTCTAGATGGCACCATCAGCTCAACAGAAGTCTGAAGTCTCTACTTTCCTGAAAAGTGAACACAACCTTATCTTATGACACGTGTCACACATTCACATACGATGCCACATCTAGAAACCATGCCCAGGCCTTGCTGAAAAGTGTCCACCACCTAATCCATAAAATGCAAACATGCAAACAGCCTCCTTCAAAGAGAGAGAGACAGAAGAGAGCAAGCAGTTTTCAGAGTTTTCCTTGGAAAATTTCATTCCAAGAAACTGAGAATTGATAATGAAGAAATCTTCATCCTTTCAAATAGAAAGAAAATCATCAATAGAAAGCGAGCCTCGAACACTAAACCTTGATCATGCAAGGGTAGTAAAATAGATGTCAATCTTTCAGTTTTCTTAGAATAGAATTTCCATTGCTTTTGTTAAAATTTTCTTGGAAATGGGAAGCATTTTGAATTTGCATGGATCTTTTAAAAAAGAAAGAAAAAAGATATGGGTTCTGTGTATTGTGGTCTAGGTCTAGTATAATTTTTTAGTATATGATTTTCTTCTTTTACAGGAGGCAGCACTGTTTGTGTTGAGCACCAAAAGCATTGAAGAAGCTCTCAGCATTTTCACTGAGGTGGGTATTTCTATATCTTTATCTTTGTCAACCATAAGAAATCATAGTCACATATGTATTATTTTCAACATTTAAATCTTTACTATGACATTAATATTTAAAAAAAAAAAAGGATTACAAACAGAAATTTTGATGATAATATCATTATGTGTTGCAACAAGTTGCATCTGTTAGCAAAAGTAACCATATTGACACCCTCTTCTTTCATGTCGGTTTTTAAAAATGAGTTTTACCTATGTGTTTAATATAGTATCGTAGTATCAGAGCAAGGGAATCACAAGGATCGGTCAAGTGATCTAGAGGGGAGTGTTAGCAAAAATTCTATGCCAAATGGACCTTTGGGTCTTGGGGTTTATAAATATGGGCACCCTCTTCTTTCAAATCGATTTTTAAAGATGAATTCTACTCATGTGTTTAACAACATCTTCATAAATCAAAACTGTATGACAATCAAATTTTTTATTCTACGAGCTGAACAGGGGATTTCATTATATTAAAGATAGTATCATTTTTCTTTTCATAGATGTAAATAGATCTCAGTAGGTTTCTACTGATTTTCTTAAAATAACAAGAGGAAGATGTGACCACTCAACTCCTTCATGGGATTTTCATTGAGCGGTGATTAGTAATATTTACAGGGATTAGAGCCAGTGGTTAGTGCAACGAAGAAGTCAGAGAGAAGAACAGAGTGTGAAGAAGAATGGGATTATTTAGTAGGTCAGCTGAAGATTACTCCTCTCCTTACAGTTTCAAGCTCCAGAGATGTAGTTTCAGCTCCTTTCTAAAAAGAAGAAAATTCCTCATTTGACGAATCTAACATGGATGGAAGCCAACTAATGTAGTTTTACTTAAAAGAAGAGGAAGAGAGATATTTCTCTCCACCAATCTCTGTATTCTTTCGATTTTCTTTTTTCTTTTTCTCCCTTCGTTTTGAATATTGAATAAAGAGGTTGAGTTTGTACTTTGTATTAGACGTGAATGTAAACGGTTCATGTTATTCATATCTGCAGTGTTGACGTCTTCTTAGTCGATATTTTGAAAAATAATATAATATAGTTAGTATATATCCGCCTCATATTTTTAAGAGTCTTAAGTTCAATTTCTAACTCCACCTCAAAGGAAGGGAGCCACTCTTCATGGATTTATCCGATGTGTGGGAGTAGGGAAGCTCCCAGGCTCTAACAGGCCTGGACACCTTGGTCATCAAAGCAAAGAAACTCTCATTGTAGTACCCAGTTTTCAGTGATGAAACAAATGCAGGAATCAAACAATGGAGATATATGGGGGAAATGAATACCCCATCATTTGCATGAGAATATCACCAAATTTTCTTGCCAATGCTGTGTGGCAATTGTAGCAGTCGTAGCATAACTGGCACTAAATTCAAATGGTTTTGTAACTTCATTGCCTGTCCAGCTTGAATACATTCAAACAGATGTTTAACAACCAAAGGCTTCGAAAAATGGAGAAATTGAACAAGTGACAAATGCTTCACCAGATCTTTCTTCAGAAAAACAAATAAATGTACATTTTTACTATGACTTCAGTCATCAAACCCTCAACATGAAGAGGAATAAATCTCGGGAAAAAAACCTGCTATCTCTAGGTTTACTCTCTTGGGGGAATCCCCAATCTTCTCCTCATGCTTATGCCCACTTCCTTCACATCCTCTACCTGCACATTTTCATTCATTTCCAGTGTTAGGAGCCAAATAACAGCAGAAGAGTGGGTGGAAAAAACATACATATATAATCCAAAGGTGGGCTCCAACCATTAAAACATGGAAAAATGAGGAGATTAGATGTCGAAACCAGCAATACTTGATCACTTGCCTATAAATACAAGCCAACCTCAAATAGATGGGTTTAGTGGCTACTACAATAATCATGATGACTCCTGATAACAGTGAGGCTCATAGAAGAAAAGATACAACGAGAATTATCCAAAAAATTAGCCCAAAGAACATCACTCACATATAACCCAAAGCATTAAAAATTATGGCTAAAAAGAAAAACGTTGAACATAATCTTAACCAGCGACTTTAATGCTTTGGATTAAATGGCTAGCAATATCGTCAACAAAGTCAATTATATTATCCAACTAGGGTGGGTTATCTAAGTTATACCTTCCAATCGACCATCAAAAAACGTCCTTCATCACTCCAAAGCTTAACATGTCCTCTTCATACCACATGATTTCAAGTATTTAATGGCATGCCCTATTCTCCCACTTGTTCAAGACCACCAAACAGCGAAAGTGAGAAACAAGCTATGTATTAGAGACTGGAAGGACGTCTCATGAACAGATGATCCTGCACCATGACTGTCTAAGCAATTGGGATCTTGGCAACGAGGGCAAATGTATCCCAAGGCCATACACTTATTTGTTACCTAGTGTTGCAACTTGCCCTCTATATCACCCAGAGATCATACTTTAGTTTAGTGGAGCAAGTCCACTTGCACCCAATGAAGGTAACATACATAGGAGAAAAAAGTTTTCTTGGACCGATAACATCAGGTGCATGCAATTCCTCATCCACCTCTTAGTCTTTGTCTTTTTCTTTTCTAAAAAGACTCATCTATTTTCTCTTCCCAACAATCATTGATCGTTGTTAGTTTCTAGGAACAATGACTTGGAAGAATCTTACAGTTCCACAGCCTGTGTTTGATTGAGCGATCCCCCAAGCTACCACCTAATGTTGATACTGAACTGCCATTCATCACTTCCCTTTGGTCTACATCTAATCACACGTCCATAGGGAAAAGGATGTAGGGACACAATTTCACATGCTAATGGATTATCGAAGACATAGGCTTCGTAGAATGACTGGTAGAAAAAGAAGCCACCTGACACTTGAGTTCTTGTTTTGCAGTGAGCGCCAGCAGCCCAATTTGGAGCCTTTGGTGGGAGCGCAATAACAAGGTGTTCAAGAACTCTGCTGAGTTGAGCCAGTCAGTTTCTAATTGTGCTTTGGTAAAGTGCGCTTTATGGGCTTCCTCGCTTGAGGAATTCAGGATCCCATGACTGATATTCTCCGAGTTTGGAAAGAATGTGAATAGCTTTTTGTTCCATTAGTGTTACTTCAAGCTTTTGGCTTCCTCTATATTTTGGGAAGCTTGTAGTGTTGTTTTATCTCTTTTTTGTTTACTTTGTATTTGCACCTCATTGTCTTTTCCTCTTTAATATATTAACCATTTCAAAAAAAAAAATATGGCACTGAACTGATAATTTTGATACTGAACTATCCTGACCTATTTTAGTTTTCTTTTGTTGTTTTGGTGAGAAGTTTCCTTCCAGCTTCTGTTTGTATATTTTTAGTTTTCGTCTCTTTAATTGCACCTATGGTGCTTTGATCTATTAATATATGAACCATTAAAAAAAATGCTAATTTTGATACTGAACTGCCATTCATCATTGTACTTCCATCTTGGTATAATCACTTCTCTTTGGTCTACATCTAATCACACATCCATATGGATAAGGATGTAACAACATAATTTCACATGCTAATGGATTGAGGGATGTTGAAGGCACAGGGTTCGTAAAATGACGGATAAAAAAACAAGTCACCTGACACTTGAGTTCTTGTTTTGCGGAGAGCCCAGCAGCCCAAAATAATATGACTTGGCTTCTTGCAATGGTTGGACCCTTTTCTAGCACGATGTTACTAAATCCCACATTTCTTGCATGAACAGCAATATTCATCCAAGTCCACAAGAGGGAATTTGATCTTTTGTCAAAAAGCAAGATTCTCCATTAGCAAAGACACAATCATGATTGTGCAGTGTAGCCAAAAGTTCTTGAGAATGAATTCACTTTTCTTCCCAAAGAATTTCTTGAAAACAAACATCAAGAAATGGAGCAAGGATCCATTCACTGAAGTACCACAAACCAGCCCAAATTCCTTCAAGAAACTTGAGCATATACTGAGGAAGGAAGCATATTCAATCCATAAGGACATGACTCCTAAAAATTTCTGCCATCCTAAGTTTAGTTCTCCATATCAATTTCTAACCAAAAAAGACCGAGGGTGTGCTTGGCAATTATCATATTTTCAACCCATAAGATCTGGAACCTATAATATTAGAAGAATGCTGTCAAAATAGAATTAGATTCATTCATTTGAATTCGTTTGATATAATTAGTAAATAAAAAAATATGCGACTAAAATAGAGAATCTACTAGAAAGCCGTCCTTTTGTGGAGTTGGGTGTACATTGTTCGCACCTTCCGAACTCCAGAGGCGTGGAGGAAACCGGCAAAGGCGGTTGCACCAGCGCCGACAAAGAGGGAGGCTACAGCGAAGGCTTTGAAAGGCATGAACATGTCTCGTCCCCTACAGCCTCTCCGGTAGGCTGCGACGCCCGCTACCAGCTGGGCCGAGCTAGCTCCGGCCCACCACCAAAACCCACTCCCTAGATCCCCCATCGCTTCATCTCTCTCTCTCTCTCCAATGAAAAATCGGCTATCAGCAGGTTTTATTCTGCCATGGAGAAAAAATAAATAAAAAAGGATTTTAGGGTTTTCTTTTGCATTTTATCGTTTGAGAGGACGGAAGGTGCGCACATTCCACCTCATGCATCGACAATTTAATTATTTTATTATTTCATTATGAACAATTTAATAGTTCCACAAAAATTAATCTAATCATTCAAAATTCACCAATCTAAAGTACCGCATTGTTACATCCAACATTTTATAGCTGGAACGATAACTTTTCCTTTCCAAACTAACAAATGTACAAATGTGAGATGAAATGTTATGGTCACATTACAATTTTTTTTGAAAAGATTAAATTTAAATAAAATTAATTTTTTATTTAAATCTTGGATATAGAATTTAAATTTGAATTCGAAATCCAACTCAAATATCTAAATTGAAAAGGGAGCTTACATTCAAATACCTATCTAAATCCAACTCATCATCTTGATCTAGGTTCAGATTTTCATTTTTCAATTTGTATAGTTCCAATTGTATTTGTGTATTGAGTTCAGATTCAAATTCAAGTTTGGATATCCAACCTCATTTTTTTCTAAAATTTGTACATTTGAAATTATTTTATCCTTTCTTTTATTTTTTATTCTTAAATAATCTTTATTTTAGAGTATTTTGTGAAAAAAAACTAATAAAATGGTATTAAGTGTTTGTAGAACTTGACAAAAATATTTTAATGTGATTGACATATTTCGTAAGGTATTTGTATAATTTTTCTACCTTCCTCAACAACTTTATAAAATTATTTTTTTTTAGAAAAAATTTATAAATTTCATATTAGGTGTTTTACTAATATTGATTTTTTTTAACACTTTTCAGTTTTTTAACAACATAAAAAACAGCAGAGAGACTGGTCGTGTAATTCATTTTTTTTGGACCATCCTAATTTTTTTTCTCAAACCATCAATTGAGTCCCAAAATTCCACTCGATCAAGTGAAGTCCAGCTCGCATCATCTAAATTCAAGACAAAGATCCCAAATTTACAGAGAATTCTCTGCTTTTCATGAATCCCAATTTTGCAAAGTTGATATATGCACATTTTCTTGTCTATGATGAGTTTGAGCAATTTTGATGGAAAACCCTAAAAATTGCAGTCATAATAAAATTTTGGTTTATTAACCTTTTCATTCAACCTCAAAACGATTTTAAAAAAATAGGGGTTAAAAAACGAGATGGAGATTTATGCAATAACAAATATTTTTTTGTATTTTCCATATGGCAATGGAATGGGTTGCCAGCGAGTCGAACCTAAAACTAGTCTGATGGAGTAGATAATTTCCTAACTGCAATAGAATAGGAAAAAGGATCTGCCAATCAAATTTCACAATACTGGTAACAGAAAGTATCTTGAGACATGGTTGAATGCAGAAACTCATGCAATGAGGCCAATATTCAAAGTTTCAAACTACCAAATAGGCTTATATATCGGCTGAGACCTAGATTTCAACCCCTGGTTTCCAGTACCATCACTTATCCAAATCATTTATAAACCCTACCAAGCCAGAATCACCAATCACCTAAATTTCATCTCTTCCTACCCCAAACAAAAAAACCATATTTCAATTCAGCTATTGCATCTAACTATGCAGTGAAATTGTGTCCAAGGAAAGCTCACAGAGGGCCCATCATTTGAGCAACTTGGACTCGAGAATAGTGTCTCACTAACAAAGAACAGGTAGGGGTGTTGAGAGCACCTCGAGTAGTAATCACAATTGAGAGCACCTCAATCACTACTCGAAAATAAAACTAAAGAATGAAACAAAATCAGTCATGCGTTAACAATGTTGTTCAGAATGATTCTTCAATAAAAACATTGTAATCATAATAACTGACAATGAGAAACATCCTACAGCGAGAAGATTCAAAGAACTCCCAGAGATGCACTGTTACAAGTTTACAGTATAATCAAACACTATAAAATGATGGAAATGAAGTGACAACCACAATTCAAGCCTCCACATGTATCTCCCAAGTTTGGCACCGCCAAAAGGCATAACGAACCACATCAAACCTGAGAACCCTATCTGACACGAAGCTGCCACTGGCACAAAGGAAAGTTCATATCTCTAACACCTCAACAGATTGCACCTGCAAGAGCACGAGCACTTGGGGTCTGCCAACAGCCACCTCATCCTTGGCATATAAGTAGTTCTTGCATGAAACAAGTCACTATCCTATTGTAGCTCTCTCATTTGACAGAGGATGTGCCAACAGCCACCTCATCCTTGACATATAAGTAGCTCTTGCATGAAACAAGTCAATATCCTATTGTCGCTCTCCCATTTGATAGAGGATGTGCGCCCCTCCACGGCCAAAGCAGGACAGGCAGGGAAAGAGCCGAAACGACATTGGTGATTTGATAGGATCCACACTGGAGATGCATTTGAAGCTCATATGTGTTGCCACTTTTAGCTGGATGAAGCGCACACTAATGTCAACGACATGATGGACATTGTGACCTTTTAGAACTGAGAAAATAAAAAGGAGTGGTAAAACATGCACCTCTGCCTCATCCACAAACCAGAGGCAGCAGAACTTGTATTTGCTGGGTCTACACAGAAAAGGTAAAAGTCAAGAGAAAGAAGAAATTGTTCCATTTTTGCATGAATTGGCTAGCAAAATGGGCCTCAAATTCATGTTGATGTTCAATCTTTTTCAAGGTATGTTCTTCATATAGAGACCCAAAAAATTCTAATCAACCTAAAGCCAGTAGGAGATTAAATTTGTTAGTTCATGGCATTACAATGCACAGAATTATGAAAGCTACCTCTTGCAAACCGTTGTCGAGGATATAGGTCTCCTGTCTCTCCCGCATTATGAGGTACAACAGTAGGGCCACATGCCAATTCCCAAACTTCCCAATTACCATATAAGTTATTTCTTGCCAATAATTGTAGGTCCGATTGGTTCCCCATTTTCTCCTGCATTGAATGGTAAAAAAGAAACATGCCCAAATGTGGGTTCCCAACATTCTAAAGTCCCATGAATATTGTTTGCCGCCTGCATCCAAATAGTGTTATTATAATTAAAATGAGTATAAACGCATTCATAATAATTCAATGACAAACCTGTGAAATTAAATAAGGGAGGACAAGTTTACCTCATGACCAGGTAAATCTCGTCCTACATGATGGGCAAGCAGAAAATCAGGACTCATGCACTTAGACCCATCAGCTCCAATTGGGTACAAAAGATCTTCTAACTCCAAGAAAGCTTCTTGGACCTCCATTTTATCTTGAAGATCATTCAACTCTAGATAAGACCTTTCACCGAATCCTGACTAAATTTGACTCTAGACTTCCATTTTATCATGAAGATCATTCAATTCTAGGAAAGACCTTTCACCGAATCCTGAATGAATTTGACCAAACACAACATCATCTTCCAAATGTTTAGAAGAATTTGAATTATCAATGGGGTAAAGCTCATTGTTAATGACATTCCCTGGCTCCTCCAAAATCATGAGTATCTGCATCTCCAATGGTGTTTCTATCTGGAACAATAGAATCCACCTTCTAAAATCAAATAATGATGGAAAACTTGTTAAATTTAACTATGAAACAAATAAAATTACAGTAGCCAAAGAAATAAAAGGTCAGACTCACCTCATGAACACCACTTCCATCAAAAATGAAATCATCCATGGCCCAGACAGAGTCTTCAAGCAGCAATTTCTTAACATTATCATGTTCAACCTAGGAAGGATCCTGCTCACTAGAAACACAATCTTTGGACTGTTTAGGTAATGCTTTCAATACAGATTCCCAGAGTCGAGTTCAGCTGTAGTCATGCTCATATTTGTGCTCAAATTTTGCGCATTTTCCAATCCACGTGAAAGAGCAATTGGGAGAGCAAGAGGCAAGGAAGAGGCTTTTTCCTCATAATCATCAACATCATATCATCATCCAAATCCTCCTATTTGAATTTCCCATATTGTTCACCATTTTTTGGGCCCAGCCAACTCTTTTTGAAGATTTTGCACAGAACAAATGCATCCAGAAACAAAAGAACCATTTACATATTATTTCTCAAGAAGTCTACCTGCCAAAAGCATATATGAGGGCAAGTGGAAGAAAGTGCCTAAAAAGTTCTAATATATGTTTTTCACAAACAAAAACAACTAAATAAAATGAAACACGCACTATACTTTGCACAGAACAAATGTATCCTGCAACAGCAAACAACCAATAAACTTTCACTTGCAGAAAAATAGCCACCAACATATAGGAAGATATGGGAACATGCAGGAGAAAGAAGACTTAAAAACTCAACAGCAAGAAGTGTCTCAAGTCACAAAAACAAAGAATGATCCTCATGTATCATTGCATGGGTATTTCAGTGTAAACCTACATGTGGAAGCCGCTTCAGATGATGGTGACAAGTCCATAAAGGGTTTATGTTTGAATATGGGGCTTCACAAAAAATAATTTACTTGGATCTATAAAGCCATGTTTTTCCGGCAACTTCAATTTACTTTCTTAGTCACCCTAAACATGTGTGTCCCCATAATTAAAATTTTGGTAACCATTCCAATGGAAGATGTTGCACTAACAATTCTAACATGTGACATTGAAAATATTGACTGGTCATAGAGGTGATGTATAATGCCGAAGAAATTAAAATTAAAGTGCATATAGAAAATTTCAAATAAAATTGAAGTCAGGAGCGTCTCAACCATAAAATAAAAGTTACCTGAGAAATATTTGTATCAGCCAACTCCTTGTCTTCAAGCCTAAACTCATGCATAACCCAATCGGTTTGAGCTCCACCTGGAGCCTTGCCTGTACAGAATACCAATGTCTTCTTCTTCCCCACAACCCAAGAATTATAATGAATAGGTTTATCACGTCCAATAGTTTTCCAGTACCCACTGTGAGTAGCACGTTTTGTTCTTTGCTCAGTTGCATATTTCTGTCTAGAGAACAAAAGAAAAACCATTCCCGATCTTTGCTCCTCAAACAAGAAAATCCTGACCCATTATTTCTTTGGCTACTGTAATTTCATTTATTTCATAGTTAAATGGAATATGTTTTCCATCTTATTTGCTTGTAGAAGTGGATTCTATTGCTGTTGGAGATGCAGATGCTCATGCAATTTTGGACGAGCCAGGGAATGTCATTAGCAATGAGTTGTGCCCCATAGATAATTCAAATTTCTCTAAACATTTGGAAGATAATGTTGCACAAGTCAAATTCATTAGGATTCGGTGAAAGATATTTCGGAGTTGAATGATCTTCAAGATAAAATGAAAGTCCAGGGTCAAATTCAGTCAGGATTCAGTGAAAGGTCTTATCTAGAGTTGAATGATCTTCAAGATAAAATGGAGGTCCAAAGATTTGCCGGGTCATGAGGTAAACATGTCCTCCCATATTTAATTTCACAGTTTTGTCATTAAACTAGTCTGAATATTTTTACACTCGTTTCAATTATAACAACACTATTTGGATGCAGGCAGGAAACAGTATTCATGGCAATTAGAATGTTGGGTCATGCATGAGAAATGGGGAACCAATCTGACCTACAATTATTAGCAAGAAATAACTTATATCGTAATGGGGAATGTTGGGAATTGGCATGTGGTTCTACTGTTGTAACCTATAATGCGGGAGAGACAGGAGACCTATATCCTTGACAACCATTTGAAAGAAGGTAGCTTCCATAATTCTCTGCATTTTTCTTCATTAACTTTTACCTTTCCTGTGTAGACCGCAAAGGCGGTTGCACCAGAGCCGACAAAGAGGGAGGCTACTGCGAAGGCTTTGAAAGGCACGAGCATCTCTCGTCCCCTACAGCCTCTCCGGTAGGTGGCGGCGCCAGCTACTGGCTCCGACCCACCACCAAAACCCACTCCCTACATCCACCATCCCTTCATCTCTCTCCAATGAAGAATCGGCTGTGAGCAGTTTTCATTCTTCCATGAGGAAAAAAAGACTTTTAGGGCTGCGTTTCTTTCACGGGAAACGGGAGTGATCGAGGATAAGGGCCAAGTGAAAAAGATCAAGGGCCTAGGGCTTTTCTTTTACTTTTTTTTCGTTTGAACGTTCCATCCGACGCATCCATTAATCTTAATGATAATTTTGAACAATTTAATAATTCCAAAATAATTTATCTAACTATTCAAATATTCATCATCTAATATAGTCTGTTATTACATCCAACATTTTAGCCTGAGCCGCTATTAAACTTTTCCATCCCAATGTGAATGGTATTATAAATTTTTGAGAAATGATAAATAAAAATTGAATTTGAATTTAAATCTTAGAGGTAGAATTTAAATTTAAATTGAAATTGGAACCCAAGTCAAATATCTAAATTGGAACCATATGCTTACATTCCAATTCTTGTCTATTTCCAACTCATCATCTATATCTAGGTTTAGATTTACATTCTCACTTTTTATAGTTCCAATTGGAATTATGTATTGAGTTCATATTCACATTCAAGTTTGGATATACAACCTAATTTTCTTTAAAATTTGTGCACTTGAAATTATTTTTATCTTTTTTTTTTTTAATTCTAAAATATTTTTTAGTTTATAGTGTTTCGTGAAAAACTAATAAAATGATATTTAGTGTTTGTAGAACATGATGAAAATGTTTTAACAGGATTGATATATTTTGTAAGATATTTGTATAATTTTTCTACCGTCCTCAATATCTTTAAAATTAAAAAGTTTTAGTTAATTTTTTAGTTTTTAGTTTTTAAGTATTTTTCATTTTCTAAACAACACATCCTGATTTATTTTTTTCTCAAACCATCAATGGAGTCCCAATTCCACTTGATCAAGTGAGCTCCAGCTCGAGTTTCAGGTTAAAGAAAGTCTTAGTACCTCAAATTAAACTTATCAAAGATGATTTAAATTCCTATTAAGTCCATGTCTGATGCATAAAAGTTTGTTAAACGATGAGCAAAGTTCAGCCCTTTTAAGTATCAGCCCGTTTTCAATGGGCACGATGTAGCCTGGGTCCTCACTATGTCCAGGACCAACCCTAGCACCCTACCTTGCATGCTCATCTCTTTAAGAATTGCAGTCATAATAAGATTTTGGTTTATTAAATATTATCATTGGAGACTATAAAAAGATATAGATAATAGAAAGCTTGACGTTCAACAATATAACAAGACTTATATATCCATGCCAACCAATATCAACAAATAAATCCATCGAAACGAAACCAAAATAAAACTAAAGAATGAAATGTCATCAGTCCTTCATTAACAATGTTGTTCAGAATGATTCTTCAATGAAAACATAGTTAATCATAATAACTAGCAATGAGAAACATCCGAGAAGTTTCAAAGAACTCCCAGAGATACATACTGTTAAAGGTTTACAGTATAATCAAGCACACTACAAAATGAAGGAAAGAAGTGACAAAACCACAATTGAAGCCTCCACATGTATCTCCCAAGTACCACATCAAACCTGAGACAACTCTATCAGACACACAAACATGAAGCTGCCACTGGCACCTCAACAGATTGCACCTGCAAGAGTACGATCACTTGGGTCTGCCAACAGCCACCTCATCCTAGACATGAGTAGCTCTTGCATGAAACAAGTCACTATCCCATTGTAGCTCTCCCATTTGATAGAGGATGAGCGCCCCTCCACAGCCGAAGGAGGACAGGCAGGGAAAGAGCTGAAACGACGACGGTGATTTGATGAGGATCCACACTGGAGATGCATTTGAAGCTCATATGTGTTGCCACTTTTAGCTGGATGAAGCACACACTAATGTCAACGACATGATGGACATTGTGACAGTTTAGAACTGAGAAAATAAAAAGAAGTGATAAAACATGCACCTCTGCCTCCTCCACAAACCAGAGGCAGCAGAACTTGTATTTGCTGGGTCTACACAGGAAAGGTAGAAGTCAAGAGAAAGAAGAAATGGTTCCATTTTTGCCTAGCAAAATGGGCCACAAATTCATGTTGATGTTCATTCTTTTTCAAGGTATGTTCTTCATATAGAGACCCAAAAACTCCTAATCAACCTAAAGCCAGTAGGACATTAAATTTGTCAGTTCATGGCATTACAATGCAAAGAATCATGGAAGCTACCTGTTTCAAAGGTTGTCGGGGATATAGGTCTCCTGTCATCAGATTGGTTCCCCACTTCTCCTGCATTGAATGGTAAAGAAGAAAGAGGCCCAAATTTGACGTCCCAACCTTCCGAATTGTCAAGAATACTGTTTGGCACCTGCATCCAAATAGTGATATTAAAATTGGAATGAGTATAAAAACATTCAGAATAGTTCCATGACAAAACTGTGAAATTAAATTGGGGAAGACAAGTTTACCCCAGGACCAGGCAAACTCCAGTACTCAGACACATCCAAAAGATCTTCTAACTGCAAGAAAGCCTCGTCCTCCATTTCATCTTGAAGATCATTCAACTCTAGCACATCATCATTGCTAATGACATTCCCTGACTCCTCCAAACTCACATGACCATCTGCATCTCCAACAGTGTTTCTATCTGGAACAATAGAATCCACCTTCTACAAGCAAATAATGATAGAAAACATGTTCCATTTAACTATGAAATAAATAAAATTACAGTAGCCAAAGAAATAATAAGTCAGACTCACCTCCTGAACACCACTTACATCAGAGTCTTCAAGCACCAATTTCTTAAGATTAGCATTTTCAAGCAAGGGTTGGTTCTGCTCACTAGAAACACATTCTTTGGACTGTTTAGGTAATGCTTTCAATAAAGATTCCCCAGAGTCGAGCTCAGCTGTAGTGATGCTCATACTTGTGTTCAAATTTTGTCCACTATCCAGTCCACGTGAAGGGTCAATTGGAAGAGCAAGAGGCAAGGAAGAAGCATTTGCCTCATCATCATCATTGTCATCATCCTCCCAATCCTCCTCTTTGAATTCCCCATATTGTTCACCATTTTTTGGGCCCAGGCCACTCTTTTTGAAGATTTTGCACAGAACAAATGCATCCTGCAACAAAAGAACCATTTACATATTACTTCTCAAGAAGTCTACCAAAAGCATGTGTACAAGCAGAAGAAAGTGCCTAAAAAGTTCTAATATATGTTTCACTGGTAGCAAAGAAACAAAGAAAAAAATGCAAAAGGTCACAAATAGAAACAACTAAATAAAATGAAACACACACTATACTTTGCACAGAACAAATGTATCCAGCAACAGAAAACAGCCAATAAACTTTCACTTGCAGAAAAATAGCCAACAACATAGAGGAAGATATGGAAACATGCAGGAGAAAGAAAACTCAAAAACTCAACAGCAAGAAGTGTCTCAAGTCACAAAAACATAGAATGATCCTCATGTATCATTGCATGGGTATTTCTGTGTAAACCTCCATGTGGAAGCCACTTCAGATGATGGTGACGAGTCCATGAAGGGTTTATGCTTGAATATGGGGCCTCACAAAAATTAATTTACTTGGGTCAATTAAGCCATGTTTTTCCAGCAACTTCAATTTACTTTCTCAGTCACCCTAAACTTGTGTGTCCCCATAACTAAAATTTTGGTAACCATTCCAATGGAAGATGTTGCACTAACAATTCAAACATGTGACATTGAAAATATTGCCTGGTCATAGAGGTGATGTATCATGCCAAAGAAATTAAAATTGGCATATAGAAAATTGCAAATAGGATTGAAGTCAGAAGCTTCTCAACCATAAAATAAGAGTTACCTGAGAAACATTTGTATCAGCCAACTCCTTGTCTTCAAGCCTAAACTCGTGCATGACCCAATCAGTTCGAGCTCCACCTGGAGCCTTGCCTGTATGGAATACCAGCGTCTTCTTCTTCCCCACAACCCGAGATTTATAATGAATAGGTTTATCACGTCCAGTAGTTTTCCAGTACCCATTAGGAGTAGCACGTTTTGTTCTTTGCCCAGTCGCATATTTCCTGTTTAGAGAACAAAATAAAAACCATTCCCGATCTTGGCCCCTCAAACAAGACAATCCTGCAACCAAAACAAAATGCTATGAGAAGCTCATAAAAGATAGTAACAAGAAAATTATGAATTATGAGGCATTTGTGTCCACTTGCCAATGGAGTAAATTTTTGAATCAAAGTTAAACCAATTTAGACCCACCATCATTCGGTAAGATAAGCAATCTCACTTGATAACATAGCGCTTTTTATCATGAGCTTATAAAAATCTCTTCTTTTTTAGAGAGAGAGAGAGAGAGAGAGTAAAATCCTTATGGTGGGACCACCTGGGTGCATGAAAATAGCAGGGTGTGTGATGGGAGGGATCTAGATGATGATTGAAGGTTTAATAGTTTCAAACAAGACAATCCTGCAACAGAAATAAATGTTTTGAAAAAGCTCCCAACATAACTACAATAAGCATGCATACCCAAAAGACAATCACAAGAAAAATATACAGCAGAAGGCATTGTGTCCAACTTCTCAATGAGTTAAAACAATAAATCAAGAATAAGCAGATATAGACCAAATATCATTCAGTTTTGGAGTGATGGCCACAGTTTCATATAACCATGCTCACTCTCAGTTACAAAGCCCGGCCAGCAGACATCATCAGATGTCAGCTGAAATTTTCAAATTTTACATATTTTGACCAATATTCAGACTGAAAACTTTCAGCCGAAATTTCTGACTTTAGCCAAGATTTGTAACTGAGATCTCGCTTGATTACTTAACATTTTTAGCTGAGTTTACACAATCCTGATCTTTCTTCTTCTTCTTTCAGAAAGCTGAAAGAAATCTCCAATACAGAACTGTCTGGATTTTGCAAAGGCCCCATGACTGCTTAAAATGTTGACCCCACCCTCTGACATGAAACCTGTTAAGATCAGTAGTTAACATTGAAGGTCATTCCTTCTCAGCAATTCAATAGGCAAAAGGCGAGATTTGTCCTTGGCATTGGCTCGACAAGGTGGAGTTCATCAGGCATAAAATCAGACAGGGTATCTTTATTCTTCATGAGTAAAGATCAGCTAATGAACTGAATTATAGGGTCCTAATACTTCTTAGTGGTTCTGGGTTGGGTTTGTATCTCTTTTTTTCGGTTGGTCATCTTGTTTTAGTTCACTGCTTTCCAGTTGCAGCTGGGTGATTGTAGGCTGGGCCGTTATCTAGGCCTTGGTTCCTTCTCTTCTTTGGGTGCATTCCTTTTTAATTGCAATGAAAATAACTCTTTTCCCAAAAAAAATAAAAGGGGTAGTAGTTAACCTGTGAATACCCAAAGAAGACCTATATCACAGTGTATATTGGTCTATATGTATCTGGCTAATACAGTAGTTTAATGTAGATCTACCCCCTAAGAAATCGCTTGTAATGGCACTTGTGACCGGTGAACAGCAAAGCCAGGAGTGGAAGGAGGGACTCGAACCCTCAAGCTCAGCCTTGGCAAAGCCATGCTCTATCATTAAGCTATTTCCGCTCAACAAAAGACCATCATATTGGATCTTGCAGCCAACATGGTGAAACGTTTTAGATTTTGTTATTTTTTCTATTCTGATTGCTATTTTATTAGATAATTGTATGAGTTAGTCATTTATGGCATAGGCCTATAAACTTATCCAATCATATGCTTAGATCTAAGGTTTTCAAGCAAACTCATCTTATTTCTTGGGCTTGCTAATTTCTGTTATTTTATTGTTTTTTATTCCGGTATGCACTAAGTAGTTAATGCCCTAGATCTACTTCGTTCAAATGCTTAGAACTAGGGATTTAAAAGCATCAATAACAGGGATTCTCTGTTCTTGTAATATTTTAAACTTCTTGCTAGAATGGTGTCAATTGATGTTTAAAACCATAGATAAATAATCCATATTGAATAATAATTTGAACAAACTTGCAAATGATTGTCTGTAGTACACAATGAATTAGTACTCCTTAATACATGAAGAAGAAAATGAATTAACAAATTAATTAAACCACGACTTGCAAAACTTGAAGCAGATGGTAATAAAATCTACAAATTTTCAGTATTTTTTATTTTTGTATTTTTGAGAAACATCATTGATTTAAACCAATTACAGATGGTGACCAATTTTATAGCAAATATGCATTAGTTTTTACCTCATAGACCAATACCACTGTCAATGTTGACCAACCATGCATGGCAATACAAGGAAGAAGTGCCTGTTTTAGAAGCCAATATTAAATTGTCGATTACAAAAAAGATCCAATCAACCTGAAGGGCACAAACAATATATATAATATTGAAAGAGACTTCATCAGATCACTGATCAAGTGAATTGAGAACACACCTCAATTAAATTATAGGACAAGCCAATGAAAAGAAAATCCTAAAAGAAATCTCACTAGGACCACAATCATTATAATAGCATAATATGGTATAATAATGTGAACAAGTTTGAAGCTACAATTACTCATAACAGTGTGATAACGTGATTACTGTAAGGCTACAATTTGAGTGTAAATATGAATCAACCTTGGAAAGCCAAACAGTTGGCAACAAATGACAATCAGCACATAAAAAAAAGTACCAATTTTAACAACAGAAAAACCATTAAACCTACAAAAGGATAATGAGACGAAGACACACCTGCAAGCTCTGAAGGTTCAAACTTGTACAAGTCAATTTCAGAAATAGCTTCAAAAAACATGCGTCCCA
Organism: Chimonanthus praecox; assembly: GCA_022113865.1. NCBI lineage: Eukaryota > Viridiplantae > Streptophyta > Magnoliopsida > Laurales > Calycanthaceae > Chimonanthus > Chimonanthus praecox. The sequence goes on along the minus strand of CM039095.1, from coordinate 8,768,348 downwards.
TGACCTTTCTTTTCAGGTAGTACATGACCAACTCAACTTCAGTTGGACTAAAACGAAACCCCGGCCCAAGGGGCACTTTTGCCATTAAGACAATGATGTACCTGTAATCCTTTAAATGTTAAAGTAATGCAAATCCTTAAAATATTCAAAACTCAAGAGGATCTCCTTTGTGTGAAAAATCACCACTTCTGCACCCCAAAAATTAATCCTATCTCAAGAACTATCTTCTCATAAGCAGTCAGTTATTATCAAGTCCAATGCCGGAACAGCCGAGAACACCAGAGCCTATCGCGGTACAAAAAACAGAAATCACAATGAACAAGGTATAGATATTCCTTGCCAAGGTATAAAGACATTTGATATGCTGGTGACCCTGTAATTCACAAGATAATCAGCCTCTAAATTGGGAAAAAAATAGTAACAATATAGAAACAAAAGGAGGAAATGGAGAACATGATAAAAGAAATCACAAAAATCATTTGAAAAAGAGCAATAGCATAAAAAGTTATATAACTGAAATCAAAAAATCATTTGAAAAAGAGCAACAGCACGAAAGGTTATATAACTGAAAATGGTTTTAAATAATATGCAACAGAAATGTAACCGATGAGTTAATAAATTTTCAAAACTCAGGTAACTGAAGATCAACTTCAAAACTCTGTCCATTGTTCTAAAAAAAGAATAAAAATACAAGTTCTACTTGTTAAAGAATTATATGATTTGTGCCAAAACCACAGGAGTGCGGACACAGTGGCTACAGATGGACCATGGCTGGATACTGCCCTAGACCAACACCAAGCTCTGCATTTCTTCAATTATAATATTATTCCATCTCATAGAATTTTGGACCAAAGACATATCCATGGTGAGACCCAAATTTGTGGGTTCCCTCTCTGACGCAGAGTTTTAGTGAAAAAATTATGTTGCTGCCAATCAAGATGGTATAAGCAGATGACATGGCAACTGTCAAGTGCTTTTCTACCATGGTTTGCATTTTTCACTGTTTCCAAGCCATTTTCAACCTCCCCTTCTAGGAAGTCATTTTTCACAGGATATCGTAACAGGGCAATTCCTGTTTTTAACCTTCTTGAATGAAAAACAACAAAGCTGCCCAAATTGAGGTTCAAGGATTACACAGTTATCATGATCAGATCCATAAGCAAGATTTCAATGAGTACACGCTAGTCAATGATCAGACCCATCAGCAACCATAGAACCAACTAAATAACGGATTAGAGAGCTTAGTAATCAAAAGCACAAAAGATCTTAATAAGACATCAAAAGCCTCCGGGGGCTGTTTTTCAATTTCCTCGAGAAAATTAATTCCACAAGAAAATTTATATTTAGGTGCAATCCATGTTATCCAACATTGTCATAAACTCTAATATTGTGTGGGACTATGAAAACCCAATTTTTATGTTTTTTTCATCAAAAATCTTATTTTTACAAAAGAAGAGCAACATGTTGTCTCACCAAGCTAGGAAATCTCTCTCTTCTCCTCATTAAATTTTCCTATCTCCTGAAAATGGATTCCTTAGAAGAAGAGAAAAACGTCTCATGTTCTATACTCTTAGCAAAGAGACCATGTTTGATAGAAGAAAAGGAAAAACTCATTTTCTTTACTCTTTACTTTCTAAGAGCTGAAAAATGACAAACAGCCCCTTTAAGAAAAGCAAACAACAAGAAATAGCATCAAAATCTAGAAACCATAAAACAAATTTCAAGAAGAACCAGCAGACCACACAACCAATAGCAAATCCATACAAATGACAGAAGCAACATATGAAATAATGAACCAAAGCAAGAAAAGGAAGACAGAAACCTGACATCGAACCCTAGAAAAGCCCTAAAACGTCAGAATCAAACTAAGAAACAATATAATTCACGGACAAGAGCTGAATTCAACAAAAATAAATAAATAACTAGACAAATAAAACAAGAACATCAGATATAACAGATCAGCAATAACAACCTAAAAAAGAAAGTAAAAAAAAATAAAGAAAAGAAGATCGAAGCATAAACAATCAAATTCCAGAAAAAAAGACAAATGCATCAAATTGGACACAACAAACCGTATTTAATCCGCAAACGAGCAGGATCTAGCAAAACTCAAAACAAACCCAGCATTCAAGAGATGCAAACAAAAAAAGAACAGTACCGAGTATTAAAACCCGAACGGAAAAACCCCTGAAAATCCTAGAGAGATCAGAGTCCATCCAGAAAATCATTTCCGATCCGAGTGTGTAATTCAACAAAAAAAAAAAACATAAATTGAGAATTCGAGAAATAAAAATATTAATAATATAAAGAGATTTGAGATTTTCCATCTCACCTTGAAGATAAGAGAGCGGAAACCGAGTACGAGAGAAAAAGCGCAGCGAAGAAAAAAAGATAGCTTAGAGCCTGAGCTTACGATGTCGGAATGGCAATGGCTCTCATGAGGTAACGCGGGAGGCGTCCATGTATTTATAAGCTGAGCGCGTTTTCCCATTGGCTGCTAAAATATTGTCATTTTCACCCCTCTAATATTGCATTTTCCACCCTATTAAGGTTACTTCAGACTTTACAGATATGATAAAAGGGTTGGACTACTCATTTCCATGGGTTACAATAACAAGGACTCGAGACCATTTGAGGATCATAGTACGTGGCACATGCGACACAGATTTGTGTGTTTTAATTTAAAATATAACCCGCAGCATATTTATGAAAAAAATTAACACTATTGAATAGTTGAGTAAGCTATTTTTATTTATGATTAAGATTTTTTTCTAAGGTATCCCATCTGAATTTTTCCGACGTCCTAGCATTCCACCTCACTAATTCTTGAAATATATATAAAGCTCTCAATTCACACACATTGGGTACAGAACTAAATCTCCGTATGATAAAATTTCGAGGATTCTTAGAGCACACGACGAATAAGTCTTTGTATCCAGACACTTATAATTCTATATAAAATGGTACTTCGAAGTGGAATGAAAATCAAATTCAAAACTCTCACTTTTTAAAATGAATTTCTAGACATCACTTCAGTCACATTGGGCTTTAATAAATGATTATATACTATATACAATTATAAGATATTAAATATTGATATATGAATATAACTCAAAAGGTTGTCTCTCGTTTCAGAAAGCGAGAGGTTGTGGGTTTGAATTCTCGTGGCCTAACTTTGGTGTGCCGTAGGGATAGTGGGCTCACTACGTTGGGCATCCCGTAGTTTTCCATACGTACATTAAAAAAAATTGTTGATTTATTAAATGAATGTTCAAAATAAATGAGTAATTTTAAATTTAACTGTCTATTTAAGTAAATCTTTAGTTGTCATTATTCCAACGATATTAATTTTAATTTTAAAGATGTGATATTTGCTGCAGCCTGCAGAATTTCGAGTGTACAGGACAAAAAATTTACACTCGCGGCAGAGTATCATTCCCCACTCTCCTAACGTAGATGAGGAAGCTGAAGGAACGCGGAAAGGAACGCGAAAGTGGGAGAAAATGTTATCTCGCTTCCACGAGTTCAGGACAATCTCAGCCGTTGTTTCACATTCCTGTAGAATGGTGACGTGGCTGCATGAGGCTGAATTGCAAATACATGGACTTCATTTCCTTCATTTCTTACCAAAATATTCTTATTCATCTTTTTAACATTTATATTTAATTTTGATATTTTTCCATTAGTTAAAGTTAAAACATTGATTGGACTCGAATCATCATCCTTATTTAAGACATTTTATTCCATAAATCTTCAATTGGCATTTAATATTTAGATTTTATAAATTATTTATACAGTCAAAATATGAAACTACAATTACAAATCAATGATCGTGAGTACACATAAATTGGAGTATAGGCTTTTCTCTATACCTAGAGAATAATTTTGACCGAATTTTTTTATTGAGTATTATATTAATAATAATGGGTTTGCAAAAATACGTTAAAAGATATATAAATACATATATTACTAATTTTTTATATATAAATAATGCATGTCTAAGAATCAAAGGAGCAATTTGATCTTGCAAAAATTTAAATTATTTTAGTTGATACAGGTGAACTCAACCCATTTAGAAAAAAGATGATTTGACTTGCTAAACATTTTCAATAATAAATAATACTTCTAAATGTCCATTTAATTATTCAATTATTTGAATAATTTAAATAAATCGGAAGAATAAATAATTGTTAATGAAGTAATTTATGAGACCAAAGTATACTTGTATACGATCAGCTTAATTGACATATCTATATTATTATCTAATACACTGAAATAATTCATTAGAGAGTATAGTTGAATTTTTTGCTGAGTGGGATGAAAAGACTGAAATTCTATAATAAGTTTGGCAATTGAAAGTGGGAGGTATAGGTTCGAGTCCGATAAGGGTAGTGTGTATCACCTATGATGGTTTTACATTGAATTTTCTCCGATTTTTCACGTGTAAATTCAAAAATAAATAAATTGACAATTGAATTTTTTTATGAGATGCTACAATAAAAAATGGATCTATTACTAAAAATTTGGCCAATATTTTTAATACTAACTAAAGTTTTTATTTTCTCAAATTTTGCATCATTCATTCTTTATTACTAAAATGGATCTATTGGTAAAAATTAAACAATATTTTTAATACTAGCTAGAGTTTTTTTTTTCGTCAAAACTTTGCATCATTCCTTCTTTATTACTGACATTTTCAATCATGTTAATGATTAATTGGCAATGAACAAAGCTCATAGCAAACAATTTCCAGGCGGAAATTGGACGGCTGAGATTGTTAATGGGTCACCTTTTGAGTCCAACGCATTTGGGGGTTCACATGGACGAAGATGCCCATATGTCATACTTTGCCCTTAGAATTCATAACAAATTACACAAGTTTTGTTAAGAACATTCTCGAATAGTGTAGATCTCACACCCCATATGATTACTAACTGGATCCTCGGCCGTGGATTTTTACCCAGTGTTCTGGCCACACGGCCACGTCCCTTGCTAACGTTGAAATTTTGAAAAGATGAGCGTTCACACTCTGAGTTCATGCGAAGTTCTCGCCCCGGCAAAAGAAATTAAATATTTTTAATTTAATTGTAATTTTTATTTTTGAATTTATATGCAAAAAATCATAAAATACCCAGTTTAAAATTTTCTCAGGTAGCTCGTTACCCTTAAGACACACTAAGGTAGTTAGGGAATGAGGGTTCGAACTCACAATCTCTCACTTCATGAAATTGAGGTGGGAGACAACTAGTTGAAGTTAAATAGAATTAGTAATTGTTATGACCATAATAATTTTTTAAAATTTTAATCAATTAAAAATATCTTGTTGAAAAAACAACTATTTTTTTCCTATGAATATCTGCAGTGAAATGTTTTGATTAAGTTCTTTTAATAGAGATTAAATCAAATCTTAAACACCTCAATAATATAAATATCTAATTCAATTTGATAGTATTTGAGAAAGAAGTTAAAATGAATTGACCCAATTCCCTTATTTATAAATTTGACTCGACTTAAATTGAATTGATTCATCTAACTTAACTCATTTTAATTTATCAAACCAGTGAAGTTAGCTATATGCCAATATTTATTGAGTTCTCAATTAAATGTTTAATAAAATTTAATTATTGGGCTCATTCCAACATCTAACATGTTAATGTATATTATTCAATTTGTTTTATTTTTAAATATGGAAATAATAGAGTATTTATATAAATAAAATATAAAGATTATTTTTTACAAATATCCATCCGAGTCAAAGGCTTATCTATATGTTATAGCCCTTAAAGTGACAGCTTGTAACGAGTGATAACTGATAACTGAGATGCGAGAACTTTCTCGAAGAATGGAGACCTCCTAAGCTTGCAAAGTGCACCTGAACCCTTCAAATGAAACTTCCTCACTTTGGTAATCCTCGATCGAAGGGTTTTGCACGAGCTTCCGGTACAAATTATAAGTACCCAAAAGTCCAAAACAATTAAAAAAATATTGCAAAATACTCCTTTTTTTTTACTCACATGAAACTTATAAAATAATTATATAAATATGCTACAGATGACAGTATTTACTGAAATTCAAATTAGGGCATTTTCAATGTAAATTTGATTTAAATTTGAGAGATTTTTATTTTTTAATAATTATTATTTGAGCTTTTTGTTTTTTCAATCGAATTGAGATAAGTAAAAAATTCATGACATTGTTCTTTTTTTCTTATATATGGATTGCACTTTGATGGGCCAAGCCACTGAGCTTTGACTTGATATAATATTTTAGCAAATAAATATTAATCATATTAAACTTAAATATTTTTCAATACTAATAATGAAATTTAAGTTCTTTTTTAAATAATTATTAGCTGAAGTATGATATTATACCGTTGAAGTTGTTTAAATTTTAGAATTTCAAAATAAAAACATTTGAACTATAAATTTGTAAATTATATGAAAGATTATTTTTTATGATATTTGATATAATAATCTAATTTTCTAAGTGGTGCGAAGCTATCTTACTGACCGGGTCTAAGCAATTATTTTCTTTGTTGAAAATCACATCATAATGAGATTTGGGCCCCTCACATATAGTAAAAGATAAAGGAAGATAGTGTTACTAGTGAAGAATAAAAATATTTTTTTGATGAATTTAATGTTTATCATGTTGAATCTGTCTTTTATAATATAAAAAGAATCATTCTTCATAACTTGTATATAAAAAAGATCACTCCTCGTAATTTATATTTGATGTGTGCGAATAATATAATTTACACATGTTCTAATAATTAATTAAATAAGATATTTTGTTAAGTTAGATGAAACACATGAATATCTTGATGCAACTGGATGAATTTTACCAAAAAAGTAAGAAAGGAATAGGTGCCATTATTGTTGATTATATGGCAATTTTGGTATGAGTAAATAATGCTTAAGCCATATTTTATAGGGAGATTGTTTGTTCTTTTTTCCCATTTTTTTTATAATAAATTTTGCTACCATTTAAAAAAATTTAAATAACAATAATACTTTTTTAAAAGTCAATGATTATTAAAATTTATATTGAATCAAAATAAAATAATATAGAGTATCTTCTTGTAAAAATCTCTTAATAAACTCCTCTACAAAAGTGATTTTAGACCCAAAACTCTATTCAAACCTTCCTAATTGAGATTTAGTATCCGTATTTTCTTAAGTAATTTTTAAGTCACATATAGTTAAATATGATAAGAAGCATTTAGATGAGGGCGTGTAAAGAGAATGGGGTATTAGTCTTTATTACTTTTGTTTGATAACTTTAAGTTGCGTTTGAATGGAGAGTAAAGGGGTGCAATGGGGGATTACGTTCCATTAAAGGGGGGGGGTAATGGTGGGTTACCGTCCATTACCGAGGGAGAAAGATTAAAAAAAAAACAAATTTTCACCTTTCTCCTTTTAATTTTAAAAACCATTTTTTCCTAAGGACTATTCATAATATGAGGGTAGCCTCAGTATGGGACAACTCTAAACAATTCCTACAATCCTACAAAATTTATCTATCATCTAAATGCAGCTTAAAGAATAATGATAAAAAAATCTCAATTTTATCTTTATTTATCCCTCCACTTTCACATTTAAAAACTCTTTTAGGATATTGATAATTAATTATCCACCTCTCCAAAATTTACTCCTCATCCAAACAAAGCCATAATATGAATAGTCTATATAAAATTTAACTTTATTAAATATTTTTTATATTTTAATTTTAAAATGATTTATACTAGTCAATATAAAAATACCTAAAGTTATTAGTTTAGATTATCATTTGTTTAATATCTATATAATAATCCATAAAATGTATATAATTGCAGAATTAACTTAAAAAAGTATTGTTGATTCATCACAGGTCTCGCTGGCCTAACAAATTTTAGACGGTTGAGTTAGCTTCCGTCTTTAAGCCTAACAAATCAGCGCCGATTCGACACTATTTGAGCCGTGGGGGGAGGAGTTTGGCTTCTGAGCATAGTAGATCTCTGATCTGAAGTGAAATGGTAAATGGCAGAGCCTCCCATGGAAGAATCCGTTTTCTCCCAAGGCCGTCTCCTTCTTCCCTCACTGCTTACGTTTTCTTTCTATTCGCGTTCACCCTTTTCATATTCATGTTCTACTCAAGGCAGGTTCCTGATGATGACAGCAACAATTCCTTCACCAGGCAGGTTTCTGATGATGGCAGCAATGATTCCTTCACCCCGGACGATTCTCAGCATCAACGGGTTCTCTTTCATCTCTTCACTCTTCCCTTCATTTTTCTCTCTCTGATCAGTTCAGGAAAGTGCTCTCTTGAGGCACAGCCATTTTTAACTAAGAACAAAAATGGGTTTGACAGTTTTTGGTTTGAATATTCTTTAGTTTTCCTGGAAAGCGCTTTCCTTTCTCAATGTTCGTTGGAGATCTTGGAAAATTGAATTTTTGGGTGTTTGGAGAAGTAGGTTTTGTTTATGATGGTGCTTTGTTACTGGATTCTTCTATTCTAGTCAGGAATTGATGTTTTTTTCTGTTCCAATGTCGATCTTCATGGATGTACCATAGAAAGAAAGGAAGAGATTGCCAGAGAAGAAGAAAGAGAAATTCTCAGAAACTTTGGTTTTTCGGGAGTTTGAGGATTTGGAGAACTGGGTTTTCTTTAATGTAGTATTTTTGTCAATGGGTTTCTATCTATTTGTTCAGAATGGGTGTTTTGCTGCTCAATTTTTGCATTTCTGGTGTTGAAATTCATGGAGGTCCCCCTCTTCTAAGAGTACATTCGTTTTGCTGCTCAATTTTTGCATTTCTGGTGTTGAAATTCATGGAGGTTCCCCTCTTCTAAGAGTACATTCGTTCTGCAAAGTTGTTTTTTGAAAATATTTTCCAAGTCCAAGATTTTAATAACGTAATAGGTTTCTTCCTCCACTTACTATACAGAGAAATGCCTTATAACAAAACAAATGGTAGGGTTGTTTTTTCAAGATAGAAATACGCACTGTTGGGTTAAACTGAAATCACTGTCCCAGTAAGGTGTACAGGAACACATATTTGTTTGCAACTCACTTTCTTAGGAAAATAACGAGGCCTGCTTATTTTCCTAGATTTTTTTTTTTGAAATGATAAAGAGAAGACAGAATTTTTTTTTTTTAAAAAAAAATCTACTAGGAGACATGGTGAATAAGTAATGCTGTAACCAGGAAAATGTACAGTTGGGAGCTGAGTGCCGACTTTCATCATTCATCATCATCACCATTATCAGAGCCAAAATCCCATCCAGCTGAGTGTTTACATTCTTAAGGAATTCTTTTGCAACAAATGTTGAAAAACTCAGTTTTCTAAGGAAAAACACACGTACTCAGATGCAGGTATTTAGTTGGGGACCCACGGGCTTTGTTTGGACGAGGTGATGATGAAAACTGCTCCAGGAGATTGAAGAGTTCCCACAATTGTAGTATGAAGTATGAACTGAGGCCCGCCAGAGAATGAAGTTTCCCTTCAAGGAGTCTCCGCCCTTTTGTGGAGAAGAACATCTGCTCCTCTTCCTTGTCCAGTCTTTTTAAACCTCTTTCAATAATTACTTATTCCAATAAATATGAATAAAAAGTCTCTTTTTTTATAAGTAACATATCAAAAGGACTGAGGATAATGTTAATTTTTAATAATATTTTGTAGTCATATTAATGATTGATATTTTTCTACACTTAAAGCTCAAGATTTTGAACCCATCCATATAACTCGTGAATCAAAGTGAGGGATCCACTCTCTAAAAGGGGTTGTCAAATTTTTTAACATGTGATACATAAGAATTTTTAATAATATTAAAAATTAACAATTAATATGAGAAATTAACGAGTTTATAAAATAATTAGTAAAAGTAATCAATATAAATATTAAGTAATTATAAAAATGTTTATCACTTTAAGTTGTTTCTAATCCATAAACTTTTGCAGTCTTTAAAATGTATGGGGCCCACAAAAATATCTTTAATAGAGAGGTATATGCTTAAATATGGGCTCCACCAAAGTTTCATCCATGGGATCAATTAAATTATTTTTTTAGCTCCAGATTTTAATTTTTCTAGGGTAATTCAGTTCTCCACCTAATAGGCATCAAAACAGGAGACTTGAAAATCCAGAGAACTTAAACCCGGAGGTTCTCTGGGAGAACTTCTGTGGTAGAGGTTCTCCTGAGTTTTCTTTCTATAGAAAAAATTCCATGATCCTGATGGGCTCATGAAATTTTGTCTTGTAATCACCTTTTCATTTCTTCGCAACTCCTACTACATACTATATGGATGCTATTCCAATGATGGCACCTGATAGTGTGTTACTGACAGATATTGACATGCATCTAGTATCACAAATCTCTTCAAGTAGAAAATATTAGTAAAATTATTTTTGCCACCTCATCGGTGGGACAAAACATGTAAATATTCATCTAGAAGTCAAGATCACATTGATCAGGCAGTCTGTACTGCTAAATCGGCTGTCATCATTAATATATTATGCCTCCAGATAAAGAGGGGGCAGAAAGAGAGAGAGAGAGATTCGAGTTATCAATATTGTTTTGTCTTTCCTCTATATGGTTTTCAGTCACACTCCCACAGTGTTCATTGGATGGCCTTGATCAATGTACATTTCTGTGCTCGTGCAATGTGATGCCTCTGTTACAACAGTGTCATACACAAATTAGAGCCTCCCTTTTGCAGAATAGAAGGACAGTTTTGCACCTCTGGTGCCTTTATCTATTAATATATGAACCATTTCAAAAAAAAAAGAGAGAAGAAGAATAGAACAACAGATATTTCTTCTATTTGATAGCTGATCAGTGGTTTTTAATATTTTTGTTCTTTTAGGTTATGGAAGAGAAGCTCTGGAATGCTCCTTTCAGTAAGGGCTTTCATCCTTGTGTCAAGCTTAGCAACAAGTATCAAGGTCTCTCTCTCTCTCATCCCTTCATTGGGACTTATTGCCAACCCCAAATATCCATTTGATCTTTTAGGATAGTGTAGGACAAGTTTGTGACTTATTTGGTAGGCCATTATTACCTTCTGTATAAAAAGTTTTCCTTGAATGAAATTTTTGTTAACTATAACAGAAGAATAATTACTACATCTCTAATGAATTTATCAATTATGAAATGCATTTTCACGTGGACTAATGTCATTATGTCTTTACATTCTTAGCTCCTCAAAATTGGGATCGCTATATTACTGTGAGAAGTAATGGAGGGCTCAATCAAATGCGCACTGGTGTAAGTCAAATATTTAGTTAATTTGGAATTATTGGTGCAAGTCAAATGTATTGGCTCTCAGTAATATTGTTTCAAATTTTCACCTTCTGGTTTGGAGATGCTGTTCCAAAAGTAATCAACATTTAATGTCTATTGGCTGATGGTTCAGAGATGAAATGATGGAGCTGGTTCCTCAGTCAGTCTCTTAAAATTGGATGGATGCTGGTGGTCTCATTATTATGTTATTTTCTTGGCCAAGAGTTCTTACCAATTGACATCTAATAAGCTTCATGGTCATTTCCTGTTCACAGATATCTGATATGGTTGCTGTTGCACGAATGATGAATGCATCACTTGTAATACCTCAGCTTGACAAACGGTCATTTTGGCAAGATTCGAGGTTTACTTTTATACTGACAACTTTGAACCTGGTCTTACTAATCGTTTTATGGGCATTATTTCACCTGTTTTATTTATGTATTTGGCCTCTTATTTGTCTCCAAACAGTACCTTCTCAGATGTATTTGACGAACAGCATTTCATCACAGCCCTACAAGGAGATGTAAGGATAGTTAAGGAACTTCCAAAGGAATTGGAATCTGCTCCAAGGGCTCGAAAGCACTTTACTTCTTGGTCTAGTAATAGTTATTATGAAGAGATGACACGGTTGTGGAGTGACTATCAGGTAATGCTTGTTAAGGCTATATCCCCTCCTTTTGTGACTACTGATTTATTGTTGATAAAGTCTTAAGGTTTTGCCCTCCACTGAGAGAAGTTTGGGGGTTGAAAAAAAAATGAAAGGACTTTACCAAAATAATAACCACAATAGTAATGAAAGGGTTCATCATATAACAACAATTAGGAAAATGGTTATACGCAGTGTAAATATGTAAGCTATAAAATGGTTTTATTGATAGTTCCCTTTCGAATTACATTATCTTCTTCAACATCTAATGTGTCCATGTAACTCTCGGGCATGTTGTTGAGTTCTACGAGCTCAGGTGATGTACACTAGAACGGAGTGTTTTCTTTTGCAGAATTTACTGCAAATGATTAACTAACCAGCAGACAGAAGGAAATTAATGGATTATTAGAGGAGGGAGTAGGACTAAACTAAATTTGATGTGTAGATCTCCTGCTATGGTGGGAGATGACCTAAACTTAGTCTTTGTATGTGTGCATGTGTGTGAGCGTGCTTGTCTATAGAAGATGACCCAAACTTAGGCTCCATGTGCTCGCGCATGTGTGAAAGCTTTTTTCCAGAATCAACACACCATGCATCTGTAGTTCTGCTATTTTAAGACAATATATATTGTCAACAATTGCAAACACAAACCGAGAATTCTGGAATTCTAAGATCCTAGCTTCTCGAATTCAGTGCCCTTTTGGTGATCTCTCCTTAGAGTGTTTTTGTTTTTGGCCGCCAAATTCTGGATGGCGTGGTGGTCACAATTGAGTGTGTTCATTCGAAGCAACTGGAGGGCAGGTCAGGCATTCTTTGCAAGTTGGACCTTGAAGCAGCCTACGACAAGGTCAACTTGGATTTCTTCTAGGGCTCTTAGGCAAGGGGATCCCTTGTCCCCTTTCCTTTTTATCATCGTCGGAGAAGCCTTTAATAGAATTCTCAATCTGGTGGTTTTAGCTGGCAAACTCAATGGCTTTTTTGTCTCCAGAAATGGCACCCATGTCTCTCACCTTTAGTACGCTTGATGTAGGACACGCAGCTCGTAGGCCTAATTTTAGTATTTATTATTTTTGTATTTTTGCATTATTTTATTTTTTGAATTCTTATTTAGCAAGGAAACCAGGTCTGTGGCTTTCCCAATTTATTTAGGAGTTTAAGATAAGATTAGAAGTTCTATTTTCGTTCTAGAATAATTAGGAAGTTTCCTACTTTGATTAGGAGTCCTTTTCTATTTTTATCTCTTTGTTTTCTTATAAATATGATAGATGTAAGAGAAGGATACAGCTCTATTCGAATAATGAATTAAAGATTCAGATTTATCTGGTTGATTTTTGTCTTTTCCTACTTCTGTCCAAGTTGCAGACATTTCTATCTTCTTCCTGCCTAGTTGCAAGCGGTGCTCCCGACCGCCTGCAATTAGGTAGGAAGAAGATGGAAATGTCTGCAACTTGGACAGAAGTAGGAGAAGACAAAAATGCAACTAAGCAGGAAGAAGATAGAAACGTCTGCAACTTGGGTAGAAGTAGGAGAAGACAAAAATGCAACTAAGCAGGAAGAAGATAGAAACGTATGCAACTTGGGCAGAAATAGGAGAAGAAAAAAATCAACCAGATAAATCTGAATCTTTAATTCATTATTCGAAATGAGGTGTATCCTTCTCTTACATCTATCATATTTATAAGAAAATAAAGAGATAAAAATAGAAAAGGACTCTTAATCAAAGTAGGAAACTTCCTAATTGTTCTAAAACGAAAATAGAACTTCTAATCTTATCCTAGACTCCTAAATAAATTAGGAAAGCCACTGACTGGCTTCCTTGCTAAATAAAAATTCTAAAAATAAAATAATGTGAAAATACAAAAATAATAAATACTAAAATTGGGCCTATGAGCTGCGTGTCCTACATCACGCTGATGACACTTTGATCTTCTGTGGTGTTTCTTTAGAGGAGATCCAGATTCTTAAAGCCACTTCATGGTGCTTTGAGGTGATATCTGGGCTGAAAATCAACTTCGGTAAATCTTAGTTTTTGAGCATCAATGTGGATCGTGGTTGGGCTCTTCCTTGACTGAAGGCTTCAGGTGTTCTCTTGGTGAGCTTCCCATCTCTTACCTCGGCCTTCCCCTTCTCCCGGACAAGATACCCAGCCAGTAAAGAACAATGGACTTGGCATTTGGCCAATTTGTTTGGTTAATTCAGCTTTGTGGAAAAATGGCTGTGGAAGAATTGAGATGGTCAACCTGGCCTTTGAAAGTCTATCCTCTTAAAAATATCCCATACTAAATGGCGAATGGAAGCTTTCCTCACATATAGGGTTGTCTTGGCTTTTTGAAGAGGAATTTGCTCTTTAGGCCGGGCATTCTCAATGAACATTAGATATAGTGGGTCAAGGTGACATAATTATTTTTTGGGGCGATTAGTGGATTGGTGACAAACCTCTGAAGGAGTCCTTTCTCGATCTCTTCCACATTTCATAAGATCCATTAGCTCGGGTTTGTCAGCATTTTGCTCATCATGTTGGTGTTGTCGTTTGGTCTCCAGCCTTGAGACAGAACCTGAATGATTGGGAAGTGGAATCTTTATCCAATCTCCTCCATCTACTGAATAGTTGCTACATTAGTGAGGATGGTCAAGACCACAGGATCTGGATTCCGGATAGTCGGTGAAACTTTACCATGAAATCTTTCTTTTACCATCTCTCTAGTTTCCGCTCTTCCTCAAACGTGCTTAGATTCGCTTTGATCGGCAAATGTCCTGCGCTTTGCTGGGCTGCTTCTAAGGATCGCATCCTTACCATTGATAACACGAGGAAACGACACACCATGATGATGATTGCAGATGGCTGCTACTTGTGTCTTTGCAATGGTGAATCCGTGCCCCATCTGCTTATGTCAGGTTGCTTCCACTGTATGGTTCACGATTATCTCTTGGTTCATTGTATCTAAGGCCTGCTCAGGTTCTCTTGTTGACCATCTCTGTAGCTGGCAAATTCTGCCCTTTCTCGTTGAAAGGCCGAATCCTTCGGGGCCAAACCTCTACTTTTTCGGACATCATCCAGGTCGTCAAATGGAGATCTGTTGTTTGGGTCTCAATCTTGTCAAATTTCAGATTTCACTCCTTCACTTCATCTTCAGAGACTGGGCTTTGGTGATTAGGACTCCTCTTCTTGTCCCCTCTTACACATCCAGTGGCATCCCCCACTTTTGGGTTCCTTCAAGTTGAACTTTGACGGTTGTGCCTTGGGTGCCCCGTGCCCAGCTGGGATTGGTGGCCTATTAATAATGACGCTGGTGATCCTATTATCGCTTGCTTTGGCCTCTGCCCTCCCAATATGGCTTTTGTGGCTGAAGCAAAGGTTTGCTTTTTGGTTTGAAGCTTGCCATTAACCTTAGAATGCTCTCCTTATCACCTAAGGTGATTCATCTTGTACAATCAGATGGGCCTCACATCCTAATGTTTTTCCATGGGTGATTATCGACATTGTGGAGGAAATTTCCAATCTCTGTAGGGAAGGCTCTTTTTCTTTACTTCACACTCCTCAAGAGGCAAATGGTAAGGCTGACACCCTTGCTAAGAGAGGCAGATCTAGCAATCAGGTGGTAACCGGCAACCTTCAGTTCTGTAAGTCTTAGCTATTTGGGCTTCACCCTTGTGGCCTGCATGTCAGGTAAGGTGTTTTCAATTTTGGCCTATGGGCATTTTTGTGTTTCTTGGTTATTCAGGCCTATTTGTTTGCTGCAGCCTTTTGTATGGTTCTTCCTGTTCTTCTTCTTTTTCCTCTCTTTAATAAAGATTACTATCATTAAAAGAAGAAAAGAAGAAAAGATGTTAATACTTTGCTAAGATATGTGTTCTGAAGCTGTTGTCCTATAGCAGGTTATTCATGTACCCAAATCTGATTCCCGCCTAGCCAACAATGGCCTCCCCCTTGACATTCAGAGATTGCGTTGCCGTGCTCTATATGATGCCCTCCGTTTTACCCCTCCGATAGAGAATCTGGGAAAGGTCTGACTTTTCAAATCCCATTCTCTTATGCTCTGTTTCATTAAGAAACCTCATGCCATTCATCATTCATATCTCCTTTTGTTGTGAATGCATTTAAGAGATCTACCATGGGGTATCTTAGGTTCTGAGCATACATGACGATGACACCACAGAAGCTGGTGGAGCGGTTACGGGCACATGGGCGATACATTGCTCTTCATCTGAGATATGAAAAAGACATGCTCGCTTTTACTGGTTGTACATATGGTCTGACTGAGATGGAGGCTGAAGAACTGAGAATAATGAGGTGAGAAGTTCCATGTTAAAAATTGTAAATAAACAATAATAATTCAGTAATAACTTTCTTTTGCGATAACCATTGCGATAATATGCAAGACATCAATGAGTTTTTTTTCTTTGTTGTTAGGGAGAATACAAACCACTGGAAGATAAAGAAGATAAACTCAACAGAACAAAGGATTGGAGGTTATTGTCCCCTAACTCCAAAGGAGGTTGGGGTTTTTCTGCGGGCTCTTGGCTACCCACCGTCCACTTGGATCTACATCGCTGCTGGTGAAATATATAGTGGGACTGCTCATCTTTCAGAGCTCAGATCTCACTTTCCAAATTTAGTTTTCAAGGTCTGTATGTGCTCATGTGGTTCATTGCTTGGTATGAAGTGATCGTACTATCAACTAACGGATGCCTTTTTTGAATACAGGAGACAGTGGCAACTTCAGATGAGTTGAAATTGTTTACAAATCATGCATCTCAGGCTGCAGCACTTGATTATATTGTTTCTGTAGAAAGCGATGTCTTTGTTCCATCATATTCAGGTAACATGGCAAGAGCTGTAGAGGGACATCGCAGATTTTTGGGCCACCGCAGGACAGTCAACCCTGATAGGTATACCTCTTTATTGATGTATTGAGTTTCCATTACTAGACCATAATCTTTTATTTGTTGAACTACTAGACCCTTATTTTTTATTTGTTGAACTCTGAAATAATTCTCACCTTTTTCATTTGCTTAATGGTTTGACGCAACATAGAGGAGGTCATTTGGTTAAATCCCAGCTTACATAGAAATGATTTTCATGTTGTTCATTTTCTTAATTGCTTTGAGGGAAAATATGTATATGTATGTATGCGCACACAAATATAATTCATTTTCTTCCATTTGCATTTGACTGAGCATGTGTAAGCTACACATGACCCATTTGATATTGACAAGTGAGAGGCAAAGCTGTGGTTAACTATTCTGACATTATTGTCAACTGTCCTTTTCATGATTAAAAAAAACACCCTGGATTGTGTTTGTATAATTTGCAGGGAGTTTTCATTATGGTGAATTTTTGTGCATGCTTCCTGGATGGGGTTTGGGTCCCTTTCCTAAGTGAAGCTAATTTTTTTGAAAAACTGTACCTTTGGCCATCACATGGTTTATTTGGCTTGAGCGCAATAAAAGGATTTATGAAGATGAGATGCTGCTGTAAGTGCGCCGGTTCGTCCGAGTCACCCTTATTGTCAATTACGTGACTCAGTTGGACTTGCCTTGGATGAATAAAAAGATCTTTTATTAAGTTGAAGCGTCTACACCAAATACAGTATTGACACACAGGTAAGTGAACCGTAGGAAACCTTAGGCTAAGTCATATATCCAGAATTCAATTGGAAAATAAATTAAATAAGTGACTTTCAGTCTCGAGGCCTCATGTAATCTGCCGAGGCCTCGCAGCCAGCTATACTGAGTTGAGTGCAGCTGACCCTGTGTCGAGCTGACTCAGTCTAATCTGTGACCATTTAATTGAGAGGTAATTATGGGAAATCTATTATGATAAACAAATTAATCCATTGTGAGATATTGCCACCTCTTTTGAAATTTGAATTTGGATATCCTTGAGGAGCTGTTCATGACAAGTATGGAAAGGCTCCTCCATGGCTAAGGTAAATGTTGAAAAATTTCCATCTAATTCTTAATTGATAGTTAAGGTAAATGTTGAAAATCTTTCCTCTAATCCTTGATTGATGGCTAAGGAAATTGTTGCAAATCATGCACAGTAAACACGAGTTGGCTGGTATCTATATGGATTATGTCTGTCTGATTGCACAGCACATACGTGTGCTGTCTTTCCAGAATCTAATGCTGGCGAGGCCTCATCAAAATCAGCGAGGCCTCGCAGGCGTGACTAACAACACAGATTGAAACTGTTTATAAAATAATAGTAAGGGGGCTGTTTAAAGTACCGAATACACACAGAAAATACAGAGGAATAAGATTATCAGTGAGAGAGAATTCGGCCTTCCATCTAGACACTATTCTTCATCATTCTTCTTAATGATATTTGGGTAATCAAGATGAAGAATAAGGTGTTTACATAGGACTAAAATCAGTCATACCCATGTCCTACTGCTGTGCCTACAAATACGCTGCTGATGCCGATTTGATGGAAAGGAGCACACAGGTTCAGTAAAGAAGAAAGAGCTCAAAGGAAAACGGTTAAGGCCCAAGGCAAGTTTTCTTCTTGTTTTATTTTTAAACATTGTAAAGTGAATTAGAATAGTGTGTTCGAACCACTCTAAAAAATAGGTGTAGAGGATTAGACCAATTGGGTTGAACCTCTATAAAAAACTATGTACTATTTGGGTGTGAGACCCTTACATAGTATATTTGGGACGACCCTAGAGTTGGGAAGTCTAACAGTGGATGTAGGTTTGATGAAACTGAACCATTATAAAATATTTGTGTTATATGTGATTGAATGCATGGATTGATTTTTTTGTTTACTTAACATATAACTCGGTAAGAAAATTTTAAAAAGGGAATTAAAATTGAAAACCGACCTATTCACCCCCCTCTAGGTCGTGCATACTTCTAGTAACGGAATTTCAGCTGCCTATGGAGGCTTTTTTGTGCAAGATCAAATCAAATGTTATAAAATAGGCATTGGTCTGGGAAGCATTATCTTAGATTTGTGGTTTCATCTTTTATTATTGATGTGTTTTTTCCTCTCAAGTCTTGAGTTTGTGATGACTATGGTCCAATTTTTTGCTGGGCCTTTAACCTTTTGTTCTTTTGATATTTCTCTCAATAAGATTTTGTTATCAATCAAATAACGAAAAAAATCTTTGTGCATGCCACGTTTGAAAAAAAAAGCAGCAAAGAAAAAGAAATTTCTTTATGCAGAGAAGGCAGTTCTTAATTAGTTTGTTTTTTGAATTATATCAGGATTTTTTTAATGGAATTTGTCATTAACTAGTTTATTCATTTCTTCTGTTACTTGCAGGAAAGGACTGGTACAAGTTTTTGATAAGGTGGAAAGAGGAGAGCTGAAAGAAGGATCATCATCATTATCATTGCTTGTAACTCGAATGCACAAACTTAGGTGTGACACTCTTACCACTTTGTAAACGTTTCACTTGTATGAATAATTAAGTTTGTGCACATACTCATGAATCAACACAAAAGAGTTGAGCTTTGGCCTACTTAAAATATTGATTCGGCAGTTAGCATCACCTTCTTGCTGTTATGATGTTGACTATGGATTCTTCCAATTGTTTACTAATTGATTTTGATGGTTGGATTGATGTGCTTGGGCACTGGTGTGCTGTAGAAATGGTTATATACTCCTTACATCATTAGCCTGTTATGTGATATGCTTTCTCCTATCTCATGGAAGTGGATGGACTGAACTTCGTTTCTCTTCTGGATCAGGCAAGGAGCCCCAAGAAAAAGGGAAGGTGCCCCTCCAGGTATTAAAGGACGTGGTCGGTTTAGAACTGAAGAATCATTCTATGAAAATCCATTTCCCGAATGCATTTGTCGTACCAAATAACATATTTGAACAAAATAGAGGTATTTCCTACTTTTGTCAATATTTAGCATTAAAATCAATGAATTCCTTGCTTTCTTGTGAAAAAGAAATGAAGAAAAGAAAAGTCATAGTGCACTCAGATCTCATTCATTTGAGGCCCAAATTATAAAATGAATTCATAGTTATTTCTTTAATTTAATTATGAAGTGGTGAAGGGTTCATATGCGACTCTGGCCATCTCATTCTTCCACTTAACTTATATGTGCTTGGGGTCTTTTCTCAGAGAGAGAGGGAGAGGGAGAGGGAGAATCTGCTTGGTGCCCTTGATTACAATTTGTTTGTAGGGGTCTCCACTTGGATCACCTATTTTCACCTGAGAGATCAAACTGGGAGTCGCTCACACTTGGTAGATTGGAAAGGAGGGAAAGCCATTGGGCAATCAGTGGTACAAGCTGCAAATCTGAGGTGCTCTCTTTTAGTCTTTTGGATGTCTGCTCAATCTCGGTAATGCAAGGATGTTGGGATTTACCATACTACAATGTTTTATATGAAAAATGTGAAGAAATGCAGCCAAATCTATGCAGAAATAACATGTTTCTCATCTTGGATTCATGCTGATTCAACGGGTACTTGATTATTTAAATATTCAGAGAAGTTGGTTAGTCATGGCTGCGGAAAACCTGAGCCTTAGTGTATCTTCTACTTGTATGCCCTTACTGCATTTTTGCTATATTACCACAGTTATCAATTGAATGCGAATTTTTAATAAAAGGAATTTTGGAATGCTTTAAAATGTATCTAGCAATGGAATCATTAATATGGGTGAATATGCACATTATGATGCACACCTGTTGCATAAATTGGTAAAGAATGTTTAAAAAAATGGTGAAGAAGGGGAGGATATTTTAAGACTTGGATCAAGTGGGTAGAGAAGGATATGGTGGGGCTTTCTTGATGAATGGCATGGCTGTCACCATGTTCTTGCTGTGTGAGTTGCTTTCCCATCTCTCAATTCGATCTGTTTTCAGGATCCCTATAACACTAGTTTGTTAATCTGGTCGGCCTACCATTTTCAAGTGAAAAAGTCGTCAAATCAATCTAATGGTTCAAGTGAAAAAGTCGTCAATCAATCTAAAGCTTCACATCTCTCCTTCCCGTTCTCAACTATCGAACCAAATGCCCATGCCCAAATGAAATGCATCAAGAGAACTGAAGAACTGAGATCCTTCCAAAGAGAACTCCGATTTGTCGGTTGAAGTGACTGGACTGCATTGTCGAAGCTGGTCAAGACCCAATCTGAATTTTGGTCATCCAAAAATTCAATTGTAAATTTGTCTTACATTTGCTATTTTGTTTTTGTTAGAAAATACTCGAGCGTATGATAGGCAAAATAATGGTCTTATTTTTTTGGCGAAGTTGCATAGAAAAATTATGCTAGATGTTTTTTCAGGCAATACAATGGGCACCAAGTTAACAGTTGGCCTATAGAAAAAATTGATAAAATTCAATTTCTATTGTCAATTTCAGATAAGTAGGATAAATGGCTCTGGAGGTTGAATTTTAGTCTAAGTTTAGATCCAAATGCATTTGATTCTGGATCTGAACTCAGATCCTAATTTCCATTTTCAATCCAACATCTCTTGTTACATTTAGTTCTGAATGTGTATCCTGGTCTTTGCTGAAGGACCAACTGGTGTTTGATGGATACAATGCATGAGCCTCAAATATAGTTTTGAGTGTAGCTTGACCTCTTTTAGTGCAAGGGTTAGACATCTAACAACCCAAATATGCAGTTCATTTTTCTCATTTAAAATTCTTTAGGACGTATCGAAATTTCAACTTTCAAGAATCTAAAAATTTATAAAAATAACTTTTTTTTTTTAAATATGTTCAATTTTTTATTTTCTTTGCCATTTTCTTAATTTTCTATATTTTTTTCAAAATAAAATATAAGAAAAAAAAGGAGAGGACGCATATCGGCAATTTATTGCCGGAGTTGCCCATATGCTACGTATTGCGGGAGCAATCTGGTGTTTTCAAATACAATGATGTAAGGGACCTCACAAACCTCATAAAGCTTAAGATTTTTCAGAGCCACAAACAAGCCAGTACTCAAGTAGTACCAAAACTATGAACCTTGCTTGGAGCTTGCAGTTCATGAGTTCCATGTCTACGGTTTGCATTTTGGGACATGATCGATCACTGAATGAACGATGTTGTTTGTGTGACAGAAACCCATCAGATCAACCTATACCATCAATTACTGGGCCTCAATGGAAAGTTTCGTGTAGGGATGCAAACTGACTGCATTTCAGCCTTGCCAACTTGCAGCAAGCCCTACTGTCCCAAACTTCAAGCTAAAATTGTCATCCCTAGTTTTTTAAGCACAATCTGCTATACATTTGCTGCACCATGGACTGCAGGAGTTAAATGATTGCTCTGAAACAAACCATCTGATTCATTATAGAAAGAGTTCATCTAACTAGGCCAATTCGCTACAAGAAATATAAAATAAGTATAAAATATGAAAAAAATTGGCACCCCAGATTCGCATTGCCATAGCAGAAACGACTCATTTCACCAATAAACAGTGGTACATTTTTTCCCATTCTCACATGTATAGTTGACATTCAAACTTGGTAGGTCTAAATACAATTCTGGCCAACTAGAACATTGAGCAAAATGCCTTGAGGAAGAATAGAACATTCTACCTTCAAGGGAAGGGAGGGTGCAGTCATCAATCGGATAATATCTGGACTCGCTGTGTTGATGCACATTCAGGTAGATTCATAGGTCTTGTGAGAAAATTAAGGCAATGGCATGGGTGGTCTCCAATCATGAAATTCGACCAAGTTCCTATTTACAATAGAACCATTGTGCAGCCAAAATGTCTCAACTGATTGGTGGAATCGTCTCACTTTTCTCTGAAGTTCCCACATAATGCCAGACATTGCTGAGCAGGGCTCAGTGTCTGGTGCATAAACCCATAAGCACCTCACTCGTCTTCCATTGGCTATCATCCTCTCGATCTCTTCATCTGTGCAAAACAACTGAGGTATCAGATGATGCTAGGAGGCTTACAAGCAAGGGAAGTGTCCAAACGATGGGGACAGTCACCTGGAATGGCTTCTAGGTACTCTAGGAGTTCTGCACCAATTCGAGTAGATGGCCACTTGATTGATATCTTGGTGTAATCAATGACATTTTGGAATGGCAGTTCGACTTGATCAGATAAGAGGACTGGAACACATTCCTGTTTGAGAGACCAATTGCTTCTTTAAGATATCATTAAAAAAACGGGGGCTTCTTTAAGATCAATCAAGCAATATCATAAATGGGCTCTACATAAGCAAGCACACAAAATCTATGTGCAAATACAAATGCACAGACCCCAGAACACAAAACAGGCACACTGAAACACAAACTCAACCTGTATGCAAGCATCCCATACCATAAGCACAAATAAAACACAGAGCACGAGAGATACCACAAAATATGATTCATAGAATCGAAGAGTCCACGAAGACTCGCCACGTGGAGATAGGCAAAACTTGGCATTCTGCAGGTGTTGAAAATATTCAATCCTTCCCAATTTGTCAGGACCACTGAACTTCAACACTGGAGATTCCAACTGTTCATGAAATCAGTATACATACTTCCCAAACCAATAAATAAATAAAGGTTACACTCTGAAGAGCATAAAAAAGAAATACACAAATTAACTGTCATAAAATCATTCATCAGAGCCTCTAAAAAGGGGGGAAAATCATCAGGAGAGCAAATATATAATGGGTCATCAGGCATAAATATGTAACATTTTCTTCAAAT
Organism: Chimonanthus praecox; assembly: GCA_022113865.1. Lineage (NCBI taxonomy): Eukaryota > Viridiplantae > Streptophyta > Magnoliopsida > Laurales > Calycanthaceae > Chimonanthus > Chimonanthus praecox. Next base: position 8,744,818 of record CM039095.1, on the reverse strand, counting down.
TGGTCCAAATCAAAGCAAGTTTAGCAATGACTTGCGTATGATTGAACTGAGTAAAAGATTACCAAGATTTTTACCCTTTTTTGGAGAGTTTATAAAGAATCTTTCCTCTTTTGTTCTCTTATGTGGTATATTAGCCTATCCATGTGGTGCTTTGCCTCCCATCATCAACATCAGCAGCTATTGTCTCATCTGGTGTCTATTCTTTGAGTTCTACATTTCCATTCTACCCTATCAGAAACCATACTCTCACTCCACAATAACATGTCCTTTATCCCATCGATCCAATTCCCTCCCAGCGGTAGCCTTTCAGTTCTCTGTACTGGGGACTTTTCCAAATGTTGTTGAACATGCCAAACCATCTTAATCAGCCTTTCCTCATCTTCTCATCTATTGGAGCTACCTCAAGGCTTCGTGAAATACAGTAATTATAATTCCATCTATATGTTACTCTACTCATCCATATTAGCATATAACATCTCTGGTTTCTGTACTTGTCTATTTTCAGCACCCAACATTATGTTCCAAAGAGGATTCATTGGTCTAATGGTTGTCTCATAGTATTACCCTTTTAAATGCGATGGAACTCTCCACCAACTGCTGGTTTTCTGACTGCATAAGCTTACTTCTCTCTCTAAACATACAAGTCTAATATTCTTTACCTACGAGAAAGAACTAAACAGACATGTTGAGGTTCAACAAAGTCCTGGTTTTAGTTGTAAGTGACTGTCGATCCCAAGGGTTACTTTTCTCCCTTTCACTCACCAATCACATTTCTAGACTCCCCTTTGACAAAAAGCTGCTTGTAGGACTACTAGCTTTGGCTTATTTTTGTGTCCTGCACTTCATCTTCATGCTGTTGAGGAAAAAATGATCCACGTGTAAATATTTTGTGCAACTTGTTCACCACCTCTGTGGTCAATTAATACTTGTACAGCTTCTCTTTTCCCTCATCTTGATAAATTACTATTACCTAACAAGAACCTATCGCACAATTGACAAGTATTCCCAGTTGCCACCATAAAAATTATAGGTTTGAGTCACCTTACCATCTAAAGAAAGATAACTCTGAATAAACATGTGTTTGTGTTGTGCACGCATGCATGCAGGTGCGGGGGTCTGTGTGGGTGGGGGTGGGGGTGTGTGAGAGAGAGAGATCTACATAATGGCCACTAAGACTAAACAGTGTTGTTGAGAAAAAAAAGACATGTTCAACAGATCCAATTCCAAAAGCCTTTAACATGATGTACGTAATAATTAAATTGTACAGCACACTAGCCAACTGAGTTGGATGCATGCAAGTGATTCTGTGATGCAGGCATCAACATGATCCATTAGTTGAGTAATTTTTAGATTATTTAAATTTAGCATAAATTTGGCTATTTCTGCAATTTTAATTTATGGTCATATTTTTGTGCAGTCTGTTGTCCAAATGGACATAAAATTGGAATCACTAGATAGCTTATTCAATAACCTATCCGATGGGCCCAAGTTTGAGCAATTCTGACAACGATTTTTAGAGTTATGACAAATTTTCTAATAGGATTTACTAGGGTTGCAAATTTAGGACATTTTAGTCATTTTTAATTTTATTATGATTGAAGGTCAAGATTAGAATGATTTTGTGCTTGTTTAATGGTTGAGATTGTATTTAGTGTTTTCAAAACATTATAAATATGAATGAAAGCCCTAGGGCAAGGAAGTTTTGGTTTTTGGTGAATTTTGTGTGTAGTTGGGATGCTTTCGAAAAGAGATTGAGACATCTCCCTCATATGTGAGATCTATTCTCTTCACACATTTATTGTGATTTTCTCGATTCTTCATGTTTGTGGCTAGTTAGGTTTCTTTTGAGAAGATTTTACATTAGAAACCCTCAATCTTGAAGTTGTAGCCTTGTGTGAAAAACCAAGATTGCATTAAAAAAATAAAACCCAAACTAAACAATTCCTTCAGAACAAGATCAATAAGTGATATTTGGGGAAAAAGATTTTTTTTTTGGGAAGAACACGATTTGGCATACAAAGAAACATCTATGAAGGGGTTAAAGAAGACAAACCTTATCAGGGAATTGCTTTGCAAGCTCCACCAAGTGAAGACGACCAACCTTTCCCTGGGCTCGACCTAAGAAATTTGCCAAATATTTCCTTCTTGATAAAGGTAAAGGTTGCACTAAGGTACGAAGTTTAGTCATATCATCATCAACATTTCCAGGAATTATGATATCTTTCCATGTATTGAAGGCGCTAGTATCTCGCTTATCTGTACGATCCCCCTACAGTGGCAATATCATAACACTTGAGCAACCACTCTTGCAGGGTACTCCACTTTAATGGAAACAAAATTAGTGATACAATGAGAGCTATAGATTAAGAACACAGTATCTTCTATACAGCTAACAATTCATATGAGCATAAAGCAATATGCATTTTAAAGGTAGACCACAAAACCATGGTAACCATCAGACTCAAAACACTACCAGTTTTGTGAGCCAACACTATGGACAATGCTGGATAGAAGTCTTATGGTTCATCTTTTTTTTAGTAGAGAGAGTAGAGAATTTTATTGCATCATGAAAACAAGAAGTCAATGAGAAAAGCGTGCCCAAAGAGTATGGAACACGCAAAACCAGAAAACCAAAAAACGTTTCTAAAAGAAACCAAAAACAAAAGCACCAAACCAATACGACAATGACATCATGCAAAATTAGCCCAAACCCCTCTTAGAATCTCCTGAGTTACTTTGACACCGACGCTCATTGGGTGATATTATGCTTATTTTTCTCAATCAAATCTTGGGGAAGCCTTTATTTTTTTCCTCTTTTCTTTTTAAACGTAGGAGAGGCTTTATTCTCGAAGAGAATCCTATTTTGTTGTCCCATATGAACCAAACAATAGCTAAAGTAACCAATCTCCAAAAGATTTGACCCTTATCAAGAAGGGTCCACATACCCAACCCAAAATAAGAGCCTGCAATGCAGCAGGAAGAGCCTGCATTATATAGAATATCAAATGAAAATAAGACCAAATGGAGTAATACGTAAGGGCCATAAATGAAAAAGTGGTCCTGCAATTCATGATTTTAAGATGAAGACAGACTAGCAAGAGCAAAATTCCTGGATTTGAAATTATCAATCTTCGGATTTTATTAGGAAAAGCTGCCCAACAAAATGCTTTGGCTTTCAAAGGGGCTTGGGATTTCCAAATGGATTTGAAAGGGAGGAAGTGGTCGGAGATGGTCTCTTATGGGAAAATAAGAGTTGAAAAGATCCCCCAGGGATCCTTGCTCCAAACCCTCTTAGCCACTTCTCCAAAGGAACAAGTGAAGTCCTTAACCAAGAGATGGGATTCAAGCTGCTCAATCTCAAGGTCCATAAGATATCTCCAAACTTGGGTTAGCCTTATGATTCATATTAAACTAGTCCACCGGAGATTCACTTCAAGCATGCACACAGAATTAGTGAGAGTGGTGATAACACGATATTCTTATGTCACCAATTTGAAAAAAGCTAACTAAATTAGGGCAATTGCATGTGAATACTTTCTTAGTGTTTTTGTGGATGGATTACTGTGTGCAGGTCTGATTGGTGTTTCTGTGTAGTCGTGCTGAAAAGGACATTATATTTCCAAGGGATCATGATAGGATCTATGTAAATAAAGTATTTTAGAGATGTTTGACATTTGTTTATAATTTTAGAGATACTTGGTATTTATTTTTAATTTTCAAATATTATTATATCCATTTTGAGTTGTAACCATAAGCCTATTTATCGACTAAGTGAGTCATGAAATAATGAGAGACAAGTTTTCCCCACAAACAGCCCTTGGCTAGGAGGGCAGTTTCTCCTCGAAGTGAAACCAAGGAGGACGATTTCCTCTCGAAGTAAAAACCTTATCCCCCATTATCATTCATTTTTTCAGATTTCTTCCGTTTCCCATTTTTCTTCCATTTGGGTTCTCATCAGATTGTAACAATTTTTTATGACAACAGGTTTAACATAAACAAATAAATTCAGGAATATATAAACAAATTTGGAAGAAACCAAAAAATAACAATAATAAAGTAAACATTTTCAGGTTGATGCTTATAGTGTATTCAATAATATATATAAATACCTCTGTGGTAAGAAAAATAGATCGATTCAAGTACGTTGCCCAGGACCGAAATAAGTGAGCACCAGCACCACTGTATTGCAGAGATTAAAAAAAAGCAACCATGTAAGAATATCACAAAATTGTACAGGGAAAAAATAACTAAATGAACAAATAAGCAATGGAGAAAGTGGCATCTTCTCTGATAAGAGGCATGTCTATTGACAAAAAATGCACATATTTGTATGTGGATTATATCTGACAATCTTTGCATAAGACAACTGTATATACATAATTTTCAAACAAATACTGCAGTGTATGCTGATAGTTTTTATGTTGCAAGAAAAAGTTAGCTTGAATTTTTTTTTCAATTCCTCTCGATATATGACCCCATCCAAATGGGTAGAAAAAAGCACAAAAGATCATTTTTACTAAAGAACATAAATAAAAACTAGTGTAACTATCGATTCCTCATGTTATCCAATATAGGGTGACAGTCATGTACAGTCTAATAAAGATTAAAATCAAAAGGGTCTCTAATTAAGATAATCAAATTCAGGTTGGATCATGGTTTGAGAACTCAAAATTAGGAATAAGTACATAAGAGGTAACCCTAATTGTTATTCCAGCAGAGGAGAAAATCAAGGACAGCCAGGTGGTCTGGATGCATAGATAAAATAATGGAAACAGATGCAGTACAAAGAAGATGTTCGTTCAAGGAACTAGATGAGGCTAAGAAGACCAATAAAGATTTGAAATGAGAATGGTATGATGATGGTGGAGTTACCAAGAAGATGACTTTTGAAAGGTTTGAGAAGAAAATTAGAACTCAAAAGGCAGAATCTAGATTGATGCAGTACGGCTTTGAGAGTGATGTTATTCCTTCTTCAACAAATCATTCAAATATAACAAATGTCCAAACTAAAAGATACTCCCATTCTTCTATTGAGTTTTGTACTTGAAATATAAATCTCTCATGTGTAATGTGATATCAGATCACCTTCTCATTCAATTACGGTTCAACATACACTTTACAAGCATTTCAACATCAATAATAAAAGAAAAACACATCAAATCTATTATGCTATAAGAACTCAAACTCTACGTTTGTCATGATCACTTCTCACAGCACCTAGGGAAGACAAAAATGTGGTCGCGTCCCCATGACCTTCGGAAATATGGCATTTGGCTCAAAACCTGAAGGCAAAAGACAAAAGCATAATCAGATCATAACCAGGTGTTTAAAACTATCATGTGATCCTAAAAGAAAGTAACCAAATATCTAAAAACAGGGTGGGAAGCTAATTGCATCTTAGCAGTCAGTTCATTGCACTGCTCCATTGAAGGGATTTGTGACACTTGTTTTTGAAGTGAGGATCGAATGAGTGAAACAGTCCTTTCCATAATTTTTTAATGCAAAATTTTTTTTTTTAAGATATTAATACTGTAAAAAAATCCATGTGTGCATTTATTAACCATTTATACCTTTACATAAGTCTTGTTTATCTCCTTGTCATTTAGACCGCCCTTCATCCGGACACATTTCACATAAGTTGGAACGAAGAAAAGATCTGCTTCTTCTTTGTTCAATGTCCGAAACCTTGATTCCAGGAGAAACTGATGAATTTTAACCTAGATAAAAACAAACAATGATAGTTAATTTTTCAAATGAATAACTAAAAAACAACCAATGATATTTAGAAGTCCAAATATTCCACTAGAGTTCATTAACAAACCTAAATCTATGGATTAAAATAAAGACCAGGATCCTAACAAAAACTAAAATGAAAAGCAAGAAACAAGTAATGATATTTGGAAAGCCAAATCATTAGTCATCGTCATCATATGCCATTTTCTCATCTATAGAGTTGGCTTTTCAAGTTGTACCCTTACATTAATCGTATTATAAACCATGAATTTTATCCCTTTTTTTTTTTGAAAAAAAAAACATAACTTATATCACTCCATATTCTACCATTCTTTATTTCTTCTCTCCAAGTTTGAAGATATTCCTCTCCTCCTTGCACCTTCAACTTGAAACCTCTCAATTTCTAGTCCTTTACAAATGTGACCAATCCACCTCAAATGAATTTTTTCATTTTGTCATTTATTGGGGCTATTTCAAGGTCTTCCTAATAATGCAGTTTCTACTTTACCTTTTTTTTAAATGCTATTCCATTAATCTATCTTACAATACATATTTTTGTTACCTTTGTGTATTTGTCATTTCCTCATTGTCTGACAATTTGCTCCATAAGATATTACAAGCCCAATAACAAATTTATAAAATCTCTCTTTCAACGATACAAGACTCATTAATCACATAGAACTCCAATAGTTTGATTGCACTTAGCCCACTCTATTCCCAGCCCAGATATACCTTTTTCTATCTTGTGTTTCACTAAAGTTATACGCCATGTATTTTGTCTTTATTCTACTAATTTTTAGACCAGTTTTTTCCCAAACAACAAACTCAAATTGACCAAAATCCTGAATTCATTGACAATTAAATAAAGGTCAAATTATTTCTTAAAGAGATTAAAAAAACTCCTCTCTTTCTCTCTCTATCTTCCAAAAAAACAATTGAATTATAAATTTTAAAAATGTCTCTACTCCACCACGTATGTCACAATGCCCTCAATTTGATCTGTTCGTTTGGTGGGCCTCAGCGTGGAAGACTGGAAGTTCACTGTGCAGAAACAGCACCGGTCAACCAATCCTGACCAATCCAATCCAATAGATGGATTCAAACCGGTAGAAAGAAAAGCACACAGCCTCTTACAGTCTTACTGATGAGAGAGCTAGCTAACGGTCTAGAGTTTGGTTAGCACCACGCAATGCCTGCTTCTGGAGGATACGTTTGTTTGGCAAAATTTTCTTAGAAACTTGCTCTCCAAGTTAAATAATTTATTAGAAATGAAAAGTTCTCCATTCATAAAAGCTTTCCTAGGCAGAAGGGAGGATTTTCTTTACAAGAAATAAATAAAAAACCTCACTTCCAAAGGAAACCTGCTTCTTAGAAAATTTACAGGAATGTGTTGGTTTGATGTGCAATTATCTCAAACGGAGTTCTAATCAGTGTTTAGTATCCATTTATAGAAAAACCGCAATTCCATTTTCTTAAGAAAGTATCGCTGCAAGAAGGAGAAGCGAGGAGGAATAAACATCAATAGGAAGATCACCAGCTTAGAAAACAGAAGACCCTTCAGGGAAAACTTTCCAAAGGTAAAATCTGCAATTCTACCTACATTACGAAGAGAGAAGAATCCTTTTCCCCCACCCCATAAGAGTGGGTGGAAGTTCAAATTCATCGTTAGGCAATTCAAGAATCACCCAACTTAGGTGAAAAATAAGAGAATTAGGTAGTCAAACAAACGCGCAAAATTCAAAATATGGAGAAAATTTTCTCCAGGCAATTCAATTGCCAAATGGGCGAGTCCATTCTCTCTCCAGGCGAAACGTAAGCTTCGCTTAAATCTCATCAGATCTGAAAAGAAAGAAATAAGAAGAATACAAAAACCAAAACCCCAGAATCGATCTGACCTGCGTTCCCCACTGGCCCTTGATGCAGGAGTCTGGAGAGATGCTACCTTCCCTTCCGCGAATGAGATCTGTTAACCCATCAATCTCATTCTCTTGATAGACGTAAATCTTGAGAGAGAGGCGAGATCCGTACCCTCGGTCAGGCCATGAAGGAGGGAATGTGGCATCTTCAACGGCGTGGATGGACGGAGAAGGGAACGGACGAGTGTGGTGGTCGAGAAGACGGGTAAGGAAGAAAGTGGTGGCAATTAGACAGAGGGCACCGATCTGATGGAATCGTGTGCAGAGAGGAGTAAATCCTCTGCTGTTGCTATGCTTGCTCCAGCTTCCCATGGCATGATTCATGGGAGCACAAAAACAAAAAACAAAATCCAGACAAAACCAGTTGCAGAAACGACTCTCTTTGGAGGATTCCTTACTCGTTAGCAGGGGTGGCAATTTATCGGGTTTGGGTTCTTGTTTTTGCTGGATTATCGGGTTTGAACTTCAGCGATGAAATATCGGATTTTCGAAATCAAGAAGTCGAGAACAAATGGGACGGATTTCTTCTTTATAATAAACTCGATGTATATTTTAACTAAGCTGAATAGCTTTGATAGGTGGAAATTTTTAGTAATAATTAATTCAACTTATATAATAAAAAATCATATTAAATTGATTTAACTCAAACTAATTTATTTATTTTATTCGAGTAGATAAAGTGCGTTGAAATGGATAAGAACCATCTCTCAGTGGATGGTAGTTTAAAGTCAAATTCAAATTCTTTAAAAACTATAAATGTTTAAAATGCGACAAATAAAATAAGATGAAGAAAGTATTTTTTTTTTTAAGTTGTCATGCCCCGACCTAACCGGTGGGCCCGGAACGCGACTGATTTTTTTTTTTTTGAAGATAAACTGAACCACAAGCATTCTTACTGGGCCGGATCAACAGTTAGGCCCAGCGGTTACTCAGTACCCCGTTAAGTGAACTCAAACATGTACCATATGCCTGCCCCATAGACAAAGCAATAACAACACATAGCATACTCAAAATCAACAATCATTGATTATTACAAATCAAACATTGTCTCAACCATTACAAAGGGCAACATAGCCTAGTACATCAAATAAACATAAATTAAGTACCACATCCGGCACTTAATTAAAAGACAACGGTTCCAAGAACCAACAGAAAAGATCAGGGCATTCCTCTCCGGGGGAAAGCCAAAACACTGCCTTAGCTCAAACGCCCTAAGCCTGAAAGAGGGGGTCCTCCTCCTCGGGTTCATCGCCTGAAAGGTGAGTGGTGTGAGCTAACTAGCCCAGTGAAGGATAATTAACAATGCACATTAAGTAAATAGTAAAACAGGTTAGCAACAGTTCAATATCACATGCTTGATAACAGTAAGCATAATCTCAAATAAGTTAATAATATCATCAAACTATCAATCACTGCCATTATCCACCGTAACGCCTGCCCACTATACTGAGACCAGTATTAAGTCCCGACACGGTCAAAATACATCCTTGCAAGTACATCTCCGGCTCTTAAACTTAGCCGATACTGATACCCTCAAGTCAGCAACTGACGACAGCATGGTCCGCCCATGGTCCAGTAGACATAAACCATCTCTCATATGGCCGATATTGGTTCAATAGCCCAGGTACGTGGAAGCAGTCTTACATACACATACGATCAACATCGTAATACCATAATCATCACCACACTCTTACCATAGTGCACCATGTATAGGCACATGAGTGGGTTCATCAAAATTGAAACCACTCATTGCTTAATATGACACCTGTTTACAAAATCTGCAGAGTTAAGTTCCCTCACCGTGATCGTGTGGTTTCGCGGTCTCTGTTCAAACAACATACAAGTGCTCAATCAATATACATAACAAATACATACACATACCTAGTACTTGAAAATCACACGTTTTCCCACAAAATATCCAGGTTTAATGGAAATGAGTCTCCTACTTGGTTTCTATCCTTTTTAAATTATCCACAAGATAATAATATAATAAACATAAGGGGCTCAGTCCAAACTCATATTGTCTTCTGGGCATTGACCAGATTGACTTATTGAGTGAGGTCTAGATCCTCGGGTCACTTCTCTGTTGTCTTCTGGACATGGACCAGAGCTGACATTTTGAGTAGGCCTCGAGGTCACTCAGTGCCCGACTATAGTGTCGGCCTGAAAGTGAATCACTCAGTTCCCGACTAGTGTCGGACTGAAAGCGTATACAATAGTATTTACACTATAAATAATAAGAGGAAAGGGGTTAGTACAATTTTAATTAACAGAGGGGTATAAATCATAACAAATAATCAGACACATTAAATAATCAATAATCAAGATTAGAACAGTAATCAAACAATATTTTATCATTTTCAAAACGGGTCCCTCGGAACATCACTTCGGAACAAGGGTACAGTGGCTTCGGATTATTCGAACCACTCTAAACTGAGTTACTGGCCTCGGATCTTGAGGCTTAACTTCGGATCGTCCGAAGACTGGGTCTCGGACCTTCCGAAGTCCATCCGAACTGGGAAAACAGAAAACAGAAGTCTCGGTGAGTATATAAGGCTCGGAACGTCCGAAGACAGGGTCTCGGACCTTCCGAAAAGGTTCGGACCTTTCGGGCTGGCTCGGTCCTTCCGAGCTGGTTCGATCCTTCCGAAAAGGGTCTGGCTCGCCTCGGGCGGACTGGGCTTCGGGTTGAAGCTCGGAACGTCCGAGGGTCACTGCTCGGACCGTCCGAAGATCGGCTCTCGGACCTTCCGAGAGTCGTCTTCTCCACTGTCTGCAACTGCAGATAGTGACGGCGGATGAACAGTGAAATACGATTCCGAAAAGGGAGGGCTTCCCGGATTCGATTTTCACATCCGTCTCGTCTGATGGACTCCTCTGGGAGTCCTCTTTCCACAGGGATTGGTTTGGAGCTCAGAAGCTCAAAGGGCCAACCGATTTTAAGGTCAAATCCTCCTGGGTACATGAAACCCATGGTTTTCCTTAAAACTTAAAATAGGTTTTTCTCCATCAAAACAGGTCAAAATCGATTTTGTTTGATTCTAAATCGGTTGGAATTGAGAGAGGAATGTAATGGATACCTTGGTTTTGATTCCTGGTCTGAAATTTGGATTTTTGAAAAATCTTCCACTTAAGCAACAGTAACTGAAAAACAGAGAAAGGAGGGGCTCGGCTTGAAATGAGATTACAGAGAGCAGAGAAGAGAAGAATTGCTGGGAGTTGAAACAGACGAAGGGGGCCTGAATTTATAGGCTCCTGGCCGGAAAATCGGCTGAATCCGATGGGACGGGACGGCGGAAGGTGATCATCACCGCCGGAAAAAGGGCCGAGCTACCAGTGCACGCTGCGTGGCGTGTGCAGGCTGCTTTGCCTTTGTAGATCAGTCCCCGAAAATTTTCCAAATTGCAGAAAGGGCCTCTTTTTAAGAAAAAATTGATTTTGTACTAAGAGTATTGATTTAAGAACTTAAAAACTTGATCCAACCGTACAGATAGGTTGGGTTTCAAAAATCTAGGTCACCATAAAAATTTCAGATTTTATTTCTTAATAAAAACCCTTGATTTAAACAAAAAATCATATTTTACCATAATTACTTAATTAAATAAATGTAAAAATAACTAATTTGTAAATCTCATTTTGAAATGAAATAAAATATCTAGTTCATTCTTAAAATGGTCTATCCTCACATACCATTTTCAAAATTTATCTCTTTCCCGAAATTATTTAAAATAATTAAAACTCCCTTTCGGGGTTTCGACGGGCGATATTTAAATATCATTTTCTGAAAATAATTTCATTTTAAAATAATAAATGCAAATCCTTCAATAAGGAGGATATTATCCACCAATAATATTCACAAAATCACACAATATTTAAAAATATACATAACAAGCGGCAAATTACCAAAATACCCCTCCAGCTGAACGGGCTGGATCTCTGAGCTCACGAGCTAGGATCGGGTCAAACCTGGGCTTTCCTCGAAGCCCTAACCAAAATCCTCGAGATTAACCGGTTAAAACACGATTAACGAGGTAAAATACGCCTAATCCGGGTCAGGGTATTACATAAGTATATAGTATTATGTGCCGAAAACTATATATATATGGTTGTCTCTAAGCTCTAATGAGATTTGTCCAAATATGTTGCATATGAATAGGTTTTCAAGGTATCTAAAACTCTTAGAATATATGACTAATCTTTAGAGTAATATCTAAATCTCACACACATTTGATCAAAACTCAATTTTTTATTATTTGATCTTAATAGTTAAAATTATTAGGCATCCATTTAACTACTAAAATCAAGTACTTTTAGTTCAAATTTGCTTTACTTACAGCATATTATGCCTATTTTCAATCTAAGGAGTTATGTAACGACCCGACCCGAATTCAGGACTTAGGGCTTGACTCAGTGTGATATTGTCCTCTCTGGGCCTCGCACACAAGCGAGCCCGCACGGTTTTGCATTTAGGCCTGGGCCCACCTGGCCCGGCCCAAAACACGTCACATGAGTAAGGGAGGCCACCCATACTTAAATCCCTCATCTTTTTTCCCTCCACCACCGATGTGGGACTCTTCCCACATTGGTAGGTAGGGGTTTCACAATCACCCCCCCTAAAGCCTCGAGCCGTCCCCAGCTCGACTCCAGTCCAGCTCAACAACACTAGGAAAGGATGATAGGCCCATACAGTCCGAGTGTAGAACCTTGGCTTTGATACCATTTGTAACGACCCGACCTGAATACAGGACTTAGGGTTTGACTCAAAGTGATATTGTCCGCTCTGAGCCTCCCATACAAGCGAGCCGGCACGGTTTTGCATTTGGGCCCTGGCCCACCTGGCCCGGCCCAAAACGCATCCCATGAGTAAGGGAGGCCACCCACACTTAAATCCCCCATCTTTTTCCCCTCCACCACCGACGTGGGACTCTTCCCACATTGGTAGGTAGGGGTTTCACAAGTTGAATTTGTAATGATGTTAAATAAACGGCTTTGAACTTAATATGTAATCTAAGTTTGGGATAATCATACTTTGTTCTTGTAATATTTATGATATTAACGGGAGATAGAGGTTTCAATATGATTAGCTGATGCGTTTTTTGATGGATTTTTTTTTTTTTTAATTTATGTGTGGAAAACTTTGGGATACCTAGTGTAAAATTCTCACAGGTGAGTTCACTACTTCTAGGACACTCCAAAGTTTTCTGGTGGATAGTTTTGGGGAGGCACAAGGTCACATAATTGATGTGAAGGATGAAATATTATTAGAAATGTTATTTGCATGTTATAACACATTTAAAAAAATTAGATTGTTAAAAAATAGACAAAATTCTACTTAATTTCAGTAGAACTTCTCAACCTTGGCCAAATGTTTTAGTTAGGCAGTAGAAAAATAATTAGCCATTTTTCCTAAAGTCATGTTTCGAGCGGGGTTTGAGGTGTGACAAGTCCTATATAATTAGATGCATTTGATAGACAATTAAATAGATGTGGATGTGGAGCATGTAAGTTTTTTCACCAATTGATCATTCAAGTCTTATAATGTTGACCATTTAAGTTTTAATAAATGTAAGTTGTTAATTTTTAAAAATTCAAAAGATAAAATGATTTCATCATTTAACAAAGATGAAACTTCACAATGTCCTAAATACAATATGAGACAAGGTAATGCATGACAAAGATCCATTCAGAGCCCAATTAAGGAAAGTCTTATTAGAGCCTCTCATCATTATCGTGAGATGTATTTCAAAATCCGTTTTGATTTTGTCTTCATAGCAAAATATTATGTTGTTCTAGCTGTTTTATTTAAAAAAAGTTGGCATAAAAAATAAAAAATAAGATGGAATACTGAGACAATGTTATCAACTTATAAATATATTAAAATTAATTATTTTTATTATTTTATTATAATCCCCATAAATAAAAATATAAACTATTATTAAATTATTACTCATATGTATAATATCAATTTATAATAGTAAAGTTATCAAAAATTAATTAAAAATGTTTGAATTTTACTGTAATAAAAATCAAATATAAATTAAGATAAAATAGAAGATACTGGAAAAAAGACAAACTTAATTCTCATCTAAGGTGAAAAGCCTATGATCTCTTCCGAGATCGGATAATCGACGTACACTCCCACCCAGAGCTCCATTGCCTCGCCATTCAGATTTTGATTGTTAAAATCTTATATTTGTTCATTCACTCTAACCAGTGAAGAGTGTTGATTCGAATGATTTCTGCATGAGAGAGTGATGGTGGTGTTGCTTCCGAGGGCGCATTGCCTTCCTCTTCTCAAACAAGTAGGGCATCTCATCAGCAAACAACAGCTCCAACAGCTCCATGCCCACTCAATCACTTCTGGTCTCGCTCTCCATCTTTCCCTACTTTGCGCTTTGACCGACTGCTGCTGTCGCAGAGGAGAAATGAATTACGCTTGCCTCATTTGTACGCAGATCGAAGAACCCAACAAGAGATGGGCCATTTGGAACTCCATCCTCCGGTGCAGTGCTCCACAAGAGGCCATCTCACTCTATTTCACGCTCGTAGCTGAAAGAGGAGCAATAGGCTATGCGGACAAGTTCACCTTCACATACGTATTTCGCGCCTGTTCTCGTTTGTCAGCTCTTTGGGAAGGAAAGCAGATTCATACCCAAGTCCTCAAGGCCGGATTTGCATCTGACATTGCCGTGCAGACCACAAGTGTCCATTTCTATGCTCGCTCTGGGGACGTTGATTCTGCACGCCACTTGTTCGACAAAATGCCTAAGAAAAGTAGTGCTACTTGGAATGCAATGATCACTGGTTATTCTTCACAGTCACAGTCACACAGCTACATGGAAGAAGATCTGATGACTATGCCCGTGAGGCATTGTTCTTATTTCGGATTATGTTGACACTGCAGTCATCCAAGGAAGAAGATGGAGAAGAAAATGGTGCAAGCCCTACAGAGACAACAATGTTAGGGCTACTCTCTGCTTGCTCCCATCTTGGGGTCTCAGCAACCGGGAGTTGTGTCCATGGATACATATGTAAGACCATTCCCTTCCCTGAGGAAAGTAATGTATTCATCGGCACTGGCCTTGTCAGTATGTATTCCAAGTGTGGATGCTTGAGTAGCTCCTTGCAGGTATTCAAGAGAATGAAAGAGAGAAATGTTTTGACATGGACTGCAATGATGGCAGGACTTGCCATCCATGGGCAAGGAAAGGAGGCCTTGAAGTTGCTGGATGCAATGGAGGTGGATAACATTGCACCCAATGCTGTGACCTTCACTTGCTTGTTGTTGTGTGCATGCTGTCATGCTGGACTTGTGGAGGAGGGCCTCCATCTGTTTCAAACAATGTGCGACAGGTTTGGCATCATACCTCAAATTCAACACTATGGCTGTATTGTACAACTTCTAGGGCGTGCAGGTCTCCTAGAGCAGGCTTACAAGTTCATAATAAAGATGCCATTGGAACCAGATAACATATTGTGGAGGACACTATTGGCTGCATGCAAGATACATGGGAATGTGGTGTTGGGAGAGAAGGTTGGGAAGCTACTCCTGGAAATGGAACAGGGATTACCAGAAGACATTCCACGGACAAGTGAAGACTACATAGCCCTATCAAGCATATATGCTTTTGCGGAAAGGTGGGAGGATGTCAGTACAGTGAGGGAGATAATGAAAGGCAAGGGAATTTGGAACAAACCCGGTCAGAGTGAAATTCAAGTGAGCAGTGCTGTGAATTGACTCATGGTTTTTTTAGCAACTGACAGTTGTTGGGTGTGGCTATTAGTGAATGCATTTTTTGCACAGAGGGGATGCTTCTCTTCCAGCATTAAACCATCCAAAGTTGGAGGCTTTTGTGGGTGTCACCAGTTTCACAATTTTCACTATTCTTTACCAGTTTTAAATGATCTGGATTTTGGAAAAAAGATGCTGAAATACTTGTGTCTGAAAGAGATGATCACAGAACTCTAATTGCGTCCACTTCAAAACAATGACAACCGCTTGTTACCCACAACCAAGGAAAATGAAATAAGATTTGCGAACTAGAAGGGAACATGGATTGTTACTCAGTTTCTAGTGTCAAACACTGTAACAGATGGCAACTGAGATTCACCCTGCAATGAAACCAAATAGCCTCAAACACCAAACTGCAGTTAAGTTGAAAGTTTACAAAAGTTTCTGCATGGTTTTGCATGTTGTGCTGCTCTCATGGAGTCACACTGGTATGGATATGTCCCTCTGATTCTATTTGTGATGCTCTTATTCTTTGTTTTCTTCTATGAACCATAAATGCTTCTTTGTAATGCCTGCAGATGTGGAAATTGTTCATCTCAGAACTTTGGAGTCTGATAAATTGTAGCAGCTGTTTCTTGTTAGCAGTGGGTAAGAACAGTGGTTGCTAATGCCTAGAGTTAAGCAATTAAATGTGCTTTCATTGTGCATTTCCTAATTTACTTTGTCTAAACTAGGTTTTTTTTTTTCTAGCCATTGCAAGTTGGAAAATTTATTTAAGGATGGGATTGCTTTATAGCATTGGCTTTAGGTAGTATGATGTAGTTTTGAAGAATGCATATTTGTAACTTTTTTTGAAATGGTTCATATATTAATATAAAGAGGGCACCAGAGGTGCAATTACAGAATCAAAGAAAGAAAAAGCTACACATTGATGGGAAGACCACTATGAACTCAAGCAAGATTGTAAGCTCATGTTGGTGTATGCCTTTTGTGTGTGCGTGCGCGCGCGTATGCACGTATGGGTATGTGTGTGTGCATGTGTGCGTTGTGCATGTGTGTGGAAATGACAAGGTGGTGTAACTTAACAAAGCTAAATTTATAGTTATTTTTGTTATCAGATATATTTGTGCCATCATTGTCAAGAATGTCCATTTTTGCTTCTAAAATTGGTTTTGCTGCTAGAGTTGGTAACCATTGGAGAAATAACTATTCTCTCTTCTATTTTGAAATGGGTTGTTTCTGTTTTCTTTCTCGAAGAGAAGCTTGATTGCATAAACCTATTGGAAGAGGTGAAGTTCTGTTCTTGGTTGTGCTCATTGGGTTAAACCAGCAGGGGTTTCCTTTTTGAGTATGTAAAGTTGACTAAATGATGCTTGTACTGTTTATTTTCATGGCTTCACATCTGTATTGCAGCAATTTAGAATCAAATTATGAACATCCATATCTTATTAAGTGATTTTAAAAGAGAAATTTTGCCTTTATATTTAGAATTAGTGTTTGGACTAATTGATTTGTACGAAGAGAAGCTACATCAGTCACAGAAAAGGCATGTCTGTTATGTTTTCTTGTAAAAGTTTATATGAGACCATTGGTACAATGTTGGCCATATCTTGCATTGTTGAACGCCAACAAATTGAAGAAGAAAATGATGCATTTCTGTCGTATCCATTGGCAGGGAGATGGAGTTGGGTATGTTTGTAGTGATTACATTTTGGGTGCATAGCATTTTGAGTATTTGATTTTGATATTTGGTGGGTATTCACAGAAAATTCTAAGCAGTTTATCACAGAGGTGGCATTGGGACGATTTACATATATCAGCTAATCTTACTCAGAAATTATAGTAGTTTGCATTCTTTGTCAACAAGGTCTGAAGGCAGGCACACCATATCTATTATCCTTAGTGGTTATAGCTCCTTGTCTTGGTGATTGCTATTTTCAGATGTGTGGACGTGGGTGAATTGGTTGTGTTGAGTGACATGTATGGTTAGGGGCTTTGGGCTTTAGACTGTATGGCAGGTGATTTCCAGAGGCGCAAGTGACGTGTGGGGTATAGCCGTTTAGGTTGCCTTACGTAGCGTTGAGAATAGAAGTGCACAAACAATAGACAAAGAAAAAAACACAAATCAATCACACACAAGACGCAGAGATTTTACGTGGTTCCCTTTTGGTACACCCACGGGTTCAAACCAGATCCACTATGCTTAAAGGGAAAATGAAGAAGATACGGCTATGTCTATTACAATTTTCGCTCACACTCCTCTCTCACGAAAAAAGACATTATATACTGTCCTAATTAGGACTATAACATATGCAATGTGAAAATTACAAAATTGCCCTCCATTAAAAAAATCGCCTCGGGGGCGCTGCCCCTCTTTGACCTCTCGGGAGCTCAATGGGGAGCTCAACCCCCGAATGGGCCAGTAGGGATGGGATCACCAGTAAATATCTGACATTAGGCTCCACTAACGTAACAAGTAGGCTGAATGAATTCATTGCCCCCTCACCCATGTATTCCAATGAACCATTAAATAGCTTTAGAAAAATATGGCTTATGAAATTTTGCAAAGTTGAACTTTTAGAAAAATATGACTTTACTTTTCTAGTCAAAATGAAATTTTGCACACATTATATATATGTCTAAATCTTTCAAAATCACTCATCTGTGTGAATCTAAGTGAGTCCACAAACTGTCACATAATTCCATGAGACGTTGGTAGTAATGGACCCCTTCCTTTGTATGAAGATGGGAAATCTCAGTTACTATCCTTTCTTTTAGCAAGTAATTCTACTGCTATTAACAAGTTAGCATAAATCTAATGCTTGTAAAAATATGAGATCAACAAGACCGAAGATACAATTAGTGAACAAGTGTTAGTTTGATGTATAACTACCCCTTTTTCCTATAAGCTGCTTTTTCTGTCACTACTCACGAGAAACAAACATTGAGAATGATCCATAAAGGGTTTTTTTTTTCCCTTTTTCTTCTCGCATCTCGTTATCTGATAGGAATTACAGGGTCCTCAGGGCAGATTTGGATGCAAAGATTTATCTTGAATAGTCAGAAACAATCAAATGTTTGGCCATTGATACATTCTAACCAGTTCCAATATGATAATTGTCAATGAGTTATGGATTTGGACCTGTCTCTGATTCTATTCCAGAAAGTAGAGAGAGTGTGGTGTTCATATGATTTTTCTGTAACAGGAAAAATCATACCATGTACGTGAGAACAATGACTATAATGTGTTTATAAGTAGTTAAGTGAAACTGGGGTTTATACATAAACCATGTATTTCACTCACACACATAGCATGAATAACTGTATCAAGCACTTGGAGACACGCATGAATTCAATTAAAAGCAGAACAGACTCGCCTGATCTCTCCGTTAGAACCGGTTTTCACACCAATCTGACCCATTTTCACGATTGAATTGACAAAATCTTGCTCAAAGAAGGGGCCAACAAGTGAACTGCGAAAGCCTGTGTAGGAATCAATAATGTGCTTTGTTAATTCGTCGCTGTAAAGCTTTGCATCAGACTCTAACACTGCAAATCCATCTCTGATGTTACGTAGGATTTGTTTGTCGAATGTTTGATCACTTCCACGGTCAAGGCCAAGCCGGACATTGATATCACCATTTTTTGGACACTGGGATTTCAGTTCTGGTAGGAACTGTGGGTTAATCATAGGATCAGAGCCACCTCCAGGAACGAAATCGTAGAGCCGTGTCTCTAGGAAGAAACATGCAGTGGTCCCAATGGTATGTGCACCTGAAAGTTTCATTAACCCACATCTTAATTATCACTGTCACATGTTTATTGGCCATGCAATGAATTATATGACATTTCAAAGGATAATATGACTTTGTATAGAATTTTAAGAACATAAAGAAAGCCACTCTGTTTAAGTGAAATCATGCTTTGATCATGATGACAATGATTATAATTAAGTTTTATGATGTGTTTTAGGAAGGCAATTAGGGTACCTGTAAGAAGCACAAGGTCATTATCTGATAGTCCTTTTTCCATAAACTTAGCTTTGAGCACTTGAACAGAATCTCTAACTTCCGGCATGTTATCTGCATCTGAATCTGTTGATCTGAGGCCATCTCTTCGACCAGTTGGAACTTCATATTGTGGTCCATTTCTCTACTAAATATAAATGGAACTACAATAAATAATCATTGAAGTAAAAGGATCATTTTCATTTAACTGCTAAATATCCTCAGAGAAAGCAGATTTTCTGTACCAAAGCAATGGAATCTCTTGCTGCAAGGGCTATGATATCTGCACATGATACAACACCTTCACATGCATCTTCTAGTTGGGCCTTTGCTCTCTCGATCACATCAAAGCCACCAACTCCTGCGTGGTTGCCTGATTGTTTCTCTGCGCCAGGCCCATCGATAAGTATCGATCCATCGCAACCCTAAATAACATTAGGAAGATAATGCAAACAATCAATATGTATAGATATTTCTAATCAGTGTATCACTTAGCATGCATATGAGAGAGAGGTTTTAGGGTCTAAACCAAATCACCAAACCATGATCAATTTTCCCTATAATTTTAATTTCACCAAGGAGCTCAATAACATAATAATCCAAAAGAATATGAAGATTTTAGATCAATGCAGCACTTAAAAATGAATATTTATGCCTCTCTGCTTTTATTCTTAATTTTTTTGTGAAGAGAAAGTGAGTGACATTCTGAAATGCATTTGAAACCTGAACAAAGCAATCGTGGTAATGCAGCCTGAGCAAAACTGCAGCCATGGTGGGGTCTTCAAGAACAGCTTCTTGAACACCAGCCCTGATGATTTCCTCAGCATTGGGGCAAGTCAAGGAGTAGAAATCCACGCTAAGCTGCCCCAGTGAAGAGCCTAATAAGCAGAAAATGAGAGCTAAAATCAAAGAAATGGAATTGAAATTGAAAATGGTTTTAGCAAATGCTGAAAATGCCATCACTTAAAGAAGATGAGCTTTGGTAGATGGAAGAAGGAATCCAACAGGCACTTGAATTTATACTGTACGCATTGAATGAGAAGAGGAAGATGGCATATGTGTCAGCATAAAAAGTACATGTGTTGCTTCATAGTTTTCTTCTGCAACCAGTGTTTCTCATGCATTTATTTTTCGTTCTGGGAATGTTTCCAATATTAATATTTATGGTGTTTATAGTTTGAACTCTTTCTGCAAACCTCTAGAATTTGATCTTCTTTTTTCCAGAAATGAAGTGGGCAAGAGTTTAGATGAACGCCATTAATTCCATTAATGGGCATTCGGAATTTCTTTGTTGATATGTATTAGAAAATGTTAAAGTAAATGTGTTTGTATGACCTACAGCATTTTCTATTTACAGTGGCCAGAATTGGTTAGAGGTTCCCTTCATCAGCAATGGTGAGGCAAATTCATTTGTATTCAATAATCACACGCCAAATGTAGCAAACCATCTCAAGTTAAAATTTTCTTTGCATGCTTTTTCATTTCATTTATTTTCTTATTTTCAACAGTGGGAGTTGTTTGCAGTCTTAGTCTGCCACAACAGGATAATGATAGCTTTCATCACTGGCATCGTAGATAGATTAGTATACTTCAGTTTATACACGAGCACTCAGTGTATACTTTAGCCTTCCATCTTTTTCTTTTATCTTTTTAATGATATATTCATGATCCTTCATCTTCTTCGTCAAAGACATGAGTAGAGGAGGTTTTGAGTTCAATGCAGGCTCAACACCCCTTTGGGTTTATTCGCCCTAGTTTTTTACTCGGTATTGTGGAATTGAGAAACTTGTACATGCCCCAATGACTAGTCGGATGAAAAAGTCCCCTGTCCAAATATAGGTAAGACTCCTGGACACCTTGGTCATAAAAAAAAATGACAGGACTAGAGGACAATGCTTAAGTTGATTTGTACTTGATCAAGATGTGGGGTCATCATTACCATCTATAATTTTAAAAGTGTGATTAGAACTATGGTTTATAAAAGACGTGATAGATAAATGAGTGAATAAATATAACTCAATAGCTAACAATACATAGATGAGATTTTAACGAATAAAAACTTAAAATGCATAAGCACGAGGGGATAATAGATGTCTGAGAAAGAAAAAAAAAAATTCCTTAATAGCAGGGATTCTCTCACGAGTATTTTGTGTAAGGAGACATTGGATTTAGAGTATTACGCATTTTACCCTTCCACTGCCGTATGAAAGCATTTAAAAAAAATTCAGTAATCTGGATAGTGATCCGATTTGCTGTTCTTTATGAAAAAATAGTCTCACTTAGATAAATTTCAGTGAGTTTGTCAGTGATCCGATTTATACTGCAGTCGAAGGGTCAGTGATCCGACGATCCGATTCTAAGGGTTTGGCAAGCCAGTTCGAAAGGCAAAATGGATAATAGAGTAAAATCTGTGTCGGGTTACACAAAATGCCCGTGGGAGGATCGCTGCCCATTCAAAACCTCTAATATTTATAAATAAAAGAAATTTTATATTGTTTAGAAATAAATATTTTATTATTATTTTTATTCAAAGAACACTATTAATATTTGTTTAATCCGATTTTTCTATATTGATAAAGGTCAAATTCAACCTACATTGATTATTTTTTTTTACTTTTCATTCCTCAAACCATCTTCAAGAGTTCAAGGGAAGACAAGTGTTTGCGTAATCTCAGCCATTCATCTCTTCTGATATACAGGGGCCTTAACTTTGCCATCTATACATAACATTAATAGTAGATGCCCTTTTTCCTAATTTGATATAATAATTAAAAATGTAAGGTTTAATGTGCGTTAAGAAGGTTATTTTGGGCAAAAAAAGTTGTTAGAAGAATCTACATTTGAGGTATGGACCTTGCTTGGTGGGTTTCACCTAAGTAACAATCTAAATCTTATAGATGTATGCCCTACCTAATAGGTTAGATTTTAAAATTGTAGATGATTGCTTGCAAATTTATGTGTGACATATTATTTTACATATTTAGATATAAGAATATTTTTTAAAAAGTCTCTTTACTAAAAAAAAAATCCTTTTTTATTAAGTCAATCTAAATCAGATGTTTCTAAGTACTTTAAAATTTAGTCAGTTTAAATAGATTTTTTAATATTTGATATGACTAAATTGATCTTATTCAGAGTTTACGTGCATCTGAAATTTTATCCAACGCCTTTATATTAGGAGAAAGGTTGGAGTCTTAGGGTTCTTTTTCATTCAAAAGAAAAATCAAAATAATTTTGATGAGTCCTATATTTAAATAAAAAAATATTCTGGTAAACCTATCACCTCTTTATTTGATGGACTTTATATCTAGGTGAATTGGTAATATCATGCACACTAGAGTACACGATAATACTATACACGACCACGTGCTAGAGTACATAAGATCATCCCTTTTAAAAATTTAATGTAATAATAAAAAACTTGTTCATCAGATTTGATTGGTTGGTACAAAGTTTATATTTATGTCATACAAATATTATATATATATATATATATATATATGGTAAACTGCAGGATACCCAACGTAAAACCCTCGCAGGTAAGCCCACTACTCCTAGAATACATCAAAGTTAGGCCATGGGGGGTTGTACCTACAATCTCTCGCTTCCTGAGACGGGAGGCAACCAATTGAACTACAAATATTATACCTTCTTGAAAAATAAATGATTGCTATTGTAATAATGGATTTTAATGACGAGGATGAATGATAAATAAATCAAAGGTACGAAAATGGTGGAATGTGGATTATGATTTTAAAGGCATTAGAGTTTAAAAAACGTCTGTATCTATTGGTATTATTTGGAATACTATTAAAAATTAATGTCAAAATATTCAAAAATTTGAGGGTTTTTTTGTGATCACAAAATAAATTTAAACAATTCATTCAAGTTTACAATTTAGATAAATTTATATAGATGAAAAAAGTTATGAGGTTAGCATTTAAAAAAGAAAAATACAAACTTATTTTTAATTATTTGTTTGTGGAATGCCTCCAATATTTCTTTGTTTCAACTCAAAGGTCTCCTTTTTAAAGGGTGGTCACCGCCAGGTTGGTATGTATAGTATTCTTCTGCAGATATGGAGCCTATCAAATAGGAGAGTGATAGATTCATTGGAAATTAAGTATGAGACTTGTCAAAAGTTACGTTGATCAAATTATTGAAATTATATTTTTTGAAAGCTATAAATTTTAAAAATTAAAAATTAATTTACTCTAATCAAAATCTAGAGAGCGTGAAAACTCTATTGTGATATTATCCACTCTGGATCCTACCGACTCACATGATTTTGTTTTGGGCCGTAGCCCACATGACCCCACGATGGGAGAGGGGCTGTCCCCTATTAAATCTCCTCACACCTAGTTGGTGCTAGGCGATGTCTCGGACTTCCCACATGCCGGCCCACACTGCTGGGTGTTACAAAAAGAATTTTTATTGGACCTTTCATTACTCTATGATGCCCATGCCTAGGTGAATATTAAGAGGGGTGATCATTTCACCTACTTTCATCCCTACCATTTATTTATTTAGTTTTACCTATATTTAGTATAGGACAGATATTTTAGTTGCCATGAAAGTATGACAAAAATCTTGGCTATTCATTTAAGCAAGTAATTCTAATAAACTTGTGACTAATTGAAAAAGTTTATAAGTTGGCACTGAAAAATAGAAAAAAAATTATATATAAAGCAGCTAAAAATATAGAAAATTCATATATAAACAGATAAAAACTTAGAATGATTTCGATCGACCTCTCTCTCAAGCCATGAAAGAAAATGAATTGGATCTTCCATCCAACAATATTGCAAGATGGGTTTCAAAGTAGATTGAAATAGAAATCAAATTCAAGACTTTCATTTTTTTTTAACGAATTTTACCCTCACTTCAAATCCTTTAAATTGATAAAAAAGATAGTTTCTACTGATTCTTTACGAAAACTTAATACTTGGGCATGTATTGCATTTTATGGGCTAAGTATCAAAATTTAGATTTTCATTGATACAATCAAACTAAGATATTCATTGATTGTGTCACATGAGGACATAAGTTAAAAAGTGTATTAAATGTAGAATTTCACTAAAACTTTGTAATTATCTAATTTAATACAAATGAAATACACACTTAATTTTTATGGTTGAAGTTATCAACTATCTTTATTTTGAAGTTTTTTTGACACTTAAGGATTTTGACTATTAATTTTAAGTGAGTAAAAATTGTACCTTGACTTGAAATTATTTCATTTATAGAAGATAAGAAATGTTTTTATTAATGTATATTTGTTTATTTTTTAAATTGAAAAATTAAAAAAAAAACTTTTAAAAAAGTGTAAAAGTAAAACCAACGTTCTCTTCCACAATGACGAAATTATCCTTCGTAATTGACCATAATACCCTCTTCACAGGTGGTCACTCGCCAGCGGACTCATCTTGCAACCTTGCATAAACCCTCCATTTCCCGCCATCTCGAACAGAGCGCCAAAAATCTCCTCTCCTTACATTTCTTCTTGACAAAAACCCTAATTTCCATCATATCCAACCCGCAGAAATGAAGGGAGAGACTGTTCAGATCAATTGGCACGACAAAAAACCAGTACTAACACTGGATTTTCACCCTCAAATGGGGTTTCTTGCTACTGGGGGCGCCGATCATGATATTAAGGTGCCATCTCTTGCAATCCTCTGTCATTTTCCTCAATCTCTTCCCGTCCAGCATCACATGTTTGAAATTTCAAAATGCCGATCACTTTTATTTCGCACCATTCTGATCTGCCTTTGAGTAACGTGTTTGATTTTTCATGGATGGTTGTGTTTCTTTTTTCTTTTTTGGGTGCAAAATGTCAATTAAACTGGATTCTGTTTTATTTTCGTTCTTTTTAAATGGGTATTTGGTGTCTACGAACATTGCAGTACTCATTGCTTATAGAGACTTTTCTGTGGTTGATTTTCATCTTTTATAATGTGGATTTGGTCTACCCTGAATTTTGTGTTTTAAATTTCTTTAGATGGTTTCTGGGGCTTTTTCGCTAGTTGTCAATTTAATGATGTGTTTTAAAAGGTCTTTAGCGTCTCCTAAAATTGTTGCAGGATTCAAAGTTAAAGATATTTTGTGATTGATTTTCAAAAAAAAGTCAGATGATTTTATTCTACTGTTGTATCTTGTAATTCATTCATCATGAATGCTTGATGGGTTGTTAATTAAAAATGGATTTTGGTTCATTTTTAACTCTTCCGAATGGGCATAATGATGAATTAAAATAAAATAAAATAAAATTGTAATCGACTCCATAGAAAATTTCTTCCTTGTCAAATTCATTTGTCTGATGCGGTAAAGGGTGCATCAACTAAACATTGTACATATACTTGCTAGAAGGTAACTACTCAGCATTAGGCATTTTTTATTTTCTTAATACGTTAACTTTGAAGAAGGTAAATGGAGTTTTATTTGACCCATTATTTGGAGGGGCCCTGGGCCCTTATGTTTGGTTTTGGAGGTTTTAGGCTTATTCAGCTCATCTTTTCATGAAGGAATTGTCCAATGATCCATTGGCTTGGGAAGTGGGACTCTTGAATTCAGCTTGTTTCTTGTGTTTATGAGTTTTTTATTTATTTATGTAATTATCTGTGATCTCAAGAGCTGTTAGCATGTAATTGTGAAATATGGACCAGTGCTTAACATTTGTGGTGATTTTTTTTTTTTTTGCAATGATAATGGCGAAATATATTATATAAGCAAAAGATGGAACAAGCATTAAATACTACAGTTCCCACAAACAGTAAGCATAGGTGCAAACCTCAAGCTCATGCTAAACGCCAAAGTAATGGAAAAGAGTCGTCGAGAAATATTATGGAATTTGCAGATGGCACATTGTTTCTTTATGGAGAACCAATAGAAATGATTTAGTCATTAAAATGACTGTTGAGATGTTTTGAGGCTGCTTTGGGCTTGAGAATAGATCTAGGTGAGAGTATGGTTGAGGTGCTATGATAGAGAAAAGGTGAGAGTATGGTTGAGGTGCTATGATAGAGAAAAGGTGAGAGTATGGTTGAGGTGCTATGATAGAGAAAAGGTGGAAGAACTAGCAGCGATAGTGGGGGTCAAGGAAAGAGTGTTGGTAGTGACCCATGTGGGTCTACAAATAGGTGACAATCCAAGATTAAAATTAAATTGGATCCAGTGGTAGAGAGATTTGAAAAGAAGTTAGCATTGTGGAAAAGGAGATATTTGTCTTTGGGGTGAAAGAATAACATTCATTGCATCAACTTGTCTAAACTTTAGTGTATTACTTTTCTTTGAAATTACACCCATAGTAGTGAATATACTAAAAAAATTCAAAGGATTCTTTATGGGAAGGTGTTTGGGAGAAAAAGAATGAAGTGGGAAGACATGGTGAATAAAAACAAGAGGAGGTTCGGGGTTGGCAGGGTAATTGAAATAAATAGGGCACTTGGTAAAATCTGTAATCACGAAGATGAGAATGTGGCATAAGGTATTTGAATTATTTGGTGTCATGTTCTTTACCAAACTCTTTGCAGGAGTTGGTTAAGCAATGAGTTTTGGATCTTTTGGTCGTGCTGCTTTATTTTTTGGTCGTGCTACTTTATTTTTGACTTTGTGTTCGGCTACTTTTGTGCCGATCACTCTTCTCTGTTTGGCGCAGACTGTGGGCTAATTGTAATTTTGGGCTCTTATTTCCCCATTTGAATGAATAACTAACCGATATCATTCAAAAAAAGGAAGAATGACGAATCAAGCAATTTCAAACGTCACTCAAAAATAAAATCGATTTCAGTTACTGGTATTGTGGATATTATGGAAACGAACAACAGGATATTCAACAGCAACATTTACAGGTTAACAAGATGTTTTCAGCTGTTTAAAATAAAGCTGCTTTATGGATGTTGGTGAAAAAGGAATTTTCAGACTTTATCATCTTCGGATCTACTCAGAGATTGGTTGGCGTCTTTGGGAGATGGTGCAAATGGCAAACCAATTTCTGATTGCAGTCATCTATCACCACCATATGGACTAAAATTTAGCATTGATGGGTCAGTTTGAGGCAAATGTGGTGAAGTTGAAATTGGAGGTACTCTTTGAGATAGTAAGGCTAGGAGATTCAGAAGCCTTTTCAAGTGAGTACGTATTTGGATTCTAATAGTGAAGCTGTATTTCTGGTTATTTTGGATTCTAACAAAGCTGGATTACCAGCAATTAAAGAAGCATTATGGATTTCTAAGGAGGATTTTCACAATCATCATGTTATAATTAGTGATTCAAGCAACACGGTAGGATGGGCTTTGAAAGGCAGTAGAGAACCATGACAGATAATTCCTCTTAACATCTGTGATTAGAGAGATGAAGAGATCAATGCCATGTTCTTTTAACAAGATAGGAAGATCAGCAAACGAGGAGGCGGATAAGCTTGCAAACTTGGGAGTGGATGAAGATACACATTTACATTCAGATTTGATGCCTTAATTTTTAATTTTAAGCTTTGTATCGTAGTACGTACACACATGGTTGAGCGTTGAGTAACTTGCACCTGCCACTGGTCATTTAGAGTTGCCAAGCTTCGACATTAAGAATATCTGCTTATTTTCTATAAGTGTTTTTCTTTCCCTTTTTTTGGGTCTGAATTACCCAAGGCAAATTGCTTTTTCATCTGCACAATCTTTTATTTAGGGCTTGAAATTACTATCATATGTTTCCTCATCAAATTGAGCATGTTCCATTTCTATTTTACAGATTTGGCTAATATCTCCATGTGATATGCAAAAGAAGGTTCCAACTGTTTCTTATCAAAGTTGCCTCTCGTACCATAGCTCTGCTGTAAATGTTTTGCGCTTCTCTCCATCCGGTGAGTGCACATCTGTGTTGTCCAAAGCAGTTACTTTTGTTTAAAGGATGTGGGTAGAGCGCAAATCAGTTGACATAATTCAATGATTGCAAAACATGTGTAATATGTACTTAACCAAGAGTATATACTGTTTGATTTTAGACCTAAACTGTCTAACTGGTCGGGTGCACTTTGGTGTCATGTGCCCAGTTTAGGTCAATCTAGTCATGGCTGAGGCTGCTCAATAGTTATATTTTCTATTGATTTTAGACCTAAACTGTCTTAACTGGTCGGGTGCACTGTGGTGTCATGTGCCCAATTTAAGTCAATCTCATGGCTGAGGCTGCTCAATAGTTATATTTTCTATCGGTTCGTTTTATACTTCAAAACAGAAAATCCATTTATTATTCTTTTTATTGTGTTTACTTTTTATTTCAATTTTCTTTCTCTAGTACAAAGAAGTAATTGTCCTTCAAAATTCTGCAGGAGAACAACTTGCATCAGGTGCTGATGGTATGTTCTCTTGCTTTCTTTGCCCTTTGATAGCCTCCATGAGAATATTGCTGTTTGTTAGTCACTGTTTTTCGCCTTAATTATCATTATATTTTATTTTTGGAGAACCTTATTTATCACTAAGCGTCATTTACCTATTTTTTGAATGCTGTTGGTAATGGTGGTTTTTAGGAGGTGAGCTTGTCATTTGGAAGATGCACTCCACAGATGATGGTCATACTTGGAAAGTGCTCAAAACATTGTCGTAAGATTCTCCTCCTGTATAACAAGTCTGATATGTTTTGCTAGCCTTTAGAAATATATGTGTATATTTTGCTGTATTTTGGTGGCCAGATTTCACCGCAAGGATGTATTGGATCTGCAGTGGTCAACTGATGGTGCATTTCTAGTTTCTGGATCTGTGGACAACTCTTCCATCATATGGGATGTGAACAAAGGTATATATGTGACTAGTAACTCCAGGTCAGCCAGATTGAATGAATCAAATTTTTATGCTGTTTTATCCTATAAATAAAAGGTTATTGATTCTGTTCTCTCGTATTCAGGTTCAGTCCACCAGATTTTGGATTCCCATTCACATTATGTTCAAGGTGTTGCATGGGATCCGTTGGGTCACTATGTGGCTTCCATTAGTTCTGATAGAACTTGCCGTATTTATGCTAACAAGCCTCAGACTAAAACCAGAGGCATTGAAAAGATGCATTATGTTTGTCAGCACGTTCTCTCAAAGTCAGAGCAACAGAAACATGATGATTCCAAGGTCAGGAAAGCGTCTTTGTAATTTGACTGTCACTAAATATAGTTTTTTTTTTTGAGAGTAAATATAGATGGTTTTGTATGCATTATACCATTTTTCTTTGTTTTCAGTCACAGTCAACAAAAAGTCATCTATTTCATGATGAGACGCTGCCATCGTTCTTCCGAAGATTAGCATGGTCACCCGATGGGTCCTTTTTGCTAGCACCAGCAGGTTTGGTCCTTAACTGAGTGATCAATCTATTCATCTCCATCCATTTTAGTAAATATTAAAATTTTTAAATATGTTTGTTTCAAAATAGAAGGTGGAGATGCAAGACTTAATGCTATTACCATCAGGTCTCTCATTTGCTATTTCAACCCCAACCCTTAACTATGACCTGCGGTTTCAAAAAAAAAATTTAATGGTCTTACATGGCTTGGAGTTTTAGCTTCAAAACTCAACTATGAATGTGTCAGATGGGTGCAACTCTAGGATATACCTATTCACAGGGGCTGGTGAATGTGATCAGTTTAGATCATAGGAGTACTCTAAGCAGAGGTCTCTGTTACTTATTTAGAATTGTGCTGGAGGCTGTTTATGTCTTCATGTACATCTGTCTTCGATTTGCTTTTGCTGATCTGCCTACAGCTTAGAGCTCCTTAGTGGTGGTTATCAACTTATCATGTCTATTCTTGCTAAAATGTTTTTTGTTCATTGATGCATTTTCGATGGTTTCAGGCACTTACAAGTTCTCAACTGCATCAGAAAATGTGAATACTGCATATATATTTTCAAGGAAAGATCTTACAAGGTAGGATGTCTACATAGTGGTTTTCATCAGTAATGGCTTTCACGCAGAACCTTTTTTATTCTTGTCATCAGTGACTTTGTTATAAAGTATTTTTATACTTGTTTAAAGAAAGCACGACTAAAACCCCAATTAGGTTCCATTTGTTGTCAATGTATCTCCACTCAACCACCATATAGATTAGGGAACCATCCCATTGTATCTTATGTAGTCTATTATTCATAAAGTATGCTTTCCTTTCCTACCACCACCTACAGAGTTTGTGCTCCTTGCTACTTCCATTAACTTTAACCTTTCGTTCTCTATTTATTTTGGTGAAGTTTTCTTTGTTGCAACCATAAAGGTTGTCGGTTTAAGTCATGTACCCATATAAAAAATCTAATGATTTATTTATTGATTATAGTAATTCTTTTTGATAAAATTGATTGGAAAAAGAATACACCAGGGAACACCCAAAATAAAGCTAGCAGCCAAAACAGACTTCACACAAACATAAGACACCGAGGTTACGTAGAAAATCTAAGAGCCAGTCTAATGCATTTGCACTGTGCCATAGCCAAATTATACCTAGAAAGTCTTCTGAATTCGTTAAGATTGATTGCATAGGAGGTGATTTGATATTTTGCCTTGTCACCCACCTAGAGGCTAGAGATGACAATATGCTTGCCTATGGAACAATTTGCCGTTTGCTCTTCCCATAGTCCACAATACAACAGGAAGCACCATTACTAACTGAGTTTTGTATCGAGCACCGAAAGCCTATGTATGTGAATATTTCAGCTAGCATTACCCAAGAAATATTTTGAACCTTCTGAAGCAGCATCTTTCACTTAAGTTTTTCTAATTGATTTGATTATCTCTGATTACAAAGTCATGCCAAATCTGTTCAAGCTCAGTTGTGGGAAGAAGTATGATTCTTATGGTAAAACAAAGCATGGTTCTTAAAGTAATCAGGAACAAAATTTCACTTTTAACTAATGCAATACGTTTTAATTTCTTTTGTGATGAAAAATTTATTGATTTGTGGGTTTTCTTTTGTGATGAAAAATTTATTGATTTGTGGATTTTGTTCTCTTTGATTCCATCAATCAATACTATGTTAGGGAAAAAGGGAGAAATTGGAGCCAGAAAGAGGTTTCATGATGTTCAGCTGGAGTATGTCCGAAACAAAAAAACAAGCTTTTTGAAGTGTTTTTTGTTTTGCAGGCCCACATTGCTACTCCCAGGTGCTAACAAGCCCATTGTGGCAGTACGCTTTTGCCCAATTATTTTTCACCTGCGGGAGTCAAGCTCAGGTGATTAAATGCTTCTCCCTGTTGTACTCCAGTTAATTTATAGTCAGATGCTGATCTTTCTGTTGTCTTGAACAGCTAGTTTTTTCAAGCTTCCACATCGAGTTGTTTTCGCAGTGGCTACCTTGAATTCTGTTTACATCTATGACACTGAGAGTGTTCCTCCAATAGCAGTCTTGGCTGGTCTTCACTATGCTGCAATTACAGATATTGCTTGGTATCTTTCTTTTTGTTGCAGTGTGCTTCCCTTTCTATACCTTTTTTTTGAGCTGTTAAATTAACCACCAGAAATCACCATTAATCATCTTTCCTCTGTTTTGAATAAGTTCTTAGCTGCCTAGACATAACCATGATGTCTGTATTTAAGGCTGTTTCTCAGCATATAATTCCATTGCTGTTGCTAGGTCACTTGATGCTAAATACCTTGCCATCTCCTCTCAAGATGGATATTGCACTCTTCTAGAATTTCAGAACAATGAACTGGGTTCACGTGTTTCCACGTCAGGTTCGCTTTTTAATTCATTGTAATTTTTACATGCACTAGTACACCTTTATCAGAACAAACCAAATGAATCACCGTTTTCTTTTCTTGATTATTGAACTGCACTAATCAAGAAATGAAAATGGATTTTATTATTCCTAAAAGATTATGTCTGGTCTCTAGCCCTATAACTGTGGCACACTTGGGTGCACTTGATGCAAGACACTCATGCATTTCAATTTGATGTTCTGTTTGGTCAAGTATTTTTTATTGCGTTATACTTGACATAATTCTGGTTCTTTGGCGGTAGAAGCAAATAAAGATGTGGAAGGAAACACAAATGCCGTGTCTCAGAAACCAGAGGGCACAGTGCCTATGGAGATTGACAGCAATGGGGTTTCTACTAATAGAACAGATGTGAACAAAGATGAAGGGAAACAAGTAATATCAAACTCTGTAAGGCCCTCTGACACAAGTAAGCCTGCCAGGAAGAGGATTACTCCTATAGCCATTGAGAAGCCGTAATTGTAATTATAATTTTTATTTACTATAGGTTTTTTTTATTGTAAAGCATGAATCAATCCTGAAACCATGCACGTGGCATAAGTTCCTCTGTAGTCTGTAGTCTGTACCATAGTTTAAAAGCTCATAAAACCTTCTGCGAGTTGGTCTGAGTTGCCTCAATCGAAAAGTTTGAGTACATCAATGAGTTTTTACTGATTTTTTTTTCAAGTTGAGTTGAAAAACGCGTCTGAGTTATTTGATTCAATTGGATTATGTGTTTAGTTCGAGCTTCAAGTTTTCAAAATAAAACTGACTTGAGTAGGTCAACGACTTTCATAGGTTTTTTTTTTTTTTTTCAAGTTGAGTTGAAAAGACTTGTCTGAGTTATCTGATTCAGTTTGATTTTGATCTGGTTTGAGCTTCTGAGTTTTCAAAGTTGTATGGAAAATTATATGACATGTATCAAGTTAAGTTGTGGGTTCGAGTTCCCATGGCCTAATTTTGGTATATCTTAGGGGTAATGAGCTCACCCGGGGGTCTGTCTGAATTTTCCATACGTAAATCTAAAAAAAAATTAATTTTTTAAATTGATATTTTGATTTCTGCTGAAGTTTAAAACTTAGCTGCTATTCTGAATTGACTGATATTATTACAGTATGGTGAAATAAACGACAAATAGAGGAATAGACAACATCACTTTTATGGTCAATATCCTAATTAGAGCTACCATCATGAAATTGAGCATGGCTCTTGTTTTTTCACTTTTAATGATGGGTAGCAGTATTTTCCTTCCTCCACCACTTAAGATGATCTCTTTTGGATGTGGAGACAATAGAAGGTCCAGTGGGTACCCATTTTTGGAGGTGAAAAGTCTTGTTTGGAGAGAACTTTCTCCATCTCCACGTTTCTAGCTTGAACTTCAGTCAAACTTATGTGTAGGTTTTTTCCATTGAGAATCCACCAACTTCAAGGGCTTTCTTCTTTTTAAATTTCTCCATCTAGACCCGGGAGAGACAGTTTTCCTAGACCGAAATGCAGATATTTGGCTCCAACTTAATGTTTAATGGAAACAACTGTAATTTCAAGACAGCTTATCAGGGCCAGTTTATTTTTTTTATGAACAAAGTGTCCAGATCTTTTAGAGCATCCGATTAATCTTCAGACATATGTTAGTCTTTCTATCCATATACACCGGATAACTATACCGAGAATTTGAAGTAGTGTGAAAATCGAACTCAAGACCTATCCACATACACCGGATAACGATACTGGGAATTCGAAGTAGTGTGAAAATTGAACTTAAGACTCACTTCCTGAGACGAATTTTCAACCATCACTCCAATCTCTTTGAATTTATCAAGAATTCTCAATCATCACTCCAATCTCTTTGAATTTATCAAAGTCGAATTGTATGCTAATAAATACATAATAAATTCTAAAACTCATCCCATATCTGGCTGAAACACTGAGCTAGTCAAGTGGGCTCAGTTTAGGGTAATTTAGATTTTCTTTTTTCCAGTTTTAGAGTTGTTGCAGGCATTTGAGGTTTTCAGAGTTCAATAAGACAAGATTTAGTTATTTTGCTATTTATTTCTCTAATTTGAACTTTTTAAGTTCAATAGACAATACCACCACCATTCAAACTTAGTCAATTACATGTCAAATATATATGCTCATGTAAGCAAGTATACGATTTTTTTTTTTTGACATTTTCCAGTTGTAAACAACGATGGGCCACTTAAACCCACCGATTCACCCATGTCAAATTTGGATATATGGAAAAAAAAAAATCATTTGGAATTGTTTTATTTTCATACTCATTGTGATTCCATTAATTGAATTTTTAACAATGTTGAATTAAAGCTGAAACCTTATCAATGGTAGAATTTTTCACTTTTAAAACTGTGCTTATAACAATTTTTTCAATTCAATTTTGCTACATTGGGAGATTTTCATATGCCTCAAAGGATTAGTTGGATAAAACGTCTAGACACCTTTGATCATCATAAAAAGTTAGCAAACCATTTAACAAACCATTTAACCGCAGATCACTTCTCAATGTGCACTAATGATAGTAATGGGCATCAACAAAGTGCAATTTCAAATCCCTAAATCCTTCCTAATAGAATTAAACCACTTAAGTATCAATTCTACAAATAGAGAACACCCTTATTAGTTCATAATATCAGTGTCATACGAATCGGTGCACCACCCAATCTACGAATCAATGCAAGTAAATGCACTTATTTTAAAATTACCGACTCAACTGCTAAGAACAAAATCCAAACCATTGATCACCTCAGAAATAGAAGAATATCAGTGTCAATGCCTATCCGATGTATCAAATCCAAACCATTGATCACCTCAACTGGTATTTTTAATTTCTCAATGAGTCGTGACATTGTCAATAAAAAGTAATCTATTGCATCAACCCTCAACGCTGAATACTTTCAAGGATAATGAGATTACGAATTCTCAATTTTTCGCTTTCTTGAATTCATAAACCAAATTCAGTCTTAAGTGATAATTTCCACTCAGTTTTCTTTCTTTCTTTTCAGACAATTCTATAAAAAAAAAAAAAAGTTGACTCTGAAAATCTGAGGGGATGATCACCCATGCTGATGGCATAGAACTAACCAAATAGAGTAATGAAAAAGTATGACTTGATTGATTCGACCAAAATAGCCACATATTTAAAGAAAGACTCTTTCAGCTAACATATCACTAACCATTTTGGTGGGCTCAATGTCCACGTGTCCAGGATAATGCTACTTTTTTAAGATTAGTAAAGTTCAATAAACATTAGATATTTCACAATGAAAAGTGTAATATTGCTTAAGACAAGGTCCTCTATCATCTCGTATTAACAACCAAACCAATATTTAATTCTCTCTCAGGCACTTGCAAGCATAGTTTGAAAATTCGAAACTCGACTTAGAGTCTTATCGTGTCCAATAACTTTGCCAAGTTTTAGGACTCGACTCAGAAAAACTCATTGGTTTACTTGACTCGAAATCCTATAAAGTCAAATCAACTAGGATAGACTTTGTGCAAGTTTTTTTGAGTTTTTAAAATATTGTTGAAAGTAAAAAAAAAAAAAGAACCCCAACATTGTAAATACCTATTTTCCCAATTGGACCAATGGGCAATGGATCTCATAAATTTAGTGAGATATGGAAAGAAGCACAATGGATCTTTTTATAAAATATAAAAGAAAAAAGGAATTTTCCTCCAAAAACTATTAGAAACACTTGAAAAAGTGATAGTTTCTTGTTTTGGCACTGGATTATTTAGGATGGAGGGGCATCCCACACCATTCAATGAAGAAAAGATGAAGAGCCTCTACATAAATAGGCAAGCAATCTGAATTCCACATTGATGGCAATTAAAAGCAGCAAAGTAACCTCAGAAAATGATGTGGGGCTTGCGGCAGAGGCTCATTCGAAGTTCTCAAAATTGACGGGCTCCCTCAGGAACTTCTCCATCTGCCTTGCCCTAGTCCGGATTGACATATCAAAGATTTTTTGCCCAAATTCAACCACCAAACCACCAAGGATGCTTTCTTCGATCTGCAGAGGGATGTTAAGAAACAGATATGCTTCTGTCAAACAAGCGAGCTGAGGTAAACTATTATGTACCCTAAACAGTCATGTTTTAAAAACAAAAAATGAACAATCTAAAGAGAACTTTCTCCTAAGCCGTAGCAGTGATGCATTTAGGAGATAGCCTTGAGATTGGGCCGTTGGGATACGAACATGAAACCCGCCAAAGGAAAGTAGAAAATTCTTTGAGAATTAACTGTTGCAGTTTGAATTTGCATTGCCCCTCCAACTAAGTACTCCCAACCATTTGAAAGTTGAATCAAACCTAATGAATGAATACTTCGCTGATTCTTCTTGCACCAGACTCATGCCTTATTCAAAGTAGGTGTAATGGAAGTGCAAAAAGCCGAGTATAAAACAGCTAAAAAACCTGGTAAAAACAAGATTGAAGATTGAAGTGATGGAATTTGGTGCCTGAAGTAATTTGGTTATTTAAAAAGGGGAAAAGCTAGAATCGAAGTTCCTATTTCATGGCTTCATCGCTTTGTTCTTTCTTTTTATTTATTTAAGAGGCTAGACAGTATCCCACATAATATGGATAGACTACTTTCTTTTGTTTCATTCACCAGCAACCATGTTGATTAATGATTATACGATACATAAAGAAGACGACAAGATGTGCAAATAGCAGATAAATGCAAGCAGACAAGTGTCTTTTAAAGAATGGATGCAGGTGACTAAGCTTAAGATACAACTTCAAATGCCCAATTGCAATAAAGAGTTATTTTTAAGTTGGACAATGGAAACCCATAATAAAACAGAAGAAACTCATCATTTTAAATGTAACAATAGAAGTAAATAAGCTTTCAAGATGAGTCATACTAGTATGGTAACTGAACAAATCTATATACAATTGAGAAGAGTACCTTTTGTTCAAGCTTCACTGTCTTCCCATGTCCAATAATGTCTTGCAGTGTCTCCTTTAGCTGCTTTTCCTCTTCTGGAGGAATTGGCTGGTAAAAAGAAAAAGTGCTCAAGTAAGTGAAAACTGCCTCACCTTTATCAAGAAATATTAACGAACAGCAGCAGTGTATAGTCCCAATGGCTAGAAACAAAGGCCCCATCCTTATAGTTTAAAAGTTGAAAGCAAAAATTATTGAAACTGAGAATATTTGTTTGTGAAGATGATAATGGACGAGCTGCCTGGGTCCAATAAAACAAACCAACCAAAATCACACTCACAGATCATGCAAGTATTACATCATTATATCATTAGCTAATGCTGTAGGATAAATAGTTACAGAACAGTCATGCACCATGAACGTGCAAGAGACAAACACAAAACCTAAAAATAGGAGACATGCAACTCTCCTTTCAGAATCTAAAACAAATGCAGATATGTATATTGCATTTATGGGGAGAAATCCACTGGACCACACTTAATACATGGCAATCCATGTAAAGAATCAAGGTTGTTCTACAAGTTTGCCCTACTGCTGAGAGGCCGAAATATGAGTATCGCATGCCAGGGACTCCTAAAATGGGTTGCCTAAAAAAAATTTGTCAGCCAGGTCTGACTTCTGAACCAATTGGGTAGGTTTCCAGGCCTCCACCAAACTTGTGTTTCCATGCCCAGGCTCAGCCTATTAACAACCTTACTCCTAATACTCAACAATCTAGATATAGAGCTATTTTCAAATAACCACTATTTTAGCCTGTAGACAATAAGAGGATGAACCTGACTTATTTTTTTTTTGAAAGTAATCAACATAGGATGAATAAAACCTTTTTCATAGAATGGTGGTGGTAGCAGCAACTGTAGTAATCATAGCCACTTATGTTTATAACGTTTAAGGCAATGAATTGATGATTAGGAAAAGAATATGGAATGAAGTGGAGTGCCCTGTGTATTCATAGATTGAGTTTACTTCAAGAAAGGTGCAAAAGCCTGAGGGAGAATATAATTAATAAAGGTCCCCTGTTTAATAAAATAAGAACAAGAAAGACGAAACAACAAAAAGGATAGACAAACGGCTCTATCATGCTAGGAAATTCTTCAATGGAGCTAAAAAAGTTGAAGCATTTTATGACAAGTGTTTCTCATCACTTCCCTTAGTACAGATGGAAGTAAAGAAACAATCATCTGTTTTGTTATAAATGCAAAGACCAAACACCCAAAACAAGAATGCAAAAACCCACAACGTACACCCCAAACCCTCTCCCTCTTTATTTTTTGTGATGGACACATTGAGTACATGGGTTTTTTTCTTTTCTATTTTTTTTTTTTTAAAATCATGCAGTAGGTATTTTCTATGCTTGACCAACCCTTGATGAATCTGCAGCATCCATTATCAACTTACATCGCAATGAGTTCTCACCCCTAGAGGAAATCTCTAACTCATTGAACAGAATTTGCACTAAGCCTGAGAATCTTCAACTTGTATTGAGTTACACCCCTCATTTCCAAGATGCCACAAATAGTTGGGTATCACCACTTCTGTGAGTGTATCGAGAGTTTCTGTCATTCTGTGAGTACTGTATGATGGCATACTTCATGGGTGACTTAATTTCTCATATGAACTAAAAGAATTCATACAAAGAATTAAGGTTGTGAAGACTGAAGGGTTATGTTTTAGAAACCAAACTGGCCAACCAATTAGACTAGGTTCAACAAGAACTAGTGCCTTCACCATATATCAAAAAGAGCTAAACAGGTCCTTTGTTTAAAAGGAAAAAAGGGTTTGGGAGTGTCAAATTTGCAGGAACCAGTAAACACTGAAAGTGAGACAAGTATGCACCAATCACTTCGACTTTTTTATTTTTCTGTTTTTTTTTTTTTTTTGACATTCAGCACCAACGCTGGACCGAATTCAACAAGTGGTGAACAGGGTTTGACCATGGTGCCCACTCCCAACAGCACTATCTCCCATTCATTTTTTAAGATCAAGATACAAGGTGCTTCCATTCATCTTCCATCCACGTTAAATCTTGTATATCTAAGATGCTACTTTTCGCTAATTAGGACCCACAATGTATTCATTTATTCACATACACAATAAGCATGCCGATATTGACAATAGATCAATTTGGGTGAGCTTAGGCCCCATGCTTTGGGGCTCAATCAATGCAAAAAGAGAAGGAGCTTAAAAAGCAATCAATCATCATAGCCACCAATCTGCCTAAAAAGCTTTCCAACCAAAGTAAACCATTCAAACACACCAGGAAGGATATCTCTACCAGAATATTAACAGTTTCAAAGGGACAAGCAAAAGGAATGAATTGAGATGGTAGATAGTCAAATGTTACTACTGATATCCACCAGTCCTCGCAAAGGAAAACCACTACGAAATTGTCATCATGTCTTGCAACCATTTATAGTGCAAAAGATAAATTTCCAAGAAGAAAGTAGAACTTACAATAACAGTTGTTACAGTGGCTTTCACCTCCCCTCTATGTGCCATGGTCAACTCAACAAAAGTCTTGGAAATCTTCTCAATGTGTCTCAGCCTCCCATTCTCAGCCAAAAGGGCTTAAGCAAATAAAACAATATAGAGAAAACATTAGAACAATGAACAAGAATGTCCTTAACCATGATAACGAAGAAATACAGAATAACCTTCGTTTGTAATAAAATTGTGTATCACAATGATTAAAAACTTCTCTTTTGTCAGTTAAGCGTGATATATTAGAAAAGTTAATCAAATCTTGTTATTAAAGCCCGCTTTAGATAGATGAGATAAATGGCTTTGATGATGATCATGACGACAGATGAGAAATTTATAAGTAGAATAGCAGTACAAAGCAAGAAACCTAAATATGATACACGGAATCTCTATCTCACTTGGATGCAGTTAGATGAGAACAATGAAGGGAAGTGGAAAAGGGGAAAGGGAAAACAGCAAAAGATCAAAAGTAAATAAAGAGAATAGAAAATCAAAAAAGAGCAAAATAGCATTACAAGGAAGACAGAAGAGATAATGGTGGAGGAGATAATGAGAGAGCGAGCTTGGTTTTTGCCTTGCTTGGCTCCTGAGAGAGAGAATCAACTTTCTCTCTGTGGCTGGAAAGAAAGATATTGACAGCTTTTGTGTTTTCATTTTCTCCTTTCTTCATTACTTGCCAAAACCTAACCGTAAGCTATATTTTGAGCTATATGTAAACTACACTACCTGTAACTCTGTAAGCTATATTTCGGGCTGGGCTTTGGGCCTGAACATCCATGCAAGCCTGGCCCAGTTTTTAAGAGTGCTTTATTTAGTTGACCAAGCCCAAGATCAATTAAAATTCAGCTGTAATTAAGGATCAAGCCCTTTTTTTGGAACGTAGATCAAACCCTATTTTTTATAAGCCTGACTTTTTGGACTTTGGGGCCAAATTGCCAACCCTATGTACCATGTGGGTAACGGTTGTAACAAGAAAAACTGAATTAGATAAAACTGCATTGGAGGCTGAATTTTGCCTCAATAGAATAAATTCGAACACATACAAAACACCAGAAACGGCCCAATACAAAGAATCAAAGGATTACAAGGTCTAAAACAAGAGGCATGCCATTTTAGATTAGGATTCATCTGTTAAAAAGGAGCATGGATAAATTGTGGAGTGGCAGAGGACATGATTTTCTTTTAAGACTGAGAAGAAAAACAGAACTCAAATCAAACAACAAAAACATGGGGCAAAGAGCCTTAATGATGATGACAACAATGATTTGCCTTTTTTTGGGCAATAAGAATGATGATAAACTTACAATGGAATCAGAAAAGAAGATTCAAAATTCTTACCCCCAAAAAATATGAAATGAACCAACATGATAGCAGAGTTAAAGATCCATAAATGAATCTCTGTTATTTCTGAGACCTAATAAATTTTATGAAAACATACATTATACAAGATACTGTTGTCAAACAAGAGAAGCCAAAGAGTGGCGGCTATGTACTAGTCTTCAGTGGCCTCGATAACAATTCATTCTACATTCCAAACTTAGGATCATCCAATCACTGCCAGCCAGTCACTTTTAAGGTCCATGCACAAATTCCATTTAAGGTCCATGCACAAATCCACAATGTGATATTTGATCATCCACTGTACATATTGAAGTGTTTTTTTATTTTTTTTTGAATCATTAATGGTTCAAATGTACTCAAGGTTCAAAAGAAGAGATCCACACAAATGGAAAGAAAACAAAACTTCTTGAGTCAATGTCTAGTAGAAAACTTCATTAAACATTATCCCCATCTTAACGAGGCATATAATAAGTAGAAATAACAACAAAGCAGTCACCTCAAACCTTAAACCCCCTACATATTGTAGTGTTCACTTTCACTACATCAAATTGAATTATGGCCAGAAAATATGGCTATATTTTTTCGAAAAGACAAAATATAGTTATACAAGTAAAATCTATCATATTTTCAAACAAAAATTTCAGACAATATAATTTATAGATAAAATACTGGTTCCTAAAGTGCATCAAATCATACCCAAAAAGTTCTTTGTAATATCTAAAAACCCAGCTTCAGAGAATATCTCTTGCATAGCCTTTACTCTGGTTTCACTAGGCACAGATAAATCCTTTATGAATTGTGCAAAGAGAGGACTTTCCTTTGATGCCTTGACAACCTCAAGAACCTCAGATTCAACTTTGTCCAACACATTAGCCTTAGATGCTGCAATGAACAAAGCAGTTGCATAATTCCCAGCAAATCCAAACAATGTCAGAGGCACCTGAAACATTATAGAGAAACACAACAACAAAAGCAATATAAGTGAAAACATAAAAGTTCCATAGCATTTTGAATGATGGAATTAAATTGCAAGAGAGAAAACTTCTGAAGTTTTTATTTTTCTTGGGAGGTAGGGAGTTTGCAAACTACAACATAAGCATTGATTGATGACAAAATATTACAGGGTTACTCAATATACCAAGTAGCTAACCAATCTACAAACTCAAAAAGTTTTCTGAACATGTCCATGACCATAAGAAAAACTGGAGAATCCCATGCAATTTCACTACCATGTGCACTCTCATGGTGAGAGCTACATGTAAAGCCCACCAATAATTACGGGGGTTGGTCCCTTGGATAGACCCATGCTTAGATACAGTGCTTGTAAAAAAATTGGCTTGACTTGAATAACTTCAGATATGGTTTTAAGAGCCCTAAAAATCAATGATGGGTACGGAAGCAATGTTTCAATCCGACAGCAGTATGTAACTCGAGTATGGGATCTAATTTGGTACCAATCCAATTCATAGGTGGGGTAATGGGATAGGTTGGGAAAGGGGTGAAATGTAGAAATCCAAGATGAAATTCTATTCTTACCTTTCAAAAAAATGAAATGTAAAGAAGAAAATGGAGCTTCCAATTGGATTGACCCCTCATTTATTTGCTTCAGTCATAGGGAACTTCACATTAGAAATCCATGATTAAGGTCCTTAGGCATGTTGCTTACGGGTGATGTAATATTGATTAGTGAGAATCGAGATCAACTAAACAGTTTTTTAGAAATGTGAGGGAAAGCCTTTGAGATAGACGACCTAAAATTAGCAAGACAAATATATGGAGTGTAAGTTTAATGGATATGAAAGTGGAAGGATGGATTGATTAAAACTGAAAATCACTTGGTACCAATCCGTAAGAAACAACTATAGAACAACAAGGTTTGATAAGGATATAGCTAATAATATGAGCACAGAACGGGCGAAGTGTACGCAAGCTAGTGTTTTGTGATTGAAGAGTGCCACACCCATTAAAGGGGTGTTTCATAAGATAATAGTTAGCCCTAAATATTGCATAGAATTGAATGTTGGCCTATGAAAAGACATGCAGATAGAGTAATGGTGACAGAGATGAGCATGTTAAGATTGATGTCTGATGTCAAAAAAAATGAGTGAACAAAGTCTAAAAAGTCATTCCAACAAAATAAAAAGATGAGGGACCGTCAACAATTTGGAATTTGGATACATCCATTGAAGGAAAGAGTTGGATAGTTACAAGTAGATGGTAATAAGAGATGAGGCTGTTGTGTATTTAGGTTGTAAAACATGATCGTTAATAGGGTTGAATAGTAAAATAAAACTTAAAAAGTTTAACACCCACTAGAGGGGACAAAGGTTTCGATAACAATGGCAATGCAAATGCACATGCGTACATATACTTCTTTTAATATATGAAAAAGGATACATAACAAAAATAATGCCATGGAACCATCCCAAGTATACATTCTTCTCTTGAGTGATATCATCCCAATATACATGAAAATCCCCAAAGCAACCTAAAACGCATGAATGCACCTCCAATGCCTAAAGCAATCCAAACTCATAA
The DNA here is from genome assembly GCA_022113865.1 of Chimonanthus praecox. NCBI lineage: Eukaryota > Viridiplantae > Streptophyta > Magnoliopsida > Laurales > Calycanthaceae > Chimonanthus > Chimonanthus praecox. The sequence continues at coordinate 8,701,396 of CM039095.1, read as the reverse complement.
ACAAGTCTCAAATGTTTTTCTTTTCCATTTTTTACGAGTAATACGTTGGGGCCCTATAATAACCTCCCTTCCCCCTTTCTTCAAGCCCTATGGTTGTGAATGGATGAGGGGCAATGGAGGAAAAGGAGGGTTTCCCTTCTTTTTCCCAGTTTGGTATTTACCTTATAGGGAAAAAGCAAAGTCTCCTTTTCCCCTACTTGCCTCTCCCCTTCACCTTATTGAGTTCTCCCACATTTGACATGGGAACCCCTTTCCCTCCATCTAACTTAACCATTCTGCCCATGAAACCTTTGGATCACCAAACATCAATCAACTCTATTAAGCAACAAGAACCAATTCCCCACCATTTTACAAATTGAACAATATTCCTTTGGGCTGCCAATCATCAGCTCCCTTCTCAAGTTCAGATGTGCCTCGTTGAACTTCAGTAATCCAAAGACTTCCTCCTCCTCTTGCCCCCATAGCCATCTTCCCCTATCTTTTTTTCCCCTTTCACTGTTGAAGCCTTTGATCTAGACCAACTCTAGTTTGTTAAATACTCATTTGACTCCCACATCAAACCTACCGCTAACCAAATACATGGCTTCTTGCTTCAATACCAAGCTAAACCTCATAAATTCAAAACCCAATTGGTTCCTCTCTATTGACACAAAAAGATCCACCACCACCTTACCATCTTTAAAACAAATTGTCGATACCTCTATCATTGTTGCATCCGTTAGAATTGAATAAAGATGATCATTAACCTCCCGCTCCCGTTACCTCACCAAGCTAAGACCAATCTTTGGTTTTCCATATCATCTCCAACTCTTCAATCTTGCCATTAATGTTTGCCAAAGATTACTGAATTTCAAAGATTACCCCAAGGGACCTATCACACTTCGTTTCTTGGTTGTATCATCAGACATTCCATTTTCGCTTCGCTACTGTTCAACTCAGGATTGAAAACGAAACACCTACTGCTGAGTTTTGGTTACCAGTGTGAAGAAAAATGCAATCTCTGTAGGTCCTCAATGGAATCAAACCTCCATATTCTTGACTGTAGCTTCGTCAATCAAGCTTGAAGTCTTATTCTCACCAAGTTCAACTATATCAGTCAATCTCTAAATGGTTTGCTGGACTCCATTGGTTTGATTCAATCAAGATCAACCAGCCTAGACAAACTTGCTGCACAGCTCATTTTCCAGCTCTTGTTTGGCACCCACAGATGGAATGAAATCTTCGTATATTTCAGAATTCCTATCGCTCCATGGAAAAGCTACGTCAAGCGATTCTCTATGACGTCAGGTCCAGAGTTTACTTCATTCTCTCTGACGAAGAGATTCGCAAAATCAAAGATGCATTCCCTGCCCTTTGGAATCTTCCACCTGCTCCTTCCAAGAGCCCAAGCCTCCATCCTGCAAAGCGGCTGATTGCCAGTGCCTGAATATACTTCTCTTGGATCGAATCTCCATTTCTAACAGGCAACTCATTGGGGCTTACTACAAAGACTCAAACTCTGAAATTTATGGGTTCTGCATTTGGACTGATTGGTCTGGTGATGCCATAATGACATCCCTTTTTGCCCTACAAAGTTGTTTTAAGTTTCCTGATCAACTCTCATCTGGGCCTGGACCAGCTGCAGCTCGGCTACAATGATATCTTCACCACCCTGCTTCATGGATCAATCCCTTCAAGGAATCACAGCATTCATGGTGTGGCTGTTAGAACTCTTCTCTCAAAGCTCAACCTTAGAAGCATGGTTAAGGGCGAGCAGAGAACCACCCAAAACCTTTTGGATTGAGTCACCTCCAAGCCTGATTATTGTTACAGTGATGGTGTTTTTGCAAGCTTAATCTCTATTATTCCAGCCTGACCCGGGCTGTGGGTTTTATGGTTCTTGTTTGGTTTGCATGTCCCGCGTTGTGGGCCATATCTTTATTACTGTTGTAGCACAAGTCTGACCCGACCCGGCCAACAATCGAAAACCCAGCCCATTTATTTTTTTGTATTTATTTTTCATTTTATTATTGTATTTTCATTTTATTTATTCCCCTTTATTTTAGGGGTTAGGGTTTCTTTCATATAAATACTCTTTTAGAGTTCTATTGGAGAACAAATTGATGAATATGAAAATTTGATTTGGGATTTTCCTTGGATATCTCCTTCTCCGGTGGATTCCGGCTTCGCTTCTTCCTCTATGGTTCTTGCCGTCGTCGGAGTACGACAGCCCCCTTGGAGTCTCTTCGCCTTCTCTCTGCTGTTAGAGAGAAGAATGACCATCTGCCGGACGAGAGCCACCACAGCCAAACTTGGCTGCTCCCCTGCTCCGTCCGTCTCTGCCGCTTCAGATCTGAAGCACCCATGCTGTTTGGGTTTTTCCCCAAAATGTTTTGCAGCTCTGTAACCAAGTTCGTCCACCTCTCCTTTCACCCATTATCTTCTCCACCTTCAGTACCTCTTCATCCCTTCTTCTCTTTCTCCACTTGCCAAAACCTTCCACCAAACCCAGGCTTGCCGCCCTTTCTAATCATCTCCTTCATCCTTCCCTTTCTTCTTCTCTGTTAACCCATCTTCTTTCCTACCCCTCCAACGCCTATTCCCAAACCCAGTAAGCCTCTCTGCTCCACCACCCCTAACCTTGCAGATACAACCCAGAATCGCCACCAGCCCAGATCTAAATCCTGTCCTTCGCGCACCATTAGATTCCCCTTCACACTACTGCTGCCACAACACTATGATCGTGCTTCAGTCTTAGATCCAAACCCATTTAGCCGTTGCTCGCCGAAATAGTCACAACCCCTTTCATCTTCTTCATCGCCACGCCATAGCCGATCCCCTTTCCATCCTTTCCTCCTTTATTATTATTTTTCATTCAACCCACATTGCTACCAATACCAACCATCGTCCTTACCTTCAACCCTTCAAGCCGTAGCCCATCTATTGCCATTTTCTTCTCTGCCCCCATTTCCTCTGTACTGCCAAGTACCTCTATCCATTCTCACCTAGCCTAGGTCTTTTCTCACTTTCTACCAAGTGCCTTTGAACACCAACCGACCATTCCATCCATCATTCACCCATTAATTAATTAAACCCAACTTCGCTCATATTTCCATCGTCCATTAACCTCCTATTATCCATTTACCCATTCAATTAATACCATCTAATTCCCTATTACATACATCCTTTATTTCCATTATTAACCTAAACCATACCCACCATTCTTTACCCATTTTCCCAGTTATCCAATAGCTGCCCATTAATTCCTCATTCCATTACCTTCCACCAACCTCCATTAAATAATCCCAATATTTACCAGCTAGCCCACTTCCCATGACATCTCATTAATGCCATCAAGCCAAAACCCATTAACATATTCTTCACCTTCGTTGATACCATGCAAATCAATTAATGCCATTTTCCATTTCATTCGATTAACCCAACTAATTATTTCAATTAGAACCATTAATCCCCATTATTTAGCCTTTTACATTTATTCACCCGTCCTTATTTTCACCCGATCTTACCCGCTGCATCAATTGCATAGTTGATGTTTGTATGCTTTCTTCATGTATTCCTCGTGAGTTTTCCCTCTTTGAAAGAAACTAACCTTATCATTCCAAAAAAAAAAGATTCCCAAATTTCAAAGAGCATTATGCAATAGGCACAACCAAATCCATGCAGCAAAGAGAAATTACATGGATAAATAAATCTATGGCAAGTCCCAAAAGTGTATGTAAAGAAGATGTAGCTAGGGAAGTAAGAAACCAAGGTCGCTGCAAGCTATGTATAAAGGGGCTGTTTTGTGGGCAAAATGGAGAGAACAAAATGAAGAATGGATACTGGTATCGCTACATTCCAATAATGAATTCTGTTTGGTAAGACAAAATGGTTGACATGGCCAAATGGCCATCGAGCCCATGCCCATTCTACGATACCTTCTCATAAGTAGTTATTGCTGTAATGGAGAAAATATGATAGTGAATACAAGGTAATTCTTAATGAGCTCTACAAACAACATTTTGAAATAGTACATAATAAGTTTTTGAATGTCTATTTTTATGTTAATGGTATGTTAGCAGTCACATTCCTTGATTGGAAATGACTTCCAAACATGATAAAAAAGTGTACAACACAAACTGAAATTTAGGTGGCATAAATGAATCAATAACAGAAAGCACTCCTAATTGGATATGGAAATAAATACTTATTGATGCATGGGCATTAAATGAAGGCCATTGCCATGACACTATACAAAATAAAATCAGCAGATGTCAAGAGTCCTTTTACCTTAACTTTTGGTTCCTTTGAGTCTAATGCAGTTGAAAAATTCCTTGAACTCTGCAAGAACAAATTAGAAGTAAACGAATGCCCAACAATCAGATTATATCCCAACTAAGATACAAAGAAAATATTATTCACTATTCTCTCATTTTATTAAAGTTGCAAAAAATTTCAACAGGAAGAATGTGGCAAGCCAGCAGATCCATCATATTGATGACAGGAATTTGAAATGCACAGAAAACTAAACTTGGGCGTCTTTGGAAGCGCCTTGGTGCCAACATTGGGTGGATTTGACAGCTTCCAAGCTTCTACAAGCCAAAAATCATATTAACAGCATAGAGTGATTTAGGTTTTAAATCTGCACGTTTTCAGGCAAGCCGATTGCACCCTTAGTCCCTGTTTGATCACACAATACACATAACACGAATTTTAACAGAAACAAGAACATAGATTTTCCTCAAAATACGTTATTCAAAACAGTCTTGCGCAACCTAATCATCGTGGTGTATTTCCAAAAATCTCTACAGACCACAGGGAAACAACTGGTTTTCAAATTCCTGGAAATCCAGAATCCTAAAACGTCGCCCCAATTCAGATTTCGAATCCTTTCAAACAACTTAAAGTCAGAATCCCTGGAAAACCCCTTAATTTACTTCATAAAATGCTGTGAAATTTTCATTTAATCAGAAAATGACGAGAAATTTTTCATTTACCTCAGAAAACTTTGCTAAAAGGGGGTTTCCGGAACTTCTTTGTGGGCCCGATCTATGAGCGAGAGCCGATTCAGCTCTCAGAATCCTCTGAATAAAGGAGAAATTAGGACGAATACGCCCCGCCAACGCCATTAAAGAAAAGCAAAGAAACCCTAGATTTTCAGGAAAGAAAGAGAAGTTCTCGGAGTGACGAAAGCGAAGAAAATCGGAGTGACAGCGAAGCTGAGAAGTGCTATATGAGATGAATGGGCAGACGTGAATCTTAATCCGATCCGCATGACCCGACCCGATAGATATGTGGGTTTGGATTATGTATTTGTATATTTTGGAGCGTGTTTAATTTAGAAAATAAAAATTTCTATGAAATTTGAATTGGGCTAGATGGATAAAATTAACATCAACTCGATCCGACGTGATATAACCCGACTCAACTCAAATGCACAAAGTTATAAATAGCACTCAGCTGACTTGTGTCAAAAATTTGGTCGAATCGGATTGAGTAATTCAGATGAGCAATTTGCATCGGACCGAGTTAGATTTAAAAAAAATTGACATAAATTAAGTTGAATTTATTAAAATCCAACTTGATTCCACCTTAATTTCAGTTTTATTAACAGCAGCAAGAGAAATTATAGAAGTCCTTGGTTATTAATTTATTACTAAACTTTTCAAGGGCTACTCTAGAAACTGTGTATAAGCTTGGAAGTTACATACTTATATCTGCCCCATTGTGAAAAATTAGAATTTTAATTTATATTTTAAATTAAAAACTGTGAATAGACAGTTGATCTAAGTTTTTTAGACTACACAAGGTCTTGGGTTCAATTTTTCTCACACTTATCTATATATGAGATTTGCAGATGACTTCATATATTTATGAAATTAGTCACATATGAAGTAAAGATATTCATATTAATTAAAGAAATAGTAATGTATAATATTTGAACAAAAAAGAAGAGCGAGATAGATAAACATTGATGATCCACATGAAATAAGAAAAGAAAGTAGATTATTAAGATCATATTGGCACTCGCTGGTGTTAGCTCACTCAGTGATATACCATATTCTGTGTTAGCTCACTAAATCAAATACTGCACTTTCAGATATATAAAGTTATAAACAATTAGATATTTTTAGTAACCTATAATAGTTGGTAATTACTTAAATATAAAAGCTTCATTTAAAAAATTTTGTTTAGTAAAATCAAATCGTTCAAGACATGTGCGCACTTTCCTACACACCGAGTTCGTAGACCATCTTCACTTTGTCAATATTTATAGAACAAGATACACGTGCATATTTCTTCAAAATCGTGCATAGTTTGCAATTTTACAACAAATAAAGATGCCAAGAACACTAATATGATATAAGTGTCATGGTTTTTCATGACTCAATTTTAAATTTATTAACATTTATTATTTAATAAAATAATTAAATTTATCAAATTAGAATAGTCATTATTGATGTCTCAAATCTCAATTGTAAAAATAAACTCCATTCGAACATCTTTAACCATTTGATTTAAGTAAATAAAATTATAAATTTAATGTAAAGTTTCACTTTAATTATCTATTTTGTTTGGTTTAAATAAGTGATTTTAAATGTTTAGTGAGACTTATTTCTTTAAATTCTTACATCATATCCAACATTTTTTTTATCTTTTAAAATTAAAATACCCATTTAATTATTAAATGTAATATAGTTTAAATTAAGTCGAGTGAACTCATAATGTAATTAGGTCGGTTTAGTGCATTCTTACAAACAAAGATGTAGATCCACCGACACTTGATTTTGTTGATTGGGAATAAAATTTGTCATTCACATCACCGAACCACATAAAGATCATAAATTGTAGACTACCTTTTTGTAAATTCAAATCTCTTGAATGAGTTGGTGTGTGTTTAAATTTTATCTCAATTAAATATATGGATTTAAATTTTAAATGCAATTTTTTTATTATATACTTCTATAAGAACTAAACTTTAAGAAGTTCTCTGAATATCGCCTATTTTGGATCAATGTACTATAATTGATCGATCTAGTAAGAAAATTTAAAAAAAACCGATATTGACATTCTAGTACAGAATATTAGCCATGATTAAGACAATGCATAAAAATGGATCCATGATAGAAATCTACATGGGTTAGATAGAAAATCTAACCATGTAACCTTAATATAAGATTTTTTGACAATGTTGACAATGTACCATATAATTTTCAATTTCATTTGTGTCCGATGTGGTAAAAGGTGCATCAACTAAACATTGTACATATATATTTTTTTTTTTGAATTTACATGTGGAAAACTGCAGGATATCCAATGTAAAACCTCTACGCGTGAGTCACTACTCTTAGGGCATACTAAAATTAGACCATGGAGATTCGCAATCTCCTACTTTCTGAGATAAGAGTCAACCAGTTGAACAAATGATTTAGTCATTAAAATGACTGATTGACTCTTAGAGATGTTTTGAGGCTGCTTTGGGTTTAGAACAGATCTAGGTGAGAGTATGGTTGTGGGAGGTGCTATGATAGAGAAAAGGTGGACGAACTAGCAGCACTTCTATTGTTCCACTTATAAAAGAACTTAAGTGAAAAAGAATCATAAAAGTAAAATCACTGGATCAAGAAATCAACCTTCAATCTACGAATCTGAACTGACGAGAGAAGGAGGATGAGTTAGGATTTTTGAATTTTCAAACTTTGATATATAGGTAGTTGTATAGAAATATTATGAAAGAAATAATTAAAAAAGGAACTTGACTCGTGACCCAAGATTGGATTGACCTCAATTCATGACCCAACTGACTTACCCCTGACCGAATCAATTTGACACATAACCCATGGCCAGCTTACCCTGATTTATAATTTAAGCCACGATTTGACTTGCTTCATGACCCATGTCTCAAGTTAATCAGACACACAATCAATGTTCTTGACTTGACGCATAATCCAACCGACCAATTTCCCATGGCTAAACTCCTTTGTCTAAGGAACCTAATACAACTTATGAATTTTCAAGTTAGATCAAGGTGGGTTAGTCTAAAACCTAACCCATTAACACTTCTTATTACATAATATTACCTTTTTAAATAAAATGTGGACTAAATCAACTATATTATCCTCATTTACTATAAAAGAGAGAATGCATTTTTCAACTGTAGATATATACTGTTGCTCCAGTCTATACACTTAATAGTTTTGACCACCCACATAAGTTTATTAAATTTATTAAAAGACCTAACTGTAGAAAAGAATTTCACGGGTGAATCGTGTGAAAACTCTATGTAGCATCAAATAATAAAAACTGATAAATTTTAAAACAAAATCGATATTTTTTTAAAAAAAATCACAACAAATTAAAATTTTAAAAATAATCATCTCGAAACATGCCTTACAAGTAAATCATATGGTACAAACCACTGAAAGGTGTTCTTGTTGACTTGTTTGGTTGACTCATTGAGTTGTCTAGTCAGGGCCAAATTTTTAAAAGCTTTTACATACTTTTTTGTTTATGTTATTTATGTTATAAATATATACTTATCATCTAAAAATTAATTAATGTGCGACTCAACTCTTTCATTGCTTCAATTTTGGTCATGTTATTGGTCTCATGACATTGGAGAACTAGGGAATGACCACATTTGAAATATATAAACAATAAATGATACAAGATATTACAAACAATTTGAATTCAGGGATTCTTCTGTTAAGAAGATTATTAAGATGTTCAAATAGGTTCATGTGAACTAGAATCATCATAACTGGCTTTTGTGTTCAAGGAGTTGGTCCTTGGAATGTGAAGGTGAAGCCCCAGCATCAACCGGGCTCGAGCTTTGTTGGGTCCTAGTGTGGTGGGTGTGTCCACCTTCGTCGTCTATTTCATTCTTCTTGATCTCTTCATGAATCTTTAGATCTTCTTCTGCCGACAGCACCACTACATGTTCTCCATGCGGGCCGGGGACTATGACCTCGTGGACCTTCATTTGATCTTTAACGTCGATGACTGCTGTCTTTTGAACCATCTTCTTCTTCTTCTTTTTCTTGTTGATGAAGCAAAGGAGCGCAGCCGCAAGGAACGCAAGAAAGAAGATGCCTCCAAAGGACACAAACACGATGATTATGACAGTGTGATTGCCATCCGGCGATGGAGAAGGCGGGGGATTTGGGATGACACGGGGAGGTGGCGGGGGCATAATTGGATGTGGTGGTGGTGGTGTAATGTGAGGAGGTGGTGGGGTCACCTTCGGTGGTCTTGTTAGCGTTACGCGCGGAAACAAGAAAAATCGAACGGAAATAAAAACATAGCACAACACAATATTTTAACGTGGTTCGGCCCACCTGGCCTACGTCCACGGAACGACAGAATATTCACTATAGATGAGAAAGAATATACATGTACAATAATAATAACTCCCTTGAGTCAAGAGCCCAAACTCGAAGTCCCGAGCCCCTTGTACACCCATGTATAAGATACATCGACATCACCTCTCAGTTGATGTGAATCTCTCTCATACCCAGAATAGTGAACCCAAACTTCTGTGTTCCTCCCTCTATGCTTCTTGCGTTCTACGAGCAATCCCGACATGCTTCTCAAACGCGAGCATCTCCAATGATGGTGTGTCCCACACACACACAGATCTCCACGTCTGCTCTGGCGAAGGGGCTTCGTCTCTCCAGCCGCACTCCTGCTGGCTGCCACTCACAGATCTGTGAATCCAGATCTGCAGCGGTATTGCACTGTTGCTTCTGCCCCTTTCCGGCCGTCGAGCTGTCCTTCAGACAGTATCAGATCTGCCGTTGATGGTGTGATCCCCCACACTTGCATGCGGCCATATGTGGCCCTCTTCACATGCGGCACAAGGCCAAGATCTACATCTTGCCGTGTGTTTTTCTTCACGTCAAAACCTCATGTATATATAACCATATACAAGCACCGAACAAGGTAACTTCCTAATAGAATTAGGAAGTCCAGCCTTTTAGTAAGCCGTGTCCCACTGTCTTTCTTTAGTGCCGTGTTCCACATAGATAGTAGTTGATATTCCTTTTATCAAGCAACTTCTAAATACATGTCAGGGTCCCGTGATTTTAGAGAGAAAATCATAGCTAGATATTGTTGGAATAGAGCCACATCTCAACATGGTGGTGGTGGGAAGGTATGTGGAGGTGGTGGGGTCACCTTCGGCAGTGGCGGTGGGAAGGTATGTGGAGGTGGTGATGGAGGTTTGGTAGGTGATGGTGGTGGTGGTGGTGGTGGAGTGTATTTGTTTTGTGGGGCTGATGACATTGTGCACTAGTCAAGTGAAGACTAACAGTGGTCAAGGCAATAGGTCTCTAGTGTGTGAAATTGGTAGAGAATATGGCGTCTATTTATTGTTACAAGGAGACTTTATTTTATAATATGATACAACTTGACATTCCTTAGTTCCTATACTTTTAAATTTTTCATAACTTGTCTCTCATGCTAAGATATTGAAGGGATGGGATTGCCATTGATTGTATTAAAATACACTTCTCAACGAGGCTTTTCTTCCACGTGTAAATTTTAGGGTCTGATGAGAAGGCGGGTATTTTTTATAATAAAAATTATTAAATTTATTTTTTATTAAATTTTTTCAAATTTTAATAGAAATTGAATGATCAAAACTTAAGTGATTTGCATCTAGTGTGCACCTGAGTAAACATGCATGTGCATCATGCATCTCTATCACCTTCATCAACTAGAGTAAATCACCCGCAAACCTATCAGGTAATTCTATAAGAGTCAAATTCAAGATCTCTAGTATAATCTTAAAAATTTAGACTAACTAAACTATCCGTATTATTCATTATGCGTCAAAGTAGTATATATTCATGCATACAATTTTTTTCCGCTGAGTTTCCCTCGATTTCCCATACATAAATTAAAAAAAATAAAATAATTTATATAAATCATATAGTTTAGTGTTAAGCCGGTTTGTTCTTACAAATCAAATCTGAATGATTTGTGTGATTAAAATCTCAATTATTAAAAACTCAAAAAAAATGAATTTAAATTTTATGCAATATTAAATACAATAAATAAGAACTAAACTTTAAAAAGTTCTCTGAATATCACCTATTTTGGGTCAATGTATCATAATTGATCGATCTAGTAATGGGTTAGATAGAATTTTTTTGACAATGTTGACAATGTACCATATAATTATCAATTTCATTTGTGTCTAATCCGGTAAAGGGTGCATCAACTAAACATTGAATATATATCTATTTATTTTTTGAATTTACACGTGAGAAACTACAGGATAACAAAACCCCCTACCACCGTATGAACTATGGACTAAAACTTAACATTGATGGTTCAGTTTGAGGCAAACCTGGCGAAGTTGAAATTGGAGGTACTCAGTAAGGTTAGGAGAGTCAGAAGCCTTTTCAAGATGAGTATGTATTTGGATTCTAATAGTGAAGTTGTATTTCTGGTTACTTTGGATTCTACCAAAGCTGGATTACCAACAATTAAAGAAGCATTATGGATTTCTAAGGAGGATTTTCACAATCATCATGTTATAATTAGAAATTCAAGCAACATGGTAGGATGGGCTTTGAAAGGCAGTAGAGAACCATGACAGATAATTCCTCTTAATATCTGTGATTAGAGAGATGAAGAGATCAATGCCATGTTCTTTTAACAAGATAAGAAGATCAGCAAACGAGGAGGCGGATAAGCTTGCAAACTTGGGAGTGGATGAAGATACACATTTACATTCAGATTTGTTGCCTTAATTTGTAATTTTAAGCTTTACATATCGTAGTAAGTACACTCATGGTTGGGATTTGATGTCTAAGTTATTTGATTCAGTTTGATTTTGATCTGGTTTGAGCTTTTGAGATTTCAAACTCTGGAAGTTCAAATTGATGGATCCACGAGAGGAGTATTCTAACTCTTATTGTTCCACTTATAAAAGGGCTTAATTGAGAAAAAAATCATAAGAGTCAGGCCACCAGATGAAGGAATCATCCTTCAATATGGAGATCTGAACTGACGAGTGAAGGAACATGAGTTGAGCTTTTGAGTTTTCAAACTCGGGTATATAGGAAGTTGTATGGAAATATTATGAAAGAAAGAATTATACATGGAACTTGACTCATGACCCAAGATTGAATTGACCTCAATTCATGACCCAACTGCCTTGCCCATGACCGAATCAATTTGACATATAACCCATGGCCGGCTTACCCTGATCTATAATTTAAGCCACGATTTGACTTGCTTCATGACCCATGCCTCAAGTTAACTAGACACACAATCAATGTTCTTGACTTGACCCATAATCCATCCGACCAATTTCCCATGGCTAAACTCCTTTGTCTAACGAACCTAATACAACAAATGAATTTTCAAGTTAGATCAAGGTGGGTTAGTCTAAAATCTAACCCAGTAACACTTCTTATTACATAATATTACCTTTTTAAATAAAATGTGAATTAAATCAACTATATAATCCTCATTTACTATAAAAGAGAGAAGGCATTTTTCAACTATAGATATATACTGTTGCTCCAGTGTATACATTTAATGGCTGTGACCACCCACATAAGTCAAACCACCTCTATTTTACTTTATCTAAATTTTCATTAAATTTATTAAAAGACCAACTGTGTCGATTGGAATATATTTTAATGTTCTATAATATCAAATTCTAGATTAAAATTCAATTATTAACCACTTGGTTGAATTAGTCAAAATCACCATACGGCTGTCAGAAAAGATATTTGGTGATTTTGATCACTAAAATTAAGTGATTACAAATTAATTTTAGACTAAAATGTAATTATCTACTTGTGTTTTTTTCCCTTTTCAATCAATATGGTTATGTTTTTAATTTATTCCATAAAAAAATAAAAAAATGGACATTTAGAACCAATGCAACCATTGATGCCTTTTCTTTTCTCTGCACTTAAATATTATAAATTCAAATAAACTTGATATTCCACATCTACAATGAGTAAGAATCCAAAATAAAAACGCCTACATATACCCAATTTTCTCATTTAAATATCCCCATTCAAACAAGTAGACATCGAGTTGAGGGTTATTGGTAGAAAACTTGAGCGAATAGTTTCCTTAAAAGTTATAATCTTATATTATGTGAAATATAAAGTATTAATTTTGGATCATAAAATTAAATGAAAGTGGTTCGTTATAAGGATTTTGATTTGGGCACATTCAAATTTGATAAAGAAGTCACGTTTTGTATTTTTCACCACTTGAATAGTGACATATGTGCAAAAAGATAAAAAAACTGCCTTAGAAGTCAACCATCTATTGAAACCATTGAAAGTTGTTCTTGTTGACTTGTTTGGTTGACTCATTGAGTTGTCTAGTCAGGGCCAAATTTTTAAAAGCTTTTACATACTTTTTTTTATGTTATTTATGTTATAAATATATACTTATCATCTAAAAATCAATTAATGTCTTTAATTTTTGTCATGTTATTGGTCTCATGACATTGGAGAACTGGGAATGACCACGTTTGAAATATATAAACAATAAATGATACAAGATATTACAAACAATATGAATTCAGGGATTCTTCTGTTAAGAAGATTATTAACTATTAAGATGTTCAAATAGGTTCATGTGAACCAGAATCATCATAACTAGCTTTTGTGTTCAAGGAGTTGGTCCTTGGAATGTGAAGCTGACGCCCCAGCATCAACAGGGCTTGAGCTTTGTTGGGTCCTAGTGTGGTGGGTGTGGCCGCCTTCGTTTTCTACTTCATTCTTCTTGATCTCTTCATGAATCTTTAGATCTTCCTCTGCTGACAGCACCACTACATGTTCTCCGTGCGAGCCGGGGACTGTGACCTCGTGGGCCTTCATATGATCTTCAACGCCGATGACTTCTGCCTTTTGAGCCATCTTCTTCTTCTTCTTTTTCTTGTTGATGAAGCAAAGGAGCGCAGCTGCAAGGAATGCAAGAAAGAAGATGCCTCCAAAGGTTACAAACACAATGATTATGACTGTGTGATTGCCATCCGGCGATGGAGAAGGCGGGGGATTTGGGATGACATGGGGAGGCGGTGGGGGCATAATGTGAGGAGGTGGTGGTGTCACCTTCGGCGGTGGCGGTGGGAAGGTATGTGGAGGTGGTGGGGTCACCTTCGGCGGTGGCGGTGGTGATGGAGGTTTGGTAGGTGATGGTGGTGGTGGTGGTGGTGGTGGTGGAGTGCGTTTGTTTTGTGGGGCTGATGACATTGTGCACTAGTCAAGTGAAGACTTAACAGTGGTCAAGGCAATAGGTCTCTAGTGTGTGAAATTGGTAGAGAATATGGCGTCTATGTGTTTCCATTTATTCTTATAACGAGACTTTAATAATATGTTACAACTTGACATTCCTTAGTTCCTATACTTCTAAGTTTTTCATAACTTGTCTCTCATGTTAAGATATTGAAGGGATGGGGTTGTCATTGATTGCATTAAAATACACTTCTCAAGAGGTTTTTTTTCCACTTGTAAATTTCAGGGTCTGATGAGAAGGCGGGTATTTTTTATAATAAAAAATATTAAATTTATTTTTTATTAATTTTTTTCAAAATTTAATGGAAATTGAATGATCAAAACTTAAGTGATTTGCATAAAGGTCGTATATATATCGATGCGTACAATTTTTTTCTTAAGAGGTGAAGAGTGATAACTCTTAGGCCACTCATGTGATACCCACAATTTTGTTTTTCAAGATTTTTTAGTAGAGAATAAAATTTATAATTTTTTATCATTTAGTGTAGTAAAAGATTTCTAAAATGACCCATCAATATAATACTTTTCTGCTGTCGGATAGGTGAAAAATAATTTTAGGTAAATCTTGCTCACCTTTGAAAAAAAAAATAATAAAATAAAATAAAAGTCTTGGAGAGTAGATCATGGATTATAGATCAGATTATGGGCTATGGTCAAGTTTGATTTTGGGTGGTTGTAGATCAGGTTGGACTGATTTAGTTCATGGATTGAGACATTGAGTCATAAGTTCAAAATCCATTCACCAATGTAAATGTCTTTCAACACCTTCCTTTATGAATATTTTTTTTTGCAAAATTGTATAAAATGACAACAGAAGTGTTGGACAACGAACGAGTCCCATATTATCTGTAAAAGGAGAGATCTAAGGACTGATATAGAATTTGGTTGCTCCATTTATTGGTTTGGATATCCATTTCTTAACAAGTACTATCAGAATTAGGTCTAAGATTATCTTATGCGGACTCAAGAGATCTTCCAAGCACACGGATGTGGTTGACTTCGTTCGAGTGAAGATTGTTGGGGTTAGTTGCGAACGAGTCTGATATTGGAAGTATAGAGAGAGATTGAGGAATTTATAAAAAACTTGGATTACTCCACCTAACAGACTGGTCTTTTCGGATTGATACCCAGTCTTAAGAAGTGGGTGTTTTTTATATTAAATTTTTTAGATTTGTTCTCTTACCTATTTTTCATTATCTAAATAGTGAAAATTTATACTATGTTGTTATAAAATCATTAGTGATCTTATCATTTTTCGAATTTTAATTTGAGAATTAATGACTAAAACTTAAGTGACTTACATTTATTATTTAGTGTAGTAAAAGATTTCTAAAATGATTCATCAAATGGAATACTTTTCTATTGTCGGATAGGTGAAAAATAGTTTTAGGTAAATCTTGCTCACCTTTGACAATGGAAGAAGTGATTTTCCATCAAGAAGGTTAACAAAAATAACATTACTAATCTGAAAATTATTTTCCACTTGCACAACTTTATATAAAATGCAGTGCACATAGAAAAATGATTAAAGATGGAAGACTTAATTACGTTCAATCTTAACGGGTCATTCTCCATAAATTTAATTGGTATGTGTAGAATAAGAAGTTTATATATACCCGTACGATTAATCTCACCTTCAATATAAAGTGGGCATATTCATGTTATCTAAAAAAAAATTAGTCTTAATAGCCAAGTGGGACTTAATAAAAGGTTTTGACTTTTACAATAAAAATGGGCCTTCCTACGAGCATGTTGGCAAAGATGAGTCCACAGGCCCAAGCCACCCGTTTACTCAATAGGACAAAGTCAGAACTGGACTCAGCACAAGGGCTCAACAAAAGCTCGAGCAAACTAGACGTGCAGATTTTTATACAAGGGAATTAATTTGGGTATCGATATGTCTTTTTAAACAGGGAGCAATGATTTAAATTTTACAGTTTTCCACGTGTAAATTTTAAAAAAATATTATAACTTTTCTATTTTATATTTTTGTCTTTTAATTTATTAGTATCAATATTAAGGGCAAAATAGAAAAGCTATAAATTTTACTTCATTTGATGCTTCATATTTAAATTTTTTTAAGTATTTGGGTAGTACTAACAAAATGGAATAGAAAATAAATTGGCATATTTCCATTGTGTAAGACTGCACATAGAATCACTTGTTTAAGTATGGTTTAACTAGCACGATCAAATTTAGATTGATTTAATATTTTTTAATAAATATCTAAATCAATATAGTTCACTTTTTAAAAAAAATAATATTCTCACACATTTAATGATTAGAAAAATAATAAATAAAATTCTTCTTTTCTACTATAATTAATATTTCACATATTTAATATTTGAGAAAAAAGACAAAAAAATATAAAAAAAAGTTTTTATTAGCAACATAATTATTAATTAAATCATAATAAAAAAATATTCATAAAAAAATTAAAGTATTTACATGGGCAAATGCATATTAAGTCGAATTGGGTCAATCAATTTTCTGAAGATCGAACCCAACTTTATCAAAATTTAAATTAGATTTGTAATTCTTTAACCCAACCCACCCATTTGTGTTTCAGGTTGGGTGAAAACATAACCCAAGTTTCACCTCTGGAAAAGATTTGCTAAATCAATATAGAAAAAAACACTATAATTTTAAAGTAATTTTTAAAATTATAACACAAATTGGTATATAACAATGTGCTTTAAATTATCATTTATCAATTTAACATAAATCAGATGTTAGAATGTGGAACCCTACGTACCTGACAAATGGTTAGTTTCAATTAATTTTTATTTATAAGTTTCTAATTTATGATGAAATGTTTTATTGCCATTATTACTGTTATATCATTACCATTAGCCATTTTCATTTTTAATAATAATAAAATTTCATTGCACCTAAATCTGATTAGATGAAATTTGGTGTGGGTCCCATATTTATTTAGATTATAATTTTTTTTATAAATATATACGAAAGAAAAGAAGATCCAAAAATAAGTAAAGTAAAAAAAAAACCTAGCCGTTAGACTCGTCTGCTGATAAATTCCAAACCACTTTTACCTTTTTAAATCTAAACGTTCCTCTCTTTCCCCCCTCTTTAACGCCTCTCTCTCAAAAGGATTTCGACCTGAATCCTTCGGATTTCATCTCCATTCGAGCAGAATGCTAAAAAATTCTTCATTGGATTGTCGATTTCTCTGAGTTGGGTCTCTACATCTTTTCGTTTTTCTTGATTTCAGGTGAGCATGATAAATGGATTTCCATTATTCCTTCTATTTTTAATTGTTTCTTTTCTCAGCTGCACCGTCCCAGCCTTCCTTTCTTTGTTCTTCTTCTATTCTTGGTCACACCGTACAGCACATCTTGCTCCTTTCTTATCTCCTCTGCTGTCTTGATAAGAGCAGATGTCCTCATCCTTCCATTCTGCAAAGATCTTCGCCCGATTCAGTCCAGCCATTCCTTATATTCCTTGTATACAGATTTTCTTTCTATTTTTGCTGTTGGTGATTCTCACGTGTTGCTGGCTGATCTGCTACCGCCCACCTTGCCTAGATCACCGCTGCTTCTGCAGTGCTGTTCGGTGGTGCTCTGCTCTCGCCTCTGCTGTTCACGTTCAAACAGATGTCGATCTTCTTATAGATTTTCGAGTGGTAGCAAGGTAGCATGCAGCAACGGTTCTCATCTCTGTTTCTACTGATAAGCCTTTTGGTGGCTGCACCGTCTGCTTCTGCTTCAGATTTCACCCACGCTGGCTGTAATTGTGGTTTTGCTCTCCTTCCTACTGCCAATTTCCTCTAATTTACTATGGGAAGAGATAGAAAACAAGGTTGCCTTCACTTTCTCATCTTTCACTGAATTCGTTCTAATTTTATTTGGGAAGATTTTCCTCTATGAAAACTGTTTCAGCAGGATTTTCCACTGAAAGCACAGGAAAAAAAAAAACAAGTTTAATCAAAACTTGGGTAATTTGAAAGAATCTTCATGGAGATGAATACCTACTTGAGCCTTAAATTGACTTGATTCCAATTTGACAATGCAAAGTTTGTGTGAATCGACTCAATTAGCCATTCCTTCTATCATTATTCATCTTTACACTACCGTGACTGACTATTTTCCTTATCGGTTCTTATGCATATATTTTGGCAGACTGTTAGGCTGAATTCATTTACTTAATTTCCCTGCTACCTTAATTGAGAAACTCAGAAGACCTGTAACTTGTAAAAGCTTGATTCTTCTAGATATTCTCTAGTTAGATGCCTTTGCCTTTTGTGGATATAATGGAAATAATAATGAATATTGTCCAACACTGTAATGTTTATCCCTCTCTGTTCTTAACAGAGGCATGCGGAACAATATCCTGTGATGAGAGATCCAGTTTTGCACCAGTCGAAGAGATCTTCACATATTTAAAGGAGAAGGTAGCATTCCAATCTCTCCAAGTCCAGAAGTATCATTGATAAATATGTGCTTAATTCTAAAGATGTTTGTTATCTATTTCTCTAACAGTGGGATGCCGTCGAAAACAAATGTACAGTAATTATGTATGGAGTGGCTGCAATAATCGCGCTTTGGCTATCATCTATTGTCATCTATGCCATCGACTCGGTCCCTTTGGTATAGAATCATACTTTTCTTTTGGTTGTTTCTTCAACTTATTGTGAATGGAACACCAATGATCAAAGTTGGTGATTTGATCATAAATAGTGCCTACTGCAGTTTCTGTATTGAGTGAGATGACCATCGTTTTGCCAAACATTTTGTTCTTAGATACAACCCCAATTGCCCAATTTTCTTTTGAACTTTTGGGCCATGAATACAATTTAAATTGATATACGTATCAATGAATTCTTCTGATTAACTTGTTTAAAACATTCTTCTCTCACCAGCTTCCAAAGATTATGGAATTAGTTGGGCTTGGATACACTGGATGGTTTGTTTATCGATACCTTCTCTTCGAGGTTCAAGCATTGTTAATCTGTTCAAATGGGAATGAGTTATTAGTAGTACTATTTTTTCACAAATGTAAGTTTCTGACAAGTGACTATTGTTTTCTTCAGTCAAGCAGAAGAGAATTAGAAGCTGATCTTAAAGAATTAGAGAGAAAGATTGCTGGAACATATGACTAGATGCAGATTGGTGGATTATTCAGCCCTGCCTCTCTTTTGCTGTTTGATTGGGTCTCTAGAATAGCAGTCATGAATCAACAATTACCAAATATTTTCATCAAGATCTCTCTCTTGGTTCTGATTGCAAATGTATTCATTCAGATTTTTTATTTATTGTTTCTAACTATTAATATAGAGATATTGACTGATTCACTGAAGTTAGTTTCACTGTTTTGAACTTCAATTATCAATTGATTTTGGCCTATGGTTCATCCAAAAGCGTTTGTCTTGCCATTAGATCGTTTGGATTTTTGCCACCCTTGGTTAAATGGAAACTGACATCAGCTTCTACAATTCAAGTTTGATGAGGTATTTGATGAGGCCATCACAGCGAGATTTAAGAAAAAAGAAAAGGCTATTTTGTTTTTTTTATCGAGGGAAGAGGGGAAGGAAAGAAATTAGAGAGAAAAAAAGGAGAGAAATCAGAATGGTTTGAATGGTTTTGAGCCGCGTCAGAGTCGAGACAGTTCGAGTCTGAGCTAGAACAATTCGACTCCTAACTGGGATATTTCCAGTATGAGTCGGGACCATTCAAGTCTGATTGGGATGATTCAAGTCCGAGTCGGAGCACTCGAGTCTAAGCCGAGACAATTCGAGTCCAAATCAGGACTCGATGACCAAGAGCGGGAGCCGAGTTGTCTCTTGTATTATTAGTGGTTATTGATCGAGGCTTATTGTCAATCGAATCAAATGAATTTTTGCTTGAGTGCTTTAAATTAATTTCAATTTCGAATAGCAACTCGTGTATTTTCTTCCAGTCATGCGTACTAGAACTCTAGGACCGGTTGTTCTTCGAGGTGTGCGTGCAACATTCCTCTTGGATGGGAGCACATTCGGCCGATGATGGATACTACTCATATTACATGTGTAGTTCGTTAGATAGTTCAATTGGATTGCTATCTTGGACTACAGCAATTGATACTAGAGCTGCCTATAGCACGCCTTTGTTACGTCACCACTTCGAACAAAAGTTCATTTGGTTCCACTTCATCTATTATATGTCCAATTCCAACTTAGATGGACTAATCATTATTAATCAAAAAAAAATAATTGAATAGATTTTTTCAATTGTAATCTTTCTATCTATAATTAACATAAAAAAGAAATATTTTTAAGATATCAAACCGCACAAAGATGCTTGTTATAATTTTTAAAGCCTTTGGTATGTCACCACTTCGAACAAAAGTTCGTTTGGTTCCACTTCATCTATTATAAGTCCAATTCCAACTTAGATGGGCTAATCATTATTAATCAAAAATTTTAATTGAATAGAAATTTTCAATTGTAATCTTTCTATCTATAATTAACATAAAAAAGAAATATTTGTAAGATATCAAACCGCAGAGAGATGTTTGTCATAATTTTTAAATCCTTTGGTACGACACCACTTCAAACAAAAGTTCGTTTGGTTCCACTTCATCTATTATACGTCCAATTCCAACTTAAATGGACTAATCATTATTAAGCAAAAAATTTAATTGAATAGAATTTTTCAATTGTAATCTTTCTATCTATAATTAACATAAAAAAGAAATATTTTTAAGATATCAAACCGCACAGAGATGTTTCTCATAATTTTTAAATTTTTATATTTTTCTTCACTGTGAATAAATATTTTCTAGCATACTTTGAATCTCTTCTGCAAATTTACATCAATTAATTTATGAGCAGCTAATGAATTCACAAGATTAATTATTTAGATTAATTATTAATTAAAGAGCATAAGACCACGTAGAGAGCATAATTTAAGAACTAAGTATAATTTCAAATCAAACATGCTGGAATTTAAAATTCCAATTACCCAAGAATTGGAATCCGGATTTTTAGCAGTTAGTAGTGCTGGTGAAGGGTGGTTTTTGTTACCCATGGCTTTTGTAAATCCAAAAAAAGTCCATGGTTTTTGTCACCGTTTCTGTTTGGCTGATTGGAATATTACAGAAGCTGTCGTACATGTCATATGCAACCATGGAATTCTTGTCCACGGATACTCTAAAACCATTTGAGTACCTATCTCAAGTACTTTCTGACACAGATACGACTGGATACGTATTGGATATTTATCTAATTAAATAAAATATTTTTTAAATACAGATATGACACATATACTGCAGCAGACACAGCGGGACACGTGAGAAAAGGGAATTTTTTTTATCAACCAATAACTTTAGTCTCTTGAAAGACAAAGTTTAAGTAAAATATTAAATTATCAACCAATAGCTTTAGTCTTTTGAAAGATAAAGTTTATTTATCATATGATATTCTAATTTTAGACTATTGCATCAAGATGGAAGGTTAAGAACAGTAATTACTTTACCACATCAAAAAATTTAGTCTGACTTATGTTATATATGTGCTTAATCGATGGTAATTTTATGTCTAAGAATAAAAAAATAGAAGATGGAAATAGAAGTTAAAATTAATTAACCTAATTTAATTATTTTAATTTTTAAGTCTCTAAGTTAACAATCAATATCAATTGATCTTTAATCTTGTGACATCAATGTATGAGTATAAAACTAGACCGTGGATAATTCATAATCTGTAGAATATGTGGATGGTTTAGATTAATTGCTAGGTGAGTAAATGTCCAACAAATATGTTCTTTATTGTATATATAAAATAGTAAATCTTGGTTATTCATTTAACCTATTATTAAAATAATAAAATAATCTTAGTTTTATGCTGGGCTTCTCGCGGTTTTCCACACATAAATTCAAAAAAATAAAATAAAGAAAGGGTTGGGCTGAAATCGGGTCGGATTTTTTGAAATCCAACCTGGCTTGAATTACTAATATATGGAACCTGACCTGACCCGACGGACCCGAATTATAACCCGACTCAAGCCAAAACCCGACCCGACCCACATTTTGAATCTACTTTAGCCTACTTTTTACCAAGTCAGATCGGGTTTGATCGGGTTGAGTTAACTTAAAAATCTCTCAACCCAACCTGACCCGACCCGACCCGACTCTAATTCAATACGGATTTCTGACTTCTCAACCCGACTTGATCCGCTGACCCAACTTTTATAACCTTTTCAAGTCAAGTCATACGGATTCGGGCTAAAACCCGACCCGAGTTTCACCCCTAAGAAAGAGCAAAAGACATTGATCTCTGACAATCCTATCATTTTACATTTTTTTATATAACAAGTGAAGAAGAAAATGAGCATGTCACTAAAATTCCTATCTACATGGAGAGTGCTCCATCGCTAACCAAAATTTAAATATAGAGGGAAGTAGAGTCTTGGTCGTGAAAAGATATGTGACAGGAGGCCGCAGCTCCACTTATTTGTTGTCCGTGGAAAGTTTTGAGGTGAAAAGATGGGCTTCCACTTTCGGAAATGAAGGACAATCTTCTCCCTCCCTCTCGTCTCTGTTCACAATTCGCAATTCCAAATGGGGAGCACATAGGCAAAAAAATCTTTCTGCAATTTTTTTTTTTGAAAATTATCGAGCTGCCCTCACGCGCAGATGCAAGATAAGAACGCCATATTATTCATGTCTAAATTCGATTCGTCTAATTTTAAAGTTATTTTTTAATCACTATATATTTTTAAAATTTTTCAAATTGAATATTGAGACTAATTAAAATAACTTAATAAAAATACTTTAAGACTTTAAGATTTTTTGACACTCCCAAATGCTTAAAATAAAGATTTTTACAAATAAGGAAACCCCTCGACTGTGTCAAAAATATATTTAGAAGTGTCAAAAGACCTTTAAATCTTAAAGTATTTTTATCATGTTATCGTAATTAGTGCAAATATTCAATTTGATTTTTTTTGAAAATACACAGTATTTAAAAAATAACAGTCTATGTTGCCGATGCTAAAGTAATGCATAGTGCATTAGTTAAATAACAATTTTTTTTTTAAATTTTAAAGTTATTTTTTAAATGCTGTGTATTTTCAAAATTTCTCAAATTAAAATGTCCAGACTAATTACGATAACTTGATAAAATTAATTTAAAACTTAAAGGTCTTTTAATATTCTCAAATGTATTTTCGGCACAGCTGAGGGATACTTTTATTTATAAAATGCTGTATTTTAAGTATTTGGAAGTGTCAAAAAATCTTTAAATTTTAAAGTATTTTTATCAAGTTATTATAATTAGTCTGGATATTAAATTTGAATTTTTTTAGAGATACACAATGTTTAAAAAATAACTTTAAAATTGGACAAATCGAATTTAGACGTGACCTTCTTATCTTGCATCTGCACATAACGGCAGCGCGATAATTTCAAAAAAAAAAGAATGCAGAAAGAATTTTTTGCCCATGTGCTCCCCATTTGGAATTGCGAATTGTGAACAGAGAGGAGAGGAGAGGGAGGGAGAAGATTGTCGATCATTTCCAAAAGTGGAAGCCATCTTTTCACCTCAAAACTTTCCACAGACAACAAATAAGTGGAGCTGCGGCCTCCTTTCACATATCCTTTCACGACCAAGACTCTACTTCCCTCTATATTTAAATTTTGGTTAGCGTTGGAGCACGCTCTATGCAGATAGGAATTTTAGTGACATGCTCATGTTCTTCACCTGTTATATAAAAAAAATGAAAAATGATAGGAATGACATAAATCAACTGGTCAAGAGTATGTCTTTTGCTCTTTCTTAGAGGTGAAACTTGGGTCGGATTTTGGCCCAAATTCGCATGACCCGACTTGAAAATCATGTGTGTCAGGTTATAAAAGTTGGGTTAGTGAGTCGGGTCAGGTTGAGAAGTTAGAAACCCATATTGAATTTGGATTAGGTCGGGTCGAGTTGGGTTGAGAGATTTTTAAGTTAAATCGACCCGATCAAACTCGATCTGACCTGGTAAAAAGTAGGCTAAAGTAGGTTCAGAATGTGGGTCGGGTCGGATTTCAGCTTGAGTCGGGTTACAATTCTGGTCAGTCGGGTCGACTCAGGTTCCATATATTAGTAACTTAGGTCGGGTTGGGTTTCAAAAAATCCGACCCGATTTCAGCCCTACCCTTTCTTTATTTTATTTTTTTGAATTTATGTGTGGGAAACCGTGAGAAACCCAGTGTAAAACCAAGATTATTTTATTATTTTAATAATAGGTTAAATGAATAACCAAGATTTACTATTTTATATATACAATAAAGAACATATTTATTGGACATTTACTCACCTAGCAATTAATCCAAACCATCCACATATTCTACAGATTATGAATTATCCACGGTCTAGTTTTATACTCATACACTGATGTCACAAGATTAAAGATCAATTGATATTGATTGTTAACTTAGAGACTTAAAAATTAAAATAATTAAATTAGGTTAATTAATTTTAACTTCTATTTTCATCTTCTATTTTTTTATTCTTAGACATAAATTTACCATCGATTAAGCACATACATAACATAAGTCAGTCTAAATTTTTTGATGTGGTAACTACTGTTCTTAACCTCCCCTCTTGATGCAATAGTTTAAAATTAGAATATCAGATGATATTAAGGAAACTTTATCTTTCAAGAGACTAAAGCTATTGGTTGATAATTTAATATTTTACTTAAACTTTGTCTTTCAAGAGACTAAAGCTATTGGTTGATAAAAATGTAATACCCTGCCCCAGATTAGGCGTGTTTTAGCTTAATAATTTTGTTTAACCGGTTAATCTCAAAGATTTTGGTTAGGGCTTTGAGGAAAACCCAGGTTTGGTCCAATCTGAGCCCGAAAACTCAGTGATCCAGCTCGCCCAGCTGGAGGGGCATTTTGGTAATTTACCGCTTTTTGTTATTATTTTATGAATATTGTTGATATGTGAATATTATTGATGGATAATATTCTCCTTAATAAAGGATTTGCATTTCTGATTTTAAAATGAATTTATTTTCAGAAAATAGTATTTAAATCCCGCCTGTCAAAACCCCAAAAGGGAGTATTAATTATTTTAAAGGGTTTTGGAAATAAAACAAATTTTGAAATTAGTATTTTATGGTTTTAATTCTTAGAATGGTCTAGTTATTCCATTTTACCTCAAAATGATGTTTCTAAATTTTTTATTTTAACAATTGTTTATTTAAGTAAATAGTGTAAATTTATGGTTTTTATTTAAATAAATGGTTTTTAGTGAGAGTTAAATTCCAAAATTTTTATGGTGATTAAGATTTTTAAAACCCAACCTATCTGTAAGGTTGGATCAAAAATTTTGAGCTTCTAAAAACATGTTTTAGTTAAAAATCGACTTTTTACTTAAAACCGGGACCTTTTTGCAAAAATGGAAAATATGGAGGGCTGATCTGCAACCCAAATTTTTTTACTGTTGCAAGTGTCTCTCAGCCCAGCTGAAACCCGACCGGCAGAGCCCTTTTTCCCTCTCTGTTTTCCAGTTTTTCCAGCCGTGAGCTTTTTGGAGAAATTTTTTCAAAAGACCGAATTTCAGCCCAGGAACTCAATTAAAGGTAACCATTGCATTCCTTTTCAAATTTCATTCAGTTTAGAATCAAGAAAATCTGAATTTGACCCTGTTTTGAGCAAGAAAATCCAGTTTCAAAGTCTAAGGAAATCCATGGGTTTCTCGTACCAGTAAGCTTTCAGTGTTAAGATCGGATGACTTATTGAGTTTCAAAGCTCCAAACCTCTCCCTATGGAAAGAGGACTCCCGGAGGAATCCATCGGACCGGTCAGATGTAAAAACTGAATCCGGGAAACCCTCCATTTTTAAATTCGTTTTTCACATTTTCCGGTCGTTCACTGTCTGTTACAGACAGTGAACGGGAGGAAGAAGAAGAAGAAAAAAAAAAAATTAAAATTTTGTTAGATTATGTGATGTGATGTTAGTACCCCATTTTGTTAATTAAAAATTTACTAGCCCCTTTTCTCTTATTACTTATAGTGTAAATACTATTGTATCCGCTTCTAGGCCGACCCTATTGGTCGGGCACTGAGTGATTCACTTTCAGGCTGACACTATATAGTCGGGCACTGGGTGACCTTGAGGCCTAATTCAAAATGTCAGATCTGGTCCTATCCAGAAGACAATCGAGAAGTAACCCGAGGATCTAGACCTAACTCAATAAGTCAATCTGGTCAATGCCCAAAAGACAATATGAGTTTTGGACTGAGCCCCTTTTTATTTATTATTATATTGTGGATTATGATAATTTAAAAAGGATAAAAACCCAAAAGGAGACTCAATTAAATATACCTCAGATATTTTTGGAAAAACGTGAGATTTCAAAATACTACTCGTGTGTATGTATTTGATCTGTATATTGACTATGCACTTATCTGTTTGTTTGAACAGAGACCGCGTAAACCACATATCACGGTGAGAGAACTTAACTTTGCAGGATATGTAAACAGGTTTTATTATGAAATAAGTCTTGGGCAATGGGTGGTTTCAGATTTGATAAACCCACTCATGTGCCTAGACATGATGCATTATGGTAAAAGTGTCGATGATGATTGTGATATTACGATGTTGATCGTATGAGTTTGTAAAACTGCTTCCGCGTACCTGGGCTATTGAACCAATATCGGCCATATGAGAGATGGTTTATGTTTACTGGACCATGGGCGGACCATGATGTCGTCAGTTGCTGACTTGAGGGTGTCAGTATCGGCTAAGTCAGAGCCGGAGATGTACTTGTAAGGATATATTTTGACCGTGTCGGGACTTAATACTGGTCTCAGCATAGTCGGCAGGCGTTACGTCGGATGATAGCAGTAAATGATGATGTTGATGCTTTGCATGAGATTATGTTTATTGTTATCAAGCATGTGATATTGAACTATTGCTAACCTGTTATGTTTTTACTTAAACTGCATTGTTATATTTCCTTCAATGGGCTAGTTAGCTCACCCCACTCACCTTTCAGGCGATGAACCCGAGGAGGAGGACCCTCTTTATCAAGCTTAGGGTGGATAAGCTGATGCAGTGTTTCGGGATTCCCCCGGAGGGGAATGCCTTAATCTTTTCTTGTTGGTTCTTGGAACCAATTGCTTTTGTTAAGTACCGGATGTGATACTTGGTCTTTGTAAACTTTATGTATTGAGACTACTACGTTGCGGTAGTCATTTTGTAGTAATTTTGAATGATGAATCAATGGATGGATTTTATTTTGATCATGTTATGTGTTGATATTATTATGTCTCTTTCTGGGGTAGACTTATGGTATGTGTTTGAGTCCACATGTTGGGATCATGTGTGACCTCTGAGCCTAACTGTTGATTTGGCCCAGTTAGAATGCTTGTGAGTTGGTTTAGTTTATCTTTCAAAAAATAAAAAAAATCAGTCGCGTTCTGGGCCCACCCTTCGGGTCGGGGCGTGACAAAAAAAAATTCCCTTTTCTCAAGTGTCCCGCCGTGTCTGCTGCAGTATATGTGCCGTATTCGTATTTAAAAAATATTTTATTTAATTTGAAACGTATCCAACATGTATTCAGTCGTATCCGTGTCGGAAACGTACCCGAGATGGGTACTCGAATGGTTTCGGAGTATCTGTGCTTCATAGACTATACTTTTCCAGAAGCACAAGAATTCCATGGTTGTATATGACATGTGTGACAACTTCTGTAATATTCCATGTCTCACCTAAGTGCTCCTCTTTGTGGCAGCTTTCTTTATTTCTTACCCTTTGGAGCCTATAGTGGGAATATAATAATAGAGTGTTTAGGAGCACTGCTGAATCCAGTGCTGTGGTCGCTAGACGTAGCCTCACCATGTGAGCTTCGTGGGCTGCTTCTTTTCATGAGTTTCGGAATATCTCTATGTCCGATATTTTACGTGTATAGAAGGAATGAGCTGATTTATCTTAGACCTTTTTCTCCTATGTTGTTGTGGTCGAAGGCTTCCTTCCTCTTTCTGATTGTATTTTTTATTTTATTGTTTGTATTTGTACATCTGGTGTCTTTATCTATTATTATGTAAACCATTTAAAAAAAAAAAAAATGTACCTTCTAATATTTTTCAAGTTTATTCAAAAATTTTATGGGTATTTTTCAAGTTGTTTTTCAAAAAATTATTGAGATGTGTAGGTAGGCTCACTTTACTCGACTGAACTCATAATTAGATTTGATAAAATCTGATCCAATCAAATTATTTGACGTGATCTAATTTTATCCATTTAAAAAATGAACTCATCTTATTTGAACTTTTTAGAAATGCCTGATTGATGCGACAAATCCAATTGCATGAAATCTATACCATTGAAGGAGTCTTGGTGGAAAATTCTCTTTAATTAGGTAAATGAGGAAACCAACTTCAACTCTACTTAAATCCAAAATAGACTCGAATAAACTTAACCTATTTAATAAGTTTCGAAGTAGAACTAAATCCAAAATAGACCAAAATCCAATAAGACCCGTTATTAGGTTCACCCATAATAGCAGATGCTTGGTCTTTAAAAGAAATTGGTACGTATTGTATCAAAATTAACACATTCAGGTTTCTAAAATAATTTGAATCGTAAGTCGAGTGTTTCTGTTGATTCCTGAGTTGATCTCATACTCACATATATATTTTAGAATGACTGTATATCTCATGGGCCTATCATAGGGGTGAAACTCGGGTCGGGTTTTGGCCCGAACCTGCATGACCCGACCCAAAAATCATCCGGGTCAGGTTATGAAAGTTGGGTCAGCAGGTTGGGTCGGGTGAAAAAATCAGAAACCTGCATTGAATTTGGGTCAGAATGGGTTGAGAGATTTTTAAGTTAACCCGATCTAACCCGGTAAAACGTAGGCTAAAGTGGATTCAAAATGTGGGTTGGGTCGGGTTTCGGATTGAGTCTGGTTATAATTCGGGTCAAGTAGGGTCAAGATGTTCAGGTTGAGTTGGGTCGAATTCTATATATTAGTAACTCGGACTGAATTGGGTTTTAAAAAACCCGACCCGATTTAAGCCCTAAGTCTATCATGGTCACGAGAGAATATGAAAGACATGTTCGTTTGCATTTTTTTTTTTTAATATAAATTCATTTTTTAAAATTCTCCTTTTAGAAACTAGCAATACTTAGATAAAAGAAACTTCTAAATCCATATAATTCCAAAATTCCAACTTCAATAATCTTTTCTAAATATATAATATGTCGTCATAAAATTCAATTAATGAAGTTTAACATTTCCCGTGAAGATTGAGCTTGAAGCAAGTTGTAATTTGATGTGTTATGTATATGTTGAATTTTTTAAATCATCTAGAACTCGCTAACTATAATAATTAGCAAATGAAAGCGACCCTTTTTAAATCTCAAAATTTAAGATTTTAACTCCAGTTTTAGTTTCTAGCAATAAATAGAAAAATAGAAAAAAAATGTATTGTTGAATATGATGCCATGAATATCTAAGTTAGATGTAGGTCAACGATAGAAATATGGTTGAAATTCGGATCAGGTTTCAATAAACCCAATTGAACCGATGTTAAAAATTATTAAATCCGATCCGACTCAACTCGAATTGCTGACCCTAGTTATTAAACCTGATCCGACTAGAATTTCTGACCTAACTCAACCCGAGTGTTGTTTCATAACTTGGTGCACTCGGGTCAGGTAGGTCGGGTCGAGTTCCTTTTAAATTTCTATATCCAACCCGACTTCAATTTCATACAAATTTATTTTTTCCTAATCTGACACAACCCAAGATATAAAAAAGCATAACTCAAACCCATTGATTTTTAGGATCGGCTCATACAGGTCAAGTTAAAACCTGACCCAAGTTTCACCCTTAGATAAAAGTATCTCCTAACTCCCAATAGTGATGTAGGAAGCGGTCTCTCTCTAACTAAAATGTCAAATAATTCTCAATTAATAAAATTAAGAAATACATCTACCAATTTTTATGCATTCTGGTTAGGGCTGCCACTCGGGGTTGGATTTTGACCCGACCCACATGACCCGACTCTAGGAGTCATGCGGGTTGGGTTAGGCTGAGGTCTTTAAATTTCAACCTGACCCGATCTGACCTAAATTTCTTAACTTAGTATAAAACCCTCTACCCAAAAACCCTAATACCTCTGTCTATCTCATTCTCTTTCTTTCTCATATATACAAAGGCAAAGGCAAAGGCAAAGGCAAAGGCAAGAAGCCTGGGTAGAACATGTCTTGAGTCTTTTGGAAAATGGGAAATCTTCCCTCAATGAAAGTGCAAATGAAATCCAAAGCAAAATATCCATCTTTGCTCATTTGGCAGGGCCGGCCCTGGGCGAAGTAGGGGGTCGCCTAGGGCTCCTAAATAAAAAGGGCCCCCAAGTCCATAAGCTCCTTTATTATATGTTAAATAGTTAATAATGCATATTAAAGTACAAATTCATTGTTGTCATTCTGGTTAGAATGCTTGCCTTATAAATACAGGACTTGAATTCAAATCCCGTCTGTGTGTATAATAATAATTTTTATTTTTATTTTTATTAAGTTATTTAATAATAATAATGAGAATAACAATAATTTGAATTAATACTACTTGAAATCATTTGACTATATTTAACTATTTCGAATTTAGAACACTTAAAATTGAAAATTTATATATTGATAATTTTTCTACTCAATTTAAAACGTGGGTTTCTTAAAAAATTAAAATAATGATAGTAACAATCATAATAAATATTATTATAATCCTCATTTTATTGAGTTTAATAATAATAAAAATAAAAATAAAAAATAATTTTAATTAATAAATAATCTTTTAAAATATATCTATCATCTAAATAAAGAGAAAGAGAAATCTATATTGAGTTGATAATTTTGAATTAAAAATAATTTAAAGCTTTTAAATTTTGTAAAGATGGAAAACCGTAGTTTTATTCATGTGATCAATGTAGATTTTATTAGATGTAATATACAAGTATAAATCATTATAATTAAGATAATTTTTATTTTTTAAAAAAATACAAAAAATTTGAAAAATTAAAATAATAATAATATCTTCGTTTCAAATGAGAATTTGCATTAGTGTCGCACTCGAATATGATAAAAAGATGTAGTACCAAAAGAATGAATTGCTAACTTATATAAAAAGAATGAATTGTTGTTTTCCAAATGTATGAATTGCTTATAAAATAATGTTAATTATACTAGTTACAGTTACCTATATAGAAATAATTTTGTCAAAGTTAAAACTGATAAAATCTTATCTTCGGTCTAAAATGTCACAAAAAAGATTGAATAGATTAGCTATCTTATCTATTGAAAAATAAATGTTAAAAAAACTTAGATATAGTAATTTTGCATCTCAAAATAAGAATAAACTTTAAATGATACTTTGTTATAAATTTGATTATGATATTTTATTTAGTTTCACAAATTGTAAAAAAAATTGTATGCTTTTATTTTTTGTGAGTATATAAAAGGCCCATCTTAAAAACTCACCTAGGGCTCCTAAAATATCAGGGCGAGCCCTGTCGTTTGGTGATTGGTAATGAGGTGATTTTCCTTAACATATCTCTCTCTCATTTTCTCCTTTCCCTCATCACCATTTGTCTGTCCATTTCTTCCTTCCGCCATTTTTCGTTTCTCTTTCTCTCTGCTTCTACCTTCTATCTGCTCTTACATGTCTTTCCTTATTTAGGCACCACATTCGGACACCCCTTTTTTTCGGAACACTCTTTTCAAATTTTATGTGTAAATTACCATTTTGCCCACCCCTTCGAACGATTATACATGCAAATTTTCACATCCTTCGAACCATAGCATCATTTGCTACAGTAAAAATTTAAACAGTAATTTATTTTTTTTTAAAAAAATTTAAAGTTATTTTTTAAGCACTCTGTATTTTCAAAATTTTTCAAATTAAATATCCGGACTAATTACGATAGCCTGATAAAAATACTTTAAGAATTAAATGTCTTTTGACACTCTCAAATGCTTAAAACACAGTGTTTTACAAATAAGGGTATATCTTGGCTGTGTGAAAAATATATTTGGGAGTATCAAAGACCTTTAAATCTTAAAGTATTTTTATCACGTTATCATAATTAGTCTAGATATTCAATTTGAGAAATTTTAAAAATATACAGTGTTTAAGGAGATATCGATAACATAGACAGTTATTTTTTAATTACGGTGTATTTTCAAAATTTTTTGAATTAAATATTTAAACTAATTATGATACCTGATAAAAATATTTTAAAAATTTAAAATCTTTTTATACTTTCAAATATTTAAAATACAGTATTTTATAAATAAAAATATATTTTATCTTAATGAAAAATATATTTGAAAGTGTAAAAGAAAGAGAAGAGTGATGGGTGAGAGGTCGTATGACCTGTGAGTGGGGTTGAGGGGAGAAGACACGTCGAATGAGGGATGGGTAGAAGAAGTTAGTGAGAAAGACAAAAGAAGGAGAGGTGTCAAGACAGGTTCTGAGAAAAACGGAGTAAGGTTTATTAAGGATTGGATGCATCTGAAAAAGCAAGGTTGACGACATCTGAAAAAGCAAATCCAATCAAATCAAGGTTGTCGGAACGCCAATTTGATTTCAGACTTTTGGAGTATCTTTTTGACAGCCCATTCGGACACCCTTTCTTCTGAACACTCCTTTTCAAAAATTTTGTATAAATTACCGTTTTGCTCTCTCTCAAAATCGTTCGAACGATTTTATAAATAAATTTTCACATCCTCTAAACTGTAGGATCCTTCGAAAGATGTTAAAGATCCTTGGAAGGATCATGATTAAGATCCTTCGAAGGATCATCAACATCCTTCGAAGGAATAGATGCTATAGTAACAGTAAATTTTTTTTTTTAATTTTAAAGTTATTTTTTAAACACTATATATTTTCAAAATTTTTTAAATTAAATATCCAAACTAATTTCGATAGTCTGATAAAAATACTTTAAGATTTTAAGGTCTTTTGACACTCTTAAATATTTAAAACACAGTATTTTACAAATAAGGGTATCTCTAAGGTGTGTCGAAAATACATTTAGGAGTGTCAAAAGACCTTTAAGTCTTAAAGTATTTTTATCAGGTTATCGTAATTAGTGCGGATATTCAATTTGAGAAATTTTGAAAATACACCGTATTTAAAAAATAATTTTAAAGTTTTAAAGGAGATATCGACAATATAGACAGTTATATTTTTAAACACTGTGTATTTTCAAAATTTCTCAAATTAAATATCCGGACTAATTACGATATCCTGATAAAAATATTTTAAGAATTAAAGGTCTTTTGACACTCCTAAATATATTTTCCACACAGGCAAGGGATACCCTTATTTGTAAAATACTGTCTTTTAAGCATTTGGGAGTGTCAAAAGACCTTGAATTCTTAAAGTATTTTTATCAGGCTATCGTAATTAGTCCGGATATTCAATTTGAGAAATTTTAAAAATACACAGTGCTTAAAAATATAACTGTCTATATTGTCGATATCTCCTTTAAAACTTTAAAATTATTTTTTAAGCACTGTGTATTTTCAAAATTTCTCAAATTGAATATCCGCACTAATTACGATAACCTGATAAAAATACTTTAAGACTTAAAGGTTTTTTGACATTCCTAAATGTGTTTTCGACACACCCTAGGGATACCCTTATTTGTAAAATACTGTGTTTTAAATATTTAAGAGTGTCAAAAGACCTTAAAGTTTTAAAGTATTTTTATCAGGCTATCGAAATTAGTCCGGATATTTAATTTGAGAAATTTTAAAAATACACAGTGCTTAAAAAATAACTTTAAAATTTAAAAAAAAATAAAAAATTACTGTTACTGTAGCATCCATTCCTTCGAAGGATGTTGATGATCCTTCGAAGGATCCTAATCATGATCCTTCGGAGGATCTTCAACATCCTTCGAAGGATCCTACAGTTCGAAGGATGTGAAAATTTGTCTATAGAATGGTTCGAAGGATTTTGAGCGGGAGGGCAAAACAGTAATTTGCACAAAATTTTTAAAAAGGGATGGTCCGTGGCAGAAAAGGGGGGTGTCCGAATGGGCTACCATCTGTTTTTTACTCTTCTCTTTCTCTTTCACACGTTCATTTACTCCTTTCCTTTGTTCGCATTTCAGAGTGGACATATGGACTAAGGCTGCAACGTAGGTCTAAGTTGGATTGGGTTAAGTTGGATTAGGTTGAGGGTATTATAAATTTAAGTTGAGTTGGATTGATTAAATTACATTTTTAATTCAAATTGAGTTGAATTCAATATATTATAATATAGATTAGAGCTGAATTTATTAACTGATCTATCCGACTCTAATTGCCCTGAGTGTAGGTATTAAATACAATAAAACAAAGTAAAAAAAAAACAAGGCCACGACAAGATACAACACTATCATAGAATACTATGCGAGAGACAAAGACGTCGGTTGTGAAAATATTCCTGAATTTACTCAAAGAATAACTCAACGACTTGTACTTTGCAGAGAGAAACTGAACGGTACTATCAATACCTATTATCATTCCTCTTTTGTGCATGCATGGGCACGTAACACGTGATACAATATGAGAACAACGCGTTGTGCCGCCTGCAATCTTTCCTTTCATTTTGCGATCCGTAGTGGGCAATTAATCTATATATAGAGAGAAGCACCTTCATCCATTGAAAGAAGAGGGAGAAATGGACCAGAGGGTATACGAGGCAGCTAGGGCAGGCAGTGTGACTGGGTTGCTTGAATTGATTGAAGAAGATCCACTAGTTCTGGATAGAACTCTTGTGGTTTGTGATCCAGACACCCCTTTGCATATTGCTGCCATTCTTGGCCACACCGATTTTGCAAGAGAGATCTTAAGGCGCAAGCCGGAGTTCGCCTCGGCGCTGAATTGGCAAGGATTTTCCCCTCTACACTTGGCTGCTGCAAAAGGGTATATAGAAATAGTGAAAGATATCTTGAGGGTGGTGGACTCCTCGTCGGATGTTTTTGCAATCCGCGATGGGAATGGAAGGACTCCGGTACATTCGGCGGCGATCAAAGGCCGCCTTGGTGTCTTGAAAGAGCTGATCCAGGCCAGACCTGAGACAATTCTTACAAGGACCGATCAAGGAGAGACCATTCTCCATCTCTGTACAAAAAACAACCATTTTGATTTGGTGAAATGGATGGTGGGATGGGAAGATAATGTTGAATTCATGAATACGAAAGATGATGACGGGAACACCGCCCTACACTTCTCCGCTGCTTTGAAAAATATTCAGGTATGAGTTCATTCATATTACTGTTTCCTTGATGTGAATGTCATACTTGAGGCAACCATCTTAACGCAGGACCGGCCCTGAAATTTCAGGGGCCCTAGGCCCAACACACTGATAGGGGCCCTAAGCCATTAGTCAAATTGGGGGACCCTAGGCGGCCGCCTATTTGGCCTTAGGCCAGGGCCGGCCCTACTGTAATGTAATGACCCTCCAGCACAATATTGTTCGTTTTGAGTCTAAACGGGATCTCACGGCTTTTCTTTGGATAGCCAACCCAAGAGTTGCTCCTAAAATACTTTGAGCTGGAAGTAGTAAGTACCCATCTTATATCTCACACCAATTCAAGCTCTCCAGGCTATAGAAGACCTGTACACGTCCTCACTGTCGAATTTTTAGGACCCCATTCTCACCCACACTACACAAGGGTATTACCTTAACTATAATTGAAATCCTACTCAGTTATCTGAAATCAAAACAACCAATGGTGCAGATTATGAACTTGTTACTCAGCAAGAGTGGAGTGGATGTGAATGCCATCAACACCTATGGTTTTACAGCTCTTGATGTCCTGGTACACAATTCAAGTGAATTGGGCCTAATCACTGACATGAGTAAGCTGCTTGAAGACGCCGGGGCGATAAGGGTCCGGAATGTATCAATGGTGAAAAATCAGATGAGTAGAGAAGAGAGTCATCCATCTCCACAAACTAAATTCAGCAATGGGAGCAAGCTCGTTGAGACGCAACAATACCAGCAGGACAAGAGATGGAAGTTGCTAATGGTGGTGGCCATATTGATTGTGACCATCACATTCGATATCAGACTCAACCCTCCGGAGGGCAAATGCCAGAAGGACAATGACCGCCGGTGTGATGAACAGAATCACTTCTGGCAAGGGGTGGCCAATGCAACATTAGGTCAGTATTCAACAAGATTTGAGATGAACCACAACAATTTCATGGTTATTGACATAGTAGGGTTTCTTGCTTCTCTAAGTGTGGTTGTATTGTTATTAAGCATGCCACCTCTCAAGCCAGCAGTCCTTGAGGTGGTTCTGATGACCTTCATGTGGATTTCAGTAACTTCAATTGCATTGACCTTCTCCATTTTAACACTCACTGTTTACCCCTCCAAGCCCTTTGCAGCACTGGTACCCCTGGTTTGGCTAGGCCTTCTCTACTTGTGGCAGATAATTCGATTTGTTCAATGGTTCTTCAACAAGTTTGTGTTTGCTAGGAAGGGAGAGAGAGAGATCACCGGTGACTGATCACTCCCAGATCGACTTCGAGATGGGGATTAGGGACCAAAGATGATGTCGTTCAGGAGGGTTCAATAATGGAAGTCCTTTATAAGCTCCTAATCTTCCCTTTCACAAACCAATGTGGTATTTGTTCACTGCCCAACAAGTGGCAATTGACCAAATTCTATCTTGAGATTGGAGTTGTATGTAAATTATTCATGTACTTTGTTAACATGCTCAAGTTTAGACGTTTTTGACAAACGTTGAATGATTTAGGACTTAATTTAGATTGAGGTATTCTAACTATTTTAGATGTTTTTAATTATGTTGTTTTTAGATGGATAGGACTATGTTTTGCAAATGTTTAGTGCCCCCAATTATTTTAGGGCTCATGTTTGTAATGAGACAACGTAAATATTAATTAAGACCTTATGGTCAGAGAGGTTGGTTATTTTGTGAGTTTTGTTTTCAATTTTCTATCATATAATAAGAGGTCATCCGTTTACACACCCAGTTTTTATGCCTCTACACACCCATTTCCAGGTGGGGTGGCTAATTATCATTTTGTCTGCGCATTTCCGTTCGAATGAATTCCTAATTCATTTCGACATTCGTTCGAACGAATGGACGCATACCCCATCCAATTTTGATTCGTTCGAACGAATCCCCGTATAAAATCAATTCGTTCGTATGAATCAACTGAACACTAACACGCGTTACTATTCCATTCTTGAATCAATTCATTCTAATGAATTAGTGATTCATTAGAATAAATTGATTTTTTTAAAAATTTAAAGTTATTTTTTAAGCAATATGTATTTTTAAAATTTCTCAAATTAAATATCCAGACGAATTACGATAATCTGATAAAAATACTTTAAGACTTTAAGATCTTTTGACACTTCTAAATATTTAAAATAAAATATTTTATAAATAAAGATATCCTAAGATGTGCCAAAAGATTTTGCCGTACTGCTTCCCATTTAGAATTGCGAATTGTGTACAGAGAGGAGAGGGAGGGAGAAGCTTGTCGATCATTTCCAAAAGTGAAAGCCATCTTTTCAGCTCAAAACTTTCCACGGACAACAAATAAGTGGAGCTGCCGCCTCCAGTCACATCTTTACGACCAAGAACCTACTTCTCTCTATATTTAAATTTTGGCCAGCAATAGATTTATATTA
Organism: Chimonanthus praecox; assembly: GCA_022113865.1. Lineage (NCBI taxonomy): Eukaryota > Viridiplantae > Streptophyta > Magnoliopsida > Laurales > Calycanthaceae > Chimonanthus > Chimonanthus praecox. The sequence goes on along the minus strand of CM039095.1, from coordinate 8,663,484 downwards.
AAAAATATAAAATAATAGAAATAACAGAAATCGCAGATATTATGTCTTTTACTTTTTTTTTAAGAGTGAAATTTGGATTCAGTTTTGGCCCGAATTCACATGAGCTGACTCTAAAATCATGCATGTTAGGTTATAAAAGTTGGGTCAGCAGATTAGATCGAGTTGAGAAGTCAGAAACCCTCATTGAATTTAGGTCGGATCGGGTCGAATTGGGTTGAGAGATTTTTAAGTTAATCTGACCTAATTAAATTTGATAAAAAATATTACACAAATATCGGCAGTATTTTTAAATTTAGCGCATTTTTATCTATAAAATACCATTACCGCATTAAAAATATTTTTTTATCGCCACGGCGATAAATTTCCGGTAAATTTCCTATAAAATCGGGTTAAAAACGTGATAAATGGTAATATTGCAATAATATCCCTGTAAATTGCCAGTAAATTCCCAATAAATTCTCAGTAAATTCCTTATTACCATTTTTATTTTATTAGTGTTTTTATTTATTCTATTTTTATTATTTTTAAATATTATAATTACTGCAAGATTTTCCCAATTCCCTGTAAAAATCTGAGAATTTAAAAAATCTGGATATTACCAATTGCCGTTAATATCCCGAGAACGGTATTTGTCACAATGGTAAAAAGTAGGCTAAAGTAGGTTCAAAATACGGGTCTGGTCGGGTTTCAAGTTGAGTCGGATTATAATTCGGGTTGGGTTGGGTCAAGACGTCTAGGTCAAAAGTTCGGGTCAAGTTGGGTCAGGTTCCATATACTAGTAATTCAAGGTGGGTTGGATTTTAAAAAATCCGACTCGATCCGGTCTGATTTCAGCCCTACCCTTTCTTTATTTAGTTTTTTGAATTTACGTATGAGAAACCACGAGAAATCCAGTGTAAAACCAAGATTATTTTATTATTTTAATAATAGGTTAAATGAATAACCAAGATTTACTATTTTATATATACAATAAAGTACATATTTATTGGACATTTACTCACCTAGCAATTAATCCAAGCCATCCACATATTCTACAGATTATGAATTATCCATGGTCTAGTTTTATACTCATACACTGATGTCACAAGATTAAAGTTCAATTGATATTGATTGTTAACTTAGAGACTTAAAAATTAAAATAATTAAATTAGGTTCAAATTTAACCTACTAAAATCGCAACACAGTTTTCAAGATATTCAATCTTATCTCATAATAATAATAAAAAAAAGGGTTTTACAGAAGCGACAAACCTTTTCAATGACAGACCTTTTCGATGACTGTGTCATTCAATTTGAACCCAACAAACAATCCTAATTATTATTATCATTAACGATGTTTTTTTTTTCCTCTTGCTATTAAGTTTTTTAATGATTGTTCAGGTGTCTTCAGATTTTTAATAAATTTTGAAATGGAGTAAGAGTCAAAGTTAAAACTTCTAGAGGTGATTCTATATAAAGAGAAAATCAAACTTAAAACTTACATTGTAAACCCAATTCTTAGAGAAAGAGAGCAATCACGATCACACCACACCAGTGCTTAGAGAGAGAGCAATCACGATCACACCACAATCATCCAAAAAACTAAAACCAAAATCAGAAATCGAAGTCTCCGCTCCTGCTTCTGTGGAATGGAAATTCAATTTTGAAGTTTGGACAAATGTGAGTGCAATCCATAGTTTATTTTTACGCGGATTACTGTATGATGCTGACCTCTTCAACTGAATTTCAATTTTGAAGTTTGGACAAATGTGAGTGCAATCCAAAGTTTACTTTTACGCTAAACGAGGATTACTGTATGCTGCTGACCTCTTTAACTGTGCTCTAAGAATCAGATACGCATATCGGATACGACACGTATTTGATATGGGGATACGATAAATTTTGAAAAACTAAGATAAGGGTGCAGCGCGATACTCCAAATTAAAAAATTATATATAAATATATATATATGGACTAGTCACGATTTATATATTTTTATTAATTTTAACTTCTATTTGCATCTTCTATTTTTTTATTCTTAGACATAAATTACCATCGATTAAGCACATAAATAACATAAGTCAGTCTAAATTTTTTAATGTGGTAACTACTGTTCTTAACCTCCCATTTTGATGCAATAGTCTAAAATTAAAATATCAGATGATAATGAAACTTTGTCTTTCAAGAGACTAAAGCTATTGGTTGATTAATTTTTTTCCCTTTTCTCACGTGTCCCGCCTCCTGTGTCCGGCCGTGTCTGCTGCCGTACCCTTATTTAAAAAATATTTTATTTAATTGGATACGTATCCAACACGTATCCGGTCGTATCCATGTCGAAAATATACCCGACATGAATACTCGAATGGTTTCGGAGTATCCGTGCTTCATAGACTGTACTTTTCCAGAAGCACAAGAATTCCATGGTTGCATATGACATGTGCGACACTTTCTGTAATATTCCATGTCTCACCTAAGTACTCCTCTCTGTGGCAGCTTTCTTTATTTCCTACCCTCTAGAGCCTATAGTGGGAATATAATAATAGAGTGTTTAGGAGCACTGCTGAATCCAGTACGGTGGTCGCTAGACGTAGCCTCATCATGTGTGCTTCGTGGGTTGCTTCTTCTCATGAGTTTCGGAATATCTCTATGTCCGATATTTTGTGTGCATGGAAGGAATGCGTTGATTTATCTTAGATATTTTTCTCTTATGTTGTTGTGGTGGAAGGCTTCCTTCGTCCTTCTGATTGTATTTTTGATTTTATTGTTTGTATTTGCATCTTTGGTGTCTTTATCTATTATTATATGAACCATTTCAAAAAAAAAGTATTTCGTACCTTCTTATTTTTTCAAATTTATTCAAAATTTTTATGGGTATTTTTCATGTTGTTTTTAGAAAAATTATTTAGATGTGTAGGTACGCTCACTTTACTCGACTCAACTCATAATTAGATTTGATAAAATCTGATCCAATCTAAATAGTTGACGTGATCTAATTTTATCCATTTAAAAAATGACCTCATCTTATTTGAACTGTTTAGAAATGCCTGATTGATGCGACAAATCCAATTGCATGAAATCGATACCATTGAAGGAGTCTTGGTGGAAAATTCTCCTTAATTAGGTAAATGAGGAAACCAACTTCAACTCTACTTAAATCCAAAATAGACTCGAATAAACTTAACCTATTTAATAAGTTTCGAAGTAGAATTAAATTCAAAATAGACCAAAATCGAATAAGACCCGTTATTAGGTTCACCCATGATAGCAGATGCTTGGTCTTTAAAAGAAATTGGTATGTATTGTATCAAAATTCACACATTCAGGTTTCTAAAATAATTTGAATAGTAAGTCGAGTGTTTCTGTTGATTCCTGAGTTGATCTCGTACTCACATATCTATTTTAGAATGACTGTATATCTCATGGGTCTATCATAGGGGTGAAACTCGGGTTGGATTTTGGCCCGAACGTGCATGACCCGACCTGAAAATCATGCAGGTCGGGTTATGAAAGTTGGGTCAGCAGGTCGGGTCGGGTGAAAAGTTAGAAACCCGCATTGAATTTGGATCGGATTGGGTTGAGAGATTTTTAAGTTAATCCGACCCAACCCGGTAAAAAGTAGGCTAAAGTGGGTTCAAAATGCGGGTTTGGTCGGGTTTCGGATTGAGTCGGGCTATAATTCGAGTAGAGTCAGGTCAAGATGTTTGGTCAAAAGTTTGGGTCAAGTCCACTCGGATTCTATATATTAGTAACTCGAGCCGAATTGAGTTTTAAGCCCTAAGTCTAGCATGGTCATGAGAGAATATGAAAGACATGTTTGTTTGCATTTTTTTTTTATATAAATTCATTTTTTAAAATTCTCCTTTTAGAAACTAGCAATACTTAGATAAAAGAAACTTCTAAATCCATATAATTCCAAAATTCCAACTTCAATAATCTTTTCTAAATATATAATATGTCGTCATAAAATTCAATTAATGAAATTTAACATTTCCCGTGAAGGTTGAGCTTGAAGCAAGTTGTAATTTGATGTGTTATGTACTTTACGGGTTTTCTATGTTGAATTTTTTAAATCATCTAGAACTCGCTAACTATAATAATTAGCAAATGAAAGCGACCCTTTTTAAATCTCAAAATATAAGATTAACTCCAGTTTTAGTTTCTAGCAATAAATAGAAAAATAGAAAAAAAATGTATTGTTGAATACGAGGCCATGAATACCTAACTTAGATGTAGGTCAACGATAGAAATATGGTTGAAATTCAGATTAGGTTTCAATAAACCCAATTGAACTCATGTTAAAAATTATTGAATTCGATCCGACTCAACTCGAATTGCTGACCCGAGTTATTAAACCCGACCCGACCAAAATTTCTGACCTAATTCAACCCTAGTGTTGTTTCATAACTTGGTGCATTTGGGTCCGGTAGGTCGGGTCGAGTTCCTTTTAAATTTCTAAATCCAACCCGACTTCAATTTCATACAGATTTATTTTTTCCCAATCGACACGACCCAAGACATAAAAAAACATAACTCAAACCCATTGATCTCTAGGATCGGCTCATACAGGTCGAGTTAAAACCCGACCCAAGTTTCACCCTTAGAAGTTTCTCCTAACTCCCAATAGTGATGTAGGAAGCAGTCTCTCTCTAACTAAAATGACAAATAATTCTCAATTAATAAAAATTAAGAAATACATCTACCAATTTTTATGCGTTCTGGTTAGGGCTGTAACTCGGGTCGGGTTTTGACTCGACCAGTATGACCCGACCCTAGAAATGATGTGGGTCGGGTTACAAGGGTGGGCCATAGGGTCGGGTCGGGTTGAGAAAAGAAAACCCTGAACGAAATTCGGGTCGGGTTGGGCTGAGGTCTTTAAATTTCAACCTGACCCGATCCGACCTGGATTTCTTAACTTAGTATAAAACCCTCTACCCAAAAACCCTAATCTCTCTATCTAGCTCATTCTCTTTCTTTCTCAAATATACAAAGGCAATGGCAAAGGCAAGAAGCCTGGGTCGAGCATGTCTTGAGTCTTTTGGAGAATGGGAATGTAATGACCAGGCCCGATATTTCGGGATCTTAGAGAGTTTTGTGGATCTCCAAGTTGTTTTTGGTTCTTTGGTGGTAGTGAGGATTGTGTAGGCTCCATGGTAGGCTCCAGTTCACCCGGTTTCGAGCTCTGAAGCTCAAAGGGCATTTTGGTAATTTTAATATTTTAATTATTTTTGTCATTTAAATTATTTGAAAATCACATTTTGGTTACCTTTTAAAAAAAAACAAACACTTTGTGAAAGTGATGTTTTCCTTTAAAAAAAAAAAAACTAAACCCTAAGACCTCCCATATTTAATCTCTCTTTCTCTCCCTTGCCAAACCCTAATCCCTCTTGCCCTCTCCCTTGAAACGCTAGCCGCCGCACTCTCCCTCTCCCCCCCTCTCTCGACCTTCCCTCATTCTCCCTCTCTCCCTCTTCCCGCCGCTCATCTCTCTTTCTCCTTCCTCTTTCCTGAGCAAACCCTAAAACCCCCTTTGTCACCGCCGCCTCCACCTTGCCCTTCTCCTCCTCTCTGAAACCCTAAATCCCCCTCCCTTCTACCGTCGCTGCCGCCCTTCTTCTCTCTTCTTCCTCTGCTAACCCTTGCTCCGGCCCCCCTTGTGTTGTGCCGCCCCCACCCTTATCTTCTCTCTTCTCTTTCCCTCCCTTCCCTTATTCTCTTCCAAAAGCCTAAACCTGTTACCGCCGCCGCCTTCCCTCATCTCCTCTCCCTTCCTGTTTGTTTCTGCTTCCCAGGCCCAGTTGCAGTTCGGGTCTGACCCAACTGATTCGGCCCATTTGGCCTTTCGGGCCTCCAAGCTTTCTAGGCCCAATTCGTGAGCCCAACGTCAGGCCCATGAGTTTTGGCCCAAAGCCTTTTGAGTCTAGTTTTCCAAACCCAACAAATCCAAGCCCAACTCTCTTTTGGCCCAACAGCTCGGCCCAGTTCTAGGCACATTTCAGGTCCACTTCAGGCTCACTTCTAGCGTGTTTTAGAGATCTTTCTGGAGTGCTTCTGGATCTTCTTTATCTCGTTCCAGCCCGTTCGCAGGATTGTTCTCAGCCGTTTCGGCCAGTTTTGCGAGACCATTCTAGTTTTGCAGACCCGCCCCAGTTTCTCGAGCTCGGTAGCCGTGCATCACCTCCTTCAATCCTTCAACCCATTTTCTTCACTCAGATTTTGAAAACGCACACAAGTGAGGGAACTTATTACTATTTTAGCATACATTCGCATCTATTTAACCTTTGACCTTGAACATGCAGTGACTTGAATGGGGCTTTTCATTTATCAAGCCACTAGGTAAGGGAATCGTTGAAATGAACATGTGGTAAGGGACCCGTTCGGGTGCACTCATGTCAACTATATGCGATTAATGGAAAAATTGTAATTGGATGGATAATTTTTGAACTTGGAAACTTGTGGGTAACATACTGTTTGTTTAATCATTACATGTGATTGAATTTATGATGAGAGTGATATATGTGTTGGGTAATCGACATAATGTTCAAAAATTTTTGATGATATGTTGGTGTTCTATCGTAATGTGTATGTGAATTTATGATGGGAATGAGATGTACGTTGGGTTTTGAGTATGATGCTTGAGAGTTTATTGATAAAATGTTGTGTGATTATTTATAACATATGGACATGATAATGATGTGCATGGATGTTTATGTTTAGATAACCTGCTATATGCTCTTGTTATACACGATGCATGTGTCGCTGATCTTGATTAATTATATTAGAACATGATTGCATTATTAAACTTGACCATGATATGATGTGCATGCATAGGAGGTAACCCACGACGGACAATGTATCGTTGGTTATTGAGTGGAGGGGTTGTTTACATGTGTATATGTTTATGATGATATGAGTTTGGTTATTGGGAGGACTTCCCCGTTACGCTCCGGCGGTCGAGACCCCCATAGGAGATGCGGGTTTCCTGGTTGCGTTCCGGCGGTCGAGGTGCCTGCCCCTTGAGATTGGCTTCCCCATTGCATTTCGGCGGTTGAGGTGGTTGTGTATGTTATAGTCTCCTGGTTAGATTGGTAGGGAGACTGGAGTGGTTGGAGGACCACTGTGAGTTATAGAGGTGACGCCTCAGATTGGTCAGGGGGACCAATTGGTCAGTAGTATAGTTGATATACTCATGTACGGGGACATTCATTCTATTAAGATATTCATGCGTTCATGCATATGATATATATGTTGCTGACATGTGATATGCATTACTTCTTCACTGATTTGGTTAGCTCACCCTTGTCTGTGGTAGGGAGATGGGAGTTTGTTGGAGGGCCTGATGTGGGCTACCGAGATGATGTCTCGAAACCTGTCGGTGGATCATTAGTTACCGATGTGGTTGGACATCGTGCACTTGAACACCTTTGTTAAATTGATATTCTTTCATTCGTACATGTGATTTATTTTATGCTACTAACCTGTGATAAGTATTATATTCTCATTGGGCTGGTTAGCTCACCCCTTACCTTTCAGGTACCACGATCGCGGAGGGGTCGTGGGAGCCCTTTGAGTAAGCACCTGGAGAGGAGCGATAGTAGTTAAACATTTATGTTCATGTTTATGTTCTAAACTTGCAGACTCTAGTTTGTATGAGTGTTTGATTACACACTTGTTCGGATGACTGTATAACTATGTTCAATTGGTCAAATGTCGTTTGTTATGCTTCTTGACCTTTTTGGACTTGTGGGTTGTGAGCGGGAGGTAGTACTTGTTTTCAAAAAAAAAATTTAGACCCGATAACCGTCTTTTATGACGTTTGAGATGTTTCGGAGATAACACGTTCGTGGCGGGACGGGGCGTTACAGGGAAACCTCCCTCAATGAAAGTACAAGTGAAATCCAAAGGAAAATATCCATCTTTGCTCGTTTGGTGATTGGTAATGAGGTGATTTTTTTTAACATATCTCTCTCATTTTCTCCTTTCCCTCTTCACCGTTTGTCTGTCCATTTCTTCCTTCCGCCATTTTTCGTTTCCCTTTCTCTGCTTCAACCTTCTATCTCCTCTTACATGTCTTTCCTTGTTTAGAGTTATTTGAAAATGGGACAGCAAACCTGGTACTCTGATTGTGAATTAGGTTGTGAAAGTAAAAGAAAGAAAGGGAAGAGTGGTGTTTGGGAGGTCATATCAACACATGTGAGTAGGGTCGGCTAAACACAAGTGGAGGCCTAAAGTAAAAAATTTAAATGGGGCCTTCTTTTCTATTTAACATATTATTATAAGTAGTATTTAATTAAAATTTTAACATATTATTATCGGGTAATTATTTAGACGGGTATTTTTTCTGTAGACATGGGTTTTCAGTTTTTTGAAGGAAATTACCGCGTTGCCCTTCCCTGTCAGCGTGGTCTGAACTTGAGATAAGAACATTTTTTTGTTATTCAGACCATTATTCGTGCCTAAATTCCATTGCATACGCTACACTAATGCACAATGCATTTTGAATAATAAAATCTTCTTTAAAATTTTAAAGTTATTTTGTAAGCACTATATATTTCCAAAATTTCTCAAATTGAATATCTGGACTAATTACGATAACCTGATAAAAATACTTTAAGATTTTAAGGTCTTTTAACACACTCAAATGTGTTTTCAGTATAATTGTGAGATACCTTTATTTATAAAACACTATATTTTAAGTATTTGAGAGTATCATAAATCTTAAAGTATTAAAGTATTTTTATTAATTTATTGTAATTAGTTTAAATATGTAATTTAAAAAATTTTAAAAATACATAGGAGTTAAAAAATAAACCTCATCAAGTCCTTTTAATATTTCGGGTCTTCGTTAACGGTAGAGCCGGGCCCTGCGTGTGACTGGGGGTGAGAGGAGAAAACACGTGGAATGAGAGATGGGTGAAAGAAGTTACTGAAAAAGAGAAAGGAAGGAGAGGTGAGAAGACAGGTGTTGAGAAAAATGGGGTAAGATTATTAAGGGTTAGACGGCATCTGAAAAAGCAAATCCAATCAAAGATGCGAGGAGAGGTGAGAAGACAGGTGTTGAGAAAAATGGGGTGAGATTATTAAGGGTTAGACGGCATCTAGAAAAACAAATTTAATCAAACACCGCATCTGAAAAAGCAAATCCAATTAAATCGAAACGTCCGACAAATTCCAGATTTTGGAATATCTTTTTTACTGTTTCTTTTCTCTATATTCACATCTCAGCCTCAGTATAGTAGGTATATGGACTTAGGACAGCAACGCAGATTAGGTAGGGTTGTATCAGATCAAGTCAAGTTTAGGGTATTACAAATTCGAATTAAATTGAATTTTTAATTCAAATTATGTTGAACTCAATATGTTGTGGCATCGGTTAAAATTAAATTTATTTAAATTAATTTTGTCCGACCCAAGCTGCCCCTAGCTCAGGTGTACGCATTAAATACAAAAAGAAAAAGGTACAAAAAAGACCAAGTCCAAGACAAGATACAACACTGTCAGAGAATACTGTGCGAGAGTCAAAGATGTCGGTTACGAAAATATTCCTGAATCCCCTCAAAGAATAACTCAACGACTTGTACTTTGCAGAGAGAAAGTGGACGGTGCTATCAATACCAATTATCATTCCTCTTTTGTCCATTGCATGGGCACGTAACACGTGATACAATATGAGAACAACGCGTTGCGCCGCCTTCAATCTTTCCTTTCATTTGGCGATCCGTAGTTGGCAATGAATCTATATATAGAGAGAAGCACCTTCATCCATTGAAAGAAGAGGGAGAAATGGACCAGAGGGTATACGAGGCAGCTATGGCAGGCAGTGTGACTGGGTTGCTTGAATTGATTGAAGAAGATCCACTAGTTCTGGATAGAACTCTTGTGGTTTGTGATCCAGACACCCCTTTGCATATTGCTGCCATTCTTGGCCACACCGATTTTGCAAGAGAGATCTTAAGGCGCAAGCCGGAGTTCGCCTCGTCGCTGAATTGGCAAGGATTTTCCCCTCTACACTTGGCTGCTGCAAAAGGGTATATAGAAATAGTGAAAGATATCTTGAGGGTGGACTCCTCGTCGGATGTTTTTGCGATCCGCGATCGGAATGGAAGGACTCCAGTACATTCGGCGGCGATCAAAGGCCGCCTTGGTGTCTTGAAAGAGCTGATCCAGACCAGACCCGAGACAATTCTTACAAGGACCGATCAAGGAGAGACCATTCTCCATCTCAGCACAAAAAACAACCATTTTGATTTGGTGGAATGGATGGTGGGATGGGAAGATAATGTTGAATTCATGAATATGAAAGATGATGACGGGAACACCGCCCTACACTTCTCCGCTGCTTTGAAAAATATTCAGGTATGAATTCATTCATATTACTGTTTCTTTTATGTGAATGTCATACTTGAGGCAACCACCTTAGTAACTGTAAGGCAAGACGGGCCCTGAAATTTCAGGGGCTCTAGGTCATTGGTCAAATTGGAGGGCCTTAGATGGCCACCTATTTGGCATTAAGCCAGGGCTGTGCTGTAACGCAATGACGTTCCAGCACAACATTGTTCCCTTTAAGTTTGAACAGGTCCTCACAATTTTGTTTTGGCTAGCCAACCCAAGAGTTACTCCCAAAATGACTTGAGTTAGAAGTAGTAACTACCTATCTTACATCTCACAGCAATTCAAGCTCTCCACGCGATATAAGACCTTTACACACCCTCACTTGTGAATTTTTAGGACTCCATTCTCACCCACACTATACAAGGGTATTACCGTAACTGTAACTGAAATCCTACTCAGTTATCTGAAATCAAAACAACCAATTTTGCAGATTATGAACTTGTTGCTCAGCAAGAGTGGAGTGGATGTGAATGCCATCAACACCTATGGTTTTACAGCTCTAGATGTCCTGCTACACAATTCAAGTGAATTGGCCCTAATCACTGATATGAATAAGCTGCTTGAAGACGCCGGGGCGATAAGGGTCCGGAATGTATCGATGGTGAAAAATCAGATGAGTAGAGAAGAGAGTCATCCATCTCCACAAACTAAATTCAGCAATCGGAGCAAGCTCGTTGAGACGCAACAATACCAGCAGGACAAGAGATGGAAGTTGCTAATGGTGGCGGCCATATTGATTGTGACCATCACATTCGATATCGGACTCAACCCTCCAGACGGCAAATGCCAGAAGGACAATGACCGCCGGTGTGATGAACAGAATGACTTCTGGCAAGGGGTGGCCAATGCAACATTAGGTCAGTTTTCAACAAGATTTGAGATGAACCACAACAATGTCATGGTTATTGACATAGTAGGGTTTCTTGCTTCTCTAAGTGTGGTGGTATTGTTATTAAGCATGCCACCTCTCAAGCCAGCAGTCCTTGAGGCGGTTCTGATGACCTTCATGTGGATTTCAGTAACTTCAATTGCATTGACCTTCTCCATTTTAACACTCACTGTTTACCCCTCCAAGCCCTTTGCAGCACTGGTACCCCTGGCTTGGCTAGGCCTTCTCTACTTGTGGCGGATAATTCGATTTGTTCAATGGTTCTTCAACAAGTTTGTGTTTGCTAGGAAGAGAGAGAGATCACCGTTGACTGATCACTCCCCGATTGACGTCGAGATGGGGATTAGGGACCAGAGATGATGTCGTTCAGGAGGATTCAATAACCGAAGTCCTTTATAAGTTCTTAATCTCCCCTTTCACAACCAATGTGGTATTTGTTCACTGTCCAACAAGTGGCAATTGACCAAATTTTATCTTGAGATTGGAGTTGTATGTAAATTATTCATGTACTTTGTTAACCTGCTCAAGTTTAGACGTTTTTGACAAAAGATGGATGGTTTAGGATTTAATTTAGATTGAGGTATTCTAAATTGAGTATTTTAGATGTTTTTAATTATGTTAGTTTTTAGATGGATAGGATTATGTTTTGCAAATGTTTAGTGCCCCCAATTATTTTAGGGTTCATGTTTGTAATGAGACAACATAAATATTAATTAAGACCTTATGGTTAGAGAGGTTGGTTATTTTGTGAGTTTTGTTTTCAATTTTCTATCATATAATAAGATTCAATGTACTACTCTGCACGTGTGGTGTTCTTGTAACTGAGTTTTCGATGAAATTCACAAATACGACCTCTGATGTTAACATTTCTTAATTAATGTAATTTGTAAATTTTATTATTGATTAAATTAAAACTTGGATATTTTATTTTAATTATTGAATTATAAAAGTTTAAAATTTAAAAAAAAAAAAAAAACTAAAATTTAATACACTTCTTATTCAAATGACTTCTTAGAATAAGTTTAATATGCATATTAAAGACAAGATAGTGATTTTTACACTATGAATTTTTTTCATGGTGCACCAAAATTACAAGAATTTTTAATTTTTTCTTTTTTTCGAGAAAGAGGAAAAGAGAAATAAGAGACGTAAAGATAAAATTTAATTTTTTGTAATGTTGGTATTTTATGAAAAAACTCACGATGGAAAAATCACTACCTTTAAAAGTGAAAGGCTTCTTTGGGTTTTTACCCGTGGCGGCCATGAGATTTTAGGGCCCTTAAGTAAAGTCATTGGTCTACTCAATCTACAGCTCGGGCCGGCCTTGATTCTTACCTTTGTCTCTTGTTCTGCTAGAGTTCCACAGTTTGCCTTTTACAACTCTGGATACTAAACTTTCATCTTCTCTGAGTTCCTAAAAAATATTAGTCGATACCAGGACCCATGATTTAAATTTGTTTGATCCAAATATTGAATTAAAATCCCATTAAATATTTTAGTTGAAATTATTACTTAGATATATTTTTATATTAAAATTTATATATTTACTGCATACTAAAAGTTATAAATTGAATTATATTAGAAGTCTCATCGTAAAATCAAATTAGGAGTCTCAAATAGGAGCCTAGAAAAATTTAGTGCACAACATTATATATGCACGCATCATAAATTGGTTCCACACATCAAATGAAATCCACCATAAATTATAAAACCTTATAATTAACCTTATAATTTCCCATATTTGCAAGATATATCTCATTAGCTTTGAAAAATGCAATATAGTGAAGTTTGAGAAAAGTAATATATATATAATACAGGGTAGCAATCCTCCTACCAGAGTTTTGTGTAATCACATACAGGTTTTAGTGTATTGTTAACTTTACTCTTACCGACTCACTTAATTTTATCTTTACTGGCTCACTTAGCAGCACTAGAAAACAGAATAAATCGACTCGCTAAGTGGTTAATAAGTGATTCGGTAAGCTATTCATTCATTTTTTTTTTTTAACTTTTAGTACGACAGGAGCGAAGGGTAAAATTAACAATATACTAAAATTTGTGTCCGATTACACAAAACTCATGTGAGAAAATTGTTCGCCATAAGATAACTCTTCCACCCCGTGCAAACCTATTCTACAATATGGATAACTTGTGAAAGCAAGTCAGCTTGTAGTAGTGACCGTTGGATTATTTTTAAAAGTTGAATTCTCCCAAAGTCGATGTACGGATTTCTTCCCAGTTACCGTCTGAGTGGGTTACCCCAAAATCCACGTTTTTCTGCTCTGAGATTTGGAAGTCTGTGACGCGTATTCCGCCGGAGTTCGGCAGGCGAGATACTTCCAGCGAGACGAGACAATTGCCGCTTCCGCATGACGTGTCAACATCATACTTGTTGTCAACTTAAATTTTGATTTTTTTTTCGTCATTTGAAGTATTAACTAATATTATTTATTAAAATATTAATATATTAACTAATATTTCAACAATTTTCTTTACCAACTGATTGCTTTGCATGCACAAATATAAAAGGCCTTAACTTTAAAAAAAAAAAATCTAACTAACCTATTATAAATCTATTTCTTATTTTAAATGGTCATAATTGAAAATAAACTGTATCTGAATTTTTTTAATTTAAATAAAAAATAGTTACACTAATAATAATTTTCAAATCAATCATATGGATTAGTCTCATTCAAATTTGATTTATTATCCATGGTCAACTATGAACCTTTGAAGTAAACTATTTCATATTCTCAAATATCAAATATAATCAAATTTTAAAAATATTATATACAGTATATCAGATATTGGATAATGTAGTACTAGTGTCAGAGGGACATGTCATAAAATAAAAGAAAAATGTTAATTTATTTTTGAGAAGGGTTCAATAAATTTCGAATTGAATTAGTATTAGATTTAATTTTCAAATATACATATAATTAACCCTCCATTTTAACTTCAATTGCATTGACCTTCTCCATTTTAACACTCACTGATTTCACTCCAAGCCCTTTGCTGCACTAGTACCCCTGGTTTGGCTAGGTCTTCTCTACTTGTGGCAGATAATTCGATTTGTTCAATGGTTCCTCAAGAAGTTTGGGTTTGCTAAGAAGAGAGAGAGAGATTACCGGTGACTGATCATACACCGATCGACGTTGAGATGGGGATTAGAGATCAGAGATGATGTCTTTAGTCATAAGAGTGTTAAATATTATGACTCAAGTCATTTATAAATCTCTAAATTTCCTCTTTTACAATCAATCTGACACTGATTCACTAACGAACAAGTAACAAGTGAAGAATTTTGCATATGATTTGGAGTCCGAAAGGCTCGAGATTGGAGTTGTATGTAAATTATTCTTGTATTTTGTTAATATGCTCAAGTTTGGGCCTATTTGACAAAAGATGAATAGTGTATGACTTAGTTTACTCTTTTGACTTAACACATGTCGACGGCTGTTTGAGATTCTACACGTGTGGTGTTCTTTGTTAATTTTGAGATTGAGACAAGTGGTGCGATCCTCTTTTGATAGAGACATCCGTTGACCTGTCTTCAATTCTTCATCACTGAGTTTTGGATGAAATTCACTAATATGACCTCTGATGTTAACATTTCTTAATTAATGTAATTTGTAAAAAAAATATTATTGATTAATTATTATAAATTAAAAGTTGGATATTTTAATTTATTTATTAATTTATAAAATTTTAAAATTAAAAGTGGTATTTGGCGTGAGGCTTGCTCCCTCATGTTCTAAGATCAAACCTTAGGTCTACCACCTGAATTATTCATGCCAGCTATGTGGACAATGGCGGTGCAAGCTCCGAGAGATTAGTTTTGTTGAATCAATACCTCAGAAATACCCTCGTTATAAAAAAATCAAAACTAAAATTTAATAAACTTCTTATTCAAATGAATTTTTTGAATAAGCATAACATGCATATTAAATGTAAGGCAGTGATTTTTGCACAATGAATTTTTCTCATAGTGCATCAATATTAAATATAATTTCAAGTGAGAAGGAAAGAAGTAAAAATAAAAATAAAAATTTCTTTTAATATTGGTGCTATATGACAAAACCCGATGATGCAATCACTATCCTTAAAAGTGAACTCAATATTTAATCGTAAGATGATGCTATGTATAGAAGAGCCATGTCAAGATAATAAATAAAATATTTTTACATGTTGATAATAAAATATAATTTAAAATTATATCTAAAAAATTAAAATTAAAAATAATTGTTAGTTACTCAATTTAAATCTAGTATGATCAATCTTGATATTGTTATTAATTTTGATAAATTTAAATTTAATTACTTAAAATATTTTTGTATTAAATTTAAAATTTAAAATACTGTATAAGATGATCTTCATTTCGACAGGGATTAACTACATCTAGTAATAAATAAATAGAAAAATAACTTTTGTAACTTTAGCAAATAGCATAGTTATGTTATTTTAGCATTTCTTTTTGCAAAGTGGACCCTACATACGTTTTTCAATGGACTCTTTCGCACTCGCTTTACGGCGCCATCCGTACTTCATTTCATCGCTCCTCCTTTCCCGACAACGCGAGGCTCACGAGTTTTCATATTCATTGCACGAGTAACCAGTGCGAGACCAAAGATTAAAATATTGGTCAGTCGATATTCTATTATATTATAAAAATAAAAAAAATCGATTAGATAAAATACTCTAAAAAAAATTTATAAAGAAGAAAAAATAAAAGATCAATATTAACATGATCGATATTTCATAATTTAAATTTCCAACTATGGTTGGTCTCTAATCGGCTGCTATTTTTTTTTGTTATTTATTGTCATTTTCAAGCTTAGTCTCACCCTTTAATTTGCTAGATTTACATTAAATCTTTCTTTCTTGCAAAATTGTCCTTAAAAAATCGGTTCCTCTCTATCAATCAGCGTTTTTGTAAAATTGTCCTTAAAAAATTGGTTCATTACTATCAATCAACGTTTTAATTTATGTTACAATATATTAATTAAATTGTTGTAATTTCAGTAGAAATGCCATTTTCACTGTTGATCCCTTCCATTTTCAGAGTCCAAATTTATCCTTTTAATCTCATTGCTTGCTGAATATATGGTAAGCACAACCAATCAATTTAAATTCAAAGGCGTTTGACCTTTATAAGGACAACAATAATTTATATATGGTAATAATTAAGAACAATTTTTAATGTCTGTTTTTTATATGGTAAAAGAAACAAGAATTTCCTCATAGTATCCTTAATTGTAGGATATAAACGTTGTAGGACTAAAATAATCATTTCAACAACTTAATCCCAAATCCTCATCACTCCAAATTGGCAAAAATTGATAATGGAAATTTTTCGTTATTTCTAACAATAGTTATTTCTAATAATTTTTTATTTTTTCTTACTAACACTAAAATAAATAAAAAATATTTAATATACAAATAATCAAGATTTATTTAATGATCACTTAGAATTTTTCTATACGTTTTTGTAATTTTTCATCATTTAAAAAAAAAGTTTTGAAATTCTCAAGTTCATAACTTAAAAGTAATATTTGAACATATAAATGACTGGTATTTTATGAAAAAATTATATATTCATAAAGCTCATAATTTTCTTCATTTTCTATTTTTTTTGAAAAAAATAAAAAATGAAAAAATTGGGTGGAGAGAGAAAGATATCGGCCGATATCTCGGCCGGACCATTTTTTGCACCCTTGTGTAAGACATATGGTGATAATTTATAATATGGGTAGCGATTTTCTCATAGGACATTTGTGTAATCAAATTCGAGTTTTAGTGTATTGTCAAGTTTACCCTTTATATGAACAGTAAAATCGGCTCGCCGAAATTTTACCTTTACCGACTCGCTAAGTTTTTCCTTTATATGAACAGTAAAATCGGCTAGTTGAAATTCACATGAACAGTAAATCGGCTCACATAAATTTTACTGTTTATCGAAGGGTCCGATTTTACTGTTCATGCGAAGGGTAAAATTGACAATACACTAAAACCCGTGCCGGATTAAAGAAAATACCCGTGGCAGGATCGCTACACGCTTTTAATATATTTTTTTCAGTTTAAAAATGACTAGTTCTTAACTCTCAAGAGACTCTCGATTCTCGAATAGTCTCCATGGAGTCTGGAGACTTGTGAAGGCGACTCTCTGGAGTTTTTGCTTAATCACTTGCTCTCGCCTTCCTATCTTCTTCTTTGGATTCCTGCAATGTATAGGTTGATGCTATGACTCATGATTTAAACTCGTTTGATCTAAGCATGAAATTAAAAGCCCAAATATTTTAGTTGAAATTATTAATTATTGAACTAAATTCAAAGGAGTTAGAGTAATTATCAGAGACTCGTTAAGAGTCTTAAGCTCAATTCTTACTCCACTTTAAAAGATTAATTTTTGCATTTATGAACACCGTAATCATAAAAAAAGGTATATTATTGAACCTATCATAATGGTAACACAAGAAATATGAAAAGAACACAATTATGGGGTGTGAAGGTAAAAATTTACATGACATCAATAAGATTGTTTTAAAATTAATATGTAGTCATTCATGGCCTTATGCATGTATTACCAACCACCTCCAGTACTCAAATGTTATAAATATCTTAATATTTCTTAACAAAATTATCAGATCTAAACCATACTCATAAAAAAATCTTTAAAATAAATTCATATTTGAATTTGAGTGTCTCTCTATGATCCAATAACCCTTTTGTATTGTCATCCTTGCTTGACTCAATGGCTAAATTGGATATACAAGGGAGATTCAAGATGGCTCTGTATATTTGTGAAGATCAGTCACATTTTCAATATATGATGAACATATCTCCAATAATTAAAAATAAACAAATAGATCATTTTTGTACTTTACTTTGAAATCATCTTTAATATCATGCAATTTCAATTATTTTAAAAATCAAAACTAATATTGAAAATTATCTATTATCATAAATTGGTTCCACACATCAAATGAGTCACAATTTGAGAAGATAAAACCTTATAATTTTCTATATTTGCAAGATATATCTCATCAGCTTTGAAAAATGCAAGATAGTGAAGTTTGAGAAAAGTAATATAAGTAAAACCTCTTCTAACGTATTATGATTGGGACCAATGTGTCTATATTATATTAGAGGAGTTATTTAAGTTGAGGGTCTACCCATTAACGTACAATATTCTTTTTTAAAAAAATTATATAAACTCTCACTCATTGTAAAAGAGTTTTTTGGTTGAAATGATTTTATTTTTCTTCTCTTTCTGCCCTATTCGTCGTTGCTGTATAAAAGTCAAATTGCTACCATTGAATCCTCTTCATTTGCAACCATCAGTCGCCCACATCTGCTGTCCAAATTTCTGCCATTGTTGTGTGATGCTTGAAAGTTAGACTGTTGCCCAACACTATCATTGGATCCTCTTAGATAAATCCTCTTAAATTATTTTTTTGGAGTTTTGATGATACAGTGTGAGATCTAGTCACTTTTACAGTATTATTCCAAAGTCAATGTACGGATTTCTTCCCAGTTACAGGCTGAGTGCGTTACCCCGGAATCCACGTTTTTCTGGTCTGCTTGTTTTACAACGTGCATATTATTGTTGTCTTCCTGTCGCTTCTCTGCTGAGATTTGGAAGAAGGTACCGCGTATTCCGCCGGAGTTTAGTGGGCGAGAAATACCAGCGAGACAAGACAACTGCCGCTTCCGCATCACGTGTCAGCGTCATGCTTGATGTCAACTTAAATTTTGATTTTTTTAATTTTATTTTACATTCAAATATTATTTATTAAAATTTTAAAACAAATGTTTCACCAATTTTCTTTACGATTACTTGCTTTGCGTGCAAAAATATAAAAGGCTTCAACTTTTTTAAAAAAAAAAAATTATTCTAGTCTAACATGTTATAATTTTTTTTTAAAGTTAGTATTTCATTAAAAAAAATGAGAGAAAAGCCTCAAACTATACAAGCAATTAGAACCCACAATCCAGATCAAGTAGAGAACACAGACAACAAAAATACTAAAGGGCTGGACCAACAAATAAGCAACAACAGACTATACCAGCGCATGGGTGAAAAACTGGATGGCTGAGATCTCAGACGATTTCTTTCTCTCTTTTCAAATTTTTTTAGAATATCAGTGTTTTTTTTTTAATTTTTCTGAAAATTTTTGAAAAACATAAATACCAAATATCATCCGATATTCGGCCGAGATATCGGCCTGAACCCATGGCCAATATTAATTTATTTTTTATTTTTAAAAAAATAAAATTAATAGATATCGGCCAATATTCATTCAGTTATGCTGATACCTAGACTTTTATCGCTGGACCAGTCACAACAATTAAAAAGAACAACCCCAGAGACAAAATGCAAAAGAAAAAAAAAAAATGACAGCAGTAATGAGTGAATAAAATTTAACATAGTATCTAATCATTTTAGTCTTGTAATTTTAGATCTTAAAAATATTAATTTCTTTAAGCAGTTATTTTTAAAGACCATCGGCGATGATTGTTAAATGAAAAGGTTTTCTTTTAATTATATTTTTATTAAATTTCGCATCTCACTTAAACATGTAAAATATATTCTACAACAAATATATAATAAGATAATCTCTTTAAAAAAATCAATGTCTAGACAAAACTATTTACTGCTTGAGGCACACGAATACCACGATCAGGGGTCAAAATATCGGCCGATACTGTGCGTATCGGCCGATATAATTCGGTTTTTCAACCACCGAATTATATCGGCCGATACGTATAGTATCGGCTGTACAAAAAAATTCGGCCGATATGACCGAATTTTTGACCGAATTATCGGTCATCATATTGGCCGAATTTTAAAAATTCGGTTTTTTGGTTTTTTTTTTTTAAAAAAAAGCTTTTTTTTCATAATAAATATCGGCCGAGATGACCTATATATCGGTCCAAATCTAGGCAGAATCTGGGCCGAATCGGCCTTTTTTTTCCTCCTGAAAACAGTAAAAATCAGGCCCGGGCCCAACTCATGTTCGGCGATATTTTGCCGATATATCGGACGATATCTCATGTCCGATATATCGGGCGAGATCTCGGGCGAGATCTCACCTGTCAACCAATTTCTCACCGTCACATCTCTGTGTACGGTGGACTGCAGGATTCGGCTGGTCCGGCATGTGTGAATATTTTATTATTTTTTTTTAAATCTGAAAAATCGACCCGGTCCAATTTTTTCCTATAAATACCATTCACCTACATCTCAAATTTCACACCTTATTGTCAAAGAGAAAACCAGATTTTACTATTTATCTTTCAAAAAAATTGCACTCTTCATTACTTGATTTAAGTAAACTCTAAACGACCCGGATTTGTTTGAAACCGAACGATCCAGACCGTTCAAAGGTTTCTTCATTTACAGATCTAATTAGCTTGTAAGTTTTGTAATTTATTTCGATTTATCTGTAATTTATTTTAATTTTTTTAACCAAAAATAACATAAAAGAAGTTAAAAAATGCTTGAAGTTAAATAAGATATGTAGTAATAAAAGCTTTATATAGGTATTATAATTTTTTTCCATCTTAATGTATCTGAAGTTATTTTTTGTGTACTTTGTTAGTTACTATTTTTTTTCATTTATTTTTTCATTTTTGTTAACTATTTCAACATAAAATAGCATAAATGAAAAAAAAAAGTTAGAAAATGATAATACCTATAAAATAATAGATCAACATTTTTCATTTTCTCTTAGTTACTGTTACTAAGATGTTAAAATTTACAGCAATATTTTTTACATTCACTTACTCATTATTTTAATTATTTCATTATTGTCTATGGACTATGATATATAAATGCTAGTAAATGGTAAAACCTATAAAATAATATATGAAATTTTTTTATTTGCTGTTATTTAATGTATACTAACTTCTTTTATAGGGATGCAATTTTTCCTTTTATTTTCTTTCTTTTTGTAATTATTTCAATATTATTTATGGACTATGACATATAAATGTTAGAAAATGGTAAAACCTATAAAATAATAGATATATTTTTTCTATTTGCTGTTATTTAGTGTATACTATCAGTTCAAGTAATTAGGACCCCATTATTTTCATTTTCTAATATTTTTCTACATTATTATGTAATTTTCAATAATTTTATTATTTATTTATTTTTATTTCTATAATTTCATAACTTAAAATAAAACTCATTGACTAAGAAAATAAATTATGAAATTATTTCTACAAATTTTCCTCATTTATATCATTTTCCTTGTAATTTTAACCATTTTATTACTATTTATATAATTTCCCGCTATCGTAACTTCAAAAATATATTAAAAGATGTAAATGTCCGATATTTTATGAAAAAATTATATATTCAATAAGCTCATAATTTTCTGCATTTACTGTAATTTTTTGGAATTTTTTTTTTTTAAAAAAAAAAAGGGGAGGAGAGAGAAAAAGTTCGGCCGATATATCGGTCGAACCGATATATCGGCCGATATGAAAAATCGGCCGGGATATCGGCCCGGCCGATTTTTTTACCCCTGACCACGATGCACAAAAAATTGAGTTATAGCATCATAGTGTATACAGAAAATTAAATAAAATCAATCAAATTAATAAAAAAGATAAATTAAATATAATTAATTCAACTAACTTTTTTAACATATTGTGACCTGTAAACAGAATTTTTCATAAAGAACCTTTTTAAAAGTATTTTTAGAAATTGTAAATTATTCAAATAAAGCCAATATAATTAATTAATGACTCATCCCTTGTGTCTTTGAAGTGAGTCATATTTGATTCTTTAAATTTTAGTTTGGGTTTGTGTTTTTTTTTGAGGTCCTTTGAATTTTCTTTTTTTAGGTCCAGGCTTGTGTTTTAGAATTGAATTTAATCTAAGTATTGAGTTTTAATTTTTGCATGGTAAAAATTAATTTCATGTATTGTAATTTTCTCATTATTGATTAAATTATAATTCTGCAGCCAAGTTGGTTCTCAAAAAATTCAATGAATGTTGAATCGAATTAGTGTCGAATTTAATTTGTAAGTATGTATATGATTATTTTCAATTTCAAAACAAGTGCTCTGACCCCACAACACTGATGCATGTAATGACGCATGTAACACTTCATGTTTTCAGATTCTCTGAATAAGCGGAGCCGCG
Source organism: Chimonanthus praecox (assembly GCA_022113865.1). Classification (NCBI taxonomy): domain Eukaryota; kingdom Viridiplantae; phylum Streptophyta; class Magnoliopsida; order Laurales; family Calycanthaceae; genus Chimonanthus; species Chimonanthus praecox. Next base: position 8,641,073 of record CM039095.1, on the reverse strand, counting down.
TCACCGTCCTCGGCAAGCAGCCGCCTCTGATTCTCCTCTCGACTCCTCGCTTCTCACTACTCCCACTGTCCCACACCTTTCTTTCTCTTCTCCTCTTCTGATCAGCAATTGACTGCTTACCTTTTTGCTTTTGTATCACTTTCTAATGGCTTCTTTCGCACACGTTTACGGCAGCTTCGTTACTCGGAATGGATTCTTCCTTCAATCAATCGTACCTTCATTTGAATCTATATTTACAGAGAGAGGGCGACTTTTATCCATTGAAAGAAGAAGTCACATAATTTAGAGAGAGAGAGATGGATCATAGGGTGTACCAGGCAGCTATGGCCGGCAGTGTTACTGGGTTGCTTGAATTGATTGAAGAAGATCCACTAGTTCTGGATAGAACTCTTGTGGTTTGTGATCAAGACACCCCTTTGCATATCGCTGCCATTCTTGGCCACATCGACTTTGCAAGAGAGATCTTAAGGCGCAAGCCGGAGTTCGCCTCGGCGCTGAATTGGCAAGGATTTTCCCCTCTACACTTGGCTGCTGCAAAAGGGTATATAGAAATAGTGAAAGATATCTTGAAGGTGGACTCCTCGTCGGATGTTTTTGCGATCCGCGATCGGAATGGAAGGACTCCAGTACATTCCGCGGCGATCAAAGGCCGCCTTGGTGTCTTGAAAGAGCTGATCCAGGCCAGACCCGAGACAATTCTTACAAGGACCGATCAAGGAGAGACCATTCTCCATCTCAGCACAAAAAACAACCATCTTGATTTGGTGAAGTGGGTGGTAGAATGGGTAGATGATGTTGAGTTCATCAATATTAGAGATGATGATGGGAACACAGCCTTGCACTTCTCTGCTGCCATGAGAAATTTTCAGGTACGAGTTCATTCATTTTCTACCTCACATTATATAAAATCGGCTTTAAAACTTCGTGTATTACATAAGTCGGAGAGAACTCAAAACCTCTAGTATAATACTCTAAGAGCGTAGACGAACTGAACTATCCATAAAACACTCATATTCCCTGTAGAATGATACAAATTTTGACTTTTCCACCAAAATCATAATTTAAAGGCAAATATACTGAAAAACTATGAAGCGCTGGGCAACGTTGAGCTCACTTTGAGGCTCGATCCCACTCTAATCTCACCATGTGAATTGAATCTCTACTCAATTTGAATTGATTTCATTGAATTAACATTCATATATATCTGTGCTCATTTTTACTATTGAGTTTTAAATCATTGAAAATAATGAATTTTGTCCAATAAACTTCATTTTTTTATAAAAAAAATCTTTTAAACAGACCCATCTCATTCCCTTCACCGTGACCGATGTGAGTCCTAAAAGACCACACTCTTTGTGCACTTGAGATGTTGCTCAGGTGCATATTGTAAAATATTGCATGCTTGACCAACATTTTTTTTACCAGTAAGGACTGGCTTCCAGCCCAAATCTTTTAGTTAAATGGGATGGCAGACGACATTCTATTCATTGGAGAGCCTCATTCAAAGGGGAAATTATTGGAATCGCAAACGAGTCCCACATTGATTGTAAAAGAAGAGATTTAGGGACTTAGGATTTGTATCACTCTACCTAATGGGCTAATATTTTGGACTACGAGTCCAGTACTAACACTACTATTGAATTCTGACTTTGAGAACAAACATGTAGAGAGCTTTTAAAAGCAAAAGCATTCAATGGTGCAGATTATGAACTTATTGCTCAGCAAAAGTGGATTGGATGTGAATGTCATCAACACCTATGGTTTTACAGCTTTAGATGTCCTACTACACAATTCGGCTGATTTGGGCCTTGTCAATAATATGAGAAAGATGCTTGAAGATGCAGGGGCCACAAAGGTTCAGAATACTCAAATGGCTAAAGAACACAACAATCCACTTCCTACAACAAAAGCCGGCAGCCAGAGCAAGTGTGTCCAAACACAACAGTTCCAGCACGTAAAGAGGTGGAAACAGCTATTGGTGGTGGCTATAATGATAATAACAGTAACATTTGATGTTGGGCTTAACCCTCCGGTTGGTAAATGCAACAAGGAGAACTCCCATCACTCTGATGAACCAAAAACCCCCCGGAGAGGGGTGTGGAATGCAAAATTAGGCCAATTTTCACCAAGATTTGTGATTAACAGCCACAATTTCATGGTCATTGACATAACGGGGTTTCTTGCTTCTTTAAGTGTGATTATATTGATATTAAGCATGCCGCCTCTCCGGCCAGCAGTCCTGGAGGCAGTTCTGATGGGCTTCATGTGGATTTCAGTAACTTCAATTGCATTGACATTCTCCATTTTAATACTTAGTGTTGCACCCACCAGGCCCTTTGTAGCAGCAGTGCCACTGGTCTGGCTGGGCGTTCTCTACTTGTGGCAGATAATTCGGTTTGCCATGTGGTTGCTCAACAGATATGGATTTCCCAAGAAGAAAACGAGCAGGTCATTGATCGATCACGTTCATACAGATGTGGAGATGGCGATCGGCGACCAGAGATGATATCTTTCGATATCTTTCACACTGCAGATTAGCTTCTCTTCTTCACACACTTTGACATGGCCCACTATGGGCACGATCGGCTCCGATTTTGCTATTGCAAATACTGTCATTTGAATTGTACCCTGCAAACCGTTTGGAAAGACTGCAATTTGTATTTAACACATAGACATCTAAGAGAGAAATGTAGTAGTAAATCTATGTAAAAGAAGTCAGATTTTTTCCTTGAATCATTGTTTTAATTATATGCTAACATTCTATAAAGTAAATCCTACCATGATTGTCCGTTGAAACTTTCTCAAGTTTTGCCCTTTCCGGTAATCTTATGATCTTCTGAGAGTAAAACTAGGGTTCCTCTGGTGTCTTTGGCGGTGATGATGATGAGAATGCATGAAGACCAAGTCGATTTCCTGCTATCTATTTAGACTTTTAGCCTATTTTCAAAAATAAAAAATATTAAACAATAAAATACCTACAAACTAACTGGAAATTCCTCACAAATTACAGTTTCTGCATATGCTCCTCACAAATCATAACCATAGCAGAAATCAACATTCAGAATACAATCGAACTAGACGCAATGAATGAAAAGGTGTTTGCAATCGCCACTGTCTTTGTTTCTTGCTGAGTGGTCTTCCTTTCCCCGCCTGTTCTCTGTTTCTCTTCACATCTGCTACACTCCAAGTGCAATGGCTTGACTCCATATCAAATGAAACAAGCTTGAAAACACCTTCATTCTCTTGTAGCGACCCAGTTGCAGCACCTTCACTGACATACTTCACATACATGGGAAAGTCCTTGAACCGATCAAGTTCTTGCGGGATTCTAATAATCCTTTCAACACCAGGAGAAGATACCTAAAACGTACATGATATAATGATAGATCAACGTTGAGTTTATATTGAAGAATAATTCATGGAATCTACAGAAATGCTTGAAGATCAAACTCAAATTCTTGACAATAACAACAAACTCAGATCCAAAGCTTTTAATATTGGCTCACTAATCTTGTTAAAATTTGCATCTCTTTAGAAGATTAAGAAGACATTCATAAACCAGAAAGGAGAAGAAAAAAAGAAGGCAGAGATGTGTGAGTAATGGAAACAACAGATTATGCTTTCACATCCAAGAACAGTATGAAATGTTCACACCAAAAACCCAAAAAATCAGACAGGTGGATTCAGTAGTTTACACAAATCAATTTTAACAAAATTTGTTTACATTCACATAATAGCTATAATTACAATATCTCGTAAATGTAACATTTCCAATGTGAGGGTATTGTAACTTTATGTTATTTCAATTTGAAACTTCAATATTGATGTGCTCCATTGGAACACCATGCAATTGTCCTCAAAGAGAGAAGTGCTATGTCCAGTGCAATGTCCATAAAGGAGTGATCAAGAGTATGGACATGTTCATCTGGTATACTTCACCAATTTGGAAATTCCATGAAACATAGATTGACCTTTCAACCAATTTCTTTTTTTTTCTCGACGTAAGATAATCACATCAGCTGAACAGCTATTAACAAAGTAGGATTTCTGGGTGATCTTGTGATTGAGGATCTACTCATGAAAACACCTAACATGAAGAGGATGATCCAAATCTAACGTCGCGATAAATCAGCCAATCCCCATTAAAACCTACCTCGCCTTGGGACACGTCAGGATTGGTTTCATCAGTGGAGAGTGGGGAAGAAGTTTATTACATCATCCAATGGTTGGATGGATTTCAGGTATCAAATCCAAGGGTCATATGGTTGTCAAGTAGAAATTCAACCACTCAACAACTTCTTCCCAGTTGAAGAGCTCAAAGCCTACTGTTTGATCCTTGAGTTTAAACAACAGAAGAAGATCTAGAGATAGCACATCAACAAAAAAACCTGTAATGGTGCGGCTAGTCTTTGATGCTATAGGATGGCAATGGAAATTTTGAGCAGGTTTCCTCCAACCCACAGTGAACTGATATTAGGAGCTCAACTAACCTGGCAGGGGCCCAGGTGTCTAGACATGGTTCTATTGTTTATTACCCTTTATTATACAATTTCAAGTAGCGTCTAATCCCAAGTTAGTATTAGGAGTCCTAGATGATAGCTCTTTTTTCAAACAGGATAATAGGAGATCATATAGATATATGTTTATATGTTTCAAGGTGGGAGTTATATAAATACAACCAATAGACGTGAAGGAGTGATCCTTTGTTCCCCTTCAAAAAGATAAGTTGTGGGTATTTGGGATGTAAATACTGAATATGTCTAGAACCATTGAGGTATTTCTTGTGCCCATGACTGAGATTTAACCATTGTATGGCCCGATGTTTCAACATATTCTCTCCTCCATCCATTATTATCTTCAGTTCATGTGAAATATGCTTGGCAGACTTGCATGATGCTTGAGACTGATTTGGTTTGTTTCACGGACCTAGGCTGAGCATATTAATATGTAGTATATTTAATCATTCCTGATTAGTGAAGGGCCGCAATTGTTGCATGTTTTGAGTCATCCATAGTGGTATTGAGAACTAGGGAGCAATCAAATTTGTAATCCAACCATTGATTGCTTATCCACTCGCACAACAAATATACCAAGATGGAGCAATATATACGTTAGACCCTGGAAATCATTGATGACCAAGTCAATCCTGAGTGATATGTTAGGATGTAACAATGAAAGACTTAGTTAAACAGAGCCCATTTGGCATTCCAAAGAAAGATTGCTTGCATAGGACCTACCCAACAAAATATGGTTTTACCATTGTAATTAGTGGTCTCCACTCTCCATATTCTTATAACAACCATACTCCATATGGTTATTATTTCATTGACTAAATTACTGTTAATTTTTAAATTAAAAAGATATTGGAGAACACATGTAACTACCTCCAAGGATATGTCCTCAGGTATAGCTCCAGCAAGCTCAGCTTCGTTCAAACGTGCACGGTAAGCAGAGGCAAAATCTTCAATATCAGTCATGCTCGGAGAACCAGACCTAAGAAATGGAACTGTCAGTTAGAAAGGTCTAAGAAATCACAACATCCAAACCTTGCAACACAGTAAGAAACATAGAAAATCTACAACAGCAGGAATGAAAACATTCTCAATGTATAATGGACTAGTTAGAAGCTATGATTCAGGTATAACAATAAGCCATTTGATAAGACAAACTATAGTCATTCACAGACTCTAACATGGCAGAAACACATGCTTTAATAGAAGTCGCCTAGGCCCTAGTCTTATGGATGACAAATATAAAACATTTCCAATTTGTAATGGATTGGTCAGAAGGTGTAATTCAAATACAACAACAATGAGACATTTGATATAACTAAATGAATAAAAGAGAATGTTTGCCAGGCAAACATTAACTCACTCTAAAATGGTGTAACACAAACACCCATTCAAATAGGCAAGTAGTCCTGGGTTATGGGTAACAAAGCAGGTTGTTGGCCAAAATATGATGGAGATATGTTGAAGAAAGAGGGGCTTTATAAAGACATGTAATTTAAGCTAAATATGTTGACTCATGTAGGGATCAGATTTGAGGTTGTGTCACCCACCATGGGGTTCAAAAATATAGAAGCATATTACCAAAATTGGAGAACCGGGTCATTTTTTGGGCAAGGCGCTTAAGGAGGGCTCTAAGTTGGAACTCGAAAATGGGTCCCGCGTTAATTTTTGGGAAGCCATACGGGTTGGGGACGAACCTATGCTGATCGCTTTTCCTAGGCTTTACTCCATTTCAAACCAAAAAGATTCCCTCATCAAATCTGTGTGGATGTTTCAAGGGGAAAAGTTGTTTGTTCCATCAATTTTAGAAGAAATCTTTTGGATTTTTAGGTCTTGAGTTTCGGTAACCATCTACACATAATCAATAACAGAACCCCAAAGGTCGAAGCAGAAGATAGAAGATTTTGGTGCAAGGAATCTAATGGGATCTTCTCATGCAAATCCCTCTTCTCTCCTCTCTCCTTCCTAATCCTATTCTTTCCCTCAGAGTTCTCTGGTCCTCTCTTGCCCCCTCCAAAGTCAAGCCTTTTCTTGGTTGGCCACATGGTACAAAAACCTCACTTAGGACAACCTTAAAGCCCGCTCTTTCTCCCTCACCAATTTGTTATCTTTGTTGGAATTGTGAGGAATCTGTGCACCATATTTTCCATCTTTGCCCTTTTGTCTCCCCAATCTGGTCCTATTTTTCTCTCTTTTCTTTCCCCAATCTGGAGAAAAACATCACATGTTGAGCTCTATGCTGACGTAAATAAGTTCAAATTCTTCAGTCCCACATGAGTGAAAATGAAATTAGTGCCCCCAGCTCAATTCAGAGAATTCTTGAGGTTGATCTAGGTCATTAAGTCGCCATGTAGCAACTACACATTCACACAAGTTTTATATCATGGGTGAAAAGCCTTCTCCGATTCATATTTGTTGTTATTAATCATTGGTTGTTATTCTGACTTCAACTGAGAGCTGTTTTAACAGGTACCTACCCCAAGATATGACATCATGCAAGAAAGTTTGGTTGAATTATCAAATATAGGCCATAGCGTGGATAAAGCATTCACATGCCAAATGTGACTTACTTCTTTGAGAGCTTTTCAATGCGCACTCGAATGGTGGAATTTATACTTGTCTTGAAAGCATATATCTTTAAGTCACCACCAAATGACATAGATACTTCTTCAGCTAAAGCCAAAGCTTTTCTGTCCCACCATGTCCCAGCAAGCTGAATTCCACCCCCTCCACTTCCATCACCAGCCTTCAAACAAAAAGAAAATAATGAGTTTCAATAGTAGGTTGCATTAAATTGCTCAAGTATCAAGAGCATACAGGATCACTTACATATAGATCTCTATCTTCTAACTCAAACTCGTCCTCAAGAAAATCACTATCTTCCATGAATGTTCCTATACAATTCATGAAATTCAATTAGGTATGACACTTCGAATGTGGTAGATAACCTTTACGGCCTTTGGCATCAATCACCTCCATGGTTGAAACTTGGGAATGGATTATTTTAAGTACTCATTCTTCAATGGATTTAGTTCTGTGTGATAACAGAAAAGAAAGGACTACTTTTTAGATTTAAATAAAATTTATTCTAATAAAGAAAAATATCGAAGATGCCAGTGTCCACAAATATTTGCAAGACATACCAACAACATATTCTTCTTAGGGAACTCTCATCTACCCTTCAATTTTTTTCATGATCTGATGCTGACAAATTGAAATCTTTACCAATAATGCCCACTGTACCACTGGTGCCCTTGACTGACTCCAACAGTGTCGTTGGTACGGTTTTTTCTTGAAAGATTTTCTATTCCTAAACATCCAAATGTACTAAGCTATGACCAGTGATGCCATATCTTCTACATGGTTTTATCCCTGTTTTGGAAAAACCTAAAATCCATCCACCAACGAGTGGGCTCTATCTAGAACCAAGGAAGCACAAGGTGTGATAGCTCACACCTTGTGGATGAGGAAAGGTGGGGGTGGGGGTGGTGAGTCGTGCGTGGGAGAGAGGAAAAATCACCATGGAAGGAGAAGAGAACTCTACTAGGGCGTGAATGGGAAAGAAAAAATCTCCAGTGAGGCACTGGAATGTTGTCCCACATTGCCTGGGAGATTGTTTGGATCATAGGATATAAGTGACGCTCTTCCTCCAAACAACAAGAGACCTTTTGGGGGGTGCGTATGGGGGTACACATCCCAATGCAAAACTGTGAGGACGTGTATGAGCCCGAAGCAAGCAATATCATGCTAGTTGAGGCAGGGTCCTTACACATGGTATCAGAGCCGATGACAACTCTAGTCCCAGGTTGGGGGATTGTGATAGCCCGCACCATGTGGAGGAGGGAGGGAGGGGGGGACTCCAAGCGTCGTGAGTGACAGAGAGAGGAAAAACCGCCGGTGGAAGGAGGAGGAGAACTCCACAACGGCATGAATGGGAGATAGAAAATTGCAAGTGAAGCACTGCAATGTTGTCCCACATCGCTTGGGAGGTTGTCCGGATCTTGGAATATAAGTGACGTTCTTTCTTCAAACAGTATGTGGCCTTCTGGGTTGTGTATATGGGTGGACATCCCAATGCAAAATCGTGAGGGCGTGTGTGAGCTCAAAGGGGACAATATCATGCTGGTTAAGACCAGGTCCTAGTGCAAAGAGCTCTGGGTAAATGGACATTTAAAAACGAAGCTTCAATATGCGCTAGGGATGAGGCTTTCCCGTTAAAAAGGTTTGATTGGGCGAAAGGTAGTCTGACTTAATATTGCAGCTTTCGATGTAGTTTCACCAAAAAAATCCTTAAAAAAATGTTTATCTTTTAAGAAGTTCTTTCTAGCAAATAAAGGAAAGTGCTTACACGGAAATTAACCATTTTGTTATACTACTTTTCATTCCATGTACATAATAGATATAACAATTTTGTTAAAAAAAATGGTTCTTTTCTTCCAAACAAGCACAAAGGCGAGACAGATCTTCAACAGGTTTGTCCAGTCCACGAAATCCATGATTCATAACGCAAAATAAAGAGAACCCATTTCAAAGATTTAACACGAACCCCATCACGCCCCACACCCCACCCCGCCCACCCCCCCCCCCCCCAACCCACACACCCACCCACCCACCCTCAAAAAAAAAAAAAAGAGTAAAAGAAAGTACCATCATCAAGCTCCTCTTCTATAAGACTTTCTTCCTCTTCTTCTGCTTCTTCATATTTTTCTTGGTTAGTAGTTGGTTTGAGAACTGATTGGAGCTGCGGATTTCTCTTTTTGGCGTGCATCAGAAGTGATTTCTTTGGTGAAAATGGGAAAAGTTTGGGGGGGGAAACTGGGAAGGAGGTAGCAAGTGGAATGTAAACAGGGAATGGCCCGTATCTGTATCTACTCAAATTCCCAGCTAAATTTTTTTCCATTCCTGATATCCGATGGCCTGTGGAGTTCTCTTCTTCTTCTTCACTGCTTGCCGCAGTTTTTTTAGTGTAGAAAGGAAACAAATGACTGAAAAAATGAAAAAAGAAAAAGAAAAAAGGAGTGTCCTTTATTGCGCCAACTCAATGAAAGAGAAAAGATGAATGATCAGAAGATAGAAGCATCGAGATTGTTTTTTTCCTCTCTCGTTTGATGGTCGGAAAGAGTTCTCTGTCGCGGGAAGAGGTGCCAACGGTCGGCCTGGATTATCGTGAATTTATCTGATTTTGATCACACTTCTAAACGCTATCCGTTCGTTAAAAGAGTTATTGGGCTTTAAAATTTCAAGCTAAAAATCAAATGCGAAATCAGCCCGATGCAGTTGACGCTAGTGGGGTGAAACTCGTTTTGTCCGACCCGCATGACCCGACCCGATAAATCATGCGGGTCGGGACACGAGAATCAGGTCAAAAGGTCGGGTCGGGTCGAGTTGAGAAGATAAAAATCCAAATAGAATTCAGGTCAAGTTGGGTTGAAGAAGTTTCAAGTAAACTCGACCTGAATCAACCCAAATAGAATTCAGGTCAAGTTGGATTGAAGAAGTTTCAACTAAACTCGACCTGAATCGACCCGACCTGATTCAACTCGGCTAAAATTAAGCTTAAAAAAAGTTCAAAATGGGGGTCGGGTCAAAATTCAAGTTGATTCGGGTTAGAATTCGAGTCGGGTTGAGAATTTCGGATCAGTATCTCGAGTCGGATTCTATGATATTTTAAACTCAACCCGACCCAATTTCCGCCCTACTAGTGATGGGCCTAAGCTGGCCTAGCTCAAAGACGGGCCTAGGGTACACAATTTGGTAATTGGGGACACTGCAGATGGGCTGCAGGAAAAAATGCTGCATGAAATGTAAATGATCCTAACCGTTAGATCTAATGATGCATGATGTAGATGAATGGCAATGATGGAAGACAGTGATCGATGATCATAAACATTTAAAGAGTTGTTTCTAATCATACTCTCAGCCTCTCTTTTTTTTTTTTTTCACCAGTAAAATTATTATTATATCCTTTATCTTGAAACCCAGTTTCACTATTACTAATTTGATGAGTTTATTAAAAAGATCTAAAAATAAAGAAAAGAGTAAGAAAATTCATCTTAATCTTTTAAGCACTCCAAATGGAACGAAAGGTTAAAATTGTACTTTATGCTAAGACTCTTGTTCTCTATTTGATTTATGGCGCAATATCGACCGATATCGGCGATATATATCGGATATAAGCCGATATTGTAAATATCGGTCAATACATATCAAATTTTTTTTTCTTAACTTTATCAAACTTTTGTATTGGATTAACTTAAAAACCATAAAGTATATTTTACCAAAAATTTGACCACAAGTCATTTCTAACAACCAAATTCAAATAGTTTAAAATCCGCAATGAGATAACTAATCATTTTAATAATTTGGATTGAATGGCTATGTACAAGTTTTTTGTCCCAAAGTTTGCTTCTAAGATAATCCACAAGCTTTGCTAAATGCCTAAATTATATTTCTATTATAGGCGGTTTATGAATTTACTATTATGCCCTTCTCCTTTGTGGAGCTCACTTTGAATTGGAAATATTTTATAATAAGTATGAAACTCAACACCTTGCTTGAATCATTAAACTTATAACTCTCCAAATTTTGAGAGGTTCATATTTATACTTTTTTATGAAAAGGTCTAAGGATGAAAATAAGATTGAAAAAAGTCACGTCCAAGGAAGCAACAACCAGGGGTTTAAAAAATGTTATCGGCCGATATTTTTCTCTCTCCTCCTTTTTTTTTAAAAAAAAAAACAGCAGATATCAGCCTCTATTTTGATATCGGCTGATATGATACGGCCGATATTGTGAATATCGGTCGATATTCAGCTCTCCAAAACCGTTTCATATCGGCCGATATGATATGTATCGGCCGATATTTGTACCCCTGGCAACAACTAACAATGGGTTAGATCGGGTTAACCCTATTGGGGATCTAGCCAACTCCGACCCCATTACTCATTTTGTATTTTTTTTGAATTTACATGTAGGAAACAGCAGGATACCCAGCGTAAAACTCCCACGGGTGAGCCCACTTACATGTAGGAAACAGCGGGATACCCATTGTAAAACTCCCACGGGTGAGCCCACTTACATGTAGGAAACAGCGGGATACCCAGCGTAAAACTCCCACGGGTGAGCCCAGTACTCCTAGGGCACACCAAGGTTAAGCCATAGGGGCTCGAACCCGCAACCTCCCATTTCCTGAAGCGGGAGACAACCAGTTGAGCTACATCTATTGGGGCTCGACCCCATTACTCATTTTGTTAAATGGGCAAACTACGGTAATTCAAGTTTGAGACACCAACTCTTAATTCATTACTTATTTATTAAATGAGTTGCCCTCTTGAAATCCATTTGCCCATTCAACTCAAACCAACTCTTAATTCATTACTTATTTATTAAATGAGTTGCCCTCTTGAAATCCATTTGCCCATTCAATTTTACTTATCTATTAAATGGGTCGCCCTCCTAAACCTATACCTCTTTAAACACAATCAGTTTGAATTTACTAAAATTCATTTGCTCATTCAATTAAACAGATTCACCCATATGGCCAACCCAAACCCACTAGAACTCATGTAATGTACCCATATAGGCATTTAGCCCACAAAAATAGTAAAATTGAATGTACCTACAGATCCAATAAATTTATTAAAATGTGCCAATTGATATATTCTCACAGACCTTATACTAGGCAAAACAAAGACACAATGTTCAATGTAACATACAAGCCAGTCTAAATACGTCACATCTCCATTTTTCAGAGTAATGTACAAGTAAATAAGGATTATAAATCTTTTAATTTGTATATACTTTAAAAAAATATAAATACTAAGTTTGCTAACAAGTTAAGTTTGTTTATAATTTAGATCTATTGCTATCACAATAAATCATTTTACCATTGACAAACTAATGTTAACCACTTATTTCATGGTGCATCAGTAGTACAATATAATTTAAAAATTCTCATGTTTAATCACAAAAGTTGCCTTCTTAAAAATATTATCAGTAGATGAGTTATATTGGAGAAAGTTTTTTTTAGCAAACCTCATTATCAAGGCTACTCCTTAACGAATTTGGACATCATGTGGTTGGATGTGTTGCATATAGACATGAGAATGGTCAAGTGAGATTGATTCTTCAACCTTTCCACCCATTTATAAATGGGTTCCGACCAAGTTTCATTTTTATAAATGGGTTTAAGTCGGGTCTACCTATTTATAAATGGGTTTAAGTTAAATCTACTCATTTAATCAATAAGTTAAAAACCTTAGATCCATACACTTATAAAATAGTCGGGTTTGGATCTGGTTAAAAAGTCAAGTTAGATTTGACATGTTTAAACAAAGCCATGCATTTTATGCTCTTTAAACTTTGAAGCCTTTATATTATTATCGCGGAATATCCAGCGTAAAACCCCTATAGGTTAACTTTTAAACTCTATCTGAAACCTATTTTGGTCTAATATGATGGGACTAGTTGAAGTGTCTAAGTATGAATATAAAATTAAAAACATTCTTCATTTGATTATTGAAGTCATATTTTTTAAGCTTCTTATATTTAAGGGCTTCAAATTATTTTTTACAATCTTTAAATTTTCTTATCCTATCTAGGGCCTTTTTATGCAAAAGTGATTTACATCTTAAAAAGGTCCAACCATGAATGGGAATCTAGGGAAAACTAAGTTACATCAATTGGATCATCTTAAACTCTCAAATTTGATAATTTTCAACTAATGTTTAAATCCTTAAACTTTTGAATCCTAACTAGCCCCACTAAGAAATTATAATAAATATGTTGGAAACGTCTAAGAATGAAAACAAAAAAAAAAAAAAAAAGCCTTATTAGGTCATTGAAACCAACTTTTTTAAGCTTCCCAAGTCTTGAAAGTATGAAATTACTTATTAATTCTTAAATTTTGTATTCTATTTAGGGTCCACTTTTGGTCTAATGTAATTGATCCAGTGAAAAAGTCTAGGCATAAATATGAGACTAAAAATTAGTCACCTTGTTATTGAAGCCATATTTTTAAAACCCTCTAAATTTTGAAGTCTTTCAATCAATTTTTAATCCTTGAGCTTTTGCTTTCCATCTAGGACTTACCTTCATTCAAATTGTGAATGCCCTTAGAAAGTTCCAAGCATGAATAAGAGATTAAAAAATTACGGCTAAATTTGGTGAGATGTCTGAATACTTTGATCTTAAAAAATATATTGAAAAATAAGTGTATCTTTAGAAAAATGGTTAAAATATAGTTGAGACATTTAAATATACACTTTTACCATTGTCTTCCTTGTGCTTTAAATAGATGGGTTGGCCATAGAATGGGTGCATATAACCAACTATGCATACTCTCTCTTTCTAAATTTTTAATACTTCGATTATTTTACAATTATCAGAAGTGAGGACATTAAATTCTGGGTATTCTGCAGTTTTTCAAACGTAAATTAAAAAAAAAATTAGAAGATAGAATTTTCAACAAATCCATTTAAAAGAAAAATATATATATATATATATTGTCTTTGACTAATAGAGGACTGCCTTACCCCTCTCTCTTTCTCCATTTTCATCAATTTTAATTTATATGATTTACCACTTTATTATTTTATTATACTTCCCCAACAATTCCTCTTCAAAATTGATGGATCTCTACACATGCAAGTTAAAACACATGATGATATTTTATTTATCTTCACAAAAACTAGTTGAGAATTTGAGATATTTGAGTGTAACGGTTACAATGATTTGGAGGGACACTTTGTCAACCAAATCGTAACCAACTTAGTCACCTGTATCTGTCACACAGACAGATACATGTTACATTTCTGCACTCAATCATACTAATGTATTATATAATATAATATAAGTACCATTCCAATCACTAGAAATTAATGTAATAATAATCATCTAAGACTAAGTACATTGCTTAGAGCAACTGATGACTTGGTCCATCTACTCATAATTCATCAAGTGTAGCTAAACCTTGTTCCTTGAGGAGCTCCCATGGAGGAGTAAGGTCCCAAAGCAACGGCGCCGGAGGATCGGCCTGCAGTCGTCGATGGTCCGGCCACGCCCATGGCCGGCTGATGGGTTTGTAGCTCTTGCACCAATTTCTTCAGGAACTTCATGTAGCGGGCGGCTTCGTCGAGCATCGTCGCAGTGTCCATCTTCGTTCCTCCGGGGACAAGCCTCTGTAGGATCCTAATTCTCTCGCTTATTCTTTCGCGCCTTCGGCGCGCTGCGATGCTCTGCGGGTCGTCGCTGATGCGGACGTTCCGCCTCTTAGGTTTTTCGAGCGTTGCAGGGTCGATGTCCACCGGTTGCATTGCGGCGATTTTGTACATCATCTCCTTCATGCTCCCCAGTTCATCTTCTTCCTCCTCTTCCTCTCTTTGGTCAGTCCTTTGTCCCACTACGGCGACACTCGAATCGGGTACATGAGTTGTAGATTGTGTTGGTTGGATCTGTAGAGGGTTTTCTTCAGTAGGGTAAATTGAATCAAAGGGAAGTTGATCAAAGAGAAATTGATTCCCCATGCACCAACTGCTAGTTGTGGAGCTGATATCCATAAGAAAAAAATGGACATGTGGGTTGTGTAAGCTTGGAAAAATGGAGGTGATTTGTTGTTGGAAGGGCCTTAAATAAATCAAGAGACATTGAATTTCACTATCACCATGTAAGAGAAGGCAAAGATGGATGGAAAAAGGAAGATATTATTAGTTGGGAAAATATGGAGTTGGTGACATGTGAATGAAGAAAAGAATTATCAAGTCTCCCTCACTACTTTAGGGAAAAAGAGAAGGAAGCATTTAATACCTTTCCTAAATAAGAATAATATCTTTGAAAAAATACATCAAGACTTAGTTGTAGATCATTTTCAATAACCTGCTCAGGTAACGTAGACGTGTTGTAGTAGATCACTTAATTAACTCTAAAAGATAGAATTAAAAATGAAAGTATTATTTGTTGGATAGTTGAACGAGTTCCATATTAGTTGTAATGGGAGAGTCTAATGACTTACATAGAACTTGAGTCACTTCATTTAATAGGTTAGTCTTTTGAGTTGGATGTACAGTTAAAAAAATAAATAAATCAAGAGAAACTTGTTTAAAGTGACGTGTGGGAAGATCAGAGGGGAATGAGGGCTTTACACCGAGCTTTGGTCTACATTTCTACCATTGATCACCCCCTAAATTTCTATAATGAGAAAAAAGATTATACCAGTGAAAGTTGAAATTCTTCAAAATGCGGAATTATTGAGTACCTTCTGTAGTTTTCCCCCCCTCTAGAATCGTCTGCAAAATCTATATCAAAGTCAAGATTTCTTGGAAGCAAGATTCCTTTTGTCTGGATAATGTACTGAAAAGAAAATTATTTAAGATTCTAGCGTGTATACAAGAGAATGCATGGACATAATCACTCTGTAATCTCTGTGTTACTGTGTTAGGCCTAAAATAGACAAAATGCCTTTTGTCACAACATTTAAAAGATTATTTATCTATTTCCACGAAGAAATTATGTTAAAAAAGTTTTATTTGGGTTCAATTCATGTAATCCAATAAGTTTTTTAAAATTCAGTCTCGTGTCAGTTGAAGAAATTTGAAATTTATTATTTGCATTAAAATCTTTGTTTTCATTAAAAAAAGTCTAATTTTTATGATCTTCATTTTCTATCAATAATATTATTTGAGAAAACAAACACCAGTTACATGTATTACATTTGACATGTCATGAGCACATTTGAATGAAAATTTGCATGATGTTAACAAAGATGGTCAGTACCCTAGTTTACAATGTCTTTTCGAAGGAAATATCAATCCCTGTCAAATTTATCTATTAAACTCAAGAGCTCTTGTCACCCCTGAGAGAGAGACATTAAGAGAATTGTAACTTTTTTCGATTTTTGTCTATTTGATACTTACCAATCAGGATTATTAAGTTCTTTTCTCATATCTAAATTTAGTTTTTCATGAAGAGAAAGGAGAGTCTTGATTTTCCTTCTTCTACCAAATCTTTATTTCCGTCACGATCCGGCCCAACAGGCACGTAACAGGAATACTAAAGCACGACTAAATATCTTTTGCACTTTGAAGACACTGGTCAAATCATTACAGCAAGTAATACTATGGAGAGTGACTCTTTTGTGTTGACAGTCACTTGAACTCAAAACCTCCCGTATCTTAGGTGGGTTCTTGACCACCAAACCAACGCTCACGAGTTCATATCGGTTGAATTGAGAGAGAGATTTTTAATAATTTATAAAATGTTTGGAAATTTCATAATATAAAGAAGTAATAAAAACATTTTCAAATGAAACAAATTATTAGAGGTTTTTTTTTCCAAAAAATAACTTGTGAGAATCTTGTGGCACAAAAATTACATATCTCTATCCAAATAGTTTTGAATTTAGTGAAAATACGTGGAAGAAGAGATGAAGAAATGAAGTATAATCTGAAGATTAGTTAACCATGCAATACAGTCAATTACCCAGAATCAGAATTAATAAGACCACATTTGAAAAAGCATTGAACAACATGACTCTCCTCTTTCTTTTACTTCATCTGATATTTTGGGTTTTTCTCTAGTGAAATCAAGTAATCATAACCAAAATTCAAACTATAAGACATTTACCAAAAATGTGATCACAATCAAATGCTTATTTACAACTTAAAGTGAGTGGCCCAATGGGGCCATCAAAATTGGGGGCCACCCAGTTAGGCTATGGATTTGTAAGTTTGGATTTCATGTCTGTGTAGAGCAATGTACGAGTCAATCAAAACATATCACGTTGTCATTTGCATTTTACTTTGCATATTATCTTACAAAATGCAAAGCAAATAAAATAATATTCAAGAACCTTACAACTGTATTTTGTCAAAATAAAATGAAGGGAAAAATGCAAGAGATGAAACGAGATATTTTGATAGACCTACGCACTATTCTACATATTATATAGAAAGAACTCTAACATAACTCTAGAGTTCGTGTGTTGGTCATGAACCCGGCTTAAGAAGTGGAAGCCTTGAGTCTGAATCACATCCCACTCCAAGAAGCCATTCACTGTAATTTTGTCCAATGTATGTGAATAGAAAGACTTGCACATGGCTCGAAAACTAATCAAATGCTCTAAAAAGCCTTATACACATAAAATTAGGCTCGCCGAAATTCGTATGAATAGTAAAATTAGCTAGCTAAAATTTTACTGTTTATATAAAGGGTAAAATTGACAATCCACTAATATCCGTATCGGATTACTTAAAGTTTAAATTCTAATAAGATATGCTACATACTCGATGTCAAATAGAAAAAACAGGGACTTTTGATTCAGTGTTGTTGTAACTTCTAAGAAAACAAAACAGCCATAAAGTGGGCATGTTGACAAAATTTTGGAATTCATGGTTTTAGATCCATGTGTCATAGTTTCACTTTGTCCAATTATTTCCTTGACAAGAAAGAACAATTTCCAAGATAGATGTGATCAAATTCACCCATTTATGTGGAAAGAAGATCATAGATGCCATGTGGGTCTGGTCATGCTGTGGAAAATCAACACATGCTCTGAGCCCCCCTTCATGTGAATGGACCATTTCACCTTTCCATTTCAAGCAAAAGAAAATGAAAAAGGGTCAAATCTCTTTTATCTGGTCTATAATAACTTTGAGTAATAGGTAATTTATTACAGGCTACACTTAAATTTTTTACTTGTGGGCCCACTCGAATACAATCAGATGATTGGGATGGCCACATTGAGTTATTATCTTTTTAATTTAATCATAATTCAACTCATTTTTAAAACTCTAATTCATTTTTAATTCAGGTCGAGTTAATTAGGGTCACGGATCAACCTATATAATTAAGTAGATAATTTGGTCTACATATATTATATTAATATGCTTTAAGTGAATAAAGTCATCTACTAAAATATAATCATTGTAGAGAACTACTTCTAAAAAAATCAAATAATGACGAGTGTGTATAAACAATTTGGGTCATTTGAGTGGATCAGGTTATACAAAATACGAACCCTAGTCCAACCCAAATTAAAAAGGGTCAAACTTTTTGCCAACCTATATTTCAAATGAGTTGGGTTAACTCATCCATATTTTAAAGCCAGAACAACCGAATTCATGTTGACTCTAACAAGTTGCACCCCTAGTTGTTAAGATTTTAGAACTTTCACTGATAAGAAATATGATAATCTATACAAACAGTTGATCTAAACGTCTGAGATTAGACCATCAATTTCAAGTTCAATGTTTTTGAACTTGTCTAATTGACAAGGTTTGCAGATGATTTTGTATAAAAAAGAAAAAAAAAATAGTAATTTTTTAAAAAGAAAAAATAAATAAACTATCCACCCCAATTCACTTCTAGCCAATAACCATTAGTGAGATGTCCACTTGCTAATTCATAGCAGCAGGCAATAGTAGCCTTTAAGACAATGAAAAGGAAATGAATCCCTTTCCTGTGGAAAGTGGAGGGCAGTAAATAGGGTTCCCTCCTGCCTCCCATTAGTTGGATAGATGTGACCTATTTTGCATGAGTTTCTGTGAAAGAGAAACCCAAATAAAAAATAAGCAACTCTCTACTTTTCAAACTCAATAGACATTCAAAGGTGGAGATCTATTCAACAAAATAGCAGATCTATTCCTGTTGAAAATGAACCAAGTCTATATCTTATAATTTTGGGTTCTTTTGTATTGTTTATTTTTGGGCAATGGATAGTTATTTTAGAGAAAATCAAACTAGTTGTAAATGGTGTTAAAAAACTTGCAAAGACTAGCCACAATCAGTGAGAATGAATAAGCTTTCATGCATGGGGGACATATGTTTGGCTGTTTAAGTGTGGCCAAGTCCTAACAATCTAAGTAATTCACATGAGTAATTTAATCTATTTAAACTATTAAGATTATATTATAGGTTTTGAATTCAACTCTTTTCAAATTTTATCTAATACAAAAGACTTGCAAATGGTCTCATACATCAATGAAATTAGTCTCTCTTCCAATATAAAATGTAAATACTCAACTTATCAAAAAAAAAGAAAAAAAAGTCTCTATGCCAATCTAAATCAACAATTCCAATCTATTAAGATCGAACTAATTAATAATTAAATTTAAGACGAGAAAATTGCGTTGTTGATCTAAATTTAACAAACTCAATCAAGCCCTAAAAAGGTCCAATGTTGATTGTTGATGGATGATTTAGAACGTGAACAATTCAATAACTTTAAACCGTGTGTTCAACTCAGACCAATAAATTAATGGACATTACTTAATGTATTTTCATTCAACAGCAAAGTTGTTATACATGCTATCATCGTCATTCTAGTTCACCTCTATAATGGTATGTTCTAAAAGATCAGCCATTCACTCCATTCTATAATAGACGGCATGAAAATATTAGGAAAATGCTTTTTACATCTCCATTTTTTCTTATAGTGTACCTTTTTAAAAGAAATTTTCAAATTTACCCCCACTTCTCTTCTCTCCTCTCTCTTTCCTGAAAGCAAAATGAAAAGGATCGTCATTATCCATCCGATCTAAAATGAACTTAAATCACCATCTTAGAATTGATTTCGCCTCATCTAAATCTGGCAGCTAAAAATAGCTTTTGATCTTAAATTTTAATTTCGAGGAACTCAAATTCTAAAATTCTTTGTATTAAAAAACAAAAACAACTCCACCCTTTCTCCACCCTCCTCAAATACAGATCAAAAGGTTCAAATAAGGGGTTTAAAATTCAGTATCGGCCGATATATCAGCCACAAAATTTCTCTTTTTTAAAAAATTTTATTTTTAATTAAAACCACCGATATCGGACAATATTATATCAAATAACGCCCAATATCGGCTATTTGTTTCCCTGGTTCAAACTGTATAACACTAAAGACTTATATGGAGAAACCCAAGTCTCCTCCCATACTAACCTGTTCAGGCTACAATGAACTTCAGTTAACACTCTTTTTTCACCAAATTCTGCTGCAAGTAGGGTAAACCAGACTACTACTTACCGCTTCTCCTTACCTCTTTTACTCCTTTGTCCAACTTCTATCATGGGGCCCATCTAAATTTCGTTCTTTAGTAAAATTTAAAATTACAAATGATAAATTCTTGTAATTACATGGGCCCACCATCAATCATGAAGACAAAAACTGGCCTTCTTCTCCCGATTGTCTTTCCCCGAAACAACTTCTTTCCACTGGAGAATTTTTTTTCAACAGAACTTCTGACCAATAATTGACGAACCACCACCGAAAATAAAGGCAGGTGAATCTTTCACAAGGAGAAAAGCCCGCTCAGTAGAATATCTAACAAGAGAAACCCTCCTAAAAAATTTCTACCCATTCAAAAAGTAACACACTAGACATAAAGGGCAAGGAGTCCTAAAAATGGTAAATTCTAAAGACAAATAGGAAAACAACATAATGGACTTGGAAACAATTTAATGAGCTGGAAAGTGGGCCAAGGGTAGCAACTTCAGATCCATTCTCGTGGGCTTAGTTCCGGGTAGATCTACCGAGCTCGCTCCAGTTTCGACCCTCGTACAAACTGCTCCTGCATAGCTCACCCATGTGGGTTTAAAGTTGAAATCCAATGTATCAACACCCATAAAATTTAAATTTCAGATGACCCTGTCAATGCAGAAAAGGAATAAGTTTTCAACAAGGTAAGCTTGTTCCAAACCACCAGGAGGATGGACACCAACAATAATGCAGTATGCAACTTATTGGAACCGCAACACTAAATTAAGAAGGATGGCACCCAATTACTCAAATAACCATAAAGATTACACTGAAATAATTCTATCTACATGTGGCTAACAAGAAATAGGTATCCTGCCCGGTAACCAGCAACTAACAAAATCCTTAGCACTGTGTTGGCAATGGAGACTAACCTTGAATGTACAAAATTCCCAGGAAGAATGAAAAATGTTTTTAAGGTATCAAGTTGTTTGGAAGACACGGAAGTAATAGTAGTCATTTTTCAAACCATGCTCCTTAAGTCTTCAAATATTTTTCCACGTATGCCTGCAAGGAAGAAAACAAGACAAATATCACTGCTAGCAGATAGGTACTTTAAGTTGGAGAGAAATGTTCTAATAGCAGATAGGAACTTTAAGTAGGAGAGCAATGTTCTAATAGCAGATAGGTACTTTAAGTTGTAGAGAAATGTTCTTATCAAGAACAAAAGAACGGGGGGCAAAGACTCACATTTACAAGTTTCGTAAGCTTGGATTTTGAGTATGACAGGTATTGATCAATTTTGTCTTGAGTCTGAGGGATATGAGAGCTCTCCATAGAACCAGTCACCTTATCAACTACTTTCTTTACAATGGTTTTATGAGCCTCTTTACTCATGTGCCCTTCCTTCCAAGTGGGCTTCAGAAGTTCCTTGACAAACTCCACTAGTGCAAATTTGAACATCTTCATCCCCTTGGAGTCCTTGCTTTTCTTACCATCTTCGTCAACCTGACCATCATCCATGTCCTTCAACTGGCCAACTTGCTGTTCGTTCCCCTGTTGTGCAGTTTCTGATTTATTCAAGTCCACAGCATCAGTACCCATGCTCATTTCATGCTGCTTGTCTTGATCTTCGAGATGTGACTTTTCCAAACCACTGTTGTTAGACCCCACTGTAACAGATGGGGCCAAAATCTGTTGAGGTGCCTGTGATTCTTCAATGGAACTACTCTGTGCATGAGTGTTCAATGAAAATCCTTGGTGTTGATAATTGATGTCAGTCTTAATAGGCTCAGTGCTGTCATTTATGGGATCATACTGCTTTTGAGGCCAAGGTCCTTGATTGGGTTGTGCTTCTGTTGGTGCAGAAAATGTTGCAGAGTTGGATTGAGAGTATGAGTGAGAAGGCACCATCCCAGTAGCAGTGAGATGATTCAGAGTAGCATATAATTGTGGAAGCTGCTGCCCATCTCCAAATATCTGAGCAAGAGAGGCTGAAAGATCTGCTATTTTTGCACCCTTGTCAGTGGTTACCGCATTTTGAGTGACTGAAGTTTCAGAAACAAGCTGCGATGTATTTGCCTCAAGTAATTCACGCTTTTTAATTGATTCCCCCTGGCCTAACAGTATCTCAGATTGTGCTGATGAAGGAGGTTGTGTTGGTATCCATTGAATCTGCTCATTTGGGTCCATCGGCCCACTTATAGGTGGAGGTGGAGGTGCAAGTGGTTGACTTTGCATGTTCAGATTTACATTTCGAGCACTCAGATGCGGGGGTTTTATAAATTGATTTTGACTTTGGTTTTGTAAATTTGGAGGTGGAAAGGCCATTGGTTGACTCTGCTCAGTTGGATTAAATCTTTGCACGACAGAAGTAGGTGGATGGAATGCGTGTTGATTCTGACTCTCACCAGTACTTTGCCCAGCCACAGGAATTACAGCAGGCAAATTATTTCCAGAGTTATTGTTGTTCCCATTAGTGTACTTATTAACCTCCTCACAGTGGAAAGTAGCAGCATCTGATATCAAACCTGAACGATATTGGTTACAAGCAGTTTCTGATGTCAGTGGTTGCATAGAGAGAGTCACAACATTCAGTTGTTGGTCTGCACCTTGTGGACCTCGTGTGTCCTGAAGATTGCATAGCGATTCCTTTCCATCAATGTTTGGAGGATACCTTTTGCTTCCAACAGCAGAAGGAACATCTGTATCATTGACACACTGCTGAGCAATCCATGATTCAGGAACACCTTTAATATTCCTTTCAATTGCATTATCACCGAATTTTGAATCTTCCCGTGATCTATTCCTAGGATCCTCGGCTCTTTCATTGTTGCTGTCACTAGACCAAGGAGAACTCTGAACATTTTTATCAGCTTCTTTATTACCACACTTATGACCACCCCATGACTGATCACTAGATGCATTTCTGTCTACTGCTTCATCTCCCCATTTGGAGCCATTCCACGACTGATTCCAAGTACGACTGCTGTTGTGGTCACTCCATTTCGAACCATCCAATGATCTGCTGCTGTCAATGCCTGAGCTATCACCCCACCTACCATCTTGAGATTTCAGTTCTGGACTACCACGTGTGGGGTCCTGATGAGAGAATTTGCATCTCTCTCCATTACGGCAGCGGCCTTCAGGAAAAAACTTACAAGGTATGTCACTGCTCCTGTGGGTTTGATGCTTCCAATCATGTCCAAAAGATGCATCAGTATCCCTTCTACTGTGGATCCTTTCTCTTGTTGCATCTCTTGATGACCATCCACCATATCCATCGGCGTTCACACCATGATGAACATATTTGCATGCTGAACCCCTGTAGCACTTTCCTTTCAAGAAATTATTACAGCGAACGGATGATCTGCTGTTCCTCTGCGGCTCATGCTTCTCTTGGACTCCATCATTGTGACTCACATACCCATAGGAAACTTTTTCCCGTGAGTATCCACTATGCTCTGGTGAATCAGTTAAGACCTCATCATTGGCATACCGAGAAAAGCCCCCCCTTTCATGCCTACGACCCCTGCTTTCAGCTGAACCTCTATCAAAATGTCCCCTACCATCATTATCACGTTCATCCTGATGAAGAAACCGACATTGACTTCCTCTGCTGCACCTCCCTGCTGCAAAATCCCGACAGTATTCCGTAGACCCTCTCTTTCCATTTCTACTCCTTTCATTCCACCCTTCGGCCTCATGCCTAAAACCATAAGGACTCCTGCTTCTGCTCCTGCTTCTGCTCTTGCTTCTGGTTCTACTTCTACTTCTGCTCCAGCTCCTGCTTCTACCTCTGCCCCAGCTCCTGCTTCTGCATATTGTTTGAAAACAATTTCATGAAATAGGTGCATAAGTAGTAAACAGTAAAGGAGCATTTGAATATTTTAACGATCAAACAAGGTTCTTCAGTTTCGAGATAAGAGATTATTCAGAAGGCACCATTATTTGATATTTCATAAGATTACCGACATCCACATGCAGGCATATGCGCAAGTGGACCTCAAGTGTCAAAATCATTGGCCTCATTACCAAGTCAGAATCACTGTTGTTGTAATTGTCATCATCATTGTGTCATAAGGCCATTTATCTAGGGTTCGCTCTAAAAGATGGCTAGTGACTCATGGGCTGACTATGGTAAGTGGTTCATCAAGACCCCTTTCACGTGGCAGGGTTGATGCAACATGTCCTTTTCTAAAATGACAGAAAAAAAATTGTGACAATTGCCAAATCCATACTCCTACAAAGAGCACGCTAAAATAATATGAATGGCGTATCCTGTCTAATTGCTGGGCTATTGCAGAAAACTGCCACTAGAACAAATTTATTGAAGATGTCTAGAAATCAGCTGTCAGGAACCTCCCTACTGCAAAAAATTGCCACTATAACAAATTTGCTTAAGATGTCAAGAAATCAGCTGTCAGGAACCTCTGAATAAATATATGCTCCTTTCCCCATCGAGAACAATTGAAAGTTGTGAATTTTGAATGGATATACATGCATCTATGCATACATAGAGGAGCATTGTGCATGTCGAAGCATACATACAGGAGCACATGTGCATGTCGAAGGGATAGACAAACTTCTAATTGATAAATGTTTTTACATCAAGTCAAAAAATATTGATAAAAACAAACAGTTAGCATATGACTATTTGAGTGGGGAAATCAGTGAAAACCTGTGTGACCTGCTCCTCCAACCTCTCTTTGGGGATCGACTACGGCTGCATTGTCTCCATCCATCAGAAGGTGGATCCATTCTTGCGCCATAACTCTGTTCGCCAACCCACGTCCTCACAGTGAATGATGTCTCCTCACGGCCCCTATCAACAATGCCATCTTGGCCATCACCACCTTCAAGCAAGGGATCCCTACATGGTTCACCAGATGAATGTCTAGCTCCTACTGCATTGTTGGATTCAATGCCCGACAGCTTAGGGACATAGCTACCAACAGTTCCTGAAGAGTTCAACCCAGAATTCAACTCTTTATCATTAAGTGCATCAGCTTTGTCTCCAAACAGAGAATTCTCTTGCACAGTTTCATTAGGTAATTGGGTATCTGCCACCAAATCCCACTTAGAAGTGTGTTTTCTAACATTTTGGGTAATTACATCCTCTCCTGAAGCACTTTCCATCATAATAAACTTCTCCTGGACCAGATTAACAACAGTAAATGAGTTGTCCTTTTCTCTGAGTGGTCTGCAGTAAATGAGTCACATAGTACTGAATGAGTTACTGATAATGAAGTTAATCTCTAAATGCTATGAACAAACAGGCTTTAAAACGAAACAAATTTACTATATCACATCACCCAAAGATTATTATTGTTGACTAAGAATCACATATGAACCTGCATGAAGTTTAAGCATACACCATGGTTAAGTAAATTGAATTAACTCATGAAGTTAAGCAACATGTCATTCACAACTACTCCTTGAGAAGCAACTTTTTCATTTCTTTTTGTATCAATTACAAGCAGTTATAAAAATACATGGAATTATTACCCAACACCATACAATGTATGAGAACCTTAACAGGACTATACAACTAGAATTTAGATAGGCTTATTTAGTGCTGACAAGTTTTTACTTCAACAGCTACATGAATGAGCTTAGCTATAGGCTACAAAGAATTTGATGCAACCCTAGAAAGGGTACTTCTGGGCAACAATCATTCTTCTCCAGCCTTGGTAGTGATAGACACTTTAAGTTGTGCCTTGTGGAAAAAAATGTTAGGTTAACAGCCTTGCAAAGCAAAAACCTGACCAATTGCTCTTTCAAAAAAAATCAAGTAATAGAGAAAAAAAAAAACAGAAATAAAATGCATCCTTTCTTGTCAATATCTATCTGGTATAGCTAAAAAAGGTGAGTCCATGTCCCACTTGTTCTTTCACTGCAGGATTACTAGATAGATTTTATAACAATCTTGAAATGATTTGAGCTATCCATCATTTCAGATTCTATAAAGGGCCATCAATGCTGTAGTTTAGTGGGATTCAGTAATGTAAGCTTGGTTAGTTGCTTTTGTTGCCCTGCTTGGACCTTGTGGAGGGTGAGGAACCACCAGCATTTCAAAAACAAAGCAAAACGTGTTGGTGGTCGCATTAATACCATTTTTTTATGACCGAAGGTGTCCAGGCGTCTACTTATGCACACCTCCCTATAGACACATGCTGAGTTCAAGCGATGGGGAGTAATGCCATGGGGAGTGGCCCGGAGAGGTTAAGCGTGAATCGAACTCAAGACATCACTTCATGAGGCGAGCTTCTTGACCGTCAGGCCAACCCCTCTGGGTTGCATTAATACCATTTGTCATCATATTATTTCATGGTTTATTATCCAAAAGGATTTTAAAGGAATATCAAGAGATTATTCAATGGAGATTATTCAATGGAATGAAGATTGATCATCAATGAGGCCTCCAATGACCCCATGTAGGCAATGGAATCCCTGCCATGTGGAGTAACAAAACTGAACTTCAACAGGAGCTTCACTGGTAATCATGGACCAGCAGGAATGGAGGTATTTGCAGAGACACAGCAAAGGTCATCACTGCTTTTTTCCAGATAGTTGCCCAGTGCAATGCTGTTGAAGCAGAAATGAAGACCTTATTGTTTCGTGTAAAAGAAGCGTCAATCAAAACCCACTCGCTCTACAGCTGAGGATGATTCATCTGGTGTGAAATGTGCATCAAAGACATGGGAGGTTGCTAAGTGACCCATAACATGGTTCAAGACTAAACTGTCTCTTTTGTGCATAGGGAAAGCAATTCAAAGGCAAATAAGCTTACACGTAAAGATAGACAACACTAGAATACACTCAATGTTACCCCAAGTTTATCATTAACCCATTCTTTATTCTTACCTCATACCGAACACTCGTACCCGTGTCAACCCCCCACATATACAGGATACTTTGTAGAATATGCTTAAACAAATCACTTTGTCCTTTTTTAGAGGTAACAATAAATTAATCATGTTTACATTGACTTGCTACCCTTGGGCTGATAATGACAGTATATTTTCGCAATGAGTAAGTACAGAAAGGAAAGCTACAAAAAGATCTTACTGAAATTCTATAAAAGCATGCTTGAACGACTATTCATTTAGCAATCATTAGCCAAATTATGTCATAAATGGAAAATTAGTGTGTTTGGTAAGGACTAATCTCCAGATATTAGAGATTTTTGTCCACAAATTTGTGTATATTACAATCTACATGTTTGGTAAATTGAAGAGTGGATCCAAACCCCTTTAAAAATGAAAGATTGAAAGTTTTGAGGGGACCCCATAGCCAAGGATACATGCACAATGGAGAGACTTTGTGTTTTCCGTAAATGAGTTACTCTGCTTTTTTTGGAAAGCCTCTCTTCATTCCCCAGTCTCTCACATTCTCTCCTCTTATAGCATATATACACACACTCTCTTTTCCTTGTTAGACTTCTCTTTTTTCCTTTAATTCTAATCAAATCCATCAAAAAATCAAGCATCTAGATTAAAAAATAAATTGAATGGATTACAAGTTGGAAAAAATTTAGCCACTTATCTTGGTAGTCAAAATCAACAGGCATCTATAAATTTAACAATGCCTAGAGAATTTGATCACTAAGATCAAGTTGCAAAAAATTGAATTTTGACCAAAAATTTTTTTCCTTTTGAAATTCATCAATCATATTTCAATCCATACATTTTATTTTCTTGATAAATTTGAAAAAAAATCAAAATAAAAGAGAAATGTACCAAATGGACCATAAGTTTTCAGTTTTGGCTTTTCATTTCCAATAAAGTGAAAATTCAAGGTTATTTCTTAGTTCTTTGCCTAATCAGATTTGTGGGATTAGTGTTAAATGACGAAAATAATTAATCGTAATATCTTTATAAGTTTTTACTATCTTTAATAATTTATTATATTTTTATTTCTTAACTTTCATGTTGTCTTTTCCAAAATGGAACACACTAAAATGAAACAAGTTTCAAAATAGAGCTTAAGATCAATGGTTAGAATGACCAAAGTGATTTGGTATACATCCTCCAAATAACTACCATCAAAAGGTTGAACCTACCAATTCAAATGACCTATCAAAGAAAGGAGAGCAATACTCTCAAAATCATGCCAAAAAGCCTCATGACATATAATTTAGGGCCATCAAAATTTTAAAAACTTAAAAAAGTATTTCAACGTTATCCAAATTTTGATGGCTTTAAATTATTTTTCAATTTTTAAACATCCATATTATGTGATAGACCACTTTATTCTAATGAGATGTATCATTAGAATGATTCAAGCATGAACATGTCAAATATATATATATATATATATATATATATATATATATATATATATATATATATTTGAATTTTTTTTAAATGGTAACTGTATTAAATAAAGAAAGGTACCAGAGATGCACAAAAACAAAGAACAAGGCAAAAAGAGAGAGAAACTCCAAAGCCCTTACACCCCAACAGGAGGAACCCCCAACTACAAACCAGCTAACAGTTAAGACAAACCAATGCACTCTTTCCAAGCTCTCAATATGTCACAAATTAGGTAATCCTGGAAATCATTAAGGGAAGAAGCCCAAGCTGCAAATTTGTCCTTAATTTTGCTAAAAACGCCTTGAGGGCTCTCTGCACTGTTTCTGAACACCCCATTGTTGAGTTCACCACAAAGGCTCCACAAAGTGGCAAAAGGGCTAACCGCCATAATATCAAACATCTTAATGAAACGTTAGAGATCTCCCACGAGAAAGACAGTTGAGCAACCAGGGAGGACATGGACCACTGACTATCAAACTGGTTCAAAACTAAGTTCAAGACAAACGCCGAGAAATGGCAATAGATGAGGAGATGGTTTACATCTTCAGAGGCCTAAAGACTAAAAGGGCAAGCACTAACTAGGACTATTCCCCACTTGTACAGGTTATCTTGAGTGAGATTTTCTACAAACCTGCAATCCAAAAAAAAAAACAAATAGCTAAGGGAGAAGCTTTAGAAGACTAGATAGAAGGATTAAATATGGGGATGGAATCACACGGAAAAGCACTTCACGGAGAAGGAGCCTGAAGAATCTAACCACCAATACAAGGAATGCTCATCCTAAGCATGTCGCGCCTAGCCCCAACTAGCCTTGGGGCGTAATAAAAAAAAAATTGCACCTCTAATCTCAAATCATTGCTAATACTCAAATGGGAAAGGTCCCACGCAGACAGAGGAGCCTAGCATGATTCTAGATTCATCGAAGACCATGATACTCTAACCATAAACTAAGCCAAGTTCTGTCTACAAATGGGATACCGAGGACAATCCCTCCCATAGTTGTATCAATCCAATCCGATAAATGATCCCATAACATGCATATCCCACACATGGCCAACGTAATACAATACAGCTCAACACATGGATCACAAAATGCACAACATTCACATACATCGCGGAAACATAAGGGGTTCCAATATACAAGTGTCTAAGTACATTTTAACCCGTAGGGCATACAATCCATAAACAGAAGGTTTGAATAATCTACTCAAACTATTACAAGTCTTAAAGTGTAATGTTTCTCAAACATCGCCTCAGAGTACGCCATTAGGACCTCTCCCTTGATGCTTCTCAACAAGCCTCTAATGCATACTCCCCACTAACCATACACATCACCAGATATTGGATCTTCTAGTTTGAAACCTCCAAAAATTGGCAAAAGTTCTTTTCAATTACCATCATGTAGGTTCGAAAGCAAGTTGATGAAATGTAACCTTTAAGTTGGGCTCAACATTTAGCACCAAAACGCATATGCTCAAAAGTTGAAAGAAAGGACCATTCCACATTATCATAAGCTTTCTCCAAATCAATTTTGCCAGCCACTCCCAAAATTTTCTTACTCTTTCTCTCGAGTTCATGTACCCACCAAGGATTCTAAATTTCAAATGTTCTATCAACCACATTTTTTGCATCAACATGGTGGATGTGAAATCATTATTATGTAGAATTTCTCTCCTAGCCCCAAAGAATTCCACGAGCCATCTAATCAATACCCAACATTTCTAGTAGAAGTCAAATAAAAAATCATGACGGGCCAAAGCCTCATCTTACCTCGCCTCTTTCATAATGCCAAAATCCCCTCCTTTGTAAGGTCAAGATCTAAAATTCCAACCAATTAGACTATCTCAAGATATCCTAGTAAATTTGACCATTCAACAAGGGCCCCAACTACTTAGCATGTGAAAAGCAGTTTAAAAAGAATAACAACTCTAATTCAATATGACCTTTATCCTTTGTACATGAAACCGCCACTTACAATTTCAACTAGACATTCTGTAAAATAACAGCATGTTTATGTCTCCCCCATCAAACCCCCACCCCCCAACTTTCTTTTAGTCAAAATGCCCTTGACCTACGTCCCCCACGCAATTGTTTTTTGCCACAACATCGACTGAAACTCATTCTCCCAAGCAGTTCATTTCGCAATCTCTTATTCTAAATGGAGTTATATTTTACTAGAATGTGCAATTTGTCATGGCAAAAGCCAGTCATCATTGCAGTTTTATTTTTTAACAAGAAAGTCATTTGAAAATTCCTTGAAGCATCCATGAACTGGCATGGCAAGTCTTGGACATTTTGAAATGATGATGTGTTTCTGCAGTCAGCTTTTAGACCCTTGATCTTTGTCCCGAAGCAATTATTTTGCACCTTGGCATCAACTGCAATTCATCTGCCCAAGCTGTTCACTTGGTAACCCTTTATTCTGAATGGAGTTCTATTTCACTAAGAATGTCCATTTGCCATAAAAACCAGTCACTCATTGCAGTTTTATTTTCTAATGAGAAAGGCATTCAAAAGTTCCTTGAAGCATCCATGAATTGGCAAATCTTGTCAAAAGGGCCAAAGGAAGCAGCAAATGCCAATCATTTTAATAGTTATACGTCGTAATGCCCCAACTAGTGTCTTGGGTATGACGAGGCCTGAAAAAATAATCAATCGATAGATCAGGCTCTATCAAAATATATTTTAAAGCAAGTGTAAGGTGGAAATCTTCTATTCTCCTAAGAAAGGTGATTTAGATTAAAAAACAATACACCAAAAAAACAGAATTACTCCAAAAAAATATCTTGAGAAACAATATAATTATCACCATCATCATTGTTACCATTTCTCCCATCTATTTATAGTCAACTTTTTTAGTCAACGTTTCCATAACTCTATAAAATATCTTGAGAAACAATATAATAAGGCAAATGAGTGACACGATAGACTTATCAACTAACCCGCACAATGTTCAAATCCTTCATCCCCAGCAACCTCCCCTCCCCAAAAAAAAACCAACACAAGGATAGTAAAAGTTCAGATATACCTTAGGAGAGAAAATAATTAATCAATCTCAAAATTGATTAGAAATTCTGTGATGTGTACACTTCAATTAAGCCCACAAATAGCACTAATGTGTTGCCTATCATAGCGACTTACAAATAATAATAGCTCATGAACAAAAACACCCTTCAACGAAAAAAACCTAACCTACTACTACCAATTCATTGGACTGTCATAGTCATCCCTAAAAACATCTCTATAACCCATACTTGAAGCTTTTGTTAAGATTTCCAACCCCATCACAATAAAGCAACATTTTCCACAAAAAGAAAGGATATGCAACATGAATTAAGTGAAATTCACAAGTACATATTTTATGGGGAAAATTTTATGAGAGAACGCACTTAATAGATAAGGCAAGAACAAGATGAGACAAAAAAAATAGAAAACACAACATTAGCATTATAGCACCATCAGGAACAAATGAAAATCCGAGATAACAATTTCTTATAAATTCCTTAATATGCTTATTTACACATCTTTAATCACCTTGTACAATGATAAGGTGAGAGACAAGGTGTAAAATATAAACCCCTCTAAAAAGACCTAAATCTCCATCATCATGGTTTGATAGGTTGATTCATACAAATATAATATAAAGATATATAAGAAACACACACACCCACACACACACACACACACCCACCATGTATGTATATACATAAATAGGGAACTTATTATGTACACTCAAAACATCACATCAATGTGTACTTTGGCTGATTGAATTTCAAAAGGAACCCATCTAATTAGCTCTTCATCCGAACAATGGCTGAAAAAGCTAAAAAATGTTATAAGCCATAGTGTATGAGAAAGGCCCTAGATAGACAGATACATACATAGGCAACAATCAATGTTCAAAAGCACACATATATCTTGGCTTACAACGGTTTTAGCTTTTCAAGAGTTTGTCAAAGTAGAGACACTTAGAGACACCATTTAAATGTCTTATTTTAAAATTCAATCAACAAAAGCACACATTGATGTGATACTTTTGGATGTACAAAAGAAATTCATTATATATCTACACACACACACACACATATGGCTCTTAATACAGGGACCTTTAACGTTGATGTTTAGAAGCACTTGATGTCCACTTTTAGTGCGTAGAAATTTGCATTTTAAAAAGGACATAAATACACTTTCAAACATCTAAGTGGCGTTTGGATGAGAGGTAACGGAAGGAAATGAGGGAATTCCCCTCTTTTTCCCAATTTAGTATTTGTCTTACATGGGAAAAGCAGGGACTCATTTTTTCCCTACTTGTCTCTCTCCCCTTCACCTTTTTGAATTCCCCTAGCTCAACAAGGGGAAACACAGTTTCCTCCTTCATCCATTCCTTCTCTTTTCATGATTGCAAGTGAATTTCTTTGTAGCACATAGGTTGATTGAGTATTTTAAAAATTAATATATATATATATATATATATATATATGTAATTTTAAAAATTCAACTCTATCCATAAGTCTTTTACCATTTGATATATAGCTATAAATTAAACAGTGTTTATTGAATAAAACATACTAGTTTAAAAATAGTCTCAATTTTAAACATTTACTATATTACCTAATATCAGATAATAAAGAACACTTTAATTAAGAAAGTTTTATTTATTAGATAATAATATAATATAGACTTCTTCCTTTCCTTAGTTTAGTTAATAAGTTTTAAATATAGGATATTTTCTAAAATAACAAAGTTTTAATTTTTATTGAACTAAAATCAATAAAACTAGTTTAATGTTTTAAAAACTAACTTATCTATCAAACAGTCTCAAAGAAAATTTCAAATTGTTTTCATATCAATCAAAACATATAATAAATAGCTTATTTAGTATAATAGATGATGAGTTATCCAAAAAAATGGTCAAATCTTAGGAAAAAAAATTCAAAATTTTGAAAATGTTGAAATTTTTAGGTGACCTTTCAAAAAAAATTCATGGACTGATAATATATCGAGTTTTTCATATTTACATTAATCAAACAAAAACAATTTTTTCTCATGTGAAATGTTATTTTCTCTTCACATCTTTGCTCAATTTCTCCAATAATTACCAAACAAGACCAAGAGAATCCCTGGGAATCCCCAACTTAAGGGAACCCCCTGCATAGAGGAAACCTTTAAAAAACTTACCCCTAATACAAATGCGGCCTTATATTCTTTCTCCTCTATATCCCCTTGTCCCTTTGCAATTATACAGACATTCCTCTGTCACTTTCAAACTTTCAAATGAAAAATACTAAAGAGGCTAGAGTATTAATTTTTTTTCTATTGAGACTAAACATTTATCAAGAGATCAGCCCCACATGATTGGTGAAATGAATAGAGGTACCTCATGTATAAGATGTCTGAAGAGAAAAATTCCCAATCCAATCACTATAGCCTTGTAAGATGGGACTTGAAAAATCAATGGCTTATAGCAATGTTACAAAGCTCAAAATCGCAAGGCTAAAATGATTAGATGGAGTTCAAATTTCACTCATTTAGTAACTATTTTTTTGCATATTCCAACCAAAGATGTGGAATGTAATTAAATTTCAGATTGCAACTTCTCTAAAAAAAGACTTTAATTTCTAATGTTTCACTTTTCATGTTCTCACTCATGTGATCAATTACAAAATTTCAGCCAAAATGAATTTTTGTGCAAGTATGGACTACGCCGAAATTTTTAAAATTCACATATTTTGTTTGATATCTAGACCAAAAATTCATATTTCGACGGAATTTTATAATTGAGCTCCTATGTCTCTCATGTATTGGAAGAATCAATGCTCTAACTTAACAACAACCAGATCATTGTTGCCATCGAAATTTCTAACAAATTGACACGTGATATCTTATGGGGCCTATCAGCCATATTAATATCAAATATTTTTATCAGATCTACTTAAACATAAACTTTGTTCTTAAATGGATGGCTAAATCTGGAAACTAAAGCTTTCAAACTAAACTAGAGACCTTCAAGATTATCCATCCATTTTATCAAATGAATAGGTATTTTGTAAGAACAAGATTTTATGATTAAGTAGATCAAATGAAAATATGTTAGTGTATGTTTGGCAACTGGTAGATTCTAATATTGGAGATTCTGGATCTAGAAAATTAGGAGAAAGTCTACTTAGATTAAAATCTTACTGTTTGGCTGTCATTGGATTATGTAGAGATTGATTATTGCTATAATCGAAAAGGTCTGAAGGGGTTTTCAATTGAAAATTCGGACTCAAGAGATAGAGATCCACTTATACATGTACCCCCAGTAGCTCAAAATCTCCTATTTTCTATATATTTGCTTCTAATTTACTGTCCCCAAAACGCATAGATTGAAGTCTCAAATAAAATTGTACTCTCTTAACAAAAAACTCTAATTTTCTAGACATTGAAAATTCTAGTCTTTGAAGATTTAAAGTTACCAAACACGTTCTTATATAATATGGTTATAAGCCCTAAAAAACAGTAAGGGTCAATATATTGAAAAAAATCGTTTCCTCTCTCACATGTATAAGCCCCAAAAAACACTAAGGGTCAATATATTGAGAGAAATTGTTTCCTCTCTCACATGCAGGTGTCCCTCACCAACACCTATCTAAAACCCTTATTTTTATTGAACAAGAATTTAAAAAAAAAAACCAATTATAGTGTGGGGTTTGGTGAGAGGAAGAATTAGAACTCTTCCAATGGATAGGGCTAATATGTTAGCCTCTCAATAGATGGAGCATCATTCACAGTAAGAACAATATCATCAACATAAACAACAAAAAGCATCACAATAGAATCGGCACGGTAGATAAACACAGAGCAATTTGTGTGACACTGAGAAAACTCATACTCCAATAAGTCATTACTGAATTTGTCGAACCATGCCCGTGGAGACTGCTAGAGACCATGATAACCTCCTTGAGTTTGCAAACCAACCCTTGCTCTCCCTGTTTCACAAACTCGAGCAGTGGAAGCATGTAGACTTCTTCTTTTAAGTCAGCATGAAGAAGGCATTTTTGACATCTAACAGATGAAGAGGCCAATGATGCGTGGTAGCAATGGATACCAAGATCTGAACAGATGTGATTTTGGCCACAGGAAGAAGGTCTCCTGATAATCAATCCCATAAGTTTGTCTGAAACATTTGACACTCAATCTAGCTTTATATTGATCAATTGAATCATCGGGATTATGCTTTAGAGTGAAAATCCATTTGCAACCAATAGGAGTCTTTTCTGGAGGAAGAGAAACAATCTCCCATGTATAATTTTTTCTACAGTGTTGCGAATTCTTCTTCTATTGTTGCCTTCCAAGAGGGATCCCGAAGACTCGTATCAATCTTCTTAGGAATATAAAATATAAGTGTTGTCAAGAGCAGTCAGGAAGTTGCGATAAGATGGAAAGACAGAATGATAGGACACATCATTGGGATGGTCAGTACATGCACGCCTACCTTTCCAAAGGGTAATAAGAAGTTCGGGTTCAGTAGGAGAAGGATTTGAACCACTAGCAGATGGTTGAGTGGCGTCATGTTGAGTAGCGGGTATGCTTTCTCCTTTGATACACAAGAGTGGGCTTGGAATTTACAAGAGTGGCAACAACAGTTGTGAGAAGAGGAAGAATTGATGAAAGTGAAGAATCAAACTTAATTTGATTAAAATAGGGAACATGTCCAAAATTTTGACATCCATAGAGACAAACGTCTTACCAGTGACGGGATCAAGACACTTATACACTTCATGGAACGGTGAATATCCCAAAAATAGACATTTTACAGAACATTTGGAGAGTTTATCGCCAGAGGGCAAAGCGATAAAACAAACACATCCAAAGACATATACAGGAATGGTGAAAACATGTTCGTATATAGACATAATATCAGTTAGAGATTTGTTGTGCAATACACGTAATGGCATGCGATTAATTAAATACCATTAAGTTAAAACTGCTTCCAATCAATACAACAGCAAAACAATTTTGTTGAGAAGTGTAAAGGCAAGAGGTTTGAGATTCAAACCATGGTCCTACAAAACTTGAAAAAATGGATGTGACAAATACTCACTCCCCCCATTTTAAAAAAAAATGGTTACTATATTAAAAGGAAAAGAAGTGACCAAAGGTGCAAATAGAATAAAGTACAAACAAAGCTAGAAAATTTACAAACAACCCCACCCTCCAAAACAGAAGCAAAAACAGGGAGAAAGCAACACTAATGCAGAGACTTATACAAGATCAACGCATTCTTTCAAGGTTCACAAGATGTTGGTCATAGAAATATTCCTAAATTCTTTGAGAGAAGAAGCCCATGTGGCACACTTGACAAATACACATCTAGAAACTAACGGACTAGACTCACCTCTCACTCCCCATCTCGCATTCCATCTCACTCTCCTCCCCCACACAGCAGCAACCCTCTTCTTCCTCACTCCTCTCTCTCTCAACCAACAACCCGTCTCCCTTTTAAACGCGCCCGTCCCGTCACCGAAATGCTCGATCCCTCTCCCCAACACTCGACCTCTCTCCCTAACGCTCCACCCATATCACTAATAGCTCTCCCTCCCTCTCTCCCTATATATACCCCTCCCCCTCTCGTCGTCCTCTCCCACTCCTCACACACTCACCTCTCGACTTCACAGCGGCAGTCCCTCTCTCTTACACATCGTCTGATTTCTCTTCCTCTCCCTTTTAGATCCCTCTCGGTTTCTCTCTCAGATCTCTTCCACTCTCTTTCTTCTTCCTCTCCTCTCAACTCTCTGACTTCTCTCTCATCTCTCCCAATCTCTTCCTCTTTCTCTATCTTTCTAAGTCGTTGCAGCTGCCCAACTCGCAGCTTGACTCACTGCTCAACTCGCCGATATTAACCATCTCAAGTCATTCTCTTTTGGGTCCTAAAATCTCAATTTTGAGATAGGGGAACTAAAATCTTAATTATAATCTAAATTCTAGTTCAGTATATGTTTTAATTTATTTATTTTAATGTGCAATTATTTGCATAATTTTGATTAATTCGAAGTGTAGGGAAGGTAAAACAATAATTATGATTTTAAATTCTAACTTAACCTATTCTTTAGGTTGAATTATTTTAATGTGAAAGTTTCATTATTCTGAAGTGTGGGGAAATAAAACGTCAATTGTGATTAAATTCTAGTTTAATATATGTTTCTAATTTAAATCATTTTAATGTACCTTGTATAGCTTTGTTGATTATTAATTAGGGTAGATGTAAATTTAATTTTGATTTAATTTCTAGTTTGGTATTTGCACTTAGCTTAAATTGTTTTAATATGCATCATGTAATTTAGATGATTATTTTGAAGTACTTTAGAACTGTCCTAAATTTTAAGGCTTATGAGAAAATTTAGAAATGATTCCGTTATTCGGTCATTGTTTCAGCTGCCTGGATTTTGAAAATATTTTACAAACATTAGAAGTATGTTAGTGTTACAATTACGAAATTGTGGAAAACATTGAATTTGTCGAGTAATTTCAAATCTAGTTAGGCAAGGCAATTTAATTAAGTAGGGATTGCATCTCCCTTGGGTGAAAGACCCTAAACCTAATAAGGTCGTATATGCAGGGTTTACTCAATACTGTAATCAAAGGGCCGCTTATGCAGGGTGTACTCGGTACCCAAAATCCGAGGGATGTATATGTGGGTCAGTGTCCAAATCCGTATATGCGGGGTTTACTCAATACTATAATCTAAGGGTCGTGCTCATGGGGTATACTCGATATCCATAATCCGAGGGTTGTATATGCGGCTTGGTGTCCAGATCTGTATATGCGGAGTTTACTCAGTACTATAATTTGAGGGTTGCTTATGCGGGTTGTACTCGGTTCCCATAATCCGAGGGCTGCATATGCAGGTTGGTGTCCAGATCCGTATATGCAGGGTTTACTCGGTACTACAATCCGAGGATCATGTTCAAGGAATGTACTCGGTATCCATAATCCAAGGGTTGTATATGCGAGGTGTACTCGATATCCATAATCTGAGGGTTGTATATGTGGGGTGTACTTGGTGTCCATAACCTGAGGTTCGTATATGCGAGGTCTACTCAGTACCATAATTCGAGGCGGTCGTCGTGACCATCGACGGAAGCGCCAGAATACGGTATTGGGCCCTAACCAAGTGGTTTTGGAAAGATAGGTGGTTTTGATGTTTAAAAAAAAAAAAAGGATTTAGTAAACAGTGATGTTTTGAAAACTGGGTGAATTTGATGTTAAACGAAAAGGATTTGGTAAATCAAGGATTATGGAAAATGGTTTTAGTAAACCGGGATATTTGAAACAAGTTAAGTTATTAAATGAAAGGTTTTATGGATATTGATTTCTTAATGTATATAAATATGCATGTGTTCACTTTCTAAATGCATAACTGAGTTGAAAGTATTATTATAAGAAATGACTTTATTTTCTCTACTAGGCTTGTGAAGCTCACCCCTTTTTACTATTTCAAGACTAATACTCAGGGAAGAAATTGGGGATTTCCCCCAGTTGTCGTGAAAAGTCGAATGCTTGATAAGATTTTCTCGTATGAAAATTAGCATAGAGCATAGAGTTACCTTGATATTTTGTCGATATGCATCCCGACTTTGAAATATTTAAGTACCGTAAAATTGGATACTAATTAGTTGGTGCATGAGAATGAGAATGTTGATGTGCATTGTGGTGGATGGCTTTTTTTTTTTTTTTGGGTTGGTGTGGCGGGGGGGGCACAGGTGTGTGTGTGTGGTGGTCTGATGGTATTATATAGATGGGGAATTATTAGAAGTGTTTACTTGCAGGTTTTAAACATGATGTAATTTTTTTGGAATGATCGAAATACAGACAGAACTCTGCTGAAATTTCAGTAGAATTTTAGAAAAACATTTAGTTAGACAATAGAAAGAAAAGAGAAATAAAAAGTTCCGTTAACTTGAGTCATGTCTCAAGGTTTGGGGCGTGACAGGCTCCACACAATGGGGAAAAAGTAAGGTGCTACAAAGAAGAACATTTAGGAGAAACCGAGGCATGTCCCAAGCATAAGATAACTGAGCAAGCGTTGAAGGCATAACCCACTAAACTCCAAATTGATCCAAAAATGAACTTCAAATTATAGAGGAGAAAGGTTGATGAATGAGGAGATGATTTGACTCTTTCGAGGCTTGGAGACAAAAGGGACAAGCAATGGCCATTATTCTTCCTCTTTTACACAAATTATCTTGTGCAACAATTTTCCCTAATCCAGCAGTCCAAAATAACGGCCTGAGACACAGCTTTGGATTTCCAGATATTTGGGTTAACAGCAACAAGTGAGGTAATTTGATTACTCCAAGTGTAAAAGGACTTCACAGAGAAACAGCCAGTAGGGTCGAGCCACCACACAAGATAATCCTTATCAAATACTCGGATCCAATAGGAGCTAATGATCTAGACGAATTCCAAGAACTCATTTGTTTCTAAATATGTTAGATTACGCCAAAGGAGGAGATCCCAAACTTTCTCATCACTGCTAACAGAGTAGAATTTGAGATGGCCCCTGACAGCAACTAAGAGGGGCGATAAAGCGAGGGAAAAACTCCCTCCCATTATCAGTGCGCAAAATTTTGATATGACAATCAAATTGGGTTTTGACCCATTGATAAAATGTACAGAAGTGATAAAAAACTCCAGATTTATGTTTCATCATGTATACCCAAGTCATACGAGAATAATCATCAATAAAAGTAATAAAATAATAGAAACCAATACATGAAACAAGAGGAGACATCCAAACATCAAAGCGAATAAGAGAACAAAATGTAAAAGTACTTTTATTAATTGATAGTGAAAAAGAAGGAATATGATGTTTGTCATATTGACAACTTTCACACTCAAATGTATCAAATGACAAGAAAGGAACAAATTGCTTCAAAACGATATTAGATGGGTGCCCTAAATGGTAATGCCAAAGCCACACAACCTGAAAAGAGGAGGTAGAATAAGCTTCAGAGTGGTTGTCGGCTTGGGCATTGAAAAAATATAAGTCGTTGGCTTTACGACTACCACCAACCATCCGCTTCACAACCAAGTCCTGGAAGACACAATGGGTACGATAAAAAGTTACTGGACAATTCAATGACTTAGTTAGATTGCGAGATAAATCAAGATTAGAGGATACAGGGATAGTCCCTTTACCACTAATATTAGTGAAAGACCCATTAGCCAACTTAACATTACCAAGAGAAACAGGAATAAACGTGGAAAGAAGATGACACATACCAGCCATATAATCAGTGGATCCGGAATTGATGATCTAGGAACTTTTAGAGAAAACATAGAGGACAAAGGGTACAGTACCTGATTGATCTATAACAACATGGGAAACCTCGGAGGATTGAAGATTCTTCAGTTGCAGCATGTCATGTTGTAAGGCATACTCATCTTTAGACAACCGAAAGATGTCATCTTTAGCAGCAGTGAAGGGGGTGTCAATAAGATGAGCATGCTTAGAAGAGGACTGACCATGAAGCTTATAGCAGGAATCCACATGGTGATTGGTCATTTTGCAATACGTACAAAATTGGGTAGCCTTCTTTGTTGGTCCATTAGTAGCCCGTTGGGCATCATCACGAGATCCTTCCCTTTGAGACAAGAAGGCCCCTTGGAGACAAGAGTTAATCGATCGACATGCACAAAGACAAAGGACATAACAAGGCAACGCCTCTCACCACGAAGCAATATAGAATATACCTCAATTAGGGGCGGAAGAGATCGCTTGCTCAAAATTTGGGCGCGAATAGGCTCAAAGTCAGGATTAAGACCAACCAATAACTCAAAGGTGTGTCATTTGTCAACATATTGCATGTGCAATAAAGTATCCGCAGGATGTTCAAATTTAATAATCTCCAACTGATCACGTTCCAACCAATAACTTCACATTTTTTAATAATATTGAATTAGAGATAACTCCCCATGTCGAAGATGAGGGGCATCCTAATATGATTCACAAATGCGGGTTGAGATATCATCATCAAAATATAAGGCTTGGATGGTATCCCATTCATCCTTTGCAGTAGGTAGTGTATATATCAACCGTCTAACATGCTCCTCTATAGAATGTAAGAGCCAGGTTTGGACCAGTAATTATTAGCTTTCCATTCATTGCAGGTCCGTGGAAGTACCATCAACATAATCAGTCTTTTGTTTAGCAGAACATTTTCGCCGAGTGAACCCATTGAAAGTAATTGGTCTCGTTTAAAAGAACGATAATGATCTTCCAATAAAGGTTGAATCAGAAGAAGTCCCACTGAGAACATCATGCTTGTCTATGGATGACATAGTGAAGTAATTATTCAAAAAATGCAAAAGAACACCCGCCATCAACACAAGTATCACAATCAGTAGCTGTAGGAAAAGAATTTTGTACCAAAATCTAGCATAAACATGAAAATACAAGCTTGAAATGTATTTGAGGACTAATGCTCTAACTATTTGGACCAAATGGGAACAAAAGTGATCGTCTAAAGCACCATTTTGCCAAAAGAGGATATGACACTCCATTTTTCCAAAATCTAGGACACAGATATAGATACAGGTACCCTACTCAAAATACATTTTTTTTTTATTTTAATGAGTTTTTACTAGAACATTCTACTCAAGCTATATTTCTTTCAATTTTATTAATCATTAGAACATGCTAAATGTCACATCAATAACTCTTTTGTAGGGAACTTCATGTAAGACAATTTAAAGCACCTCTTTTATATATCTTTATGACAAAATATCATAAAATAACTAAAGCATATTTTATGAAATATGCTACAAGTAAAGGGGTGTCCAACACAAGCACAGGTGTCCAACACAATATCTTGAGCATGAACAAGGGTGCAAGCATCATAGGAGTGTCTATTCATTCACATATCAATTTTTATCACATGTATCACTCCATTTTCCAAAAAATTATCTCATTGCCTAAAACCTAGAAAAGCCTTCCTAACAAGATTGCGACATAATTCAATACATAGATAAGAAAGAGCATAGTTACTTGAAAATTATAAATAACTTTCTTTAAAACATTTTTTTGGGTTCAGCTCTTTAATACAATTGACTAAAACTGAAGAAAGGTATTCACAATAAATTATCTAAGTGACATTTTTTCTTCTTCTTTTTTCCTTTTTTTCCTTTTTAGAAGCAAAGTTCAGGTCAATGGCACTAACATGTTTTTTTATGTAAGTTCAAAATTCTTTACAATTATGAAGATGATGCATCTCACCAACTATTTACCCTTCAAAAGCCACCTTCATATATCGACCACTATAGAGACTCATTTTTACTTTGTCATGCAAAGGGGGGCCCAAACATGGTTTAATCTTTCAGCTTCATGTCCAAGAAGGATGGGAAGAAAAAAAATAATGCAGTGATAAGAGGGTAAATAGGTTCCAATCTGAGTATTGGCCTGAGAAGAACTGATATCCTAAGTTCTGGGAATGATAGTCCTTCAAAAAAAGGAGAAAGCTAACTAAGAGAACTGTAGATCTGAATTGAAAGTGATCAAGTGCCTATAATAAGAAACATCACACTTGAAAAAGACAAGAAGACACTTGCCCATTAGCTGAAATCTCACTTACCAAGAGAAACTATGCTTAGAAGCAACCAGCAAACTAAGAACAACAAATACTAAATCTGAATACAATGGCTGAATTCCAGACTAACTAACCAACCAACCAAGAGGCTTACATAATTGAGCATGAACATAGTTTTTTAT
The DNA here is from genome assembly GCA_022113865.1 of Chimonanthus praecox. Taxonomy (NCBI): domain Eukaryota; kingdom Viridiplantae; phylum Streptophyta; class Magnoliopsida; order Laurales; family Calycanthaceae; genus Chimonanthus; species Chimonanthus praecox. The sequence goes on along the minus strand of CM039095.1, from coordinate 8,597,546 downwards.
ATGTTCTATTAGCCCTATTTTTCACCTTCATATTTATAGTGAAAAGTCTACTGATAAAAAACTCAAGTGAGCCACACATCTTTGGTTGAGATATGTAGAAAAATGACAGGGACAATGGATGGGTAAAATTTGACCCCCATCTGATCATTTTAGCCTTGTAAATTTAGACATTGAAATTTAGTTGCTATAAGCCATGCACTTTATATGGTCCATCTCACAAAGCTATGATGATTAGATGAAAGAGCTTCCCTTCAATTATCTAATCCATGAAGTCCTCCATCCATCTGCCAACCATGAGGAGCGCAGCCAATGATAATTGTGCAGCCTCTCTGGAAAGAACCAATACCCTAGACTCCTTAGAGCTGCTCTACTTAAACTGGGCATAGTACTTCAAATGACAGTAAGTCATGCCTTCAATTCCTGATAATATTAGCTGAACCTTCCAATGTGAGAAGCCCCTCACGTAAGCCAAGATTTTACTAATTCTGTTACAACTCGACTAACCCTTCGCATTTTTGAAGCTTGTTGTATAAACACCAATCAATGGGTTTGTTCCAAAAATGCAGCCAACGGGGCCCAGAAAGAATCATCTGGTTTTTTTGTACAGCTGATTTGAAACAGGATGCAAGCTTTCACAGCCAATTAGTTGTTTAAGATTCAAGTAAAATAAAATAAAGAGGAGAAAAGAAAACCTCATTAGTTTAAAAAATTGCAGAAGAAGAATAATGTGTCACAACAATGGTGACGATATGCACCATGAGATCCCACATGCCACTAAAAGCATTTTTTTAACACACACCAGCAAAGCCATGAGTGAAAACAAAAACAGAAGCAGCTGCTAAACCTCCAGTCTGAATAAAAACATTATCTATCTAAGCCTCACATCAATTGACTTTCAATTCTGGATAACCAATTAATGGAAAAATGTTTCATGGATTCTTGTATTCTTCAATTAGGGGAAGATTCTTAAACTTCTCAATTATACACGAATCAAGCTTAATTGTCATACACAGCAAATATGCACGCAGGAAAATTCCAAAACAACTCAAAGTAGATGAAAACAAAATCATTTTCTACATATTTCTTTGGAATTCCAACCAACTTGGAAGGCTCTTGTGGATGCATGAAAAGTACTGTCTAGAAAAATCATCATTTTTCAACGAAAATTAAAATTGGTTTAAAATTATTAGTCCAAAATGGTTAGTTTCCAACAAAAGCACTTCCCTTTTCATGCATCCAAACAGTGCCAAATTATGTACCTGTCAAACAATCATATCAAACATATTCCAAGAAAAAAAATACACATCATCAAAAACTAGACACATTTCCAAGTCATCAATTAAACTAAACTATACCCAGATATATAGGCTAATTCTAAGAAAATAATCAATTCTGTTTCAGTTGAAAATAGTTATTTTTTGAAGAGAGCATTTTCTTAACAAACTAGGGTTGGTCCTAAATTTGGCTCCCCGTCGAGATGCATGGAAAGGAAAGCACTTACCTCAAAAGTGCCTATTTTTCAAGAAAAAATGGATTAGACTTATTTGTTTCAGTTCGAAATGGTTATTTTCCAAGCCACTGCCCTTCCATAATCCAAACAGGCGAAAGATACGAAATATGGACCAATACAAATGCAACGTATGAATGAAAACCCTAGGTAGTCGGAAATCATTCCAAGAAAATGTAAAAGAGAAATCTTACATTGGAATTAAGGAAAACCAGTTCCAAAGATTGCAGGCAAGAGTCGTAGAAGCGAGAAACAAGGCATTGGAAGCTCTAGCGTTAAGATAACTGAGAGAGAGAGAGAGAGAGAGAGGAGACGCTGCTCTTTTCCCTTTTCAGAGATCGATAGGTATTTAAACGAAAGGAATAGTGATGGATCAAGTGATCCAGACCGTTGATGTAATCGACCTATCATAATGGGCCCAACAAGTTGGACCAAGTTCGAGTCATCAATTCATCATGTATGCATTTGGCATTTGGGCCATTGAGTTTCATTAGCTTAAGTATATAACTGCATAAATGATTTTTTAATTTTCATTTATAATTATTTTTTAAATAAGTAGTAAAAAACAACACATATAGAGTATAATATATTGTTAATTGATTTTTATTATAATCATATGTTGAAATAGTGATAACTAGAAATCATCAATAAATTAATTGCACTCTAGAAATTGTGATAGAGTTCCAATTAATAAAAAGTGGCTAGGTTCAAACTTTAAACTTATAAGGATCTACAAGAGTTTTCTTTTATTTTGGATTATTGTGATGTATTTTCATCTGTTATTGGAGATTGAGACTGGAGATTGAGACTAACTCTTATAAATATAAATCTGACAATGGAAGGGGTTGAATCTTACTCGGTTTGAGTCTATTTGGATTTAGATCTTGTTAAATGGGCATAAGTCAGTTCGGATCAATTTATGATTTGATTCAGATTGAATTCTTTTATTAGTGAAATATATATCAAGAGTATCATTCAAATAGGTGTAAACCTCGTATAATTGCACTTACATGGCAATAATCAAGTAAGTCGAGTCTACTCATTTATTTTTTGAATTTGGATTAAACTATCTATTTATAAATGAGTTCGATTCGGATGAGTCATCTATTATATGGGTTAAGTCAATTTGGATCATTTATCAGAACAGGTCAATTCAAGTCAAATTTTGACAGGCCTACTCACGAGACAACGTAAATTAGGTTAACAACTGAGCTAACATGTGAGTGAAGTTGACTTATAAATTTAATTGCCGAAAGTGGTAAAAAGTCGAAAATCATAGAGATTCCATGAAATGTCTTCTAATTCCATGGTGAAGCCCTCCCACATAAAGTGGGTAATACACAAGTGTTGGATGTCATTCGTCTAAGAGTCCGCTCATAACATTAGAAACCAAAACATGCAATATGAGAATATCAATCAATGCAAACATGATATGAGTGAACTAATGCACAAAGCGTTACAGAATATGAGATCAATAGATGGAAAAGGTGGTATTAGAGTATGTGAGGCCCATGGTAGTAGGGGTGAATGTGATCTTAATGGGCTGATTTACCAGCCGGAACCCCACTAGATGATCCACTAGAATGAGGTGTGGGTTGGAGACGCGGGAAAAATATGTATTTATCAATATCGGTGAGATCTCGATCGTAAAAAATTCAAAATATCATGATTGATACGTACCAAAATTTGTAACTTGATTCAAACTCTAATGATTGTTTCCCTTTAACGATTAGGTCAAACAAAAAAAGGTTTCTTAAATGCATAGGCTAAAGCATCTAAATAAGAATATTAAAAATAAAATCAATGCAAAGTGAAGAGGCTTGAGTCTGACTTAATTCATCAAGGAGTGCAAAAACCTTTCTTTAATAACAAAAGAGTCCCTTGATCTCATTACACCCTTCAGAGATGCAGCAACTCACTCTCAGACTCAATAGGATGTTGGGAGTAGAAGATGCTATTTATGATGATTGGAGAAATATAATTTATTGACATATTGCTGAAAAAGAAAAAGGTTATCGATGTTTTGACATACTTCTCTCATGTAATTGACTAGTACAATAGAATATTCTTATCTTTTCTGACAAATTAATATTTGTTAACGACTTACTAACTATGAGATATATCGTACATATGCATGTATTAAGTTCCTTGAGGAAGCATGTCTTCCCTCAAGAGTTCTTTTAAAGAGAGAGGAAATATATACTTCTCCTCTAGAACTCTTTAGTATGTCTTTCTCTATTATAGATTTCTCTCTCTTCTTTAAGTTAGGCTCTGTGCTGCCAGATCAACAGAGGTGTATGTTGATCTGATTTAAACTGTCATGGATTTATGTAAAGCGTAATTAGAGCAATATACATATATAGTCGGTTTATGAGTGAGAGAGAGACATTGTATTGAAAGATGTCTCTTCTTCATTTATTTGCCTTTGAGTATATTTGATCGGCGTGAACCCATGGTACTTGATCGACGTGAACCCAGAGATGTTTCGAAAAGAAACCATGTAAATCTTTATGTTATAATTTGCCTCTTTTTTTTTATTTTTTTTTAATTTTGATATTGTTGTATATGTGATTAGAAGGGCAATTCTCCCCTACACTTTCTAAGTCTTAATATTCTTCCTTTACCTTTCCAGTCTCATACAAAGTACAAGATGGCATGATTTTTTAATATCCTAAAATTGAGAAAATAAAAAATGATATGGGAAACATATAACAAAAGTTTACAATGTTAGTGTTAAATGTTTTTTTTTTTACGTCATAAACATAAAAGAATATTGAAATACTCAAAACTACACAAATTTGTCCCAAAAATTTTGCTCCTACGGTAGTACTTTGTGATTTTGGGCTTTTTGAATTTCAACTATTATAAGTATCGAGTTTCTATCATCAAAATCAGAAAGAAAAATAGATGTGACTCAGTGAGTGTAACTTGACTCACCCACAGCTCCTACAACTCAATTATGTATATTGCTTTACATGTAAGGATCGTTAAGGCATGACTCTATTTACTTTCTTACAATACGGTGTCACTTGGGTTGAGTCAAAATTGACTTCAACAGTAGCCCAACTTGACCTGTATTACCTTCCACACTGACTCAACCCAATACGATTTTCAAACCAATTAACCCAACTCACCCCAATCAAACCCAATTTCAAGTTGGATTAAGTTGAATTGAATTAGGATCAAGCAAATGAAAACGTTTGATTATAATTGTTAAAAGCAATACATTTAATTCCAAATATTGTCTCAATACCTTACTCCCATTGTCATAAAAATCTAGGTAGAATACACTAACAAACTAGACACCACCAAGTTTAATATACACACAGAACATATAAAAGTCAAGTTGAGTTGAATTCAATACAAGCCCTCAATTGAGTTTTTAATTCAAATTAGAAAATTTTAGTATCTGTCCAGCCCTAGGCAAAATTAGCTCAATCAATTTAACTCAAAATTATCTCATACAAAGTGGCTTAACTATTAGATATTTTGACTTAGAAACTAGAGGTCCTGTGTTCGAGTTCTTAGTCACCGATGTCCGTACACAATAAGAGATTGGGGTTTTAGATATTTCAGTCATAAAAAAAATCCCAAAATTGAGATGAGTCACTGAGTTCGAATTAAACCCAACCCAAATTGTATCCATTCTTTCAACTAATATTCCATCCAATTTTTAAGCCTAGATTGAAATTTGGGCCTCACAAGGAACCCTAGGTTTAGGTAGAGGTAATAAAAACTTTCCAACAAACAATTGATTTCAAAATTACTTCAAAAAAAGATCATTTGAGTAGGTTTGGATCATTGGGTATGATGGGATGCAACATGTAATCAATTTGGGCTAGGGTTTGCTTTGCAATTACATGGCTCAAATCTACACTAGGCCCTGGTGAATTCTAACTACTTAAATTGAACTCGGGTCCTAAAAAGGTAAATACAAATATGAGCAGACCTTCAAGTCTTAGAGCTCTTGCTCAAGTTTCAATTGCAATCTCTATGTTGTTAATGAACTATTTATAAATACACAAAAACTTAATTGCATATTAGTAAATGCATACTTCGAAATTTTATTTAAAAATATGGCTGATTAAAAATGTGATCCCAACGTTTTGCTATTTAACACTAAATAAAAATGACACGAGAAATATGATTTATGTTCAGTCTCCAAGAATAAGACGATTTACAAACATGAGTGCAACTTGGGCTAGGCCAGGGGTACAAAAATCGGCCGGGTCGAGATTCCGGCCGAATTTTCATATCGGCCGAACTTTTTCTCTCTCCTGCCCATTTTTTTGTTTTTGTTTTTTTTTAAAAAAAATTCCAAAAAAATTACAGTAAATACAGATAATTATGAGCTTATTGAATATGTAATTTTTTCATAAAATATCGGACATTTACTTCTTCTAATATATTTTTGAAGTTACGATAATGGGAAATTATATAATTAGTAATAAAATGGTGAAAATGACAAGGAAAATGATATAAATAAGGAAAATTTGTAGAAATAATTTCATAATTTATTTTCTTAGTCAATGAGTGTTATTTTAAGTTATGAATTATAGAAATAAAATAAATAAATAATAAAATACTGCGTTTTCGACACACCTTAGGGATACCCTTATTTGTAAAATACTGTGTTTTAAATATTTAGGAGTGTCAAAAGACCTTGAAGTTTTAATATATTTTTATCAGGTTATCGTAATTAGTCCGGATATTCAATTTGAGAATTTTGGAAATACACAGTGCTTAAAATATAACTTTAAAGATTTAAAGGAGATTTATTATTTAATACACTATGCACATTATTTTTTAAGCACTGTGTATTTTTAAAATTTCTCAAATTAAATATTTAGACTAATTAAAATAACTTGATAAATATACTTTAAGACTTTAAGGTCTTTTGACACTATTAAATGTGTTTTCGGCACACCCTAGGGATACCCTTATTTGTAAACGGAGAGCCTAAAAATATTAGATGGTAAATATAATATTAAATTATGACAATAAGATAAAAAAAAAAAATATTATACTTTTTACTTTTAACATAAGTAAATATTATATTTAAAATAAAAAAAATATTACTTTCACATTAAAAATTATTTTTTGATAAAATATTAGAGTAGACGGTTTCTGGTTCAAATTCCTTTTTATGGGTTTTCACATGAATGCTCATGTTTTAATACCCTTTTCTCTTTCACTCTCTCTCTATTAAACCCTAGCAGCAGCCGCCCCCTCTCTGTATTTTTCCCATCAACGAAGAAGAGAAAGAAGAGAAAAGAAGCAGCCGCCGCCCCCTCTGTATTTTTCCCATCAACGAAGAAGAGAAAGAAGAGAAAAGATAGTCATGAAAGGTGTGGGATTTTTTTCTTCAATCTTTTCGCCATTTTTTCTTTTTTCTCTTTCCATTCTTGTCCGGTATTTTTTTTAAAAAAGGGGCTTTTTTAGAAAAAAAATAAAAAATCAAATTTTAAAAATTCGGCCGATACGATGACTGATAATTCGGTCAAAAATTCGGTCATATCGGCCGAATTTTTATTTGTACGACCGATACTATACGTATCGGCCGATATAATTCGGTGGTTGAAAATCCAAATTATATCGGCAGATATGCACAGTATCAACCGATATTTTGACCCCTGGGCTGCACTTCTAGTGACTGGTGCAAATTAATCATTGGACTTGGAAGTTAGAAAATAAGCATTTATTATAAATTCCTAGTAGCGCTGAAATTGGGTTGGATCGGATTTTTTAAAACCCAATCCGACTCGATCTAAAGTTAATATTTATAGAACCCGATCCAACCCGAAATTCTCGATCTAGCCCGACCAAAATTCTAACCCGAATTCTGATCCGACCTGCATTCTGAACTCATTTTAGTCTAATTTTAGTCGGGTTAGTTCAGGTTAACTTATAAATTTTCCAACCCAAACCGACCTGAATTTAATGTGGGTTTTTGTCTTCTCAACTCGACTCGACCCGCTGACCCAACTCATATGATCCAACCTGCATGATTTCTCGGGTCGGATCATGTATGTCGGGTCAAAACCCGACCCGAGTTTCACCCCTAAGTCCTACTCTTGACTCTTATTTAATTTCAATCGAGTTAGATTATGTAAAATTAGCACAAGATCCAATTTAAATTAATTTTCTTATAACCTAGATTACCTAACTATATAATGGAAGAATTAAGCTAGCCAGACATAATAGGCGAGACTCTTTAACGTGACAAACTATTAAATGTTTGATGAGTCACATATAATTGGGTTTATTGGATAGACAATTATATATGAATATGAAGTATATAAAGTTTTATTATTAGTTGATAATTTAAACCATATAATTTTAGTTTTTAAATTTTAATGAATCTAAGTAATTGATTTTTAAAAGTTTAAAATCAAGGGATATGATGAATATGTAACAAATATTTTCGATATTTCATTTTTATCACGAAAATATCGGCAAAATAACTTTTGTGGGTTAAAACCCCAGTTTATCGTGTGTGCCATTTTTAACGGTAAATTCTAGTTAAAAACACATTTTTATCGCGAGAAATGGTGAATTTCCATTAAAATCGCGAGATTTTACCGTTAAATTCCCATTAAAAACGCTTGGGCCAAATACACATTTTTTTATTTCTGAAATATCATCTATGTTTTCAAACTCTGTCCACATTATTTGTTTTTTATATTTATTTTTATTATTTTTTAAATAATATATTTTTTCACGAGATTTTCTCGTTAAATTTCCGATAAAAACCTGAGAATTTGAAAAAATCCCACTATTAACAATTATCGTTAATATCCTGAGAATGAGATTTGTGACAATGATGATGATGAGATGGAGGTGAAACTTCACACACAAACTAAATTATATTGACTCAAATATTTATTTAATGATATGTCTTGTTAAAGAGTTTGGGTAGAATTTTTTATGATGGAATGCCATGTGCCTTTACATTGTACAAATTTGTGTGAAGTGTGGACGGTGGAGTGAGCCCCACAAAATAAAACTCAAACATTACATGACTCAGTCATTGGATTTTCATGACTCACTTTAGTGTTAAAAATATATTAGCTTGTTGGAGAAATAGACTTTACTAAAATAAGTTAAGATGTTGTTACATTATGATTATGAAAGTCCTGATTTGAAATTATTTATTTATTTGTTAAAATAAATAAAATTGATAATTGATAGAGAACTTCATTTTATCTATTTATTTTATATAATTTAAATATAGTAGTGGTACATATCTAATGATATAAGTTTTATAAATTCTCATATTAATAAGAATTTTTTATTTATTTTGTAACTAATAGATTTCTCCATCATGAATGTTACTTAATTTCAGGGGTTTAAAAAATGGTATCGACCGATATATTGACCGATATTTTTCTCTCTCCACCAGATATTGGCCAATATCAGCCGATATAATACGGTCGATATTTCAGCCGATATTGTGAATATCGACCGATAACGATATATATCGGCCAATATTCAGTCCTTAAAAATCGGTACATATAGGCCGATACGATATGTATCAGCCGATATTTCTACCCCTGCTTAATTTAAATTGAATCATGTCAACTCTCGTTACTTAGTTATGTCGGCATACGGATACTAATGCAAAATTCTACCAATAATGTTTCTTGGACCATGCTAACTTTGTTACAATTGAGTCACGAGTTTCTTACTATTTAATTTAAAATAAATAATATTCTATAATTGTATTTAGATTTATTGATCTTATAAAATTAAATAAAAAATATTTATGTAATTTTTTTAATTATGTCATTAAATATATAAACTATAAAGTCATCTAATTTAAATTTAAAAAATATATAGTTAAAGTAGAGGTTTCTAATAACTATTAGTTTTATTTATTTAAATCAAATAAATAAAAATATTTAAATGTAATTCTTTTATAATCAATATCTTGACCATCTATACTTTTAATTTAATAAAATAATATATAAAAAATAATTATATTAAGAGAAACCTTATGACCGAGACTTCGGTCAGTCGTTGCCGCTTTTTACCAACTTTAATAAGTGTCGTTTCCTGTCACGTGTTAAGTTCACATGCGAAGTAAGGTGTCATTCGTCGTCTTTAATCAGTCACGGGAGTAGGAATAGAATAATTCCTGAAGATATCCTCACCGTACACTTGTAAAGCTGAAGTTTAGCGGATGTGTACCACTCACCCAACACAAAACAAGTAGATGAAATCATTAGTCGAATTATTTTTATTTAAATTTGTTCTTTATGATCTATAGTTGCAATTGCAATAATACATACTTATTTAATATACAATATTTTCTTATTAAAATACATTATTAATTAATAATCTAAATTTTATATCATTATTCTAAGTAGTTTATAGATAATTCAATTCTTTTACTACTTAAGGAGCAATCAACAATCAAATGTACAACTATTCAGTTCTATTTTAGAGGCTAAAATAATTTGAAGAAGAATTAACTTGATCTATTATTAACTTAATTAAATATATTTGATTTACTTAGATTTTTATTTATTTACAAATAAGTAATTAATCTAAACAATGTTGCGAACTGTATCTCCATCAAAGTAATATATTTTCACTATTGAATAAAATATCAAAAATAAAAATATTAACATAATAAATTTATTATAATTTTAAAAATAAAAAGTAAGAATAATGTCCAACCCAGGGGTGAAAATATCGGCCGATACAAAACGTATCGGCAGATATATATATCGGTTTTTCATGACGGAGTAATATCGGCCGATATGTATTGTATCGGCCGTACTAAAAGTTTATCGGCCGATATGACCGATAAACGGCCCGATATATCGGTCACCATATCGGCCGAGATGTATAAAATTCGGTTTTAAATTTTTTTTCATAAAAAAAAAATGATATTGTCCGATACGGCCGATATATCGGCCGGGATGGCTGATATTTTCATATTTTGAATTTGAAATTGAAAAAAAAAACACTTAATTTTGACAATAATATCGGGTGATTTAAATTTCATACTCATCCATTTGTTGATCTGTCATAAAAGATAAATGTACAAATTTTATGCTCACCTTCCATTTAAAACAAAGTAACTTTCAGCCAAGAGTCCACAGAAGATATGTGTTACTAGGACTAAAATGGAAGGCCCCAAGTTTGGAAATTAATAGCTGGGACAGTGGAATGATAACCTAGATTTAAATTAGTTATGGATTATTTTGGAATATTTAAATACAACAAGTAATTGAATAAAACGTGTAACCAAACTGGGCTGGGTTGGAAACAATGAAAGTAAGGTAAGTAGTGTATTTAATAGCTGCAATTAGACTGAAATTTTAGAAATCTTGGCTGATATTTTGAGATTTTGCCATAATTATTTTGAAATTAACAATTTGGTATCTTAAAAATAACATTTGAATATATAAATGACCAATATTTAGTGATAAAATTATATATTCATGAAGGCCATAATTTTCTTTATTTTCTGTAATTTTTCTGATTTTTTTTGAATTTTTTTTTTTTACAAAAAATCGGAAGGAGAGTGAAATACATCGTCCGAATATCGGCCGATATATTGGTCCGGGTGATATTTTAACCCCTGGTCCAACCATATTAACACGGTCAAAATCTATTAGGAGATACGGGATAAAGTAAAATTCCTATTTTACCTCTACCGGTGTACTACTCCTAACACGTCAATACATACAGAGTTGCGTGTTAATGGTACATCGGTTCTTGATGAGCGGTACACCGATAGTGTAAAATGAAAATTTCACTCTACCCCGTGTCTCCTAACAAATTTTGTCCTTGTGAAAATGTGCATCTAAGAATAATTCGATGAAGTCTATTTTAAAATTTAAAGAATTTCTCTGACTTTAAATAAGTAGCCACACCGATTATTGATCTAAATATTGGAGTTGATAGAGTATAAAAGTTCAATGTAATAGGAAAAATGTTTTAGCTGTCTATTAGTAATAAATTGAATAAAAAGTAAATGTTTTTTATTTATCATCTAATTGTGAGTATCTCTAAAACTATGCAAATTAAAATGCTTCTAACTACCAATCAAGTGATTAGATCAAATCAACTGAGACTGCACGTTTCTTTAGTCAATTTGTCTCAACTTTTATCATGATTGTTATCTAGATGTCTTAATCAATCCACCATTACAAATTGATAGTTAATGGGTGATTGGGTGGAAGGATTTGAGACTTGACTCCATTTGACTAAAACAGATTAATCCTTCAACTATAAATAATAAAAGATTTATTCAAGTAAAAATACACGACATGTTTATTATATAATATTTAAAACATAAATTATTTAATAAATAAATAGATAATGAATACAACAACATGACCCAAATGCAGCAAATCCAAACCCGGCAACACACCTCAACCCATTGCTAGGCTAACTTCGAGCCGAGCATCTAATTATACCTAAGGTTTAAATATCGGCCGATACATATCGTATCGGCCGATATATATCGGTTTTTTTAAACCGAGTAATATCGGCCGATATGGCCGATATTCGGTCCGAAATATCGGTCACAATATCGGCCGATATTCATAAATATCGGTATTTAAAAAAAAAAAAAAAATTTTAAACACCGATACGGTTTTTCGCTGTTTTTACACGGTTTTTCTCAGTTTTTCGCGGTTTTCTGCAGTTTTTCACCGTTTACGGTTCTCGGGGGTATTCACGATTTTTCGCGGTTTTCCGCTGTTTTCAGCGGTTTTCAGCGGTTCAGGGTTTACGGTTCTCAGGGGGTTCACGGTTTTTTGCGGTTTTTTACGGTTTTGTCATGGTTCACCGCTATTCATCACGGTTTTTTGCGATTTTTTCACGGTTCCGATATTGGAGGAGAGAGAAAATGCCGATATCGGTATGAGAGATAAAATTATCGGCCGATATATCGTCCGTATCGGATATCGGCTGAGCCGATTTTTTGACCCCTGAATTATACCACGTGCATTCTTTCAATCAGGGATTTAAAGTTTTTAAATCTATATATGTCGATGACCGATATTTGAGATATGAGCTGATATCCGATATCTGATATATATCACCAATATCTATTGTTGAAATCATTGATTTTAATAAAAAAAAATTAGATGAGAGAAAGTTCTTTAAACCCATGTTTTCAACTTTTAAGTGCACTTATCTTGGATAAATTATTTTGATTAAAATAATAAGTATGTTATGTGTATATTCAAGAATCACCTCTTCTAAATAAAATGAAGAAAAAATTTGTTGGGTAATTTCATTGTTAAATGTAAAATATGTGACTTTTATTATTTGTACAAAATACATAAATCTAAAAATCATCGATTTAAGTCAATAGATTGTCCGTTTCACTCATAAAAATCATATATCAAATTTAAATAAAAAACAAACATTAGACATCAGATTAATAAAATAAATAATTAGATAAAAATATCAATCATGAGATATTTGTCTCGTAAAAATATCTTTTAAATATATAAAATTAGATATTTTTTTTCAAAAATTCTGAACAATTTCAACAATTAAACAAACTTTTACATATAAGTAAAAACTACATCACAAATAAAAAATTAGGATAATCTACAAACTCTAATTCACCAACCAACAAATCAGTAGCTTGGTACTTGTTAAAATGGTTTGCTATGTCATCAATCAAGGACAATGAAAACTAAAATTTTAATAATTAAAAAAATATATTTATTTAAGTTAAAATAAATCGAGTCGATTGGATTAGATGTTTACGTAGAAACTTAATAATAATGAATAACCTGAATTGTATTAATTCTCTTTGAAGAAAGTGAATGCAGTCAGCCTGCGTTTTTTGCCCCATGGCCAAACAGATCTGGAATTTACGACAGGAGCTGGAAATTCTGCCAACCAGATCTTTCCTACTTCTCCTTTCCCCATTCCGTCACTATATCCAGATTCCACTACCATCGTCATTATCGATCTCTTCCACTTCTCTCCACTTTCTTTTCCAATTTTCCAAGAATGGCCTCCGTCGTTTTCGTGCTCTCTGCTCCCCATTTTCTCCATATTCACTCCCGTGATCTCTATTTTTCACATGGTGCCAAATGCCAAATCTAAATCCATAACTGTCCCCAGCTAAGCCATTAAAACCCATTTAAATCCCAATCCGAAAGATGTATAGAAAATCCATAAAACGCCTGACACACTACTACATCTCTCCCTGCAAAAGCCCCTTCATTTTCTTCTCCATGGCCTCGATCCTCTCCCTCTCCCTTCTCTCTGCCTTTCTCTTCCTCTCCGCCCTCTCTCCCGCCGATTCTCGCCATTCTCCCAATAACCCAAATCTGAAACCAGGCAAAAAACCGCTCTCTGCCTCGGTTCCTGCGGAGGTTATCCAGGCATGCAAGGCCACCCGATTCCCAGATGTTTGCCAGACCACCCTCTCCCAAACCCAGCTCCCAAACCCACCGAAACCCACGGATATAATCTTCGCAGCGATGCAAATCTCCTCCCAGAACCTGAAAACTGCCCAAACTATGGTCCAAGCCATCCTCGACTCCTCTGCCCACGACCAGAATCGCTCCAGCGCTGCCAAGAACTGCATTGAGTTCCTCTCCTACGCCCAATACCGTACCTCCCTCTCGTCATCGGCCGAGATCCTGCCACGTGGCAGGGCCAAGGACGCAAGGGCGTGGATGAGTGCTGCCGTTCTATACCAGTACGACTGCTTCTCCGCCCTCAAGTACGTCAACTACACTCAACAGGTGAACGAAACGATGGCGTTCCTGATCTCGTTGAGTAGTTTGACGAGCAATGCTCTGAGCATGATCAGGTCGTATGATTTATTTGGGAAGGCAACCGATCGGTGGGAGCCGCCCAAGACGGAGAGGTCCGGTTTTTGGGAGGATGGAACTGGTGGTGGGGCGGGTTCTGGTTTTAGAGGAGGTTTTCCGTCGGTTTCAACGGCGGATGCTACGGTCTGCAAGGAGGGGAGCTTGTGCTACCGGACAGTGCAGGAGGCCGTCAATGCGGCGCCTGATAATTTGGACGGCGGGCGTAGGTTTGTGATTCATATAAAGGAAGGAGTTTACAGTGAGCATGTAAATGTTCCATTGGAGAAGAAAAACTTGGTGTTTTTGGGAGATGGGATGGGCAAAACGGTCATTACGGGCAAGTTGAGTGCTGATATGGTGGGGATTTCTACTTACAACACTGCAACAGTAGGTAATTTCTTCTTCCTTTGGACTCCGGTGATTCAACCGTTTTAGGCGATTCACCTGCTTTCACCTCTCTTTTTTTTTAAATGTTAAACTGATAACATCTTCGTGAATCAAATGGGACTTCGCCGGCAAGAGCTCTTGCCTGTCTCAGGTGACTGAATTCTCACTCGAAACGGAGCCTTCATTTCCTCTTTTTAATGTATTACGTTTCAATCAGGAATTTAGGATGAAGCTCTTGCTTTCTCCTGTGTTTTTTTTTATTATTATTAGAATAAAATAGCTGTCTTTATTTTTTAAACAAAAACTTCTCGAGTGAGACACACTAATGGATTACCAAATGGATTTTAGAGTTCACATGAATAGTTCTTTTTACCAAGTTTGACCTTAATAATATCTTATATTTAATTTAAAATTTTTAAAAATCAATGGTATCGTCAAAATTTAAAGGTCAAGATCAATCGTTTATCCTCATCAAATTTTAAAGTTAAAGATTATTTGACTTAGCTTATCAATTGGAACTTTATATGGTTATCTATGAAATAAACCTAATTTTGGGAGGTGAGCTATTGAGTGGCACGTCGCGTTAGCGTGTCTTGCAAGCCTCGTTAGCGTGTCTTGCAAGCCGAGTGCTTCTATAAAAAAATATATTATTCTAATCTATCTACGTAAAAAAAATATGACGATGATATCTATTCCAGCATTGTTTTAAAAACTGAACCCAAGTGTCTGGCTCTACTTGATTGGACCTCAACCCCGGCTCTAAGATGATTTTGTTTGGTTCTTCAGTTTGTTTAAAAACTACTATGATTCTTATTTGTCTTATTTTTCTCTTTCTTTTTTTATTCATTCAAAACATAATCTTCCATTGTTTCTATTATAATATTGTGGTTACAATATGATTTTCAATTTTTTTTTTTTTTATATTTTTTACATTTAATTTTTTAAATATAACAATGTATCGTGTTGTTATAATATTATGTTAATATCACAGTTTGAAGCAGTTTTGGCAATTAAACCTAATTAAATTGAATGGTGATAAAATCGATTTAATTAAACATACGATTTTTAAAGTATTAATTTTAAATACAATGATAAGATAGAAAGTCAGAGGTACTGTTTTGATGGCAGTCGAAAAATTAGGTGGTCAGAGTCCAACGAGGCCCAATTGCCAATCCATTTGGGAGGGGAAAAGGCAACCACACAATTATCTCCACTTTCTGTAAGAAAAATGAGTTCATACGTTTCTATTGTTTCTCCTCCTGGAGAATCGCCAGTGAGGAGAATTCTGGTTGCTTTAGTTCAGAGGGTGTAGAATTATCACCAATTCCTCTCTTTTTTTATCTCTATTATCTGAGGTTAGCTTTTTCAATTCAACCTTTCTTTTTAATCCTATAAACAATCGCGGTCTTTGGTTCTCTATTTATTATCATATCATGTCTTTATCACCTAAAGGAGAAAGAAGAATCTCCTAGCAAAATTGAGGGTATGTTTGGAACAAAGAGATGGGAAAGTCCACTTTCTCTCACTCTCATTTGGTAATTCTAAAGCTCGTAATTGATAATTCTGAAGTGTGTGACTTATATGGGCTTTACAGATGGTTGGGAGAAAGAAGGTTTCTACCCTACAGGAGAAATGGTTATCCACCACTTCATAGAGATATAAAAAAGTAACCAAAATGGGTTGGAGTGATGGCTAGGAACCTGTCTCAGGAAGCGGGAGTCTTAAGTTCGATTCCTACTCTCCCCAAAGGACCACTCCCCATAGAGTTACCCAATGTGTGTGGGTAGGGGAGATTGCACATGCCCCGAGGATTAGTCGGTGCTCTAGGAGGCCTGGATGGACACCTTGGTCAATTAAAAAAATAAAAAATAAATAAAAAAGTGCTGCATTCTGAAGAAAAATTTCTAAATGAAAATGCAGCTTGAAGTCATATTCATGGCTTGTAAATTCAAAAACCAATTTTAACAAGCAATCTCTACTTTGGTTCTTGAATCTTATGTCTCATTTTGTGTTTTTCTGATGTAGGAGTCAATGGTGATGGATTCATGGCACGTGATCTGACCATCCAGAACACGGCAGGTCCAGATGCGCACCAGGCCGTGGCCTTGCGAGTTGATAGTGACCTTGCTGTAATTGAGAATTGTGAGTTTCTGGGTCACCAGGACACGTTATATGCTCACTCACTACGTCAATTCTACAAATCCTGCCGCATTGCGGGCACCGTTGATTTCATCTTTGGCAATTCAGCGACGGTGATTCAAGACTCACTCATCCTTGTCCAACCTCGGCAGCTCAAGACTGAAAAGGGTGAAAACAATGCTGTGACGGCCCAGGGCCGCACTGACCCGGCCCAATCAACTGGGTTTGTTATCCAAAATTGTGTGATCAATGGCACAGATGAATACATGGCGTTGTACTACAAGAATCCCAAGGTGCACAAGAATTATCTTGGAAGACCATGGAAAGAGTATTCTAGGACAGTCTTCATTCACTGTAACCTAGAGGCTCTTATAAAGCCAGAGGGGTGGTTGCCGTGGAATGGTGATTTCGCGCTGTCTACACTCTATTACGGTGAATTTGAGAATACGGGTCCTGGTGCTAAGGTCTCTGGGAGGGTGAGCTGGAGCAATCAGATCCCGGCACAGCATGTTACAGTGTATTCCCTGCAGAATTTCATCCAAGGGGATGAT
The DNA here is from genome assembly GCA_022113865.1 of Chimonanthus praecox. NCBI lineage: Eukaryota > Viridiplantae > Streptophyta > Magnoliopsida > Laurales > Calycanthaceae > Chimonanthus > Chimonanthus praecox. The sequence goes on along the minus strand of CM039095.1, from coordinate 8,580,159 downwards.
TGGATACCATCAAGTCCTCTTCAGTAGGCTGATAATCAGTATCATATATATTGTTCCTCCCAAAATTTTGAATATAAAGGATATAACTAGTTACATGAATATATTATCAATTCTCCTGCACTAAATTGGAAATTGATAATACTTTCTAGTTTGTTCTTTTGGATGGATTGCATCACATGGTTAATAATATTGCACCAAGCAGGAGAAATGAGTGTTGTCCTCCATGAACTGAGTGAAGTTCTTTTTGGAAGTGAATGAAAAAGACATCCAAGATGCACATGCCCTGCTTCTATCTCCACATTTAACATTAAAATATTACATTATGTCTCAGCCACTGCTCCATTGTGCATAAGAGATTGATTCCACTTCCTGTTTCTAGAAAGATAAGATTATCATCATCATTTTTTGTTAAAATATTTCTTGGCCATTTCTTGAAATGCAAGTCCTACTAGATAGCGTGATGGTATTTCCACTAAATGCTGCTACACTTGTCTGTAACTCTATGGATGGAGCTCAACTTTTTCGTTGCTCTGCATCTAGTGGTTCTGAAATTGTTTAGTAGGAGTCTTTTCCATCTTTTGCAACACAAACTTGCCTCTACTCCATGTAAGGGCTATGTTCGAAATCGAGAAAAAAATGATATAAAAAAGAGCTAGGAAATAACTCATGTTCTATGTGTTTATACTTGGAAAAATTTTAAGCAGCCTAGGAGGGAAGTAGGGCTGAAGTCGGGTCGGGTCAGGTTGAGTTTCGTAAAATCCGACCCAACTCTAGTCAATATTTATGGAACCCGACCTGACTTGAGCTATTGACCCAAAATTATCGGCCCGACCTGACCCAAATTCTAACTCGACTCAACCCGACCCGCATTATGAACCCATTTTAGTTTAATTTTTGCCGGGTTAGGTCAGGCTAACTTGAAAATGCCTCAATTCGACCTGACTTGAATTCTATGTGGATTTTTGTCTTCTCAACTGGACACGACCCGCATGACCCGACCCGAGTTTCACCCCTAGGGGGAAGGCAAGGCCTAACTATCTAGGAGTACCTCTCTAGAGTCCAGTGTCGGTGGGTAGTGAGGTTTGTACATGTCTTAAAGATTAGTTAGATACTTTAAGAGGCTTAGGCACTTTCATAAAAAAAAGAGCTATCTGGGAGTACCAAACCAAACCCAATTTGTATGCTTTGGTTCATTGCAGATTGGTTGAGGATATTTTTACTCTCTAAAATACTACTTGTCCCCCTTTAGTTCATGCTGAAGTAGACTCTTCTGACCTGAAAAAACATTATTAACTGATTAGGGCAAAGATCTGAATGAACTGACAGTGTGGGTTTTTCATGGGCAAAAGCATGTAGAATATAATTTAGGAATTGTCCAATTCACAAACTCCATAGCATCAAAACAATTTTCCTATCTTGTGGAGAATATCCTGAATGCCCGAAGGACGTGGAGCTTTTCCTATATCTAGTGGGGATGGCCTGGGTCCTACTACTAGTTAGCCATTGTATTCTTTGTTGAAAGTGGAGGTATTAGTTCTTTTCAAAAACAAAAGAGGGCGCACCCAAATAGGTCTTCTGTACACTCACATGCAGAGCATAGCATGATTTAGGTTTTATGCCCATGCTCTGGTGAGCACGTTTAGGCCTTTGCAGAGCAACAAAAGAGGTAAAACTGCTCTTGCACCATGTTCAAATAAATATTGTTTCCTCGTCTTTTCAGGAAAAAAATAGAGTAATTGGCCGTGACATGCTCAATAAAAAATTCCTTTTGGAGCTAATAATTTATTGGCAAAAATTGAGAAGCTTGACTTGAGAGGAAAAAAAGACAACAATAACTTGGTCTTGTGCATCTACCATTATACCCACAGTGATGGCACTGCGAGGTGGGTAGTTTATCTGGGGCGGATGCCTCCTAAAAAGTAACAGAGGTGTACAAAGGCAGGCTCAAGAGTCAATTCTGCTCGTGAGTGTAATTGTCAAATTGAGTATGGAGAGTAAATCTGTGTTCTCTCTTATGTGTTGAGAGACTCGTATATCCTTTGTATTAATAGAAGAACTGAGGTATACAGATAAAGAAAAGATAAATACAAAGATGCATAAGATAAATACAAAGATAATCACATGAAATCAAATCCCTAAATGTAGGGATAAGAGATAAGAAGATAAGATGATAAGATCAATTCTAATACTCCCCCTCAAGTTGGAGCGTGTATTTGGATAACGCCCAACTTGCGTATCAATGTATGAAAGGGGTCCTTGCCTAAAGGTTTGGTGAAGACGTCCGCAAGTTGATTAGAAGAAGGAATGTGCCGAGGAACTAAGAGGCCAGACTGAAGCTTCTCTCTAACAAAATGACAATCAAGGTCAATATGTTTCGTCCGCTCATGAAAAACTGGATTGTTGGCTATGTGCAGGGGCAGCTTGATTATCACAAAATAAAGTGATAGGAGATGGATGAGGAATACCAAGATCGGTGAGTAGGTATTTCAACCATTGAAGTTCACAAGTCAAAGTTGCCATTGCGCGATATTCTGCTTCAGCGGAGGAGCGAGAAATAGTATTCTGCTTCTTAGTCTTCCAAGAGATGATGTTGGAACCGAGGAAGGTACAGTAGCCAGTGGTGGACCGCCGAGTAGAAGGACAACCAGCCCAATCTGAATCACAAAAACCTTGGAGATGAAGGTTGCTTGAGGAAGACAAAAGGATCCCCTTAGTGATGGAACCCTTCAAGTATCGAATAACACGAAGTGCAGCATCCAGGTGAGCAGTCCGAGGAGAATGCATAAATTGACTGAGAATATGGACGGCATAATTGATGTCTGGACGAGTAACCGTAAGATAGATAAGACGGCCCACTAGGCGGCGATATGTGGTGGGATCAGGGAGCAAAGTTCCATCATCAGGAGACAGGCGTAACTGTTGTTCCATAGGAAAGTCAGAAACACGTCCTCCAGTAAGACCGGTATCCTTCAAAATGTCCAAGAGGTATTTCCGTTGAGAGAGAAAAATCCCTTGTTGAGAACGGGCTACTTCAATCCCGAGAAAATATTTAAGACGACCCAAATCTTTAATATAGAAGTTGTTTTCAAGAAAATGCTTGAGGCGTTGAATAGCCGAGGCATCATTACCGGTGATGATGATATCATCTACATATACCAGAACAAAGGTGGAGGAACGTCCTTTGTGATGAGTGAACAATGAATAATCAGACTTTGATTGTGAAAAACCTGCTTGAAGAAGCGTAGAAGAGAACTTGGCAAACCATTGTCGAGAAGCCTGTTTCAAACCGTAAATTGATTTGTTCAATCGACAAACACGTTGCTCCCCCTTCCGTGAAAATCCAGGTGGGAGGATCATGTAGACTTCTTCATCAAGGTCACCTTGCAAGAAAGCATTGTTGACGTCAAGCTGATGAAGGGGCCATTGCTTAACAGAAGCAATAGACAAAAGGACACGTACTGTGACCAATTTAGCAACCGGAGCAAAGGTGTCATGATAATCGAGTCCTTCAATCTGAGTGAAGCCTTTGGCAACCAAGCGGGCTTTATAGCGTTCAATGGTACCATCAGACCGATACTTGATTTTGTAGACCCATTTACAACCAATGGGTTTCTTACCGACTGGCAGAGAAGTAAGGTCCCAAGTGTTATTCCTCTCTAAGGCTTCAATTTCTGTGGCCATGGCCTCCTTCCAGTGTGGTGACAGAATAGCTTGGAGAATGTACGAGGCTCATCTGTGGAACAAATAGTAGAAAAGCTCGATGTGCAACAGAGAGATTAGAGTTAGAAATATAATTGTGGAGAGGATAAGGAGTACCTTTCAAGGTGGAGGCAGACGAAGAGAGAGGACGTTCATGAGAAGCAGTGGAGCATTGATAATCTGCAAGATGAGGGGGCGGGCGGCGAATGCGAGAGGGGCGTGCAACTGGTGGTGTAGGAGGAAGTGAAGCATCAGGAGGAGACTCTGTGGGAAGAGGAACACCTGGGGTGATGGAAGGTGTGCAATGCGGAATAGTAGGAGCAATAGGCAAGGGTGAAGGAAAGTCAAAAATGGGAGCATCTGGGATGGCAAGGGGAATAACAGGGGGTGGTGATGTAGAAAAATGAGGTAAATCATGATAAGGGAAGACACCCTCATAAAAGGTTACATCCCGAGAAGTGTATATGATCTTTGATGCTATGTCAAAAACACGATAACCTTTTTGAGCATACGGATACCCAATGAAAATGCCCGGTTTTGCGCGTTGGTCAAACTTATGTTTAATATTGTGATTGTGACCAAAGCATAGACTTCCAAAAATGCGTAATTGAGAATAATTTGGTCTGGTGTTAAACATAACTTCATGAGGTGATTTGCCTGAGAGGAGAGGGGTGGGCATTTTGTTGATAAGATAGGCCGCAGTGAGGACACATTCTCCCCAAAATTGTAATGGAAGATTGGCTTGGAAACGAAGGGCACGAGCGACTTCAAGAAGGTGGCGATGCTTGCGCTCAACAACGCCATTTTGTTGGGGAGTGGCAACGCAACTGCGTTGATGAATGACCCCATGAGTGGTAAAAAAGACTGCATTGCATTGGAAAGGAATTCAGTTCCATTATCGGTACGGACTTGTTGGATGAGAGGAAAAAGTTCACCAGTGCCTGAAGAAGAGTGAATGTGAGATTGAAATTGAGTCTTAACCATGGCAAAGAATGATGCTAAAATGGATTTTGTTTCAGATTTTACATGCATAAGATAAATCCATGTACATCGAGTGAAATCATCCACAATAGTTAAAAAATAACGACATCCATTCAAAGAAGGTTGTGAAAAAGGACCCCATAAATCACAATGTATTAAAGCAAACGGTCGAGCAGTAGTAATGGAACTAGAAGAAAATGGCAAATGGTGGTGTTTAGCCTGTGGGCAAACAACACAATTTTTATTTTTCGAACATTTAATAAAAGAAACATCCTTTGCTAAATTATGGAGACTATGATAATTCAAATGCCCGAGTCGGAAATGCCAAAGATCAAGAGGAGGGGGATGAAGGACGGCCAGTGCAGTAGCGGCATGGAAATAATAGAGCCCCTCATGAGCGTCACCCTGTCCAATCGTCTTCCTCGTTGACAGGTCCTGAAAAATGCAACGAGTAGAAGAAAAAATCACTGAGCAAGAAGTAGAAGTGGCGAGATGATGAACAGATAGAAGATTGAATTTAAAAGAAGGAATAAATAAAACATGCTCAAGTGTAATGGAAGGTGAGAGATGAACGATGCCAATGTGTGTGACGATGGCATTGGAGCCATCGGGCAGTTGGACAGAAGAGGGGTGAGAACAAGCAGTGTATGATGAAAAAGAGATAAGGTAGAACAATGTGATTGGAGGCACCAGTGTCGACAATCCACGGAGTGGGAAGGAACAGTGAGAGCAATACCTGCAAGGTGAGCACTAGAACTGTTGCTACCTGTAGAGAGCATGGCTAATAACTGATTGTACTGGTCTGGAGTGAAAGGCGGCGGGTTCACTGCAGATTGAGTCATCAAGGCATTGTCGCCCGAATGTGACGGAGAGGCAGGTGGCCGAGTAGGATAGCCAACAAGTTTGTAGCAGCGGTCACGAGAGTGGCCATCACGACCACAATGAGTACAATGTGGACGAATCCTGCGGTTGGATGAAGCACCACGCTGAGAAGAGTTGCCACGGTTGGATGAAGCACTACGTTGAAAAGAGTTGCCACGGGACATGGGTTTGGCAATAAGGGCGGCAGCATCGGGAAGAGGTGGTGTCGAGGAATTAATTTCTTGTTGCTTTTCCTCTTGACGGATTAAGGAATAGATCTTAGTGACACTGGGAAGTGGCTCCATAAGAAGGATTTGACTCCTTAGCATCGCAAAACGATCATGGAGGCCCTGTAAGAATTTCATAGCCCTATCTTTCTGAATTTGAGTTGTAACCATTGGCACATGATTACAAGTGCATGGTGGGAGAACTATTAGGGAATCAAGTTCATTCCACAGAGTCTTGAGTTTTGAATAATATGCAGAAACGGACAAGTCCTCTTGTCGCAGGGTGTACATATACTCATGCAATTGATAGATCTGCGGATCGTTGGATTGAGAGAAGCGTTCTTTGAGATCCAACCAAATGTCTCTAGCAGTTGTGGAATATAGGATGCTGATGCGAATGTCAGGAACAACGGAATTGAGCAGCCATGAACTAACAAGATCATTACAACGCTTCCATTTAGCAAGTTCAGCAGGTGTGGTTGGTGCAAGCAAGGTGCCATCAACAAAAGTAAGTTTGTTCTTGGCATGTAAAGCCATGGTGATTGCGCGCAACCAGGACCCGTAATTATCGCCTGATAAGAGAGGGGACACCAGCACCATTGTGGGACTGTCCGAATGATAAATGGCAAATGGATCATTATCGTCAGCAACAACCACGCCAGTTACTTCCTCAACAGCCACGCCAATTACTTCCTCTGCCATGAAGATATATATATATATATATAGAGAGGTATATATCCCTTTTTTTTTTTTTTGTTTTAAAAAAAAAAAGGTGATGCACAGCAGGAGGCGTTACAAAAAATGGTCAGATAACAAGCATATCCGAGCAAATAAATTGCAATGGGGATGGAGGCAACAACAGCAGGGCCTCAAATGAGCATCTGGGTGCTCCCAGATCAGTGGCAGATCCAGCACGGCAGAGCTGTATCAGCAAAAAAAAATGGATGGCCGACGATCAGCAGTTCTCGGATGGTCGACGGTCGGTGAGCAGTGCTTCACGAGATCAGATCCCGGTCAGCAGAGGGAGACGGATCCTGGTGAGCAGCAGTGAGGGCCGGCGCCTGATCAGCAGAGGTCTGTGGTTCGTCGTCCACACAAAGCCAGAAATCCGATTTGCGGCGAACAGAGCAGAGAGCCACAGCAGCGGAAGATGGGTCAGATCTGAGTAGATCTAACGCAGGCAGCAGTGAGATCTGAAGATTTGCCCTTTCTCTGCAAGAGGCCAAATCTGAATCTGGATGTCGAGGTGCGCCGGACAAGGAGAACCGGAACTGGATCGGGATCGAGGAAGGGCTGCTTGCGGATCGGTAACAAGGAAGTAGCCGGAGACGAGGCCAGATCCGTGAGATCCGGCGGGCAGCAGAGGAGCAGATCAGGCGAGTTAGATTGGAGGCCGTGGCTGAACAGTAGCGGAATAGGGTGATGACAGATTGGAGAGAAGAGGTCCCTCGTCAAAGGCAGGTGCGTCGTCGTTCCTGATACTGTCGACGAACAGAGATGGAGGCCTCTCGGGCTGACCGCACGATCTACAATCAGATCTGAAGATGGAACGATGCAGATGTGATTTGCTAGAAGGGAATCACTAAGGTGCTGTTCCACTGAAGAATCTGTTGCCGATTGGAGAGCCGAAAAAAAATCAAAGATCGGTAACTTGGCTAAATACCATGTCAAATTGAGTATGGAGAGTAAATCTGTGTTCTCTCTTATGTGTTGAGAGACCCGTATATCCTTTGTATTAATAGAAGAACTGAGGTATACAGATAAAGAAAAGATAAATACAAAGATGCATAAGATAAATACAAAGATAATCACATGAAATCAAATCCCTAAATGTAGGGATAAGAGATAAGAAGATAAGATGATAAGATCAATTCTAATAGTAATGGTGTAAGCTTGCTGATTATGAGATCGACTGGTCGAACTGAGACGAAAGAGGGTCATAGTGGTTACAAATTGGGAGAATTCAAACCTGCTATTACTTTCCAGAGACATGTGAGAACTGATACTAGATCCCGCTGTTAATTTAATAAAGTGAAAGAGGTGCTCATTATTAATTGGTGGGAGGTCAACTTTATGTCATCCTAGAAAAAAAACAGAAAATGAAGAGGAGCTCGAGTAAACAAGCACAAGCTTTAGCGCAACATATATGTATGTTTGCTCACAAAGTACAGAGAGTCATCGATTAAAATTATGCCTTATTGAGCATCTTATTCCATTTTTAAACAGGTTTATTCTGCAGTAGCAAATGCTAATCACATAAGAGTTTTAACGAAGCTGATTCATTCACTAGTAAAGTTGAAGTCAATGGGGGTACTATCGTGAGAAGTTTAAACCTCGTGCTAGAGGATGTAGTTAACCGATAAAAAGACCCACTTGTCATATAACTATTGTATTGGAAGATAGATCTAAAAAGAAAATGGATTAGGATACGTTCTTAGGAACAAAAAATGTACAAAGGGATCCTATAAGAGATATCTTCTGTTCATATCGACTCTGAGTGAGGCAAGTGTCCAATAACCAAGTTAGTGATTTCACCGGAAACATTTGGACACAAATTGCAAGAATAACCAAGAAAAAACATATTTCACTTAGAAAGTGAGGATTTCAAGGAAATCCAGATTTAAGTGTCCTTTCGGAAAAATCTCTTTTGGAACCTTGAAGAGTAGAATGTATACAGAAAGTTTGGCACTAAAAGGTTGAGAACATCTCTACATCATTGATGGAATAAATGGCTTAGTTGATGATGATGAATTACAGTCCCCACGTCATGTGAACAAAGGAAGGATTAAAAAACCACCCTATGAATTCTAAAGCTTCAATTGAAACTTTTACAACAGAGCCGGGATTCATAGAGGCTGAATTCGCAAAATATATGCAACGTCTTGTTGATCATTTGTCTCTGAATGGTGGTATATGCACACTGAAGCGTGCTCCTCCGTGATATGCAACTTCTATTTCCTTTTTGAACAACTCGTTATGTTTAGTCTGATTCCCTGAGCTGAGAACCAGACAGACAGTCCTCCAAAGTGTGCCCATTTCATCCCAATCTGGGAATACATACTTAGTGAAAAAAGTCGATGATTTTCGAAGCACATCCTCATCTCCTTTTATTTTTTTTTGGCAGAAGTAGCTAAGCCTGCACATGCTGAATCTGGAAACCTTTGCAAATTTTGATTTGATTTTTGTCAATGAATCGATTCTAAGTTTTTTCCTTTTTAAAATATTGCAATTTGGGGTGTACATAACACTCCAAACAGAGGTATCTGCTACAAATAAAAATGACCCAAAGCAAATGAGTTAAATGAGAACCTTGTTATGCCACCCCTATACTTTTGCCTCCTGCTCTAGAAAAATGAAATGGGAAGCAACCATTTAATTACTTGCACAGGTCTTGCATTCGATTCTCCACGCATTATTCAGGGCCCTCTACAAACTAGGCCTTAATTGGTGAAGTCTTAGGGGAAATTAGGGCTGAAATTGGGCCGGGTCGGGTCAGGTTTTTTAAAACCCAACCCGGTCCGAGTTATTAATATATGGAATCCGACCCGACCGACCCAAACTTTTGACCCGACCCGATCCAAATTATAGCCTGACTCAAAACGAAACCCGACCCGATCCGCATTTTGAACCTACTTTAGCATACTTTTTACCGGGTCGGGTCGGGTTAATTTAAAAATCTCTCAACCCAAGCAGACCCAAATTCAATGCGGGTTTCTGACTTCTCAACCCGACCCCACCCGCTGAACCGACTTTCATAACCCTACCTGCATGATTTTCGAGTCGGGTCATGCGGGTTTAGGCCAAAACCTGACCCGAGTTTCACCCCTAGGGAAACCAACCGAAGAGTAGAGTTGTAGTTCTTTGATAAGTTTAAATTATACATCACCTTTTGTAATTATTATTAGGATAAAGCAGATAGATACAGAACCGCATTCTAGAGATGGATTCATCGTAAAGGATTGTTTTACTTTGTAAGTGGCCCAAACTAAAAACCTCCAATCCTCTTTTCTAATTAATGCTTCCTCACAGCATAACAAACCAAGTAAAATTTTGTTTCTTTTATGCGAAGATTTCTCATTCCATTAACCGTTCACCATTACAATCCATGATCTACCAAACCAATTCATCATTGGCATGATCGTGATCATGATTGTTTTCAGTAAAAACCCGAAAGTAAGGTTACCCAAGTTTTTGCATTAGAACAAACAGTGGGACTTTGAATTACAGGAAAGGAGGGACAAACATGGCGTGCAGCCCACACACTTGAAGTCAGCTTGAAGAATTAATTTAAAAAGGATGCAAAATAAAAGATATGATGAACTTGAGAAAGAAGCAGCTCACATTGATCCTGCCAACCGATGCCTGGCCTCAATGGGACTGGACAATCCTCTCATAATGATCCAATCTGAGCTGGGTAAGACTCATCCATCTGGTCGCAATCAATACAAAACTAACCAAACTGGAATAAAAAGAAAGGAGAGAGAGAGAAGCAATCCAACATATCCCATACAGCTTTTAGGATATGTTAAGATAGAAGTCAAGTTAGGACAGGAGTCTATGATGGGAGCCTGTTTATATATGTAAGTGGTGTTGAATTTATTAGAATTAGGATTCTAGTTTGGGTTAATCTCTATTAAGAGATGTATTTGAGTTAAGATTAAATTAGAAGTCTAATAACCCTAGGGTCGGCTAGAGGCTATATATAGTTGTGTAATACTTCTTATTGAATACAGTTTCTCAGTTTCTAACATGGTATCAGTCTAATTCGATCTTGGATTTTCTGTGAGAGAGAGAAAGTCTTGGTTTCTCTTCTCTCCCTCTGCCAGCTGTATCTGCCGTGGCAGAGGGAGGGGACACGTTAGTTTTCGTGGGACAGGGATTGCATCGTCTCTGCTTCTTCGGCCATTCGCCCCACCTTGTTCCTCTTCTGCTCCTGCTAGAACGTGAATCTCCTTCTGCATCGATTTGTGAGTTATGCTGAGATCTTCTCAGATCTGGTTATTTCGTCCCGATCTCTCTTCAGATTTCAACCTGAATCAGATTCGAACATGCAGTACCCAGATCGCGGCTTCGACATTGGCAGATCTTGAATATGTGTACTGGTGGCTTTACGGTGTGCTTGTTTCTCAGATCTGCAGCGTTTCTCCCTCCGCCTAAGCGACGACTTTTGCCTACTTGTAAGCGCGCATTACCCAGATCTGAGATCTTGAATCTGAACGCCGATAGCATCACCTTGTGCCCATCTCTTGCTACTGATATTTGGCTGTCTCTCAGGAGACCCGTCTTTGTTCTTTTGGTTGCCACCCCCAAGCTCCATTGCCCATTGTTGGACCTGATCTACAGCAGAGTGCTCTTTTCCTGCTCTCCGTCTTCGCATTCTAATTCGCCCACCAGATATGCTCATGTTGTCTTATTGTATCAGATCTGCACTATGCATCAACACCGACCACACTTTTGACTCACATCTGTTCATCACCTGAACCAGATTTGTAGCCTGCAACCACTGTCCGCCAGCCACACCTAGATCTGTTCTTAGTTTCTCGGCCTTCTGCGTCTCCGGTTTCAAATCTGAGCCACCAGCATCTTCGCCTGCTTTTCCCCTATTTGTGCATCTCACAGCCCCCACCGTTTACACACGCCGTTCACACACCCAAATCTCTAAGATCTGCAGAGACCGAGATCTCGCCCATCGTCAGTTCCTGCAACCCATAGCCAAATCTGGATGCCTCTTCATCTTTTGCATAGATTTGGCTTCTGCATTTAAAAAAATTAAAAAAACTCGCCCTATGCACGATCTAATGTCTCTGGTCTCTCCTCTCCTTTGTTTCTCTGAATCGGCGTTGGGAGATTTATGCAGTTGTTCTCTTGTTTCTTGATTTGCCATCCTTTTCACAGCCAAGTCTCAATGGTGACGTTTCCATTGCATATATGTTGCCTCTTAGTTGTTTTTTCACGTCTACTTGATGCCGTGATCTTGGATTACTTACTTTTGCCACTTAGTTTCGCTTAGTATCCGTTTGCTTCTGCCCAAAAAAAAAAAGAAGTTTTGATCAGCTTGTCCCTGCATCTGAATTCAAGTTTGTGAGAATGCACTTCGTTCTTCTTTTTTTTTCTCTTGGTCTCTGTTTTCTTCCTGGATCTCGATCGATCTTGATGCATCATCTCATTCGATTGATTTGCATTTTTTTTCCTCTTGTCTTCGTCTTGTATCTGGACTTTGACCCAGCTCTTTTGTAGTCCAATTTTGTGGCTGATTTGATTTCGTTTGGTACCCTTTACATTCGTTTGGTACTCTTTACAGCCGTTTGACACTTTGTCTCCTCCGTATGCAGCCACATATTGGAGGATTTGGTTTCTTGATTTGATTTCTTGTTGATTTGGTTTCTTGATTTGATTTCTTGTTTTCTCTGGAGTTTGTAACATTCTCACACTTTAGCCTTTTGTTGGCTCTGGAATTGGAAGTGGCATTAGTATTGGCGGCATTGGTATCGACATCGGTATCGACATCGGCATTGATTTTTCAAGTAACTTTGGACCTTTTCTTTAGGACGCAACACGTGGAAAGGGGGAGAGTTGGAGTTGGAGTATGTTCATCATATGTTTTATAACTTGCAGCACACGTGGAATATTGGTTCAGTTTTGGTTGGCTTCATCGGAACATCTTCACCATTGATTTGCTTCCGCTCAACTAGATTGCGTTAGTTGACACTTGATTTAACTGGTTATTAGTTTTTTATTTTGTTTAATAATTGTAAACTCAAAGTAATGAACCACTTGAGTTTAAGGGGGAATGTTGAATATATTAAAATTATGATTCTAGTTTGGGTTAATCTCTATTAAGAGATGTATTTAAGTTAAGATTATATTAGAAGTCTAATAGCCCTAGAGTCGGTTAGAGGCTATATATAGTTGTGCAATACTCTTTATTGAATACAGTTTCTCAGTTTCTAACAAGTGGATTCTTAATGAATGCTATTATCACAATTTTATGAAATCATCTATTTCGTTAACAACAATTTCAATCAAGAAAGTGGTATACCACTTGTAAACAAGGAGAAGCCACAACACATTGATTCCTATGCAACTCAAATACCACAAATGAAATGCAAGGAATTTCCCAAAAAAGAAATGGTGTAACAAAAGAGCACCAAAATGCAGTAGGAGAAATACCCAGATGCGATAAAAAAAATCAACAAAACTGTGAAATGACAAAAGTCCTACATCGGTTTATTTGTGAAACTAATTACTGTATATGACATTTGAGATACCCTTCTCTCAATCACTTGCTTTTGAGAGTGAGTTCTACCTGAAGAATGTTATCAAGTCTTGGTTCTTTAACATGCTATCAACGCAGGTTTTGTGTGCAACCATAGGGTTCAATTGCACGTGAAGCACGTTTGAAGTTTCCACGTGCAACTGCAGAATGCAGTTGCAGGTGAGGGCGGGCTCGAAGTGATAAAGTCCCAATACATCGGTTAATTTGTGAAACTAATGACGCTATATGACACTTGAGGCACCCTTCTCTCAATGACTAACATTTGAAAGTGAGTTTTACTTTAAGAATGATATCAAGTTTTGGTTCTTTAACAAAAACTAAAAGATAAAACCAGATAGAACGTGAATCAAAGTTATAGAAAACCCATGACAAAGCGAATGTAAAACTATATTTGAGAAAGCAAAAGAAAATCCTCAAGGTAAAAAACAGAGTAGATAAGAAGAAATCAGTCAAATGACCATATTTCAAGAATAACCTTGTTCTTTTTTGCAAGCCAGTAAGATTCTTAGGTACCAAGAGAGAAAAGTAGATAGATTCAGATACCAGAAAATGCATCCAATCAACAACACCATGAGTAATTGAATGATAACGAGAGAACAAACAGTAAATGAGAAGCCATAGATAATGTTTCTGCATGGGAAAGACTGAGAGCAGACCTGAGATCTTCGCTGCTTGGGCTGTGGAGAAACGAGGGAAGGCTTTTCAAGAGAGAGAGAGAGAGAGAGAGAGAGAGAGAGAATTGCTGGGAAATTTTAGCAAGAGATGAGCCAATGTAATGCAAGAAAACCAACGTTGAGATACATTTGAAATTATTCTCTTCCCAAAATACCCCTCTCAATCCCCCATTTTAAGCAAACAAATGGTCCAGGACAAAATGGTCAAAAAAAGGAGAATCTCTCTTTTCACTCCTCCAAAAGGGAGAATCTTCAATTCAAAAGATCCAGATTTTTGGTGATTTTTCAATCAAAAGTCTAACATGACATTGTTGATTAACGAGTTCTGAGGACTCAGTTTGATTATATATATATTAATTTTTATTAAACTAAAGCATAAATCATAAGCATGTCAATCATATATATGAATTTATAAGATTTTTTTTTTCCCTAGAAAACAACACCCTTCTCTAGCCTTCTCCATAATCCGCCTCATAATATTTTTTTTTAAACCTAAATTTGTCATCGATCCAATCAATATATACAGCTTTATTAAAACTATTATCAAAATATTTGACATGAACATAATCACTCTAGAGCAACCACATGGTATAACCTACAATTATAAAATGGGTCCCACAAGGAGGTGCACATTTAAAAAAATTGCACGTAGCCATTACACTCCTGAATGAGATGAACTTTTAGTCGAAGACTTAGAGTAAAAAATTAGTTCACTTTTACGGGAGGCCATTACGTCTGTATCGACAAACCAATACATATCGACTGCAATAGGTCGATACGCCTCCATTCGCACCCATTCAAAACTAGGCCGCAATGCACCAATAGGTTGCAGCCGATACGTATCGGCAGAGATTTTCCTGCAACGTTGCAGTCGATACACAGTATCAGTCACATTTTTTTATGCGTGTTGGAGACTATTATAATAGTCAAATTACTGAGGCTTTTATTTCATATGTGTTATTAGTATGAAATTACATTTATCTCTATCTTAGTGCATTTGACTAAAATGCTTCCTTTCACTTGATTTTTTTTAAGCATCCAATTTTCAATTGAAAGTTAAAAAGTAGTAATTAGAGGAAAGGCTATCTTCATCTAGGGCCCTAAAGTAGCTTTTAGTTTGGATTATTGGAAAATCATTTATAACTTTGGTCTTGAATATGGTGACTGGTAAGCTGCCCCATCTCACTCAACAATGTAAATTGTTACGGAGGATTACAGCTTACTTAACAAAACAAAGAGGAGCAACAAATCAATCATAAGCAGTTGTTACAAAAGGTAAATAAGAGTTAGGAAGATGTCATTTTATTTTGCATGAATTTTACCAAGAAGAGAACTTGGGTTTCTCTTGTTTTGAACTTTCTCAACTACAGCTCACACTTTCATCTAATGGAGCCATATCAGTGTGACCATTTGTTGGTACCCATATCAACAACCGCCCAGTGGGTGGGAGAGTGGTCCTGTTTGGATGTGAGAAAGTTCAAAGTGGGAGAGTATTTGGATGCAATTGAGGAATCAGCTTAAAGTTAGAGCTCTCATGGCTTAATTTGGTGTATTCCAAGGGCATTGAGTATCACACTAAAAATTTTACATTGAGTTTTCTGCAGTTCAAAAAAAAAAAGGATTAAACTTGATTTTCCAATAAAGGCATCAAAGCATTTTACTACTAGGAAGAGTTCATGTTCAACAGACATTCATTATTTGATTAATCATTCAATCATGCCCTTAGTTGGTACATGGAAACTTTATAAGCAATGGGTTTGCATTTTTCTTTTTAATTATTTTCCTTATGGAATTGATGTACTTATTGGATTATAGCTTCAAAATTTCTATTACTATTTGATAGAGCAAAATAATTTGATGAAAAGTTTCTATCTGTTTGTCTGTCTTCTCTGTGGGAAATGGTTTCCAATCCACATTCTTACCAAACCAAACATATGAGAGACAGAGAGAACAAATAATGAAAAAAAACTAATTTCATTATTATGTTTTCTTTAACTTTTAGTCCATCATCTACATATGATTATCAAGCTTTCATTGATTCTGTAGATGTTAATGAAAAATAGATTAAAAGTACGAGTATTAAGACATGAGATTTAGGGTTTAGGGAGGTGAAAAATCAAGTTAGTTTGAGTATATTTTTCTAAAGTTGGACGCTTGATTAATAGGGTGGCTGACTATTTTGTCAAATTGAGAGTTGACAATATTGTAAGTGACTTCTTTATTAAATTTCTCAATTGTATTTTTTCTCTTCATTTTTTATTTTGATTGCTCTTTTTCCTTTTTCTCTTTCATTAGACCCTTTTATTTCTTCTGTTTTTTCTCAGTTCTTTCTCTTAATGAATTTTTTCTGTTATTGCTAAAAAAAAAAAAAGAACATGAGATTTAAATATCAATATTAATTGAAAGATGTAGAATTATACATCTATTAGAATCCTTCGTCTTGGCAAAGTTCAAAGTAAAATCTTTTTAGCTCTTAAAGGACAGTCAAAATTTAACTTGTTGATAATCTATAAAAAGGATATAATTTTTTTATATACATGTAGCATCTATAGGCCAATGGATGGCTAATCCATCAATATTTCATTGGATCCCGTGAAAGAAATATTGCTCAATATTAGGAGATATTGCCATATTGGCCAAAAATTTAGACTTATTGGCTCAAATATTCTTTATGTACCAATATTTCAAATACATCTTATGCAAATCCTATATTTCATGAGTTAAAAAAACTCAATATATAAGGTGAAGCTCAACTGGTTACCTCCTGTATCAGAAAGTGGGAAGTTACGGGTTCGAGCTTCCATTACCTAACCTTGGTATGCCTTAGGAGTAGGGGTCCACATGTGGGGGTTTTAGCTGTGTATCCTTCTGTTAGGTAAATAATCTAAATATTTTATAAAATATATTTCTCATCATGAAAGCATATTTTTAAAATATTTTCTTATCTAAATTTTTTAATATCAGTTTTTACGCATGGACCCACCACCAGCCAAGCAAATTTATGGGTTCTTTTTGTGCTTTTTTCCCCTTTCTATTAACTTCTTAGGATTTAACATATGCACTGCACCTTTGCATTTTTCTCCTTTTTTTAGGATTTAGGCTTTGAGATAATAAGAAATAATCCAAATTGTTTTATCTTCTACCAAGGCTAAATATTGAGTTGCTACATAATATTTCATGAGTCTACGTGGCTCAAACTGCTCTAGAAGATATGAGACATTAAAGGAGAATTTTTAGAATTTTGAATTATAATAAAATCTGAAATTAAAGAGGATTTGGTTATAATAATACAATAACCATGGTCTAAGGAAGTGGGAAGTTGCGGTTTTGAGCCCTCATAGCTTAATCTTGGTGTGTCCTAGAGATAGTGGACTTACTCGTAGGAACTTTAATAAGACTGTGTCTGAATTTTCCACACGTAATTTAAAAAAAAAAATACAATTACATAGAGTTGAAGCTCAAAAATTTCTGTTATTTTTTCTGTTCTTTCTAGAAAAAATGGAGGAGAAAGAAATTATAATGCCGATACGACCGTAACAAGAGCCCATATGGCTGCTATGCATTTTTAACACCTGTTCCTAAGAAGATTTTTTTTTTTTATAAATAGGTTTTATTGGTTATCATGTGGATACTTAGATGTTGGGTGGTCCATTATAGAGGACTAATCTTATTTCTTTGTTTTATTCTCTTATAATCTTATACAATTGAGCCATCTTGACCATGTCTTGGGTCTTGACAATGGCGTGGATTTCTTGGGGCTTAAGCAAAAGAATAATAAAATCTCGGTGGGCAAGAAATTAAAATATGAGACTGAAAAAGCAAGATTCCTGGGTGAAAAGGATAATGAAGAGTTGGTGGAAATGAGTGGAGGCATTCACTACAAGTCAAAAACCATTTGAGACACCTGCCTCTTTGGACCTTGTTGTCGTTTATATGTAGTTTGACTCTTGTGTAGTTTAACTACATTATCATTATTATATTTAAATCATTTATTTTCTTTCTTTTACGATGAAAAAAATTTAAGACTCACGTTTTCTTGAGTACGAGAACATTAGATAAAATTTCAAATGCATATAGTTTCTTCTAAGCCACGTACATCGAACGACTACGGAACTCAAATTTAGAACTTCTGATTTTTTAGCCAAAGTGTCGGTCAGTTAACGCTAAAATTGGGTCGGGTTGGATTGCGTTTTAAGTCCAACCCGACCCGAGCTATTGATCTGAAATTCTCAATACGACTTAACCCAAATTCTGACCTGACCCGCATTCTGAATCCATTTTATCCTAATTTTAGCTAGGTTGGCTTGGGTCGGATTGTGTTAACATGAAAATTCTTCAACCCGACCTGACTCGAATTCCATGTGGGTTTTTTTTTCTCAACCTGACCTGACCTGCTGAACGGACTCGCATTACTTGACCCGTATGATTTCTCAGGTCGGGTCATGTGGGTCGGGTCAAAACCCAACCTGAGTTTCACCCCTACTGCCAATTGAGCTACTCTCTATGAGATCAAATCATTTATTTTTTAATTTGAGGTTGTGATTTATATTATTATTAGCAAATTATTTTTTAGATTGATTGTTAATTTGATGCTTATAAAGATTGCAGTTGAACCACGTTTGAACAAAAGTAAAGTGATTAGTAAAAAAAGTATTTAATTTGGTTAAGTTTGAATTCGAGTCTAACCACAAGTCTAAACAAGTAAAGTTCAAGTTAAATCGAGATAGCTCAGTCCAATTAAACTCAATTTCAACGGCTCATTAATTTACATTTTACAATGCAAGCTTAAGTAAAGTGGGCTCAGCTTGACTCAAATTTGCGCTTGAGCTTGACTCATTCTGTGTACATGCATGTATTTATCTAGATATCCTCAGATATATATTTATATTTTTAAAACAAATTTCATTATATAATATAGTGATTTAATTATTTTTTCCCATATAAAAGAGCCCTTAGAATCTTAATTTTGACTAAATCTGAAAATCGCTTGTGTTACTTGCAGACACCTTATTTCACCTAACATCTCAATGAAATATCTCCGGTCAAATATTGATTGTTATTTCAGATCAAATAATTGCTATTTCACCTAACATCTCAATGAAGTATTTTTGGCCTCACCATGTAGATTGGGTGGTATATATATGCCAGTCTCACCTCCATCGTGAGGTGAAGATACTCATATTATAAAAAAAAAATCTCACCTCCGACATAGGTGAGGCAAAGTTGAAAGCGATCTCATGTGGAAGATGGGGAGATGCATTTGGACAGCAAATTCGATTATTTGAATGGTGAAATGGCATCATATGGTAATGAAGAGTTGGAAAGAAGAATATTTTAGAAGAAAAGTCTAGTATTGGTACTGTGACTTAGTCTCAGTCCCTCCCAGTATTACTACTTATGTTCTTGTTGTCTATATATACGTACATAGGCATAGCCTCTTCTTCCATTCTTCATCCATAGTAGAGATTAGAGAAGATGGGAAGTTCAACAGGTGTGGGAGATAAGTATCGAATTCATATCTATGGAGATGATGAGAAGAACACCACGTGGAGGTATGGTGCACCTCCCAACTACGACCTCGTCAACAAGCTCTTTGAACAAGGCCGGACCAAGGTTCTCTCTCTCTCTCTCTTTTATCTTCTTCTGATTATATTTTCAAGAATGATTGCAAATCAGCTCATGGGGACTGGATAAGACCTCAATGATGATGATAAGACTCAGGAGAAAACACAAACAGGTTCTTTTGAAAGCTCTGAGACAGTCTATTGAATTGTCCGAGTTATGATTTTTAAGAATCCAAATATCAATGATGAAATAGGTTCAATCTAGATGAATTTGATCTCAAAATAGATCAAGTGATTTTTAAGAAGCTAAATGTCAATGGTGCAGGCTTGAATGTCCATAGTTCCTCTTTCTTATTATATGTTCTCCTACTAGTCTCGTCCGTCGTGCATGATTGATTGGACTCGGCTTAAAGTGGCTGAGTCCATGTCCTCTCAATGCTTTTTTGTAAGTTAGCCAGGTCAAAGTCTTGCTTGACCGGAGAAGAAAATCATGCGCTTAGTTACTAGCAAGCAAGTCAGTTTCTTTATTGGCACTGATTTATTGTATTACTGTTTTACCCGTGGACTGTAATAGTTAGTGGACTTATAGAGCGAGTTGTACTAGTAGCGATTGTTGTTTGTTGTGAGAGCTAGTGTTGTATTGAGTACTTATTTGACTGGAAAAAGATAGCGCCTGATCAAATCAATCAAGAGATACACTATGCAATACGGTGTGTTCAAAACCCAAAAAAAACTTCATCAAAAGTGCAAGAGGGCGACAGTGATTTAATTTTACTAGTTACTAACTTACTATTATTGGTAGGTATGGCCTCCTGGGTCCCTTGAAGAGAAAGTACAGAACATGGTGAAGACTTGGGAAATGGAGATGTTCAATAAGACAAGGGAGGATGACAAAAAGACCATAAATCCTGACAAGTATACCTTCAGTCTCAATGGTATGTATAAGCCCCTCCTCTCATAAATATTTCTACTCAATTCATCATCCATGCATATGGCCCATATATGTGTCGATGGATCATATAATCTTTCACACTTGATAGTGTTGCTACAGAACAGAAAAAAAATCCTATAAAATATTTCCATTGATAATCTCTTAATGCAGGAAGAAAAGGTATAACATCAGAAGAGAAACGTCAACTTGGGGGAGGCTACAATGCACTGATGCAGACCTCATTGCCTGAGAAATACCGGTGCTACAACCCAGCAGTCGAAACTGCTGACTCATCTCACATGGCATTCACGACGACATTCCCGCGTGGGTTTGCTTTGGAGATTGTGCATGTGTACTCAGGCCCACCAGTGATCACCTACAAATTCCGCCACTGGGGATTCATGGAGGGTCCTTTTCAGGGGCACAAACCAACTGGAGAGATGATAGAATTCTATGGAATGGCCATCTTTCATGTATGATCCCACGTCATTCTTCTCTCTTTCTTTGGTTAGGATTTGCATATACCAATGCAGTGGAGGAACAAACACAAACTGCTAACAGATATTCTTGGCTTGGTACTGATCAAAATGTACTTACTTGCAGGTTGATGAAAATATGATAATTGAGAAGGTAGAATTCTTCTATGATCGGGGGGAGCTGTTAGCAGGCCTTGTCAAGGGTGACACAACAGAAGACAACTCAGAAGAGGCCACTTCTAAATGCCCCTTCTTGAAGGCAGCATCATAAACCACTCATTTGGTGCATGGACATCATTGTGTCTGGGAATATAAACACTATGTTTCAGTGTACATCTCGTATATGATGTTGCAATATGTGTGGTGTAACAAGACTGTGGGAGGTTTATAATAAGCAGCACTGGGCCGCTGCAATGATTCTTACTTCCATCTGTTGATTTATCATCACCAGAAAAATGTGAATTTATCTTAAACATCCCCTGTATTCCAGGTCATCCTTACAAATGCATCATGAATTTCTTTTGGAAATATTCCTCCTAAACAAATTTGGACTAAAGGGGTGGACCATTTTGAAAGGTAAGAACAAATGATTAAATCAGTAGAGAACAAGCTCTAACTAATCAGCAAGTAATGAAACAATGTTACGGGTCTGTGTGAACAAACTAAGACTCCAATAACATGTTTAAATTCTAACTGAAATCAAGAACATGCTTTATCTAATCACTGCCGATGGATCATGTACTTACATGACAAGTATGAAAGGAAAAAAAGGCACATGAGTGGGACCAATAAGTTAGGATTCTTTAATCAACTAAAATCACTACAAATGGCAGTCTTAACTATCACTAATTAAACATATTTTCCTCTGTATTTTGGCTTTGTATCTCTGTCAAAGTTAGATTTTCCAGGCACAGCTGTCTGAGTACCTGCAGGGCTGAATACTGCAGAATGGAGATTACCATCTTCTAACCACTTTAGATGGTTTTCCTTGAATTCCATGTGTTTTTTCTTAGCCAATTCGGCAACTTCCACGCTGTATGTTCCTGTCTTCACCATCGTCAATAAGTAACGACTATAGCGTAGGCTGAGGATCTGTTCACATGAAGCAACCAAAGTAAAGCACGGGTGCTCAGGGAAATGTGCATCAGTGGAACCATCTTCCCTCAGAACAGGGTAGAAGAACACAAGCCTACCACCCATGACAAGCATCCTAGCAGCAAGGTCTAGTAGATCGTGCATGCATTCAGCTAAGCTGTAAGGTGCTGTTGATGGGATGTGGTCCCTTCTTTTGTCATCTGGAACAGTATAAGGATCCACAACACCCTTTAGTAATTTCCGGCCACCAGATTTGCGCCCCCCAGCACGAACTCCATAAGGAGGGTCACAGATTATTGCATCAAAAGCCTAATGAAAAAATGGAAATAAAACAGATGAGCAACAAAAACAACAAATAGTATGTAGGTCCCAACAGAATTCTAGAAGAAATTTTAAAGGTCTTTTTATGGTTTTCTGTTCATCTGTGACCACAGACCATTCATGATATTTATTATTTATATTGTTCTTGCCCATAGTTACATGAATCTTCATTTAAAGCGTGCAACACCCGATAAAGTCTCACCCTCCATTGTTGCACTTCAGGTCTGAAATAGCTCAAGTCATGCTAAAGAAGAGAATAATATTGCAGTATTTTCCAAAATTTCAATAACAAAAATATTTTCATATGGCCATATTATAGGCGTCAAAGTGCAATGGCAGAATATCACCAAGAATAAGTATCAAGTGAACATTGCACTGAATATGTAACATCGAAGCATTCAAGTGGTCAAGTGATCAACAATATAAACCATTTTTCTACCAAGAGAAGTTTAACGAGAACTCATTGAGAAGTTTAAAGAGGAAAGGAAAGATTTACACATGGATCATTGATTTAGAAAAAGATTTAAACTAAGGGAATTTAATCTGTTGACAATGAAGAGGAAATTTATCCCAAATGGATATGTCAGATTATGTAGGCCAAGTAAGATGGGGCGAGAACAAGTGCAAGAATGGTGTGTGGACTGTGGAGAGGACAATTTCCTGTTGAGGTTGGGCTTCAGCACCCAACAAAATAAAAATAACCATCATCATCATTATCAAAGCCATTTATCCCATCAATTTGGGAATGACACTTGCAATTGGCTTTGGACTAACTGCCTATCTAATACTCATAGGACTAGAACGCACAAAGTTGAAGTTGCAATAACAAGCACTAACCAAGCAAAATAAAAATGCTACATTAAAAAAAATGAGTAAATATTGTTTTCGAAGATGTGAACAATTTGCAAGCAAATAAAATAACAATGAAGGATGGGAAAGAACCTCCTTAAGTCCTGGACGCCAAGGAGGAAGGTTGTTGTCTGCTCTCAGTAGAGAAATTGGCATTGGCAAACCATACTGCCCAAAAAAGGAAAAAAAAAACACATGAATCAACTAAAAAGTTTCATTAAAATTCATAATAACTAATAAGCTAATGATCAGATTGGAATATTTTTACATCTAACCCAATTAAACACTCAATAGCAAAATTCAGCAAAAATTTGTTGGGCTGGACCTGGGCCAAAATATACACTTTTCAGAAATATCAACCAAAAAAAAAATTCAGTGCAAACAGGGACAGAATTTTTTCTCCCAGCCATGAACTCTCATGCCATGAGCTCCATATGAACCTTTCGAAGGCCCACCTAGAACCATGGGAATTAGTTAGTCAAAATGATCTATACACTTGGAAGGGCAGCCTGCCAAAACTCAGATTCAACGGATCACTTAAGTATGGTGTAAAGGCTTCAAAGACAAATGGTGCCATGAACTTGGCATTATCGAACAACAAATGTAACTTAGAATGGCTCAAATTGAGTATGGATCCTGGATCCAATTTTTTTTTTTTTGAATGGTGATCCTGGATCCAATTCAGCAGGGGTAGTTAGTATGAGGAGATAAGGGGTGTAATGCAGGATCCACAAGGTGGCTCTCTGTGTACCATGCGACATAATAGTTTTGGAGGGATCACTGGTGTTCTATACATGTTTATGCATGTACTGTGTTACTATAAAGTATAAACTCATAAAGTAGGCTAGACATGGCTCAAAAATATTACCTTCACATGCCAATTAACTCCAGCAAACTTTGGTTGTTGGGGTAAGAAAATCCTAATGGTATTACAAATCTTGTGAGAAAGTAACTGAGCCAAGACTTTTTTCCAGATCTTTTTCTTTCTTTCTTTTTTGATGGCACACGAGGTCTAGCAGACACCCGAGTGTTTCAGCTGGATCCAACCACAAGAGAGAGAGGCTAAAAGATGGCACACCAGGTCTAGCAGACACCTGAGTGTTTCAGCTGGGATCCCACAGTCTGACATAGCTACACTAATGGATGGCTGTGGAATCTCATAAACTATAACTGTCTAAAATGCGCCTCATTATATCACCCTAACTTTTGATTTTTTCAGCATTCAGTTTGAACCATTGGATAAATATTTATGCCATGGGGTTACTCCCCATGGGCCACTCCCCATGTTACAAATATATATATATAGATATGCGCCATTAAAACTCCATCAAACAGTTTAGACCAGTCTTTAAGCGGCCCCACATAGAGGCCGTTCACGGGGGCAGAATTCACATGCAAATCTCTGCCAGACCTCCTCAAGATGGCAAGGTTCAGGTATTCATAGCAGTAACAGACAGCCAGTAATAATCTCTGCAAATGATACATTCAATTAAACAACACACAAGACATCATTGCTCAACCATTATAATTTGTCAGTATGAAACACCTTTGGTTGCACCCTGTTTGTGGCCAAATAAAACCCCACTGGAAGCCACCTAAATGACAGTGAGATGGAGAGGGTGATCCAGACCTTCTAAATGCCAATGATGATTTAAAAAAAAAAGAGCAAGAAAGTGGTTTGGAAACACAATCAATCTATAGTTCTCTTCAACATTTTGAATCATGAAATGGTATAGGTTTAGTGTTTGTCAACTACACACACAAAAATGTAAAAGATATATTATGTCCTTCAATGAAACTTGATCATTGCAGCGAACAGCAAAGGTGCAGTAACAAACCAAAGATATTCTGTTCTGTTTAATAAATAAATTCTAGTGGTTTTAAGCAGTGATACATAATAAGATGAATGCAAGATCAACCTCATTGGTTGCCTCTCACAGCAAATGACGTAAAGGATGCCTTGACTTCTTTTGTTAAGGATTGATTTGACTGAGGTGCCAAGGGTGTTAGGGTCTTAGTGACACATAATAAGGAAAAGGATGCAAAATCAAGCATGTACAACAAGAAAATAGCAACAGCATAAGAAAAGTTATTGGCATATCATAAAAGCATGTAATTAATCCATTTCTAAAAAAGAATTCCTACCCACTCGCACCTGTTTTGGCTAAATCATCAATTTCATCATTTGCTTCTCACAACACACGATGAAAGAAATGTACTTTTTTGGTAACGCTTGATTTCACTGAGAATGTAAAGGTACTGACAAGGCTCTTGACCTCCCCAAAGGTGATTACTTACCAAAGCCAGGACACTAAGATAATCGCAGAAGTCTAGAGCAAAATAATCTGTACCCATAAATGCTAATGCCAAGTATTAGGAATAGAAAAAGAACAAAGAGAAAGAAACCACACTTTCCTTTCTCTTTTAATGCAAATGATCAACTTCTGGGATCACATGCTTGGTGTATGCATATGCTACTCTCAAGAGACAGATCTAGACATACTTCTCATTTAAGCTTGAATGGGTTACAAAATGATGTAATGGATGGAATTGTAACCCATTTTTTATCTTAGATGATTATATCTAATAGCAGGTCTATAGCGAGAAAATATTCAGATAACAAATTCTTTCAAATTGCAGAATGATCAACACCAATTATTCTTTAACTTAGGCAATAGGCATAATACCCACTAGAATGACAACTTTATACCTGCTTAAAATTGCTCCAAACATTACAATCAGGGCCACGACCATCACGAACTACTCTTATGTCAATATCTGCACCCTGAACAATTTATATCAGCAGACGGGAAGATATATGCAGCAAGAATTGAGGTTTTATGGGCCAAACAGGACCCATCTACTACGATAGCTCAGAATACCAGGCCAGACAGGAATTATTGTCCAAGTGTCCCCAAAAATGCTTAAATAAGTCAGACTTCTCATTGGACCTTAAAGTGAAAATGATGCCAGATCAGCCTGAATCCAGCACAGAGTAGGCAGGGACCAAGCCTGGCAGGCCATGAGCAGTCAGTCAACCCTAATCCACATAGATGTTCCTCAAAACATCTACGGGGGCATGATATTCTGAGATGAAAAATATTGATTGACAATATAATTGATAAAATTCACAAACCATTGTCATTGCTCCAAAATGTGCAGCAGCAATAAGAATGCTTCCTGTTCCAACAAAAGGATCATAGACCAATTTTCCTGATTGGGCCAAGGCCTGGTTCGCCATAAGAAAGGCCATCTCTGCATCCATTGCAGTTGGGCCTAAATAATTGCGACTTTTTAACTGATATGTAGGTAAAAGTTTCCTATCTGCAGTCCCAACCTCTCGGCCAAAGAAGATCCTCTTATGGACAACTGGTGGAAGGCCATTGTTTGATCCATAATCATCTGTTTCCATGAGCCAAAACTTGTGATCCGGATTTCGTAAATTGACACGGCCCTGAAAGGTATAATGAATGTAGTGAAACATCAACCCAACAACAATATCATAGAACAGCTGGTGACGTTGCTGGTACCAAACTAAAGTAAATCCCCATTGAATGAAAATGCTTGCATGCGAAGTAAATTTAAGGAACTTGAAACACTTCGTGTAGGAAGTAGATGTGTGAAAATGGAAAGGTTTAACACATCTTATAATGTCTCATAGAATCTACCTGACATTGGCCGTGTGGTAAAAGCAGGTTTACCATCTAGTTCAGCATTATCCATTAGTCACTCCCATTAGAGCCAAAATTTTCTCTCTATTTTCATACTACTTGGTCCCTTTGGCATCTTTTCTAACTATAGTAGTCAAGGTGCAAGTCACAATCAAGGTGCCAAAGGGTCCTAGACCCTAATGCACAAGGCCCATGTCTAGGCATGAGCCCAATTTTGCTTGGCAAGCTTATTTAGATACTCCAAACTATGTCTACATTCATAGATTTGTATCCTTATTGTACAATGTTAACAAAATAAAATACCACTCATCAGAAGCATCAAAGTATATTGGCAACTGAGCTTCCGAGTATATTGTGTAAGCATGTATATTATCTAATACTTAGAATTTTCAGTTGAGTATAACTAACCACTACTTCATGTTAATAGTCGCTATTAGAAAAAAATTCAAAAAATAGACTGATTATAGAAAAAAGTTCCTAAAAAAAAAAATGCGAGGGCATAGGTGTAAAATGGGTCTAGAACCTAGGTGAGGGCCTAGGTGCAACAAAGGTGTGAGTTCGACTACTAAGTTTCTAGCTCTTTAGGATGGTTGGGGCTTACGAATTTTTCCTAAGAAAGCTCAAATATTGTAGAGCCTAGTAACTCTGCCAATTGGGTGGACCAAGTGGAGAGAGTGAAATAGCAAGTGTTTGAAGACAAAGCTTCTCCTAGAATCTCGGTCTTCAAAAAGTGTAAAGCATCTAACCTCCAATGGGCCCTATCAGCTAATGGTTTCAATGCTTTTGGATGAATCAGTTCAAAGAAGAATCGTCTAGCATTTCTAAATGTATTCTTGTTTTATTTTGATAGCATTCTACCATGTGCTTAGTTGTCACAAGATTTTGCCCAATCTCTCTTTGGGTAATTTTCTAGTGTATATTCTTAATCTCATTTAATAAAATTTTCATCGTTACCTCTCAAATGATAATAATAATAATAATCAAATCATATAGAGAATGTTATGTTATGGAAGAGGTTTAAAGAAATTTTTAGATTGATTCATGTGTCCTTTTAGCACCTGAGAAGAAATGCAAATGATTGAACCAGGGATAGGGTAGATAGAGAGAATATGTATGAGGATTTTTGTCGCAAATGATACCCAAAATTATTTGGATAAAGGCAGACCAAGAATGAAAAACTCTTGATTTCAACTTTCCAAGTTGAAGTGCAAGATTCGTAGGTCATGGATTGCTAGTGTGGCAATCCACCTTTTGATTCCCATCTTAATTTTTCCTTTTCCATCCATTCTTTGGAGCTGTTATTTGTAATAAACTATTCTGAATAGAGAAATTCCATGGTCTACCTAAATGGACCATTAGTGTTCATACCCCCTTGATTCTCTCAACAACTTCTAGCTCTCTCAATGGGAACAAAGGGGTAAAAAACAAAAAGCATAGCAAATAAATAAATGAATAACCATAAAAGGAGTTTCTATTCATCAAGATGTAACAAGTGAAATCAGGACTGTTCATCTGGTTGTTTGTTCATGGGATGGGCTCCATTGCAAAATCCATGGTCTTGAAAATTAGCCACATCCAAGTGGACTCAGCCAATACGACTCGAACTTGATCAACACCAATATGGCACCACAATAATGGTAACAGTTGTACACAGTCATTTCCACCCAATTCTTGGTGGTTTTCAGCCAATTCTTGTCCAACTCAGACTCAAGCCAACATTAAGACCTTGCAGAAATCTCAGTGAATGAATATTCTATGTCTAGCAATTAAAGGAGATGCAAATGAATGGTTAAGGCAATAAAAAAAGAAGATACAATAGTTCCCAACTCATTTAAAACTAGCCAAACAGGCCCACAAATTATCTCATTTTAGAATCAACCTGTTCTTGTCCAACTCAGACTCAAGCCAACATGAAGACCTTGCAAAAATCTAAGTGATTCAATAATCTTTGTCTAGCAATTAAAGGATATGCAAATAAATCGCTAAGGAATAGAAAAAAAAGACACAATCAATGTTATCAAAGCCGGACCGAACCGCGGTCAAACCAGGCTGCAGTTCGGTCTACTTGAAAAAGCAGCTATTCATTTGAACCACATAAAACCAGTGTGAACTGCAGTTTTATGCGGTTTTACAGATAAAACTGCGGTTGACATATTTT
The DNA here is from genome assembly GCA_022113865.1 of Chimonanthus praecox. Taxonomy (NCBI): domain Eukaryota; kingdom Viridiplantae; phylum Streptophyta; class Magnoliopsida; order Laurales; family Calycanthaceae; genus Chimonanthus; species Chimonanthus praecox. The sequence goes on along the minus strand of CM039095.1, from coordinate 8,551,376 downwards.
TGATTTTTTTTTTTTTTAAAAAGAAATTTTCCCCCATTCAAAATATCAAATTTTAATATTAAAAAATGGATATACTTGAATTATAAATGTGTCTTACCATTTCTATCCCACATCCTTCACCATCTTGGTATATTTCTTAGAGTTTAAATGTTATTTGTAATATTTATATTAATGTTATTTGTAAAAAATGTCTTATTTAATGTTATTTGTAATATTTATATTATATTATTACTTGACCGGTTTTTACCGCGGTTGAACCCAAAATGCCTTGAAGACAGTTCGTTAGACAGTCCGGTTCTGATAATATTGGATACAGTAGTTCTCAACTCATTCAAAACCAGCCAAACAGGCCCGCAAATTATCTCATTTTAGAATCAACCTGTTCAAATTATAGACGGTTCTTACATACGACATGCCAGTTTCATTCTCCAAAAGCATTGCCTACAAAACAAGTCCTTCCCTCCCTACCTACCTCATAATAGTATTTGTGTAATGCTATTTATTGGTGTTTAGTCAATTGTAAACTGTAAAGATTTTGCATTTCCTTTCGAAAAGAAAAAATAAAAAATAAATTTGCACTCACTCGTTACATCAATGAAATGCTTTTTTACCTTTTTTTTGTTGATAAATACTTTAGCTTTTTCAGTTTGCTGTTTGAAAAAACTAAATAAATCATAAGGAGAGAAATAAACTCTTATCAATTTTAGCTCAGGTTCGTTACCTGCTGGTTCTGTTTTCAAGCTGTATTTTTTTTGTGGTTTTTTCCCCCGATTCAATAAATTTGGAAATCTTTCAAAAAATTATTTTTTTATTTTATTAGTTATTTCTATTAAATGTTAATATTATGAAATTTGAATTTTAAAGTATCATGATGCTTAAATCCCATATAAGAAAAAGTTAACAATTGCAACCTAAGGAATGGTGGATTTCTTAGCTAAGTAACAAAAAGAATGGTGGACTGCATGGCCAAGATTCTCTAGTCAGGTGCAAGGCATTATCAAGGCACCAAGGGATCCTAGAGACTAAAGCACAAGGCGTGTGCAAAGCACACTTATTTAGATACTTTAAAAGATGAGTAGATTCATGAATTTTTGTCTTATTGCATCAATGTCAACAAAATAGAATACTACTCATCCAAAGCACCAAAATATATAGCCAAGAGCTTCCAAAAAAAAACCTGTATACCAGTACCCGGGAAACATAATGCTACAAAAAAAGATACCTTGAATGGTATATAACCAAGTCCCTTGATGCGTTCATTTTGCTCTTCAAAGCTGATAACCTTGCCAAAGCTGTCCACAACAATCCGGAATGTGCTTTCTGATGTCAAGTATGGTAACTTCCTCTCATCTGGATAGCTTTTTACAGCCTCTTCAAGTTCTTCATAGCTAGTCCCTTCACCCCAAACATCATAAATGCCCTTTACAAGTATACCTGTCATACAACTAATGATTCTCAAAACAGTACCCATTTGACTATGAACAACGAATACTTCAATTGCATATGCATTTGTGTGTGGATGATACATTGCATTATAAGAACAAAAACCTATAACATAGCTGATAAGCATGCAATGTTGCAACTATAAAAGTTGTAGTTCCGAGTCCCGTGACCTTATAGGAGGCTTTCACTTATGTATCCACATGAAAAAGCAACGAATGGGAGAATCTCATCAACATTATAAATGAAAGCAATGTGTGAAACTTGATTTCAATCCATTGGCAGGGTCCACAAAAAAAAATCTCAGAACAAGAACCCATTTTAAGAGATGTCAATAGATAATTTCACACCAACTGATACATTACACCAACAACTAAGCAGACAAGAGAGACACCCAAATTGTTTTGAATTAAAAATACGACATGAATCTAAAATTTGAAAAAAAAAAAAAAGAAGCAGCCAGTGACGAGAGAGTGTGACATCCAAAGGAAAACAAAGAAAGAAAAGCGCAATAGAAAAAAATAACAAATAATAAAGAAATGAAGCTCACTTCGACTGGCGATGCTTCGGGCGATATCTTCCGAAGGGAGGGAGACGAAATGGAAAGGAGAATCTGGGTGGTATTCTTCTGGAAGATTCCATTCGAGGTTGTGGTGCTTGGGAGCGCCCGGATCATCATCACCGAAAGCGCCGAAGAGCTCTGCAAGAGCTTCAACTTCGGGGCGCCTGTAATCCAACAGTCTGTGGTAAAATACACAGAGAAACCACATAGAGGCTCCTCTCTTTTTCAAGTTGCAACTGCTGCTGCTACTGCAAGAAGAAAAAGAAGAAGAAGATCCAAAAATCAAAATCTCAAAACCCTGAGAAATAACACGCCATGACCATGGAGAGGGAGGGCACCCTTTCGGCAGTTGTTAGGCCGGTAGCTTCCTATTAGGGTTCAAACATTTTCAATTGGAATTGAACGTGAAACAAGAAGGTCAGTAAAGTACCAGTCGTCCATTCCCCGACTCAGAGCTCAACTGGTAATCTCTCCTTCATCAAGATGTAGGTGCGAAGCTGTAGGTGCCAGGTTCGAGCCCATGGTCTCACCTAGTTTGCTTAGGCAGTGGATAGTATTCTTGGAGATTTTAAGCCGGTTTTCTCGTAATTTTTTATATTTAAATTTAAAAAAAAATTCAAAAAATATAATCTTTTTTCATTTTCTAGAATGGAAATATAATATAAACTTTATTGAGCATATTAAATATGAAAAAACATAATTAAATAGTTCTGAATCAAATCAAATCAAATCAAATTAGATTGATTTGTTTGGAAACTAGAACCAAATTGACACTAAATTATTTAACAAATTAAATTATAAATTAATGAAAAGATTAGTTTGTAGTTCAACAAAAGTTAAGCTATTTGGTAGTTATGGGTGTAATTGAATTGATTGTCTTCCAGAGAGGTTGTGGATTTGACTCCCATGACTTAACCTTAATGTACCCTAGAGATAGTGGACTCATTCGTAAGAGTTTTATACTGGTTATCTTATATGTAAATTAAAAAAAAAAGTTATTAAATCTTATTGAAACTAATTAATGACATGTAAAATGTACTTATAACACCACAAGAATCATCCCAATCTAATCCACCAAATGGTCCAAGAAATTCATTAGACCCTCTAATGGAATTATTCCATTAGACCCATTAACTTTTCTGATCAATTGTTAAATGAATCAACCCAAAAGTGTTTAGAATGATGTTCGGGAACTTGTCTTAAAAAGTGGGAATCATAAGTTCAATTTTCACTCCAACCCAAAGAGTGATTCTTCATAAATTTATCCGATGTGTGTGGAATAGAGAGGTTTGCACATGCTCTAAAAATTAGTCGAATACTCTAAAAAATGTGAATACTAGTCATAAAAAAAATCAAATTGATTTACGAACAGAAAGGTCCAGTTGATCTCAATTGACTCAATCAATGGTCACTCTAAACATCTACCTAAATCCAAATCAATTCAACAAATGCTCCATTCAAACCCTAAATAGACACACAAAAGTTGCAAATCATAGGTATCAACTTGTACCGAGTTCTTAATCAATTTACCGAGTCAATCCGACCCAACTATATACCTGGTTATTAGCTGGTGACAAATTGGGTAGAATCTTGAGATGTAAATGGATATTAAATTTTTTTAAAAGTCCATCTGAAAATAAAATTGGCTTAGATGTTACTATTTTCATTTAAAACATTGGATTTAAATCCAAATTTAATATCTTAAGTTTTTATACATATTTAAATATAGACATATCCAAATATAATATTCCGTTAATTCGAATAGAATACATATAAATATTAAATAACATACATAAAGAAGACATAATGTAGTATAAGGCTATAAGCAACGTAGAATCAAAATTTAGTGAAAATTGAGATCGATGTAGTTTAATTGGTTGAATCACGCCTCAGGAAGCGAGAGGTTGCGGGTTCGAACACCCATGGCATAACCTTGATGTGCCTTAGGGGTAGTGGACTCACCCGTGAAGATTTTGAGATGGGTATCCCACAGTTTCCTACACTTAAATTCAAAAAAAAAAAAAAAAATTATAGATCTAGATCATAAGTTAGACTCAAATGAAGGTATCTATATGATTTAGGTCCTATATCAATAATCTAAGTTGTTGTAGAATTTGGTTTGGATTTGGATTTACTTAATCCATGTTATATTTGGTCTATTTAAATTTCTACTGAACTGAGTTTTGAATTGACTAAGCTACGTTCTTGATTGGTTCACCTAGTTGACCCAACCAGATTATGTATCTACACACTAAGTAGGGCATGAAATCAAGTTTTGATCTAAATAGGTTAAGCCACTAGTAGTCAAAGTCAAGGAAGCCAAGATATGATTGAATTAATTAGGTCTTTAAATAAAATAGAATTGAATGAATGGATGTTAACAATTTTTAATGATGATTCTGAAGTTATGGATGATGTATGACATGATTATATTTATTTTGATAAGCATTTTAGAGGTTGCAAAATTATTTACGAATAATGGCTTTATTTTTTAAAAAAGTTTCCACAATAGAATTTTTTCTATTGTTGAGTGGGTAAGGCATAGGTTATAACTTGATCACACATAATTCTAAAGGATGATGAAGATTATCACCATCATCATCATAATAATAACAATTAAATACCTCATTTAGTTAATTCAATCAATATTTTACTAATATATTGTTAAAAAATAAAAAATAAAAAATAGAAAATCTCATTGCAACCATAATACTATAATAGAAAATTATGAAAGTTGACATTTTTAATGAAAGAGAAGAAGAAAAATAATAATAATAACAATAATAATAATAATAATAGTTTTTAAATAATCAAACCGGCTCCGGCTTAAGGATTAGACCGCCACATAGACCAGTTCAGGTCCAACCAGATTGGTCGAACTCTTTATTTCGGTTTTTCAAAATTTAAACACCGATTGTCCGAGTCAAGTTGCGTCTTAACACTACTCCACATACATGGAGAACATCTCCCCGTCCCATGTCTAGCCTAAGCGCCACTAACTGCCATCCATAACGACCAACTAACTACCATTGGAATAACCGTTACTCAGCTCCTTTCTTAGTACATGTCATTTCCTGTCTTGCCTTTGCTGTCTTGGAGTTAGATTTTGTCACAAAAATGCCCCTGCTCTTTTACATGAAGTACAAAAATTCAAATCCATTACTGAATTACAAAAATTGCAACAAAAGAAATTAATTTTAAATCATCAAGTTTCGATCTTTTTACTTCCGTATCGACGACCATCCCCCGACAAAAAAAAAGGAAAAAAATAGATCATTTTAAGATATGAATTGTATAGTTAGTGTCCTACACGGGTAGATCAGTCTGTCTAAGCTTTTAAGATTAAACTAGAGGTCTTAAGTTAAACTTCTCCTGGGCTTACTTGATATACGAGGCTGAGGCTGAGGCTTGTACGTAGTTTCATGTATCCGTGGGATGAGTCTCACCTCCTATATCCCAAAAAAATGAGAGAAGAAAAGTTAAAAGAAGGGTATTTTGATCATTCTATATGATGAAGAGATGATATTCCACATTTTCTCTGCATCTGTTGTTGTTTTCTCCACCTGGGTACTCTTGTATTCTTGCCTACATTTCTTGTCCATTCTCATTTTCTTCTTTTTCTGTTCATGGTTTCATCTCTCCACCTCCTTTGCTTCTCTTTCTTGTATTTCTCAGCTTTGATCACAATTCATTGGGCATCTCATCTTCACTGACTATGACAAATCATTCTTATTTGGATAGCCCTTTACATGGGTCAGAATCTACTAATGTGGAGGAGAGCGGTGTACGATTTGTTCATTCAGTTTCGGAGGCTGGTCGTCTGCTCCCTTCTGCCAGTCGTTGGAATTCCATAGAGGTTGAATTTGGTGGAATCACATCATCGCATCCACAAGATTCCTGTGGTTCCCTCCCTTCCAATTACTCTAAATCTGTTGAATTCAACCTTGTCATCACAAACAGGAGGAGCTTCAAAAGATTTATCTGTATTTCACTCTTTGTAATTTTCGTTATCCTTGCGATTATCCTATTGTTAAAGTTCTTGCGCCACAACACCACCCATAACAGCCATTCGACGGACTATGCAATTCCCCTAAACCAAGCTCTAACATTCTTTGATGAACAAAAATGTAATGCATTTTCTTGGAATCTGCTGTGTATTTTGTATAAAATCATGGATAATGCTAAATAAGATTGGATTTTACAGCTGGACCTTTGCCGTTGAACAATACAGTGAAGTTTCGGAGTGATTCGGGTGTGCATGATGGGGATGACATCCATGTGGGTCTTGTTGGAGGATTTTATGACTCAGGGAACAACATAAAGTTCGGGCTTCCAACAGCTTACACGGTCACTCTGTTGAGTTGGTCAGTGATTGAATATCATAAAAAATATGCAGCTATAGGTGAGCTTGATCATGTCAAGGACATCATCAGATGGGGAAGTGATTACCTGCTCAAGGTCTTTGTACCTTCAACTTCTGCTTCTAAACCTGCCATGTTATATTCTCAGGTAAGTGATTGACGGTAGCGCTAAGATGCTTAAACATTACAAGCAGAGGAATTCTAGCCCTTTGCTAACAGATTTCTGGAGTTTAGGAAACACAAATCTCCCATATGCCAATGGGAAAATTGCAATTACAAAAGTTGGGTTCTGATATTAAGATTTGGAGTGTCTACATATGTCCCTCTTTCGATATGTAATAAGTTATCTTGCATATGATTTTAGGTTGGAAGTACTGACAGTAATTCCAAAGAAAATAATGATGTAACTTGCTGGCAAAGACCTGAAGACATGACATATCCTCGACCTGTTTCTGCCTGTAGACAATCTGCTTCTGATCTAGCAGGAGAAACTGCTGCTGCACTAGCCTCAGCCTCCCTAGTTTTCAAGGATGAAGTTGCATACTCTGCACAGCTAACCGAGTCTGCTGAAGGATTATTTGCATTTGCAACTGATAGAAGAACACTTGGAACTTACACCTCGGACAAGGATTGTGGAGCAGAAGCAAGACCATTCTACAACTCCTCTGGTTACTTGGATGAATTGGTTTGGGGAGGGATATGGTTGTTCTTCGCCACGGGAAATGCTTCATACCTAAGTTATGTGACAAAACATTTCAAACAGGCCGAAGATGAACAACTAACAGTAGATGATGGAGTTTTAGACTGGAACAGCAAGCTTTCTGCTACCGCTGTAATCTTAGCTAATTCAGTAGTATTTCTTGAATAATTGCATAATTGGGGCTTACGGTGCCATAATGTCTGTGGCTTATTCTAGGTTTTGCTAACAAGACTTCAATATCTTCATGATCCTGGCTACCCCTATTTAGAAGCACTGACATTATCCACAGATATGACCGACTTGCTAATGTGTTCCTATCTTTCTCTACATCAGAACTTCGGAAAGACGCCAGGTACGTGCGAAAGAATGGCAATTTAAAGAGAGTCACATTCATTTTCATGTAAACCATCTCTCTTATATGTAATTTTACAAGGAAGACAGAGACATGGGTGATGTTTATTTGTGTCATTGCCTTGTATAGGTGGATTGATTCTGTTGAGACCTCCAAGTGCTAGGCCACTTCAGTTTGCTGCAACTGCAGCATTTCTCACTAAAGTATACAGTGATTATCTTGATGTTCTACGAAATCGTGGAGGGAGTTGTGGTGATCAATCGTTTTCCCTTGAAATGATGCAAGCCTTCTCTTCATCTCAGGTGAGTTTTTATTAATCGGAAAAAACACTTACATATGATGACTGCTTAATCAAAATCAGTGTACCATTGACTTAAAAGGGAAAGAAAATACTGAATACAAAGGTTTGAAGCCATCACATTGAAGAACCCAAGTGGTTGTTCTACTACTACTATTGCCACAAGCAGCAGAACCACTTTACCTATGGTTCTCCCTTTCTGTCCAAAAACTTGGTCAGTCAAATCACCCATCTGACCACCCATCCAATCTAGCTAAAATTTTGCAGGCAACCATGTCAAAATCAAATTCATTAATTAACTGAACAATCCAAATCTTGGTGTTTTCATTAAAAATATGCATTCTATGAACTTTAATGGATGAACAGGACCATCAAATGAAATTCATGATCGAGAGACATGGCCAACCCGAGGTGAGGCCCCCATATGAATGGTTCAGAACTTCAGATTGATGAAAGGACATTCTTTTTGTCATAACAGATCTTGATGCTCCATTTCAATAGGCTATTGGTTGGATATTTTGGACTCCGATCAATGTGATTTTCGTCATCAATGGCTAGTGGATTGACATCAATTGATACATTAGACAGATCATCAAAACTCCGAGCTACAATAGACTTGCTCTGCAATAAGCACCAGTGGAGCTCCATAGGTGCATTTTCCATATTTGCATAGTGGTGGAATTAGAAACACAAGACCCGTTGTCTCATGGTGCCCTCCCCAACAAGGGATCATGAATTCAACGTAGATGGAGCTTAGATAGGAAAACCAGGTCCAGCAGGGATAGGAGGTGTGCTTAGAAACCATAGTGGTGTATCGTCGGTGGTTACCACAGACTCTGTAGGGGTTAATGACTCAAACAAGGCGGAACTCCTTAGTATTAGGAGAGCTTTGACCATCTGGAAAGTCTATAGACATGTCCAACTGGTAATTGAAGGGGACTCGACGAACGTAATTAAGTGGAACAAGGGTCTTAAGCGACGTCCATGGAGAATGATCACCATTGCTAGGGAAATTAGAGGCCTAGCTTCAGGATTGAATGCCTCCTTCATTCGTGTCAGTCGGTAGACAAATGGCGTGGCTCATTTCCTTGCCAAAAATGGGTCAACAATTCGGCTTATGGGGTTTTTTCGTATTTGAGGATTGGGACCTTGGGGCTTTCTACTTGTTTTCTTTGTTTGATTATGGCTTGTTGGTTCTCTTTTGCTGTTTTTTGTTCTTGGGTCTAATCCTTCTAGACCCTCCTTGTTTCTGCTTTGTACTATCTCTTTTTTAATTATTTTTTTACATTACCTCTCAAAAAAAAAAATATATATATATATAGTGCCAATTTCATCAGTTTGGTTAAGCATCTGACACCCTCACGAATCATTTATTTCTCAATTTTCCTTTCAGGTGGAATATATACTGGGAAAGAACCCTTTGAAGATGAGCTATTTGGTGGGTTTTGGAGAACATTTTCCTGGACAAGTTCACCATAGAGCTGCATCAATTGCCTGGGACAACCAACACTACTCTTGTGCACAAGGGGATCACTGGCTGAATTCACAAGATCCCAATCCAAATGTTTTGATAGGAGCCATGGTAGCTGGTCCAGACCAAGACGATAAGTTCTCCGACAAGAGGAACATGCCGTTGTACACAGAGCCTAGCATATCTGGCAATGCTGGTCTAGTTGCTGCCCTTATTGCATTACATAATTCTCCATCTTCATTTTGGTATGATACTAACACAGCCATTGACCCGAAGGGCATATTTGCAAACATCCACCTAGATCCTTCTGGTGATGCATCTCCATGAAAATTTGAGGGCCTTACCAGCAGATACGATTCAGTTAGTCACAATTCATCGGATTCTGCAGTCTTCGGTGTTCAAACTGTTGAATAACATGCCCACAATTTTTTTTGTCTTCGGTGAGAACAATGATAATCAACAAGCTCAGTATTTACATTTTTATTACTTAATTAGGAAAGTGATTACATTAATGACTAAACCCTCTACTTATACAACAAAACAAAGCATCCTATTTACATGTAGAAAGGATGGAATCGACGAAAGCTCGAGTTACTTAGACTTGCATTATAGTTAGATCCTGTACATACAACACTGTTGGGGAGGAAAGTTGTCTTGCTTCATTCTTACTTCTTATGTTGTTTTCAATCTATCCAAGCTAAATGAACCCTGCAAAATTTAGAAAGAGGATTGGGAAAGGTAAATGCAACAGGCAAAAGCAATTGCCTAATATGGATGAGAGGAAACAGAAGAGAGCTTAAACATACCAGAACAGCATGGATCTCATTTAGAATAGGCAAAAGCAGTGAAACCAAGTTCTGGATTTCCTCCTTTAGCATACTCCACTCTTCCCCCTCTGCTAGAAGCAACTCAATGAAGGTTTTGTTTTCTGGAACCAATTTCAAAGCTACCTGTACATTGGCAATTATGATTCTTGTTCGAGCAGATCGCTAAGAGGAATACGATGTTTAATTCTACAGTAGCTAATAAGCTTATTCGAGACTAGATCTGGATTAAGATTCACTTCTTAGAACCAGATCAAATGGCCTAAAGTGTTAACTGCAATTTTGAATGCTTGAGGATATTTGAATGTCATGCAAAATATATCTAACAAGGATGAATCTAACTACTTCATATTCGAGAGATTGAATGTATGGTTCATGATAGGGTCAAATAGAGAAATAGAATTTGAAAAACCGACTCCAGAAAAATGAAATTTTGACGATTACGATGATGATCATGTGTTAGGAGTAGCAACTCACAAACATTGAGATGGTCCTTTTAGAGTTTCACTTGTATCAACATAAATAGAACGTTTTTGCTCAAATGTCCAAAATCAAAATGAACTTGAATGTTAGTCACTTAGTCCACTATTTTTTTTTGTGTTCTCCTTACTTTGTAAGCAGCTGATGAGATCCATCCATGCCAGGGTTTCAATGTAGTGTTATATGATTCCTCCACAACTTGCTCCAGACTCTGCCCAGGATCTTTGGCTAATTTACCTAATAAAGCCAAAGTAAAATCCATTGACCTGTTTTCAACATCAAAAGTTCCCAAACATTAAGTAAAGAATGCAGGTAAATAAAGCAATTAGACAGAGACTCTAGTCTTCTACTTTCAAACCCAAAAATAGTCATCGCAATATAAAAATTTATTGAATCCGACTCTAATTGCTGACTTGATTGCTCAACCCAACTCGACCCGAATTGTCGACCCAACTCAACTCGAGTGCTAGTATCCGATTTTATATTAATTTTTTGAGTGGGTCAGGTTGGGTCAACTCGAGTGGGGTCGAGTCAATTTTAAAAATGCTTGACCCAACTCCACTTGATTTCTCTGATTGGGTCATGTGAGTCGGGTTAAAACTCGACCCAAGTTTCACCCGATGATCAGAACAGTGGCTCCACTTAATTAAGCCATTAGTAGTAACTAGCCTTATCTCTAACTATTGCTCAAATTAAAGGGTCCTAGATTCTGAACTGAAATAGAGCAGAGGGTAAGATCCATAAAACAAGAAAAGAGAAATGGAAAATCTCACCTGGTAAGCCATACTAAGGCTCTTGCACAGCTTTTGACCTTTCTTGCCACACCTTGGTCCACTTCTTTCTTCAATATCTTAACCAAGTTGGAGTAAATAGGAGGATCCGATTCGTAAACTTCTTCTAATCTCTATTATATATATTCATAAATACTCCCATGTAAGTTTGACAAGAAAGAAAGAGACAGAGGATAAGATAGATAAGGCATGCATCACACGCATCCTTTCTAATGCAAACAAATAGCAAGTGGACCCTTTTGAGAATAATAGGTTGCTTAATTGGGCCACAAAAAACTTTAATATGACTCTCGTGGTGTCACCATCTCTTAAAGTTTTTTTTTCTTTAAATTGGCATGGATTTTTGCAGTATGTAGGATTAATAGGTCCCACTAAATTATAAAATTAAGTAATAAATGTATTAGATGACAAAGAACTGATTTTACAAAATATTTTTAGTCAATATGATTTATAGATAAAATGGATTATGGAAAAGAAATTTCATTTTAGCCACTTATTTGATTGAATCCTCTTAAATTGACATATAGAAGTTTTTAAAAAGATTTGTTTTTTTATTTGATAAATTTACAATCTATACTACAAACGGCATGTCATTCTAACGATAAAGAGAGAAAATTTCGTGAACATACCTCTCCAACGAGGTTGGCCTCCAAAGTCATTTTGTGCACAAACTTTAAGCACACCAGTAAGGATGGATCTTGGGTTAGGTCGGGTTGGATTTTAATAAATCTATTTCAACTCATGTCAAATTTATTAAACTTGACTCAACCTAAATATCTTATCCGACTCAATGCAAATGTTGTTTTATAACTTTATGCACTCGAGTCAGATCGAGTTACGTCGAGTTGATTTAGTTTTAAATTTCTCAACTCAACTCGATCCAAATTTCATACGGGTTTTTTTTTTCAACCTGACCTGAGATATAAAAAAACATAACTCAAACTCATTGATTTCTCAAGTTGGGTCATGCAACACAAGTTAAAATCCAGTCTAAGTTTCATCTTTACACACGGGATAAAACTACAAGGAGTGACACTTTAGAGTGTGATATATATATATATATATATATAAATGAATTACGCTGGTAAATTTAATTACCTAAATTGACCTTATCTAATCTAATAACTGTTCTAGAAAGAGAACATGAAGAAAAGCAAGACCAACTTTCTCTCTAACTTTCCAAGATTCTAGAGAGAGAAAGAGAGAAGATTCTTAGAACTTGGAAAGTTAACTGTCTACCTGAATATTATGGTGCACATCTTGTCTCAAAACTATCATTGTCGGCCCGATCTTATCTGCAAAATTAAGGAAAATAGTCTTATTAGTTTTACTATTTAGGAAAATAATGAAATATGGTATTTATAATATCAAGGATTACTTATATATCTTTTTATTATTTAGATGATGAGTAGTAGACAAAAGGACAAATTCGATATCTTGTTCTAAAAAAAATTATCCTTTAACTACTTCTCCCTGCTTGGAATGAGAATAATCGTATCTCATTCTATATTTCAATTTAGCATTATCTTAAGCCTACTTTTCTAGATGATTAAGATTGAAATCGAACAATTTATCCCAATAAAGGCCAATGGTTCAAAAATTCGTTGAGATTGAGTTGACAAGGCACTAAACCGTTCTAATCTGCCAAATTAATTTTTCATGATTGGCTAAGTTAATTTGATGGCCTTTGAAATTGAGTTCGAACCTCTTTTTTAAACTACCATCAAAAGTGAACTTCACTAATCCACACTATTGAATTTCAATTGTCTAATATTGAAACCTTAGATAATTTATAATGTCAACAATCTTAAATTGTTATCTAAGATAATGTAAGTTCATCATTATAAAAAGATTATAATACAAAAGAACTGTCTGTCTCTTACTAAAAAGATGGTGATAACACAGAGCAGAGAGATAAAACCCTTTAAATTCAATTTTTGTTAGAAATAATTTCTCCATAATCTTTTCTTTCTTTTTATTCTTCCCTTTAATCATTACCCACTAAAAAAATTTCAAATTAAAGAAACAAAAACCCCCCAAAACCCAATTATAAAGATCATTACAGGAATGAAGAACACTTCATTTGAAGTCTGCACATCACTGATTTATTAGCTTATTTCAGAGAGAGAGAGAGAGAGATTACCAAGGACTTGCAAGACCAAGTTGCAGACATTTAGAAAAGGTTTGGTGGAGATTTGTCCCTCAGCTTTCACAAAAGAAAGCTCTTGAATGGCAGACCTTATCTCAGACCCCTTCTCCATCATTTCCCTTCTCCTCTTCATTCTTCCCCTTCTCCTTTGCTTCTCTTCTTCTTCTTCTTCTGCTGCTTCTTCTTCTTCTTCTTCTTCTTAGAAGCAAGTCAACCAGAGGAGTTGCAGCTCTGTTTTACATTGCCATGCTTGCTACTCACCCACTCCCTCTTGCCTCTGTAAAATAAGTGTACTTATGTAGACATCATGAGCAATTAAATGGTTTGCTGATGATTTGGGTGGTGGCTTCTACGTTTAGAATTCCATTTCTTTATTACTTATTTTATTGGGCTTCGATCACGACATGTTATCTGACCATTTCTTACCTTAAAATCTGCACAGCGTCAGATTCTATCTATCTATATATTTTTTATAAAATATACTCTGTTATTCTAAAGCCTTGGAAGAGTTGAGCTTAAGAAGTGGTATACAATTATACATAGGGTTGTAAATTATTTTATGAAATATGTCAATCTTTGCTTTTGGCTTTAGAGATGTGTTAACCAGTGAAACACATGGAGATATGTCATTAGATCAATTGTAGGTATTACCAACTTGAGTTCATTTGACAGGCGATTATATGGATGTGAAGTATATAAAGTTTTATATAAATTGACGATCCAAGTCATATAATACTAGCTTTTAAATTTGATGAGTATAGACCGCTGATTTTTAAAAGTTTAAAATCAAGAGATTAAGATCATCAGATAGAGATAAAGCTTCATATAAAAATTATTTGTATGGCCCTATTTCCATCAGACCCAGAAATTTATTTTTACTAAGTGTCTTACTAACAACTGAGACACGTAGAGTTTTCTTATGAGATAACGATCAGGATGAAAGGATCTCAGATAAGATAATTTTTTTAATTCTTGGCACATGTCATTTGAATGGATTTTATAAATTATATAATTTAAATTAAATTCATTAGATTTACTCATTTAGAAAACTTTACTTTCAAAATTATATTTTATTTTTATAATATAAAACTACAAACATAGATAAGTGAGCTTAGATATAGATTTTAAGATTTTTTAAGTTAAAAAATTCTATTTTGAGATTTAATCATTCATTTTTATGACTTTATATCAAAAGAATAAAATATATTTTTATATTTATTTTGAAGACCAAAGTGTCCAGGCTTTTTTTTTTTATATATAGATGTAACAAATATAATTTAAATGATATAATTTGAATCCATTATAACATCTAGGAGGCATACGGTAAACACGTGTCCGTCAAATTTTGACATAAAACTTAAGCAATTCAAATAATTTTTCTTAAAGATTATGAATTTAATCACTAGAGATAATGAAGTCTTGAAAGTAATAATGAAAGATGTTGAAATTTGAAAAATATGAATTATTGAGATTGGCTCAATTTGAATTTAAGTATTGAACCCCAACATATGTCATAGTATTAGGAAAATCTATCTAATCAGATGGGTCTTTTCTAAATTAAAATTAACTAATTTTTTATTAAGTTTAAATTAGAAATACATATTTTTGAATGTTGTTACCATTATGAGTAACTCGTAGGTAGTTTCAATTTTTTAAACTAAAGTTGGAATGTTAAGATTTAGAAATTTCTAATCTTGATAAATTTTGACTTATTTTTAGCTAGTATTGTCTATATTAACAATATAATCCGGGCTTAACAAACCCAAAGGCCCAATTGACGCTAAAGATTAACCCTAATTCTATGCTCGGATTCGATTTCTTTATTGTATTTTGTTTAGTAGACTTAGATCACGACATATAATTTGACCTCTGTGATATTTATCCCGCCTTCATTTTGTTTATCTATTTTCTTATCAAATTGAGGTCATTGATCGAATTATTAAATTTTTTAACATATATATTTTTATTATTTATAACTTAATTTACATATGACATTAAACTACATTATCTCATAAAAAAAAATTAAATATCGATTGATACAATATATATCAGTCAATGTGTATCATTTTTGAACTATCCGATATATTTTGTCTGATGCTATTGCATATGTTGATTGGGTTGCATTCACCAATATAATATAATTTTTAATTTTCAATAAAAATATTTTTAAGCTGGTATAGTCACGTATCACCGATACATCACTTATACGATATGTATCACCGATATATTAATATTTAATTAAATAAATTTTAGGTCGATATTTAGATTATGATGTAAATAAAAAAATAATTATAATAAATTAAATTGAACATAAAATAATTATTTATAAGCTCTTACATCTAAGTGGCAAAAATGCGCGGGAGTTTGTGAGATTCCAACTGAAATAACAAAACCAAAACAGCCATGAGGAGTGGACATTTTGCCATTGTTTTCTTCTATAGATGTACGTCAGGTGATGGTAAGAGGTATTAGATTCCTTTCACATGCAAGAGAGAAAGATGAATAGAGTTATTATGCCATTCCTCCCTTACTTCATCATAATTAAACTTTTGTGCCATTTATTCTTATTCTAAGTATTATACTTGAAAGTTGAAATTGTAAATTGGTTGTTTAGTTAAGGCATAAGGGATGTGATTAGATTATATGTATTTATTTTATCCATAATTCAATGTGGTTAGAGTGATGGTTAGAAATCCGCTTCAAGAAGTAAGAGTTGTGAGTTCGAATGTCACTTTATCTCAAAAAGGTCACTCCTTATAGAGTTATCCAATGTGTGTAAGTAGGAAGGCATATATATATATTCTAAGAATTAGTCGGATATTTTAAGAGGCTTGGACACCTCGATTATAAAAAGAAAAAGATTACATGTATTTCTTCAATCACGAAAGCTTATAAAATGAATGGTTAGAATGATTTTGATTAGGGTTTTGAGATGTATATGTTTCAAAACATTCAATTTGGTTCGAAAGAGTCTCGTAAACTTAACCCAATTTCTTTTTTAATTATCTTTTGGGTTTTGGCCTAAAAATTTTAATTCAAAATTCACTCAATGATTCAATTAAAAATTCTCATGTTCTTTTATGTAGCTCAACTGGTTGTCTCCCATTTTAAAAAGCGGGTTCGAACTCCCGTGGCCTAACTTTGGTATGCCTTAGAGGTAGTGAGCTCATCCGGGGGAGTTTTAGTAGGATTGTGTCTGACTTTCCCACACGTTAATCCAAAAAAAATAGACATGTTATCAATATAGTAGAAACACAAACCTTAGACATAAAAATTGAAGTATTCAACACGAATATATGAGTGTAGAACATGAAAATATTGTTTACATTGAAGTGTTCGTACTACTTAGCATTTAATTGAAAGCTATCTCAATTTATGAAATTAAATATTTAAAATTTAAAAAATTAATAGAATAAAATCAATAAATAGTTTAAATGATAGATGATTTGAATTTAGATAATAAATTGAGAATCAAATAAATGAGTATTCATTGATGGAAACTTTAAACTCAACTATAATATTCATAATATCTTCAAAGGAAATCGCAGGAAAAGAGCTAGACAAAGAGGATGGAGACAATTACAGATACACTTTGAATGATTGAACTTCGTGTAATTTGCAATTAGAATGCTAAACCTTCTTGATGGGCAATGCCATGATGTAATGATCTTTAATATTAATGTATTCTAATGAAAGAAAGTTATATAAAACTAGCTTCAGCCAAATCTAAAGAAATTTAATATCAGTGAGAATGCAAGAGCACAGTTCTCAAGGTGTGAATGCCAAAGATTCCACATCATATTCAAAATAAGATTTAACTCGACCCGAATTAAAAAGGATTTGGGTCATAGGTGGGTCAAAGGGATAGAAAAATTGGTCGATATGTACTGTGTAAGTTCATAAATATCCATATATTCTCACATTAAAGGAAGATACGTGTATCCGTATTTTATTTATTTTTTCTTTAAGAAAAATTTGTTGTGCCAAACAACCAGAAAATCTATGCAAGAAACCAAAAAACAATCTATGAAAGAGAGAAGATACACGTTTATGTAGTTCGACTAAATGTCTACGTCTACGGACCAGGGGTCGAAATATTTGTTTTAGAGATGTGAATATCGGCCGATATCATATCGTATTGGCCGATATTCACAATATCGGCCTTAATATCGACCATATTATATCTGTCGATATTTAAAAAAATGAGGAGAAAAGAGAAAAATATCGGCCGATATCGATTTTTAAACCCCTACCATAGACAACACATAGAATTTCCACTAAATTTGAAAAAAATATACAAATCAAGCCCTCACTCTCCTACATACTCTAGGTGAGAGGGACTATAATACAAAAGCCAAGCCCATAACAATCACATTCTCTCACTATTTATATTTTTCATAAAGAATGAGAAAGAAATTGGGCCGAGCCATAAATGAGTCAAATCGGGCGAGGTCAATCTTCTAAGTTTCTAACAAAATTAGCCCAAATCAATAGGACGATGGCCTAGTTCCTGGGCACGGGCCCAGCTACTCACAGCCATAGACCCTTTAAGAGAGGATTTTCTTCTGCTCTTCCATTTCATCTTCTTTTCTCCATCTTCAACCTACCCACTTCCATATTCACCTTTTTTTCACTCATTTTCTCTCTTATTTTCGAATATTTATCCTCCTTAGCTACGTGGAAGTTGATTCTTACCTTTAATCTTTGCTTTGAAAAGGCTTTAGGAAGGATTATCTTAGAAGAACTTTATTTGAGAAGGTATTTTTCGTGGAAGACCTCATTTTGCTTTTAGATTTATGATGGTATGAAATTTTTAGGTGTTTGGGTGATGTGGGTATTTGAGTTCTCATCTCTACCAATTTTATGAAATTTGGAGTTTTTTTTTGGAAAATGCGAATCATTGAGAATGGAGTTGGTTTCGTGTTTGATGTGCTTGGATGTAATGGATGGAGATTATTAGACACTAACACATGCTTCATTGGTTAGAACTTTGTTTTTTTTTTTTCTCCTAACAGGGAAAATGTGAAAATTGGATGATTTAGAAGCATTTCCGGCTTTGCTGGTGAAGGCTCGCACTAATCAAAGTATCAAACTCTTTTGTTTTCCTTCTTTCATTTTTTCTTCTCTTTATAATTGTTTTTTCAGGTGATGGTCTAAACATAAACACAACATAGATCGCCCTGTTATTTATAGTGTGGAGGCTACTCAAAATGGCCCATTCACTCAATCAAATCATCATAATCCATACTTTTAACTCTAAATTTCTGCAGCTGATAAATGTTTGCATTTTATTAGGCTAGTGATTGCGAATTTGGGACAATTTTTTTATGATAATAATATTCTCTCTCGTCTTTTTGGCACGCTTTTCTTTCTCGATGAAAAGAGCAAAGGTGTGTCCTATTTATCAACATCATGGATGTTCCATAACTAACTAACTGTTCATTATTTGATTAAACAGTGTGAATGAGTGGGACCAAATAATGGCTTTTTGCATAAGTTGGATTTGAATTTGAAAAAAGGAAAATTTTGTGGAAATTTTGGATTGATCATGAGTTGTATCCAACGCCCTTGTATTCGGGGAGAGTAGGGGTCTTGGGTTTCTTCGTCAAAAAACCCTAAAGGCCGTAAATGTGTGACTTTCATTCTAGTTTTTGTTGTCTTTGTAAGTTTCATTGGAAAGTAGTATTGTTTAGATTCTAAATGGTAAGAATCGAGACCATTTTCAAAACATCTATACATGATCCACCAAACAAAACCTCTATAGATAGAAATGTTTTAATAAAAAGTAGTAGAACATTGTTTTTATCATGGAAAGTGGTAAAAACTATCTTTCTCTCAAGTTGGGGAAAATGATGATGTGGCATGATGTCATCTCTGTACCATTTCTCCTACTAAGAAACTATCAAATAGGTTACTTCATGAGACACTCTTACTTCCTTCTAGTTTCTCCCAATCCAAACAAACCTATTGTTTTTGCAACCAAGAAATTACCAATAGGGTACTCGAGGAGAACGTCCTACTTTCTCCCAATCCAAAAAGATCCCTACGGTGCATTTGGATTGGGAGAATATTTTTTAAGGGATTCTCCGAGGTAGAGGATTCTACTGAATAGGGTATTCACTTGTTGAGTGAGGCCCTTTTGTTCTATTTGGTAATCATGGGTGAAAAGGTAGAAAGAGAGGGAGGAGAGAGGAAGAGAAGGAGAGTAGAAACTAGTTTCTACTCTTGCGTGACTTAAGATTCTATTCAAGGAGTAGAAAAGGGGCTTAAGTGGAGCCTACTTTTCTACTGCATGAGATTACAAATGGATGAAATAAATAAAATCTCTTATTTTCTACTCATTCCACCCCCATCCAACTGCACCCCCAAGATATTAGGATAAAGATGATATCATGCAACATCATCATTTTCCTTACTTGAAGAGAGAAGTTTCTACTATCTCTATGGTAGAAACAACTATCTACTACTTTCTACTAAGAACCAGTGATGCCCATTTTTGGGTTCATAGTAATGTTGGATCTTCGATATATTTAAATCCTTCTATAATTAGAAATTAGAATAAGACCCATAGTTCCTTTAATTTTTGTCTTAATCCTATCCATTAATGTTTCTGTTTGAATCCATCCTTTTCTAGGGACGCTAGGATGTTATATTTTAATTTTCTTATTTTGCATAGAAATTTACTATTTAAATGCCTCTTTTTGAATGGTAATGTGCAACCTTTTACCATTTTAGAACGTTTAGATGTGTATCCAAGGAATGCAACAATTTCCTCATGGTTCTTGATATCACTTTTTTGCTGTTTGCTTAAAACAAATAACTATTTGCCATCGTTTTTCTCATTGTAACTTCTTCCATGAATTTAATGCATGTGTGTGTGTTTGTATGTATTTACAGATATACATATATCAGTCTCATCCGTACTCAATACCGACAGACATAGTAGGTAGTCGAGAGACCCAAAGTCGCATATATTTTACCTAAACAATTAGGCCTATAGGGTGATTTAGTATTACATTGCCATCTCAAACTTATTATTATTTTTTGAAAGTTAAGTATTTTATTCACAAAAGAAAGAGAACTTTACAAAAAAGATAGCCACAAAACCAGCCAAACCAAGCCCTTCACCCCCACCCAAAAAGATTACAAATATTTGTTTAGAACTTCTAACAGCATTACAATATCTGGCTAGCCAGATCTGCAGAGTTCCCAGCTCTAGGGACCCACAAAACATTAAAACCATTCGATAAGATTTACTGCCAAATCCTTTCAACTTTATCTAGGGATATCCATGGACAAATCACCGTAGAATCCCTTTCTAGAGTGCCCCTTGCAGCTCCTAGATCCTCCACCTCGAGCATGCCTCTTCAAAGGGCATGCAACTCCACCTCAATAGCTGAACAATTAGTAAGAGGACCAGCAAAAGAGGACCTACTCATCCCATGGTGATCTCTAATCACTCCACCAAACCCCAATTCGCTCTCCTGCATACAACTGCTGTCAAAGTTTAATTTGAGATACCACGAATTAGGAGGTTGCCAAGGGACCAAAGACGGGGAAGGCACATCTATCTTTACCATATCAACTGAAGCCGAAACCTTATAGACATAAAAAATACAAACCCTGTGACCAGGGTTAGCTCCTCACATCCACCAAGCAACTTTAAACTTGATTACTTCAGTAACTTGCCCAACTGGAGATGATTTCTCCTGAAAAATCCTTTTATTTCTTTCTAACCATATAGACCAAACAATGCTTAGCATCATGACTTTCTAAAGCTTCCCGCGGAAGAAGCTATCCCCCATGATGACTGATTGATCCCACAACTCATAACACGCTGATGGCAAACAAAAGTTGATATCCAGCTGCTGGAAGAAATGAGCCCATATGGCAGAAGCAAAATGACAATGAAGAAGAAGATGATTTACAGACTCGACATCTGATAGGCAAAGAGGATAGGTATTGCCATCCCAAACTTATTAAGAAGTGGATTAACATCCTACGCATTCTGTTACCTATTGTTGATAAAATCTAATGATACTCGATACGTTTCTTACTATTCATACGACATGACAAGATGAATGATTTGTATCAATTTAGAAATCTTGTTGTTCCTATAAATAATGGAATTATGGGTAATTTGGAATGTGAAAGTATGAAACTTTTTGTTTTGATGGTTTTAAAAGTTTGAGTTGTTGAACATCTAGGACCTTTAAATTTTTAGGGGCTTTTCAGTTCATTTTGACTTTTCACAATATACTTGGACTATATATTGGAATTATACTTGTGGAAGTTGGAACATTCAAATATGAGTTCTAATAAAATAGTCATATAATATTCACTTGATATTGGAAGAAAATTGGATAATTGCTCATATTATTACCTTTTAGGTATCTTTTATGTTATTTCATATCTTAGATATTTTTGAGGGAAAACACTTATGAATTTTATGATTCTATGGTTTACAATATTATGATTTACAGTTAAAGATTTACAAGAATTTTACAATAAGATTTGATTTTCATAAATTGGTATCACCATCCAACTGTTATTGACAAATCTAATACTAGATACCTGGCACCAAATTTCATCAACTCACACAGAGATGTTTTGTGAGCTGTTTGGTTGTGCATTTAAGCAGAGTCGTAACTCATGACAGTGAGTGCAACTGCAGATGGAACCAGGAATGCTGTGGGAAAAGGTTGGCTCTCAGTAGTGTCATTTTAGGCAGATTTTACACAATTGTAGATCATGGCTCTGCACAAACATGGGGAACTGAATGTGGCTTTTGTAGAATATGTGGTGCAGTCTTACCTTTTCACCAAAATGTGAAACAAAGCTTCCCCATAACCTAAGTGGAGGTTTTCCCCTAATGTAAGCTGGATTTGATCACGGGAATTGGACTTAATTACACACTACAAATGAGTTATTTATTTGAATGAAGTGATATTTGGTTCCATTTTAAACTTCATGGCCCCGATTCACCTTGTTGCTCTTTATTACAGGAGGATTCCAATTTATTGTTTTTAGATTTCAAATCAACATTACTGCATTTGGAGGTTAAAATATTTGTTTTTGGAAATTGAATCTAAAGATTGATGGAATCGCAGAGTTGCATTTCCCACTGTCATTTGGACCCTCTAGTGGGAAAAACAACCATGTTTTTAGAGAAATCCGAGCCTTCTTCCTCCGTTTTTCCTTATCTGCAAGCCAACTATATCTTTTGGGCCTCCACACTCGGACCATCAGGGAATCGGCAAATCTGACCTGTTCCAGGCTTGGAGAGGAAGTACAGGCTTTGGATCATTTTGGTTTCTTTTTGTAACCTTTTGTCCCTTGTTTCCTGTTGTTCGGGGCTTTTTTGCTTCTTGTACATCTTTGTGCACTTCTTTTGCATCATTAATATATTTAGTTACTACTTCAAAAATAAAAATGTTGGCATCTTTTTTTTTTTTTTCCTTCTTTTTGTGTGTCAGAGGGAGAGCCTATGCATGCCTATGCATGCATGTATGTTATAAATTTTAAAGGTTTCTAGGGTGTTCTGCCCTTGGGGTAGTGGATGTGCCCTTCCCCTCATGTAGATAAGAACAGCTTAAATGGACATATATTGGTGGGAAAACCTTTCACTAATGCAGATATGTCTGCAGACATTCACACCAAATGATATGTGGAATAGATTTAGATCCAAATCACAATGGAACCCCTGGTGGTTTGAGGTGCAACCAAATGGTACTCATCATTTTGTATGGTCTGATGTTACTGAGTAACAAATTCTGTAGTAGGGCAGAAGTCGTGCAGTGGAGTTTGAGAGTTCAATGAACAAACTGGCCTAAGATGTTGGACTTGAGAGTAGAGGAACAGGTATGCTGAAAAACCCATTGTATTGTAGAAATTGGTGCATTACAAATGTTTGTGCATTGAAAATGTCCTTAAACAATGATGAACGTCATCAAAATTTTGAAGAATGTTTTAGTGAGTCTGTACTCTAATCCAACAACGTTAAAGCTACCGAATGGTGGTCCTGTCTACAAATTGACTAGCCCTTGTTGTTTGTACAATTCACTTTCAGTCACAAGATGTTGCACGGGCTTTTGGAGCAGTTTGCACACCTGCTTTTTCTCTTATACCATGATTCTCTCTCTTGCGTTTGATGAATTTCCATTGTTCCATAAAGGACCATGTACAGAAATCTCTATTTAGATGCACTTTCTGATTTGTGTCACACTGGTGCATATGTTGGCAACTTTGGACTTGCAAAATTTCAGGTTAAAAATGTCACAGGGTCTCTCTTTTTTATGCATTTCCACTAAGTGGTTGAACATCATCTTCAAAGCTACAAGAAACATGTTCTGTTTTAAAATTTTGTTTTAAGAACTAAGTACTAACAAATCTTATCATCTTATTAATTCAAAAGATCTTTCAGTGTGATCATTATTCAACTGTATGGACGTGCCGACATGCTGAGTTTCTCATTCTCTTCTCTAATGCTGCACACCTCTAAGTTGCATGGATTATCTCTTGTTTCTTTAAGTTCCTTGTTAACTCAAGTGTCACTCCCTTCAACAGAAAAACCCAGGTAGTCTCTCTCTCTCTCTCTCTCTCATCAAACAGTATATCTGTCAGTTCTCTGACCACTTCAAACAGGTCCCAAAGTTAACTGCTAAATCTTAAATTCATAACTTACCAGGTTGTCAACTTCATTCGATGATTTCCATTCTTTTAATGGAGAAAGTACTAACTGTGCTCATGTCAACCCAGAATTTCGAAGTACTAAATCATACGTAAGCCCCACGGGCTGGATTTCAACAAGTTTGCAGCTCATCTGCTCATCAGGTTGGACTTGGAACTATATCAATCGTTTCCAAATGTCTTAGAAAATATTTTCTTTTAAGGAAAAAAAAACATCTGTTGGCGGTATGAGACTAGCAAAATATGAATGGTTTAAAGATTGGCATGTATATTTTTTCTCCTTCTTAAAAGGAAGTTCCTAGATAGTAAAAACCGCCGTCATCATAAGGAGAAATTATCCGATGTGAATCGGTTCACAACAAATTGACGTGAACTTCCAATAACAATCTTTAGATGAGCAAAATATTGTTAGATTTTACTTTTTGAATGTACCTAATAATTCAACAGAAGACTGCAATTGAAAATTCACAATCTTTACAAGTCCATTACTCCATTTGCCTTAGGACCCATTTGGCAGCAATGCGGCTTTGCGAAGGAAAATGATTTCCCCTGTCAAAGAAGGCCCAATTATGAATATATCTGAGCCAAGGGTCGAAATATCGGCCGATGCATATCGTATCGGCCGATATGTATCGGTTTGGAAGAGCCCTATATCGGCCGATATCATATCGTATTGGTCGATATTCACCTTCTTGGTCGATATATTGGCCATATCATATCGGCCGATATTGGCTGGAGAGAGAAAAATATCGGCCGATAACGATATATCGGTCGACATATCGTATCGGCCGATAACGGTATTTTAACCCCTGATCTGAGCAACTATCAAATTTATGAATGAGAGTTTTTTTTTTTTTTTTATGTAAGTGGGGGATTTTTTTTTTATGCAAAATAGATTTCCATCCCTCCTACTTAGTTAAATGGGGCAGACAATTTTTTAAAGAATTTGATAGACAATGATATGATATTCAATTTTGATTCTTATCTCTGTTGATGGAGGAAACTAAGTGCAACAATGATATTATAAAACTATTTAGAAGCCAATATTAAAGCCTGAAGAAACCAAAAGAAATTCCTGACTTCATTTAGTAGTAATATATAGTTTATAATAGGATCAATTAGGGAAGAATAACTAAGTTTATCATATATATAGATGGGATATGGACTATGACGATTTAGTAGTAATATCCAATGTAACAAATATCTCCGATATTTTCATTTTTACAAAGCAAATATCGGCAAAATAACTTTCGGACGTTAAAAATCCGAGTTTATCGTGTCTGCCGTTTTTAACTGTAAATTTTTGTTAAAAACACGTTTTTATCGTGAGAAACAATAAATTTCCGTTAAAATCGTGAGATTTTATCGTTAAATTTTCGTTAAAAATGCTTGGGCTAAATTTATATTTTTTTTTCTTAAATATCATCTATGTTTTCAAACTCCGGTCATATTATTTATTTTTATTATTTTTTATATAATATATTTTTTGTGAGATTTTTCCGTTAAACTCCTGATAAAAATTCAAGAATTTGAAAATATCATGTTATTAACAATTGCTGTTAATATTCCGAGAACGAGATTTGTGACAATGGTAATATCTAGACTTTAGACTTTCCGATTTATTTATTTATTCATCTGTTGGGAGGTTTCATGGAGATTTTAACGGGGCTGCTGTGACCAAAATAGTTCAGGGATGCTAAGCAGCAGGGAAATCTTATGGAAAAAATTATTGCCTCTTGACTAAATCGCATTAGGTGGAGTGCTTAGTAAGGGTAAAATGAATTATATATTGGACTTTTTTCTTTTTAAAATAATTATAAATATTTAAAAAAAATATCCCGTGGATTCAAAGATCATTTGAAGTTCTACATGTGGACTAAATTCTAGCTAAAAAAATTAAATTTTAGTCACTTGATTTTAACGGTAGGAATCATTTGACATTTTAAAGAAAACAAAAAAAGAAGCAAGGATGCATGGTGATTTTTTATCACTAATATTAAGTGATATAATTTAAACTTTTTTTGCCTGAAATTTGATTCAAATATCGAATTTGAAGTTGAAAATGGTTAGATTTTTTATAGTGGGATTTTTTCTCCATAGGCATGCTCCACACTATAGATCCTTTTTGGGGCTAGATATTACAATCTACCTCCCTTAAAGCGGATTTGTACACACAACAATAAAATCTACACTCTCAGATAGAGAGTTGAATAATTCTCTGATACCATTTGTAATGACTCTCCTACTACCGTGATATTGTCTGTTGTGGGTCTCACACACAACTCACATACTTTCAATTGATTGGTCAATTCATTATTGTTCTCAAAAGGCTTCATGCTAGAAGGAGGAAGGCTACCCACTTATATACCAGGATTTTTTTTTTATAGGCACGCTCTATACTATAGACCTCCTCTGGGACTGGATATTACATAGAGAGTGGGATCCACTTTTCCTATAGAAGAGATCTAAACAGGTGTAGGAGAATTGAAGAGAAGTCTCCTCACTTTTCCTAGTCCAAACACGACCATGAGGTATCTGAAGTGGGAAAATATTTGAAGGCAAGGTGTTAAGTGAAACACCTTGTTCCAAGCAGATAAGATGGAATTAATTGGTTTGGGAATTAAATTAAAAGGTGTTCTTTACTTATGCACTGTTACATGACACCTAAATTTGGATTGGCAAGTCTTGACAGGAAATATAGTACAATTACTTAGCACTCATTAGTGTAGTATAGGATTACAAATCTCGGCCAATATTGTGTGAATCGGCTGTACTGATGAGATATCGGCCGATATCGGTGATATCTTGACAAAAAATTAAGAGAGAGAGATATCGGCCGACACTGCGATATCTCTGTTTCAGTGAATTTTGGACCCCGATGTAGCCTAAACGTTGTGGGTTTGAGTCCCATGTCAAGCCCATAGAAAATAATTTATTAAGTTCAAATATTATTGTCAACATTAAATTGGTGGGATTAGTGACTTGTTGGTGATGGTGATGGTGATGGTGATGGTGACGAAGGATTTGCAATCTTGTCGGGGTAGCATGCAATGTATCCAAGGGTGGCAATATTTAATCAAACACAAAAAATCTGAGTTTTGATTGTCCAACATATTGTTTCGTATCGTCAATACCTATTGTATTGGCAAAAAATGATTGAGACATGACCCGTTACATGATAGTATCTGCCATAAAATTTCATTGAAAAATGAAAAAAAGAATAGCAAATAAGATGGAAAACCTATATTTCGACTTTTTCATACAGTACACAATCCTTTAAAGCAAAAAATTTGATCGAAGTACATCATTTTTTTTTTAAATTTCAAAAAATCTAAAAAGTGGAAAATCAATATTAGCAAACTCTATAAATAAAATTCATGCTCTCTAGTATCCCATAGGCTCATATTTTCTATTATAATTAATAAATTTTCTTTTCAAAAAACCTCAAATTTATGAAAATGTTGAAAAATTTAGAAAAATTGCACAAACACCATTCAGATTAAATCATCACATTAAGACATCTCTATGCAATTATATAAATATCTATTTCATTAAATCTTTTCCACAACCTCCCTCATGAAAATTATTTTAGAGCAAAAGTTCAAAAAAATTAGAAAAATAACTCAAAAAAGACAAATCTAAAGGTAAATGAGGTTGAAATAGTAAATACTGTTAATATGTGAATAATTTGCTATCTAAACCTTCTAATATTACACTCAGTACAAAATTTGAAGTAAAAATGTTGAAATGGGCGATTTTGTTTTTAAAACAATTGGATTTTTACTAAAATACAGACCCGTACTACACCCCTATATCAATGACACGTGGCACTGGTACAGGGTTGATACATATTTGCTTAGACCTAGGTGATACTTGTGCATGATTTGTTTTTATAACCTATGATTTCAAACCTGACTGAACTTGACTCATTTAAGGTCCTTGCTCCTTTGTTTAATGGTTCTAGGCTATGTACCCCACCCCTAAGCCCAAAGATCCAAGCCCACTGCCTCAACTGCCCTTTACTCCAATGCCCACCCATAAAAGAAAAGTTCTCTCTTTCATTGTATACTAGAAAATATTTTTAATTCTATTTTTCAAACTCCTACATTTTTTAAATAAAAATTTGGGTTCAGTTGGTTGGGTCGGGAAACGTAAAATAAGATTCAAGCCAAGCTAGGTTAGATTAATCTTTTGGATGAAATTAGATTATGCAAAATGAAGATTGAGTCAGATTTGGGACAAATGGGTTAGGTTATGTAAAATGAAATTGAAGTCAAGTTGGGCTAGATGGATGCTAAATTTTTTTTGTTTGACTTAGTCAGATTGAATTATGTTAAATGAAATTTGAGTTGGGTCAAGTCGAATCAATCTTAAAAAAAATTAAATTAGATCATATAAATCCTAAAAAAATTATTATTCCCTATGGCCCATCTAACCAGAATCCAACCTCATCCTGCATTGCCACCATTAAGTGTATTAGGGTAGGTGGCTGCCATGTCACATAATATGGAAATCATGTCCAACATTCCACTACCCTAGTGGCCATTTTGTACCATATTTTTCTGTTTTCCTTTCATTAAAATAATAAATAACTATAGTTTATAAATGAAAAGAACTAATGTCTAATATTCTACTAACCCAAGCGGTTGGTGGTTTAGAAGGAACTCGTCTCAAGAGGTGGACTTTGAGTTTGAATCTCATCAAATCCCAAAGGGCCACTTCTCGTAATTTTACCTGATTTGTATGGATAAGAAGGCGTGGATATGCCCTGAGGACTGGTCAACTGCTCTAAGAGGTCCTAAACACATCGGTCATTAGAAAAAAAAAAAAAGCAAGATCCTTGAGGTTGGTATGGTTGTGTTCTGATCAACAAATGGGTTTGTTCACAGAAACATTACTTGTTTATGAATCACTAAAAATTGTCTCAATGACTTATTTTTGAAGTTTGTAAGGTCTTAAATCTACTCAAAAGTATCTGTTGTTAGTGTGTTGCAATGTCATCCATAGAGGAAGGCAGTGTGGGGAGGGTCACCAACTGTAAAGCTGGGACAGACAGCCACAAGCAAAGCAACATTTTATGGACCTGGACATGGGAATATCAAGTCCCTTTCTTTTTGTCCAAGTGGGTGATTTGGTGTGTTGATGGGTATGTTGGCCCATTCCTTTCTTGGCATTTCCCGGCCAAGATCCTTCAATGGGCATGGCTTTTACATGGACCAGCCATATAGACAGCTCACGTGTTTGACAGATACATGTGGGGTCCACCCGATGGACCCCATGCGAAAGTCGCAATTGCATATGAGGTGGGTCAGCATAGTGTGCCTTGGGCCTGCTTGACCACATAGTTTCACCTTGATGATGATCAAATCAGTGCTGAAATGGCTACTGAATGGTATTTTGGGCTCAGTCCGGATGGTTTGAGTCACCTGATAAACAGTGAGGCCCACCTGAGTGGCATTTAGCCGGTTTCAGGCCATTTTAAAATCTCCTTCAACAGTGGGTAAAGTCATCGTCTGCTTGAAATTTTTTACATCATTAAAAAATTGCCTCTTCCCTATAGTGTTATCCAGTGTGTGTGGATATGGACGTTTGCACATGCCCTAAGGATTAATTAAGTGATCTAAGAGACATGGACACCTTGGTCTTAAAAAAGAAGAAGAAAAAGCCAACTCTAGATAGCTAGAAAATGGCGATGGCGATGGCGATGACGATGACGATGATGATGATGATTCTATTTCCAGACACAATAGGCCAAAACTAGCCGTATAAATCTGTAACCCAGTCTGGACTCTGGACTGTGCACATGCCCATTTGTCTGGATCATCCTGTTGGTGGACCACACTGAAAGAATCCTAACAGAAGAGTAACATGAATTGCACGTTCGAACCGTCTAATCAGTCTCATTCCTTCAGTTCTGCAACAAAAGTTCGATATTTAGGATCATTCAATCGTCTACGAATTCTTGCTATGGACCATTAGAGGTGGACCACCAGTTTGTAGTCATGCACCAGTACCACTCCAGCTAGTGAATGTTGTTTGCACACTCACTATCAGTGAATAGGCTTATTCTCTTACTTTTGACCTTTACTTTAAAAAAATAATCCTGCATGATGACCCAAAAGCTTTCTCTAAGGTATCAGCTATTACTGAAAGGAGGACACTGAGAAAATGTATATGCAATGAAGAGTCCATGTACTTAAAATGGATAAAAAATGGGAAAAAAAAGTTTCATTCATTTAAGGAGAAACCAAAGTACAAATAGTTCAGAAGGAATTCATAGAAATTCCCATGTTTACTACTGCAGTTCAGCTTCCATTTACTATTTCTACATCACCATCCACTCTAGAAGACTAAAGAGCAGCTAATGGATTCATCATACATAGAGGAATTCTTGAATTTACAGAGAAACAATCATTTTGAAGACTGGCCATTCAGTACAACTTATGGCTCATTGCTTGGTGATCCATACCATTTTTTTGGTGAGCCCTTCAGTTGATGGGTAGTGACACAAATGTCATTGTAATTAATAATTCCTAGAAATTCATTGTTTGCCTATGAAGAGATGATGAAGACAAAGTAATGCGACGATGGTCCAGGAAAATGAGCTTGGATGGGTAGGATTTGCCAACCTTGAAGAGGTTTGGGGAATTAGCATCCACAGTTGGGTCCATCAGATAAATGGTCTGGTTCATTGACACTGCAAATCTAGATGCATTAGGACCAACTATGTTTCTTTGTTGAAATGTTCTTATTGGAAAACTACTCCGCTAGAGCTTGAAGAATAAGTGAAGGAGGGGGACCTCATCAGAGGCTCACATGTTCTAGAGAAACTACTGCAGTGATCTGCTTTTGGGCTTGCAGTGCCTTTCCTACCAGACTTCTCACCTCTCGAAGATTCTTCTGTTACTTGCCTGATTTCTTTGAGCAGTACAGCTACATCTTTCATGGTCGGGCGCTCTTCTGGACAAGGATTCACACACAGGAGCGCCACTCCAAGAACTTGGAGCATTTCTTGGATATGAGAATCTGGTTTGCTCTGTAGTTGCTTGTCAAGAATGTCCACAGCTTCTCTTTCCTTATTTCGCAGTTCCCTTCGGACCCAATTGACAATGTGGGTGCCTTCAGGGATGCGAGAATCAGTCGGCTGCATTCCAGTTAAGACTTCTAGAAGTACCACACCGTAGCTGTAGATGTCACTCTTCTCTGTGATCTTCATACTGTATCCATACTCTGCAATATATGGTGTCAAGGGAACTATTAATTTGATGCTTACCGCTTGCGAATTTGAAGATTTTGATCATAAACCATTCATTTGAATGGAGCTAATTGTTTCAGATCATCGGGAAAGAACAATTTCCAAGTGTTTGGAGACATTTGACATGGATACTCTCAGTGCCCTGGGTACTAATGAGTTGAGTTAGCTCGGCACAATCAAGAATCAGGTCAAGAATTACCTTATTTTTTAAGTTTCAAAAACATCCAGGAGCATGAATTAGTAGTAAAAAATTCAGAATTTTAATTCCAATGCTCAAAATCCCACAAAGTCAAGTAAATTTAAAATCATAAAAAGCCCAATCAAGTGTACTGGCTAAATCTTGACTGCACTTGAAATCTAGCATAAAAGGGATATAGAAGGTGCATGAATTAAGAAAAGAAAATTTAAGAAGCGAGAATCCTTTTTGTTTACCTGGAGCAATGTACCCATAGGAACCTGCGACGGCGGTGTTGGAGGATCTAGTATAATCTGAAGAATCAATAACCTTTGCAAGGCCAAAATCTGCGAGGTATGCTTCAAATTGTGGTCCAATCAAGATGTTATTGGCTTTGATATCACGGTGAACTATTGGGGGAGTGCAATCATGGTGAAGGTAGGCCAGCCCTTGTGCTGCACCCAATACAATCTTATACCTCAAATCCCAATCTAAAGCGATCTTCTTTTCATGAAGCAATCCAGCCAAACTCCCGTTGCTTATATAATCAAACATAAGCAATCTAGTGTTCTTGTTAGTACAACAGCCCAGAAGTCTTACTATATTCTTATGCCTGATAGATCCAAGAGTTTTAACCTCAGCCGAAAATGAATCCCGCTGAGAACATTCACTGTTCTTTGTAGGCCATATTTTCTTCACTGCAATCACCTGTCCATTTCGAGTTTCGACACGGTAAACTTTGCCTGAAGACCCTTGTCCAATAACATTTGAATCCAACAATTTCATCATGACATCGTCCATAGAGAATTTCAATCTCTGAAATGGTGTGATCTCCCATTCCCAGTCATTTTCTTCATCCTTCCTTCCTGCTGCTTTTCTTCGAGCTCGAATCATCAGAGCTAGTCCAAGAATCATGAACACCAGAGCTACACTAATACTGAGCACAAGAGAGAAGACAACGTTTCTAGAAGAAATTCTACCATGGAACTTCGTGTTGACTTCAGAATCATTAACTCTAACAAAACATCTATCCCCACTAGTACAGAGGTCCCGATTTCCAACTAGAGAAGCTATTGGGAGCTCTCGGAAAAATGTGGTATCAGGAAGATAGCCTGATAAATTGTTGTATGAAACATCCAAAGAAACAAGATTTTCGAGCTTACCCAATACACTTAAACTTCCTATCAACATGTTATGAGAGAGATCCAAGTTAGCAAGCTTTGAGAGTTTCGAAAATCCTTCAGGAATTGGGCCAGACAGATAATTCCAACTCAAGTTCAACAGGATATCTAGTCCTTGCAAGTAACCAATCTCATCAGGGATAGAACCAGAGATCCTGTTGCTGCTCATATCCAGTAACTGCAAATCCTTGCACAGACCCAAGGACTTG
The DNA here is from genome assembly GCA_022113865.1 of Chimonanthus praecox. Taxonomy (NCBI): domain Eukaryota; kingdom Viridiplantae; phylum Streptophyta; class Magnoliopsida; order Laurales; family Calycanthaceae; genus Chimonanthus; species Chimonanthus praecox. The sequence continues at coordinate 8,518,439 of CM039095.1, read as the reverse complement.
GGAATCAAACCAGTAATATAATTCCCATTGAGCAAAAGTTTGTTCAACGATGTGAGCTTCCCTAAACTCTCAGGAACAGAACCTGAGATTCTGTTCATTGAAAGGTCTAACACATTGAGAGCTACAAGATACTCAAAAGTCGTAGGAATCAAACCCTGAAGCTTATTTTCATGCAAATCAAGCATTTCTAACTGAGTACAGTTACCAATTTCTGGTGGAATTTCGTTGAAGAGCTGATTCTCAGATAGCTCAAGAAAGCTCAAAGTGTGTAGCAGACCTATTTCTGGCGGAATTTTCCCAGAAAGACGATTGAGTCCTAATCGTAACCGTATCAAGCCAGTGCAATTGCCTATATCAGGTGGAATCTCACCAGAAAACCCATTCGATATCAGCATCAGCTGTGTCAAGTTGTTCAGATTGAACAGAGAACTTGGAAGAGACCCAGTAAGAAAATTGTGTGAAAGATCCAAAGCTTGAAGACTTCTGCAGTCACCTATTTCAAACGGAATGCTCCCTTGGAGCTGATTCTGCCATGCAAAGAACTGAGTCAGCTCCTTCAACTGCCCAATTTCGACTGGAATTTCTCCAGATAATCGGTTATTATCCAATTCTAGCTGCGCCAGATGTGAGAAGTTTCCGAAGAAGGGTGGGATGCTACCAGATATGTTGTTATCGGATAACAGAAGTTCCTCCATCATAACCAAGTTCGAGAACAAAAGTGGAATTTCACCGGTCAGGGAATTCAGGGACAGGTCCATTACTGTCAATTGAGTACAGTTTCCAAATGCTTCCGGGATTGTGCCAGTGAGATTATTCTTCCACAATAAAACCCTTTTGAGATTCTTCAAGTTACCCAATTCAGCAGGAATCTCACCAATGAGCCTGTTTTGGTACAGGAACAGATTCTCCAGATAGGTACAGTTTGCAATTTCCAAAGGAATCCTACCTGAGACATTGGTGGTGTAGATTGAAAGCGTCTTTAGATTCTTCAGTTGTCCAAAACTCGCAGGAATCTCTCCTGAAACTGAAGTATCTGCAAGACCCAAAACAATTAGAGCTCTGCAGTTTGAAATCTCAATCGGGATATCTCCAGAAATTCCTGGATTCCCGCCTATTCGGAAGATTTCCAGACCCAACAACAAGCCTACTTCTGCTGGAATTTTTCCTGAAAACCGGTTGTCGACGAGCTCAAGCTGCTGGAGCTTTGAACAGTTTCCTATCTCAGGTGGGATTTCACCTAGCAAGTAGTTGGAATTCAATGAGATGTAGCGCAATTCAGACATTTTTCCAATATCCGGTGGGATCTTTCCACTGAGAGCATTGTAGCTGAGGTCAAGGGTGGTCAATGACGACGAGAGGTTTGCAATCCATGGTGGAATTTCTCCAGTGAGATTCGCATTGGAGATGATGATGGTTGTGAGGGAGTTGAAGGAGAGAAGCTGAGTAGGAAAGGTAGTGTGGAGGTTGATGGATTTGATTCTAAATTCCGAGACAGACCCATCTGAGGAACATGTAATGTAGCTCCAGCTGCATGGATTTCGGTGGGTTGGCTTCCATGAAGAGAAGAAAGAAGAGGAAGAAGAAGAGTTGAAGGTTGAGAGCCATGAAAGGAGAGAGAGGCCTTCATGGTTTAATGCATTAATGGGTAGAAAGATTGAGACACTGAGAAACAACAGAATGGAAGAGATCATAAGATTGTCTGAAGACATTGTTCAAGTCAGTAATGTGATTGGGTTTCTTCTTGTGGTTCTAGCAAAACCAGCCATTAAAGTTCCATGAATGTTTTCAAGATAGTGCTATGAAAATACTCTGTCTCTCTCTCCCTCAAGAAAGAAAATCTTAAAATTTATGGGCTTGTCACACCTCTCTCTGTATATCTATCTATCTATTCGTTCTTTTTAGATTTACAGTTTTTTTGGTTTTTTAGTTTCACTGTTTCATCCCCTGAGATAATGACAAGAAGCAATGTTGATGCCTATGGGATATACACTGAAACTCTATGTGTAGCCGGCCTGTTCAAGGTTTAAAACAGTGTTATCAGAACCGGACCGAACCGCAGCTGAACCGCCGGTTCAACCGCGACCGCATGGTCTACGGTTCAGTCCGGGTAAAAAACCGGCTGGCGGTCAAAACCGCGGTTTTATACGGTTTTGACACCAAAACCATGAACCGTGAACCGCGGTTCATGGTTTTTGAATTTATTTATTTATTTATTTATTTTTTATTTTAATTTTCCCGTTAGAAAATGTGTATATTTGAAATATAAAAGTTTATTACTATTTCTATCCCATATATTTCATCGTTTTGGTATATTACTCAGAGTTTGAATGATATTTTTAATATTTATATTAATATTATTGGTAAAATATGTCTTACTTAAAATACCAGTTTTCAAGTCGTATCGGGCTGGACTGAAAATGGAGACATTATTAGTGCCATGTTTCGGTTCTTGGCTGCAGTAAAATACGGGTACCAATCTTCATCTTTCCATGTTTCAAAAAGATGAAAATGAATTAACTATTAGAAAATGTTGGACTTTGAAGTTTGCTTGCATTCCCAAGTAAAAATATGTGTTGTTACTCTACACCCCTCTTGGTCTCTCCTCATAGTTATTTATTCAGTGTGTGTGAAATACAAAGGCTTGCACATGTCGCAAACACTAATCGAGTTAAAATGTCCCGTAGACCCCTATTCAAATACAGCTGAGGACACATTGGTCATAAAAAAATGTGATGTTCGTCTTTATTTTTTGTAATAACCATGGTGTTCAAACGTCTTACTTGTATTAAGATAGGAGACAATTTTAACCTCACTAGTCATTGGAGAGATGTGTAAGTCTCTCACTTCTACACACACCTGATAAACCACTACTAAAAGTGGCTTGTTGGAGATAAGCGTGAATGGAACTTAAGACCCTTTGAAGCAGGTTCCTTGCCAACCCCTTAGGGTTGTGTTGTTCATCTTTATTATGTCAATATACTATTCATTATTATTAATAAAAAGATTTTCAAATATTTATGACTCCATCAACATCTATTCAAAATTAATCGATTCGTATAAGTTGGTAATTGAACCATATCATCTCAATGCATCACACGGTGTGAATTCTCATTATCTTGTGGTAGATGACCCATGAAGTTCTCCTATTGGATGATCGAGTGCAACTAGATCTCTGCAGCCCCCAATCTTGTCCATTGGTTTTAAATATCCATTTTCATTTAAGGGCTAGGATGATGAATGAATATCCTATGGCCCTTTCCATGATGTGAACATGGTGACACCATATCAGTGGCTTGTTTTGCCGAGATTGGCAAACTAGATACCTATACCATTTTTAACCTTATTTTCCTAGGGCTTATCGTCAAAATGTATCTATCATCAAAAACGGCTATAGTGTGTCAAAATTACGTAAATTAGGTATGTCAAGTCGATCCTGATAGGGTAAGATAAAAAATTATGATTACTATGAAATTATGAATTAAGTTAACAAAGTTGAAAAAAATATTTTACCATTGTAGACACTGGACACTGTTGCAGCCGATACGACTGCTTTGGTGTCTTTAATGCACGAGATTTTCTAAGCCACAATGTAATACAGTGTATTGACCGTTGCGTTGCGAGATATATATATATATATATATATATATATATAAAAGTCAAATATTTTAAAAAAAAATAGTCATGAGCTGAAAATGGTCAATAAGCACCTCCATTAGGGTAGAATAAGGAACAATATTTTTATGGAGGGGTCTATTTATAATTCTTCACAATTTTTTTGATGACTATAAAAGTATTTAAAAGGAGAATTTTTGAAAAAAAAATTGGAGGGACCGTGCCCCTAACAGGCCAGGTGGTCCTGCCCATGACCCCATACCACTAGATTCTTAAGCCCTTTCATCAGGGCAATAGTCTGCCCTCATCCTGATGGAGCTCAAAGGGGTAGAGTTGGGAAATGGATGCATTTGGAAGATATTTTGAAGATGATGTTTTTACGAAAAATTAAGTTCATTAAATTTAAAAAGTGGGTTTAATAATTAAAATAGAGTCAGGATAAATTTTTAATCTAATGATGAGATCAACTTTAAATGAATTCAAATTGATAGGAAAATAATTCACCGGAGTAGATAGACTTTGAGAAAGATAGTGTAATTTCAGACGTTGGTGGGCCCCACATAGGATCTAAGTGGGGAAAGCTAATCTAGAGGCATTATCAACTAAATTGTCAAATTTAAAAAAATAAAAAAATGAAGATGAGATATAAACTAATATAGTTGTAAAATCAAATTAGAGAGGTTTGATTTTTAGGTGACTCATCTTATGATTAATCTATGAACCAATTTTTGAAGATCAAGATATGTCGGCCGATGTGCAGAAAAATTAATAGATAATAATGGCTTATGCATGGCCATGGTTGGAACTCGGAAAGGTCTGAGACTGAGAGAGGATTCAGTGGTTGCCATTTGCTAATTGCTGGGACATGTCACGTGCTTTTCGCGTGCAGATGAAAAGCAATGATACTGAGAGGATTGCGATTTGTGAACATGTGAAAAGAAGATGTAAATTGTAAATGGTACCAAAGAGAATGCAAAATGTTTGGCAATTGGATGGGGACAAGTTTGAGAGGATGTGATAACTCATATATGAAAGGGGTAGGTAGGCTGCGGGCTTCATTGCCTAATGAGCTGGTGGGTCTCCTCCAAAGTGAATCAAAATAAGTGAAGAAGCTTATTTTTGAAGTCAGAAAGTTGATTTACAAAGTCGAGTTTTGAATTTGATTCACGTTCAATTTTAATGGTCATTTCTTTTAGATTTAAAGAGTATGTGTGGATTGAGAGATTTATATATATTTATGAGATTAGTCTTATCTTTAATATAGAGTGAAAATATCCATATAGTGATAAAGTAAGTCTAATTTCTTTTGTTTAAATTTATTACTCGATAAAAAGTATAACACAAGTAAGAGAGAATCTTTTCTTCTTCTAAAAGAACATGGTGTTTTCTACCATCTTCACCGATAGAAGAGAAGATTGAACCAAATGTTCTCTCTTTACCTCTAAAAACCTTTTACTCTAGATTTTTTTTCACTCAAACACAACTATAGCACTATAATGAGTTGGTGGGACACGATTAATATATTTGGGGATGGGTGGCCATTTAGATACCATGATTTTTTTTTTATTAGGAGACACTATTTTTCAAAATTTAGAGCGAAATTACCATTTTGCCCTTCATTTAAAAAAAAAAAAAAAACTGAAATCGTCCCATCGTCCGAACGAAGATTAAGTTCATTTTCGTTCGTTCGGACGGTCTAATGAAGTTAATGTTCGTTTCGACGATGGGATGATTTTAGGTTTTTTTTTTTAAATGAAGGGTAAAATGGTAATTTCACCTTAAAAATTTAAAAAACGTTGTCTCCTAACAGAAAAGCACGATGTCTAAATGGCCACCCTTGGGGAGAGCTAAATCACTATCACACTTTCCTAGTTGAGAACTCTATTTGATCAAAGACAAAATCAATCTTAATTTTCAAAATTTTATACTGTGCGTAGTAAATCAATGAGTTTGGAGACTACCAGTCCATGGCCTTTTCATATTTGCCCTTATTTGGCATAAGATTGATAGTGTACATGTCAAGGGTGAAATCATAATCTGAAAAATCTAATTAGATTACTTGACTCGAGTGAGACAACTAAAGTAAGTAGAACGAGTAGAGCCTCGTTCAGAGAGGTAGGGTTGAGAAAAATCAATCGAATCAATGAGTTCTCAAGTCAAAATTTGAACAAAGACTTTTATATCAATCTTATTATTTTATTTTTTATAATAAATTTATAATATTGAAGACATAGTATATAATATGCTGATACATATCGATACGTATTGCCCTATATATCATGGCATTTTCACTAGATGCGAAACATGCTGATATTGTATAGTATTGGTCAATACTAGTTTTTTTTTTTTTTTAAATGATTTTGATTGATTTTTGAGTTATTTTAACCAATTTTTTTAATTTAAAAAGGTTTAAAAGCAAGTTATTCAACTTTGGAGTTATTTTGAGTTATTCAATGCTTATAGAATTCAATAGAGATGTGATAATGTCATTCAAATAGTTTGTAAGTGTATGTGAGTTTCCAATATTTTTCTGAAGATTTTATAAAAGTCAAGATTTTTAAAATACTTTTCGTTTTCAAGTTTATTGTAAAAAAAATGAATGAAATATTATATAAATGTTTCTACAATTAAATAAAGAGCCCTTAATGTGATTGGTAGAGTTTTTAGAGTCTTTATGTAGTTTTTTTAATATTTTGATATTTTTATGAAAAAAAATTATAATAAAAAAATTATGAATTATAGTAGAAGATACATGTCTTTAAAGGATACTTGAGAGCATAAAGTTAATATTAGTTTTTTTTTATTTTTTTCCTATTTTCTCTTATTTTTATATATTTTTGTCCAAAACAAAAAAAAAAATTAATTAAAAAGAATAGATACACTAGGCATTACCGATGAAACAAATCAATGATGGTGTTATTATTTCATTGCCGACATTCTTTGTATTGTCCATTTATGGGTTTTCTTGTATGGTTTTATGATATGTTCATCGTACATTGTCTCGTGGACACCTAAAGAGTTCTGAAAATCTTGAATGTAACAAATTTAGATAAAACTTTGGAGGGGATTCGGTTGAAATTAAGACATCTACAAAATAATTTCTTTTTTTTTAAATATAAATTAATAATTATTTTTAAAATGCTTCCTTGTATTCTTTAGAAAATTAAAAAAATATTATTATTATCGAATGTCAAAATCTTATTTATTTAGAGTCAATATTTTGAGTTCTATTCATCTGTTGGACCTTATAAAGGACCATACTAAGAGTTACTTCATCATCTATCATACTTTTCTTTATTCTATCTCTCCACATTTTATTGATTTACCTCTCATGTTAGCGGTAAGAACTTGTAACTTATCAACTCTACATATTGGAAGCGTCTCCCATCATCAAGTTTCATAAGTGAAGTATTGAACAATCTCAAACTGAAACCCTCCCAATTAGTCATGGAGTATTTTTTAAACTTTCTCTAATGCGGTTATTTTTAACTTTATCTTTTTTTTTTATTAAATCATTCATCTGGTGTAGTATGCACATTTTCATTATCCTAATTATGTCTATTTGTCTTTTCTTTATTATCTAACATTCTCTTCCATCGAGCATTTTCAGTCTAATAACTATTTTATAAAACTATCACTTTACAAGTTGTTGTATTCTTTTATCACGGCTAGTATAACATTAATATTAGAGTGGACAAAAACACTTCACTAGTTCAATGCATGAATCGACATTCATATACTTTCGAAATTCTAAAGAAACTTTTAAGAATAGATTAGAGGTTTTAGGTTCAACTCTTCTTTGAACTTACTTAATACATAAGATTTGCAGATGATTTTTATATCCATGAAATTAGTTTCACTTTTTATATTAAATGAAAATACTTATTATAAAAAAGAAAAACCTCTCAAACAAATTCATTCACCTCGTGACTCTACTTAAAGCACCAGACTGACCTTGCGTTGGTGTTTGTGCAGATTGGAAACGTAGAATAAGATCTTAGCCATGATAACAAGGATTAGAAATGAAAGGACACAAAGGCTACAAACTAATCATTCGGTGATGCATAAAAGATCCAAAAACAGGGAAAAGGTGAAGGTAAACTACAAAACCAGAGACATCCATCCATGATCAAAGACAAAAGATCTTTACAAAAAAGTACCGTCTTATCATCCAACTTTAAATGACCTTTCAATGAGATAAAGGAAGTCTGTATAGCTTGCTCAATCAAGAAGATGGCTGAAGTGGGCCACATCTTCCATGTTCTAGTGGGCCACATCTTCCATGCTGCAATAAGATGCTATGATCACATCACTTACCTAAATACATGAACCTTGTTTTGATATCAAACACAATCGACAACACCACACCTTGTTATTTGCCTCTCTCTCTCTCTCTCTCTCTCTCTCCTTTTGGTGTTGTAGAGAATATTTGTATGGATACAAGAAACAGCTAGCTGATGTGCATTGGTGTATGAAGTCAAATTGGTGCACTGGAGCCCATATCAGTCTCTTTTAAAAATGAAAGATTTTTTTGAAAGTCAAATTTTTCATTATTTTTTTCATAATTAATAGTGAAAATAAATCTAAAATATAGATTTCAGTTTGGCAATTGCTGCCTGTGAGCGACAATATACTTGTGGACTCATGTAGGGTGGCATTAGGATTCGAATTCACTCTCCTTTTTACACTCATCACTCTTCATAAATTGTACTCGTATTCATCTTTTAAGTCTCTTCGATTAAGTTTCACTGTTAGATTAAAAACCCATTTCAAAACTAGTTATATTTTCAATAGTAGTGTTTGGATCCTTAAAATCCAAACTTTTCAAATCTAATAGACTTAACTTTGTATGAAAAACATCATCTTGAGAGTACATCTCAAACCTATCCATTCCCATGCATTAGACTCCACCCATGTAGGTGGGACAGGTCACTTATGGGTGACATTAAATAAGAAAAAACTAATTTAAGTATACATTTTGTCGCACACTACATGAAATGATCTTATTACGGTGAGAGCTGCATGTGAAATCCATCTATAATCATGTTTTGCAAGTATATCCTGCATATCGCATTTATAAAAATTAACTTCATTGAACATTTTAACCACAATTTAAACTTGATAAAGATGTACCTCCTGAATCATGGAAAGAATTTTTTTTACAAACACTATGTATAAAATTAAAAATTACATATATAAATCTTTCAAACTCATTCAATTCTATAGTTATAGATAAGCTCTACACAAAGCTCTAACAGTTTAATGCTACCCAATATAACTAAGTGCAATTTATGATCTTTTATTAAAAAAAAAAATACAGATGCAACTTACCTACACATACTGAATAATTATATAGGAAGTGACACTTTGAGATGAAGTAAAAATCGAATTCAAAGCTCACACTCAATAGATTTTTAACCATTACTCTAATTCCTTCGAGTTAACTATCGGCTTTTTCAAAATTATATTTTATGTACAATTGACATTTTATAGCATTGACTGAATTTTTATAGATATGTTGTGTCTTTTATTCCTGTGAGAATATTACCAAGATAGTTTGTTTAAAGTATGGGACTTTTAAAGGAGGATTGAAACTTTATAAAATTCGGTGAATTTTTATAATTATAAATAACTAATATTTTGATCTAATATTCAGGTGGACGATCCTAATAATCTCGTTTACTAAAAATAAAGGTGAGTCAACTCTACAACGATAAAAATACCGTACCAGCAGACAGCAGTTTGTGCCAGAACATGAAAACCCAACACATAGCAACCTCTTTTTAAAAGATATTCAAAACTTTAGAAAATAGTAAAACTGAAAATAAAAACATTTAAATTTTACATTTTTGTTGAGAAATTTAGATTAAAGATTCTAAAGGAAAAATAAAAAATAAATAAAAAAGAGTTTAGAATAAATAAAATATATTTAACTATAGATTAAACCTATGTGAAATTATTTCAAATAGATAAAAAATACTTAAATATAATATCAATATATTATTGATGTTTCTTACATTGGTTAATTGCATTTCTAGAATGTATTATTTTGGAAATGTGTAATTTATTTAGTGGTGCAATGTCTAATGTTTCAACTTTGAATGTCTATTGAAAAAAAAAAAACCTGTGAGTTAGTTCGGATAGTTATCTTCCGTCTCAGAAAATGGGAGGTGTCTAGTACGAACCCCACAGACTAACTTTGGTGATGTCTTAAGAGATAGATGTACTACTAGTAAAGGTTTTAGTAAGACTATGTCTGAAGTTTTTCACACGTAAATCTAAAAAAAAACCTTTTAACGTCCATTGTATCTTAGCCACAAAAAGATTTAGAAAAATAAATAATAAAAAGCAAATGGAATTAATGAGGCTGGCTTTTGGCACCTTACTATATGGGTGATGGAGGTCAGGTTCTTCAAAGGCAAGAACAATAAGGACGCATCAGAACCAAGTCATTTTCGCCACCTGCATAGATGTTTGTTCACCATCTAATCTTCTAATCAACTTGATTTAATCTACTGGCTACCATTTTTTATTAATAATATCTGTCGGTAGGCTTAAATCATATCCTTAATGCTGTAAGTTTAAGCAAACATCATTTTTATAATTAAGATTGTTAATGCAAAGAACTTGTAATTTTCAAATAGTGATCTCATTTTGATAAGATAATCAGCTTTTTAAAAAGAGAAACACTCAATTGTTATAAATAAGGACCCATTATCCAATAGTCGGTTTTTTGAGTTCTACATTTTCATTTTATCGTATTAAATTTTATTCGATGTCTCTTTCTAAACTTTATAATGTTCTTTTTTATTCTATAAAATCATTTTCCTTTCATCAATAACAATTATTCTTACTATAAAAAAGTAAAATAAAGATGATAATACATGAGGTGGAAGTCGGTTTTTTTTTTCAACCAAGGTGTTTAGACTTCTTAGAGCATCCGACACACTGGATAACTCTATGGGAGGTGACCCTTTGGGGTAAAGTGAAAATCGAACTCTAGACTTTCGTTTCTTAAGACGGATTTCTAACCATTACTCTAACCTCTTTAGGAGTAGCTTTGAACGATAAACTATTAGACAACAAATGAGCTAAAATAGAAATGGTGGTGATTGTTGAGTAGACATTTCAAATAAATCATTATCTAGAATTTAGGGTTTGGAGGACAAGTGAGGGAGAAAGGAATGATCCAGCATCAGACATCCACCTCCTGTTAGAGTTTGATTTTCATAGACATTCAATCTAATCTTGACAAGACTGATCAATCAGATATTGGTTCTAATGGCCACTATATGACAAGCAGACCAAATAAGGTGGTGGGCCCCGCACCCATTAGCCATTCATGAACAAGTCTCATGGCATTATATGGTGTGGGTCCCAAAGTCATATTCGAATCCAACTCAACTATTAGTTTTAATTTAATTGGGAATCTCAACCAAACCTAAAACAATTAATTCAGTAGGCAGATAATGTGGCAACTTAGCTTTGCAACTTAGTTTGGCAATTCATGTGGGTCGGGTTTGGCTTTATATTGACCTCTCAACTCAGCCCATGTTGATTCTATTTCTTAAGAGTAAGAATCTAATCAAATTATTGATTAAGTTTAAAATGTCAAATCTATAAGCTTGAAACATTGAAGGACCTAACTAATACGCCAATTGCTTCAAAGTTGATAGGATGTGGAAAATTAAACTCACCCTATAAAATATGTAACAAGTTATCAATGAATCTCGATACTCTTTCTCTTTGATGACTCGATATATAATAGACCACCACCATTCTTCCTTGACAATCTCTATCAAGCCTTGTAAATCTATCACATGCTAGACCCCATCAGGTACGCAACGAGTCATAGATGAATCACAACTCAGGAAAAAAAAAAAAACACAACTCATAGATAAATCTCAATACAACTCACCCACTAGTTTGGTTAGAGCTAAATTCATTGAGCCACTCGGAACAATTGGTCCCATCAATTTTCATTCAATCTTGAGAAGAGATGATGAGTTTTGACGGTTGAGATCATACAGTCCACATGATCTTAGGACTATAATTCATGGAAGAAGTGGCCAACTAATTGGATGCTCCTGATTGTCATTCTTTCTGACCGTTGCATTCAAACACCCCTAGAAATGTCCATAAAACTTTTAGAAAGTAGACTGGTTTCATCTAGGTTGCCTCCAAGCATTGTAACTTTCTCTTTGTTTTCAGGGAATGCCAGACAAAATCACCCTCATTTCCCCAGATTCTCTGTTCTAGGAAATGCCCACAAGAGGTTTATTTTTTTCTTTTTTCTTGAAGCACAAGAATTCCATTTTTTTCCTGCTAATTAGTAAATGCAAGAGTAAATCTTGCTGCCCTTTAAATACAAGAACTTCTGTTTTGAAAAAAAAAAAAAAAACCCCTGGCAGTTCAAGCATGAATCCATACGGATGGAACTTACATACATGGTATTTTGAAATGAGAAAGGAAAAAAAATGCAAATTCGAAACAATATAAGTAATTGAAAGAGAAATGGGTTTGCCTTTTTATTCATTTATCATCACTTAAGTGATAAAAATGTACACCAGTGCTCCTTGTCGTAAAAAACATAGTGTCCTCATTATTTTCCTAATCAACACATCACATCTCGTTGTGTCTATGATACAAAGGAAAGGAAATCAATGACTATGATATAGATAATTTAGGATAATAGACAAAGTAGACTACATAATGACATTCAAATTGACATTTAGTTGCCATAGATGGCTTAATTAAGTGCATGATTTTCATAAGAATTTTCTTAATATTTCTACCATAATTTTCTGTGTAGATTTGTAGAATCTACTGCCTAGCAATCAGGGAGAAATGAAGAGGAGACAGAGAAGGGGCACGGTGTAGTTGGCTTCCTCATTGGCAAACATACAATCAAATGCACCTTTGAAACCTTTGGATTTATGTACATGGGAAATGAAAAGCATCTTGACTTCCAAATATTTTTTTCCACTTTGATTTGCCATTTCCTTTTTATTTGCTTTTTCTACTAGAGAAAGGGATTGCAGTTACGGGTAGTTCAACTGGTTGCCTCCTGCTTCAAAAAGTGAGAGGCTACAGGTTCGAGTTCCCATGATCTAACTTTGGTGTGCCTTAGGGGTAGTGGGGTCATCCGTATGGATTTTATTAGGACTGTATCTGAATTTTCCACACAGTAAACCAAAAAAAAAAAAGGCAGTGCAGTAATACCTCAAGCCATTAATGATGAGTCAATTCCCACTTTGTAGGTTTGTTTGCTTAGGTCCCTCAATGAGCTGTACATGAAAATCATCATTCCTCCCAAAATGTGGCCACAAATGCTTCTTTGATGGGTGGCCCACCTGATGAGAAGACCTACTTATACATGATCACTCAATTTATGGATTGGGAATTGGGGTGATGGACTAGAGGAGGGCTTGACTGATCCAAAAACCCGATGTTACAATTAGATACTGGTGGACTCAATGCCTACTGAGCCCAAACGCTAGCCCATTTCAGACCTGAATGGAAACCAAACTTGGGCTCAGGTTGGATTATCGGGTCAGTTGAGCTCAACTCCGGTTAAGGCCCAGCATATGAGCCTCGGGATGACCTAATTGGAACACTATCCTCTAGGGTTGTTTTTAAATGAAGGATAAATTTTGCAGGTGTTACTTGGGACTATCCCTGACCAGGGGTATCCCCCATATCATGAATACCCTTGCAAGAAAGGAGTTTTTAAAAGTAGGAGGGAAGAGGTAAAATTTTTATTTTTTACCATTAGTCCTTTATTACCAAACAAGAGTAATAGGGGGTAACCCCCATTACCTCCCATCCAAACGCAGCCTAGATATTTGAAACACAACAAGCAGTATTGCTCTATCTTTATATTTTATATTTTATTTAGATTAGAGTAACAAGATTGTCAAAACCCATTTTTGAATTGTAAGAATGAATGGGAGATTTTTATTAAAAAGGAGATGGATTTTTGGCAGAAATATTAGATTATAGTATAAATAATTCTAGGGAGACTTGAAGGAGACTGCTCTTTCAATATCAATATGAGCTAATATTGTCTCATAGAACACGTGGAAATTGGCAAGTCTTGTTAGATCAATTTGTTTTTTGAATTTACGTGTGGGAAACTGCAGGAAACTCAGCGTAAAATCTCCATGGGCAATACCCACTGTCCTTAGGGTACACCAGGTTAGGTCATTGGGGCTCGAACTTGGCACCTCCCGCTTCTTGAAGCGGGAGGTTAATCAGTTGAGCTACACCCATGTGAGCAAAAAAAATAAATTGGCCATAAAGATGTACCTAGTGAGAATTGAACATGTGATATTTGGAATGCAAGTTATACGAACTACCATCACACCACAAATTCATTTGCTTGTTGGATCATTTTAACCACGTAAGTTTAGACTTAAAATTCACATCGACAAGTAGGGTAAATTGGGGACTGTGGATGCTTGGGAACATTCAATTGAATATTTTGAAGATTCAGACCATTCATATGGTGGACCATGAGATTGGAGGGCTTCATGAAAATAAAAAAAATTGGGTCAAATGATTCTAGCCATTCGATTGATGGCTTGCAAATATATGGTTAGAAATAAAATAAGGACAACAATCAGTATGCATTGTAAAAGCAGAAGTTGACAAATCTGAAGGTGGGATTGTTTGATTGAAAGAATTTTGCTCCTCGCTAAGTTTTTCAATGGGCCGTAGCAGGTTAAAGGGAAAATTAACCTAATAACCTTTTTTGAGGGTCGGCCCATTAGGCCCACTGTTCAAAATGTAGGCATAAAATAAGGGTTGGTGATGGGTTGGGCTTCAATGGTTGACCCGTTGGATCCACCTGGACACCCTACTACTGGGTTGGGTTTGGTAGTGGTGTTAGGAAAGATAGGGCAAGCATCATAGCTTAAAACTCAAAACGATTTGGCGGAGTCGGTCTAAGTTAATTTGACTTAGCAAGAGTTCGAAGTCGAACGAGTTAACGAGTTTTATTGTGTTTAAAAGATAAAAACTCTGTAACAACCCACTCTTCAATTGTATAATCGTCAGTCCGTAGTCGAACAAGTTAACGAGTTTTATTGTGTTTAAAAGATAAAAACTCTGCAACAACCCACTCTTCAATTGTATAATTGTCAGTCCGTACTAGTGCACTTATGAGGCCAGATTCATCAGTGAACCTCATGATTGCCAGGCAGTTAATGTACATGGTAAACTAGTGGATATTTGGACTATTCGTCCATCATCTAATCTAACATTCAGTATCTTAAATATTAAATCTAGGATCCAAGGACTTCACCCCTAAATATGCATCACTGCTGACCCACACCTTACGCTTTCTGGAATCTGTCAATGAAACTCAGTAGGGCTGTAACTCGGGTCAGGCAGGTCAGATTCTTTAAAACTCAATTTGCGATTTAATATATATAGAACTCGACCTGACCCAACCTGAATTCTCAACCCGAGCTTCATAACCCGACCGACCCAAATTCTAATCAGAATCAACCCGCATTCTGAACCTATTTTAGCCGGGTCGGGTTAACTTGTAAAATTCTCAATCCGACCCGACCCAAATTTCATGTAAGTTTTTGTCTTCTCAACCCGACCCGACCTGCTGACGTGAAATTCTCGACCCGACCCACATGATTTCTTGGTTCAGGTCATGCGGGTCTGGCCAAAACCCAACCCAAATTGCAGCCCTAAAACCCAGAGATCATAAAACTCTTCCAAACCTGATTGTTGAGTCAATCTCTTCATTAGATCTAGAATACTAACTCAGTTTATGCCAAGCTACGTATTAATACCGTGTCAAGACAAACTCAACACCACGTTGCATGTCACAAACTCAGCCACTAATGTTGCAACTCTTCACGTGGAACACCCCATCTTGACAATTAAATTCCAAATTCTAATCAATTATTGAATACTAAAAGAAGAATGCAATTGGTCCACACTCCTGCACACGTCCTTTCCACACATGGGATAAATGTATCATAAGCCAAACCATCAAAATCATGGGTTCCACTCAGACAGATGATCATTATTTTTCCAAATGTCAAAATCTTATCTATCTAAAGTCGGGTTTTTGAGTTCTTCATCTCCATTTTACTTCATCATAAATCACACCATCAACCAGTCTACTATCTAACGTGTTTTTTTTTTTTTCTCTACTCTCTAAGTTTTCAGTGGTCTACATCTACTCCTATTGCCTGCAATATGTAATCTCACAACTCCAGAGACTCTGTCTGATCCTCTATTTACACATTCAAATCAATTCAAACGAGTTTCTCTCAATTTATCATTTATAAATCATCATTTTTAACTATTCTTCATTTCTAATCCAAGGACTTAGAATTGAAGTTCTACACCAAAACTTATAAGAAGATTAAAAATGATTTATGTACTTAAAGACGGATTCCTGTCCAATACAGTAACCCATTGGGGTTTTTACCAGTCTGTCTTTGTAAGGTGTTGATGTTGAAATAATAATTTTTTTGAAGCTTTCTTATCTCAAAAAAAAAAATATCGGCAAATTGGGAAATATAATCCAATCTTTCACTATAATTTGGATCTGTACATAACCTTGGCAGAACTATATTAGGTCCATTGAAATTTTTTTAAGATTCAGATTCAAACCTTCTGTCTGGTGGACCCTTGTCATTGGGCCTGCTAAAACAAGCACAAAGGATGATTCTATCTGATTTATGGCATGCAAATAGTGATCGATACATAATGGATGGAGTTTTTGAACATTGGTCAACAGGGCTATTGATGGGCCAGGCCTAGGCTCAGCAAATTGAGGCTTCAAATCAATAAGACCCATCAATAACAGCCTGATCTTTAAAAAAAATGAGATGCTTTGGTATCATATCCGGTCGTCGGTTGGTCTAAACCGGATCCGGTTACAACCCTATGATGGAAGCCCATCAAGTAGAAGGCCATGTCATTGGGCTGACCCTTCTGCCTTTAGTCCCGATCCATCATGGGCTCATCATAAGTCATCTTATAGGCCCTCATCTGATCACGCCAGTCTAGCTTGAAGTTATCAGACCTTCTGTTGGACAGACTTTCAAGTTAGGCCCAGAAAATTAATGTTTAGATCTTGGCATCAGCAATGTCCTATAAAACCAAACTCTAAATTAATCTTAAACCAATTCTATCTCTAAATCAGAAATTAACAAAAAAATCAATATCTTAATCTAACTTAAATTCTACTTATCCTAACATTTAGTACCCAAGTTGGATCAAAACTGAATTTAAATCATGCAAATATGGGAGGTCCAAATCCATATGAATCTGGCCCAAACTCCTCTCACATAACAGCTTTCAATGAAATAAATGAAAATTCTTGCTCCATTGATAGCCTTAGACAGTAGAACTCTTGAACTTAATTTATTATCAAGTCAGTTATGGTTAATTATTCATCTAGTAAAGACACTAATGGTTATATCCATGACAAAAAGAAAGATTATGACTTATCCAAACTCATCATAATTTAGAAACTCGAAACTTGAACTCAAAACAATTTTATCAAGCAACACAACAAGTTCTTTTGAGTTCCTTCTAAAAAAATTATCAAATCAGTAAACACGAAATCAAATGAATACTTTTTTTGGATAAATGGGTATTCTCATCCCATGTTGGAGGTGAGACTAATCTCACGGGCATATGAAAATCTCCTAATCGACACACACCGGTTAAATCTGTAGAAAGTAACTTGTTAGAATTGACCGTGAATCGAACTCAAGACCCTGCTTCATCAGACATGCATCTTGACCATCAAACTTACTTGTTCTTTTCGAATTTCTAAACTCCATAATGCAAAACAAAATGAGATAGCATGACCTCAACCCAAACACCAAAATTATGGGTTGTACAAGATGAACATTCCACTTGGACCAGCCTTCTTACAGTAATCTCTGTAATGTATTGGTATTGAATTAAGAAGAAGAAAGTGTTTCTGATTCCTTCACAATTCACAAGTCTACTGTACTGAGTCCCCTGATTGAATATAAAATCAAGCAACCTTACTGTTTATATCTAATATGGTTCCTTGAAGAGGACAACATAAATTATACAACATATTGCGAAAATTATAATAGCTACATCGACGGTGAGGGCGGTCATCGCCTGATCGCTCAGCTGCATGTTCCTCCCGCGGAGCCGATCCACCATGTCAGGGACAGACTCCCAGTTCTTGAGATCTTGTTCATATGGATCTTCCAACTTCATCTTCATCCGTTCAGCTTGCCGGCTTGCGGCCTCCTGAGCCAATGACCAGTCGTAGAATCGGCGGGTTTCTTCATTGCTCAAAACATCATAAACCTCTCTCAGCTGCATGAATTTGTCGGATGCCACCTTCAGAGGCAGTGATGTTGTGTCGGGATGGTACTCCTTCGATAGCCGTCGGTAAGCAGCTTTAATCTCTTCTAAATCAGCTCCAGTAGATACTCCTAAGAACCTGATCATCATGTTGCATGATACTGGGTGAGATGAAGACCCAGAAATTCTATACAAGATAACCACATGAACTCTGTTTTGAGTACATCTTCTCTGTTTCTGATGCACACAGGCCAGGGCAATAGGCAGCCTAGGCTTCCACCTAAGGCTTTCAAAATTTCAAAGTAGGTTAGGACCTAAAGAAAAGAAGATACTAATTGTAATAGGGCTCCATCTTACGATTTTACTTAGGGCCCCTGAAATTTCAGGGCATCTCAGTACTGACACTGAATGCATATGATAGACATACATAAAATTGTGTAGGAATGAATGAGACCATGCTTTCAATAATAAAGAACACTTGGTTTTATCTATTTGTCACCATTGAACTAGTGTAAGGGTACATTAGTGTCCCTTATAATGAAAAAATACCAATGTCCCTATTGATTTTCAAATTGTGTTTGCATAAAGGAGTCTGACGTAGAACTGACTCCGATACATGATATTGTTCACTTTGACCAACCGGAAATCCACCCAACAAGACTCAACAATTTTATTTTGTTAAAACATGAAAATGAATCATGTCTATGCAGGAGGAGCTCTACCATTTAGCCAGAACTCTGAACACTTATTCTTCCAATATGAAATTGATGTCAAACTCAGAATTCACCGGGCTAGCAAGCGGAACTCTCTGAAATCCACCAAAGTCCCGCATCACCAACCATTGGATTTAGATCCACTGGTTCCCCCTTTCTATGCAATGATAAGGGGCCCACTTTCGACAATCCTCCTCTAACATTGGATTTCCAAATTTCACTCCTAAGATTCTCTAGGTTTAAATACATGATTGACTTTAAGAGAATGAGTTTGAAAAATCAGTTCAAAGTCAAAAGGCAAAATGTTTCTTTCTTCAGTAATCAAAGTGAAAGATGGTTATTAAATGGTAAAAGGGTCAATGATTCTTTTAATGGTTCGGATTTAGAAGACGGGTCCCTCTCATTAGGAAAGTACTGTACATAAGGAAAAAAGGTAGGTAAATTTCTTTTATATGTATCTTCAAAATGATTTTAGTCATGGTTCATATCTATCTATTCAAATATAAAAATTTATTTATAAAATTTTATTTTATTTTTATATAAATTAAAATTTCAAGGTCTTTTTAAGTTACAATTTTTTTACTTTGAGTTCAATCAATTATTTCTGTGACTTTATAATAAAAATAAAATATTTTATATCTAAATATATTTGAAGAACATGATTCAAATGATTTTCGAAATCAGAAAAGAAATGTTTGAAACAACTTTTAAACTAAGTCAAGGATTGTTAAGAAATTAAATCACACAAAAACACGGAGATATACGTGGTTCGGTAAAACTGCCTACG
The DNA here is from genome assembly GCA_022113865.1 of Chimonanthus praecox. Lineage (NCBI taxonomy): Eukaryota > Viridiplantae > Streptophyta > Magnoliopsida > Laurales > Calycanthaceae > Chimonanthus > Chimonanthus praecox. Next base: position 8,498,999 of record CM039095.1, on the reverse strand, counting down.
TTTACAGAGCGTGATGATTTCAGTAAAAAGAAAATTAATGGACAAGGATACAAGGATTACAACCCTTTCCTTCTCCTTTCTCTCTAGTTTTTCCTTCTTTGTCCTCTCTCTCTCTCTCAATCCATGAGAAAACAGCTCCCATTGCCAAACCCTAAAATAGAGAAAGAGAACATATATAACTGGGTTAAGCTAAACAGACTGGGCCACTGGGCTTGGGCCTTACAGACAGCCCAAGCCCAATAAAGGCCTTTTGAGCCAAAAACCAAGGAAGTGATGAATTATGGAGTAATAAATAATATTATTTTGGAAAAGCAGAGCAGAGGTAGAAGAAGATCATTATTCATCAGTAAGTTGCTGGAAAATAGAAACTAATCCATGCAGTGAGTTGGAAGGTAGAGACACTCACTGGTAGTGGGAGTCAGTGGAATTCTTGAGCAAATCGCTGAACTTCTCTCCAAAAATCTCCTCCTTCTTCTCTTGTTTGGTTTCAGTCTTCTCACCGATCCAACCCTCATCAGGATTGTCCCAGTGAATTCTAGTGTCTACTCCTGGTGTACCCCTTCTTTGCTGAAAGGGTGTCGGACCTGCAGTGTCGTCGGATGCCAGAGCACGTATGCACCGGCGTTGGCCTCCTCTTCTACCACTGAAACAACCATTGCCTGTTCGTGTGTGGAGGAGGAGGAGAGAGAAGGATGGTGCAGCTGTTGAAGCCATGACTTGTTGGCTTTGGTTTCTTTTGGATGACGAGAAAAATTAAGAAAGAAATGGGTGGTAGAAGATAGAGAAGGTTTTTTTTAAGGGCCCGCCCATTTTCATGTTTAGTTTGTAGCCGTCCAATGGATGTGGTGTGGGTTTCATGAGACTTAAGTCTTAACTCCCTTTTGTCCATATATTTAAATGAGCATGCCATAAGTGGTGAGTAATCCAAGTTGACTTGATTCGAAAGAATTTTGAACCAAATTAGTTAAAGAATTTTATCATCCATCGATCATTTTAAGTTAAAAATTCACTCGAGTTTCTCGACTAATTAGAAAATTTTGTCCAAATAATTAAGCTTTAATCATATGGGCTCGGGCTTTGGCCTCTGAAGCCCGTCGAGCTTTGAACGGGCCTAGGCTTTTTTAAGAAAAGCCCACTCCGAACCCGACAAATGAGCATGCCTACTTGAGGCCCACATATCACCATCATAAAGAGATAATTAGAAAATTCTGTTCTTCGAAATAAAGTAAAAACCATAAAAAAAAAAAAAATTATTCGATAAATAAATGTGAAGACTATGAAAAATGCTTGGACCCTTACATAGTTAAGATACTGTTAGAGCCTTTTCGAAAGAAGAATTTGAATACAAAAAGGCCAAAGAAAAACAAAAAGCGTTGGAGATGCGGGGTATCGAACCCCGTACCTCTCGCATGCAAAGCGAGCGCTCTACCGTTTGAGCTACATCCCCATTTGATGCTTGTTGTTGGACGTTTACATACTTATTAAATGTACCAAGTGTTTACATATTGTACCATCATCATCATCAATAATCTCCATTTTGGCTCTAAATTTCAAATATCAACTAATATAACATATTTAGGCATTATGTTATATAACAAATATTTCTATATACACCTAAGTGTAGAGTCCACTAAATATGATGGTCATGTACCATTGGAATGATTTTTTTTTTTTTTTCAATATGCTGTCTATAAAAAAATCGCCATAATTAGATTGATTGATTAATAGATCATAAAGTTTTGGTATTAAAAAAAATTAAAATAATGAAATTTTAAGAACTTTAAAAATATGACTTGATCAATTCACTCATAATGACTTTTAGTAGACAACATACCGAATGAAAGAACATTTTGGTCCATCACTAGCATATAAGGTGAGCCATACACGTGTGACCCAGTGCAATTTTCTTTTGGAAAAAGTAATAAAAAAGGATAATGACTGATATGCTAAATTTTAAGACCTATCTAAATGTCGTCTCTAATTATTTTATAAATTGCACACCACTTATAAACTATTATTGTTTGAGATAAACTTTCTTCATCACTATATAACTTAAACATATAACTCTTTTCTAAACAGATAACCTGACATATTATTTGTTACTACTTCCTTCGTTTTCAAAATTTATCTATTTATTTTTTCAGTACTTATGAATTTAAAAAAAAAACCTTTGGTTCTTGAAAAAGGTCCATGGGGCCTTACTTGAAACTTTTCACATTATTTTATAGCCGATAATGCAAATAAAAGGAAAAAAGAAAAAAAAATATAATAAATGCAAACCCATCACTCCCTTTGTAAATTGTAATACTGTTAAATGCTTTAAAAGGGAACTAATGAATAACTAAATCCTCACTTAAAGCTTTTCACATTGTTTTATAGCCCATAATGTAAATAAAAGGAAAAAGATAAAATAAATGCAAACCCATCATACTCTCTTTCTTCGGCTCATTTCTTTCATCCCCAATTGTCTCCTTGAGTATCAATCTGTTCACATGGTGATTTTTCTCCTTAAGTATTAAAATGATCAATTGATCCTTGTTCCCCCATACTGAGACACATTCAACCGTAATTATATCATTCTTCTATCAATTTTCTGTCCAGCAATGAACGAAGTTTATGAGTCTCACTGGAAATGCTTTCACGATCAAACAGAGCAGATACAACTGCAACACCTTTCAAATTTGGGAGACTAATTTCCATGACTGAAGTTGCATTTCCAATGCCAATGCCACCAATTGCAACCACTGGTAACTTGGAAGCCAAACAAACAGCTTTCAACCCAGACAAGCCGACAGTCAAATTGTTCTCCTTGGTGGTTGTTGGGAAAACACCACCACAGCCAATGTAATCAGCAGTGTCAAGCCAGGCTTGTTGGGCTTGCTCAGGTGTTTTGCATGAGACCCCAATGATCTTTCCTGGCCCAAGAAGTGTGCGGACAACACGTGCCGGCATGTCAGACTGACCAACATGAACACCATCTGCATCACAAGCAAGGGCAACATCCACCCGATCATTTATCAGAAGGGGCACCCCATGGGATCGACAAATTTCTAGACATGCCTCAGCAGCCTTCAAAAAGTCCCGTGTTTCAGTTTCCTTTTCTCTGGAATAAAAAAAAACACCATTGTTACAGAACAAGGTAATCCAAGTTAAAAATCAAGCACTGCTCAACATAAAAATGGGGAACTATGAGTAATCAGAACATTATGATGGTAGAATATTTCAAACTAAAATTTGAACTTTCAAAGTTCCAAACAGCAGTCTTACACTTGGCAAATATTGCATAAAATGCACGCATGGAAGCACAAGAACGTAACTAACCTCAACTGAACAATGGTAGCACCACCCTCAATAGCAGCTTTAACAGCATCTGTAATAGAATGTTCCCATTTTTTATTCATTCTGGAATCTGTGACCGCATATAACAAAAGGTCACTGGGATTGAATTGTCTCCTTCGAAGTGGACTGGAGGTGTAAGTTTTACACTTGAAAAAGTGATCAAATGGACCTTGAGGTCCACATCCAATGTCAATGTCTTTACTATAATGAAGAGCATTCTCAACAAATCGCTTAGCTGCCTGCTCAGAAAAATTAGATTAGAAAACAAACCAATAACAATTGGTAATTTGGTTAACTAGTAGCAAATAACTTTCTTAGAAGGTAACAAAATTTATTAAGCGAACAGAGAGTATTTACAAGCTGAAGGAATCCATAAATTTATGAATTCCTTCCCAACCCTCTCCAATTCTCCATACCTCTATCTTCCTTCCCACAAGCAAAAACCTCTAGTTTGCCCACTAAAGTTAATAGATTTTTCTCAATGATCCAACAGCTACAATAGTTATTTATCTGGATACTCCAATGGTCAAATGACACCATAAAGAGTTGAAATACATTGGAAATATGAAAGATGAGTATGCCAGATCGGAAATGTGAAAGGCCAATGGAAAAATGTTATCAATAGATTTCTTATTTAACCAACACGATAAAAAAGGGTACTGCAAAGTTCTGTATTAGATGATCCAAGTTTACGATTTAGTTGACCAAGAGATGCTCGTCATCATTATCATCATTTATCCCAATTTCATCTATTCGTATCTTCCCCCACTTGTAACCACATTCACGATCCCCTTGAAGAGGGCTTCCAACTCTAGAATAACATGGTCAATCAATCCCTACCCAAAAAGTAGTGGCCAAAAAGCTCTACCTCCCATTGATCCACTAAGCCATAATCAAAGTCCCTCCAATCAAAAAATAGAATACAAAACCTTGGGAATGTTGATTTTGATGTGCTCTCCCCCACCCACTTATATTCCCTAATCAAATTCTAGATACATCCCCAACACATTTATATTCACTAGTTAGGATTTGCCCCACCCAATAATCAAGATCCCCTGACTTTGAATTAGCCTTCAAAATATGCAAACCACTGCCAAGACCAAATCTACCTGGTTCCCACCTCCTCTTAGTTTCACTAGATATTGATTTCACTTATTTCCAAAAAGCATCTTTCCATCCCAAACACTTTGCCAAAGTTCAACACAAGAAACTCAATTTTATGAATAATATTGCTGATATCAAGGCCCCTCCAATGTCAAATTGATTGTCTCCCACCTCACATAATGTACTTTCCTTTTATCCTACACCTTCTAATGGAAAGTTATTTGGATCTTTTTGAGCAATTTTGCCACTTCATCCAGGATTTGGAATAGGGATGCATAATAGATGGGCTGATTGGATATTGTTACTTTTATGAGTGATCCTGCCAACAAACAAAGATGAGATTTTCCCAAAGCACAACAAAATCAGCATCAGTTAAAGTAGATCATAGAACATTGCTAACTCCTCTGAACATTAATAAAAAATTAGAAAATTCCCATAAATTTACAAAAACTAAAGCACCTTGACTGAAATTATTGTCAATTTGTCATCAGTTGTTGGAGTCAAGAATGATTAGTTAGGTCAAAAGAAAATAAGCATATAATCCTTATTGATCAAGAAAACACATTGTATATGAGATATCTGCATGGAGCATTTGAATATCCAATTAACCTTTTCATTGGAAATCGAGAAATACATAAGTAGCATTATAGATTTTTCCACACAATAATCCGGAGAACTAAAAAGGCCAGGTAGAGCAGCACTACCTGAACAGCTGGAAGCATCGAATAACCTTTTGCTAATTCAGCTGCTATACACGAAGCCAGAGTACAACCAGTTCCATGAGTGTTACGAGTCCTTAATCGTGGTGCACACAGCTCATGGCACTGAACTCCTGCAATTGACAATCGAGATATCTAGTAATGGTTGAGAAAAGCCTGGTTCCTTAAGGTCACAATGCCAAGAATGGAGGATGCCAAAGAACAAGGAATGAATAATGCTTGAGGATCTACAAGAGGATTTTTGGCATTACCATCAAATAATATATCAACTGCATCTGATGAACCTGGAAGGTCCCCACCCTTTACTAGCACATATCTGCAAAAAAGTTCCAAGTAGTCGATGAGCATGACCACTTCATAATCAATTATAAGGATCTAATTTCTTTCACTGGTCCAAAAAAAAAAAACATAACAACAACAAAAATATCAATGCTCTATATAGACATACTGCATCCAAGATGGTATTGTACCATCTGGCAGAACATTTTTCAAGAAAACAAGAAAAATGATTTTTGCAACTCAACAATCAGCCTCAAGTATCAACATTTCTGGCAAAATGGTATGTGGTAAAGGCCATCTGCTTAAATACTGTCATTAAGTCTCCACTTACATTTTAAAGAATGCTAGAGAATAATTTACAATCAGTAAACCTTGACCTCTGTTCCAAGAAACACATTTTGTTTATGACTACGCTTTTAGCTGAAGTGCTAACCATGATAACTATAAGCTTTAGTTTCTTCAGAAGGGAATGATTAAATGTATAACAGAAATACCATTTATGAGAGATAACATGTAATTTATTAACTATAGGATAAAAGTTGATATAGAAGAATGGACCAAATAGGATACAAAAATAAGATCAAGATAAACAGATGATCCACAAGTCTTAATTGGACCAACATATAAAACAAATATTGGAGCTTATTTGTTGCAACATCTTCCATGGAAATAGAAAATGATTTCCACGTTCAAATTGTTTTCTATTGTTCGGTACGAACCTTTTTCATAGAAAATTATTTCTACATGTTGGTCATTTTCTACTAGAATTGTAGAAAATGAATTCCTGGAGGGAGTTGTTGGAAAGCTACTTCCATGGCTTGTAGATTTCAAGGCTTATGACCAAACCCATCGACTAACCATGGCGAAACCTGGCCCACGAACCAAGACCCAACCACACCATGACCATGATCCAATCCATGACCAATAATCCAATTCATGACCCAATCCACAACCAAACTAACTACACCGACGGCCCGTTGATGCAGTAAAAAAAATTTGAACAATCCGGTTCAATGTTGATGCCTCAAATAAGATCAAATATGATCTGAGCTTCGAGTGCACCCACGCTGGTGCCAACTCACACTATCCTTGAGGCACGTCTTCACAACCAAGCACAGTCAAGTACTTGATCGTCGTCCAAGAAGTCACCCACCTTAAAATGTTGTAGGTGTTGGACTTCTCTGCATATAGGATAAACACTTCAAACGTGCAAACGGTTCACACCACCTTTGGTGGAGAAATTTAGCAAACTTTCAAAACAAACAAAACTCAATTTTATTACTTCTTTGTCAAAGTACATGTATATAAATTGTTGTATACAAACTTTACTACTAAGATGGAAAGACCTTTAGATGTGAACAAGGAGGAGCATACAGAAATAGGCAAGTAGAACTGGTGCTACAAAAACTGACCTGGGGCCGAAATTATGTATTGATTTAGCTGCAGAACACATATCAGCTACTGTTTCTAACTGCACCCCACCAAGTAAAGCTGATGCTTCCTTCAGATTAGGAGTCACTATATAAGCCATTGGAAGAAGCTCCTCTCTGAAGTACAGAATCCACAAAATTAGAGCTGCATGAGGTACCCCACTCATTACTATGGCTATGAATACAACAAAAAATACCATGCATCCTTCTGTGCATTAAAATAAAATTTAGAAAAGGATTCCCATACAGTAGGAAGATGATATTAGTCATTAATCAGTTCAATAGATCACTATTGTGAGAGTATATACAACATGCTTGCTCCCTTAAGAGTAACATGTTCTGAAAGCACATTTCACAATACACCATAGGACTACCGTGTCTATATTACTCTCACAACTTTAGATGCCTGGGCACAAGGAATTTACCTATCATCTCATATCAGACACCTGTACCTGTGTTGAACACCACAATACTTGCAGGATACTTCATAAATATACTTCAACTAATCATGTTGTCCTAGGTTAGTCACTATCTCTAAATCTCTATGGATAGCTAGAGTTTGTAAAGCTATATTTCTGTACAAAGTTATTTGTTCTCCCAATAAGAGACTCCATCTGTATAAGTTCTTGGTACACCATATCTCTCCTAAGATCTGACACCTAAATGTTAGTGCAATGGGTTTCATTGAAATTTAAAATAATCCAGATGACGATCAAAGAACATGATTCTTATAGAACCACAGAATTTCAAAAAGATGTGACAAATATTATAAGACAAGCAAATGGGTGTCACCATCACAAACCTGTATCTGGAAACATGAGGATGACTACAGTACATTTAAGAATATCTGGATTAGAATAGGGCCACAACTATCAGCATCCCCTTTTTTTTTTTTGAAAAGGACAACTATCAGTATCCATTCATTCAACTAAAAAAGGCACTTTTCATGCATGTGGTTTATAGATATATTAAACAATTTCATTATTGCTGAAAAGGGAAAAAGATGATTAACTGTCCTCAGAGAAGAAGAACCTATCAGTATCAAAACATGTATTGATATCCTGAATTCTTGATATGCACATGCACTTATCCTAAAAGGATAGAACAAAAATCATAGTATAAAGGGAAAAACTTAAAAACTGTCAGCCATTAAACAACAAAGACAACAAAACTGAACGGGAAGAAAGCTAAAATTGAACTTTCAAATTAAGAGATTTGCCATACCGAAATCTAGCAAGGACAGAAGGACCAGCAAGCACATCCCCACTTGTAGATACCATGACCGGATCAACCACTAAAGCTGTCTTTAAAGGTGAAAACTTATTAATTTGAGGCTACAACAATCACAGAAATATCTAAAACTCAATACCCACCTCGTACGGGGAACTCCTTAAGGCTTTGACATAAAACTTCAACTACACCAATAGAAGGAAGCATCCCAGTTTTTACCTAGCAGTTTCCATACTAGAATTAATATTGAATTTCTGTAAAGAAAAATAAGCCATAAGAGCTCAAGTTTTAACAGAACAATAGACAAATGTATGCACAAATAAAAATACCATGGTAAAATAAATATATTATATAATTACATGAAATGAAAACTGTTAGTTGAATGAAATTGTGGACAACTGTGGAAAGTGTTAAGTAATCAGTACTGCTTAGCATATATTTGGATATATAGCCAATCAAACTCTGTGAATCAAGTAAATAGAAGAAGGTTCAAAAATAGCGACTGAGAGTAGTGCTAAAAATTAGCAGTAAGATAATTCACTTAGGCTGCTACCACATCTGAACTCCAGTTTGTCTTTTTCCTTGTATGCTTCTCTTTATGGTACTTCTTGTACGCCTCTTCATAAATTTTTCTTGTTCATGATTAAAAAATGACATCTTATTTCTTCAATATGTATTATGTACCACACCATTTGCTATAACCAATTAACCAGGCCATTTCTGAATCAAGATCAGAAATTCCAACAATCTCACAAATGGTTTTCTTTTTTCTTTTGAGAGAGAGAAGGGTTCAAATTCAAAACTGAGAGAATCAAAATAAAACTGTACCATCTCAATCTGAATGCTCAAATTTCATAAACTGTAGCATTATCAGATGAATGAGTTCCCCTAGTATTTAGAAAAGATAGAGAGATGTATAAAAGCAATACAGTAGAGACTAATCCCTGAAATATAGACAAAATAGTTGTTCACAGTGAGGGGAAAAATCAAAATGCCCAACCCCCACCCCCCAACCCCAACCCCAAACCAAAACTAACCTAGGGCAAGTCATGAACTGCCACAGGATGCTTTAATCATCATGCCCATACCTCAGGCTATTCGTCACATAACAAACTCCAATGACTCGATGTCTTTGCATCTTCTTTTGTTTATTAATTTTGTTGGTTTTTTTAAGTATTAATTTTATTTTATCCTTTAAAACATCAATGTGGAATCATGATGCCACCACGGATGTAAATGTTTGCAAGGTCCAAATTAAGAGAGGTCAAACTGTATCACCTGGACCACCGAGAGGCCCAACCAGAGAGGTCCAAATAGCCTACAGTCCATTGTGTGAGTTAAAAGCAGCATCTTAGGAGTACAATTAACACCTGATAATCGATTAATTTTGATATTTTTCATTATTTTATTTGTGAACATAACAATTTATTCAATTTAGAGTATGTAAGTAAGTATGTTGACATAGTCACTCTGGCCAACTCCAACTCATTCTATGGTTGACTTGTTTTGGAGAGAGAATCTATACAATATTCCCCAGCAAGGGAAAACTGTTTTGGGTACTGGGTAATTGTTGAAAGGGGATGAGAACAAGCCAGCCTAGGTGGATCCTCTGATTTTCTACTTTGAACTTTGTCAAACTTCCTCTCTCTTATATATTCAATAAAATTATACACTTTCATATGCAGCATCATGAATCAATCTCCAACAGTGTTCAAAGGTCAAGAAACAAGAAATCCTTCAACTGAGTTATGTCATGATGGTAGATCTCATAATCTCAATACTTGATCAGAAACTGAATAAATCATTGTTTTTGTATGCAGGCTGAGTTCACAGATATTCAAGCGGGCATTTCATGCTCAATATAACAACACTTACAGCAGATAATTGGAAGATAAAAACACCAATATGTTATTTTATTAGGTAGTTAAGGTGAAAAAAAATGATTCTCCAGCAGTGATCAACACTTTAATAGAACAAAAAAATGATATATATGTTAAATAACACTGACAGTATCTTAATTGACGAATTTATAATTAGGTTTACACCAACTAATCATCAGTTATGCTTGAGTGTCCTTGACTTACCACATCAACTTGCATGTCAGAAAGCACAGATTTCAATTGTTGTGCAACAAAATCCTCCGGCACAGGATGAACACCCTAGCAATAAAAACAAAAATTAGTAAAAAAAAAAAAACATAAAATACAATTCCTTTTTAACCGAACAATGCCTGAGAAAGCTCTCTCATTGATTAATTTTTATTCATGATTCATAGAATGATGCTACCTGGACCCCAACTGTATTCTGTGCAGTAACTGCAGTTATGACAGTTGAACAGTAGACTCCAAGAGCCCCACAAGCTTTAAGGTCAGCTTGGATTCCCGCCCCAGCTCCAGAATCTGAACCGGCAACAGTCAGCACGTGTGGAATTTTATGTTTTGGATGCCCAACTGCATCAGCAAGATCTCCTTCTGGCATTGTCATGAGAGTTGAATTCTTGAAGATAGCTCTAATACCTTTTCTTGAAGTCAGTGAACAAACACTCAAAGAAATTGGGATTCGCAACCTTGCAGTAGCAGTGTAATCTTGCCTTCTAAAGCTATTTGTCTGAAAAAGAAATTTTTGAATTTTTTATGCGAATTCTGATGCAAATAAGGCATACATGCTGAAAAAAAAAATAACAGAATAATTACTAGAGTCACCAATACCAACTGATGCCAGAAAGAGAAAAGGAAAAAAAAAAAAATCCTTTCACTCATGCTGGCATCATAGTTTACAAACTAAAAGAATAACAACAATAACGATAATAATAGTCTAACTCGTCCAAACCCAGTTAACTCAATTCGGTCACGAGTCAAGCAAGTCAGAATCTATTCCAAGTTCTAAACTTGATTGGATTTTGAGTCGTATCTGAGCATTGAATTCTTAAAACGATGAATTGGGTCGAATAGAGAATGTCCTAATTATATCCATAAACAGAAAAATGAACCTTGATTCCCATTTTCTGATTATATGTACAGGTAAAAACTTTGAAGTAAAGTTAACTGAGAGAGAGAGAGAGAGAGAGAGAGAGAGAGAGAGGAATATAAGCAGAAAAATGGAAATGGAATGACACAGTGATTTGAAACTTGGACCCCAAGAAATTGGAATTTTCCGAAATTTCAATCTCAAGAGTAATCCAATAGAATTTTAAAAACCAAAAAGGGTGCCTCCAATTACAATTACAATACACTTTCCTGGGAAATGGGTTTTCCACGGTCTGCTTATTTTTCTCAAGGAAAGAATTTCTCAGTCATCAGGTAGAACCTAGAAAAAAGAGTGGTGGTATTCCAAAGAAACGCATGGGTACTGTGAAATGATGTAGTAGAGTAAAGAGACGAATGTGGAGAGGAAGGGAGGTACCTTATAGGAGGAGGAAGAGAAGAGATGGCAGGGGATTCCAGCAATAGCCATAAAAGGGTAGAACCGTACAAAGTCTGGATTATTGGGGCCGAGAAAGCTGCTCGTTACGCATAGAAGACAGTTCACTGTAGGTGGAAGCTTGAAATTTCTGAATCCAAAGTTGGTCTGAATAGGAGGGACGGTGGGGATTTAAGATCTAGTTCAAGATGGCCCATCTTTTGTTTAATACTTTAATCTGAGATTAATGTGGATAAGGTGGGAACTTGGTAACTCGAAGTTTGTACTCGACTCATTTGAGTTAAAATTATGATCTTGATCTTCTGAGGTCTAACACACAAAAGTAATAATAATTTTAAATAGTATCATTCCAAGTATATAGAATTTACTTTTTAAAATTTTAAATTACTCATTAATTTTTAATCATAAAAATTCATGTATATACTATTTTAGATTTTGTATAACTTTTAAATCTATCATTGAATAGATTAAATGATAAATACTTGACTAAAAAATTTATAAAATTTGTCACACTTCTTTCATTTGATTCATACAATAAAATTCATATTTATTGTGTCATTTTTTTAATATATTGCAAGTTATTTTGTTTTTACTAAAAAACCGATAAAAACTAAGTCAATCCAACCAAATCTTGAGTTAATATGTTTCCAAGTTTGAAGGTAGTGGCACTTAAATTTTTATTTTTAAGGCATTATTTATCTAAAATGGTAAGAAACCTTTATAAATGACCTAATTTAAAATTTGTATTTGTCTTTCTTTTAATATATTTTATCTTTTATATCAACAATATATACTCTCCTTTTAGTATGTTAATGCTCAAAATGTATTTTCATATTTAAAGTAAGAATAGCAATGTACTGTGAGGAAAAACACAATGCCCATATAACCGCTAAGTATGTTGAAATTTTAAAACTCTAAACCCTAAAACTTAATATAAGAAGAGAGAATATATTTACTCTAAAACCTACTCGTGACGAGCTAAAGATGATTGACCTTTCAAGAGTTAACTTAAATACTAAATAATTAATTTGTTACATTAATATAGATTGTATTTTGACGGAGAGAAGTTAGGAGATTTTTTCTATAGAATATTAAGCTCTTATATTTAACGAAAAAGGAAGGGTAGAAATGGAGCCCAAATAAATCATATATTTCTCACTTATTTTCTATAAAGAAAAAGTTGTTATCTCCCTCTTTAGTGAAAGACATATATTTCCTCATTAGTGCTACTACTTCGTAAGATACTAAGCACTTTGTTTGGATGAAAAGAATTGAGGAGACTTTCCTTCTTTAGATGAGAAATAAAGTAGAAAAGTTTTATTTACTATTCTCCTTACTTCTCCGATTATAAAGAAGGTTGAGGTTTTCCTAAGCTACAGGACGTCTCTCATTTATTAAGTTTTCCTCACTTATAGAGATCCATAATATATAAAAAAAACATAATTTTAAGATACATTTAACAAAATTCTAATTTAATTAATTAATTTTACCAAATAAATTAAAATGTTCAAACTAAAATCTATTATTTTAGAGGTCAATAAAAAAAAATAAAGAAATTTATTACCTCAAAAGTCAAAACACTTCCCCCGTACCTTAAGGCCTAAAACACAATAAATAAGAAAAGAAAATTTTACATATGTTCATTTTAACCCCCAGAAAGTCAAAATTACATTTTAACCCCTAAAGTCCTCTTCTCGTCCGGCGTGGCATCATTACATGTTCGAACCACCCTGGACGCTGCTGGACCCCATTTCTTCGGTGTCATTGCAGCTGCTGCTCCATCTCTGCGCCGCTTCTTTTTCTCCTCCTTTTTTTCCTCTTCTGTCACACTCTTCTACTAAGTGTGAAAAGATTCCAGGAATCTTCTTCTCCACATTTTCCTCTCAGTAACACCATCCTTTTCTCTCCCTTTCCCAAATCCAAACAGCCGAGAGTACAGAACAGAACACCGCCTTTTTTCTATAAATGCCCCTCCCGTTACTAAATCTTTTTACTCTTTACTCTTCCCCGGCCTTCCCCTGCATCGCATTTTGTGAATTCGGTTCTTATCTCGTCTTCCCAGGTAAGCTAGTGCATCAGATCTTCTCGATCTCGATCTTCATGATCATGGTTATGATCATCATCTTCATCATCTTCTTCTTCTTCGTCTTGTCTGTTTTCTTTCCCGAGTAATATATAGAATTTTTCTAGATTCCAATGCTGGAAGTTAGATTTATTTTCCTCTGTTTGGACTGTGGAAAGGAAGTGCTTTCCTGGAAAATAACCATTTTTTTTACTAAAAATGGAAGTGGGTCTATCCATTTTGGGTTGGAGAGTTATTTTTTAAGGAAATGCTTTGCTTTTCTTGCATCCAAATGGAGCCTTCTGGTTTTCTGTTTTCAGGCTACGATTTCATTTCATTCTTTGTTTTCCAATTCTTAATCTCGTACTCAATTTTAGATGGATTTGTAAATTTCTGATTGATCTCTAACGCAATTAGTTTGCTTGGATTCTTGGCATATGTAATTTTGAGGCGACTTTTACTGGGCCACAGTTCTCGGAGAAATTATCCATTGTGAACCAGGGAACTAACCTTTCTTCTGAATGATGAGGATGAGTTGGTTTGAAAGATTTAAACAACTTGTATATGATGTGTTGCAAAAATCAACTTAAACAAATTGTTCTAATTATGGTTTTAAATGTTAAAAAGTTTTAATTGTAAGTGCCCTATGTGGCAAGTACACTCTAGAAAGGTCCTAGAGGGGAGGGGGGGAATGGGACAACCAACCTAAACACGGAATTAAAAAACTAGTTGATCCGATTAATCTAAATAATTGCAAATGATTAATCAAGTTCAAATCCTATCCAATTTTGCTCTTTTAACACGGAAATACAATCAACCAATTTTAATATTTAATTAGTAAGCAATATTGATGGATGCGCAATAAAGGAAGCAATAAACAATATTAGAGTATATAGAGAGCAAAATAAAGATCAACCACCACCAAACAAACAATCACCATTTCACAAAAGATTTATAGTGGTTCGGTCCACCTGACCTACGTCCACTCTTCAGACTCACCCAAACTTGGGTTATCTGAAAATTCACTATATTCCTTAATTACAATAAGGACTCAACTCATAAGCGACTCACAAAGAGTCTTTTTTTACTCAGTGGTTCGACTACAAAAGTCCACTCCATTTGTCCGACCAACGAACTTGATATGTGGTTGATCACAGAGATCTTCCACTATCTCTACAACAACTCAAAATCAAATACAAAACTGAAACGCAAGACTCACTGTTCTTGAAGATTTTCCAAGCTTTCAGCACCAAGTGGTCTCGATCATCCTCTGATCATGTCCTTGTTGAAGCTTTTGATTTACACCGATGACAGCCTTCTCAACCAAGGTTTTTGAGGAGGGTTCTAGGTCTATAACTTACTCAGATTCCTAGAATATTCACCGATGAAAGCTCTCTCAACCAAGGTTTTTGAGGAGGGTTCTAGGTCTATAACTTACTCAGATTTCCTAGAATATTCACCGATGAAAGTTCTCTCAACCAAGGTTTTTGAGGAGGGTTCTAGGTCTATAACTTACTCAGATTTCCTAGAATGTCCACCGATGAAAGCTCTCTCAAACAAGGTTTTTGATTTACACCGATGAAAGCTCTCTCAACCAAGGTTTTTGAGGAGGGTTCTAGGTCTATAACTTACTCAGATTTCCTAGAATGTTCACAAATCCAAACACTTAATGAGCTTTGAATGCTCACAAAACCAATCAATAAAGATCAAGTGTTTATGGATTAAAACTCAAATGATTTGCCAATCAAAGCTTAATGTCTCTCAATGGTTGTTTCTCAAGTTAGTGCTCAGAGAATGTCTTTTCACATTAAAGAATATTTTTTGTGCAATTTTCAAGAACTGACAGCTTTAAATAACCTTTATCCCAACAGCTAACTTCGGAAGACCAAAGAGCCACTTCGGAGCACCGAAGCGCGTTGACAACTCAAGGTCAACTCCTTAACAACCAGCCCATCTAGCTCAAACGACTATTCTTCTGAATTCTGAAGACATACTTCAGAAGGTCGAGCCTCTAACGGCTAGTCTTCAGAATACTGAACCAGAACTTCTGAATTTTTATCTCACTTGAGAGACTAAGTCCTCAGATCTCTGAAAAATCATCATTCTAGACAGACTTCTGAACTCAAACTTCAGAATACTGAACCACTTCGGAAAACCGATCAAAAACATTGGAAGACCGAAGTTTCTGAACTTCATTCAGGACAACTGTCCACCGTTCGGAAGACCAAGTGATACCTTTGGAGTTCCGAACATCTGATTTTTCATAGATCTAAACAATGGACTAAACACTTAGAATCCAAATTATATTTAACTAATATCAGTCATGATTCTAAGCCGAACCAGGAGGTAAGTCTCGGGTCATCCTAAGTATATTATGGTCCAATTACCTTGACTTGGTTGGCCTTCAGCTAATACACCAATTACAGCTGCTGCTTTGCCTTCCACAGTCTCTGCTTCTGGTCTTCAATCTTTCGGAGGCACACAAGGACTCACACTAGACTTATTGACACGGAATTGACAACTCCAGGAGTCACAGATTCAATTGTGGCACTGACATTTACTGTCTGTATAGCTTGAGCTTAATCTAACAATGCATGTATCTTAACATGAGTTCAGATTGAGTATGAATCCAACTCATAGGATGCTAATGAGTATGAGGGGAAGAAGTGGTGAAAATGTTGGCTCTACTAAAAATTGGGTATGAATGTCATTACATATGGAAGTATGAAATGAACCAGAACTGTCATTGACTTTAATATGTCCATGATCATAAAGTAATGCAAATAATGTCAAAGCCCTATAAAGTTGCAACTAAACAATTTTTGCTCATTCTTTTGACTTCTCTGGCAAGAGTGTATTAATCATAATGGATTCATGAATTACCACATGCCAATATGCTCTATGGAAATCAGATGATCTTGAACTTTATCTTTGAGAGTGAGATATTTGATGTCTGTGTTTAGACTTGGTTAAACTTTTATTGTTTGAGAAAACACTTAAACGGAATTACAGCAGAAATTCCTCATACGCTTGGAGGTCATCCACAATTTGAAGGCCTAAGATGAAATTCTTCAACCATATTGCATAACAAGTGGCATCATAGTTGCCAAAAACAAGGTTTGGTCCATTGCTTAAGTAGATAACAGGATTTATAAGTCTAGAAACAGAGATGACACTACCAATTTTATTCCACACCCTTGATGATAGAGACATGATTTTCAAGTGCTAAATACAATATTGTTGTAGAGAAGCCAACTTGATAGTTGATACCCTTACAAGGCAAGGCTAAGGGTTCCACAAAATAGGAACTAAAAATGAAAGGAGAGAATGTGCAATGCATTGGATGCTTAGCGATCTCCCGCAGCCAGTAAGCTTCAAGTGTCCAAAGAGAAGACCCTTACCTGCTCAAGGAACGGTGCATTATATGCCTTCTGCAGGCTAGAAATTCAAGGTTTTGGAATGTTATGAGTCTTGTTCTGCATAGATCTAAAGATCTGAAGCGTGATACAGCCAAAAAAATGGTTGGATCATGGTTTGAGGCAAACTGTAATGCCATAACTAGCATATGATGAATTATGTTTCGATCATGGAAGGTCGAGAGGCAAAACTGAAGAGCCGACCCCTTATAGATGGGATCAGTGGCTATATTGATGATTATGATGATAGTGGAAAACAATCAGATACTAAGCATTTTCTGCACTCTCCTACATAAATTTTGTTCTGCTGGCTAGCAGAAAAAAGATTAAAATCTAATGTAGATTCTTTGCTGTTTGACCCACCTGCAGTATCAGAATTTGTTATCTAACCACCTTTATATGATTGGTAACCTGCAGCATAAGATCCCTTGTACCCTGCAAATCTCTCATAGTTTCCTTAGCAGGTTTTTATTCTGTCTTGGCTATACCTTTTGTGGTGCGCTTTTCTTTTGTTGTTCTATGACAAGCATGCCTTCTGTGCCATTTCAGATTTTTACAGGCTGTTTCTTGTCCCATTCAGCAAAAGAACCAGAGATTAAGGTGTTAAGCGGATAGTGGACCCTTAGCTTCCGTTGTTAGTTAATGTAAGCTCCTTTCTAGGATTGGGTGTCATTATTCTAAATTTGCTTGGTCAGACTATTTGATATATAGACTGTGAAGTGTTTTAACTTCCAGTAAATAAATCACTCTGTTCTTGCAGAACTTATTATTTGCCTCATTTTTATTGAATTGCATGTATTTCTATTATATACTTTTTCGTCAATTAATGCAGAGAAGAATACATCTCCTACATTTTTGGTGTTTCTTTTCAAGATTGAGTAGTTCTTAGGAGGATGGCAGCTGTGCTTGTCAATGCAGCTACGAGTGAGAAATTGAAGGAAATAAACTGGACGAAAAGCATTGAAATTTGTGAACTAGTTGCATGTGATCAAGGGTACACTTCTAACTGCATGCTTCTTTTTATTGCGCTCAGATTATGTCTGGTACTTGCTACTATTTAACTGCTGTGAGTTATATTATTTAGATTCTTCATCAATTGAACTATTTTAAATACATAAATATAGGATTGTCTACATTTGAATGATATTACTCATAGAAAGGATTTGTATTTGCTTGTTGACATTGGTTTTTATAGTCATATAGGTTACTCGTATTTATAGAGGGGAATATGATGTTTTCTCTAACCAGTTATTCATTGCACACTTATAGTAATCAATCATCTTGCTGCAGCCTTCTTCAGAAAGTTTAGCAGCTCTATATTGTGTTATAGATGTGAATTATGAGCTATTGAAACTTGGCCTATGTCTTAAAATCCATTGATTCAACATGCCACCTTGCGTTATAGAGGTCATCCTTTAAACATATTGTTACCCCAAAACATAAATGTGAAGTTATTCCTCCTTACTCTGCCACATCCCCTTTATTTCTCATCACATTTTCACATTACAAAAATGATAACTTCTTTCATGTTTTCTGTACAATAGAAATAAAAATCATATGGGAACTTATTCTTCCTTATTACGATCTTTCTACTATTTATAAGACACTGTTGTGATGAAATAATTGATCTTCAACTTCATTTCTTGTGACTTTAGTTTGTTCCTTTTCTGTGATCAGGCAAGCCAGAGATGTAATCAAAGCACTAAAAAGACGATTGGAAACTAAAAATCCAAATGCTCAACTATTTTCTGTTATGGTGAGGACTTTGCTCTGCTGTATGCAATAATTGTTCTACAAGGTTGCCTTCTACACTGAAGAATACCTTGCTAGTAAATTATGGAATAGGACGTAGCATAACTCTTTTATTATTATTTTTAAATTTTTTTGTAGATAGGTAAAAAGAATATCTTTGTAGATAGGTAAAAAGAATTACTTGACTATTCCTCTGGTGGTTACATTTCAATGTGCCTAGTTGGGTAATCTAAACTGTTTAACTTTATGATTTTGAATGATACCAACAGAGGTGAATCATAATCCACACTCAAGGGACATTGTCATCCAGTCAAGTAGAAATGTATGAAGAACATTTGATCTTTGGCCATCCACCGTGGACTGTCCAGTGGACGAGTGTTAGAAAACTCTGTCTGTCTGTCTCTCTTTCTGTCTCTGTTGTAACTCAAGTACTTTATTATAAAACAGATAAAGCACAAAAAATATATCACACGTCAAAAGATTTAACCCACTTTTCCATAAAAAGAGGAACTTTTGACATCCCTCCTATAAGGAGTCCACAATATCATTCAACTTCCTCCCCACACAAGCAAAATATACTTTAATCTACAAGTTGCCAGTCATCTGTTAATACTGACATCTATTATTCATTTGCAAATTATAAATTATTTGGTAATAAACGAAATTCATGTTCACAATAGGATACATGTACAGTTTGCTTAACCCTTGAACTGTCATGGTTTTGCAGTTGTTAGAAATGCTGATGAATAACTGTGGGGAATATGTTCACAGTCAGGTAATTGAAGTGGGACTTCTTCCAGCATTGGTGAAGATAGTGAAGAAAAAGGTCAGCAATGCTTGTCCTGGATATGCAGTTGTCAACTGTCAACTGGACACACTCATTATTTTTCTCTGTTTTTCTCCTCTGAACTTTTTTTTTTGACAAATTTGGTAATTTTCTATTCTATGTTACAGTCTGATCTGCCTGTTCGGAAGAAGATATTTCTTCTCCTTGATGCTACACAAGCATCCCTTGGTGGACCATCTGGAAAGTTTCCACAATACCATGCCGCGTATCATGAATTGGTGGTAGGTCCAAATGCTGCATATCTTGGAGGTTCTCATTTTGAATGCTTTCTTGAACTTGCAACTTTATTCTTAAATTGCAGTAAAGTGCACTACCATTAGGCAGAGGACATGGCATTTTCAGGAGCTTTATGCTTTAGAAACTGTTATGGATGCTAAGATGACTGATGTTTACTGTAAAAATGATGCACTTATTTTTTGAAGTGGAATATTTCTTATATTATTGGGACTTTTTTAAAAAAAATTGTGATGAATTGGAATGCATGACTATCTTTACTGGGACTACTACAGATTCAATGATGGGATTTTGGTAAAAACTACATGCTATTTATCTTGGGCATTGACACATGATTCAATGTGGGGTTCTAATGGGGGGTACTAATGGGGGGTTTGTGGTAGGAAAGCATTTAGAAAACCAATTGTTGGTACATGCATTCAGATGCAGACAGAACCACACGTGCATATACATGCATGCATTGTTACTTTAAAAAGAAGAAAAAGAAAACTTGTACGTACATCAGCTTGCACCCCACAAAAAAAAAGAGGAAGGAAATTAGATTTTTTTGGTCAAGTGACTTATGTATATAATCCATTTAATAAAGTAGTTGAGTGAATACTAATTCAAGGGAAATGATCACATACAGGAGATCTGATGGTTGTGCTACTAGGCCCTGCATCTCCACCATCCATCCTGGAAAGGACCTGATGGGATTACCAGTTGTTCTCCTGTATGTTAGCATTCTTTTTAATTCAAACAAATGTAATTCAAAGAAGCTGAGTAAAATAGAAATAAAGGAAATAATATTATTTAACCATGTGGACATGTGCAGGAAATAGTACTGAAGAAATTCCCTATCATCATTGCTAATAAGTATAACCTGCCAGAAAAGATAAAGAAGGCTAGGAAGTATAGTACAAAAAACACCGCATACAGAAATTAAATGCCACTACTGTTTTTGCAAACATAGAACTTTACTGTGTAATTGCATTCTTTATTAAAGTTTTTTTAATTAATTACTTTTGTTAACTTGGTGACTACATTTTGTTACATGTATGATTTAGCTACTGTTTATCTTCCTCAGAGTGCAGGGGTGCAGTTTCCACAGCGCCCTTCTGCTCCCCCTTCAGATATTCCTGTTCCAAAGGGTGATACAAATAGTCCTGGTGAGAAATCCATCTCTATGAAAAGTGAAAAGGTTTCAAAGCAGTCAGTTTCTCAAAATGTGCCTGAGTCAAGGTATAATGTAATTTTCCATCACTTCCATGGTATGTATGCCTTAATTTTTACCTTAACTGGCTTGATCTTTTGCCCGTATGTCTCCATTCCTTCTCTTTTCCTTCCACTTTTTCCCTGGGGAAACCACTTGTAAGGATTACTTCCTTGAATCTTTATTTACATTCTACCCTGAGGGAAATAGTACTGAAGTCTCCATTCATTCCCCTTAGTAAGATCCGTTGTTTACATGGTTTAACTTCTATAGATTTTGGGGTTTGTCAGCTCATGTTTTGAGTGTAGCACCAGAAAGTTGACTTGTCTTGTGTTTTGGGGGTTTGTCAGCTCATGTTTGGAGTGTGTGGGTGTTACCATTTATTCTATGTCTTTCTGTTGTACTCTTTTTCCACATTTTGAACAAGTTCAAATGTCAGATGGCTAAGATCATTCTCGTAAAAAACTTTGACCATTGATTTTGTATCCACAGAGGTGCTATGGGTTATTGATCTAGACATGACCATAGTCCGCATATTGTTTAAGTGCAAAACCTTAGTTGGAGAAAGGTCAAGGATATAATTTGTCAACAAAACAATGACAAACATGTATTACTCTCACCCCAATCTGAATCATAATTCATTGGCTTATTCTTTTAGGTTTCTTCACTGATAGAAAACAAATGAAATAAATTTTCAAAGAACCCTAAGTGGTCATTTAATCCATTCCTTTTGGTAAGGGCTGTTCTTCACTGCATTTCTACATTTTGAACATGGATGCTTATTAATCACATAAACAGTTATGCAGTGCTTCATGAATATCAAAATATTATGTCTATTACTGCCATTGCTATTTCTCAAGCTGCATTTGATCCTATGCAGTATACTTCAGAAGGCCTCGAGTGCTATGGAGGTATTAAAAGAAGTGCTGGATGCCATGAATCCCCAACATCCTGAGGTAGGAGTTTGTGTCATTAGTCTAATTCCTCAGTGTAATGGTAAAAAAAGTGAAGAAAAATGCAATTAGTTTATTCTTAGCAACCTACTTGAAGTGAATACATTCCTATTACTATCTTTCAAAAAATGTATTCCTAATATTGTTTTCATACTTTTTTCTGAAACGTGATTATTATTTTCACTCATTCTAGAAGGTTTTTGGCATTTACTTGTTTTCTCATTTTAATTTTATATCTTTATTAAGAACCAAGTTCAGATTATCAGCAAAGTAGATTGCAGGAGTTTTAATGGAATGGTCAAGTCACCACCCGTCAGCCATTTCCCTTTTAGTGCATTCTTCCATGCATCCATGATGCACTATTGCCTGTGGTGGAAAGCATTTAGCAATTACCCTCATTATAACAGCGATTTTGATCTCATGTATAAGATCTAAATTATGTAACAGTGTTTTTTATCCCTTAAAGAATATTGACGAGCTTGTACAACCTTCAAAATCAAGGATGGTACTGCCTGATAAACACACTGAACTTGATTTAATGAGTTTATGAGATGTGAAAGTTTTCTCTCAACAGGAGAAGCTCTTTTGACTTGTGGGACCTCTCAATTCTAAGCATTGTGGTCTTTTCTCTCACTGAATTCATGGTAAACTTCACAGGGAGCTAAGGATGAGTTCACGTTAGATCTTGTGGAACAATGTTCATTTGAAAAGCAACGAGTAATGCATCTTGTGTTAACCTCTCGGTAAGCTCTGTCTTCTCAGGGTAGTGATATCTCACCAGTTAGTTCTTTTTTTTTTAATATATATATATATATATATATATTTTATATTTATAAAGTCATATCACATCAGTTTGCTTTACATTTTATTTTGTCTGGATCAGAAACCAAATACTTATTGATTCAGAAACTAACTTACCTTCCATGTATATAATGTGAAGGAAAAGAAGGGAGGTGTGATAAAATAAAAAAATCTAAAAATATTTACGTAAAAGGGATAGACACAATTATCTGGGATATAGTGTGTGATGAGAGATTTTCTATTGCATTCATATCTTTTATTTGTATGACCTTTTTTCTTTTCGGTAAAAATATCTTTACATTAGGGTTGAGACAAGTTATGCTGGTAATATATCAGTATACTCATGTTGCATCTGGTGCCATATGGAGGACATTGAAACTATTTATCTGAACTGCACATTTCATCAATGTTGAAGTCTATACAAATGGTTATTGTTTATATTCACATGTTGATAGAAGTAAAATTGGTATGGCAATACCTTTCCAAAAAAAAAAAATGGTATGGCTATTCATTTCTTCTTTTTTTTTCCTCCTAAAAATGGATCACTCAGTTCAGGACTTCCAATTCACAATCTTAGTACTTACATTCGCAACAGTTACAACTCATGGTGTTTTTCGGTGGAAATGCTGTCAAAATTCATGCCCCAATATCTGTGCATGTTATTATACAAGTGACTACTATCTGGACTTCAATATTTGACCATAAACTTGCTGACCCCAAAAAAAGATTTGTTCTGGTTTCGTAAGGATGCATTTCTTGTGAACCCTAACATCAATTTCTCTTTGCATTCAAATGCCCCAGGGATGATAAGTTGGTTTCTCAAGCAATTGAAGTGAATGAACAGCTACAGAAAGTACTGGCCAAACATGATGCTCTTCTTTCTGTTCGTGCTGCCACATCTGTAGCTTCTTTTGACAATGAGGAAGCTGAAGAGGAAGAGGAAGAACAACTCTTTCGGAGGTGTGCATTCTCGTAACGACTTGTAAACACAAATTACAAGATAATTTTGAAAATGGTCCAGAAAATGAATAATTTGAATTTAAATGTAAAATGGGTAAAATGATTCTAAGCACCAAGTTATCAGCTTCTCCTAGGAAGTGGAGCACTACTTTACAGGTGACACTCGAGGATAATTTACAAGTTATAGTTATGTGAATTTGCATCATAAGTATGCTACTTTACAAGTGTCAATTCATGGTAGTAGTCCACAAACTTGCTCCACTTTGTAGAAACTTCTACTGACTTGTTCCACTTTGTTTTTTTTTTAAAGATAACTTCATTAAAAACAAGAAAAGTTAAAAGGCCTAAATGATCAAACTTCAAGTTTGTGCGACTTGTATATAGATATTGGTGAATCTGTTGGTGGATCCCACTAGCTTAGCTCACTAATAGAAAATTAATCATGGAGTTGATCCACTCTCGGAGGTCCTAAGACTTGTTTCCCTTGAGAGAATCAAATTTTCTTTAAACATTTGGATCCTTGAAGTGCTATATATTCCCCTGAGAATCCAAGAAAATGTACCTTTGAAGTGTTCAGTCAAAACCTCTGCACCCAAAAATCCTTAAGTGTCAAATCAAACCTTGAAGCTGCTCAGGATGGGACTTGATGAGCATGTTTGTGCAGGTGTAAAATTCATGAAATTTTAATCTTCAATGTTTTCAAATTATGATAATATTATCTTTAAGGATTTGTTATCCCTTTTTTCTAGAAAATCCTATGTTTGGTGTAAAATTCATGAATTGTTAATCTTCAATGGTTTCAAATTATAATGATATTGACTATGAGGATTGGTTATCCTTTTTTCTATAAAATCCTATTTTTAGTGCAATAATACTTTTTCTTGATTTTTAGTGTAAATTAAAAATTACATGTTTGGTGTGGCATGTCAAGTGAAAAAAACATTTTGAAAAAATTATTATTCAATCATGACCTTAGATCATTTGGAGGTTTCACTATCATTGTTAGCCAAAAGTCCAATGCTATAAAATAAAATAATTAAAACTGTTTATTATTGTTATCTTTAAAAAACATACCACATTGTTGTTCACTAAAAAGGTTATTTACTATTTTCGGTATAGCATTATTGGGATAGAAACATGGGATAGTTTTGGCATCTACTCGACCCCGCAATCTAAAAATTGGATTAGAGGCAATGGGAACTATGAAAACCAGATGTGCATGAAGTTTCCTCTATAACATTAATTTAACCATGTGATTTTGATTTTTGAAATTTTGATTGTTGAAGTTTCAGGAACTTAGATTATCAAATAGAAATTGAACTTCATTTTTGCCCTAACCATATGGCTTCTTACACAGCATACCCAATTAAAGATTTATGGATAATGCTCCACGATAAAAATAGAAAATAAAAAGAGGAGCAGGAAAAAAAATAAAGAATGTGGATGCTAAGAAGAATTGAACTTGAGAACTAAAGATGGGTTCACCAGTAAATAAAATCTCAACTATTAAGTAGCACTAGCTTTTGTTTCATTTAGTTTTATTGTGCTATCAGGATTCAATCTCATGTCCTTGCGAGCTCACATCACGGGATGGGAGCTCTGATCTGTAAATCTTACTGGATGTCAAAAGTTCAATTATTAGATCTGATCCTCACTCTTGGAATTGAAAATCCTTAAAATTTGATGATTTCATATCTTTACTGATTTTTGTTGCACCAAACATAGACTTGCAGGTGGTTTTGTGTATCCATGGGATTAGTCTCACCTCCAATGTGGAGTGGGGATACCCATATTATCCAAAAAAAAAAAAACCATATTTAATCATAATCATTAGATATTTAGAAATAGAAATTCTTGAAAGTTTGCACAAATGTTCCCAAGGTATTGATCTGAACATCTAAGGCACTCAACCCAAGAATGGTGAATTAAAATGGAAATAAACACATAAATAATATGTATCATTTAAGTGTGGATCCAATGTGTAGGATTTGTATTGAGGCAATTGATTTGACCCATGGTTGGATTAGTGGATGGGGGAATGGGGGCGTACTTGTTTGGGGATTGTCTTGTGCTATTGGTCTGCAGTGGGTCTCCATGTAACTTGTAGTCTTGGGGCATTCCTCTAAAGAGGGTGTTGCTACAATGTATTTGTGCTCTCTGGCTTAGACTGTCTTCGTTTGTATTTTATTATATATGATCATTGAACAAAAGACTGTTAACTCTAAAAACATCATGATGAGCTTTCTATTATCTTCCTGATCCATTTTCATCATGGCTTTACAGAATCCAAAAAGGAAAAGCTTGTGCTAAGGACATGTCAGAGAGTTCTCCAAGTTCACTCAGACCCGTTCCGGGGAAAATGCTACACCAGCCGCTCATACGGCCAGTGCACTTAGATCCTGTGGAATCCAATGCACCTTCATTGCCCACTTCCACTTCTCCAAGTTCACTCAGACCTGTTCCGGGGAAAATGCTGCAGCGGCCGCTCATACGGCCAGTGAACTTAGATCCAGTGGAATCCAATGCACCTTCATTGCCCACGTTCACTTCTCCAAGTTCACTCAGACCTGTTCCGGGGAAAATGCTGCACCAGCCACTTATACGGCCAGTGCACTTAGATCCAGTGGAATCCAATGCACCTTCATTGCCCACTTCCATTCCTCCTCCACCTGCCAAACCCAGAGAGAGGGAAAGATTCTTCAAAGAGAAACAGCTGGAGGCTACAGCAACAGCATTGCCAAGTCAGATGGGGAGTCTCTCTCTGGACAGACGTAATGGCAACAGCTCACGCAGTGGAAGCACATATCCCAGCAAGTGAGTGAGATTCTCACATGTGACCACTTTTGTTGTTTTGTTGGTTGTCCAAAGGTAGCAGGAACGACCAATGTGCTTTTGTGTGCTGGTTTGCTGGCTCCAGACCATGCACTTACGATTTGTCTTTCGCTGTGTTGCTGAAGCTCTTAGCTGATTTCAAGGGTTTGTATGTGATTGTTCAGTGTCCATCCTCCTCGTTTGATCAAGCAGCTCAGCTTCTGATGGCTCAGATATCTGGTACATGTCACTTAGGCCTTGGAAGTGTATGGTTTTGTTGCAAAAAATTCTGGTGTTATGCAAAGCTTTTATTTTTTTGTTAAAAGCTTGGTCTTGACTAATGTGAATAAGATGGTGCAGGAAGTTGCTTCCCAAATACATGGTGCTATAAACAAATATTACAAATGTTCTAATCGAGTAGTATGCTTCTGTAATGAACCGTTTGATCAGCATGGAAAATTTGCTGCGTTTTGAAGCAGAATAAACTATACAGTACATTGAAGGTCTACTAGTGCATAAATACTGAAGGTGGTACAAATACTGAAGGAATACATGCTCTAATATGCATAGACCAACTCATCTGTATCATAAGGATGACTGGATGAATATAGGATTGTTTTCCTTAATACCATTGCTACAAATGCAACTCAATCTAAAGATTGTCGGATGTCTGCCCAATCTCTGTCAAGGTCGGCTGATATATATATGACTAAAAGGCAGGGTTAATTGATTTAATTGGGTCATCCTCAACAATGCAAGACATGAGGAACCGTTGTCTTAAAAGATCCTCAAGTTCCTTTCCTTGTTAGTTCTCTTAAAAAAAGAATTTAAATGAAAAAGGAAACTTTGTAGGAATTCATTTTTTTTCTTATTTAAAAAATTTGTTACATCTGTTTACCACTGTAACCCATGTGAGGAAAAGCTAGTATATAAATGGATTGGTTAACTTGAGTCAATATGTATAATAAATAGGAAGAGATTGGTCCATTTTGATTGGATCGATCAGTTCATAAATAGATCTTATTAGTTCTAACTCATTAAAGCTTGATTTGGTACTTAAATAGGTTAATCTATTTAATAAATAAATTAGTTTAAATGTGGGTTAGGTTGATCCAATTAAGATTATTTGGATTGAGTCAACTCATTTAATAAATGGATCAATTTCGTATATCGAGTTGGGTCAACCATTTAATAAATAAATTGATACAAGTGGGATTAGTTCTGTCTTTTAAGAGACACCCATTTAATAAATGAATTAGGTCAATTATTTGATAAATAGATCGAGTTAGGTTAGATCATTCCTTCAAAGTTGAGTATTTGAGTTAGTCAACTTGTTTAATAAATGATTTGTGTCAATTGTTAATTATGAATGAAATGAACACATTTAAGATGGATTGAGGTGGATCAATCTTTGAATAAATGAGTCTAGTCAAGTAGAAGTTGGTTGGCTCAGTCACTAAATAAATTGGCTCAGTTGATTCTGTTCATTTAAACTTGATTAGTCAGGTCAATCCATTTAAATTTGATCTAGTTAAGTCAATGTGAAAATGATCAAAGTATTCAATATGAGTTGGTTCAAGTCCATGAAGGTATGATTTCTACATCTCTTAATGAGTTTTGAAAGATTTATTTTTATTTATTTTAAATTTTGACACAAAGAATTCAAATTTCTACAAACATTGATGAAAACAAATATGAAAGAATCTCATTTTCTTAAAAAGATTTGATTTCCCCATTCTCCTACAAAAAAATTATGCAAACAAACATGCCCTTCGAAATAGTAAGAGGCTGGAGCATTTTCATGTCACTATTTTACTATGGTCATCGACTCTCTCTCTTTCACTCTCTCATGAATTTTTATTTCAATGATTGTACCATCTAAAATTTGAATTTAGATATCAAAATATTTTAATTACCTTACTTTTTTCTTTTAACTTATAGTTCACTTTACATTTTTATTGGTTGTTATTATTATTTTTTTACGTTTTTCATTTCTTTCACAATGAAAAACTTCAGTGCTTGTTCTTCTCTCTCAATAACTCATACAAATGAACATTACATTTAATTTTCAAGATTAAATATATGTTTAATTTACTTTAGTTGGTCCACGTTGATCAAGTACACTCATCAGTCCTTCAGCAAATTGCACTTGGGCACACTGTTCAAATGAGAAAAATGAAAGGGTTAACCAATCATGGTTTTGTTTTCAGCAGAGCTCTGGATGGGAACTGTTTGACAATGAAAATCATAGAAATAATTTTACTCCAACTGAGAACTGACTCTGTTATTTCTGTATGACAGTGCAACTCCTAGCCAACTATTAGATCATAATCTCTATTAAATACACCAAAGTATATGCACTATATTTTCCACAACAATTAAAGAATGAAAATTTTCCTATAATTATATTAGCTACACAAATTACAGAAAACAGAAATGGAAGACATCCTGTATACAAAAAAAAAAGAATGAGTAGCTCTTCTGCGAGGATCACTTGGCACTTCATCAGAATAAGATGAGGATATGTTTTGAATCCTACAGCCTTTTAATCCAGGGTGAGGATCAAAACATTGAGGTGGCACAATCATACTTCAGTACAGGTACGTTTCCAGATATATGGGAAATGGCGGTGATGATGACGATGATGACAACTTTAATACACTGCCATTGTTGGAAGTGAGGTGCAAGAATCAGTATTTCAGTGGATTCATGAGCAGCAGTTAAACACTGAAAGGTTAAAAAAAGCAGTCACTTTTCCTACGACCGTAGTTATGACTTGATGAAATGAAAGAATAGATTGTGCAAATCCACCAGTTCAAGCACCCGACCTCACCATGATCATATTGAAATCGATTTTACAAGGAATACTCAGGTAGGATGTCAGTATATCAAGTCTATATTTCTAAATGATGAATATCTGGAAACACTTCAAGGTGATGGATTCATCTGTCCATCAGCAAGACTGCCAAGCTGTATAGTTGTCTATCTGCAGTTTTGAAATTTAATTCCATAGTAAATGGTTTTGGTCTCATCTGAACAGATTACTGTTTGCTGTCAATGGGAGGGATGTAAAATTAACATAATGATCTTAAACCAGCCCCCTTATATTACCAGTAGTCCCCGCAAGAACAAGAACCTCCCTTGAAATGGTGAAACCGGATTGCATCTCTGAGAATGATCTCTCTCATTTCCATCTTGGAAAAGAACTTCATTGTCAAGTGGCAATCTCTGCACACCCGCAAGTTCTTCATCACTCTAATGGGAGATAATTCTGGCAGAAAGATCATGCCGAAAGCAACAGCTAACTTCTCACTATGGTAGTTTGCTTTCTCTTTCTGTTCTTGATCAGAGTCATAAATGGATTCCTTATCATGGACATAACCTATTTCCTTAATCTTCTCTAACATTGCTTCCAATTTAGCATAAATTGTCTGGCTTTGAGGATGTGATTTGTCACCCACCACAAAGGAATGTACGTTTGGTCCAATCTCAATCCAACTGAGGCCAGGTTCCTTCCTAACACCTCGGTCAGTCATCAAATCTCTGACTTCCTTTGCTGAAGATTCCTTCCCAGCATCTAGATAGATTTTATGAAGTAGCACATAAGATGCAGCAGCTTGAGGTTCAAGCTCAATGGCTTGTACTGCAACACGCTTTGCAATGTTGGTGTTACCATGGATTCGGCAGGCACCCAACAAAGCCCGCCATATTACAGGGTCATCCACAAAAGGTGAGCTCATGATGAAGTGCTCAGCTTCAACCAACTTTCCAGAACGACCAAGAAGATCAACAACACATGCATAGTGCTTCACATCCGGCAATATGCCATAGTCTTCTTTCATGATTTTGAAGTACCTACAATATTAAGAAAATGAGGCAGCAGATTAAGAGAAGAAAATACAGAGCGCCTGACCAGGAACTTTGGCTCCAAGAAGGCTGAATTATTCATCTGGTCAACCTCAAATGAAGATGCAGTCCTCAGAAGGAGATGCAAGGAAAAGGCACCACTAGACAATCCTAGACATTCACTGGAGCCATATCCTATGTCCATGAACATTTACATGATGCTAGATGGGTGAAACAAAGTGATAAGAGTTCTTTGGTCTATTGTATATCTATTTACTTCATCTATATACAAAGAGACAATTTAAGGTGATGGTCAAATATAAATCTTGATCGTTTGTTTATAAATCGTTGTAAGTTGTTTCTAAGTTGGCAAGCAAAAAAAAAAGGGAAAATTCGTCTAAATAATAGGAAAAGAGATTTTGAGATGGAATTTGATGAGTTGGAAGGATTTTGTTAACGTTATCATATTATTATCTAAAAATAGAGAAAATTCGTGCAAAAAATTACTAAAAATAGAAAAAAAGGATTTTATTATTAACGTTGGTGAATTTGAAGGATATGATTGGTATTTTCTATATTAGTATCTAAAAGAATTTTTTATAGCAATTTGTGAACTGAAGAAAGAATTATTCACTAGAACAATATTACTCGCATGAAGCACGTTCTTCTTGCTAGTATATAAATATTTATGAGTAGGTCTAGCAGACGCCTAGACTAATGGCTATGTTAGGAGTGGGACCCAACCTATGTTCAAAAGAAGTAAAACACGGGATGGATCATCATGGGACCTATCAAACTGTTCAATATGGGACCCATTGAATCATTCCAACCCTTCGTTTTTTAGATCAAAATAAAACCATTAGATGAGTATTTCTACCTATGATGTTTAATTCAACAATGAAGATGGATAAAATGGACAAATCCAAGTTAGACCTAAATCTAAACGAAAAAACTAATATTTTGAGTGGTTTTGGTTAGCAAAAAATAGGCCCCATTGGACCAAGTTTGGGCTGCCCACCTATGCATATTGTAGATTCACCATATATATAGCGTTGTCAGCCAGATGAACTTTGGACCCCTAAAAAGGTGGACTACATCTTTGTAGTATTCTGACCTACACAAATACCTCCAGAATTGCAACTTGGGTTCTAATAATGTAAAATTTACCTGAAGCCTTCATCCACCAGCCCTCCATGGCTACAGGCCAAAAGGACTCCAAGGAATGTGATTTGGTTTGGTGCAACCCCAGAACCCTCCATATCCTCGAAGAGCCTAAGAGCATTCCTTGCATAGCCATGTTGAGCATGGCTAGATATCATCACAGACCAAGATATAACATCACGAGTCCTCATCTCATCAAAAGTTTGCTCTGCAGCGTCAATATCCCCTGACTTGGCATACATACAAATCTGTGAGTTCCCAATGATAGTGAAATGATTGAATCCTCTTTTGGTAGCATAACCCTGAAACTGTTCACCAGATCTTGCTGCTGCCAAGTTTGCACAAGCACTCAACGTACTCGATATTGTAAATTCATCAGGTTTTCTTCCAGCAGCAAGTGATTCACAGAACAGGCTCAAGGCCCATTCACATTGACCATTTCTCACACACCCAGCAATCATTGATGTCCAAGAGACAATATCGCGTTTTGGAATTGAGTGAAAACATTTTATTCTGTCCTCAGTCAAACCTGATCTTGAATACAAATCAATGAGTGCACTTCCTATGAACTCATCAGATTGGAGATTGTTCTTGAAGATTTGTGCATGAATTTGCTTCCCAAGTTCAAAAGCTGCAATGGAATTACAAGCTCGGAGAATACTAGAGAATGAAAACTTTGAGGGCTTTATTCCACTTCTCTCCATCTCAGAGAATAGACTCAGGGCTTCATTTGCAAATTTGTTGCATGTTTCATTCTCTGTTCTGAAGAATCCAGCAATCATAGCATTATATACAATGGCATTTCTATTGGGCATGAATTTGAAAACCATAACTGCATTGTCCAATCTTCCAGATTTTGCGTACATGTCAAGCATTGCACTACCCACAACAACATCTAAATCAAACCCAAGTTTAATAACACACCCATGTGTCATCTTCCCAAAATCTTCTGAGTCATCCAAACTTGAGCATGCCTTAAAGACACTACCCAAAGCAAAATTGTTCAATTTCACTCCAACTTGATGCATCCTGGTGAAGGCTCTCAGTGTTTCCTCACTTGAACCAATCCGCACATAACCCGCAATCAAAGAGTTCCATGAAACATCATCTAGTTCATCTGCAACATCAAATAAGAACCTTGCTCGATCCATTTGACCACATTTAGAGTACATGTCAATAAGTGAGTTTGTCAAGAACGCCTGCAAACCCATTCCACTCACAATAATCAACCCATGAACTATTGTCCCCACTTTCAAATCCCTAGTTTGAGCACAAACGCTCAGCACACTAGCGTAAGTGAACTTATCAAGTTTTGTTTCAACTGTTCTTGCTACGACAAATACATCCATGGCTTCATCATATAAACCCATTTGAGAATATCCCGAAATTAGAGAATTCCATGAGATGGCATCTCGTTTAGGCATTTTATCGAACAATTGTCGTGCAGAATCCATGTCACCGCATTTACAATACATGTTGAGGAGATTATTCTGCAAAAAGAGACATGGTTTGAAGGACCTCTTAATCATGTGGCCATGAATAAGCTTCCCATGGATCAAAGTTCGGGATTTTGTGCAGGATTGTAGTAAATGTGTGTAGGTCGCAGAGTCTAGAGAAGAACACAGATGGGCCTTTTGAGAAATATGAATTTGGGGTTGAATCTGCGAAGATGTGGTGAAGTTTCTGGGGCATTTGAAGAACACCAAGTGCTCTGAAAACCCAATGAAGTATTTACAAGAACATTGCATTTTGGTTGTGCTACTTGCTACGCGCCGCTGGGCTTTATGAAAAGAGAGGGCCGTTGATAAAGGTTTTAGTTATTTTTAAGTTTTCAGTGGAGGGAGGAATTGAGTTGGATAACATGTTAAAACCCCTCTAAATCTCTCTGTGGATTACATGAATGTAGAGATGTGTGCAGGTGCCCCGAAGAATTCAGTCGGAGACACCTTCAGTTATAAAAAAAAAATAGAAAAAATAAGTAAGGTTTTGACTTTTGATTCGGAGATCGGCCAGAAAACGTCGAAAATGAAAATTTTAATACTTTTTAATTTATAATCTTTCACAACAACATTGTTTGTAATTATAAAATTATCATTCTACACTACAGTAGAAGGCTAAAATTGAAAAAAATACTTAATTTCTTTTCTTACAATTCGGTGCCTAGTGTTATTAAAATAAAAGTGTTCAAATCAAAACGTAATAAGTATTTAGAGCATTCTTATGTTCCCAGGCAAGTTGAATTCATTCATTAGTATAACTATATTCTCAACTCTCAAGACTTAAAATAGTAGAAAATTAGTTGCAGGAGTGGTGAGCAAAGGGATGCCATCCACTAAGTTTTAGCTACTGGAATGACCATTTGGAAACATCTATTTCAGTAAAACTTCAATAATGTAATATGGTGATCCATAATGTAATATGGTTAGGATCATAGTACATATATTATATTATAGAGATTATTAAAGGGTTGTCATTTAGACACCTAATTTTTCTTATATAAGACAAAATTTTATGTTAAAATTTCCATTTTGCCCTTCAATTTTTAAAAAAAGAAATTCCTCCATACAAAATTGAGGGTAAAAATGGTAATTTTGCATAAAAATTTGAGATAAATGTCTTTTAAAAGAAAAATTGGGTGAGCCTTATTAAATTAGAGAGTCGAGCAATATTTCTTTCTAAAAATCTCCTAAAAACTATCACATATTATTAAAAAATTACTTTGGCTTCTATTTGTGGAAACACATCACTTTTTTCAACTTCTCTTTCTAAAAAAAACCTTCCTATAGCATACCCTTGCAGAAGTGGGCAAATCATCAAGCTCAAAGGTTCTTCAGCTAAATCTCCTTGTCACCGTCCAACCCAAACAATAAGCAGTTTGCATATCTATATTCTTCAACAGAGAAAAAAGTGTTTAGCCCATTTATCTTCTTTATATATATAAAGTAAAATAAAATTATAACCTCTTATTAATTACACACTATAAATTGATGTAAACCTCAGTCCTTAATTTCTTTATTTCTTCTCTCGCTCTCTTGATTGACTGGGTTTATAATCATTATAATAGAGACCTCCACAGTTACATTTAATGAGAGAATAAGTTGAGGTAATTGAGTCCTGGGTTTTTTATAATCTCATGACTCAAATTAAAATAACTAATATTTTACAATAGATTAGACTTCATTAATTTTATAAAATCAAATGATTATAATAGAGATCTTTAATTCTTCTTTATCTTTTATTTTTCTTCTTTTCTCCTCTGTTTGACAGCAGAATCCCTCCAAATCTTATTTATTTTTTCTCATATGCTCTAATTCTATAGAAGGCTTCCGGGCCTTTTTTATTTCTCTTTCTATATTTTTTCAATGTCTTGCATAGATTATCGGTTCTAAAAGAGATAGAGAGCGTGCGCTTGAGTTATTAATATTTGCCTATATCGTACGAATATCGATCTAGATATCGGCCGATATTTGCCCATATCATACGAATATCGACCTAGATATCGGCCCATCTTTATATTTTTTATTTTTATTTTTTTAAAAACAGCCTTTTTATTTTTTAAAAGAAAAAAGCAACCAAGATTTCAGGAAAAAAAATTTTAAAGAGAGAAAAATTCTCTCCCGGTATCTCGGCCAAAATCTCAGTTCAGCCAATTTTTCTTACCAATAAACTGAGTTTTTCTTTTCTCTAGTTTCTGTCATTAAGTATGGTTTTTATTCAACAGTGCAAATCATGTTACTTATTATGTTAAACATGCGGTCATCACGGATTTTAGCTACTGGAATAACCATTTGGAAACATTCGATGATGAGAACCGTGTATTCAGATATACTCTAATTGAAAGTGGTCAGATAGGGAAGAAATTGAAGTCAAATTGATTTGAGCTCGACTTCAAATCTGTGAATGGGAAGAGTGTGTGCAAGATGAATGGAGAGTATGAGACATTGAAGATACCTGACAGAAGATGCTGAAACCAGAAATGATGGGGAAGTATGGTTTCAATGTTCTTAGCAATTGAAGGCCCAACTTGTTGCCAACCCTGATGCGTATGTATGGATTTCTACGTGCTGTAGAGCTTTGTGACATATCACCATACAATAAGCTTTGTTTCTAATTGTCTTTAGTTTCCCAGTTATTGAAATATGTTTCTCTTTGCTTGTTGCTCAATCTTTAATTTTCAAGTCTCTGTAATGGACTGTTGTTGAAATAAAAGTGCATAGTATTCTGTTCAGTTTGTTTGGTCGATGAGTGAGTCATGATGCAAACATAGGTTGCATTTCAATCTCGCAAAAATATTCTGGCAATAGCGACAATCAAACAATAGTGTTATCCGGTGTGTGGATTTGGATAGAGAGGTTTGCAAATATTCTAAGAATTAGTTAGATGCTCTAAGAGGTTTGGAAACCTTTATCTTCAAAAATAAATAGGGACAACCAAACAGTTCTTTAACGGTATGAAAATCAGCTAAGGTGAATAGTGAAAATGAAAGCAAGTGTATGCAAATGATTAGAGTCATGGTGTTGGGAGAAAACGGAGAGTAATTTTGTCAGGTTTTTCAATTACCAAATGACTAATTCTAATCAATCTCCAAGAGAAAAGGTACCTTGCTCAATCGAAATAGACCCCAACAATGGCAGAACTTTATCAGTTACTCTACTCCCGGTATGTATACAAGAGCCCAAAGATCATACTGTTCAGAGTCCCAAACCTCAATCTGGATGAGTAATGGTAAAATAGGTTCATCAGTTATTTTTTTTTTTTTTCAGAGGGGGAACCTCGAGCATAACCTTACTAAATCCCTCCTTCGGGTGACATCCGACACCCTCACAAAATAGCTACCGGATTATGCCACAGGAATTCGAACGAGCACTATCCCATTTTCTAAGGCGAATGTTACCGGCAGCGGTTGAAATATCGGCTGATACGATATGTATCGGCCGATATGTATCGATTTTGAAAGACCGAACGATATCGGCCGATACGATATGTATCGGCCGTACAAAAAGATAATCGGCCGATATGGCTGATATTCAGTCCAGAATATCGGTCACCATATCGGCCGATATGCATAAATATCGGTATTTAAATTTTTTTTTTTTTTAAAAAAACAAAAACCAATACGGTTTTTTCACAGTTTTGAATATCGGAGGAGAGAGAAATGTAAATATCGGAGGAGAGAGAAACTTATCGGCCGATATGCATATCGGCCGGACCATTCTTTTGACCCTTGGTTACCAGCGAGCAACCCCGTGTGGGACGACATTCATAAGACACTTGTTGATTCACTTTTATTGATCATCCTTTGACTTTTTTCCAAGAAGTTCCCAAATGAATGGTTAGTTGTTCCGATCAGCACCAGTTTTGGTCTTCCGAACATCGAAAGGCCTATCGAACAATCAACTTTTGATCTTGTCTGGCCATCCCAGGCCTACAAAAACCACTCTGATAAATAACTTGAATAATAGTTGAATCTAGTTCTTAACAGGACAGGAACCAAGGCTTCAATTATTTGAAACTTTGAAGACTAAGGCTGCATTTGTTTTTGTGAGAATAGATTATTACCATGAGAGAAGTGTAAGTCAAATATTATTGCCTAACATGACAACAAAATGGTCATTAAACAAAAGCAGAAAAGAATTTCAACAGGATTTCCAAATTCTGAATGCAGTTCTGCTCCTCAGATTTCAATAAATTAAGATTTTTTTCTGAGGTTTTTCTAAGAAAACCCTTTTCTTCTGTACTTACTTTAAAGAATTCTAAAAGGCCCTTGACTCTTTTGACTAAAGGTCAACTTTTCTTTGGAAACTATTTGTGCTCGTTGTGAACAGTATACTCTATACTAAAGTATTCTATGGAGCTCATATATGAACCTTCTCACCCATTTTACTCCACACCCACTATATTAAATGACTTGGTACACACACTGCCATTATTGATTATTAGCCTTAAAATCAAAATCTTTGGTTGCCTAGTTTAGTAAAATTTTGAGACACTACTAACCCATGAAAACTACAAAAGATAGAACTTGATATTGTCAAAATCTGAGAGGATCAATTTGATAACATTGTTTAATTTCATGAATGGACTATAGATACAAGATGAGATGTGATTGCAACTTGTGTACATAGTTATCGTGGGCATGGCACGGGGCATTTCAGCCTTACCATCAGAAGGTCGATGAGGATCCATGATACAAGTGTTCTACATTGTGCAACTGCATGAACTTGTGCCAGCTTATGATTTTTCTCCCCATCTTAGGCCATCATTTTTTCCAAAATCATAGAAATCTTGGATCTTTAGAACTTTCAGGGTCTTGATTTCCCAATTCTCTTTTGACTTTGTACACTAAAGAAGCCATAATTATGTCGTTAGAACATCAGGAAGAGTGGAGGGTGCTCCAAGAATCTTACCGCCAACATCAGGAAAGCATTCAAAACCAGGCAATGGCCCAACCTTCCCATCTATCCCCACATAAACTGGGTACTTAATCAAGTGTGACCTCATTTCTGTATTTTCATCTGACACAAAGCACAGCCAATTGTATTCTGCCAACTGATTTAAGCGATGTACGCACTCAATAGTCTGTGGTTCACGGAATACATCCTCCAAGAATCCTAGATGTTCAGCCCAAAGCGACATCCGATACCCATAAACCTGTAACATCTAGTTATATCAGTGCAAAGTTGCCAAGAGAGAGAAGCACATACACATGAGCATCCATCATCATCTGGTACCCACATATCTTAATAACCAAGATTAATAATTAATTATCTTCTTTTTTTTTTTTTGGAACTGAAGATTGATAACT
Organism: Chimonanthus praecox; assembly: GCA_022113865.1. Classification (NCBI taxonomy): domain Eukaryota; kingdom Viridiplantae; phylum Streptophyta; class Magnoliopsida; order Laurales; family Calycanthaceae; genus Chimonanthus; species Chimonanthus praecox. Next base: position 8,460,638 of record CM039095.1, on the reverse strand, counting down.
AAATTTGAAGAGTCTTTTGTGATTTGGGAATACAAGTACCTACGTCCAAGTATATAATTCCATGATGATTGGGACAACAGTATAAATCCTTTTCATTCCATTCACACGAACTCTCATGGATACTTGCTCTCAAGTCCATGAATTGAAATAAATATTCCTGGGTAAGCTAATTATTAAAGGCTTATATGTGAAGAGATTGTTACCAGGTAAATGAGTATGAGAGCTATGTATGTTATAGCAACATAACGATAGCAAGCTCTCACAATTAATCATGAATATTTAGAGTATGTATTGATGCGTTGACAAGCAATGATATGATTTCCATTTGTCTTGTCTTCAGGGATTATAGTCACTGTGTATTGATTAAGACAGCTGAGAAGTCAAAAGTTTTCAAACCTCGCCATGCGGATGACCCTTCTTTCTGGCCCATGTGTAGTTTGGTTGATAAGAACCTATTGCAATTTCAGTGTCCCTTGAGCCATCCAATGATCTTTGGTTGATATTGGCAGATCCAATCATTACATACTCATCATCAATGATCATTCCTTTTGAGTGAACATAAATCATGAATCTGCGGAATTTCCGAGCCAGGCCCTGAAAAAAGGTCTGGAGGTAAGCCACCTTGCAAAAGTGCATCATTTGGTTTGAAAGTTACAAGGGAAAAAAACATGGTTCTTAAAGAGTGACAATCCAAAACTCGAAGCAATAGCCAAGTACGACAAAATGCAATATAAATATATCCCAACTAGAAAATGATATGGAAAACTCATCTAGACAAGTCCATGGGACCATCTGTCACTATTAAAGTGGGCCAATGTTGATTGGTCTGATCGCCCAATTCATTCAAATAAAATAGGCTGGTGGTAGGAACCGAAATGGGCTGAGTTCAGGCTGGCTCAGAACTTGTGGGCCCAAATCCTCCCAGTAGGAGAATAGCTTGACAACCCAGCATAAAGCCCAAGTCCAGCGAGAAGTTCGACATTCTCCCACAAGCCAAACAAAAACACTATAATGAAAATTACAAAATAAAAATAAAATAGTAACTTCCACAGTATAAAAAAATCTGTCAAGAAAAATGTGATCCGTATAGCAGTTGGAGTGGTCTCAAGAAAAGCAATCATCAGGCAAGATTGAAGAGAGAGAAAAAGAAACCATGATGAATGGTCATCAAGAAGATTCATGCTTTAAAAAAAAATCCATATTACACAATGCACATGTCAAAGTTTTTTTGTTTTCATACAAAGAAGAAAATATGACAATTAAGACAAGTCACTTTTGTTTTTTGTATTCTACTGACGATCATCATCATCACCATAAGCCACTATCCCATCTATCTAGAGTCGACTTTAGGAGTTCGTTTTCTCCAATGGACCTGTTATAAACTATACCATCACTCATTCTACAATCTAACATGTCCATCCATTCTCTCTCTGTTTTCAAAAGTCAACGACCTCTCTTCCCTTTGTGTTTTCAAAGGTCGACCTCTCTTTGTAGTTTCTTCAATCCATAGTCTCTCATTCTATGCACTAGGTCCTGTTTGGTCTTCTACTAACATGATAAAACAACCTCAAACAGGTTTCTCTCAATTTGTTGTCCACTGGAATTATCTTTAAACGATCCCTAATGCTTTCATTTCTAACTTAACCACTCATCCAACATAACATACACATCTCCGGTATCCTAACTTTGTCTAATTGCAATCCTCTGCTCCATAGAGTATTTTAGATCTAATAACTATTTTATAAAATCGTCATTTTAGGTGAAGGGGGATTCTTTTATGGCATAAGACCCTGCTAGCTTGTTTACATTTTGCCCACTCCACTCATATCTTATTTGTTATATCTAACTCGAAATCTCTTTGAGATTCTAATAGACAACCCTCTGTTACCCTTTTCCAAAATTTCATTATGTGATTCATGAGTTTGGTTGCTCGATATTGGCACGGTTTTGAATATCTTATTTGTTTTTATAAAAAGATACTATTGTGCTCTTGCCACTCATCAAGCATCCTTCATTAATATTTTGTTGAATAATCGAGTCAACCAACACACTCCACTTTACCTAAAATAGACCAAACTTTGATTGGGATGTGATCCGGTTCTAGTGCTCTATTCTTCTTCATCTTTTTCAAGGCTTTTTCACTTCTGTTTTTGTTATTTTGTTCATCATCCTCTCATTTTCCTCTTATTATACATTATCTTCATCTCCAAATTGCGTGTTCAACAAGTGTTCAAAATAGACTTCAACTAAAACCCTTTGGATATTATCCTTAATGCATCTTACATAGTCAGCATCTCTACTTCTCTGCTAGTGCACCTTATCGAGCTTATAAATTATTCTCTCCTTCCTTCGTTTCCAAATTGGTGTACAAATCATCAAGGGTTTTATATTTGATTTTACTTACAACTTTATTAGCGGTTTTTCACACTAACTTGTAACTTTTCCAATCGACCAATTTTTTTTTAATTTCTGCTATATCTTAAATTGATTTTTTATTTTCATGTATAGCTCTTTCCACCTTAGCGTTCCACCACCATGTGTCATTTCGTAAGCCTATTCAAGTTCCATCAATTTCACCCAAAACCTCTTTAGTTATGTCTTTAATGAGCCTAGACATTCTATCCCACATCTCAGTAGGATTTGAATCATCATCCCACTGTCCATTACTAAGCACCTTGTCTTTCATTATTTTACTATTAATGTTTTTACTTTTTTATATAAATTAATTAAAACAATAATTAGATCATCATAAATAGAATCTTTGTAATCATTATGAAAACCAGCCCTTTTTTTATCACACTTCTTTATTTAAATGATCAAAGAAAAGGGGCTCCGCTTGAGTTAAAATTACAAGCATGATGAGTACAATAGTAAAATAAAACCAAAAAACTGTCTACAACTATCAAACATTGATCCTGATGAGAATGTAAAAGCACCATACTAAGGCAGTGTTCTCAGGGGGCTGATTTGGTGATAGCACTCCTTCATCACTAGTACCAGCTTCACGCTTTCCAAGACAATAAAAATTCAAATAATCTTGTGGGTGATGGACATCAGATAAGCCAGCTTTTCTTAGTTCCTTTGCGATGATGCGATACATCATTTCCATTGTTTGCCCCTATCACACATAACACAATAAAACATACATGTGAAAGTCGGATTTGACACAACTTTAGTCACCATAAGAAAGCAATGTGCTAGAATGAAGCCTCCTGTTTAGAAAATTGAATCCCAGAAGGAGCAGTAACTCCCAAAGTAAATGACCAAGCTATCTAGAAATTAAGCATTGGAAGGAAAACTAATTACAGTACTTGAAAAGCAATTTAAGGAATCGCATCTAACAATATACTTGATGAATTAAAAGGGAAAACGATATCACCAGAGGTTGAAAGAATAATTTTGTCTGGTCGTTAATACATGTAGAAATTGGTTCAAATAAATAGCAGAGGTAAAATTTCATATTCTACCAACTATTCTCATTCCTCATCAATTATGATATGAACATCCTTGTGGATCAGAAGAAGTAAACAAGCAAGGGTTTTGTCGAGAGCAATGGCATAACCTGCATAAGTTTCAGTTAGGAGTGACAATTTTTTACCTGACATGTGAACTCAACCTGAAATAAACTGGTTTGGGTCATGTATATCTTCAAAAAAAAATTAAATTGACCTGACTTGGCCCAATCCAAAATAATTCTGCATCAGGTTGGGTAGATGGGTCCCATGCCCAAACTTGACCCAACCTAAATTTTGTTAAAAAACAACATTTTAAGTACTTTATTTTTTTACCCACTGATTTTAGCATATGTACCCCACACAAGTTCAAAAAATTTAGCCCACTGCATCTATTTTCCATAGCCCAATGACCCCACATGAAAGGGAAGTACTCTTTCATTTTCTACTAAAAATAATTTTCTTATTATTAATTTTTTTTTTCAATTTTTGTATAGAAGTTCAAGTCAAATCAAGTTGAATAAAATGAAGTTCAGGTTGAGTTAGGTCAGGTTAATAATTAAAAAGAATTGGGTCAAGTGGAGCCAACTTATATAGAAAATATGTTATGTCTATGGTCAAACCGACCTGAATCTAACCTGACACATTACCACCCCTACTTATCAGCCACTCACTGGTCCAAGAAAAGAGCCATGGTATGCTAGATTTAAATAGAATTGAAAAGATATCTATCATAACATAATATTATAATAATCATATGACCACTAAAACTTAACTTTATGTTGCTTATAACAAACACCATTCGCCAGGGAGATTAGGGACCCTGTCTTCGAGAATGAATGTTTATTTTGCCCAAGTGAGTCGTGCAACAAATGAGTTGCAAATCTCTTTGCTAAATTTGGAGTCAACAATTCAGACTCCGGGATCTTTTTTCTTTAAGCTTGTTTGGGACTTGATCAAGGTTTCAGGGTGTTGTATTGTTCGGATTTTCATTTATGTAATTTTTTTCTCTTTTTTCCTTTGTTGGGAGGTCTATTTCTCATAGACCTTCCCTTGTGTTGCTTTTTTCTCTTGTATCATATTCTTATTTTTAATGAATTCTTTTTTGTTACCGCTCAAAAAAAAAAACCATCATCATCAAAAATAATTTGTCTTGATTATTTGGGGTGGAATTTTCAAGTTCTACTTTTTTTCACTAAATCCTATCGCAATCTATCAAGAAAACATAATCCTTATGATCAACGTGTGTTTTCCTGTAGGGGTTGGATTTTTTAATATTGGAATCAAGAGCTCTATAAAATTCTAAAACCATGTGATCAATGTGGGACCATCCTTTTTAATATATGATGGTTATTCAACTACCAATTTTGTGCATTCTAAAAATAAATGAAAATTTATGGTCCACTCTATTGGCATAAAAATAGAATCCTAAATTTTAGGGACGAGCTTGTAAGACAAGGTGCTGCTTCTCACAACCATTACCAAACAGTAATAGATGAGAGAGAGATGTTAATACCCTAAAACCCTTGATGCAAACTGACTGGATTTTACGGATATGATCACATATCTCTTTGGCTCATTCCGCCCCTACATTTTCAAATCATAGCACAAGCACAACACATTTGGAAGGTAAGCCTTATGTCACAGATGCAGTGAATCCTTTCGGTTCTATCCCATGCAATACTCGTTCATGTCTCCTTTGCTAAATGAGTCAGCATTGATTGGCTTTGATCACCCTTTTGACCAAGGTTCTCACCATAAAGTTCACACTTTTTGCACACACAAGAATGAGAGAGAACAGACACAAGGTTTAGCAATAAGACTTCTTTCACTCAATTGCTCAAAAATATCTACAATGCTTAGCTTGACACCTTGCAAGCTTCAAGAGACTTAGCTTGAACACTAGGAAGTTTGGATAAAAAAAAAACTCCTACTCCTATTTATGCTAGAGCTCCTAGCCCAAGAGTAGTTAGGATCTAAACACTTGTCACAAACCTACAAAGCATTAAGCTTCTATACTCCCCTGTAGAACCTTCCGAGAATCAAAACAGCCATCCTATGTCCCAAGACATTCTAGACTCTCCTACAACTCTACAAAATTCTAGAATTATTCCATATACTTCTACACTTTTCTAGAGGCTTCTACAACTTTGTAGACACTATTTGACCCTTCTAGATTTTTCCAGACTCAATGAACCCCTTACCCTTCTCATGTCTTTCTTCTTGATCTTGCTCTTCATCCATGTCACACCAACAGCCTAACCATGTTGCTCAGCAAATTTGCCTCGGGCAATCAATCCATGATAACTACCTCAAGCCAACCTCACTAAAATTAGAAGTAAGAAAAGCACAATAGACTGATTTTAAATAATGAGATAGACATAAGAACTAAGTAACCTGCCAATAGAGAATTTCTTGAACAGCAGCGCTAGTTGGAACACCTTCAGGCCACATAGGTATGACCACATACACTGTGAAACGCTCGTTTTCCCTTATCTTGCTTGCAATTTTCAGGGCCAGTTCCATAGGTATCAAGTTATGTGCACCTGCGTACAACACAAGTAGAACTTCAACATGCAAGTGAATAATATAAAATTTTGAAACACATAAATTGAGATATGAATCCTTCATTGCGCTAAGCACAATGTTAATAATCAATGATGATCTAAAGATACTAGCCTAACAGTCTACTTGTTGGCTATAATTTGTCTATCTTCCTCATGTCTCCATTTTTTCCTCTCAAGAATGTCTAAGCCTTGTTAAAACTTGGAATAAGAGATAAGAACTACATCAAACTCTCAGATTTAAGTAAATAAATATCATTGTTCATTATTGACAAAGCATGAGCCAGAAATTATGTTTTTGAAACAGTAGATACTTATAAGGCTATATGCAAAAACATCACATCCAAAATTGAATCAGTATGAAGAATTGCCTGTCATGAAACAAACCTGCATGTTTGTATGATGGCCAGAAATAAGAAGATCCAATGAAATACTGGTTCTCTATATATATGAAATGTTGTGCAGATCTAATTGCCTTCACATAAGCTGTATGTATGCTCTTTTCTACTTTTAGATTCTTTGCACATACGAGATTCTGCAAAAAAAGGGGGGAGAAAACTATTGTAATGTGATGAAGTCAGCATTGTTTCATTTTGGGGAAAAAAAGAACAGCTAAACAAACAAAATGGATTTGATTAAACAACAGCTAGGAAAAGATGAAATGGCACTTAGAGAAATTAGTGGGCAGCAGTGGAAAGTCCGAACCTTTGCCTCAGCTTCCTGAACAGACTTTGGGAATCCTTTAACTGATCCAGAATCAATTGACCGAAAAACCTAGTGAAAAATGAAAAGATACAATTCAGGATAACCCATGACCTTAGTTCATAATAAGAAAAAAAAAAGTAACAAGAAATGCTATATTTTGAATCATTTTCTTCCTCAACCTGCACATGCCAAGTTTCTGGATCTTTTTCACTGGTGACATAAACATTAGGGTCATCACGAACAGAGGGAGAGGGAGTAGCTATCCATGAAATGCGGTCTAGCTTTATCAAAGCATCATCATTCCAGTGTGTGACTTTTTTTAATTGCCATTTTGTAGCTTTTCTCCACCTCTGCTCAAAATTCGTCAATATATCATATGCAGCCGGACCCTCTATTTTACAATGCAGATCATGCCATGGTTGTCTCGGTCCTCGTCCATGAGTCTGCACTTATTATAAGAGAAAACAAAATAGCCAAAAGACAATCATGTACAAAAGAAAAAAGGCTTTAACATCAGACAACCAAACATCAAGAAGACAAGAACTGCCAACTTCAAATGTAGAATTGATCATGAAATACAGAGTAATGAGGGAAACTATAGGGGGGAAAAGCATGCAAGAATGAAGAGTTAGTTCCTCTGTAACCAGTGTACTTTTTTTAGTGATAACAAATGTTATTATTAAAAGGAAGAGAATCATGCACAACAATGTAAATTAAAAAAAAAATGCACAGCAATGTATAAAACTGAGAAATCAACCGAAGGAATGATTGGGTAGATCGAGCTACAAAATTACACTCCCTCACCGTAGCTACTTCATTAGCTGCTAAAGAAAATAGGATAGGGAACGAATGAGCCAAAGGAGCCTCTCTCAGCCATTTGTCCAACCAAAATAAAATATCATCACGAATATGCATAGTACCTAATATGACAGCCACAAGCTGAAGCCACAGAACAAACATCCTTCTAAAATCCAAAATCTCTCCCATTAGCATTTACTATCATCCACCCATGCCACTGCAACCTATACTTCTGGCGAATAATATCCTTCCATAAATCTTCAAAAGAGTCACCCAGCCTCCATAACCACTTCCCCAGCAGAGCATCATTAAACTGACAAATTGGCCGAATTCCAAGGCCACCTTCCTCAAGTTTACAAACTTGAGACCAACAGACTAAGTGGTGGATCCTTTCCAGTTCTTCAACCACTGCTGCTGGACATTTAAAAACACTAAGAAAATAGATTGAAAGACTAGATAAAACAGCCTTAAGAAGAATAATCCTACCACCAAGAGACAAAAACTTACACTTCCACGTCGAAAGTCTCCTCTCCATTTTATCAACAATCCTATCCCAACACCCCTTTCTAGGTTTACCTTTGCAAAGAGGAATTCCCAGATACATAGTTGTTAATGAAGCTACCTTACAACCCAACAAATCTGCCAACTCCACGCACTTCCTATACTCCACATTCACCCCATCAATTCGCTTTTCTCAAAATTTATCTTCAAATCTGAACAAATTTCAAACCACTAAAGAAAAACCCTCACCATTTTCAACACCTCTTCATCTGCCAAAAAAAAAAGAATAGTATCATCTGCATGTTGCAAGTGCGAAATCACTATATCTGACTACCCAATCCAAAAGCTATGTATCCACCCCTGAGAGGAGACAACCTGAAACATGAGGTGGAGAGCCTCAGCCACAACGACATAAAGATACGGGGGATAAAGGATCCCCGTGTCTGACACCTTTTCCCATTCTGAAGAACCCCTTAGGATTCCCATTCACCAACACTGACAAATGAGCCGAAGGTAGACATAAGCACATCCAACTCCTCCAACGGTCTCCAAAACATAGTCAAGAAAAGACCAATTCACATTGTCATAAGCCTTTTGGAAATCCAACTTACACGCCACACCCGCTTCCCCATATAGAAATTTAGAATCCACACATTCATGGGCCACAACAACGGAATCTCATTGATGGAGGGGATAAGACACTATTTTGGTCACACCTATGGATAGGTGAGAGGCCCCTCAAGAACATTTTCCCTAGACTGTTTAAAAATCGCTTCGAATAGAGTCGCATCTGCCTTAAATTACTATAGCCTAGGAAGGGGCTCCACATCTTGGGAAATCCCGTTTAGAAGATCTTTGAGAGTTTTAGAACAGGTTCGTTTCAAAGAGCTTAAAACATTGTTAAGGAAATTCCCTATTTCCAGAGATGAGGAAGGCGAGAGAATTTGGATAGGAGTATCGTCAGGACAGTTCTCTGTAAAGGCTGCAGTAAGCTTAACCTTTCTTAACTCTAACGACGCGTTCGACCCCTTGGTCTCTACTTGGGTAGGCTTAGCCTCACCAAGGGTTCAAACTTTCGTTTGATGTGCCCTTAAGAGGCAAAATCCAGTCAAGAATGGAACTAAGCAGGAGGGGAGTCCTAAACCCAGGTGATGAGACCCATTGTGTATTTTTGTGGACACCAAAAGAGGATATAGACCACCTCTTTTCACATTGTGGAGTTACTAGTAGGATTTTGGGTAGCATGGCAAAATTTGATGGGAGCTTCATGGGTTTGGATAACTCCTTCAATGGAATAATAGGTAGTTGGACGTTGCAGGGCTTTTGGTGGAAAAAATAGAAAGCATGACAAACCATCCCTGGGACAATCCTATGGTTTATATGGAAGGAAAAAATTTTCAGGATTTCTAAAAACAAGACCACGGAGGAGGGTGAGATCTTAACAAAGATCAAGTGGAGATTGTATGCATGGCTTTTGACAGGTGAACAATTCAAAGGTCTTAAATTGAATGACTTTCTTGCAACTTGGGAGGGCTATATGAGAGGTAACCCTAAAAAGGGAAAAACCCAGGAGAGATGGAGTCCACCTTCTCCAGGTTCTTGTAAGTTTAATGTAGATAAGGCAGCCATAGGAAAACCAGGTCCGGCCGGGATAGGTGGGGTACTATGAAACTCTAGCAGAAGGCCGAGCCTAGTCTTTTCTGAATCAATGGGTGAAAGAGACTCTAATGAAGCTGAACTTTTAGCTATTAGGATAGTCTTGACCCTATGGTCCTCTTGTGGGAAGGGTAGACTTATTATCAAAGGAGATTCGATGAATGCAATTAAATTAGCAAAGGGAAAGAAAAAACCTCCTTGGAGACTGATTTCAGTGACCAGGGAGATAAGGGAGTTGAGCACAGACCGAAAGGTATCTTTTGCAAAGATCAGTCAGTCGGCCAATGGGATTGTAGACCTTTTTGCCAAAATGGGAGTTGGCTGGACTCTTGGGTGGGGGAGCTTTCCATTGTAACATCAGTTTTTGAATATGCCATTTTTTTGTTGAACTTGCAACCTCGGGATGGGTTATTTCATGGTTGATCTCATTTTCTATTTTTATCTCGATTTCATTTTCCTTTTATGTGTGTCTTATACCCCTCATATGTACTTGTCTTTGTTATTTTTATTAATATATTTGAACTTTGTTACCACTAAAAAAGAAAACATGAAGAAGAAACCACTATTTCCTCTTTTTTTTCTAAATGATAGGAAATCACTATTCTTAATCAGATATGCTGTAACCTTTCAAGTCCAATGACATTATTTCTCCGATAAAAAGGGACTAGAAGATGTTTTGGCTCAGATTTTGAATCTAATTATCAAACCAAACAAGATCATACATGAAAATATGACAAGGAATGAAAAATGGAACTTACAGGAAATGTGGGATTGTGCAAATCACTTTTAAAGACCGTATCAAGATCATGAAAGAGTCTATGCTCAGGCGTGTCATATCGACCATCACATAAATCCAGACCACCCATGAAAGCAGTTATTTTCCGGCTATTTCCAGATGCTTGAGTATCAAGAAGCACACATTTCTGATGGTGAGTAAACAGAGTTCCTACAACCTGGTAAAAAGGATCCATTATAATAGACAAATTAGTATCAAAAAGTGGTATATGCCAGTTTAGATTACAGAGTTACAGATGTGTTTTTTCTCAAGGTATAATAGGCAACTTTAGGTACATTTGCGTCTATATGAAAAATCAACTACTGTACATATGCTACTTGATTCAGGGGCATGATTTATTGTACCCAAGGATGTTGCTCCTTTTTCTTTCTTCTTTTTTTTTTTTTGAAATGGTACCTCAGGATGTTGTTTAAAGATTTTAAATGTTGATTTATTCACATAACCTTGCATTTACTGAAATACCAGAAAAAAATACACTAAACCCAAAAAGATCATAGCAAGAACAAAACTAAACAGGCAGTGGGTTCTTGCAAAAATCCTCCCTTTGAAGTATCTATCAAATTACAGAAAAAAAAAGGGGCGAAAAGAATTTTAACTTACATGTTGCTTAAAGATGCTGAGCTTGTTGCTTGCATAACGAGGAGCCAACACACAATGGACAGATGAATGTTTGAAAAACTTCCGACTTTCTTCATCATGAGTTTGCATAACCCCTTCCTGCATTCAGCACTATGTTGAATTTAAACGTGTTGTTCTTCTATTTCACTTCAATGAAAGAAATAAAGTGACAGGATACAGGTGATTTTTTTTTTTTTGACAAAGGCAGATTTTTTGTATTTTTTTCTTTAAAAGGCCTTTGTTGGGCCTGGCCTGTGTTTATGAATTGCCCACCAGGTGCAGTTGTGTTTCTCAGCTGTGAGTGAAGATTTCTCTGAGTAAGAAGAATGAAGAGGGATTGTGAGGAAAGGGGACAAAGGGAAGGGTTTAGATAATCCTTGTATCGTTCAGGATTTTTTCTTTACGGTGGAATTGCATCACGCAGGTAAGCGATTTTGTTGAACCATGTAAATTTTATTGTTCCTCTTGCCTTTGTGTGTTTGATTTGTGATTTGAATGGTTTAATTGCACAACAAAGAAATTTCTAACATAAAAAAACACTTCTCATGCATGATGGTGGATTGGATTCCCATGAAATCCAATTAAGGTTTTAATAAAAGCCATGAAAGATCCGATCATATGGAATTTTGAGAAATTTAATCAATCAAATGAAGGTCGTGGACAGAGGAACCCACCCTTCTGTTTTTTAATTTTTTTCCCATCTTCTTTTTAGATGAAGGAAGCTCACCTTAAACTGGATTTCATAGAAAGATTAAAAATGGCTGACCCCTTTCATTTTTCTTTCGGATCTAATTTTTCCATTTTAGACTATTGTTCCAAATCCAATTCTTCTCTCTCTCTTTTTTTTTTTTCAATTTTCTTTCAGATTTGATTTTCTCTTTATTATTTCTCCAAATTTGGTTCTTTCAGAACCACCCTTTTTTTTATTATGTGCAGCGTTTATTCTTTTCTTATCTGATTTTTCTGGACATTTTTCTATTTTTGGGGTATTTTCATCTTCCAGATTTGTTCTTTCGGTATTAATTGGGATCTTTCCCTTTGTTTTTATGTTTCAAATTTTCATATCTAGATTTATGAACTCTATGAAACTTTTTATTTCATTTCTCCATTTTTTGAAATTTTTAATTCTTTTCCTACAGTGAAACTTATTGATGTAATTCTTTTTGTCATTTTATTTTTCTTCTTCAAATAATTTCTTCCCTTTTTTAAAAATACCAAACAGTTGTTATCTCTCTACTCGGGCTTTTTATCAGAATTAGACTTTCGTTGGGCCTGTCGGGCTATAAAAATTGGGCTTAACATATATTTCAAAGCCGTGTTCGGCTTGGGCTTCACGTGGTAAAATCAAGGTTAGGCTGCCTTTATAAATACCTCTTCTTGTTTTTTAAGATTAAGGTATATAGGTGTCTCACTTAACTAGTCTTTGGAGCATGTGCAAGCCTCTCTACTCACATACATTGGATAAGCCCACTGAGAGTAGCCCTATCTGTTTAGCATGAATGGAACACAAGACATCTTACATTTTGATCGAGATCTTAATCATCACACCAACTCTCGAGGGTTTATAAATTATCTCCTCTTTGCAAGGTCCTATTGATATTTTCTCCAACGTTTTACGGAACTCCCGGAAAAAATTAGAGAGAAACTCTGGTGTTTTGAAGGAAAACTTGAACATTTTTGGACAATTTTAAAACAGCTTACAACAGTTTTCTTTTCTTTTCCTTTCTTTTTTTTTCAAAAAAAAAAAGGGAACTCACAGTGTTCTAGTCCAATGATACTTCACTAAGACAGTAGTGCTGTTTGAGGTAAGAAAAGGCAATTGAATGGTTTTTTGTTGGGAAACTATGACTCGGAGGGGTTGGCCTTACGGCCAAGAACTCACTTTAAGAAGTAGGAGGTCTTTATATTTGATTTACACTTTAACTCCAAAAGGTCACTCTTTGTGAAACTAACTCAGTGTGAGAGGACCAAGAGATTTACACATGCTCCAAAAATTAGTCGGATGAGATGCCTTGACACTTGGTTACAAAAGAAAAAACTATGACTCCTTAGAACTAGAATATTCAGCATCCAATCTTTCAAAAATTGAATAAGAAATTCCATAATGCAGTCTGTCAAAAGTTTTTTTTTCCTTTTCTTTTGAGATCTTTACCTACTTAAATGCTTAACCAAAAATGAGTAAAATGCAGAATGCAATGCATTAGCATATTGGAAATGATTCAAGGCAAACAGAGAAACAAAAATCAAGAATCAGTGAAAGAGTTCCACAGAAAAGCGGAGAACTCTGTCATTACCATTTTCAAGTAGAACTTGTCATGTGAGGTTCTGTCATCCCAAATCAACATAACCACACGAACACCCTCCTGTGACTTGTACTTGAGCAGATCCCCAAGTGTAAGCTCTCCTCCATTTGGCAATGGCCTTGTTGGTTCTCTGACAAGCTTTACAGGATGATATACAGACCACCCAACAATGTAAATAAAATGATGGGCTTCCAAAATAGCATGGCAGATGTCTTCCCAACATGTCCCTTGTCTGAAACTCTTCCCATCTTCTAGTTGTATATCAGGAAGCAATCCCTTTGGAACATGAGCATCTTGATATAAGGTAACACTCCCTCCTTTGTGGAGTGGAAAGTAAGTATTGGGCACCCCTGTATACTCAGGTCCAGCACCAACTCCATCTTTATACAGAGGATTGTCTTCTGCTGGGCTAAATTTCAAGGCCAAATGCAATTCAGGGTATGATTTCAGGGCACTTGTATATGGACCAATTACAGGAAACCAACCCCTTACTGCTTCTCCTGATAAGATTGTCTCTACAGAAATCCCTACTGTCCCAATGAGCTGAGCACCAAGAATGTCATTGTCCTTCACCTGAAACTCCACTCTTGCAACTGGGTGAGCAACAGGAACAGAGAAATGCTCTTCCCAAATTGGATTTTCACAGTTGGGAATCACTCTGGTTCTGGCCACTGTTGCTCCTGCAAGGCAAACAGAGACATAAGGATCGCTCGTAATCATGTTGTGCCCGCCTTTGTGTCGGTCGGTATCCACAACACATGGTGATCCACAGCCTCCAAACAAATTAAAGCATCTTCTCATCCTTTCTGACATCAAATCCAAGTTTGGAAGTGCTTTAGCTTCCAAAATCCACATATCCAGATCTCCATGCAAGAAAACAATCCTCTCTGAAAAAACACTGTCCGGGAGTAGCAATGAGCAATCAGACATTGTATCCTAAATCAGAAATTTATATCGGAATTATTATAAAAAGGAGCTTGATCTTTCTGAATGTAGTCTGTGTTAGTTGACGGCGAAGAAGCCGCAAGTGAAAACCCTTCTTAGCTCACAACTGGAAGCTCTAAATTAGAGGATTCAAGAACTGGTGTCTGCATAAATCCTCAACCTCAAAGTCCCACAAACCCAGTTCTTAATTCAAATCCAGAAATCTTACTTAAAGTTACAGCTCATGAATTCTCAGAAGTTAAAGCCCGTTACATATTCATCCTCTCAGATTTTGACTGTACAAGCCTTGACAGCTGAAGCAACCATCCAGGAACAGGAACTTTCAGAGCTCCATATCTCCCCATAATCCAAACCAACTGGTTCCTTTCACTGGAATTACAGAAATAATTTAAAAAAGGGAATTAAGATTCCAAAGAATCCTTCACATTAATAAAAATTTAATTCTGAAAGGACCAATGTACAAAATATAATTTTTAAGTAGCCCCTCCTTGGTTACACCATGCCAGGCACTAATCAATCATCAAGCCAAGGGCTGAAATCGGGCCGGGTCGGGTCGGGTTTTTTAAAACCCAACCTGGCCCGAGTTACTAATATATGGAACCCTACTTGACTTGACCCAAACTTTTGATCCGGACGTCTTGACCCAACCTGACGCGGATTATAACCCGACTCAATCCGAAATCCGACCCGACCCGCATTTTGAACCTACTTTAGCCTACTTTTACCGGGTCGGGTCGGGTCTGGTTAACTTAAAAATCTCTTAACCCAATCCGACTTGAATTTAATGCGGGTTTCTGACTTATCAACCCGACCCGACCCGCTGACCCAACTTTCATAACCCAACCCGCATGATTTTCAAGTCCGGTCATGCGGACTCAGGCCAAAACCCGACCCAAGTTTCACCCCTACGTCAAGGACAAGTTTGTCTGTACACCTCTTTTTATGAAGATCTTAATTTATTTATTTTTCTTAAAAAGAGATTTTTTCTCACTTGCACAATATTTATTTTAAGAATTTGTCTTCTTAAAACCATATTTTTAAGAAGAATAGCTCATGATTTTTTCAATCAAAACTCACCAAAAAGTTTCTTTCGAAAACTTTTTGAAGAATATCTCAAAAGACTTACCCCAATCAATCTTAAATACATTAATTTATATATAAAAACTTTATTATTCGTTTGTCGAGAAGTCTTTCCCAATAACCTTTGAAAGAATATCTTGACAAACTTGCCCTGATAAATCTTAAATACAGTAATTTATATGTACAAGACTTCAGTCAATTGAATAAATTGATCAAAAGGTAATAATTTTGACACTATGAGTTTTTTTCTTATGCTCCATTGAACTTTAAAGGAAATTTCAATCTTGCCTTCTACTTTTTTTTGGTACTTGACTTCTCCTCTTTCTCAAAAGTAAGGGTACTTTTAAGTTTGGTGTACAATGAAAAAAACTCATGGTGTACAAATCAGATCAAACTCATTCAAACTTAAGCGAATTAATTCAACCTCGTACATTTTAAATGAGTTGACTCGATCTGACTAAATTTATATTCTTTTAAGTTGGGCTTTTCAAAACTTAAACCACTTAAAAATCCAACTAAGATGATAATTGACATATAACGGTCAGTCAAATAGAACTGATAGTTGAGGGAAAAGAAGGAAAAAAAAAAAAAAAACGGATTTTGGAGCATTTTATTTGGAAGTACTGAGGCTCAAATGATTATAAAATAATATGTTATAATGTTATTTTAATAGTAAGAATGGTAGTTTACATAAGACACATTTAAAAAAATTAAATTATTCATTAGTTTCTATACACATATAAATATATGTTCTTTATCACATTTTGTGAAACTACTGAGTTCATGTTAAATGAAAAATATTTAATTAAAAAACATATTAAGTTCATCAAACTAATAAACAATATACACATAAATATGTGAGTAAAAACTAATGAATAATTTAATGAGTAATATATACATAAATATATGAGTAAAAATTAATTAATAGTTTATTTTTTATAAATTAATCCATGACTTTTAACAGATGTTAATCTTATTACCAAAACTGCAGCATGAGATAGTTTCTGGTACCAGAACTTTTCAATACAAAGTAATATGGCAACAATGAAAAAAAAAGGCAATAAAAAACATAAAAAAAAAAAATTAATGTTTAAAAAAAAAATGAAATGAAAATATCAAAACACTACTAACTGAAAATTTCGAATGTCATACTACCATATTGGCCTTAAAAAGCCAGAAAAATAACATAAAAGCCAATATAAATAAAATTTAAAATATCCCAGATGCAAAATTATCTTTTTTTGCACCATTAAAGTAGAACAAAAGAAGAAAAAAAATCTCAAAGAGAAATATAATATTCCATTAGAATGTTAATAAGCAACAATCTTAAAACCCAGAACCTTAATGAAAATACAAAATACTTCTCCATAAAAAATGAAAATTTCAATGAGAAGAAGCACTGGCACAAAAAGAAATAGTTTTTTTTTTTTTTAGGTAAATCCAATTATTTTTCTTTTTCATGTATTTATTATTATCAGTAAAACTTATAAGTGCATAGAAATCAGGAAAGCAATTTTCTTTCTCCATTTTTCCTACTTCATGAAAAGTAACAAATGGTATTCAAATAAAAAAACAAATTGGAGCCCGTCGGGCGGTAATCGATTCGATTCGAAGATAAAATTAAAAGAAAAATCCGAAGTGATAAATGATCTTAAATTATATGGAAATGATTGGTAATAGAAAATTACCTGGAGGTTGAGATGAGGAGTGGATGAAGATGATGGAGCTCTTGGTTATTGTTATTGTTCTTGGTTGGTGCATGAGAAAGGAGAAAACAAAGAAGAAAATGAGAAGAAAGAAGAAACGAAGAAGTCGGAAAAATGGAGGCTAGGGACCGTACATCTCTCTCGTTGGGTAACCGTTGAGAGGACGAAAAGAGCGGTTACTTGCACCAACTGACTAACCGTTTGCCACGTTACTTTAATTATAAATATGTCTTCCATTAGTCAGCGTTTAAAGGGAAATGATTGGTGCACTCTCCATTTTTATCCAAAGTACACTCTTTATGAGTGAAATGTCAGTTTTGCCCTCAACTTTTCTTTCCTTTTTCCAATAAAGCATCTCATTAGAGGGCAAAACTGACATTTCACTCATAAAGAGTGCACTTTGGGTAAAAATGGGGGGTGCACCAATCATTTCTCCGTTTAAATGAAGATTATCAATCTAACTATGTATCGAATCAAAGTCAATATAAATTGAATTTATATGATTTTATTTTAATTTTATATGCACTATTTATGTTAGAGAATTGTGATTTTGCAAAACTCTTGAATTAAAACTCACTCTCAAAAGTTACTTATTAAGATAAGAGTGCCTCAAGTATTATATAGAGTTATTGATTTCACAAATTAATCAATGCGGGATTTTTTGTCATTTCACACACATGCAATTGTACCCTATGACTGCACGTGGAAACTTTACGTCTACCTTCATATGCAGCTGTACTCCGAGTGTATGTGAAACCTACACTCATACCATGTTAGAAAGTAATGAGTTGATAACATTCTTAAAGTAGAACTCACTTTCAAAGTTAGCCGACGAGAGAAGCGTGTCTCAAGTATTACTTCACAATTTATTTAAAAAATCAATATTGTTAAAATTTAACGTTTATCAGGATAGGCAATGGAGATGAAGGTCTTGAGAGTATTTGATCATTTCTTACAAGCCTCATATATATGATATTTATCATCATTTCTTTACTATGATTTCTCCCAACCTAGGAAAGTGAAACATTGTACATTATAAATAATATTAATATATGTGGTATAATAATAATTTAAAAGCTAATAAAAAATCCAAACTAAAAATTTAGGTCATGACTCATAAGTTTAGGGTGGCAATTTCATGCCTAACTTTGGAACTTATAAGGAAAATGATTTGGATTTTACATCTTAACCCATTTAATAAACAGAAAATGATAAGGACAGTGATGAAAGTGTATATCAGTGTCTCTATCCATTCTCTTAATAAATTGATTAACGAGATCTATACCAAAACTTAACCATTTTATCCATTTTAAATATAACTGGACTCGACAATTTATTTATTAAATTGGCAACTTAAAACCCAAAAAAAGAGTTCAAGTCGAGTATGTTGACATGGGTTGACTCAACCCAAACACTTAATAAATGGGTGAGGTTCATAAAAGCAAGTTGGGATGTGCTTCAGACGGTAGAGTCCTAATGGGGACTTTTATTTGTATTTACAAGACTTGAGTTTTAACCATTGTGAACAGGCTATTCTAGAGCAATAAATATGGTCATTTACTTCTGGTTTGCATAGCTGTTAGAACTAGTGGGCTCAACTCGAGCAGGCTAGGTCCAGTCCACAGCCCATTTGGTAGGCCCATATTTTAGTTTCAAGGCCTAGGTTCAGATTAACCTGGCATTCGCCTACATGAATTGAAGTCTGGATCAGGATCCATTCTTCTAAAATGGCCCACTTTCCCAGTTTGACTGCACATGATTTTAAAAAAGATCCACATATCAGCCCAATCATTTAATAAATAGGTCATATAATATAATATTATAATCTGAAGTAATATATTGCTTATGATGACATGGGAACGTTGGATATAAAATGGGGTCAAGTCTAAATTTGGGCTTTGAGGTCATGTCGGGTCCTTAAAAGCAAGACAAGAACCAGCTTGATTTTATACTGGGCCATATTTTTTGGTCCTTGTCTTAGCTCAGCCCAACTTGAGTTGGACTCGATTTATCTGGGTCGGGCTGGGCGAGCCCAACTTAAGTACAATCAAAGTAACACTCCTAATTGAAACTATGAGGATTGGTACAATTTTACAATAAGAGTAAGAAAATTTATTATCATAAGAGATTCGTC
Source organism: Chimonanthus praecox (assembly GCA_022113865.1). Lineage (NCBI taxonomy): Eukaryota > Viridiplantae > Streptophyta > Magnoliopsida > Laurales > Calycanthaceae > Chimonanthus > Chimonanthus praecox. Next base: position 8,441,380 of record CM039095.1, on the reverse strand, counting down.
AAATAATTGATAAGCATGTCTATAATTTCACTATTATTTACTTTAATGAAAAAACATGAGTGCCTTGTACAAGTATTCCTTGGTCTACTGTGAACTCTACAAGTGATGAAACTTTATATGAAGGCCTCATAATTTTTGTTGGATTTATGTGTGGAAAAATCAGACACAGTCATATTAAAACCTCCACAAATGAGCCCACTACCCTTAGGGTATACCAAAGTTAGGTCATAAGGGCTCGAACCTCCAACCTCCCTCTTCTTGAAGCAAAAGTCAACCAATAATCGATCCTAAGAGAAAATTGTTATGGAATTGTTGTATAAGTTCTGCATTGCCTTTATGCAACTTATACATATCTCATTTTCCTCAAAAAAATACAAGCTATAAAAAATTATAGATCTAAAATATTAAAGTGAAACACTATTATTGATCTAAAATATGAGTTTTATACATTTTTTTAACATTATTTTAAATACATGAGGTTCACTTTTTAAAATTCTAATTTTTTATTAATTTTTAGTTGCAATATATATATATATATTGTGATACCCCTCCCCTCCCCTAGAGTCCCACATCGGTGGGAAACAAAAGGGAGGGTGGGTTTATATTAAGCCAACTATGTGTAACTCAAGTAAGAGGCCTTTTGGGCCTGGCCACGTGGGCCCAGGTCCAAATGTAAAATCGTCCGGGTTTGAGCTGTATGCGAGACCCAAAGCAGATAAACTTTTCAGGTTTTTTTCGATATTTTTTAACTTTCATATTACAAGTTTAGAATAACAGTACAAAATCGTCCCTATTTAAACTTTCAAATTTTTTTATAACTAAGATATCTATGGGTATGGGTCTTACCGGTATTGAGAGAGGAGACATTTTAATCCGACTAGTCCTCAAAGCACGTTCAATCCCACACACACCGAGTGGCCCATTAAAGTGTTGAACGTGAATTGAATTTAAAACTTCCCTTCATAAAGAAAATTTACTGTCGGCTAACGACCAACCCCCTTTTGAGTTTATTTAAATTGAAATTTAAACTTTCAATTTAGCTATGAAGATGTTTCATGGATGAAAAAAAATATAAATGGTGTTAGATGGAGGTGGGTGAGAAATTGGCAACTTTAGTGGGGGCAAAATGACGGAGGAGGGACCCACCAAGCTTGGTTAGGGAACATTCTCAAAGTCATGAACATAATGGTGCAGGCCACAAGGCCACCAGCAAATGTCGGTCGGTTCTTGAGGCCATACCAACTACCAAGTGGTGCAAATGTCGGTCGGTTCATGAGGCCATACCAATTACCAAGTGGTCTGTCACAACATCATCATTCCTTAGACGGACAGGATCCGACCCATTGGATTCCTTTGTTGGAAACATAGATGTAGATGAGGGAGGTCCTTGTCATCCCCACTCCTACGAACAAGGGCCATGCAACCATGCAAATCTTATCCATTCACTAGAATTTAAACTTTAAATTCATGGTGACTTATTATATGTGTATGATACATTCCGTGTAGTATAAAAAATTACAAATAAATTAAATGAATACTAGTCACAGTTAGCAATTGTGATAGTCGCCCTAGTTGTGATTGTGAAAGATGTTCTAGTTGTAATAGTGTACAAGATGAGATAAATGAATAAATAGAGGAAAGGAAGGAACTCATAAACATGATAAGAGGAATCTTATATTGAATAAACTCTAAAATTATTCAATTTGGTCGTTTCAAAACAATTACAACGACAAACATTAAGAAATATGATCAAATTAAGAGAATTCATTGTTTCCCCATCCAAATATCACTTCAACAAATCCAACCTAACATGACTATTAGGTTCTGCGAGCTTGATCATCGAAAATGTGTTGTCGATACGGTCGTGAATCGAATTCCGTGTTCAGCTCTCGAGGGGTCAAAATGGGTAGAGCCCCCGAGCTGATTTTTTTATTTGAAGGCAATTTTGTATTTTTACATTACACCAGTATAAACCCTAATTAAGTCAGTATATAATATTCTTTTGCGAGAAAGGGAGAGGAGGGAGGGAGTGAATATTATAACTGAGAGTTAGATCAGACTCTCCTTCGATTTCTTACCTTTGAACATAGTGGATCAATGTTAAGCCCATAGAGTACAAAAAAAAACCACATAAATCTTTAAATTTGTAGTGTTCATTTTCTTCTTTATTCGATATTACTATTTCTGTGAGTTAAGAAATGTATTTTCTCCGAACACTTACTTATTCATATGTAACTACACCATAACTTAGGTTCAAATCAATATATATTTATTGATGTGTACGTTTATCATGACCCATGTCAATATTGTACCAAGTTGATACAACCACCTTTGTATTCCTTTGATTTTTTAAAAAAATTAATAGACCATGTCAACCAATACATCAGATTTAAAACCTTAATAATTGAATTAACTAATTTATAAAGACAAGATTTCATTGTCAATGCAATTTAATTTTATCTATGGATAGTTAGACATTCATGAGTAAATTGAACAACTTACTTTACTATGTTGTTTGTTTAGCCTCTGTCAAAAAATTATAGCATCATTGATATTGTTAAAGTCATCAAATTCATCTATATAAAACATTAAAATTTTCAAATTATCTCTTCTAAGTCCATGTTGTAAAATTTCTGAGGGTTAATTTGACAGTCAAGGACTCATCTTAGATGCGAGAAGTCTTTGATTTAAATCACTTTCAATAGAAAATGGTCACTTTCTACTGTATTATTCAGTAGGTGTGGATAAAGAAATTTTGCATATACTTTAAAAATTAGTCACGTATTCTAAGAAGTCTAAAGTCTATCGTCTTAAAAAAAAGTTATGTATAATACATATATTTATTTTTTGGTAGAAAAAAATGACTTAGATACATATGTTTTTTATTTTATTCTTGAAGATAATTACTATAATAATTTAAATAGTGGAGTCTCCATCTAGAATGGTGGCCCACTTGGTTCGTACGGATATCACGTCATGAGTTCGTAGGGTAGGAGGATATACGGAGATTCTGCTGCGCTGGCCACTTGAGGAGAAATTCAAAGAGAGTGAGGCAAGATGCAAATTGTAGGGTCCTCATCGAGGTGGACCCACCCATCCTCCATCCTCGCAAAAGCCATGACGACGACGTTGTGCCGTCCTGAACTGACACGTGGCGCATCTTCATTGGCGAGCAAAGGTGGGAAAATACTCCGATATTTGTTAACTATATTATTTGTTTATATGGATTTGAGTGTATGACATAAAATACTAATAAATAATAATACCATAAAAATGGTCTCTTTTCCTCGTCTTTTTACACTTTTCTTCTAATAATCATTAATTAAATAAAAAAAGGGTGACAATACTTATAACTTTTTTTTATGTCTCTATATATTTTTTATGATTGAGGTGTCACGAGTCTCTAAAAACATATGATTAGTCTTTAGAGCATATGTCTACTCATCTTTAACTGGCTTCTACTTTCCCTTGACTTTTTTATTTGTATCCAGCTACATGATGAAACTCCCCTCGGTCAATCGTCACTCGCGAATGTAATCCTTGCTTAGGAAAAAGATATTTTGTCGAACCCCTATCTCTTGATTGATCTGATAAGACGTTGTCTTTTTCCCAGTCAAGTAAGTACTCAGTACAGCACTAGCTCTTCCACCAAACAGCAATAGCTACCAGTACAGTTCGTTCAGTCCACTAGCAATACACCAATAAAGTAAGTCAATGCCAATAAAGAATCTGACCTCTCCTACTTTTTTTGGGTCAAATATTAGCTGATTAAATGTGTATCGGCAAGAACTTGGCCATATCGATCGATACAATGCGTATCAGCTGAGATATCTCAGTGTTCAAAAACTCGAGATTTGTAACATGCTTGAGAGTTGAGAGGGGTTTGTGGCCAAAACACCAAGTTCTCTGTAGTTTATGCCTCTTTATATTGGATCAAGTTGGCTTGTTGGGCTTTTTTACATGATCTATCATGGGCCAATCGTAACCATCCATTTTCAACTCGTGTGTTATATTTTATTTTAAGAGAAGAATTGTTTGCCAAGTACATTTTTCACAAATGACACAATAGAAGATCGAAGAAGAACACTAACTTTTAAAAATACTATTCTTCTCATTTTTTTATGAATTGAAACTTTAATATAATATGGTCTTGTAAACTATGAGAGTATTATTGTTGAGTTTGTTGAAATGTAAAAGTTGAATTTCAAATTGAATTGATTATCTTAGTATTTTAAAAATTAAATCAAATTTTGCAGTTTTATCCGATTCAAATGGTTCGGTCTTTCAGATGATTTAATTTATTAAAAAATATTATTATTTATTTGCATTATCTTTCTATTATTTTTTTTCCATTGAAAATATTATATTCCATTGCTTTCTATAATAGTGTTGTGGTTTAAATGAGATTTTTAATTTTTAAATATAATTATGTACTATTATTTTGATGTTATATTAACATTGTAGTTCAAAATAGTCCTAGTAGTTGACCCACAAGTTGAATTTAATTAAATAAATAGTTTAATTAATAGTTCAACTTTTAAGAAATTGGACTATCCATAAGCAAATAAGAAATTATTAAACTTGTTATCAGCTTGAAATTATTAATATTAGAAAAATTGAAACTTGAAAAATTAAAACTAAGCATTTAACATTTATAGTTATTGAATTTACTATAATTTAAATTGATTCATAAATTAAGGCTTTGAGGGTATGTTTGTGCATAATCATTTTTCATAAAAATTGATCTCATCGATGATTTTTATTTTTATAGAAAGTGAAATTTATAAATTTTATTTTTTATAAATATTAATTTCTTTAGTTTGTGCAATACAATACAAGAGTTTCCACAATAATTTATTAATATATTTTTTTAACGTAATGTGGGTAAAATATAGATTATAACTTACTTTATCTAATCCATTAAACTTTACATTTTAGTTAAAAATATTAGTACTTTATTTTTAAGTGGTTTAAAGTATTCGACGAATTGGTTCAAAAGATAAAATAAATTATAGAATAATTCGTATTAAATTATACAAAATAGTTATGTAAATATGGATATCCATATAATAAAGATAACAGTACAATTAGTGATGATATTATTACTGTTAAAAAGAATCATGAGAGGGCTGTCCTGATTCGTGAAGGAGGAAAATGTGGGATGCGTCAAAGAAGAGGGGTGCAAAGATCAGAATAAGATTTAGTGACGTGGTCTGAAGTTACACTAAAAGTAAGTGAGGAATGTGTTTTAAAATTTAAATAAATAAAAGGAAGAGTATAAGTTAGTGTCGTCAACGAGTGAGATCTTAGAATTAGAATTTTATTTCTTTAAACGAAAAGAAGGGAGAGAGAGAGAGAAGAGGGGAAAATGACGGGTATGTTTTCTTTTTATAGCAAAAAGTTGACAGTTGGCTGTCAGGACCGACCGTAAGAAGGGGTGCATGCCCTTGTGGCTTTTGTTCCTGGTACTAATATTTTAAGAATGTTCGATTTGGTAGCCCTCTGGACCACCGAATTATATAATTCCATCACCTCCAATTTTGCCCATGTAATTGTCAGTCAGGGAACACCACTTCATTCCACCTCGTGAGGCTTGGCATTGGTTGAGTCTGAGTTGGATTTGGTCAGGGTCTTATTCAGTTTGAATCTTTGGCTTCAGGTCTATTTCAGATCTTGTAAATTGGAATAAGTTACTTTGAATCAAATTGGAGTATGATTAAGTTAAATTTATTAATAATTCTCAAGAGTTAATTTGATGATCAATTTCAATCTTAATTTGTAGGAGTTGTTACGAATCCTTCGTCAATACAAAAAAATGCACTCCATATAGTTATATACTCGACACATGTAGATTGAAAGATTTACACATACTCCAAAGATTTGTCAGATACGATACCTGTAAAATTCACGTGGGACATTTGGATTCTTTGACCTTTAAAAAAAAGATAAATTTATTATTTTACTGAATTAAAGAGACTTTTCCAGCTAAGTAGATATCACTACTAATCTATAAATGGGCGTGGGTGTCTAAAAATGGGTGTGGGTGTCGTATGATTGGATTTATAAATATGACAATAATTGAGTCAATTGATTATGCCCATTAATAAACAAGTGTGGATTGAGCCTACCTATATATTTTTATGAGGGAGAACTCCATGACGTCATCTGTTCTCGAGTACGAGATTTGTAAGTAAAACTTTGAATATAAATAGTATCTGATTACAAGACTCGTATATAAGACTTCTGGTTCCTGAGTCAAAATATTTACCAATTGAGCTAATACAAGATTATTTATAAATAAAGTTAGATTGATTCAAATAATTTATTAAATAGATTGGATCAAATCTGAATCAAATCATCTCAATTTTACATACTCATAAAGACTAATTTTACTTTCTTGATTATTATTACCTTCAAAATTTACCTTTTTAATTTTAGATCAATTTTGATATATTGATTCGTCTTTTTTTTTTTCTATATATATATTATCTTAAAAAAATCAGTTGTTAGAGTGTTCCACATGAATTTTGTGTCTAACCAATAAATAATGATGTATGAGAAACATGAATCATTAACAAATTTTAATGTGTAGAATAAATAAATTTTATATGCAACATGTTGCACCTACTTTTGATTAGTCAATGTTTTAATTAAATTTCTATTTTTTCTACAATAAATCCTCCACTTAAATAAATTTATCTTTAAAAATCATCCATAAAAAAAACCACGACTAATGGCCTAAAATCAGGACTCTAGCATATCAAAAAAGGGTTGAGGATTTGAGTTTTCTATTTTTTATATTATTGATGAGTTTGACAGCCACGATCACATAAATGATAGGTTTATAGTTTATGATAGAGATAAATGGAGAAATAAAATTCAAAAAAATAATTTTGACTTGTGATGTGGTGATGATAATTTTGAATGAAGTAAAATTATATTTTTTTAATAATAATACACATTAAAAATTATTTAATAGGAAATAACTACCCTTCCATTGACCTTAGTTTTGACCTTAGTTCTGCCCATGCATGTACCAGGTTTGGAACTTAAAATGGTCCAAATCATTCTAAAATAGATCAAATATAAAATGGCTAGCATCCATGACTTGATTTGTAACGACTCAACTCAAACTCAGGGCTTAGGACTTGACTCAACAAGAAATTGTCCGCTATGGGCCTCGTACACACGCGAGCCCGTACGGTTTTGCTTTTGGGCCCGAGCCCACATGGCCCAGCTCAAAACGCGTCTTGTGAGTTAAAGTGGGGTGGCCTCAGCTAAACCCATATTTCATCTTCCTTCTTCATCGACGTGGGACTCCCACGTTGGTGAACAGTGGCTGGACAAGGGTATCACATGATTAAGTGCGTCTCACTATTATCCCAATGGGTCATCCACCATTCCTTTGCTAATTGCTACTTTAAGTCTACATATTAGCTTGGCAATTGGTCAAATTAGAACCACCCAATCTACATTTTATCAAAAATTTGATGACTAATTTATTTATTAAATAGAGTGATCATCTAATGTTTTTATAATATTAGCCAAAGAGATTGACTAATAAGATTCTAAACATTTTAGCTTGACCAAGAGTTTCTAAATAATAGGTCAGAATAAGTTTCAACTCAAATTGGATAAACTTTATCTATATTTTATATATAAAATGAGTTGAAATTGAAACTTGTGCATGCTATTTTATTTAAACTTTAAAATTAAATATCTTTTAGTGTTTATTGAATTGCCCTACACCAACACTGTTTCCTTATGTTTTTTCCTATGTACTTTTAAGTGGTCTACCTTTTCTTTTTGTTCATGTGATTTTTAAGATTGATCAACTTAATTTTTCAAAAACCCAACACGTATCTACTAATGTATGTCTTTTTGCTCTTCTATCTGAAAGAAATTATCTCATCCAGAAAAATTCAAGGTAATATTCCAAACAAGAAGAGCTGACAGAGAAAGAGAGAGAGTGAGACTAGCAATACTCTTTATCTAAGAGATCTCTTGAGTTCTAGTGAGAGACCTGACTCTAATATCACTTGTTAGCACTGATTATCTATCCAAAAAGACTAACTTATTAGATAGAGTGATTCAAATCTATTATAAATCTCTAAATCTTCTTCTATATTAAAAATGTAAAAATCCTTTCCAGTGAGACCCGGGATGAAAAGAAGCAAAATGAGAAAAGAAAAGACGTGTGGTTGAAGTTGAGTTTAGAGAGGAAGAGGAAGAGGACGAGGAGGAGGGGAGTGGACATAGCTTAGCTTGTCCTCTTTCTAGTGCAAGTGGGAATCGAGAATTGTAGTGCCAGAGCTATTCAGCAAAAACAACCCCTTATATTCTAAAGAGCAGGCAGCAGAACCATGTGCTTTCTTCCTTTCTTTCCACTGCCACTGCCTCCTCATCCATCCCTTCTTCTTTTTACTACCCTCTTCCCCTTTCGCCTCTCTCCTCCAGTAATTTTTTGCTATTAATTTTTACACCGCCATTTTTTTTATGTTACACCTCTTTAAAAAGAAATTTTAATTTTATCTTTCTTTTTAGAAAGAGAAAAAGAGAGAAGTAAAGAAAAGTACAAACAAAATTGAAATTTCTTTTAAAAAAAGTACTATAGCGATTTTCACACAGGATTTTTGTTTAACCAGACATGGAAATGAGTAAATTTCCCACTTTACTTTTCACTTTTGCCGTACGGATAACTTAAAAAGGTAAAAGATCAGGGCGGCGAACCGATCACTCTAAAACGGCGAGCCATGAGTTTTTCCTGTGTTTGGTTTGGGTTTTCAAACAAGGTTGTTTCTCGACCATTTTTTTTTTAAAAAAAAGATATCAAAATTAATTTACTCTGAATTTTATGACTCCAGTAAGTGAAAATGGTATAGTTTTGAGTTTCGAAAATCGTATCTAAAGAATTAAGAGGAAATGTCATTTTTCTTAAATTCTTTGGGTACGATTTTTAAACTCAAAATTATACCATGTTCACTTAAAATCAGTACTGGAGTTCATAAACTTCAGAAAAGATGAATTTTGATACTATTTTTTTTTTTAGAAATCGGTTAAGAAATAGACCCGTTTGAAAACCCTAGAAAAATCCACGGCTTGCCGTTTTGGAGTGATTGGCTCGCCCGCGCAGATTATTTTTTTTCTTTTTTAAGTTATCTGTGCGATATGAGTAAAGGGTAAAATGGAAAATCCATCTATTTTCTTGTCTGATTACAAAAAAATCCTATGTGAGAATCGCTATTCCAAAAAATGGTATTCTAAAAATCAGAGCCCTAATTTTTTTGTATCCTTGATTTCGCTTTCTGGCCGACAGTCCCATCTGCTGTTTATTTTCCTCTCCCTAGTCCCTACCTTTCTTTCTTGACAATGGAACCAAAAGAAGACCAAACCTAACTTCGTCTTTCATTTCATTGCCTGCCCATTTCAGCCACTTTGTGTTTTGCATTTGGATGGCCTTGAAAAAAATCTGAAATATTGGGCAGTAGCAAATTACTGTTGCCTTTTTCATTATTCCAATTCCAATGGTATGTGTTTGGAGAATATGAGAGGTTTGTTTGCTTTGGTTTCGTCAACATCGCCATCACTGCCTTTTCCCCTTTCTTCTATATTTACAGACACTGGTGCATTGTAATTGTTCGTATGTACGTTGAAGGACGGTAGCATGTACCATTGCTGCCCTACACGTGGGGCTCTTGACCAACATGCGCCAAAGACAAGTCTTGTTGGATCAGATCTCTTATTCTTTCACATGTATGTTGATCCCACCCCGAAAATTACACATGTATGTTGATCCCACCCCGAAAATTAACCGTTGGAGTTTGAGAATTTTGTTTCGAGAAAACATGTCAAGATTTTTAACTTAGATGGCTTCAGATAGCGATATTCCCACGAGTATTTTATATAATAAGACACGATATTTAAGATATTGTCCATTTGACCCTTCCACTGTCGTACGAAAGCATTTTAAAAAAATTTAGTGATCTGGTTAATGAATTGGTTAGTGATCCGGTTAATGGTCTAATTTCAATAATCCGATTTGTTGTTCTGTATAAAAAACCAGTCTCACTTATATAAATTTCAGTTAGCCGATTTATACATACTGATCCGGTCAGTGATCTGGTGAGCTGATTCGAAGGGTTAGGCGAGGTGGTTCGATGAACAAAATGAACAATATAGTAAAACCCGTGTCGAATTATACCAAACTCCTATGAGAGAATTGCTACTCTAAACTTAATAGTTAATATTATCTTTTATTTAAAAATTAATCGAATGCTCTAAGAGATCTGTTATAAAAATAAATAAAAGTGCTGCTCATGATGACAAGTAATTGTACGAGAAATTGAAGAATTCTTTTCACCACAATGGATAGATAATGCTGAAAATTAACAAACTTGGTGCATAGAAAAGGAGATGTCTTTCTACTCTACAGCTACAGTTTGATATTTACAACTTTAAAAGGTTCACCATCATCCCAAGAGAGTTTGGATCTCAATATAAGGCTTGGCACCAATCATATTTGATCACTTCAGAAGATCAAAGGTGTACTGGGACTAAGTTAAAATCAACTGTTGCTAAAGAAATTTATGTTAAACTCCAAAACAATAAAAATAGTGAATTAGTCTAAGATCTTTTACAGTAAATTAAGATTGAAGAGACTCTAGGAATATGTCCTTAGATCAAACATAGTTGTAAGAATGAGATCATCTAAATCTACAATATAAATAAATACAAGATGAACTTATTTGATATCAATTAGAAAAAAAGACCTTATTGGATGAATCCTCTAATTGGCAATGGAAGATATTAAAAGTTGGTATTAAAGGAGAAATAATAGTTCACATTTTCCAACAGATAAACCCCTCCTTTATTTGGTCCATGCATCAACTTCTTCCCCATTTGCCTTTCAATCTTTAATAAAAATACATGTCAGACCAAATTCATATATACATCATTCTCACTAGAAATTTGACCAACAATCAACAGATTTTTGTTCATAGTAGTTAATCAGAGCTATATTTTTGGTACGAGTGTTTTTCTTATTACATAGAAACAATAATATCGAAAAAAAGAGAATAAAATAGAGAAAAATCAGCATAAAAAATCAAACAACAACATAGAGATTTACGTGATTCAATTTCAATACTCTAAGAGTTCAAACACCGATCCATTTTATTTAAAGACAAAAAATCGAAGAAGAGATTACTCTCACTCTTGTTACAATTTTCGCCCGCAATCCTCTCTCATATAAAAATGACACTATATACTTACCCTAATTAAAGTTTACATACTCAACCTACAACCATGTTGATCAAATAGAGAGTGTATCAAATTCAACAGAATCTAATAGATTTTTCTAATGATCAGCTCTTCTTTTCACTATAAAATTCGAAAAAAAATTATCCTTTCCAAAGCAGCCAAAAATGTTAAAATACATGAATGAAAAGATAGGCCAAAAATAACCCAACAAAGAGCAAGGGCTAGACAAAGTGATTTTAGATGTTTAAAAATACCTTTTACACATAATAAAGTTTCACAATCAAATGTTTAACAATCATAATAAATGTTTGTAGCCAACAAATTTTAGCATCACCTTTAACAAGAACCAAAGTATATTTTACCTTGAGGGTACAGAGCAGAATCACTTAGATAACACAAAGGCTGATAGTTAATATTTTTTTTTTAAAAAAAAGTATGCATCGAGCAGGCAAAACTCCAGAGATTGAACAGTTGTGATCAATCAAATGATGTGATCTTCAGCACTGTGCACTATCCATGGAGGGTCCCACCAAATAAGCATCTTCACAACCCCCAAGATTCGTAGGAATACAACCAAAGTGTGTTCCCTAGGTGCACCTAACCAAAATCTTCACCCTTACTGTATGGCTCTTCTCTGATCATTCTCTCTGCTCTAGGTTACTGTGGGAAAGTTGTTTGTGCCGCCCAATCATGTCCATATCATGTTCATGTTGGTTTCTGCTTCTAGTTTATGCCATCTCTCTCTCTAATTAGTGAGACAACAAGAGATTAATCAAGTTTAATAAAGCAAATATATGTAGAGAGAGAGAAATTGAAAAGAAAAAGAAGAAAAAGCCCTTATTTTCATTTCTTTTCGGTGTGGAGGGTGGGACCCTTGTAAGCGTTTCTTTAGGCTTTTTCGCCCCTACAAATACCACCCATCTCCTTCATGTCCTTGTCCGCCAACCCCTCCTCAAATTTCATTCTCTCCTTCAACACCTAACAAGAGCCATATATAGAGAGAGAGGGAGAGGGAGAAGGGTCTCTCTCTTTCTCTTCTTCTTCTAGTCTATCTTGTGCCTTGTGGTGAATGTTCTTTCTTGATTGAGGTAAATAATAAAACCCTTTTTTACATTTACTGATTTACATCTCTAGTAGTTAGAGTCGGCTTTGATATCCTCTAAAATTTCAAGGGTCCTATCTAGACTGGGATCTCAGGGGTCTTCTGTGACTGGTATATTAAAGAGTTTCGGTACTCTGGTCAGAGCTAGCTCCGCTAGTAGTGATAGTAATTAGTAGAATATCAGTAGTGAAAGTGATGATGGTAGGAAGGAAACTAGTGGTACTTGGTAGTGTTAGAGGTTCTCTTCGTCACCACCACATTTGTAATTTTTTCTTAACTGGTCATCTTTTTGAAGAAAAGGAAAAATTTGGGAGAGGTTGGATGGCTAGCTCTGATATATGTAAAATTTTGGAAAATTGGCTCAACGCTTCTCTCACTGAAATCAATATTTATAGAATAATACAAGTCTCTTAAAAAAAAAAAATCAATCATCAAAATTACAATCCTTTGATTTGAGAAACTAACCAATAAAGAGATAAATAAAATATGAGAAGTCAATCGAGTGAGTGATGAGTTTCCTTCAATAGCATGCTTTTTAGTTAGTGGTATTCATAGTAATTATCTTGTTTTGGTTTATACACAGTAATCTTCTTTGCTCCTTCGGCCCGCCGGAGATGACGCTGGCCGTTCCTAGATGCGCCCTTTCATCGGTGTCGATTCGAATTGAAGAAGCAATGGGAGGCGGGGAGCGGCAAGGCATCGGGTCAATACTCGGGTTGTCCTCTGCTTCTCAGAAGCAGAGGAATGAGAGGAGAGAGTCTCTGAGAAGGACCTTCTCCGCCGACATGTCCTCCAAGAATTGGTTGGCTCAAAACCTTCCATTATCTCTGAAAAAGAACGCGTCCATTGAAGAGTTTACAACCATGTCTGCGCCGGGCTCTTCATCAGCGTCGTCTTCATCGGAAGATGAAGAAGAGAAAGAAGAACGAAGGAAGGAGGTTGAAAGACCGGGACAGTTTGATATCTGGAGCTCCATCCAAGCACAGAAGGTCAACAACTCCAATTCCCCATTCGATGCTGCTCATGTTATTCCTTCAGTGAAACGATCCTCAAGCTCGCTCAGTGAAAAGAGTCTGCAGATTTGCACTGAAAACCTCGGATCCGAAACGGGTTCCGATGGATTCTCATCATCTGAACATAAACAAGCATCAGAAGTTGAAAAGAATGAGAATGTATTAGTAGCTGTAAATTACAGCTGCTCGATGAGTAGGAAATCACCCCCCCGATCTTTCCCACCACCGCTCTCTTCCATTTCTCGTCTCGACGGGCCTTGCCTCCAAATGAGGCCCCACCGGAGAGACGGCCACCTTGTTCTGGAGGCAATTCCCGTTCCCCCACTCAACTACCTTCATGCCCAGCGTCAAGACGGCCGCCTCCGCCTCAGCTTCATCAATTTATCTTCACGACAACAACACTCAAAACCCGTTGAAGAAGAAGAAGAAGAAAAGATTGAAATAGTAGTAGACAGGGAAATAATATTGGAAGTGAAGATGAAACAAGAGGAGGAGGTGATGAGGTTGCACCACCAGCCTAGGCTAGTGATGGACAAGATCATAGGTGGCATGCATGCCATGCATTTCAAAAACTCAAATCCATGGGCGGACAAGAAAGCCGACGGCGGCAGAGATGAGCCGATGCGGGTGCCGCGAATACTGGCCGCCACGGCCTTTAACGGCTACGACCGCTGCTGGAAGGACGGCACCACGGCCCGCCCTGCGGGGAAGTCAGTGGTGCTCAAGGCCAAAGATTTCTTGCCTGTGATGAGGTGCAAGGAGCATCGTAGGCCTGCTTGGTTTGGGAATCCCTTTTGCATTCCCACCACCTGATTAGTATTTAATCTCTCTCCAAAGCCCAACTTAATCCTGATTAAATAATAGTAAATCACGATTATGACTTTTCTTCCCGTTTCTTGACCAAATAAATGTATGCCATTGCCTTTGTTATATATAAGCATTCTGTGTTGAAAAGTCAAAGAGAGATGATGTCAACCGATGGCTTTTCTTTTCTTTCTTTGGTCGCATGTCAGATGAGATGTTTGCTTTTAAAACTTTTTTTTTCTTTTCTACATTTGAGGTGTTGAAATTTAGGTTGGTTTGAGAAATTAAAATTAATTTAATTTGACTCGATGTAATTTGACATTATTCGAATTGATCCAATTATAAAATAATAATGATTAAGTTAGAAATTTAGTTGGCCCAGCAATTAAATTAAGTTGAATAAAAAATTCAAGTCAGATCAAATCAAATTAAGTTGAATAAAAAATTTAAGTCAGATCAAGTTAGATAATTTAAATTAAATTTAATAAATTTTAATATGAATTAAATTAAATTTAACTCTAAATTACTTTCGTGTCTCATCTCCTTTTCTTAAAGACGATGGAATGGAATAATAATGGAAAGAGAGAACGACGGAAGATCGGAAGATATTCGTGGCAGGACAGATGAACAGAAATAGAATAGGTTCCTTTGGACAATTGTCTGAGTGTATCCAAGCCCTTTATCTGGTGGTCCACACTTGGATGAGAAAATGGACGGCAACCAAAGCACAAGAAAATGCTGCATGCCACATTTTGTGTATAAATGTGGATGGCTGATCTTCATTTTGATCACTCATCAATGGCTGTAAATTTCTGTCTCCCAGTGAGTGCTACAGCGAATATGGATCATCCATTTGTGTGTGTATTTTTTTTTTTGTGGGCTTATTGACTTGTATGGGCTCGTATTGATCAATAAGTCTACCATTTTGGCCCATACAGAATATAATATAATTAATCTATTCTAATAAAATATAAAATAAAATGGAGACAAAACTTCGATGATAATTATGAAAAAAGATAAAGGAAAATAATTAACTTGATGTAGAAAATGATTTAATTTCTTCTATGCTCATACATTTTTATATATATATATATAGTTGTCCTAATGTAACTCTAATTAAATTAGCCACGTCTCGATAAATGTATTATTTTATTAATACTGAAAAGCTTTAAAGGTGATGAAATGAAGAAATTCTTACTCTTCAACTTATTTTGTATTATGCCGGATTCCATTAGATATGTAGTAAGTCATTGTGAATAAAATATATTACTAGTATTGGGGATGGGTGCGAATGAGTCACACATTAAAAGTGTAGAGAGATTCAAAGATTTATAAATGACTTGGGTCACTCCATCTAACTACTAGTCTTTTGGAATCAATACCCAGATCTTAACAAATAGTATCAGTCTCATGTTACCTTATGTGGACTCAGGAGATTATCTAAGTGAATGAGTTGACTAGCCACATTTGAGAAGAGATTGTTGGAGTTGGGTGTGAACGAGTCCTACATTAGAACGATAGAGGGAGATTTAAGAATTTATAAAGGACTTGAATCACTCCACCTGATAGACTAGTCTTTTGGGATGAACAACCACGTTCTAACAAGTAGATGTTTTAGTATATTATATTTATATTATTATTTATAAGATGGAATATACTCCCTCTGTCTTAAATTAGTTGTCCTATATGGATTTTAGAATTATCCCAAAATAGTTATCTCATTTATATTGGAGTAGTATAAAATGTGTTGAAAATGGATGAAATCACGTAAAATGCTAGTTTTATATAGAGAGTTTATTAAAAACTATAAATATTTCAAATGAGACAATTAAAATGGGACGGGACAGTAAGAGTATAAGATATCGATTGATGTATAATAAGATATCTAATGTATTACCTTGAAACATTATATTTAGTATTCAATAAATGTCATTAATATATTAAATATAAGTTGATATTTTAATCTTTCACATCAGCACATAATTTGTCTGAAAATTTAATAGTATCATTTTTGAATCTCTTTTTGTTTAATATTTTTAAATTGATGTGAAAGACTCAACATGTTCCAAAGGACCAATCAAATTATACATTTTCAGATTTTTTTAATGTTTGGGTCTAGAGATTTCTATCATCACATGTGAGAGATCCTGAGAGATCTTTGCCAACAAAAGAAATGATGAAGATTCCTTTTTTTGTAAAATTCATTCATTAAAATAATAGCTTTTTAGAAAATTCAATGAGTTGAGTTTCTATTTTCGATTTTTCAATTAAATAATAGGATTTAACTCAGTCTTCTTGACTCAACCAACTGACTTTTACCCATTTGCTAAGCCATTTAGACCAAGGGTACAAATATTGGCCGATACATATCGTATCGGCCGATATGTACTGATTTTCAAGGAGTGAATATCGGCCGATATATATCGTTATCGGCCGATATTCACAATATCGGCTGAAATATCGGCCGTATTATATCGGCTGATATCAAAATATCAGTCAATATCGAGTGGGGAGAGAAAAATATCGGCCGATAACGATATATCGGTCGACATATCGTATCGGCCGATACCGATTTTTAAACCCCCACAACAAAATCTTGAAGGGGACCTTGTATTAAAAAATCTACCCATCAAGTCTTGCAACCAGGGATTCAGTAATTACTGAGTCACAAGCCTCTGATTGAACAATTAGAGTTACGTATGTAATTTCCCTTTTTCTTTTAAAGATATGATTAAATGCAAGAGATCTAAATATAATAAAGTCAGATTTTAAGTATCCACCATTATTGAGGATCATTTTATATTTTAAAATTTACTAATACATTATAGATATGCAGGCTGAGTCTCTTCTACTTAGAGCTGAAATTCGGATTGGGTCAAGTCGGGTTTCAATAAATCTAACCTAACTCATATAAAAAATTATTGAATCCGACCCAACCTGAACCCAATTTGACCTAAAATTTTGACTTGACTCAATCCGAGTGTTGTTTTATAACTTGGTGCACTCGGATCAAATCCAGTCGAGTCGGATTGTTTTTAAATTTCTCAACCCGATCCAATCTGAATTTCATGCGGGTTTATTTTTTCTCAATCTAACCCGACTCGAGATATACAAAAACATAACCCAGACCCATTAATTTCTCCAATCAGGTCATGCAGATTGGATTAAAACCCAATCCAAATTTCACCCCTACTTCTACCTAATTATTTAGAATATAGCTTAACAATATTGAACTCAGGACACTCCAATGTGGATCTACAATATTCCAAATCTTCTCAGCTTTACAATCTCAGCCGTCCAAACTTTAACAAATTTTCCATCAAATGTGGGACATCTCACTCTTGCTTTCTCAAACAGGCGTAGGCAACTAATTGATAGGTTGCTTGGTTCCAATAGAAAAGTTTTGCTGGAATTTTAAAAGTTCAAATTGAGTTGGAGAAAGGTTATCGATGTCATGACCTAATTAACAATAAATTTTGTATTTCTTCTCATGTTTTCTTTAAAAAATATTTTCATTACTATTATTTTAAGCAATCTTCATGGAATACTTCACCAACCAACATCTTCTCTGCCAATTTCCACTTCTTAAGATGTTGTTAGTAGAAGTTTGGGAAAAATGGCTCACAACCATTGTAATTGAAATCAATATTTATAGAATATACAGACCTTCTAAATAAAGAAAGAATCAAACAATAAATCAATTACAATTTTGTGATTAGAGAAACTGACAACTAATGGACTCCGCAGCTGTTTAGTATGCGAAAACTCCCTCTCTGCATGATCCTTCTCCTTATGACACTATCGATCTTCCTGACTAAATGTATCTCTCTCTCACTCGGACTCCATCTGTTTGGTTTTGTTATTATACTACATGTTATTCTTCTTCATATCAATCTTTTCTTGCTTTTATTTACTCTTTTTATGAACCATCGTCATACAGCGAATGACATGGGAATCTCTTTGGTTTCACCAACTCCTCTATTTTGTGATAACAAAAGTGTCATTCGAATTGTTCATAATCCCAAGTTTTATGATTGAATAAAACACATTAAAATTGATTGTCATCTTGTTCGATAGAAATTTAATTGTAGCACCATTTTTCTTCCCATGTCTACTATATTGCAGTTAACAAATCTTTTTACAAAAGCCCATATAACTTCTCATTTTCGTTTTCTTATCAGCAAACTATCAATGTTTTGTACGTCACATTGAAAGTTTAAGGATATAAAGAGATTGTTTTGTAATCAATAGTAAATCATAATTTGCCTTAAATAAAGATGATATTGACTGGAGCATATTCAAGAAATATAAATTATATTATAATGTTTGATTTATAATATTGATAGAAACGCATACAAGCACAAATGAAACTACACAATGAAACTAAGTTGAGCTTTAAAACTTGAGTGGTCCTCTGATTGAAGCCAGTTCTAAGCCAAGTAGGACCTAGTTTGAGCTTGATTGTATTTAGGCTGAGTTAACTAGGGCATAAATTAATCTTGACTTGTGTATTCATCTGCTGAACTTGAACTTAAATTTAATCAAGTTGGGCTTGTTTCTAGCCTTACATCTAGCGTGGGCTTCATAAAAGCCAAAATCTGGATGGGAAAATTCATTGGCCACACCCATCCTTAAGTCCATAGTTACACTGGAGGGACGTGTTACTGTACTTTCTCCAATTCTAGAGAAAATGATCAAATGTGCTCAATTAAATTTCAAGAGAACTTTCAAAATCTTGGTGTCATGAGTCCATTCATCCACTCCAATTCAGAATTTCATTTTTATTTAGTTTTTTGTTATGTTTTGTAGAGCATGTTCATTAAAGATGCATTGTTGATCCGATCTACAATATCGTGGGTCAAACTCTGCGCTGAGCTCGCAGGAGTCAAAATGCAGTATATAATGTCTTTTTTTTTTATAAGAGGGAGGTTGAGAAAACTGTAATGAGGTGTTCGAATCAATTTAGATTTAATTTAGATTTAAAATATATTTAGAAATTACTAGTGACGTATTTTCCTAGTTTAGAACTTTCCCTATTTATTGATCTGTTATATTTGTATTTCTCTTATTTTATAAATAAAGTCCAAAGGTCTCTCCTTAATTGACAAGGACGACACCTCACTATTTTCACGTAAGAGACTCTCCTTCAATTTTGATGCCGCAAGTAGGATCAGGTGTGGGTAACTCGGACGGATTCAATTCAAACGTGACAAGTCACGGGCATTAAACGGATTTAATGGATTAAGTAAGTGGGATTGATGGAAATCTTAAATGGGTTAATGGGAATAAATAAAACAAAGAATATGAAAATATGGATAATGGAAATACTTCAAATGGGGTCATGTCCCATGTACCAACGTGAAGGGATTGGTAATAAAAGGCTGGATGGTGGGTGTTTAATGAGATGGTTTTAGGTCAAAAGATTTAATGGGTCAATGGTAGGAACTGGGAACCACCGGTCAAAGGATGGGAAAGGGTAAGTTAAATAATGAATCTTACATGCCTCTAATGGAATCAATAATAAAATAAAAGAGATTAAAGAAAGGGAAGGTGGCTGTGAAAAACAGAGGGGGACAATGGAGGCAATGGGCTGGACCTGGTGACGCTACAGTGAATGGAGTGGTGGCGTTTAGAGTGGCGAAAGGTTGTGGGCGGTGCTCTGTTTCACAAACAGAGACTGAACGGCAAGGTGCAGGAGCATGAAACAGGACAGCAGAGGCACAGTAGATCAACTTCCTGTGCCCAACGTCCGCAAACTCCGGGAAGCTCCAAACGTCGTTGGCAGCAGGGACCCAAAAGGAAGAAAAACACCGTCGATCTCCGTCGGACGGAAAAAAAAAAGAGGAGAAAAAACAGGGTAAAACCCAAATCCGAAAATCCGATTAATATTCCATTGATAAAAATCTCTGTTTTATATCTCGATTTGGGTTTATATAAACTGTCAAATCCTAAACGAAAATGGAAACTAAAATAAAAAGGAAAATAAACAAGATAAGAAAGAAAATACAAAAAGAAACTCTTAATAATCGGGCTAGATTTACCGACGAATCTGTCGGTATGCTTGGTAATATTGTCAACGGCACTTCAACTGGAAAAATGAAACTTTCCACGGGTAGAGTATTTACATGTACTCGATAATTTTTTTTTTAAATGTTGCCATGTAATGTATTTGATTGGGTTACTTGCATTCTTCTTAAAAATGTGTCTGAAGCATAATGTAAAAATTCACTGAAACTCAAGCGAATCAATTTGAATTTACTCAACTCAATAGAATTTAAAATTGAAAAAGTCAATTTTAAATTGAATTAAAAATGTTATAAAAATTTGAGTTAAAATTTGATATTTTGAAACGATGGTGAAAATAAAAATTATGAGATGAAGTCATAGACATGAAGAAAGTGACATTTCACCATCCTAATCCTCACCATGTGATTTTGAATGGACCCTCCAGTCCTCCAGTAGGAGCATATAAATTTGGAATGTATACTAGGGCTCCACGTACAACAGTTCAACATGAAATTATCGAAAAAGTTCGAAACCATTTGGAATGACATCATGGAATAATGAAAACTCTGAATTGAAACCTATTTGTTTGTTGGGGCGTCCCTATCAAGTGCTACTGCCATTGAGATCCATCTAAATTATGAAAAATCTAAACAATATTTAGTAAAGTTCTACATTATAAGTGGAGTATGTGGTTTTAGGGTTTATAATCACGTAGACATCCTTTCTTTAATAGTTTGTCTTTAAAGAGGAGTTATACTCATATGTTTAACATGATATCAGAACAATAGTACCACAGAGATAGGTCGGATTCGTATCTCCACCCTCTCCTTAATAACCGATTTTTAAGGATGAGGGTAACTCATGTGTTTAACATGAATGGCCATTACATTTTATTAAATTTAGATATATTTTTAGTGTGTGTTTAGAAAATCTGAAACTTTAAATATCATAAATTTCTTTTTTTTAAATAAAAAAATTAATTTATGTATTTGACAGAGCAAATTAGAAGCAAATATACACAGAAATTGATATGTAGATATTATTGTATGAATGAATTTCTATCGCTGTGACTTGAAACATGTAGCCAGCAAATAATGGAGAACTACCGTGATGCATACTGAATAGGGTAGGACACCCAACTCAATCGCTTAGCGAAAGCAATAACACAACTCAATATCTTGGTTGTGTAACTTAAGACTCAACGTGGTTTAATGCAACCCGTTGATCTTCTAATAATCTAATATAAAACCCAACCTTACTTAAGTTGAGAAATTAATTGAATCAATTAATTTAAAACACTCACGCTTGGGTTTTCGAAATCACAAATCAATTTTGAACCTTAATCTCAAGAGATGTCTAAGTCAAAAAAAAATAAAAAATATTGAAAACTGTTTGATTTTTTATTTTTTTTTAATTTAAATAAGGAAGCCCAATACCCGATTCTCGACGGGCCTGGAATTGGTCAAGTTCGGGTCTGCACTCTGCAGTATAGTGCAGATCGGAACTACCCACTTGAATCTGTAGGCTAGATGGGCAAGCATGTATATCAGGTGGCCCGTGAATGGACTGGACAGATTTAATAAACTAATTGGATTAATTAAGAAATAGGATCAGAGTTTCATAAACAAGCTACATGTTTATAATATACATTTCTCTGCCTTCCAAAGTTCTACCCGATTACATCAGGAATTATATGGAAAGAGAAGAGTTATCCCAATCTCAGGCAGTTTCCTGCCTCATCCTGGTGTTACTGCAACTGCAGTAACAGTTCCGACGGTGGTTCTAACTCATATTGAGTCAAGTTACTACTCAGATCTTGTGGTGAGTTCTGCTGAGTCATGTTTTCGATGCTAACCCCTTGCCGAGTACCGGAATGTAGAAACCATGCAGAACAAACCAAGCTACCTTGAGATAACTATCCCATACTACAAATTTGATGAACTGAAATACTAACTGGATTGGATGGAACTGAAATACAGAACTGATCGAACCCAACAAGTTGTAGGTAGAGTCGATATGTATTTGTAGCATTGACTAACTGCCACTCACCAATGTTCAAACATAATTGCAATTTCACATAAATATTTGGAAATGTCTACGAATACACGTCTTCATGAATCATGTTTCAGAAGCTTACCTGACCATGAACATAGTATGAAAGGATCAAAGGTCAGAAATACAGGCAAATATAACTAAAACATGCTTACTATAAATGCAAAATCACCAAGATTACAGTGGCATTGAGCTCACTTAGATTGCCCGATGCTTTCATCAGACAGAAACACAGAGGAGCTTTGATTACTTTATATAATATAAGCATATGTAAGCAAAAAAGCTATTTTCTCAGAGTACCGGAATGTGGAATGCAGGTATTATCTTGCTTTACCGTTCAGTGAACAGACTGCACAAAAAAGCTTCAGAAGCCTCGAATACAAACACGTCAATGCCGGTATCAGATGAAGATGTTGCCTTGATAAGGTCAATGACACAGCATTTGGACATTCCCGGTCTGTCCATAAGACAGACCTCCAAATAGCTGAAAAGGATCTCATCCATTCTCACTAAGGTATCTTTCAGCTATTGCAGCATGAACTGCTGCACCAGTAGGGAGGACATCTTCATCTATCATGAAATAAGGGGAATGACCCGTATGAATAGAACCCAAAGTCTCATTTCTGACACCGATATAAAAGAATGCTGCTGGGATAACCTGCGAATAGAAGGAGAAATCTTCTGCACCCATCATTGGTGGTACCACCCTGAAATTCATAGGACCCACCAAATCAATGGCAACATTTCTCACGTGTTCCAACATACGCTTATCGTTCACAGTGGGAGGGTATATTCGATGATCATCCTCAAAGAAATTTACTTTAGCCGTACATCGATAGACGCTAGCTTGTTCTACAATTACCTGTTTAATGAAAGAAGTTACATAATTACAAGTAGAACACATGGTGAATCATTTCAAAATACAAAATATGTCAGTGATGGAATTTAGGAATTGTTGTTTCACTGAAATTATGACTTATCATCATAATCATCAAAGCTTGATGGGACATCTATCAAGGGTCAGCCTTGATGGTTCATTGTTCCTTAAAGTCTCAAGTGAGAGCAGCATTTTCTGCTCCATATTCATGACTTCAAGCACCCCAAAATTAAAATAGACATTGGAAGAAGGATATGCACATTTCATATTACACACAACCCACATCTATAGTTTCACATTGCATCCTATCACAAACCTCTTCTATTCTTTGCCTGAGTCGGTACAAGCTTTCATTGGAGAATGCCCTGAAGGTACCACCAAGGACAACTGATTCGGGAATCAGGTTTAGGTTATCACCACCATTAAATGAAGCCACTGACACAACCTGAAATGAACGGAGAGAAAGTGAGAAACAGACGCAGTTACATAAACATGGTAACCACTTTCTATGTTCTCTCAACATACTCATTGCAACAGAAATGGCATAAGAAATCAAGGAATAGTGAAGCTTTTTCATTGTCCTTCAATGAAAACATATCAAGTAACCATTTATAACTTTCCATATAGTGATAGCAATGATTTTTAAACTGCACAAGGTTCATATATGGGAAAAGTTCTTAGATGGTGTTAATTTGGAACATGCAAGTGATTACTATAATGAAAAATATGGATCATTGCATTACATGATTCATGAGATTTTCAATTCTTCCATAACAGTTCCAATTGGAAATCTTTCCACTTTTGGTTTTGTAAGGCTGCGATTGAGGCCATGACCCAAGAGCAATGTTGTAAGACTATTTCAAGTAACAAATGAGGATCCTGCTAGGCAGAGCGTGAAATTTCGTTACTAGAAGTATACAAGACCGAGGGGGGGGGGGGAGGAATAGGTCTGATCCGATTTTATTTTCCTTTCATTAAAAATAAATCAATTTAACAATATGTGCAGAGGAATAAATGTGTGTGCAAGTGATAAACAAATGAATCAAACCATTAAAGTAAACCACACATGCACAACGATATATAGTGGTTCGGTTCACCTGAACCTACATCCACTGTTGGACTCACCCTCTATAGGGCTATCTCAAATCTAATATGTATGGGAGTCACACCCAAACATTACAACCTAGTTTTGAAAAGTTCGACTGCCTTAGTCTAATCCTTGACACTTATTTTTTAAGGTAGCTCAATCTCACTGATCTAATCCACTGTACAATGATAAACAAAGTAAATAAAGAACGCTTGCCTTTGCCCTTAACAATTCTTCAAAAGTGTGTTCTTCTTGTTGATGTCTCTGCACATTCTTCCTTTAGATCAGGTCCATCTTTGTTGAGTATTGACACAACGGAACATGGGTACTAGGAAAATGATTTTTCTGATTTTTGGGTCCTAGAAAATCAGTCCTCATCTTCTTCATTAATGAAGTATTGAATACATGATTATATCCTTGTTAAAGGATAATGAAGATGGAGTGATAAGGGGCTGACAGCTTTCTGATAACTGTTATATATTTTTCCAAAAAGGTTCAGTCATTCTTTCATTCAGCCCACGAGACATATATAAGACAGACTGGTTTGTGTGCAGTCACGTCTACGAGGGTTCGAGGCGGTAAAAGGAAATACAGTGCACATAATCTGTAATTCCAACATTTCTCTTTTAGAAATTAAGATAATGACCAGCTTATCTACATGCCACCTGTGCGTGATTGACCATCAAATTATTTCATCAATCAATCATGGATTTACACCATGATTTTAAATGATCTTTTGAAAACATAGAAAGTCTTAAACAGATTTTTCCAAATCTTTTAAATCGTTGATTGTCAATTACACTTTAGATGTAATACCCTGACCTACATTAGGCGTAGTTTAGCTTAATAACCTTGTTTTGACCGGGTAATCTCAAAGATTATGGTTAGGGATTTGAGGAAAGCCCAGGTGTGGCCTAATCCGAGCTCGAAAGCTCAGTGATCCAGCTCGTCCAGCTGGAGGGACATTTTGGTAATTTACCGCTTCTTGTTATTATTTTATAAATTGTGTTGTCATGTGACTATTACTGGATGATATTACTCTCCTTAATAAAGGATTTGTAGTTTTGATTTTAAAATGATTTTATTTTCAGAAAATAATATTTAAAAATCGTCCGTCAAAATCCCGAAAGGGAGTAATAATTATTTTAAATGATTTTGGAAATGAAATAATTTTGGAAACAAGTATTTTATGTTAGAGCATTTTAAGAATGATCTAGTTATATCTCGAACCCCAAAAATGAGGTTTCTAAATTGTTTTATTTAACATTTGTTTAATTAAGTAAATAGTGTCAAATTATGATTTTTATTTAAATTAATGGGTTTTAGTGAGTTTTAAGTCTCAAAATTTTTATGGTGACTAAAATTTCAAAACCCAACTTATCTGTAAGGTTGGAATAAGTTTTTGAGCTTTCAAAATTTTATGTTTAGTAAAAAATCGGCTTTTTTTATCATTTGAGGGACTAATCTGCAATTTTGGAAACTTGGAAGGGCTAATCTACAACCAACCCAAAACACTCCCGTTACTGTTGCAAACGTCCCCTCACCCGCTGCATGTAACGGCATGCACTGGTCATCCAGCTTCCATTTCAGGATGAATTTCTATAAATTCAGTCATTCTCCAGCAGCTCAAACTCCCACTGAACTCTCTTCTCTTCTCTCAGTCTCTGCTCTTTGTGATCAAACCAGCCCCCTCTCTGCCTTACCCTCTGTTCTTTTCCAAGTTTCAGTCACCCGTAAGCCTTAGAGGAAGATTTTTTCAAAAGTCTGATTTTTAGCCCAAGAACTCCAGTGAAGGTAACCATTGTGTTCCTTTTCGAATTGTAGGTGGTTTAGAATCAAGAAAAATTGATTTTGACAGAGTTTTAAGTAAGAAAAATGGTTTCAAAGTCTAAGAAAAACCATGAGCTCTCTTGTACCCGTGAGGTTTTGGTTTTAAAATCGAATGGCCTAGTGAGCTTTAAGACTCCAAACTATTCCCTATGGAAAGAAGACTCCCAGAGGAGTCCATCGGACCGGCTAGATGTGGAAACCGAATCCGGAAAACCCACTGTTTCCGGATTCGCATTTCACATGTTGTCCAGAAGCGCCCGAGGCTGGCTTGACTCAGTCGGACGATCCGAACAGAGCTCGAAAGGACCGAACCCCACTCGGACGATCCGAGCCTCCCTTCGGATGTTCAGAAGTGCACAGACCCACCGAGACTTGTTTTTCTCTGTTTTAAGGTACGGAATGACTTCGGATGATCCGAGACCCGATTTTCGGACGATCCGAAGTCAGACCCATGATCCGAGGTCAGTGACTAGTTTAGGTGTACTTCGAATGATCCGAAGCCACAATACCTGGTTCCGAGGCATGTTCTAAGGGACCCTGTTTTTAAGTGTTAAATCTTGTTTATTTGTTATTTGATTGCTTGTGATGTTAGTATCCCATTGTTAATCTAAAATTGTACTAACCCTCTTCTCTTATTACTATAGTGTATATACTATTGTATTCGCTTTTAGGCCGACTCTTTTGGTCGGGCACTGAATGATCTCACGTTCAGGCCGACGCTATATTTATCGGGCGCTGAGTGACCTCGAGGCCTTACTCAAAACGTTAGATCTGGTCCTATCCAGAAGACAACCGAGAAGTGACATGAGAATCTAGACCTAACTCAATAAGTCAATCTGGTCAATGCCCAGAAGACAAGATGAGTTTTGGACTGAGCACCCTTTTTATTTTCTATCTTGTGGATTATTTTAATTTAAAAAGGATAGAAACCAAGTAGGAGACTCAATTCCATATACATTGGATATTTTTGGGAAAACGTGGGATTTTGAAATACTACTTGTGTGTATGTATTTGATGTTATGAATATTGATTGTGCACTTGTCTGTTTGTTTGAAACAGAGGCCGCGAAACCACACATATACGGTGAGGGAACTTAACTTTGCAGCTTGATGTAAACAGGTTTATTTGATATGGAGCAATGAGTGGTTTCAGATTTGATGAACCCACTCATGTGCCTGGATATAATGCACTACTGTAAGAGGTGTTGATGATCCTTATAAATTCTATGATGTTGATCATATGGAATGTGTAATACTGCTTCCACGTGCTCTTGACTATTGAACCAATATCGGCCATATAAGAGATGATTTACGTCTACTGGACCACGGGTGTTGACAGTTGTTGACTTGAGGGTGTCAGTATCGGCTATGGTAGAGCCGAAAATGTACTTGCAATGATGTATTTTGACCGTGTCGGGACTTAATACAATGGTCTCAGTGTAGTCGGTAGGCGTTACGTTGGAGGATCGCAGTAATGGAAAGATGATGATGAGACTTTACTTGATATCGTGAATATTGATATCAAGCATGAGATATTATATTGCAACTGTTGATTATATATATTAACATATTGTTTACTTTAAAACTGCACTGTTATATTTCCTTCACTAGGCTAGTTAGCTCACCCCACTCACCTTTCAGGAGATGAACCCGAGGAAGAGAACCCTCTATTTCAAGCTTAGGGTGGATAAGCTGCGGCGGTGTTTTGGGATTTTCACTAAGGGGAATGCCCTTATCTTTGTTTTCTGGTTCTTGGAACCTCTTGTTTTTGTAAAGTATCAGGTGTGGTACTTAGTTTGTATCAATGTTATGTATTGAAAACTACTATGCTTCTGTAGTTACTCTGATGTGATTTTGAAATAATAATTCAGTGTTGGAATTATGTGATCACGTATGTGTTATTTTGTGTCTACTGTTGGGTAGACTTATGGTTTATGTTTGAGTCCACATGTTGGGATCATGTGTGACCTCTGGGCCTAACTGTTGATCCGGCCCAATTAGAATGCTTGTGTTGAGTTAGTCTTTCAAAAAAAAAATCAGTTGCGTTCCGGGCCCAACCTTCGGGTCGGAGCGTGACATTAGACAAATTGAGGAGCCTTTCCAAATCAGTAAGATAGCCATCCAGGATGCTAGGCTCCAACAAATTCGTTCAAATCTGTATAAGGTGGCAATTTGAGTTTCAAAAAGAGAATCTTTATTTATTCCTTATTTCCATAAAAACTCATAATCAAGGATCTTTTAGAATTCAGAAAAATCCTTACAGATTTATTTAACTAAATTTGTAAGATACTCGGTCAAAGGCCACTAGGCCTTGTGATCTCACGCTGAGTTACAACTGTCACAAATACCACTCAGCTAAAGACTGTCTGTGGGACCTCGACAAACTGCTTGAGGCCTCGTGGCTGGAAGTCAATCATTTTCTAATTTTACAGTTGATAAACTATTGACTTCTAAGTTATTTGAGTTAGCCTAAGGTCTACTAAGGTTCACTTACCTGTGTGCCAACAACATGTTTCATGTAGACTCTTCTATGCATGATAAATCTTTTGACATTTTCACATTCTTCTAAGGCAAGGTCCAACACACACGGTCACGCTCGGTCATGGAATTGACAATACATAAACTTGGTCAAACCGAAGCCCTAACAGAGCGTTCCTACAAACATGTAATGAAAAACATCTAGTTGACATAAACCCAAACAAGCAAATGTAAACTTGTATGAGTACAAAACCACGCAGATATGATATTTAAAGTTTTTTTATATTTATTATAAATGTATTAGTTCATAAATGCACAATATCTATAGTTCTACACAACTAGAAATATTTAAGAACTGCATAACTATTGTTATCAAAAGATAAATTAACATTTTTTTGTCATATGATTGTCCCACATCTGTATGTATCTAACACTGGTGCCAGAAAAGGATTCTCTTCAGAAAATAGATGGTATTTGTTAAAAAGGATGATAGGCGTGTGAAGAAAAGCAACTTCATCCCAAGAGTCCTGTATATATCATTGTTATAAAGCACCATATGAGAAACGAAGAGCATACCTGCGAGTCTAATGGATTTGCTTCACGAGAAACAATGTTTTGTAAACTTATTACTGCAGCGGAGGCCGTCAAAATAGGATCAACTGAATGGTGTGGGTTTCCAGCTTGACCCTGTTTTCCATTTATCACTGCTTGGAAGAATCCACATCCAGCAAGTAAGGGACCAGGTCTAGAGCCAACAACTGAAGTTGGATGTTCATGTGATACATGAACAGCAAATATGGCCTCAACATCGTCCAATGCACCATCCTCAATCATTCTCCTAGCACCTACACCAGCCTCCTCAGCTGGCTGAAAAAGTAGCACAACTGTTCCCTGTCATAACAATTAGTGTGTTAGAAGCTGGAAGAAAGGAACTCAAGCAGAATATCAATAGCATGCTTTGGGTCAAGGACAATATTTTTGAAATAAGGAAATCCTGTTTTGAATTGATCGTGCATTAAAAGCCCCAGAGGTTCATATCTGATAAAAATGACAATTTTAAGAAAGCATTTGACTATTTGAGACAACAAAAAATAGCCCAGGTGATATGTCTAGCACATCTCTTCTTCTTCTTCTTGTCCTTGTCGTTCTATTTTGATCACGAAGAAAGCTCTGATGATCAAGATTCAAGAGCAAGCTGAATGTGCAGAATCTAGTGCATGTGTTAAAAGAGGTAAAACACAACCTGCATAGTTGGAGACTTGGAGCGCATCTGCATAATAGGCTGCAAGAAGTAATTTAGGTTGAACATCCATTGTCAATATAACTCAATCCATTGCCTTCCTCACAGGACTGAACAAATTTAGTTTTATGTTTAGAGATACGGCCTGGATGCATCAACAGTGAGGCATTTAAACTGAAAAAGTTAAGCATTAAATATACATCGATAGGAAGTACCAGATAATAGAGTCTAAAGTTGCTACATATCCCACATTCAATCTATTTCAAAGCTCAGTTTACTTAAAATCTGTAGTGAAGATACTATAATGGATTTTAAAGAAAAAGAAAAAATAAAATTTGCTTGACGATTAATGGTAAAAGGCATATTGCATTGACTTGTTAGGGATTAGACCCAATACTCACATACAGAAAATACAGATTCAATCACACAAAGAGAAAGAACACACGAGATATACGTGGTTCGGCCTAACCTTGGCCTACGTCCACGGGAGAGTGTAGATTTCATTATAGATAAAAAGAATACATAGATACAAGATTTGGATCCCAAGATCTCTTTTGGTATCTTCCCTCTCTCTCTATCTCCCTCACTACACCTCTGCTGCAAGAGGCCCCTTGTGGCCTCGGAAGGCACTCGGCCAAACGGCATGGTTTCCATGAAACCCACGTCCTTAATATATAGGAGTATTGCAGTGTCCTATATTTAGTAGTTTCCTAATGTAATTAGGAATCCCATGTAGTTAGGAGTCCTATGTAATTAGGAGTCTCATATAACTAGACACCTAATTTCAGTGGAATTGAACCACAAGTTCCAACAATCTCTACCTTGGCGAAAATCCACTGATCCTCCTCCAGAGACAACTGTGACATTGTCCTCCACTGCAACTATGCACCTCTATGCACACTAACCACTCCCGGCCATGCTCCACTTGCAGCTGTAATCCTCTGCATCTCTGCATGAGATGTGCATCCCATACCTTAGGATGATCCACCAGTCTTGAGTAAGACTGTATAGCCCAACTAGGCTCCACCTCGATCTTGGCTGTCCAAGACCCTGTGTTGCATCTACAACTCCGCTTCCTACGTTCTACGAGCACATCCCGACATGCTTCACAAACGTAAGGTTGTGTTTCCTTCATAGTGTGTTCCTGCACACACTAATGTGTTAGCTGCAATTACCTCGGCCGCTCTACGCATATGGCGAATGTGCCATCTCCACGCATACCGTCAAAAGGTCCAAGGTCCTTCACCGTGCAGCAACCCTTTCACGGCTACATCTTGTTGTGTTTCCTTGATGTGATCTCACGCACCGCCGTCGACCACTCCCCGACTCTTCCAAAAAATTAATTTCACTCCTTTCCAAAATCCATACCAGTAACCGCGTAGATCTCTTCGCTGCGATCACACAGGCGAAGACGGATCTCAATTCTGAGTCCCAATGACTCCAGAAATTGTAAAACAATTCTGACCGTTGATTTTTCCCTGCTGAAGGAGAGTCTAAATTTGTGGTCCGCGGGGTCACCTGAAACTGTAAACCTGCGGATCACCAACCATGCAGTACAGTAGTCCTGTGGAACTGCCCCAATATATAGTCCCTCGGGTGCACCAAAAAACGGTGGTTCTTCACAACCGAGTTCTGCTGACTGGCTGTTGCAGCCCTCTCTCCTGTTTACTGCCGCCGGAAAACTAGATCTGCCGACTCGCGGCTACCATTGTCGTTCTCCTCCTCTTACTACAGATCAGCAGTTGGCTTCCTCTTCCTTCAGATCTCAATCCAGATTTGCAACTCTCAATCTCGGCACGAGTGATTGCCGATCTATGCGAAACAGGGCTGACTTGCCCTTCTCCTTTCCGTCGCTCTTAAGAAGCCATTGATTCCGGCATTGCTACCGCCCGCAATAGCCTCAGATTTGTCGATCCCTTCTCTCCCATAGATCTGGCTGTAGAGATCTGCCCTCAGTCTCAGTTTCTCAGATCTGGGCTTCGATCGGCCTGCACGCCTGCTGAGCTCCACCTGCATTTTGGTGCTCCTCCTCCGGATCTGCTCTGCTCAGATCTGCAATCGTCGTGGCTGCTGCATCTGTAGATCTGAATGCCTCCTGCGCTCTCTGGTTCTCTGGCGTCTACAGGCCTCCGCCCGCAGATATGAAAACAACGCTCGGCACCCTTGCCGCAACTGTTCCTCAGATCTCTCCTTCTGTAGTGCGATTGCTCCTTTGTTTCCGGCGCTGCCTCCGACTCTGATCTGGGTTGAAAAACCCCTTGGAACGCATGGCCTGTTTGCACTAAGGGTCGACGGTGAACCCAACCCTTATACCCGGCTGTTTTCTCTGCCTCAAATCTCAGATCTGCCCTCTGGATCTGCCGTCGCCTTTTTTTTTCCCGTCGGTATCGATTTGTTGTAGCCATCCCCAATCGCAGCCCTCTGTTCACAGCTCCGACAGCTGCTACCTTGCACCATCGCTGCAGCCTTCGATCTCGCTGCTTGGACTGCTTGGGCTGCAGATCTCCAATTTGCTATCAGATCTGCAGTAATCGCGGCTACCTCTACCGTATTTGGCGATCCTCCTTCCTTTGCACACAAATCTGCACTTCTGCTCTAGCGATGGGGCTGTCTTTCCAGCCGCACTTCTGCTGGCTGCCACTCACAGATCTGAAAATCCAGATCTGCAGTGGTACTGCACTGTTGCTTCTGCCCCTCTTCGGCTGTCGAGCTGTCCTCCAGACAGTATCAGATCTGCGGCTCGCCGCTGCTTGTAGCTTCCTCTTCTTCCTCGATATGTGATTAATCTGGCCCGAATCAAACCTTCGCTCATGATACCACTGTTAGGGATTAGACCCAATACTCACATACAGAAAATATAAATTCAATCACACAAAGAGAAAGAACACACGAGATATACGTGGTTCGGCCCAACCTTGGCCTACGTCCACGGGAGAGTGTAGATTTCATTATAGATAAAAAGAATACATAGATACAAGATTTGGATCCCAAGATCTCTTTTGGTATCTTCCCTCTCTCTATCTCCCTCACTATACCTCTGCTGTAAGAGGCCCCTTGTGGCCTCGAAATGCACTTTGCCAAACGGCAGGGTTTCCATGAAACCCACGTCCTTAATATATAGGAGTATTGCAGTGTCCTATATTTAGTAGTTTCTTAATGCAATTAGGAATCCCATTTAATTAGGAGTCCTATGGAATTAAGAGTCCCATGTAACTTGACTCCTAATTTCAGTGGAATTGAGCCACAAGTTCCAACATGACTCCTATCGAACATGAACTGAGATCCGAGACTAGAGGATACATAGTTGAAGCAAACCATCCAACTTCAGCCGTTCTTTTCTAGGGCATTTATGTATTATTTCCCTTCACCATCAAATTGGAACAACATGTCCAAACACCAAACCATGGGTCCACTTTATACTAATTGGATCATTAGGGTACTCTATATATATATATATATATATATATATATATATATATATATTTTGAAGACATTAGGGTACTCTAGATATTATGCATCAAAAGCTGATTAACTCCATGAAGAAACCCTGGTTTCAGTCAATACAGCTGACGTAGTTGTTTGTTGTAACCATAATAAAATATATCCATTCTAGGATGCGGAAGTGACTATACCAAAAACTAGATGTCATCAGTAGGTTTGGATAGGGTTACGAATTCATAATCTAGTGGAAGGAGACAATCTTTTTTTTTTTTCTTTTAAGAAATGCATTTTATTGGGACAAGAAGTTTCAAATAGTAAATATATGGGGATTTCCATGAATAAATTGAAGCTGATGCACATGAAGTTATGGGCCTATGAATTGAATGTTCTAATGGTCACAACAACAGAAGAAGAGACGTTACTTTCAAATATTCACCTCTTTTCTAGGCCATTGTTGTATTTCTTCCAATGCTAAGAAGTTCCTAAACTTTAAAATTTTTAAGGGATCCCCCATCTACAGTAGGGTCCTCATATCAATGCCATGGATCACCATATACTGGGCCCCTACGTCTAAGATAATCAGGCATAAGAAGACTGTAAATTTGGAAAGCCCCAAGACATCATAATGTAGAAATATTTGGAAATGACACAATGAACATCTCAACATGGTTTACATTATGGTTGTGTTTGGATAGAAAGAACTTAAAGCAGGAGACGTCCTCTAATGTCTTCTAGAGTAGGAGAACTAAGGAGAAAGTAGATGTCTCCTGCTAAGGATGGAGACATCAATCTTGTCCTGGAAGATAAGAAATGAGAATTGTGGACCACTTTCTCCTTCCCTTCTCATCCAAAGAGGGGAACTCAGGAGAACTAAGGAGAAGTCTCCTCACTTCTCCCCATCCAAACACAGCCTATAAATCCTTGAGGAGAAATTCATGTATAGCTCCATCTGTACACTGAAAGTAACTTTATTGGAGAAATGTTATTGATGTAGAAACAAACATTTCAAAGAACTGTTGAGTTGTTTCAAGAATCCCCTGCTTTATCTCAACGAATATCATGTATTGACTACCTGTTGCTCAATGTAGGAGGAAATCAATGGCATCAGCAGTTTCTGACTTCTAAGTCGTGCTAAAAAGTGATTAAGAAATGAGCTATTGTCGCCAGCCCCACACTTGGGATGATTTAAGGTAAATTTTAGAGTAAAAGAGGTCCAAGTTACCAATCAGTGGCTGAATTTTGTGCACATGATAAATGCTTATGGATCCAAGTCAGACACAGAGCATCCTACCTTAGAGCCTTAGATAGGAAAGTACTCAAAGACCACAATGACTAGAAAATCGTTTCCATTTCGTAAGAAGACCTTTTTGAAATGAAATTCCACCAAGGTTCTGTTGAGTCATTGACCAACCATCGTTTTTATTATAAACAAAATCCCCCATATCAACTATTAAGATTGTAAAAAAGTATGTGCCCAGAGTCCACAAGGATGCCAAGGGTCAAACTGGGGTCAGGAAAAACCGAAAAACTAAAGTTTCAGTGGCCTGTCCTAATACACCTGGCGTGATCATTTTATAAGATCCAACAGATGGTAAATCCCACAGAATGAGCGGTTCAGATCCACTAGAATGGGATATTAGTTAACTCAAGGGAATAAATCTGAGAAACACTCTGGGTCTTGACAAGCTTTAAGGATTTTCCACTTTCTCTTACAGCACTGAAACGAGCTCGGAATATTGAACTTGTTTTGACTGAGTTATATAAAGTTTAAATGTCGTCACATGATAAAGTATTTATTCTCTCAGTCACTTTATAAAGACGTGCAATTTTATAATTTATAAAATAAATAAAAACTTGCCCAAAGATGTGGATGTACATGATCTGTAACTAGTGAATACGAAAAAAAGAAGAAAAAGAAGGCATATTTTATCTTCTCCAACATATAGGAGTAAACAATTTCTCCTCTGATGTCTGCATGTAGAAATAGGGAAAGAGAAGGCACCCACCTTTAAAAGATGTTCACGAGACTTCAAAATCTTGGCAGCTCCCAGAAGCATAGCTACATGTGCATCATGTCCACAGGCATGCATTTTCCCAGGAACTTTGCTTTTGTGCTCCCATTCAACAGCTTCCTAAAACAAACATCACACAAGGATAAATCAGTGACAATTTTTTACAAAGTAGCATAGCCAACACAAGAGAAAATAAAACCCTAGAAAAGAGGTGACCCGCAGAGGTTAAATTCATCTGATCCACAGGAGAAACTTCACTAGAATTGATTCAATCAGGTTAGACTTGTGGGTGGTGTCATGGATCTGGAGTTTTACGTATGAATCTATGATCACCATAAACTGGGGTCGACAGATTTTCACATAAAAAAAAAAAAATTGATTCAATCAAGTAAACTTATCACACAAAGCTTGAGGTGGTTGCCTCTATACCAATTCAAAACTTCATTCTGAAGTACACAACTGTTACATGTAACATGCAAAGAACTTGGGGGCACAGAATATGAAACAAGTCCTTTAATACGAGGCAAAAATTCAGTATGAAAATAGCTCAAATTTAACTCAGTTTAGGCACTGAAAGGTACTGTGAAAAATCAAGTGATAAACAAATTCAAAAAATATAGTTTCACTAAACAAAATATCCCAAGATTTGCTTAAGTAAAATAAAACATGTATTATTTATATTTTTTTAGTCATACCAAAAAAACGCAAACATAACCTCAAATTAGGACAATTTATTCAACACAATCTTCGCAACCATTAAAAATAAGTATTTATTTTAAAAAATCGGCAAATAAAAAATATTATATGCGGGGAAGAAAAAGAAAATCATAAGGATATGATGCCAAAATTCCAAATTCAAAACCCACATGAACGACAGAGAAAGGGAGGCTTTTTTTTTTCAGAAAGTAGTCATTAAAAAATAACATGCATGAAAACAACAGTACTTTCTGTAAAATTAAGTTAATAGCCATTTTTTATTTATTTTTAGTTAAATATATTATTTCCTGTCAAGTATTTTCAATCCATGCCATGCATGTAAAACAGAGAGTATTTCCATGTTCCCACGATCCGAAAACTCGAAATTTGGAGTTGACTCAAAATTAATCAGTGATTTTTCCCATTTTGTTCGGAACTCCTTGTGAGTCAGTGACTTCACATCGCGATGCAAACTCAGTCGAGTTGAGTTGAGTCGAGCCGAGTCAACTCGTGTCAGTCATGCGAGTCTTTAAACAAAGGATCCAGTTCCGAGTTCTGACAATTTGAGAAGGGATACTGAAACCTTCTAACAGAGGATAACACAATCCAAACGAATACACATATGGAAATCCAAACCGGTTCAGTTCAAGAAATGAGAATTCGATCCAAAAACTTAAATCGGAAGTTCCAGAAATTTGGGACAAAATTGAATGAAACAGGAGCAAGAAAGAATCTAACAGAACCTGAATTGGAAGAGCATCCATATCAGCCCGGACAGCGACGAAAGGAGGGAATCCTGTGCCGATCCAGGCTCTAAGCCCAGTCTCTGCCATTGGGAACCGGTACTCGACGCCCATCCGGTCGAGCTCCTCCCGGATGAGCTTGCTAGTCTCAACTTCCTCATAGGCCAGTTCCGGATTCTCATGGATTCTTCTTCTCAATCTCTTAATCCACTCCACGTTCTCTCGCCGCCTCGCAAAGGACAGAATCTCCTCTCCGTCGCGCTTCGTCCATTTCCGGCACTTGTACCCACTCAGATGAGATGATATCGGTGATGATGAGAATGGCGTGCAGTTCCTCTGCGTGGAATCTGTAACAGACAAATAGCTGCTGCCTCCGGCGGTGGTGTTGCTGGTGGCTCTGGCTCCGGCTCCCCCATTGGTGCACGAGCAATCGAGATCAGAGCTTCCTCCCTTGCAATTTACAAGCAGTACGAAGAAAATCAAGGCCTGTAGTAGTACACGAGCCATTTTTATAGAGCAGAAGAAGAAGAAGAGGAGGAGGAGGAGGAGGAAGAAGAAGAAGATTGTTTTCTGTTCGGACTTCGGACGGAGCAAATGAAGGATGGAAGGGATGACAGAACGCCGGGTGGCTGATTGGCAGAGATTGGATCAGAGTAGTGCTGTACACGTTTTTCAGCGTAGATCGTTATTAAAAAGACCACGTGACTTTAATTATAACACGACACGTGGCGTATCTTCCTTGCAAAGAGGGCCTAGATGAAAGTGCTTTGGGTTGCTTAAAATACTAATATTCCCTAGAGTTTATTCTCTTGTAGAGTCAAGGAACGACGGGTTTCTTTGACATTTCAAGACTTTTAATTAAAAAAAAAAATTATTAGTTTATGGTTGATATTTTGTGTGAAGTCAATTTTATTGCTTTTTGGTGGGGTATTATTTTTTTAGGTATGTTTTATACAAGGGCCAATGAGAACAGTATGGAAGGATCATGCCTATTTTAATTTTTAATTTTTTTATAATTTTAAATTATTAAAATATTCTCTATTTTGATTTACTATTTACATTTTTATTTTTTTATATTGATCCCTCGATAAAAAAAATTGACATTTTTAAAAAATTCTTAAACTATTAGAATAATTTATGATAAAAAAAAACAAATTAGGGTATTCTCAATACCTAATTCTATATTACACAAAAGATAAAATACTTGAAATTTTATCTTGAAAAATATGATAGCGCATGTGATGTGAATGATATATACACCTGTCATTGGTCTACAAAATGAGTTGTAAAGTTTTTCTCTTATGTATAGATTTATTGATTTTTCCCCCTCAAATTTTTTGTATATGTATAAATATATTTTTATAAATGAATAATTTTGCATAATTTTTAACTAATATATTGATAAAATTATTATAAATTTATAAAAACTTCTACATAAGAAATTAAAAATTTAGAACTATATTTAAGTCAATGGTATTCCAACATACAATTGGTATATTAATGGAAGTTATTCTCCAATTAAAGTAAAGAGAGTTTCATATTATTAGTGAATGGATAAAACTGAATTTATTGTATTTTATGGTTCAATTATCAAATTTGAGCGATAAAATTGATTAATATAAATTTAACTTCTGGTCTATAATTGTTATAATAATTCTGATAAATGAATCTCTTTTATGAATAAATAAATTTTTCATCTTTGAATTATTTCTCTCCAACTTTGTCAAGAAAAATACTGTCCGGAGTTGCTCTCACGTGCGCATTTGGAAGAGGGGAGGCGGGCCCACCGGTACGGGTGAGGTGTATGTCTGTCTGTCCTTCCGACTTGACATGACTGCCTAACTAGATTTTTTAAAGAAAAATAAAAGATAATGGCGACTTTTTCAAACTCTTCATCGAGTACTTATATATCATTTTTTTAAAATTAAA
Organism: Chimonanthus praecox; assembly: GCA_022113865.1. Taxonomy (NCBI): domain Eukaryota; kingdom Viridiplantae; phylum Streptophyta; class Magnoliopsida; order Laurales; family Calycanthaceae; genus Chimonanthus; species Chimonanthus praecox. The sequence continues at coordinate 8,402,812 of CM039095.1, read as the reverse complement.
AGTAAAAATTATAAAAATTAGTAAATGAAGTGAAAAGTAGATAGTAGATTTAATTTAATATTTTAGTTAACTAATATGAAGCAAGTAATTATAATTTTTTATTTATTTTCATAATTAAAAACTATTATTTAACATTAAAAACATTACACATCAGTAAAGTATTATATTTCATATAAGTTAAAAATTAAATTATTAAAGTCATGATTCAATCATATCATTTAGTTAAGGTCCTTATCATCTGACTTGGAGGCCGGTCGACGGTGGGACAGTGATGTGATCAGCAATCGGTCACGGTGGGTCCCACGTCCCTATTGATATCGTGTGGGTGAGTTTTAGAATTAAGCTGCTGAGAGGAAACTGTCAGGTTGGTCACCAATAAGAGATGTGGATGAGGAATTTTCTGCCTATTTTGAGATTTTGTCAGATATTTTAAGAGAATTGATTTTTTTTAAGATCAATGTAATATTTGAGACATATGTTAATTATTTTATTCACATGTATCAGGGCTGTATTTGGACGATGGAAGTGTAATCCTTAAAGACCTCACGTATCTCAAGTAGATTCTTGATAGTCAAACAGTTCTTAAAGATGAAAAAAAAAAAAAATTGCTGACACCATTTATACATGATATAATATTGATGATTATTTAGAAATCAATTTGTCCAATTTATAAATGGGTTTTCTCAGTACGAGTTAATTATAAAATATTTTCAAATTTAAATTAGTTATAATTCACTTCTCAAAGATTTATTGTAAATTGTTATTGTCATATACATTATTAGTATTTAGAAGATTAATTTTCCTCCTATCATTAAAGGAGATTTATATTCCATATGTTCTATATTAATAGTAGATACGCACTTTATCACAATAATATTGATTAAGAATTTGTTAGTGACTATTTTTAATTTATTAATTTTAATTCAAATCTATTTTTAGATACTGATATAAAAAATCTCGACCATATCTTTGAAGCCATCAAATTCAATGATAAAATTTCTTTTTATTTTTTAGACAATTTTTTCCCAAATTTCTTTTATTTTAAGATAATAATATGATAAAAATTAAATTAAATCCTTTCAACTCACTAAATTCTATCTTATAATTTCTTTTCTTATTCTTAGCCATTTTTTAGATAATTAAAGATATAATTAATTAATAATTTAATCATTGATTGAATTTAATAATTTAAAATATTTAAAATTAGAAAATAGTAAATTAGAGTACACTTGATCATAGTCACATATTTTTCAATTGTGAGTCCAGTTGTACAAGACTATAGAGACAACGACAGTCTCTGGTGACAGGCGTGTGCAACTGTGCAAGTCACACACGCCTTATCCCAACTCCTGAATAATAAAATTCTGAGCTCTCTGTGTGCGTCTTCTACATGCCAAACTTCTGTACAAAACTATAAATTTCAATAATTACTGCTCCAACTACGAAGTAGACATCTACCGTAAGATTATAACCTAATTTAAATAAATCATCGAAAGTTAGCTCTTTATTCTCTTAAATCATCTCACTATGATTTTTTGAAATGTGAAAGAGTTCAAATCGATACACCGACTAAATCAATTTTCTCAAATTTTCATTTCCAAGTAATTCGATCAGTGCACCGATTTACTAAAAAGTGAATCGATTTCTAAAAATTTACTAAAATCTGTAGAGACGGATAAAAGTAAAGTGAAAAATTCGAAAAACCCGTATCTCCTAAAAGAATTTTTTCGTATTAGAACGGCCACTCTTTAAAAAACCTTAATTAGTCTTTTCCTAAGGAGAAGATCTTTTTACTACTTTTTTCGTTAAGTATATTAATGTTTATTAGAAAAAGATATGCTTTATAAATTCCCTGCAGTGTGCTGTCACTAATTAAATACTATAATGAGAATAGCATCTTATGAAGACCATTTTAAAATCAGAGCTAAAAATAGGGTTCAATGTCAAATAAGGTAAAAGAAAACTTCAAGAAAAAAAAACCTCTACCGAGACACAGTTAGTGAGTTACTTAGTGAGCACTCAATTTGTTGGATCTGATGTAAAGAGACCGTATAAACAGTTCTGAAGTTTCACCTCCATATGATAATCGTATTCATTGATTTAAAACCTTTAAGAATTGATAAGATAAGCTAAATTGATTAAAATTTAAAAGCTGAGATTATGTGACTTGGATGATCAATTGATTGGGAAAGTTTATACACTCTATATTCATATGCTCACTTATCAAATGAACGTAAATTTGTGAGACTTACGTGATTTCTTATTTTGTTAGTTTATCTTATTGATCTAAATATTTTTTATTATGATTTATCACACATGACGAATACAGATTTTAAGACAACGACGGGTCGGTGGTGATGCATTTGCAATTCCTGTAAAATGAAGCTCACATTGAATGGCTGGTTGTTGTCACGTGAAAAGCATGAGCGAAGAGACAAGTGTGTGTCGTTATACTCTCACGGTCTTCACAGATTGTTGGAACTTGGAAAATAGAATCAAAACGTGACTTCATACCATTTCTTCATCTCTCACGACCCAACCATGTCAAATTTTAGCTATTAGGTGGGCTGTCAAGATGAAACCATCTGCCTAAAAAAAAATGAAGAATCTTCCTGAAAAAATAAAAAATAGAAGTCATCTCTATGTTATAATGAGTTGAGTCAAGTCAGATCGGATTGGATTCAAATTATATTATATTTTAGTTCAAATTTTGAACGGCACCCCATACAGACACCTGAAAAATCGGTCACTAGACACATTTCAAATTTTCAGATGAAGTTATCATTTTGCTCACCCACATTTTATCATTCGAATAATTCTTCAGTTCATTTTTCAGATCATTCGAATGATTTAGTCGTCCGAAAGAACACAACAGTGAAAAATGAGTTCCTTCAGATGATTCGACTATACAGTCAAATCATTCGAAGGATTTTAATCCTTCGAATGAATGGTCAGAATGGTACATTAACGCATTATTTAAATAATAAATTCTCATTATAAATTTTAAAGTTATTTTTTAAGCACTGTGTATTTTCAAAATTTCTCAAATTCAATAACCAGACTAATTACGATAGCCTGATAAAAATACTTTAACAATTCAAGGTCTTTTGATATTCTCAAATGCTTAATAAATAGTGTTTTACAAATAAGGGTATCCCTCGGCTGTGCCGAAAATACATTTGGGAGTGTCAAAAGACCTTTAAGTCTTAAAGTATTTTTATCAGATTATCGTAATTAGTTCGGATATTCAATTTGAGAAATTTTAAAAATAGACAGTGCTTAAAAAATAATTGTCTATGTCTATGTTGCTGATGATACAATAATAAATAGTGCATTAGTTAAATAATAAAACCTTTTTTAAAATTTTAAAGTTGTTTTTAACCTGATAAAAATACTTTAAAACTTTAAGGTCTTTTGATACTCTCAAATGTGTTTTCGGCACAGCCGAGGGATACCCTTATTTGTAAAACTCTGTGTTTTAAGCATTTGAGAGTGTCAATAGACATTGAATTCTTAAATATTTTTATCAGGCTATCGTTATTAGTCCGGATATTCAATTTGAGAAATTTTGAAAATACACAGTGCTTAAAAAATAACTTTAAAGTTTTAAAAGAGATTTTATTATCTAAATAATATGTTACTGTAGCATTTTACCCATTCATTCGAAGGATCAATCTTTCGAACGATTCGACTGTGTAGTCGAATCGTCTAAAGGAACCCATTTTCCACTGATTTGTTCCTTTGGACGCCTAAATCATTCAAATGATTTGAAAAATTAATTGAAGAATCATTCGAATGATAAAATGTGGGAGGGCAAAATGGTAGCTTCACTCAAAAAATTGAAATCGGGTGTCTAGTGATAGATTTTTCGAGTGTCTGTATGAGACGCCTTTTAAATTGAGTTTATTTCGAGTTAAGATTAGATTCGATTCTATAAGGGTTTACTCATTTATCTTCAATTTATATTGTGTTTTAGTTCAAATTTCGAATTGAGTTCATTTCGCGTTAAGATTAGATGGGATTCTAATAGGGTTTACTCATTTATAAGATAAACGAGACCTTTTTTTTTTTTTTACCAAGGTGTCTAAGTGTCTCATCTATATTTGGAGTGGGGACATTTTAACTCAACTAGTCTTTGGGGCATGTCCAAACCTTTCAATCCCAAACATACCGGGTAAACAACAATGGAGAGTGGCCTAGAGGGGTGTTGAGTGTGAACCAAACTCAAAATCTCCCTTCATAAATGGAGCTTCTTAACCGTCACACCGACTTTTCTAGCAAGACATATATCAAGAATATCCCTTAAATAGGTATAGATCTTGTATATTTGGATGCATTACATATATACATGGTAATAGTTGGGCATGTTGAGTCTATCTATTTATAAAGGGCTTCATGTCAAATTTATGCATTTTCAAATAGGGTTAGATCGTTGTGTTTGAGGGTGGGGAGAGGGATTTAGTCACATCTATCTATACGGCCTGACCCAACCCTGCTAAAATTAGACTAAAATGGATTTAGAATGTGGATCAAGTCAAAATCCGAGATGAGTTGAGTTAGAATTTGGTCGGATTGGGTTGAGAATTTTGGGTCAATACCTCAGGTCGAGTTCTATAAATATTGACTCGGTCGGATTGGGTTTTAAGAAACCCGATCGGACCTGATTTTAGCCCTAACTAAAATGCATTAAATAGCTGAACCAATACATGGCTGGTAGTTTTTATAGATAATGATCATCTTTTTTTTTTAAATAATATAGGTATCCTATTTTACATTGGAGCTGAGACTAAACCTACATATATTCAAAATCACGTACGAGCCTCCTGCATGAGATAAACTTGAGAAGAGTTGAACTCAAGACATCTAGTTTAATTAGCAGTCAGATAAGATGACTACACAACACCATAAATTTGAGTGATCAATGCACTGAATCTGAAGATTTTTTTAATTATTAAAAAAAATTATATCATGTCAAAACAATTAATATATATATATATATATATATATATATATATACAATGAATGAAAGGTAAGAATTTTTGAATGAAAGGTAAGAAAACAATTAATAATATTTGTACACATATGTGTCTGTTTATTTTATATAATTTTCAGAAAAGTACAAATAATTCTATATAAAGAGAAATTGTAATTGAGTGAATATTCACAAGGGCTGCACGTTTGGATCTCTTTTATCTAGCCCAAACCATTCCTAATTTCCTACTAAAATCCTCCAGACTAGCTAAGTTGTATTTTTTTTTTCTTTTTAAAGTATTAGGATAAATTACCTCAGAGTAATTTAACACCTTCTCTTCCAATAATGGATTCACCACCAAACATTATGTTAATTATAAAATTTAAAAAATAATTATTTTAATTAAATTAATCACTATTTAAATTAACTCAGAGAGAGTTGGCCTGACCGTTAAGAGGCTCTCCTCATGAAGGTCTTGAGTTCAATTGATGCTCAAACCCCTCTCGGCTCTCCCAATGAGGTTAGTCCTCATCATTTTGACCCGGTATATGTGTAGGGAAGTGTGCACATGCCCCAAAAGATTTAATTGGGTAAAATCCTCTGATGGTGAGACATCTAAATACCTTCGATCTTAAAAAAAAAAAGATAATATTTTTAAAAGAATTCTATCTACACTACAATGCTCTTTTCAGCCAACTTATAAATATAGACCAATGTAAGCTTTAACGTAGCCATACCCACAAAATTTATGCAGTATTAGACTTAAGTGAAACACATTACTAAAGTTAATACGAATATTTAATGTAATGTTGCACTCACTAATGCACAAAATGAATGTCAAATTAATTGAAGGATAGAACTTGTAGCACAAGTGGCAATGACTTTTTATCACAGCACAGGAGTTGTAGGTTCAAATCATATGAGTGTTAGATAGACACCCGTCTCATTGAAATAATTTGTCAAATTTAAATATAAAAACTTCAAATTTATTAAAGATAAAGATCAATTGATGGTCATGTCTGTGTTATGCTTCAATTGTAACTCTCTTTTTCTTTTTCTTTTTCTTTCATTACCCATGTTAAAGATAAGGATTACTATTTATAAACATTGATAAAGGAAATGCACGTTAAATCACTTGATAAGATTTGTAAAAGATAAAGGTGTGTGAAGAGGTGGAATAGACTAAAGAAGTCCCATGAATTCTAACAATTAAAACCAGCATTAATTCAAATTGATGAACATATTAGTCCACCTATTTCTGGTCAGTTATAACTTTACTTTTCCTCTTTTTCATTCACTGTCCATATTAAAGACTAGGGATTAAATGTTTGATAAAGGAAATGCACATTAAATCACTTGATAATGATAGATTTGTGAAAGATAACGATGTACGAGGAAGTGGACTAAACTAAAAGTAGAAGTCTCATGGATTCTAACTAAAAATATCGGCGTCAATTCGTATTGATGATGATGGCTCATATCAAATTATCTTTGTGTGATATACACTTAAACATTTACGAGAATATCTCTCGTATACTTGTGTTTTATAGTCACCCGATGTTCATGTCTTGTAAAAGAATATGTACTGAAAATGACGTATTATCTTAAAAATTTCTATTTAAAGAAAAAACACTAATGCCTACTTGCATTAGCAATGTGGGCTCTTGCCAGAGGAGAAAAGACAAGAGGTGGCCCTTTAATATGTCCTCTGGGTTATGGAATTTTTGCTTTGAACTTATTGAAAACTTTAAAATAGTGTATGTCGTCGATATCTTATTTAAAATTTTAAAGTTATTTTTTAAGTACTGTGTATTTTTAAGATTTCTCAAATTAAATATCCAGACTAATTATGATGACCTGCTAAAAATACTTTAAGATTTTAAGGTCTTTTGACACTCCCAAATATATTTTCCATACAGCTAAGGGATATCCTTATTTATAAAATACTGTGTTTTAAGCATTTGGGAGTGTCAAAAGACCTTGAATTCTTAAAGTATTTTTATCAAACTATCGTAATTAGTCCGAATATTTAATTTGAGAAATTTTAAAAATACACAGTGATTAAAAAATAACTTAAAAATTTTTAAAAAAAAGATTTTATTGTTTAAAATTTTTAAATCGATTTTACTGTATTTGATGCTATGGTTCGAAAGATACGAAAATTATACTGAATTATAGTTCAAAGGTTTTTTAGTGGGAGAGCAAAATGGTAATTTGCAAAAGTTTTTTAGTGGGAGGATAAAACGGTAATTTGCACATAAATTTTAAAAAGGAGTGTTCTCTTGTAGAAAATGGGGGTGTCCGAATGAGGTGCCTTGTCTCTAAGAAATTTGAGCGTAAATCAAATTCAAAACCTCTCTTTATGAAAGATACAAAGTTTCTTTGACCGATATTGATATACACAAGGAACAAAGAAATTCCTTAAACATTTCATGTGTTTTTTTGGATTCTTTTATGCTTTTGTGCTTTTTATGTTATTAAAAGGATTATATCTAAGTCAAATTATTCTATGCCTTATGATGGAGGCATACTGCTTTCTTTCTTTCTTTTTTCACTTGTTAAATTGATATTTTGAAACTAGAATCCACTTCAATAAAAAATATTATAAAAAATAGAATATACCAAAAGAGAGGAGTTATACCTCAATAATCGAGGGACTTAGAATCCACTTAAAAAAAATCCCCATTTTAAAAGAATATTTAAAAAATAGAATATACCAAAAGAGGTGAGTCATACCTCAATCAACTTGAGATTTCCATCCATTAGGATTTAAAATAAAAAATTCTTTTACTCCTTTAAATTAATGCATTGCAGTTGATACGTATCACTCTCTACTCTCTTACTTCTATTTCATTACACATGTAATTCGTGGATTTTTTTCGACAAAGTCATCTTCAATTTCTAAAATAGATGCTCAAAGTATGTCAATTTAAATTTGCAATTGTCTATTAATTATATACATAATTGTATTAATAAAAGGATTGAATAAGACTTTGTGAAAGTAACCCAATTTCTTATTTGGAGCCATATGTAGTTATTTGGCCTTGTGCTTACATCTAATATTATCTCCTTTGTCCTCATTTGTGAAATTCTTATATTTGTCTCTTTCTAATAAAAAATTGAACTCTATATTATGTTTTATTTAATTTTTATCTTCTAAAAATACTCAAATTTTCTATTTTTTCATTAAATATAAGAAGACCCAAATCATTTAAGTAGGCAAAGTGTTGCTTGCACTCAAAGTTAAATCACATTCAAGAAGGGACATTAGTATACCAACTAACCAAGTGAAAAAGAAGTCTTAATTAATCCCTTAATAATAGTTGGTATTAGCATTGTCACTTAACCATTGAACTAATGAAGATGTGATTTGAATTATAGAGCCTTTAATTAACACATATTTACTTTCTATACGAAATTTTTCAATGGTCTGTGTAGTTTTTTTTTTTTTTCTGAAAGAGCGCATCGTTATTTTATTTTTTAGAATGGTGAAAAAGCTTCCATCTCATCATGGAATAGTCACATTGCCGAACTACGTAAATTTTAATGAATTTTTACGATTGTTTGTGTGTTTGTTGCATTTTAATTTCTTTGTCATCATAATTCTATGATTTCAATTACAACTAAAGCCTAGAACTTTATTATTTCCGAACCATATATTTCTCTATAATTACTTATATTGTTCCTGCATTATACTTTCTTTGTTTTTCACAGATCAACCATATAATATGAAATGCCCGGCCACTATTTAAACTAACACAGACACTTTCTCCAATATTTGAGGTTCTTTATTTATTTTTCATGGTTCACACTTGTAATATTTTCAATTTAAATATCCCATATGACTAATTTTTGCACTGGAAAGTTATGTTATTTTATAGCTTAATATTTTCTTTATTTAGTTGAGAGTTGAGAGAGACGCTGATGTTTTTATAACAAAGAAAATTGATATATTTTTTCACTACTTAGATGATAACAATTTATAATGTCCCTTGTTATCGGTAATATCTCTTGTTTTAATTCAACCGACATTTAATATTACTCAGCTCTTGCATTATGATTTTTTTTTTTTTTTGTGATATATAAGATATACACCGACAATATTGTATAAATAATAAAAAATCTAGTAATGACCTGATCAAGACATGTGTTTAGTTGAAGACTTGGTAAATAAGTGTCCCTCTCAAGGGGCCAAGTTAGTGATGAATTATGGTGCACGCAGTTGTAGTTGGGCTTTGGTTAGTGGTTAAGGAGAGTAGGAGACACCACCACCATTTCTGCTTCAAATCATATCATCCCCAACTCCTAAAATTGATTTGCAACTTCAATTGTGTTTCTACATGTGTTTCAAATGGTTCAAAATGCCTAAATTTTTTGTTTTCTTTCTTTCATTCAAAATAAATTATGCTCTGCGAGTTAAATAGTTTACTGAATTTAAAGAGGTTGGAGTGATAGAATCAGTTTCAGAAATCCAGGTGTGTGAGTAGGGAGGCTTGCATATGCCTCGAAGATCAACGTCAAAACTATCAGCAATATTTTTAAATTTATCATTTTTTTTTATCATCAAAATACTATTACTGTGTTAACAACGTGTATTTATCGACACTGCAGTAAATTTCCCATTAAATCAAGTTAAAACACGATAACCACAATATCGTGATAATATCTCAATAAATTCTTAGTAAATTACTTATTAAGATTTTATTTTATTAATATTTTACTTATTATATTTTAGATATTATAGTTTTTGCGAGATTTTTCGTTAGTTTTCTAATAAAACTCAAAAGATTTAAAAATATTTCGATAAATTATCAATCGTAGTTAATATTTCTAATATTACAAGGTGGCTGGGTCTGACAAAAGCTCCAACATTTCAACAAGAGTGATTTGAGACAGAAATTGATGCCGGGAAAAGTGGGTTTTAATGTCTACTTTGACCGTCTTTATGTCAGATCAAAAATTTTAATAATAGAAACTCTAAGAAATCCAATTCCTAGACTTAATCTAACTATTTAAAAAAAAAAGATAAAAATAAGATAAAAAGAAATCACTCAGATGTGCTTAAAAAAACCCAGGCCAACCAGTGAGTGGGCCTGACATTGCACGTCCCAGATGCTAGCAAAGAGAATCCAGATTTCTGCCGAGTTTGTCTAGTAAAATCTCATCCATAATCCTGCTAAGATCTGGTCACAACTGATCTTCAAATCTCAGCCCTTGATTAGAACAATTTCCTTGCAATATCACCCAAAAGTCCAATCCAATTCAAATCCAGTCCATCATCGCCTAACCCAGGTTGCTCGATCTCTCTCGGCCCTTGATTAGACGAATTTTCTGATTGCTAATTTTCAGATCCCGAAAAATCCTTCTTAATCTGATGAAGATCTTGGCAAATTTTGGACATTAAAATCCAGCCACTGATCTGCTTTATCTCCGTACGAATCAGGCCCTGAATCCGGCCCAATACGCCTAGATCAGTGCCCACATTCCGGCTGCTGTCTGATTACTGTTTTTACAGAGTTTTCCAGCCCTAAACAGCTCTTCACTCTGCAGTCGATACATATCTTTGGGCCCAAACGGTCCATGCAATGCCATGTTTTTAAGCTGCTGGTTTTTTAGTCGGTTCCAAGCCACGTAAGCATCCCACGTGTCCTCAGCTAAGGTATATTTTGTGGGTCCACTGGATTGGTCCCTACTGGGCTTAGTTCATGGACTTTTGAGGCCCAAAAATCTCCTATGCGGGCCAACGCCCAAAACTGATTTAAATGGGCTTCATGCATAGTGCAAGTGAGTCCATTAGGTTGCATTTGAGGCCCTATCTCCCCCCTCTCGATTCTAAAATTAATTTGTAGAGGATATTTATCGATTTCGTCCAGTCGGGTCATCGTCAGAGACTCATTGGATTCGATGCCCGCATCAGAAATTGGATTTTATTAAGCGGCCGTCAGATTTCATGAGCTATAAGACCGCCAAAAATGAACCTTATTAGATAATTTGAACGTTTGATTTTTGAGAATTAAATTTGAAATATTGAATAAATATCTATACTGCAAAAAGTTAAATTAGCAATAAAGATGAGTTAAATAAAAATATTTAAAACTAAATTTAAATATAATGGGTAAGATAATTAATTTAATCATTTAGATTCTGGTCGAGCGACCTCTTCACACATCATTAGATGTGAGAATTGCCTACTAACTAATTTGATTTTTGGATGGTGAGGGGTCAAGTACTGGCCCCACATCTAATTGTCTATTTCTTTTGATTTGAATGGTATAAAATGTGGGATCCATTTGTTAGTTATTTCTTTTTATGAAAAGGATTTTGCAAAGAATATAATCAATGACAAATGAAGTGACCTTCACAAGGGGTCACCTGGTACTATTACTTCCTATTATTTGCCCCAAAAAGACAATTTTTATTCATTATTTACATATATTGGATTCATGGGTTTAAATATTGGTATTATCTGCTTTATTAGGTTTTGTTTCTATAAAAAGAAAAGAAAGACTGCTGCATACGTTACAGTGATAGAAAATGAAGAGAAAAATATCAGTACACACCAGAGAATCAAAAATATTGTAAACATCTATATAGCTTCTTCTTTTTTGTCACATATAGCTTGCTAATATTAGAAGGGGAGATAAATTTCATGTGTATGTCTAAACCTTCCAATCTACACTAATTGGTGAAGTCGATGGGGAGTAATCATATCAAGAATTAGGGCTGAAACTCGGGTCGGGCGGGCCGGGTTTTGACAAACCCAGCCCTAACCCATGTCAAAAAAATTTGAACCCGACCCGATCCGACCCGACCCGAATTGCAAACCCGAGTATGTCAACCCAACCCGACCCGAATTGCTAATACTCTCAACCCAAGAGTTGACCCGACCCGATCCGAGTTAGCCCAAGTTAGCCCGATTTAGCCTGAGTTAGCCCGATTTTTGAGAGGGGAAGAGGGGAAGAGGAAGAGGAAGAGGAAGAGAAAGAGGTAGATATCGATTTTCAAAAGAGGGAAAATGGAAGTGGAAAGGGCATAGGGTTTTATTTAAGTTATGAATTCGGGTCGGGTTTTTTCAGGTCGGGCTTTTTCAGATCGGGTTGGGTCGGGTCGGGTTGAAATTTAAATTCTTCAGCCCAACTCGACCCGAATTTCAGTCGGGTTTTTTTTTTCCTAACCCAACCCGACCCGCGTTTACAATTTCTATAACCCAGCCCACACTATTTTCGGGTCGGGTCAGTCGGGTCGGGCCAAAACCCAACCCAAGTTTCACCCCTATCAAGAATGATTGAACGTGTGAATCGAATTCAACACCCCACTTTAAAAAGTAGATATATTAGAATTATGATTGAATCTAAGACTTTAATTTTAAACAAATTATTCAATTTATACCTTTAGATGACATACAATTACAATATTTAAAAAAAAAAAAAACGTTGAAGGGTAAGACGGGGTCTATTTTTGGAAGCTTGTAAAAGAGACAATAAAAATTTGTCACATGAGTATTTAACGGTCATTCAACAGTTTCTTTTTCCATAATTGAGGTGTGTAAGGTATGTGCAAATTTCTCTACCTACATAAATAGAGTAATTCTACAGAAAGTGGCTCTTTGACATAAAGTGAGAATCGAACTCAAGACTCACTTCTTGAAACAGATTCCTGACTGTCATTTCAACCCCTTTGAGTTTTTAACTGATCATTCAACCGTTGAATTGCTCATTTTTGTATATAGAAGGTCTTTCAAAATCCTAAAATGGATTACGTGACTTTTGATCTTTGAGATACAAAGGAGCCTCTTATGGATCCACAAGTCCTATCTTTTGCGTCTTAGATTTTACAATCATTTTTCTTCTTTTTCTTTATTTATCTTTTCTTCTCTTTCTAAGAATCAGAGAACCATTTTCTCTCTCTAAAACCATCCCTGAAATGCATCCATAATCTCTCGATTTTATAGATTTTTAGTGGGCATCCCATCTAATCCTTGAATAGAATAATAAAGCATGAGAAGCTTTTCCTTACATAACATCAATGAATAAAACTATTTTTTTGCTTTCACTGTGAACATATGAAGACATTACGACCACTCATTTCATCTTAATATCACCAAACTTACTTCCCTATTAATGTTATCATTATTGAGTTGCACAAAGGAGATTGTTTAGACTTTAGAGTATAACTCCAACCACTTTAAAGGTCAAAACTCTCCTTAAAAAAAATTGTTAATTCAATTTTTATACATTTTTTTTTTAAATTAAATATAATGGATTATATCAGAGTTGTTTAAACAGTTACATTATCATGAAAGCTACTGTAATGGGTTTCATATGGGCTCACTAATCAACCACAAAAAATACTTCAATTTTATAATTTCTCAAATAATATTTTAGTTATAATCAGACCGGCTCTACTAAAGGCAATAAAAGCGGCCGCTTAAAGTCCCAAATATTAGAAGGCCTGAAATTATTGATAACTTTAATACAAAACCCTATTAAGGAGGCCCAAATTTCAGCTTCAGAAGTGTTAAAAAAATGTCCGAAATTTTTTTCAGTTTCTTTTTTATTATATATAATTAAAATTTTAATTAAATATTATTTATAATAATATTAAATACAAAGAAGACTTCGTTCAGATTTTTTGCTTTAGTTTTCAAATTGTGTCTGGCTGGTCCTAATTATAGCTAAACTTTTCTTTTAACTTTCTAACTTAATAATTTTTAAAATTATAAATATAATAACTAAAATGATTAAATAAAGATAAATATTCACCAACTCTTTCTTCGTGTTATTCATGGTGGACGGTTCTGTTCGTGAAATTCATTCGTTCACAGAGATAGTTCCTCCTCCGGCGTCGGGTGACCGTTGATGGCGTGTAGCTCATCTTCATGCGTTAGAGTGTTTGCTTCTGCTTTCTCTGTAACCAGACCTCCTCAAAGACCAACATCAAGATCCATTCCGACCTCCAACCTCAAGACCCACTTTCCGTATCTCAAAAATATCAATCTCCCCTATCTCTTTCCTTCCAACAAACCCAACCGATCTCCAATTTCCGCTACTCAATCTCCTTTCGACCTCATCCCTCCACCGATCGATCACGACTTCCTCGTATGCTCTCTCTCTCTTGAAACATAATGTGATTTCTTCGCTGAAAGTTGGAATGGGTTTAATCAATTTAGGTTAAAAAGTGGTTATTTTCTAAGAGAGTTCCTTCCTGCATGAATTAGAGATGATGATTCCAACCAATCTTTCAAAAAGGAGATGATAAGTCTAACCCATCTTATGGGGGACACTTATCCATCTACATGGTTGGTTGGACTGGAAATAGGAAATACTCATCGTTTTCTCATTGTTGATTTAACTGAGTATGATATTAATTTTAATTTGGTTTCATAATTATAGTTAAGGAATCAGAGCCAATATTGGGATAGTCGATTAAATGTATGACAGTGTGACTAGAACCTCATATTGAGCACTTAGAAATGTGCCATGGGCTCAAGTCCAAAAAAAAAAAGGAAGTTCATTGTGCCATCCATGTTAAGTCCTTTCTATCCAACATGCCTGTGAGTGGGCATAAAGTCCCCACAAGGTGGGATATAGTCCAACCAGTTCGACTTTATTAGTTCTTTTGTATCGTATGTGGTTTTGTGTTTGTGGGTTTGTTCTATAGTAAAAGGAATTCAAATTTGTTCAAATTACAAGTGATTGAGTTTCAGTAATTGGATTCATTGAGGCCACAATTTGAAACCTAACTCATCTAATTTCAATGAGTGGTCAACTCATTTGTGCTTGGAAAATTATTCGTTGAGAACTCTTATATTAAGAACTCACCATGATCTTCTTTTAGTGTATTTATATCCCTTCTCTCGTCATACCCACCACCCTCCCTTGTATTGGTTGTCCATCCAATTTGACCCTATCCATTCCAACTTGTACTTTCCTTCAGATTAAAGTACCCAAGTCACAACACCGTTATATCTTTGTGGCCTTCAAACCCATACTTAGACTAATCAATTCAAGTTGATTTTGTATCCAAAACAGAACTTTCCAATCAACCCATTCCCATGGTCCCTGGTAGGCCCCGTAAGAAAATCTCACTGAGTTCCTATTTTAAGAGTTCTCAACAAATACTTTCTCAATTACCATTATCTTACTTGGCCGGTGGTATAGAACTCTGCTTCTGTCCACCGGGTGCCGGGTTCGATCTTTGGTATAGCATCAAAGGAGCAAAGGAGAAGTGTTATTGGATCAAAAACAAATACTTTCTCAATTGTTTGTTCCTATGAATTGCTTTGTGGTTCCCACCTTCTATTGTTCCAAATGGATGACTCGACTCGTGTTATGCATTGACCAAAGATCTTGGCACTCCAATGTGCAAAATACACCAAATATGGCCACTATAACTCAATTTCTCTATATCTGAAAATTACTCATCCAATTAAATGAGTTGACTCTATATGATGGACCACGACTATATATGTGTTCTTCTTTCCCATTGATTGGTATTGGATATTGATTGGAAATTGAATACTATCTTCACCAGCATTTTTTCAATTATTTTTACAATTTTGACTAGCTTTTTTTTTTTGTAAATGTGTTGCGCATTCACATTTCTTAACTTGATACAATCTTTATCATTGAACAAGTTCTTGTCGTACATAGATTGTTGCAGTTTTGACTTTGAAGTTCCCTTTTGTAGGAGGAAGTAACAACTGATGGAACAGTTGTAACAGAAGATGACACAGTTAAAACATTTGGGAATGATGATTTGGCATTAAATGCTGCAAATGATGGGGTTGTGGTGCGTTTATGTATTGCTTTAAGATTCGAAATTTCTTTGTTATTTCCTCTTTTTCTTTTTCAAAATAGAAGCTGATTAAAAAGGAGAACAGACTTAAAACTACTTTTATTTGATGATATTAAAATAAAGAACTAAAGGGACTGTTTGCTTGTGAAACAATGAAAATCATGATTTGACATGGCCACCTTCCATTGACATCGTTTGTTTCATTTATTGAATCTCTAGGAATTGCAAATAAACCCTGGACTGAGACTCATCAAAAAGAAACTTTTGATTTCACTCTAACCCTATTTGTTGTATCTTTTGTCTATAGGTCGTCGACATTTCCCATTTTGGTCGTATAAGAGGTATATTTTCTTCTCCATCATTTTGTAGCTAACAAAGAAGTATATTTAGAAAATGGAAATCTATTAAAAGAGGGATGGTGAAGGGAAGTCATGTATATTTTTTGCCTTCTGTTGCTTGATTTAATTTCCTTTTATTAATTTATTGTCTTTCCCCATTACTATCATTTAGGTTGTTTTTTATTTCATTCTAGGGGTGCAAACTTGGTTGGCTCGGCTTTATAACCCACCCTAAACCAAGACTTTTGAATATGGAATCAACTTAAGATATTCAAAATGCCTGCCTTTTGGGAACTGACCTAAACCACGAAAAATACCCAAGACCAGAGAACTAGATCCAAGAACCCTACTATTTTGAGAGAGAGAGAGAGAGAGAGAGAGAGAGAAGAGAGAGAGGTGGGGGGGGGGGGGGGGGTGGGGGCGCGGGGTGTCAGGTCTAGTTTTTGCACGACCTTACCTCTATTTCATTCTCATTTAGGCATCCCTGCAGAACAGATGCAACATCTCTTGCGAATTAATATTGGTAAAAGGATCCTTAAATTGTATTGTAATGTGACTTTCTGCTGGGTACAAAGGTTTATAGGGAGCTTTCTTACCTTTCTGCGAGGAAGGAACATTCAGTTTTGAGCTGCACTAAATGTAAACCTCACTTCTCATTCTTGTTTTTAGAGATTTCAAACTATAGACCGTCTCTTGTCACTACAGGTTTCAGTGTGTGTTCCATTCATTGTCTTTATTGAAGCTGCCAATTGCATGTTATACTACCATTGTCTGAACTTGATGGATTTCATTTGCACAATTAGTTTAATATTGAAGCAGCATATATCCCATCGATGATATTATGGCAATACCAACCATCAACAAATATTACAGATATCTGCAACCTGAGAATTTAGAAGGTGTAGATATGCCTGGAGGTTCCATTTTAGTGCGTAAATGCTGGAGAAATGAACTTATGCCTTACCTATTATGTGGATGAGAATTATTGCCTTTTGTTGGAAGTTGCTTCTTAATCTCTTACGAGCATTTGCGATAAATTGTAGAATTGGAAGTTTCAGTTAATTTCCTAGTTGTACGGACTTGAACTTTAGGTTTGGGGATGGGGGCAAGTCTATGAATTTGGTGCATATGGTGGGTTGGTTATTCTTGTGTCATTTTTTTATATGAAAATTTTGACCTGAATGAATAATTAGTCACTGGAGAAGACCGAGTTCAGTTTCTCCACAACCAAAGCACGGCAAACTTTGAATGTCTCCATGAAGGGCAGGTGAGTCATGAAGCTTCTAATTTGTTGTACAGTTCTTGTCCTTTTGTCTTGTAGGCCTGTACCCCTTGTAATTGTTCAGAGCTTTTTATCAATGTAGGGATGTGAAACCGTTTTTGTTACTCCAACAGCTCGGACTATAGATATCGCTCATGCATGGGTCATGGTAAACCTTATGATGTGATTTTTAGATGATGATGACATCTTTGTGACTGGTTATCTTCTGTTCACTTAAATATTAGATACTCTTAGTTTTTTTTCTTTATCGTGTCATTAGGTGGATCTTTAATTTATAATGCTTACTGTTTTGTTTGCAGAAAAATGCCATCACATTGTTAGTCTCGCCAACAACCTGCAAAACCATCACTGAAATGCTTAATAAGTATGGATATGGAATGTCATTTTTGTTTATCTTGTTGTGTTGAAAGGTTGAATCAATTTGGGACTTTGAGTGCAATGTGTTTCTATTTTATGATGAATTAGTTTATTTGCTGTTAGTGGTTCATATGCTTCCACTGAAATGATCCTAGGTTTTTTTTCTATGATGGTTATGCGGGGTTCTCTCATGGCCTTTAGCTGCAATCCTTGTGGTCTATGTGCAAGGTGTAATGCATTGCACCTTGTGTCTTGTTCTAATGTTTTAGCATTTTGCAAAGGATCTATCCATTTATCCCTGTAACGATTTTCCACTTATCTTGTTGAGGTTGACATTTCAAATGCAATTGGACAAGTAACGTGTATATTCTTTTCCTTTTCCTTTTTTTTGGCTTAGGTACATATTCTTTGCTGATAAGGTAGAAATTCATGACATCACTAAGAAGACATCCTTTTTTGTTCTCGTTGGACCTAAGAGCAACCAAGTAAAGCATTGTACTAACTCATTTCTAATATCACCTTTTTTTATTATACTTGTTCCTTTCCCAAGTTTTGAGTTTGGTATGCTTCATAATGAATATATTTTGCTGTGCCAAAGGTAATCGAGGATCTAAAACTTGGTGATCTTGTTGGGCAACCATATGGCACACACCGACATTATAGTGTGAGTTTCAGCTTTTATGACGAATTAGTAGCTACTGCATTTAGTGTATGTTTTTGTCTTGACTCTTGTGTGTGTGGGTGGGTGCGCGTGTGCGTGTGAGAGAGAGAGAGATTCAAAAAAAAAAAAGAATAATACATCAAAGATTATACGATCACTAAGATGCACCATTATAAGCTATGGCTGTACTGATTCAATACAACAATTAGAAAATAATGTCGGCAGTGATAAACAAACTCTAAACTGCAGGTATAGCTTTGTCCAACAAATCCACTATACTGTTTGCATACCATGGGATGCCATGCAATGCCACTCATGTGAGGGCCTGTTTGGGCCCAAAGTGGACAATATTGTGCTGGTAGGACGGGGTGTTACAAAATGGTATCAGTGCACGGTTCAACTCTCGGATGTGGGTGTGTTGTGTGGTAGAGCCAGGGATGGCTCTAGTTTAGGGCGGGAGGGGGAGATTGTGATACCCCTCTGTTTGAGGGGCAGTATGGGAAAAAAAGGAAAGTGCCAGTGAGGGCGCTAAAAGTCCCACATCGCCCAGAGAGGAGAGTATGCTGTGGTATTAAAGTTGGGATGCCTCCCCCTTCTAGCACAAGTCCTTTTGGGGTGTGTGTATGGACGCACACTCCGAAGCAAAGCTGTGAGGGCCCGTTTAGGCCCAAAACGGACAATATTGTGCTGGTGGGGTGGGGTGTTACATGAAACCATATAGGAATAACTAAAGAATATGGAGTAAATGATCTATGGATTCTTCACTATTCCCACCAAGAAATAAAGATGTAGAGTAGAGAAATTTCTAGCCTTCAGGTTATTGATTTTCAAAATTTTGTTCATCTGGAAATCGCCTTCCATATTGGGGTTCCCCCTCTATAAGAAACTTGCCTAGGAATCCATCCTGATTTCTCATATTTTAGTTTAATAACTTCCCTCCACAATGCATCCCCTCTCCTCTCCATATTTCCATGAAATTGCTAATAAAGATTCCTCTCCATAGAGAATTTCAAATCATCCCATTTCACCAATTGCATTTTCTTTTTGCCGCCACTCGATCCATCAGAATTAATAAGCTTGTCTTTAAAGTGTCATGGATGTAAACTGAATCAGAATCTGTTTGAATTGTTTTGCTTTGTACATTTAGGGTTGGATCAGGAATTGGGAACATATAGGGTGGATGTTCAACAAGTCTGCCCAAATCAACCTCAATTCCTTGTTTAACTTCTTTCCACACTTCATTGGTAATATCTCCTTTCCACACTGAATGACTTAGGGTGGAAAAACAGAAACCATTATCATACCTAATTTATTTTCCAATTTCCTTGACATCTAATATGCATAGGTAGATGTATTATGATGATCAGCAATGATGACATCACTATGTTAGCAGTAATGTATTGGAAACTGCAGCTTTTGTTGAATTCTCAGCGAATGACTTCTTTCTTCTGTATGCAGGTGAATGGGATGCCCATAACTGTTGGTGTTGGCAGTGTTCTCTCCAAAGAAGGTTTCTCATTCATGCTGTCACCAGCTGCTGCTGGATCAGTCTGGAAAACTCTTCTTAGTCTTGGTGCCATCCCAATGGGGACTGATGCATGGGAAAGATTAAGAGTTCTTCAAGGTATTGAGCTCTTGAATGATTATATTGAACGGACTGGAAGCTTGGTGCTTTTATTAATAATATAATATTTTCTGAGGCCAACTAATTCTTTTTCTTTGTAGCACATGTTTGAATCATGGATTGTGAGTTTGATTTGATGCCTTCTTTTAAACCTTCTACCATTGCTTGTTGAATAAGATACGTCATGTGTTCCAGTTTGTGTAAGACATAGATTCACTAATAAATAGCTGTTTAAGTGACAAGTAGACATGTAATGATAACAAATTCTGTACATTAAGATGGATGTGTGGAGTAATGTAATTTAAAAAATTAGAAATGAGCACACTAGATGAAGTCCAGAGGTAGCCCCAATACATGAAAAGGTGAGTAACATTGACAGTGACTTGGGCACGTATGTGGTAGGGTAGGAACTGCTGCAGTAAAAAGAATTGAAAAGTTACAGGTAGAAAGAAATAGAAGGAAGACCTTCAAAGACTTAGATTGAACTATTTTTTTTCTATAAAGAAAAACATATCTTAAACTGTGGAGTGGCATAAAATTTGAACATATATGTTAGAAAGCCAGCCCCATGGAAATGTCTTTGACGATGCAATTCATAGATTCATAGGATTTCATGAGTAGCTTGATTTTCATGCATTTATGGACATTTTTTTTGCAACAGTAACGAATGAATTCAAAAAATGAAGAAGATGATACAAGAGAGATAGACCACGTATAGGAGAGGTATACATGGCAGTCAGAAGAAATACAAACAAGAACATCCAAGAACTAAGAGGAAAAAATCGAATACAGTAAAGATACAATATGGAAAACCCCATCACCCCATACACCCAAATAAAGATAAGATTAGAGAAACGCCATTGCAGGTCTATGCATTTATAGACATATGTGCAACTTTTGAATAGAATGTATTTATGTTGAATCTATCTCAATTGATTTTGTTGAGGAAAGATGAGACGAACACCAAACACTTGCTAAACAATTGGCTTATGAGTTTTCTCCCATATGTAATTATCGTAAATCGGATAGAAATGTGGTCACCATATTCAAAACAACTAATACTATTACTTCCCTTCCCAATAAAGGATCTGCTTCCAGATTCTGTCCAGAAATCAATTTTTTTGTGCTTCTACATGTCTTCCACAATTTGCTGTATTTGGTGAAGATGATCCATTTGACAATCAAATTACCACGTCCTGCATTTGTTAACCTGACCTACTTTTATTCCTAACCTTAGTTGCACAAAACCAGGAGCACTTGAGGGGGTGTGTTCAATTACCAATTAGTGTAAACAATCAAAAAGCTAATCCAGATAGATGTGATTAGTAGGCTTTGATGATGAAGATGGCGATGATGATTCAGAATTAGGAGGGGGAGTGAGATTCCAATCAAAGTGAAGCAGCATATATGAACACATTTGAGACTGACATTTAATTGATTTGAAGGCTTATAAGCCATGCAAATGGATAGGTTCATAATCTACTCAGTAAACAGATACAGGTTATTTACCTTTCAGAAAAATGAAATACATCTTATCTCTGATTTCAAATTTTTCTTCATTGATTAGATATTCCATAATATTTTAAATATTATTTTGATTTTTATTTTTATATGTCATCAATTGCTTATGTAGGCACTGTAAATTATATTTTTACATACAGATTATTCTGTGGTTTCTGCTGGTATGAATATTTGAGTTTTGCAATATTCATTGCAAATGCATGTTGAAATTTATATTCTTTATACCGTAATGGTTGCATAGACAACTATATAACAAAGTGAAAATATGTTCATATTTAGATATTGCAGAAGAATTTTCTTATTCATCACTGACTGCAGCCATGCAAATCATATGGAGCAGTAGTTTGCCACTGCTACAGTATGATTTAGTGTCATATAAGTTAGCATGTTCATGATCATTTGACATTTGGTTTTCTTTTGGTAATCCTCTCGACACCTGATTAACTTGAACAGGAAGGCCGGTACCAGGAAAAGAGCTTACTAATGAATTCAATGTCCTTGAGGCTGGCCTCTGGAGGGCCGTCTCTGTAAACAAAGGTATCTTATTCTTTTCTATTGTATGGTTTGCATGCCAATTAGTGGCAACTATTCCCATAGCTTATCTTTCCAAGTGCACCCATCTCAGGATGTTATAAAGGCCAAGAGACCATAGCTAGACTCATTACCTACGATGGTGTTAAGCAGAGATTGTGGGGGATACAACTATCAGGCCCAGCAGAACCTGGCAGTGCAATCACCGATGATGGCAAAAAGGTCCAATTCCTTTCATGTTCTGTCTCAATATTGAGGTTTCTTAGTTTCAAGCGTCGAATGAAAAGTGAAATTCTTTTAACAGGTGGGGAATCTCACAAGCTATTCAACTGGAAGAAGAGATTCAGAGCATGTTGGGTTGGGCTATATTAAAAGAAAAGCTTGTTCAGTGGGAGATGAAATAAATGTTGGGGATGTTGTAGGAAAAGTCGTTGAGGTTCCATTTCTTTCAACATCAAAGGACATGATTGCATGAATGGTTGATGTTGATTGATGGTGTACAATCAGTGTGTGAAGTCCCTCAATAATATATATACATATACCTTCAGAATACAAAGTGTATAAACCATAGAGAAGTAATTGAATTGAAGGACACTGGTTGTTTCCGATCAGGCTCAAGCACGAGAAATCTTTGCAAAGTCGGGATGCATTTTGTGATTTGTAATTTGTCTTCATTGTTTTCAAATTTACTGATGACTGAACACCTTTCTTTTTCATTTTTCAGTGATTCAGTGCTTGTCTGCTTGTAGGCACCGCAAATTATCCAAACCTATCATGGGCAGGTCATTTGCCAAGAGATTGCAATGATTCGCCAAACCAAAACATTTGACTCGGGGGAGTTGAGTTTTGGGGAAAGGAAGTCGATGGATAACGAGTCAATCAATAGCCAACCATCAATGGCTGGATCTATAATTATTTTACTTCAAAATAAGCTCGGCTTCGATGGAAAATAAACACAATATTATGCAGTTTCAGATGCATCTTGATTAGGTGAATCTCAGTTGGAAAAACTGGGACAGAGGTAAAACTTAAAGAGGTGAAAGTTGAAATAGAAAAGGTGTGTAGGGAAATAAATCCCGGATTGGCCAGACAGAAACTCTCTCCAGGTGATTCAAGTACCATAGGTGAATCTCTTCTCCAAACAAAAAGGTAATTTCACCCATCCAAACAGGCCCTATGGAATTCAGAAGGACCATTAACAAAAGATGGTTCTTTCTAGTAATAGAAGCCCTCAAGTCCTGCCTAAACATGGTTGTGATTTCTGAAAGCTTGATGTGAATGAACGCTTTGCAATCTGAGATTTAATACTACTATGGCATTGATACAAACGGATGGCCTATGCCCTAATTTCCATTGCCCATACCTTTTATAGTAATAAGCAAAATGAGTTGACCAGTTAAACGAGGAGCATGTTACATATGTTTTGGCCATTTGTACCAACTCTGTTTAAACCATGGTTCAAAAACACAAAACTCGGATCAAGTCAAGTAACTTGCCCAGTCAGTCAATCCCGAGTGAGAGATCGAGAGGCATTATTCCGTCAAACTTGATCCGAAGATCTCCTTAGATGCTAGAATTCTTTGAGTTCAAATTTTCTTAGAACTGCATCGGATTTGATCCAGATTTTGCGAAATTCTTTATTTTCTATCTTGAAGGCAGAAGTAGGCGTTAAACTCAATATTACCCTTTACCAGTCTACTCGAAAAAATTAGATAAAACTCATTAACGCAATTGAATGAAAATACTGACTCCATTTAGACTGACTCATTTGAATCTTTTCTAATTTCTAATTATGTTTTAAACTATGTAGTCAAACCAAATTTCAGCTGAGAATTGTACGTGTGCAGGCAATGCCCTTGCTGGGAAATGATAACAGGAAAAGCAATTCAATGATTCTAATTCTCATTACAAAGGGAGCACAGTTGTCGATAACTTTAAATTTTGTAGCACTGGATTATTTATTGATTAATTTTATAACTAATTAATTAATGAATGAATAAATATATACTTCAAAATTCAATCATATATTAATCTATCAAAACTTTTAATATGTAAATACTGAATCCAACAATCTATTTGTATAAAGCAAAACTAAGAAAATAGCCCATTCACGAGATAAATGAGAAATAAATATACACCTAAAAAGTGATCTAATCCTTTGAACTCACTAAAGTCAATCTTACACTTAACGATTTTTCACGAATTAACCCCAGAAGTTCAGAAAAAATAAATAATTTTTTTTTAAAACATTTTTCACAAATTTTATTTATCTTTTAGTTCAAGACCCACAAAATCCTTCCAATACACTAAATCTTTTCTTAAGATCATTTTTTAATTTTAGTTATTTTTACATAAGTGTTTTCTAAAATCTCTTTTTTTTTTTTTTTTCTATTCCTAATCCTTTTGAGACAAATTTCCTCTATTTTTAATACTAAGATGATGAGGATACATTAAATCTTTCAAAGTCACCCAATTAATTCATAAAATTCCTTTTCTCTATTTTACCTATTTTTATACAACATTTTTCTATTTCTTTCTTGCTTACATAAAATCAAATTATATTTGTTTGATGAATTAGCAGCCAATAGAGCGGTCAGATTGATTTGCTGCTGGAAATTTGGGACAGATGTTCAACAATGATGAGCACTAGTCTCTCATATATTCTCTACTTTCTGCTTCTTACGCTTACACTTCTCAATGTATCCAGATTCAAATTTCATAACGAGGAGAAAGAAAAGATAATGATTCAATGAAAAACTAATAAACAAGTAATACTGATAAGATGAGGGTTGCTAATGGATTAAAAGCCTGAAAGAGCTTTGGTTAAAGTGGTCTGCAGTGAAGCAACAGAATCTATGGCAGACTTTGTGAGCCAACTGATCCCCACCTTTACCTTATGTTCATCAGTAGGTAATCTCAACAAGTATGCAATCTTTCTTGCTGCAATGGAAACCATGAAACAAGTTAGAACACCAACAACCATGTATGACTGGATGAGTTACAAATTCCGGCCGAACTCTGAAATATCGGCCAAAATTTCAATACGTCGGACAACGTTTGTAACTGAGTGTATGACAGACCCAGATCCGAGTTGCATACCAGTGTGACCAATGGGGCCATCCAAAGTGAGGCCCTCAATAAAGCTCGGAGAAATCGCTGCATCGTTCCTCCCAAGGGTCATCATCTCGCCAAGATTCTGGAACCTGAAAGTAGATCATGTCTTTGTCATAAAAAGAATTGTTGCATAATTAAAAGAGCATATGAATGAGCAAATGAATGTCTCAGAAACAACAAGAAGAAAATCTAATGTACAACTACAAGCTAAATAGATTATATGATCCTCCACAAACCCACCTTAAGCTGCATCCGGTGGATCCAGGAATTTTATAACAATTAATGGCTGACAAGAGTGATTTAGTTTCACAGAAATGAGCCACATCTATCATAATATAATGTGACTAATTTTTATTTATCCCAATAAATAACAATTGAGTGTGGTTCATTAACTCCACTGAATCAAATGAATGCGTTTTATGTGTAAATCTTATATACATTAATCTTGTAAAATATAAATAGTCATTTAATCTGAACTATAAATAAATAGATAAATGCAGTCACTTTTCAACTATCTTTTTTAGTTGACTTAAATCGAGAATTAAAAATATTAAATTGAGATTTGTTCTTTATAATTGATAATCTAACATACATAATTTTGTTTAGTAAGGTCATGAGTTTCATCTAACACATGTAATCATATTGGAAATTATGCGTGAGAACTCATGACACGAACTCAATTACTCCTTTACATGGTTAACTGCTCACCGTCTTCTCTCCTCTGTATCACATCCGGTTCTCTTAGATCTCTGGTTCTCGCACTGTCTCATTCTCTAACTCTTGACTCAATCTCGACTCTTAGTTTTTGCCCCTGTTGCTCTCTAGTTCTTTCATAATTGATAAATTGGAGTGGATCTAAGGACCCAAGTCAGGGGCCATAGAACCATGAGGGAGAAAGGGGTCAAAATGGGGGCTCAGTGGGCCCCATTTAGTTGAATGCTCACTGTGCTCATATGAGCACCAGTGCCTACGGGATCCTGGATATATATAATTTTTTTGAGAGGATCCTCGGTACATATAACTGAGGATTGAGGAAAGACGCTAAACTAGCAACCTGAATGGTAGCAGAGGCTTGTCATTGATGGCTGCCCAAATATTCCAACCAGCAAAGTCTGCTTGCTGAAAAGCAACCTGAAATTAAAAGAAAAAGGAAAAAAAAACAAGAAGAAAAAGAAGTTGGTCACAAGTAAAACTAAAACCCAATGTACAGATTTCATAAAAGTATAAAATTGCAAAATCTAAGTGACATACCTGTGCTGTAGCAGGAAGAAGCCTACCAGAAGAGTCCCTTAACGAAGCAGAGTCACCAATAGCAAATATGCGTGGGTGGCCTTTAACACGGAGAGTTTCATCTGTCTCTGCTTGTCCCCTCCCAGTTATTGGAAATACATGGGGCCAATCACAGGGTTCAAGTGAAGGAATGAGAGGCTTGTTGCCAACAGTCCATAGAACTAAATCTGCTTCCAAAATTTGACTTTGCAGACCCCTTTCAGCAGGTTGAATTTCCAAAATAAATTTCTGACGGTTTTCCTCTCCTGCAATGCCTCGTGATTCTCCAGTTTCTGTTGTCTCGTCTGAATCTTCAGTCATTGTAGATCTGATGCAGCTCACAAAATAACCTAAGAAAAGCTGAACATTTCTAGATGAAAGAACCTGATAGCACCAAAAAACATATTTTGCAACTATGAGCATGAGGTAGTACATAAGGAACAAGTAATATAAAAAAAATAGCAAACTACATTTCCAATTTTTTAACAGAAATGCAATTCTAGTTAGCATCTTACCAAAAGCAATTTGATAAGGCAAACAGTTAGAATGGATAGATGAACTAAGTATCATTAGCACATCTTCAGCATGTATGTCACACATGCCTGTGATACAACTGAGCCGGCATTTCAAAATATATATCTTAGGAGAATAATGATAATTTCTTATCCAACAAAAATGGAACCTAACCCAATTGATTCTATATTTGGATATAGATGCATCATTTGTAGATGATTGTACTACAATCTCTTGCATTGATCTTATGAAATAAAGAGATGAAACTACTTTTTTGGGAAATGTTTCATAAAATGGTTGAAACACAGTTTGATGTATATGCTGAAGTCTTTCAACCAGACACTCATGTGTTTATATGATGTTAGTTGAAAAAGTAAATATTTCAAGAGATGTTTCATTTTTGGAGAATGTTCCTTACTCTGCTTTCAGAAAATCTGCCCTAGGGAAACCACTACCTCGTAGCAATCAAAAGACCAGGTTGGCTATTGTATACAGATTGGACAGGTTCTGTACTGTTATTAGTTGCAATCTTGTTGCATGGAAAAGGGCAGAGAAAATTGTGGTGGCTATGACAAATGCTAAAGCAAAGTATCATCCTTACCAGATATATGAACTCTTGAAAGATGCAAAGTAGTATGGTTAAAACTCCTGTAAGGGATGGGATAGAAACAGTCACCCTATGTCTCCACATTGTAACATTCAACAGCAAACCACATAGCCTCAAATGCAATTTTTCACAGGGATCAAATATAATGAGGTAGATTTTCAATTGTAGAAGAAATGGTAATCCCAAAGATTCATGCAACTCCTTGTGCTTGATATGGAATCAATTAGCAGACATTCTAAAACAAGCTATCCACGGTACATCTGGGACAACCTTGGCATGTCTGACAGCTGAACTCCAACTTGAGGGGGAATGTCAAGAATGTATGTTACTCGTGAACTGTTGCAGAGCACCATATGGCAGCTTGCATTTATGCATCCAACATGTGGAGCACAGCTCTTTCTTTTTTGGCATGTGGTGTAATTGAGATCGATGGATGCAAAGAGGAGCTGATTGAGATTTCTCATCTCCCTCTTACTACAAAAGAGAAACCCATAAGGAGGGGGGTTGATCACCTCGGTCTCTTCTTTTCTTCTCCTTTTTTGGTCGATTCTAACAACTAATTAGGAAAAGATCCAAAAATTCTTGTGATGCAAAAGATCTTCTAGATAGCAAAGGTTCAACATCACTCCTGTCCCCCCCGCCCCCCAACACCAACAAAAGGTAAATAAATTAAAAAAGATGGTTTCATAGATGATCCCACATTCACTTCATTACAAGATTCTTAACCCAAAATCTTACTTTTAATGCAGCTTCCCTGTTTCCAGGTGGAGCATTGGGGCATATAGTGGTATCAACGTTGATAGCTTGAATTATTCCTTTGTCCTGCAGTCTCTCTGATATTGTAGCAGCCAACTCCACCCCTGAGTAGCCACACACCCAACAACAGCTACACATATAGGAGATGAATCCTTGCCAAACTTCCTTCGCTCAAGTATCCGTAATTTGTTATCAACCTTCTGCATAATAAGCCAAGAATGCTTTAAGAACTTAAAATAGGTAGCTTTTAACTATCATAAATAAAGTTTTAGAGCATACTCAATGGAATAGTTATTCCTATTTAAGACATCAAGTGGCAATAATAAATGGTGAACAATAATTCACCGTGCACCTATTCCATTATACCCCACCAACGGTAATGTTGATAGGTTTGTCAGAAAGGTCTGAACTTCAATAAAGGTCCACCAAAAAATCATCTTGATAGGATCCATCAATGATTTAAAGGCCACAAGAGTTCAAAGATTAAAAAAATAATTTAACACAATCAAATTTCATGGACTTAAAAAACATGACTTCATTGATCTAATTTTGTTATTTGGTGCGCCCTATATTCAAGCTTAGAATTTACAAGGACACATCACTATCGCTGTTGGTGGACCCAACAAATGGGTATGCATTGTAAGGGCCTCGACAGGTGATCATTTATCATAGATAATGGACCATATATAATTCTCAAAAATAGCTTGCTCTTTAAACAATAAAACGAAGAATGTATTAATGTTTCACCTTTCCTCGTACTTTAAAAACAACATGAATTTCTCCAAGGTGAAATTCTGAAGAAACCAACTAATTGCTTCTGTCAAGTGAACCATTATGGTCTCTAAACATGAAGCAATCATCACAAGGATGTGTTTACATGAGAATCTCCAAAGTGATTAATGCCGGTATTTATGGTCTACTTGTACGAAGGATACAACTATGCCTATTCCCATCCCCATTTGCAATACATTTTAATTGACCTGAATTCATTTGCCTGTCTTCTTTGGGTAGCAAGTGACTCTACAATTGATAAAAACAAAAAGTGGCAAGGACAAACTAACAAGAGATTAGCAGGCACAATTCAAAAGAATAAGGATAATCATGTATTACACATGCATGGTCATCAAGTGAAGATGAATTCAGATAACTACAGGAAGGTGTTCTCCTTTCCCTTTCCTTCTTTTTTTTTTTTTTTTTTTATTGTCATTGGAAGTTTATTGCTCGAAAAAGGGCAAAAAAGATCACATGGTAGAAGAGCAATACAGTGAATGAGCACCTTTGTCATTATTCTTCCTCCACCCCACCACACATACAAAAGAAAAGAAAAATTAAACTAAAGGGAAAAAGAAAAAGAAAACCAAAATTTTCAAAAAGAAAACCAAACCTTCTAAGATAACCATTGTCTAAAACTGTTTGCATCCATCTCCCATTCATCAAAGACGGTCTGACTTAGTGGCAGTGACGCTTATGGTTGGATATGAAATTCTTCTATATTGTTTTAAGTCAATTGATTTATTTTCCGTTTCATGCGTCTGTGTTGGGTCCATGAGGGAAGTGCTTAAATATGCTATTTGGAACTACAGTGGAGTTGCAAGTCGTGGTGATTTGCAATGTGCACATGATCTGGTAGACAATGGTGACTACCTCTCAGTCAGGAGGAAAGAAATATAGTATTCTAACAAGTAGCACTCAAAAACTGACCCCAGATGGATGGTATAAAGTTATAGTGATTATGATGATGACATGTTCAAGGGACCTTAAAATAATCACTGGTAAAATGTATGAGCATATATATGTACACACAAAAATAAAAACTTACACATGCATCCTCTAGGGTCGAGAAAGGTAATGCAAACTCTGCTGCACCAGGTACAACATCAATTTTGGCTTCAGCTCCCAAAGCTAGAACCAACCTGGCTGCCCAGTGCAAAAGAATGTAGCATCAGCAAAGCGGCATGATAACCAATGGACAAAACTAGAAGGGTGATGAGACACACACATGTTTGCATATCTTTGAAATTCTAGTGACTGCCATTAATTCATATAATTATAATAAACAATATAATATCAAGTTATTAACGCAATGGCGCATGAAAAGTGCAGCAAGCAGTAGCCTAAGCAGAAGATTTCCCTATTTGAAAAAGGAAAACATGTATTGCACATCTGCATTATCAGGCCAACCAATAATCAGCTTTTTCTTCCAAGTAGTTTCCTTACTCAATTATTGATAGAAGTAACAAAGATTACCAGTCATATTCAATAAGGACTCCACTCTCAAGATGGACTGTTCCACCACACCCAGCTCTTGTAGGCCCACTCACTCCAAAACCATCAGAAGGGTGCAACAACTTCACTTTGTCCTGGAAAAATTGTATACTAGTGTTTGCCAGCAAGTCTGAAAAGCGGGGTGCAATTTCCCATGCATCTACTTCTGTAATTGAATAGTACAGATTATAGAATGTTCCCATTCAGTTCACCAAATTATCATAAAAAATTTAAAGAAGAGAAGATGATGATGATGATGATGAAGAAGAGAACAGATGATTGAAAAGTAGAGTGTTCATGGGCCGGGTTTGGGCCAGACTATGCTCTATGGCAGCCCGAGCCTGTTTATATAAACAGAAGCCCAGGCCCACCTGAAGCCCATCAGGTTTTGCAGGTTAAAGCCAAAGCCCGCCCTTCTAGAAAAAACTAATCTTGAGCCTGCCCATTTAAGACCATTAAACAAGATGACCTACAAGTGGAAGAAATTTGAGCTCGAAACTCAATTTCTAGCCACTTGATCTTGAAGTCACCAAGCATCCTTGTCTTGTTATTTGTAAGAACGTCTAATGACTTTGACTATCAAAATCAAGTGGCTAAAACTTGAATTTTAAACTCAAATTTGGTCAACTTGTAGTTCACCATATCTATTTTCAATCTGAATGAACTATCTTCTAATTAATTTCAAAATAATTTTATATTTTTAAAATGGAAAATGACTAGGTATACACATACAAACATAAAATGGCTAAATGGGCCAAAAAGCCCAGTAGAATTTCACAAGCTTCTTGCAAAAGCCAAAGCCTAAACGTTAATATTAACGGGCTCAAGCATTTAGCCCGAGCCCAGCGGGCTAGCGTATGTGTTTAAACCCATTTGTTTATGAAGGATTCCGGGCTATGGAACAGCCCTATTGACAAGCCAATGCAAGAAATTTTGACAACCCTCCACCCCCTACCCCTCCCACACCCACCCACTTCACTTTGTCCTGGAAAAATTGTATACTAGTGTTTGCCAGCCAGTCTGAAAAGCGGGGTGCAATTTCCCATGCATCTACTTCTGTAATTGAATAGTACAGATTATAGAATGTTACCATTCAGTTCACCAAATTATCATAAAAAATTCAAAGAAGAGAAGATGATGATGAAGAAGGGAACAGATGATTGAAAAGTAGAGTGTTCATGGGCTGGGTTTGGGCCAGACTATGCTCTATGGCAGCCCGAGCCTGTTTATATAAACAGAAGCCCAGGCCCACCTGAAGCCCATCAGGTTTTGCAGGTTAAAGCCTAAGCCCGCCCTTCTGGAAAAAACTAATCTTGAGCCTGCCCATTTAAGACCATTAATTGAGTAAGGAAACTACTTAGGTTAAAGCCTAAGCCTAAGCAGGCACCCCCACCCCCCCCCCCCCCCTTCCCCCCTTCCCCCCTCCCTCAGCTCCATTCATGTATATAATAAAGCATGCGATAGTAGATGCTCCCAAATTGAAGAGGCTATCAGGGAATTCATTGATAGCTCACAACCAAATCATCTCTTCAGCTGTTCATACCAAGATTTTTGGAGGGATCTACATGGACTCCTCCACTTCCCACTCAATGAAACCCAGGAACAACTGCTGTTAGGGGTCTATTTTGTGATTCAACTCATTGAAATAAAGTGTTTTTGGGAGATACTGGTTATTGGTGTGCAGATGGTGTTGACATTCTTGCCATTCTGGTGGGTCTATGTAAAGTGGTTGCGCTATTTGATAGGTGATCAGGCAAAATTTTTTATCCTACAATTTAGTGTAAGCTATCAAGTTGCCAGAGAGCTTTCTAAGTGATAAGTGGTCAGAGAACTGGACAGATTCCCCATTGAGAGTTGTGAATACAACTTCGAATATTGTTGACATCAGAAAAACCATTATAGCATCTTATGTGTACCCATTAAGAGCTTCTACTGGTGAGGCTGATCATTGGTTTTTTTTTTTTTTCAAACCTTTTTCCTTGAGAAGGATGATCATTAGTCAAACAGAGAATTCAAGTCAAGAACTTGTCTCATCATTTTCGTCATCCTCATCAAAGCAGTTACCTCATCTGTCAGGCCTTTGCACTCAAAATAGGATTTGATAAATCTTTTCCATGCCAAATTGCATTTATGATACACATGACTTGAACCAATGACCCTTGCAACAATGAGCATATTACCAACTGTGTTGTAAATTGTAATTACAAAGAGTTGTAACAACAATATATACAGTCTAGAGTTGTGATAACTGTATGAATGGAGGATGCATGTCTGGCCTCTTTTCCTGTTGTATTCTATAATTATCTTCTATAAATTATAATTACAAAGGGTGTTACAAGAGCTTGAATTTCACCTCCTGAAAGCAGCTCATACAGCATTGGCTTAAAAACAAAACGATCTGACTGATCTATGAGAAGCACCTGGATCCATTATTCAAAATCAGACACTTAAAATATCATTAAGGACCTCTTTCAAAAACATATATCATTGATTCAAAAAATAATCAAATCAGAAGAATGACAAAAATATGGCTTCCAAGAATGAGATAGGTGGCCTCGATTAAAATGTCATGGACGTGCATAAAACCCGTATTGAAGTTGAAATATCATATGACAACATGGGAATATTGCTTCAATGAGTTGATCATGTGTTTTTCAAATGCACAATTTAATGGAGGTGATTGTATCACTCAGCTTATATGGTGAAATCTAGCAGACAACCAATTCAAGCGCAGCAGATTTCATTAAACAGTAATGCTCAGGGGTTTCAATACAGATATGAAGCCGACTAAAGTAGAATATCAAGAGATGTCAAGGAGTTATTTAGAGTGAGACGAGCATATTTTCATCCCTATGGATTTTTTTAATGATAGGATCTGAAGATTCAAATCTTGACATGGATGTCAGTTGTTGGGATGCGAACAGATCCAAATTTGAAAGGTATATCTGAATCCGAGCTGGTATACAAAACACTCAAGCAGATTCAGATCTGCAACAGGCCAAAATTCAATTATGGTTTTCCTGTTATAATCACCAACCCCCTTCCCTTTCTTGTTCTTGCTCTCTCCCTTGTTTTGTAATTTAGCCAGGGCCGTCACAGAGTCACAGTTATACATAGAATTTGGACTTTCAGGTAAACACATTCAGATGCATCTTAAACCAAATTTGGATCCAAAAATAAAATGAGCAATTTTTTTTCATCTAAATCCATCTGTCTCTAGTGGAATCCTCGGTTTTTCAGATAATTGGAGCTCCATTTACATCCTATGAATGTTAAACTGTTATGATAATGAAAACCCTGTGCTTCTATCTAGGATTGGCCTTTCTTCTTCTCAATGGCAATCAAGAGTTTTATTTGGAGAGAGACAAAGATGAATACAGCAAAACAGCATCAAAGCAACATATTCCAACATCAGAGGGAGCAGACTAAGACAACACTATCAGCTGGCAATGTACCCTTTTCTTGATTTCCTTTTTTAGATCTCTTTTTGTTTTTCTGGCTTTCGTATAGAGTCTAACGACAGGTTTGTGTTTCTTAGGCAGTGAAAAGAAGGAAGAGTGATGTGTTTCCTTTTAAGGTGGAGGGCATCCAGGGTAGCCATGGGATACCGAAAAGAAAAAAAATGGGCAGCTTTCAAATTCCAAGTATTGGATCCACATGTAGAGCAGAACCAGGATCTTTATCTATAGGTTTCTTTATTTCTTTATTTATTTTATGTTTACCTGAGGTTTCTTTTCACTGGGCCATGCAAGTGATTCCAGTCTTAGAGCAGTATATAAGCCCCCAAATCCACCACCTAAAATGCAGACCCGTGGCTTCTGCAAGATAAAATCACGTCAGTTTTTATAATTTGAAACCAAACTAATTTATTCCTGATCAACTATAGTAACTCAAAATTAAGGCACACAACCATTATCCAAAAGTAAAAAGTCAGTAATATCATGATAATAAAGTTAGCTGCTTAAGGAATAGGGGACTTGGATTGGGATATGTTATCTATTAAAATTCAAAAAAAAAAAAAAAATATGCGCAATACCATCCAAAATGTGGTGCAGAATTAGGGATATAAAGGAGGGCCACGGAGAAAACTGATAAATTTGAAACATGGGAGGAAATTGGGAGATGGGATCATGGATTTCAAAAGATATATCAAAAATGGAAATCCAGATAATGTGGTAGGAGAATTTAAGGGGAAAAAAAGGGCAAATCATTGGTGGGTGGTGATTGATCAAAGATAACAGTTCAGGAGAATATCGGCATAGGAGGAACCTATATAGTCCATTTTCAGAAAGTATGTCCAAAATCCACACAAAAGGAAGCAATGATAAGAATTGAGTGGGAAATTCAAGAAGGAAATATGGACATCGATCTTTACAAGACATCTCATGGAGTATTTAGTGACAATAGCTGGAGTGCTTTATGCACGTCTCAAAGTTAGAGTGGCTTAATACAGTTAACGGAAGCGTACTCACACAATAATGAAAAGAAAAGAAATATGATTCATGAGAAAGAGCATAGAAAATCTCTAAGTTCAAATCAACAGCCCAACCCGGTTATCTGGCCATGTGTATGATGAAGGTCTTATGTCCTTTTCAGATATCTTCTTATCCCCACCATTCCTCCCTGTTGCACTTGATGCAAATGTGCGAATAGATCGTGGGGGAAATCTGGTACATATAGACACATTGGATGTATATTTTCTTGGAGACCATGGAACTAGCTTCTCCCAATTCTTCGAACCTCCTAAGATAAGAGAATAGCAGGTTAAATAGGAAACAGAATAGGAGCTGGTGTGAGCTCATCAAAATTCAATCCTGAAGGATAACTTTACATCAAACAGTTAATATTTCATATATCAATATGAAGCATATACAATGAACAAATAGAAAGTTAAGAGTGCCAGTGGTTCATTTCCGTTTTAGGAGCCAACAAAATTCATTCTTGGATTGAGAGAATTCTATTGTTCCATGTCTAGCCAAGGAATCAGCTATCTCACTAGTCTGTCTTAACCCTTGTGCCACATTGCCACCTTGTACACATATACTCGGCTAAACTTTATCAGAGAACAGAAATCCAGTTTCTTGACTATAGTTCAGAATCTGAACTACAAAGCCTCCCATCCAAACACAACCTCCCAACCAGGCCTGGCTCTGATTCTGTGCCATTTTGAGAACCAGTGAGTATAGGTAGCAAAACTCGATTGGGAAATGGCAATTCAATTTCCATATCATGAATATTGATATTGAACAACTGAACAAATCTATTATCGGACACATAAATCCCAAATACCATTCCCACACCCCCTCCCATTTATAACAACAATAACAATAACAACAGAGACGACGACCACGATGATCACGACGACGATGAAAATAAATGAACGGAAAATTGAATTCAGTTAACTGATAGAAATCGAAGGGGGCTCATTTTCAGAGCTTCTCATTTTTTTAAAGAACAGAAAGCCATCAATCCCAATAGTACAGACTACAGAAGCCTCTAAATGAGAGAGAGAGAGAGAGAGAGAGAGAGAGAGAGAGAGAGAATCACTTGCGAAAGGGGTGAGAGTTGAGAAAGCCAGAATAGCCAACGGCGCCATTGGTGGTCAGAATGCTGACACCACCCTTCTCTGTGCCCGCCGCTTCCGAAGTTGATAAAGCCCGAGGTACGGGTCGGATTCGGATCGGTTTAGGAAATACCTGTACCCGCAACCGCTTAAAATTGTTAAGATTCGAATTTTGGCGAATTTTTAGATATCCCCATCTACTTCATATTACAATTGAATTTAGATTTAGATAATCACAAAATCGAAAACTTTGACGTTCTCCTCTTAAAAGAAAAATAAATTAATTACATAGTTAAATTTCAATAAAAAAAACTCAAATTTTATAAAATATATAATTAACAAAAATTAAAAATATAAAAAATAGTTTGTTGTTTTCCTTAAAATCTTTATATCACTTAACATGAACAAAATGTCTTCTCTCACTCCCTCTTTTTTCATAAAATAGATTTTTTGAAAGGAAAAAAAAAATTAACTTTTTACTGATTCTTTACCTGTTTCTATTACGAGTATTATTTTGACACTTAACTTCATTCGTCACAAAATTCAAAAAAGTTTAGCATTATTTCATTTATTTAGAATCACTTTACTTTTTCATTTAAGCTTATTATGAATCATAGTTCATGTTATTCTCCTCTCTATTTCAACTAATACTTTAAAATCCTTCTTCTTAACCCATTATTAATTTTACTTTTTAAATTCTTCTAATAATTGGGCCAGGAATGTACATCTTCATTATTTTAATTTAATTTATTTGTTGTTTAGATAATTTTCAACAAAAAAATCCCATCATCTCTCTTATTCATTAGTATGCTAAGGCCCACCTTGCATTGAAATCACTGCAAAAACTACTTTAATGAAAGCCCTAGCCATTTCTTCTTATTTTACATTATAAAATGGATTGTTTCCTAAAGGGTCCATTGTCAGGACACATGATCTTGTTTATTAGGCCCTCTTTCTTTTTTTACATGGGTACTCCACTTTCTCTTATATAGTGGCATTGAAAATTTGAAATATCGCCATGTCAGCCATCACATTTGGTCAATATGAATCATTCTGGTCAATATATATATATATATAACTCAAAGAACAAGAAAATCACATCTCCAATGAATTTCAAAAACTTTAAATGATTAGCACAAATATAAAATGGGAAAAAACGATATGTAAAATATCCTTAAATTTGGCCGACTTATCTCAGGGTAAATTATATAATCAAAGTTAAACGGATATTGGATCAAACAAAGTTTATTGTAATGCAAAGAAGACTTTATAAGTAGGAATTCATTTTATTCATTGATATAAAACTTTAAAAATCAATTACTTATACTCATCAAAATTTAAAAATTAGCTAATTAATTGATACTAAAACTCTATATACCCTATAACCATATAGTCCCCTATTTAAAATAATTCAGCTATGTATAACCCTTGATCCTTTGTTTTTTTAAAAAGTCTTATTAGAGAGTTTTGTTAAAAAGTGAGCCCACTACCCCAATGGCCTAACTTTGGTGTGCCCTAGGGGTAGTGGGCTCGCCCGTGAAGGTTTTACGCCGGGTATCCCATGGTTTCCCACACGTAAATTTTAAAAAAAAAGGTAAAAGAACTAATTACAAAACATAATAACTATCATTCGAAGGTTTTAGAAACCCTTTAGCTATGTCAAAATCAAAATATTAACGACGTGCATATTAGCCAACAAATACAATGTAACAATTTTATTCTACGTTAGAATAAATTGCAACTTATCATTTCACCATAACTAAAGGTTGAGATTATTGGGACACTGCAAGCAAGCCTACAACAATTTTACATTTGTTCAAGTTCAGAACTATAGATGTGTGAGAATATGTATACATTGACGATCATGTAAAATGATTAGAAGAACTGATGATCAGAGAGCCGGATGATGGAAAGAAGACCGGCAAGCTTCCGCAACACTGAATTCCCATTCTTTGACAAGCAAAGACCTCCCAACGGCGCAGTGCTGTCGACCCAATCTAATGTTAGAAAAAATAGTGTAGAATCAGCTTTACTCATGCTGAAATGAAGGGCCCATTTATTGCTGCAAGAACAAAGAATATGTGGTTATATGACTGCATGGTGCATTCACAAGCAACAGTAAGCTTGATTTGGGTCAGTTCAATGGACCAAACAACTTCACTCTATAGCAACAGAATCTGACCCATTGTTGTCCTCAGAGAGGGTGCCTTCATCAAAGTTAAAATAGCAAAATTGAAGGTATTTGGTCAGTTATGGAGTCTCAAAGCCGAGAACTTCATTCCACAGCACATTTGTGTTTGGCTACTCTCCATTTTTAAAGTCAACACAGCAAAAAATAAAATAAAAGAAAGAAAGAAAAAGAGGAAAAAAAGATCATTGATGTAGTAAATTTAGAGGATGATAAAAGCACCAACAAATCACTTCCCAACACAGAAGCAGCATCACTGTTAAAAAGTTAAGATGATTCAAATGAAAGTAGGAGTGAAATAACCTCAAAAGCGCCTAGACTTCTGCTGAGGGTATACTGTATTTTGCATCCCTATTCCACTAGGATCTTTCCTCCTCAACTGTATAAAAAAATGACAATTGTTCAAAATGAAGGATACGTTGCAAAAGCAGAAGAAACATTTTCTCATCGATAAACTGATGTTGAAGTATTAAACCTGCTGTTGATGAGCCTGTGCAGAACCCCGTTGAATTGGGATGCCACCAGGATTAAGGCCACCCATGCCGGCCTGAGAAGCAAGATTAAAAGCTGCCATGCCAGTAGGAGGCATCCTTTGCATGCTAACTAGAGGCGGCATTGGTCGAGGAACTGGCCTAGCAGTTGCAACAGAGGCTACACTCCCAGAAACTGTATTTCCAGATGCCTGAAACCAGAAGTCGAGTATAATCATACACCAGTAACTGTCGAAACATGGTTCCCAGGAATCATTCCATAGGCAATACATAAAGCATGAGAATGTGCTCAATCAGGGGAATAAAATCATGCACAGATAATGCAGTGTTGCACTTCAACATGGGTAATAACATGCATCTCTCATTCATATATATATTTTTAACGAACATTATGAAATGGACTATACACATTTCAAAAATTCAGTTCTCAGTCTAACCAATTGCCTGCTCTGAGAACCTGCAGCATGCATATAACTAAAACTGTGGTCCCCATTTGAGCCACAAATAAATCTGCACCATTCAAGAGGTAGCCACACATGCGAGGCTCAGTTGGTCCTTCTTTTGCCTAAAAACTATGTAGAATAACACAGAGAGAATTTAGTGTCTTTCTTAATAAAGAGAGAGACTATGATTCATATATACAGAAAAAACATAATACAAATAAGGTAAAATCAAATCAAGAGGAAAGCCCTAAACTAAGTAAAGACAATATTGGTAAGCACCAAATCAGGAATAATCTAAATATATCTCAACATTCAAAAAAAAGTTTGATAGCAGTCTTGAGCACAATAGGAGAATTTTCGATGGCAAGGCTTCCTCATCTTCCAATCTTATTTTGTGCATCAGGTCTTCTATCATTGGATGGACTTTATTGAAAGTTACGGGTCACTCGGTGGATATTTTGGAGTTTGATATGATCTCTCTTAATGAATTTGCTCCCTTTCTTTATGTAGTTTGATTGGTGTTTGGCCTCATTTACTCTTGAGGCTGTTCTTTTGTACAATCTATCTTAATAATTTTTTTGTTAACTCTCAAAAAGCCAAAAACAAAAATTTGAAGGCGGTTGAGACACTAATGTGGCTTTACCATCTTTAAAGTGAATGGTTGTGATCATTTGTAGGGAGAGGTGCTTTACCATCTTTAAAGTGAATGGTTGTGATCATTTGTAGGGAGAGGTATTTTACGGCCCAATCATGCTAAGGCATACCTCTTAAGCCATTTAGATCCACCCTTATAAATGCCATCCACAGAACATGGTACTTGCACAGGTATTTCACTTTACTGTAAGGATAAAGCACCATAGATAGACGGGATAAAACTTCCATCAAGATGATAATGGAGAGCACAAGAAGATAAAATTATCATCCTTCTGTTCTTTACCATAAAAAACTAGTAATTCTCCGCCAAAAATTGATCTTCTCCATGCAAAAATAACAGAAAAAATATGTTGTCTACCATGTATAGAAGACACATGCATGGCATACTAACAAGAATGCTACAAAACATAACAATAAACACAAGCATTTCACACAATAGGAAGTGTTAGTTGATATAGTAGTAGCCTCCAATGTGTCTAAATGCATAAGATCATTTCTTTCATCAAATATGCACCTATTTACACAAACTTTTAGCAGTTTAAGCAAATTCACTTGCAGTACCGGTTGAGAAGGTTGGACACTTGTTGTTCCTTCAAAATCTGTTGTGTTGTCCACAGGACGAGCGGGGTAATTAACAACTTTCTCTCCTGGTTGGGAAGGAACCAGTGCACTGAACATTGATGCCAGATTTACCTGGTCAAATATAGAAAATATGGCGGAATATATGTTTCACTTTTCATGTCCTACTGTTAATTGTACTAGCCAAAGAGCAACGCCAATCAATTAGTAAGTACTCAGCAAAATGGTTACAACAGGTAAAAGAAACTTTTCTTTCTTTTTTTTTTTAAAAAAAAAAAAAGAAAAAAGAAAAACCTAATTTCCAAAATGGACTTACTTGCGCCCTGGCAGAGGCTCCATTCGGAAATACCTAGAAAACACAAGTTAACCAAAGTTCAGAGAGGACGCAACCAAAATTGTCAAAAGCTTCACAAATTAAATCCAAGTATGATCATCAAATCAAATGGTCAATGTGCAGTAACCGTAAGCACAGAAATAAGGCTCTAATATGCAGAAATAGTTTTAACTTCCCAACTAATGGGACAATAATGGTTGAGTAGAAAGAAGGTCCTGTAACAATATAATCAGGTAATCATAACTCCATGCAAGTAGCAAAAAGTAACTGGGCGATTATCTGAATACATTTCAATCTCAAATATTAAGCTCCGCAGAAAAGTAAATTAATTCTTCTTCTTCTCCTTTTTCAATTGGAGTTGCTTTGACCGTTCAATTCATTGTTTAATGGTCTTTTTTTTAAAATGGAGACAGTGAAAATTTTCATTAATTAAGAAGAGTTACAACTCAGAATCCACCTTGTATAAGAGAGCTA
The DNA here is from genome assembly GCA_022113865.1 of Chimonanthus praecox. Taxonomy (NCBI): domain Eukaryota; kingdom Viridiplantae; phylum Streptophyta; class Magnoliopsida; order Laurales; family Calycanthaceae; genus Chimonanthus; species Chimonanthus praecox. Next base: position 8,361,479 of record CM039095.1, on the reverse strand, counting down.
TACAAGGTCAGTACATAATAAACAACAATCACATCACAAAGAAACATAAGAACCCCTAACCCCATACACCGCAACCCCAAACACAAGCTCAGGATGTGAAGAACTCCAATGTGACTGCCCCAGCTCCACTCCAACCTTAGCTAGAAAATCTGCAACACTATTCACTGATCTCGCAGTATGGGAGAAAGTGATTCCTCCAACCCTGCTAAATCTCCTAAAGTCCCTAACCAAGTGAACCAATTTCCAAAGGGGATCCTTCCTACCCATAACCCAGGAGATGGCATGTTTAATGGTCATTCGGAGACCATTGTAGAGAAAAGTAAATAAAAATCAAATAACTTGTAAATCCAGTTCAATGCAATTTTCTCATAGAATTTTAATCTCACTGGATCTGGCTATGATCTAAGAACTTGCCAAGAAAATTAGTCATGTGCCTTGATTGTCTTCTTGCAGAGGATATCATCATAGATGGTGAGTAGGAGACCAAATAGTTGCCATCTTCAGAAAGGGTACATGAATTCTATTCCTCCATAATTATTTTCTTGACACACCATTGGTGAAAGAAACAAAACAGAAAACAGAACAGCAAAAAGTCCATAAGATCAAACTGAATGCACTACCATGAGCTGAAAAGTATACCTAATTACTACCCAAAAAGCTAGAAAGAATCAACACTCCCCACACTTAGTCCCAACGTTCTTTTTTTTTGTGAAAAAAATAACCCTACTAATCCATTATTTATGCTACTTATTCAAAATAAGTGATACTGGTATGCTTCACACTCTAATCTCCTCAAAAGCATATGATTATCTCCAGAATGTCAAAAGTCCCCCCAGAACCCCATGAAATAGAGCTTGGAAAGTCTTCCTTAATGATGAGGTTCCCAGAACATCGTCTGCTGGAACACCCAGAGCAGTTTTGGGGTAGGTGGGTGGGGAATCTGTTTTGCCCAAGTTTGCATTGAGTTGCACTAGGCAGACTTGTCTTTCAAGTGAAGAGATTATTTATAATCTATGATACATAGCAACTTGTGTGGATGACTAGCCGGCCAGACCCAAGCAATTTCTTTAGGCTGTCCTCTTATTAGTAAAATATTAAGTACCAGCCGTATTGGTTATTTCTAGTTATCTAATCTAAGGTTGTCAAATGGACACCTAAAATAAAATCTTAGAACCACCCATTACATGACCTTCAATTGGATGTTTAAAAATGGCCAAGCCTTGCAGTTAGTTCCAATAGCATATTGGTTTCAATTAGTTCAGTATCCTTCTATGCTCCAGATCTTCTATATGTCACATGAGTGTATTCACCCAGTAAGATAGCACACGAACTACTCATGAGAGTTAAGTGAAATTTCATGTCTTGCATATTTCAGTGGATCTTTGAACAACGAAAGTGTTTTCTCATGAGATTACCCTGCTGTCATACCAAATAGATGCAAAAAAGGTCCAAAATTAGTTAAATTTCATCGCCACCACCACCATCATCATCAAAGGCCAATATCCCACCTTTTTGGGGTTGGCTTTACGAGTTCTTCCCCAATTGACCCTATCATAAATCATACCAACAACCACTCTACACTCTAGCATGTATTTCTTTATCCCTTGTCCCACAATAGCAGTTCCCAAAATAACTGGGAGATGATCAACAATAGTGGGTAAGTCACAAAGTTGCACAACAAAAACATCTGTAATCTATCTCATCATCGGACTCCACTCATATATGAATACTCCATAAACAAGGTGACAGTCCACAAATGGATGTGTTACACAACCATATCAAATAAAAGATGACCCTACAAAGATGGGATAGGTAAGATTTCAATAATGATGATGACACAACCGCATCCAATAACTCCCCTTATAGTAATAGGCACCTAAAATCTGTCATTAGCATGTACCTTTCCCATTTTCTAGCTAACATAAGAGTAACTCAAAGGATTGGATACTGATAAGAATTGTAAGCTAACTAAAAGAATGGTAGCACTTCTGGGAATAGTGACATTTGGAGTACCCATGCCTAGAGTTCTAGGCCATGAAGGGTTGATACCATTGAACAACGGATGGCTAAAGTTGAAGTTGGGTCGAAACACTGAAACAACCCTTTTTCGGTACCAGCATTGCACCAATACCAATGAAAAAAAGGAAAACAAAAGGAGAAAAGAAAAGGCTTCAGTCGTCAACTTCAAAATGAAGTTATTGAGAAATTACAGGGCCTCATAAAAGATGTATTAGACTAGTGAAAGTTTCTCCATAGTATACCCATGCATACAACAATAAGAAGCAATATACTTCAGAAATATGATCTCCAGAATGCATGATTTCATTTTTTTCCAAGGACTAGGTACCAGACTCTGGGCAGATATCATAAACCCAATTATATAGAACTAGTAGATGAGAAAAGAAATCATTTAAACAGTCAATTACGATTGTGGAGAAGAGCTCTATAGAAGAACGTATTAAAAATTAGTAGAACGAAGGTGCAATATATGGAGTATAACTTTAGTGGAACAAAGAATAGGGAAGATGAACCAATGTAATTGAAAATTACTTAGTACCATGCTGCCTGAACTTAAATCTTGGTTGCAATGGTTGAACCAAATGGAGGATCGGATTAGGGTATAGCAAGCATGATGAGAGCAGGATTGTGATAAAAGAGGATTGTATTGGTTAAAAGAGAGGTTCTACCAAATGGCTATTAGACTAGCAATGCTTATACAGTAGAGTGTTGGACAATAAAAGAAAAACAACAAACAAAGTAGTAGTAATAGAAATACACATACTTAGATGGATGTGTTGAATGGCACTTGAGGTGCTTTGGCATGTAGAGGACTAAAACCAAGTTAAACAACTCAAAATTCAAAATCTGGAGTGCCACCAATCACACGAAGCCCTGTGGACAAACAGGGGTGTTTTGGTCCCCAGCTATGTAGAAGTTGCTGACTCTTTTTTTAATTGACCAAAACACCCTTGTTTTTGTCTACATGGCAGTATGTGATCGATGGCACCATAAATTGTCTAGTGCTAGTGCACTAAAGGATCCAATTTCATGCAATTTAAAGTTTGAAGTGCTATGATTAGAAAGGTACAAGGAGATTAGGAAGGGTTTTAAAAACTTAGTTTGAAAGGATATAAAAGGACATGATAGATTGTAGAGTGACAAAAGCTATTTCAATATAGGGTGGAGTGGAGGATTAGATCTCAAGCCCAAATAGATGGGAGTAGTTGTTATGATGATGGTGACAAATTCTTTGCAATGCATTTCCCTTGTGCTTCCAACACATTTCAATTGAAAATCACATTTGCATTTTATACATTTTTTTTAATGATGATGATATTTTATTAAATAAAGGAATTTTAGAAATGTTTCCAAAAGATTTGGAAACAAATCATTCTATCTAAAACCTTTTCCTTTCAAAGGTTTTTCCTGGCTATAGTTAACATTTCTAATAATTGTGAGGGGGAAACATACTTGAAATTCCATTTTATGTTCATAAAAATCTAATGAAGCAAAGATAGTATGTTTGAGATGTAAACATTACTCATGCTCTAGAGCTTGGGCTGCAGTTATACGCTTCCGAGGATCGTACCTATGTAGGAATAAAGAGTTTAAGATTATAAAATATTTCAGACAAAGTAAACATTACTGTTAACTGGTAAAAAATTGCAATTATCAACAACTAAATTGTAAAAGTAAAGCCACAATCATCAACAATAGAGCTATTTTGTTGGCTTCTAAGAAGGATAAAGGTCCATGGTAATGGGAATGGCAACCTTATTGTCGAAGGTGACTGCTAATGCTATCACCAGGGCTAGTGGGAGGAACAGTCCCCTTTGGAGGTTGGTTAACATTATTAGCGATATCAGAAATGTGAGCAGGAATAGAGGCATCATCTTCAGAAACATGTTGGGTGATCAGCACATAGCATAGCAGATTTCCTGGCGAAAGTTGGAGCCCAAAAATGGCTACCTGTAGTGGAGTTTTTGTAATATTAAATCACTAGGTCAAACTCCACACGGGGTAGCTCAACCGGTAACATTCTATCTCAGGAAGCGAGATGGTGCGAGTTCGAGTCCCCGTGGCGTAACCCAGTGGCTATCATGTGGCGTGTGGGACGTCACCCGAAGGAGGGAATTTAGTAGGGCTGTGATCGAGGTTCCCCCCCTCCGTCATAAAAAAAAATTAAATCACTAGGTCAAGTTGTATGAGGATCGGGGTTTCCTTTTGATGTTTTGCTGTTTGCTATGTTTTTTTTTCCCCTTTTTGCATGGAGTATGATCTTATATAGCCCTCTTATACAAGTACTTCTTAGTTTTTTTTCCATTTAATAAGATTCATTTTTGTCTCTACTCAAAAATAAATAAATAAAGGTCCAAGGTATTGGCATCACTTGTGAGGAAAAATTGCATTTTTTGGTATGACTGGCCTCTACAGATGAGGAAATTGATTTTGATGATGATGATGCGTTGCTAAAAATTGATTTTCCGGATCAGCATTGAATTATATGTTCTTTGGGGGAGGTTTTCAGATTTTCAATTTTTTGTTGGGAAGGTTGAAGGTTTTAATCTCACATAGATCGGTTTTGAAAATGATAACTAAATTTTTAATAAGAATAAAATAAGATACAAATATGCCACATACAGTATGAGAGAGCTATACAGCCCTCAGTTTACAAACAAATACCACCCTCAATGAAATATATAGGTATAAATACAACTTCAAATCCAAGGAAACACTCTTAACATGCAAAAATTCCATCTTTGCCATGAAACCTGCTGTGGATCTTGTTGTTCTTCTAACAAGACAAAAAGATACCTCCGTCGACTTGATAAATATATTGACATCGCATGCAACTGACATGAGATACCTCTATCTCACACAATATAAATCTCTTGTATTGTGTTGTATATACTTGTGTTAGCTCTTTCTGGCATTTTATCAAAAAAAACCTAGTTGTTGAATACTTGTAAAAATAGGACATATCAATGTCGTGAAAATCAAAATGGTATCATGAATCTGTTTAATCGTCAAATCTAACTGAATCATGGAAACATTGTAGACCAAAAGATTTTTTAAATGTTAGAAAAACATTAGGAATTTTAAAAACCAAAGAAAAATCAGATGTAATCAGATATTCATATTCCATCTACTTTATATCCACATTATCAATGATGAAAATAACAAGCTAGTACCGTATGAATGAGAACTTGATTGACATATATTACTGCTTCAAAACAAAGACTAAATCCAATTCGTGTAGGTTAGACTTCATGCCAATATTGACATGCAATATCATCATCATCTTGCCTCTATGGCTCACCTGAACACTTAATATGCTTGAATCTCAAATACCAAAAGAATAAAAATAGAGCAACCTAATTGTAGAAACACATGGGGAGAAAAGAAATTTAAACCCAATACCTCATAAAAGATGAAGAAGATCTTTAGGATCTCTTCTTGCTACTTTAGGCTACAAAAACATAAAACTGACATTTTTCTCCTCAAATTCTATTAGGAGTGCCAATAGAAAAGGAAAAATGCAAAAAAAAAGCATTAGAAATTTGCATTTCACTAACATTTGTTTCTACCAGAACCATAGTGGAGCTTACACTTTGTATGATTCAGTAGCATTTGTACAATTTTTCCTAAAATATGACTGGACCCTGCAATACATATTAATTTGACTATTATACAGTTTAAATCATGCAACTCAAATTATAAATCTATGATTCTGATAACATTGGACCATGCTTTCATATTTATAAATATTTTTTGAATATATAAAGAAGTCCATGCTAAGCCAATTTCTCAAGTGGCCATTTTACCTTTATGCTCTTATTGGACTTTCTCAAATACCACTTTCACCCCTTTCCACCCATCTTCCCCCTCACCCCATTGGTTGCTCCCACCTTACTGTCACCCTTTATTACTGAAAATTACCCCCTCTGCACTTACTATCGACTTCAGAGTTTTAAGCTTTAAATTCATATTTATAATCTTTTTATCAATAAATTTGTAATCTTATGATCAAGCTTTGAGAGAGAGAGAGAGAGAATCTTATAATCAACCTGATGTTTGAAAAAGAGAAATGATAATCACCTTTCAGAGTTTATTTATCATAACACTACATGAAAAAGGGCATGCTCTCATAATAAAAGAATAAAGGACACTTCTAAATACAAATGTGTCACATACTCAAGCATTTTTGAGAGGAGATCGTATGCAGGATTTTTCTGAGAAAGATGAACAACGTTACTGAGACCAGGCTGGTTGTCACTGCAAATAACACACACACAAAAAAAAGAGGAAAAGTTCAAATCAATCCCATATGAATGATAGAGTGTATTGGAGCTTAACCATCTAAATATAATGAAAAATGAAAATTTCAAGAGACTTCAGTTGGAAAGTGCTACAAACACAAGTTCTAATGTTAGATGCAACTTTCTTGGGAGGAAAATTATTATTTGAATTTAAAACCTAGTCAGTAAAGAGCAGAACCTTCTTTTGATCAGTAATGAGGTATATATAACTCAAGAGTTAAATACAGGAAGCCATAGATCTCTAAAAAAATAAAAAAGACAATATATACTGTCACTTTGAGACAAAAAGAGCCAACAGGAAACAACTTCGACCAAAAATGCTCATAAGGCACCACTCAGTATACATGCAATTATTCCCCCCTACCATCGTTCTTTATAGCAAAGTCAAAACCTGAGAAAACCTTCAAATTATGGGCCTTCAAATTATGGGCCCATAACAGAATTTGGCTTTCTTAGACACCTCTATCAGCAAAGAACAGAACTTACTACTTGCGCCCCTGGATATGTTGCAGATCTGACTGCCAGTGCAGAAGGTTCACGAGTGTAGGCCACTTTTCTGGAGTAGGGTGGCCTGTGAAGAGGGTTAACTTGTAATTTAGATTTTTTAAAAATGCCCGGAGAAGAAACTTGACGAAACAATGCCTTCATACCTAGGACCTTAAATATCTTGTCAAGTTGGTCAAACTGCAAGAATTATAATTCGATATTAGAGAAAGCTCAGAAAGATGATGAACATCCATGAAACTACTATTTGAGAAATTATATGTAAGAATTAAACGGCTGGTGAGATTAAGAACAAGCTGTAGAAAATTTTAAACTAGGAACTACTCTAACCTGAAAAGGGTTAGGCGTGCCTTTTACTTCCACACCTTGAAATAGTGGCTTCAAAGTCAGCAATTCAGCAAAAATGCATCCAACGGCCCACATATCTAGATGTCAATGCCCATTAAGGAGGGACTTGCACTCCAGGTATGAGATTATCAACCAGCGGTAGTGATTAATATGAAAACCATATAGGGTGTTTTGTTTTTCCTTGTGTAAACTGTGTACAATTTTTTTTTTTAAACAGATGATAAGAGAGCAGTGGTTGTTCAACAGGATACCAACAGCACTTGTATAATGTTTGGCCCCCAGGAGTAGCTCAGGTGCACGATACCAAATGGTTACCACGACCTGCCAGAAGCAGAGCCAACATATAATCACCTTTCAAGTTTCAAAAAAAGGAAGTTTCCATCTAGTTCAGTATATAAGATGAGTTCCCTGACTTATTGGGAATCCTCATGCTCTTTATTTTAACTTCCTTTTTATTTTTGACACCTCCCTCAGTGTCTTGTATCCAATTTGTTTGTTTTCCACTTTTCCTTGAAATAAAATCAAGTTTACCATTCATAAAAGGATAAAGGACAAAAAAGGAACAAACTTCCATGTTTGTAAATTGTGACATAATAAAAATATAAGTTCAACAAATGAACTTATGGATGTGGACCAACAATAACAACACTTCACGAATTGCTTTTTTTTTTTTTTAACTCTTTACAACATTAAATCAGACAAACAAAAGGTCACATGAACTTCCAGAGACAAGGAATTTATGACAGAAAACATAAAGGAGTATACCCCATTGTCAGATAAAGGCTTCAAGGGAGCTTGGTATATTCTGGCAAGTCCAAAATCAGCAATTTTGACGACTCCTTGTTCATCTCCTTCACCCATAACCTGGTCCACAGAAACTCTAGAATGAAGTCCCATAGCAAATACAGAGACAATGACAAAATGCAATAATTCTTTCTCTCCTCTGACACTAGCATCCCAACTGAATAGTCAAGTTTAGAATAGCAACATTCCAATTTTACATATAACAAAAATAATAATAAGCCACAAAGCATGCCAAACACTTACCAGAATGTTAGATGGCTTCAGATCACGATGTATAATCCAATTGCTGCAGCCAAAAACTCATAAGAAAATATATTTGATACCAACACTAATTATCAGTTTTCTAATACTAAATGCATAAAGGCAATGGTATGTAAACATAGAGTATATTTTAGTGCCAAAAAAAATGAACAACCATGTGAAAGAAATGCCTAAACCAGGGATTTTTGTGTTTTTCAGGAAAGACATGAGCCTATGCTAGATATTGCCAGCGCCATACTTTGTGGCCATACCTATGAAGATAGTTCAGCCCATTGAGCAGCTGCCACAGCAATGACTTAATTGTGTACTGATTAATTGAATGGTTGACCTTTTCCCTGTGATGTCTGATAATTTCCTGCAGAGAAATAAAAAATATTAAAAACTTAAAAACACTACTGAAGATGCCCTTACACTCACGTGTATCTTTTTTCTTTTTTCTTAAAAACAGCATAGAGAAAACATTGCAATAACAGGGCATCTTCTTTTTATTTGTGCGGTTAAAACTACCCAATCAGTTCAACCATCACAAGTGTGGCTGGTTGTCACACGTGTGTCTTTGTTCCTAGATCCATTTCCCCTAATGAAAAGCACCCAATAAGTGCACCCATGGTGCTGTTGGCCGCATCATTATTAATTAATTGATTTGCAAATGCAGCTTACTGATAACATAAAAAGTAGCTTAAACCAGATTTAAACTGTAACAAGAAAAAGGGTAAATTCTTTGACAAAGAAACAATGTCAAAAGCATAACCTAATTAGCTCTCATAGAATATACCATAAAAGCAGTGAATGGGGCATTTTGTAAATTCCAAGAACTACAACCACTGTAGGAGACAGAATAGAATATCAATAACATTTTACTAATTATTTTGGGAACAAACAAAATGCAATAATATCCAATAAACATGTAACTTCTGAAATATAACTGAAGCATGGTTGACTTGCTATTAAAAAAAGAATCTAGGAAATCTCTTTTGGGTTTTGATCCTACTATAGTATGGGTGGTTAAGGTTTAGACCCATTTCCAAATGGGAACATTTTTGCACAATGAAAGAATGGAGTCTATGCAAAACAGAAACCTAGTTAGATTTTTCAGCAGCTCTAATTTAAACTTGTTTTCCTATAACCCTACATACAATTTTCAAAATGAATATTAAAATACTAGGTTGAAACACGAAGAACTTCAGATTTTAAGAACAACTGCATGGTATGTGCTTATGTGGCACTTTGTATAACCCCAAGTGTTGGGTAATATTCTCCAAATGTAAACTGATAAATAATTAAAAAGTTTTTTATTGCTATTATCTATTTCACCCATTGTTGTTAAAATCTTACAACCATGGTTGTTAAAATCTTACGATACACGATTCGTATCTTACGATTCATACGATATGATAAGAAGAACGATTCGTCTATCAACAAATCTTACGATTCGTATAAATAATAGAACTATGGGGTTATTAAGAGTGTGAAAGTATGAAACATTTCGTTTTAATGGTTTTTAAGGCTTGAGTTAATGAGCATTTAAGACCTTTTTGATTTTTTGAGGGTTTTTTAGTTCATTATTGACTTTTCACAGTATAGTTGGATTATATACTGGTCTTATTCTTTTGGGAGTTAGAACATTGAAATTTGAGCTTTAATAAACTAATTATATAGAATTCACATAATATTAAAAGAAAGTTGGAGAATTGCTCATGTTATTACATTTTAGATATATTTTACGTTATTTCATATATTAAATATTTTGAGGGAAAACACTTATGAATCTTACGATTTTATGATTTACAATACACGATTTACGAATTTTAAGATGTATTAACGATTTACGATACGATTCAATTTTCACAACATTACTTACAACACACGATTCGTATCCAGGGCCGGCCCTGGGCATAGGCGGCATAGGCCCTAACCATAACGGGGGCCCAACCATAATGGGCCCCCATACACATAAACTCCTTAATATACCAGTCACAAAGGGCCCCTAAAATCTCACTCCGCCTAGGGCCCCTGAGATTTTAGGGGATCTCAGGGCCAGCTCTGTTCGTATCTTACGATTCATATAATATCATAAGAGAAACGATTTGTATCTATTAACGAATATTATGACTCCTATAAATAATAGAATTATGGGATTATTAGGAATGTGAAAGTATGATTATTTTTGTTTTAATGGTTTTTAAGGCTTGAGTTGACGAGGGTTTAAGACCATTTGATTTTTTTGGGGTTTTAGTTCATTATTGACTTTTCACAGTATAACTGGATTATATACTAGTTTTATACTTTAGAAGTTAAAGCGTTGAAATTTGAGCTCCAATAAAATAATTTATAATATTCACCTAATATTGAAAGAAAGTTGGAGAATTTCTCATATTATTACATTTTAGATATATTTTATGTTATTTCATAGATTAAGTATTTTTGAGGAAAAACACTTATAGATCTTACAATTCTAAAGTTTACGATACATGATTTGCGGTTTAAGATGTATAACAATTTTAAGATATAATTCGATTTTCACAACATTTTCAACAACATATTTTTCTATAATACAAAATTAAAACAAACACACACACATACACATGTTGTAAACTGGGTTTATGCAGAGACAACTAGGGAAATGTTTAAGTGTTAATGGTTCAGCTCAATTTATTAAGAAATAAGAAATATCATCATAACAACCATACAGTAACACATGAATCATCATGCAATGTATGTTGTGGTCCTTTTGTCAATAGGCATGGCATGTTTCCTAATGAAAGAAGGGACTTAAATAGATTGTCTTACAAGCATAAATGGCTATAAAGATGATGATAACTTAAAAAGAATAAAACATCAATTTTGACATATAAGTTCTTATGCACATAACTGTCAAAAAGTGCATGAGCATTGCATTTAGTTGAACAAAAAAAGAAAAAAAAAAATCTAAAGAGTTTACTCACATAAAGATCATGTTGAGCATAGTCGAATGCTAGATAAAGTGACATGTCAGCATGATTGATGTGTACATTAACAAGTTTGACAACATTTTCATGAGAAACTTCCCGTAATAACTGCAAAATCCACCAAATAAAAAGCACTATTGAGAAAATGATAGATTATCCAAAAAATAATCATTAGTGAAACTGTCAAAACACAAGACATAACTGTATCAACTTTTATGATTTAGAAAGGTGAAAAAAAAAAATCATGCATACCTCACCCGCACACACAAACCCCGAAACCCATCTGCACCTGTGCACACTTGCACACACAGAGAAAGTAAGAGAGATTCCTTACTCTTTTTTCCCCAGGTTGGGTGGGTAGGGGGTGTGTTAAAGGCTAAATCATATAAAGGAAGTCTCCAGATGTCTTCCATTAAGGAAAGAAAAAAGACAATAAAGATCCAAATTCCAATTATGTCTACAAGCCCAAAAAATGCTGAAAACAAGTTTATAATGATCACCCACACACAAAACTCACTTAAAGATTCCAAGAAACATCCCAGTTACAATGTCCCTAAATGTTCTCTCTAGGACCAGGTAAGGTTTCATTTCATGAACCAGGTAAGGTTTCATTTCATGAAACAATTACAGCTGCAAGGGATATACTACATGGAATTGTGATGAGATGGTCACTAAACTGATACCAATGCACCGACTCGGAGTCTGCATTTGTCATTTTGCTCATGCACCGCCTGGATCAAAAAAACAAAATTCTCCACCTCCACAGATCTCCGCATCAATTCTTTTCACACTTTCGCATAAATACTATTCAAAAGAACTCAACCTGCCAACGTTCAATTCTGTTGAGGTGGCTCGAATAACCACCCGAGTTTTTCTCACCTAAAAACAAGGAGGCTGGCATGGACATGCAAATCTTTACACGGCAGCATGAGGGAGTCCTATTCCGGAAGGGATTGGTACGAGCAAGAATGAGAGTCTACGTGGGACTCCTTTATCAGTTTGAGAAAATGCTAAATAAGGAGGCTATTTTTTAGGCAACGATGGGGATGTAGGATTACAAGGCAGTTGCTAAGTGGTAGACACGATAAGAGATAGGCAATATTAAAGACAGCAATTGCTATCTTCAATTCAAGGTAGGACTGATTGCATCTAAGAGGGATACTCGGATTGGTGTTTTCCAATTGGGGACGGTGCTCTACATCTATAAGAGGAGGTCAGCGAGAACAGCACATAAGAGAGGAACACTGAGCAATCTTGGCACAGTACTACTGTATCGAGAGGAGCAAACAACAAGAGACGGAAGGACTGTCTACTTGTGCGGTAGCACAAGGCAACCAGGTGACTGTTTGCTGATACAGAGAGGGACAGACAAGGTGCTGCCAGCGCTTTTAGCAGGGAGGCTACCAGCGTGGGAAGATTGCACAGAGACAACAACCGATCGGTCAAGGAGAGAGAAGCTTTGGGGCTTCTCGGGTTTGATCAGAGGGACACCTCCTTCGGGCTGACATAAATTGTCAAGTGGAGAGGGTCTCCTTTGATCGTTGTTGAAGAGGGAACTCAGAATCTGCAGAGAAGACAACTTCTTTGTGTATTGAGTTCGGGTTTGAGTTCAAAATCTCTTTGTAATAGTGTTATTAATTTTCTTCTCTTAATAAAAGGATTTCTTGCTCCGTGGACGTAGGCCAAGGCTGGGCCGAACCAAGTAAATCTTTGGTATTGTGATTGTGTTGATTTATCCCGTTATTTATTGGGTGTGCTTATTTCCGCTAAACGCTAACAAGTGGTATCAGTAGCTTTGGTTGGAGACCAGGGAATTGTGGGAGATCGGAATACCACACAATGGGCATGAGAGGAGTGCCGAGCACAAAGTTCGAGGTGTAGCCCTTCGACAGGAAAAACAACTTCAGCCTTTGGCGAAGTTCAGTAAAAGATATTCTTCTACATCAAGGGCTACATAAAGCACTAAAAGAGAGGGAGAAGCCAAGTTCTTCCGACGAGAAAGGGAAGGACATACAGAAGGAGGTCATGTCAGATGATGCGTGGAATGAACTACAGATGAAGGCGGTGGCAACCATACGGATGTGTCTGGCACCAGAGGTAAAATACCTTGTTTTTTATGAAACTTCTGCAACAGAGTTATGGAAGAAATTGGAGACTCTGTATATGGCAAAGTCACTCACAAACAAGTTGATCTTGAGAAAACAACTGTACCAGTTGCGGATGGAAGAAGGAACCAACTTCTTCGATCATCTTCATGCATTCAACAAAATCATCACTCAACTGGCGAGTGTTGATGTGAGATTCGAGGAGGTCGACAAGGCTGTGATATTATTGGCTTCTCTTCCCCCTTCCTTTAATACAGTGGTGACCACTCTACTGGTTAGTAGAGAGACCGTGACGATGGACGAGGTGATATCAGCATTGCTGCAGACGGAGACCATCAGGGCGCCAACAAATACATCCAATTCAAGTGGACTGGTGTTGGCTAAGGTAGATAAGCAGCGCGGCAGAGGAGTCGGGAGAGACTGCAAAAACCAAAGGTGGTCGAGGTCAAAATCAAGGAGTGCGGGTAAATTCAACTGCTATTATTGTGAGAAAGAAGAACACATGATAAGGGACTGCAATCAGCTGAAACGTGATCGGGAGAGCAAATCACAAAATTCAGCTCAATCAAGCGATGCTCGTGATGCTATAGCACAGATGGTTGTGTGTACAGTCACAAAAGGTACGGAAAATCTAAATAATAATTGGATTTTAGATTCAGGGTATACCTATCATATGTGTCTGAGGAGGGAATGGTTTGATACATACAAACCATGCAATGGAGTTATTGTCCAAATGGGTAATGGGGCAAATAGCAAAAATATCGAGATCGGGACTATAAAAATAAAAATGTTTGATGGTATGGTGAAGACGCTTGAGAATGTGCGTCATGTCCCGGATTTAAAAATGAATTTAATTTCATTGGGTATTCTTGAATCGGAGGGATTCGCCTTCAAAACTAAGGATGGGGCTCTCAGAGTGGTGAAGGGAGCTATGATAGTTATGAAGGGAAAGAGGCATGGTAGTTTGTATACACTGTTAGGGAGTACAGTAATTGACAGACAGCAGGGACCTCCTAATCGGGGTGCGGGCAAAAGGAGAAGGACCGGCAAGACTCCAGTGAGTGCTAACCCCAAACATAAGGTTACTTTTGCACTAGATGGTTGTGGTTTTTTGTCTGGTTTCCATGATGCAGGTGAAAGCACGAAGAGAAAGGCAAAAGTGTCGATGTGCCACACAGTGAAAAGTGCGACGGGCCCGACAAAGCGGTGGATAGTTGTCAAGTCCAAGAAAGGTTTGGGTTTGGCCAACTCTTCTAATTAAAGAAGACAGGTGGAGCACCCCAGAGCATGGGGGTGCGCGCATCTCACACAGAGATGCAGATGGATGCAGCTGCAGGTGGAGCAAGGCCGAGAGAGGCCAGTGTGCACAAAGATGAAGAGGATTACAGTTGCAGGTGCAGTGAAGGATGGTAACTCAGTTCATCTCCAGGATTGATGGATTTCTCGCCAAGGTGGAGATTGTTGAGGTGGCTCGAATAACCACCCGAGTTTTTCTCACCTAAAAACAAGGAGGCTGGCATGGACATGCAAATCTTTACACGGCAGCATGAGGGAGTCCTATTCCGAAAGGGATTGGTATGAGCAAGAATGAGAGTCTACGTGGGACTCCTTTATCAGTTTGAGAAAATGCTAAATAAGGAGGCTATTTTTTAGGCAACGATGGGGATGTAGGATTACAAGGCAGTTGCTAAGTGGTAGACACGATAAGAGATAGGCAATATTAAAGATAGCAATTGCTATCTTTAATTCGAGGTAGGACTGATTGCATCTAAGAGGGATACTCGGATTGGTGTTTTCCAATTGGGGACGGTGCTCTACATCTATAAGAGGAGGTCAGCGAGAACAGCACATAAGAGAGGAACACTGAGCAATCTTGGCACAGTACTACTGTATCGAGAGGAGCAAACAACAAGAGACGGAAGGACTGTCTACTTGTGCGGTAGCACAAGGCAACCAGGTGACTGTTTGCTGATACAGAGAGGGACAGACAAGGTGCTGCCAGCGCTTTTAGCAGGGAGGCTACCAGCGTGGGAAGATTGCACAGAGACAACAACCGATCGGTGAAGGAGAGAGAAGCTTTGGGGCTTCTCGGGTTTGATCAGAGGGACACCTCCTTCGGGCTGACATACATTGTCAAGTGGAGAGGGTCTCCTTTGATCGTTGTTGAAGAGGGAACTCAGAATCTGCAGAGAAGACAACTTCTTTGTGTATTGGGTTCGGGTTTGAGTTCAAAATCTCTTTGTAATAGTGTTATTAATTCTCTTCTCTTAATAAAAGGATTTCTTGCTCCGTGGACGTACCACGTAAATCGTTGGTATTGTGCTTGTGTTGATTTATTCCGTTATTTATTGGGTGCGTTTATTTCCGCTAAAAGCTAACAAATTCTCACTCTGCATTCTGTTCCTGGAAGAAATCAACCTGCCCAGGTTTTCACAGTATTAACTGATCAAGAAACAGTAGTGGAAGAACCACCAATTCTTGATTTTTAGCCTGCAAAATCTGCTCCAATTCAAGAACATGATAGCAGGTATCTTCTGAATTGAGAGCACTGACAGACCCGTGTCCAAATTCTAGCTGCATCCGGACAGTTAATAGACTGTAAGTGTGTACCAATCATTTCAGTACACATGCAATTTTGTGATAATTCAAAACTTGAATCAATGCCAGATGTTTGACAAATAATAGTGAAATTACATGCAGAAATTGCTGCAATTCAAAAATTAAAAAAGAGAACCAGTGCCAGGTGTTTGACGAATTGCTTGTGATAGTGGAAGAATGGAAAGGGGGAAAGAGAGAAAGAACCATGATCTCACGGATGGCGGTGGGGGAGACACCATCCCCATCCTTGGATTGCTTGAACTTTTTGATGGCGATGCACTTGCCACGGTTGGAGGCAAGCTTGCTCTTGGCCAGGAAGACAAGGCCGTATGTGCCCTCCCCTATCTTCCCCACCAGATCGTACTGCTGCAGCCACGCCGGCCTGTTGCTCCCACCGCTACTGTTATTGTTCCCGTCCCCCATCTCTCCCTCTCCGACCTCTCGATGTCGAGGAATGGAAGAAAAAGAAAGGAAAGGAAAGGAAAGGAAAGGAAAGGAATTCCTTATTTCTGTAATTCTTTACTTCTTTCTGTGGAAATTCGGTGGAAATTCCGTAGTCCAAACAAACCCAAAATCTGAAAAACATAACGCTCGGAATACTTGGCGGGGTAGAGTTGGAAACTTGGAATAACTGATGGGGATATTATTGTCGAATAATTATGTTTAAATGAAAATTTTGTTTAAATTGTATACTTGTAAGCATTATAATTTATCTTGGATTAAACATTCATTTATTTAATATGAGTGGTAAAAAAACGACGTGTCGAATTTAAATTTTAAAATGGGGATAGACTTACACACTCCCTTCTTCTTTTGAGGACAATTTTTGTTTAATTCAAAGTAAAAAAAAATGTCTCACAAAATTTCAATTTAAAAGATAATTATTGTTCTAAAAGAATTTTTATAATTTTAATAAAAAGAGTTTTGGAGTTCATTTCAAAAACTTCTACTTTAGAAAGAAAACAGTTCTAATTTTGCTCATTCATTTTCATAATTTTGTTGCTTTAAATAAAATTGAGAAAAAAAAAATTAAAAGACCTATTGATTAACTACATAAAATTTAAGGAAAAATTATAAAGTCAGATAATATTTTAAGAAAAAAATAAAACAAAAGTTGTTCCAATTTGAGCTTTGGAATAATTGGTTTGATGCATGTGGATTCTACCCATGGGCTCGCGCTAATTTGGGAGCAATGAGTGAAATAAAAAAGGTGAATTTTCTTAATTTAATATAAAAATTAGAAGTCTAATTCAATTTTAAGATCCAAATAGATAGTTTACTTAGTCTCATTCTCAAGAAGTCTAATTCGATTTAAGACCCAAATAGATTGTCCATTTAGTCTCATTCAGATTTAATTTCGATATAATGGAAATTTGAAAATTTATCTAATTAATCTAATCAAATTGAGGTGTCTAATATCACCTTAGACAATGGTTAAAAAAATATTTAGAAGACAAAATTAGTATTTTCTTTAATGTTGGTCTACCATAAATTTTATCTATTGTTTAATTTTGCCATTTAACCCACTAATGCTTTTATTTTAAAAAAATTACATGCCACGTGTTACTCACTTATTGATGTTTTGACATTATTGATTAAATATGCAAATGATTTTGTTGTCTAAGAGATCATGCAAATGGTTGTATAGAATAATTTTAATTTTGTGGTTATGGGTAATTGAGAATTTCATGTAAGGTGTATTAAGTAGGGTTTCAGAATAATAAGATTAATGATATGTTGAAGTGTTTTGAGCTTGGTGTGCTCTAGGGATAGTGGACTTATTCGTGGGGGTTTTACACTGGGTATCCCACGATTTTCTACACGTAAATTAATATATATATATATATATATATATATATATAATATTTTTGACGAAAATGTTAAACTAACTCTCAAGTCTCACATCGACGGTTGTTAAAAATTCAGCATGTATATGTATTTTTAAATATTAAATTTTTTGAGAAAGGCAATTTATAAATTTTGTGAAGAAATTCACATCACTCATTTCTCATTAAATGTAAAAGCAAAAACTCAGCACTTCATTCCACATAATACAATACTTTGAGTTTATCTTTGATATTTGTATATTCAAGTTTCTATTCTCTACCATTTTAAGGGAAAAAATAAAAATCAACCAACAATTTATGAATAGGTGTATCAACCTATCATGGATTTTCGGTGCCCGACTCAAATTGGCCAATACGCCTATAAAAAATTAAAAAAAATAAAGGACACCAATCAAATCAGCCTGGCACAATAGCATTTTGAGTCAAGTGAGTCAACGAATTGTATTAATTTTTTCAATCGGCTTAAAACCACGTAAATATACCCATCTTAGGCCACTTGCCCGTATCAGTAGATACACTATTGACCAAATTTAAATGAAAAAAAAAAAATCTGGATTGATCCAAGAGACGATGACTCGATTCTTAAGTTCTGAGGATTCTATCTAATGGGTCACTCCTCATAGATTTACCCTATGTGTAGTAAGAAGGCTTGCATGTGCTCTAAGAATTAGTCACGTGCTCTAAGAAATATGAACACCTTAATCATATATTTGTCTGATAGGTATCTTATGAATCATACATCGGTGCATTCTTTACCTAGAAATATTCAATATCGGCTACAACTCGGAAATGGGCTCGTACTGGCTTGCATTAACGGATCGGATGATACAGGGCCAAGATTTGTCCATATTGGCCTATACTTCAAGATCCATTGCCGATTCATATATACATTTTCAGAGATTATGTATTTGCCGATACGGTTTATTGGATACAATGCAATACATATGTTGAGCCAAGATCTCAGCCTGCCTTGACTGCTATGTATTTTCCTAACTTATTTAAAAAATTAAAAAGAAAAAATGGGCTAATAAAATTAAAAAAAAAAAAAAAACTGGGCTGAGACGGTCTCATGTCGAGCCATATCAGCAGACCATTTTTACACCCTTGAACCAAGTAACTCGACAGAACCTAAAAGACTCAACAGACTCAGTCAAATTAGGTGGTATGTCAAGTAGGGTGAGTTACTGAGTTTTTTAATTACTGTCGTGATGGACTGGGCTATTCGGCTAATCTATTGTCTTCACTGACCCAGCTGCACAAGCATAGCCCAGTCCAAGAAGACACTGACCAACATATATGGATTTTCTTAAGAGAATGTTTATATAAATATAATCTAAGTTTTTCGAAGGGTTGGTTAGGTCTTGAGTTTGATTCTCGTCCAACCCCTTCAGACCACTTTTCATAGAGTTACCCTTTATTGACTTACATAATATGTGCAGATTGGGAGGTTTATACATACTTGTGAGATTAGTCTCACCTCCAATATTGAATAGAGATACCCATGTTAAAAAAAAAGTTTATAAAATCATGCAGTAATGAAGAATTTTCCCCTTCAATTTGATACAACAATGTCAGTAACAACTCAGTCATTGAAAAAACCGATCGATGCCGGTATCTGAGTATGGTATTACAGGTAGTATAAGAATATACCCATTTCTGCAGGAAAATGATTTTCTAAATATCAACAGGAATTTAAAAGTTTGATGTGAAGGCATTATTCTGCAATAATTTAGGTCGATTGGGCCTTTCTTGGGTGAGATGATTTGAATCCCCATACAATCATCATATAAAAATGATTTTTTATTTTTTTATTGATCAATTAATAGCCTCGAAAGCTTAAATAATAGATAACTACGGCTAAAAAAATAGAATTATTAGAAAAATCAAATTCTAAATAAAATTGTATGCACATACATAGCCAAGAAAGAAGTCATCTTTGAAACTATAATATCACGCCCCCAAAAAATTCCACATTTCTAATTGCATTGAAAATTCTCTGTTTTATAAATGGTAACATTTCTTTTTCTGCGATGAAGCCTTTTAGGAGTAACAGTCGATTGTCTCGCCAATTAAAAGCCGTATGGGTCGTGTGTGGGTCTAGAGCCGACAATATCAAACTAACGAGACGAACCATTACAAATGATATTTGAGAGCATCATGCTAGTGGGACGGTTATAAATTAGTTCGTGAATTTAGAATTAATCCTTCTGTACCAAAACTTTGAATTCCATTGATGTGATGGGATAGGATGAATATTAAATACTATATTCAGAATATATTAATCTTTTTCATTTTCTTGTAAATAGAATTTCATTACAATCAAATTGGCCATTTAGAATTATAAAATCTGTGAAATTTGATAAAAACTTGAACATAATGGAACTCAAGTAAATAAAAATACTTAAATTTAACATTTTTCACCTAAATGGGACACCACCAGTTGTTAAAAAAATAGTTCTCTAATACGCATTGACCAATATAACATGTCAAGTGATAATCATCTAAATCGTATTAAACTCGGATAATTTATTTTATTGTTTTTAAATTTAATGTCAAAGATACAAATATTTATTTAATAGCTCGACGTTGAAGCTCAAAAATAGTAGATTAAAATGATTAGAAGTGTTTCATTTCAAGCAATCAATCAGATGATTCATGTGATTTCATAGTTATCCATGTCCATGTCAATGAACCAAAGCTTAAAGACCCAGCAATCATTTTTTGTGTTGTTTTATTTTTCTCACTTATCTTCAAATCATACTATTATATATTTTTATTATGTTGTCAAATTCAAAATTTTAAAATCATTTAATAAAAATGGGACAAAAAAATATATATATTGTAGATTAACAATTTTTTAAAGATTTAGATTTTTTTTAAGACTAACTTGTTCAGATTTTTTAAAACACTTGACTAATCCTTAGATTATATATAAATCTTCCTATCCACATATACCAAGTAATATTATATTGAGTCATTCTTTATATTAAGAATGACTTAACTGAATATCTTTTACAACTCAGACGAATTCTTGATTGCCAAACCAATCTTTAATCATAAGAGATAATTTTTTACCATAGAAATTAAAAAAAAAAAAAATTTATATGTGTTAAAGATGAGTTAAGTGAGACATTTAAATAAAAAATTTAGAATAAAAATAGAATAATTATCATAAGTATACGTGGCAACATTCCGTTTTGACTCAGGAAAGATGATCCTATTTTTTATTGAGAAGACGTCAGAAGATTCGGAATCTATAGACCAGTCCGTCGGAACGCGATGATACCAGAGCCACACCCACATGTAGACATTTTCGAGTAGGGATGCCTGTAGCAAATGCTGCACATTTTTTTAATAAAATTGAAAATTATTTTAGATTGCCAATGTTTTTCACGTCTTCTTTATACTGCTCTTCGTCCCTTCCCACAGGGGCATTTTCGTCAAAATACTTACTATAAAGAGAGAGAAAGCTGAGCTGGGCATTGGAATAATACCCGCATCCAACATTTCCAAGACAAAAGCCGGCAGACAGCAAACCCACAAAATCAAAAAACTAAAAGTAAAGATAGAAAAATCAACGCTCATTCAAACACAACGTAAACTACATCCCTTCTTCTTCTTCTTCCTCTTCTCTTTCCCAAATACAGGAAAATCATACGCAGAGAAAGAGAGGAAAAGAATTTCCACAAAGAATAATAAGAATAGAAAACAAGAGAAGCGGAAGTTCCCTCTTGAGTCTTTGGATGGACGTTGGTCCAGACTCCAGAGTATGACATCGCGTCACTGCAATCGGTAGTCAATGCTTTGCCGAGGCTGAGTATAGAAAGAGTTGAGAATGCGTCGCCTGGCGGGAGGACCCAAGAGGAATGAAGCCTGTGGGGAGGAGGAGGATGAAAATCCGGTGATCCCCACCCCTCCGTCGCCGGTTATTGTATCTGCCCGCTGCACCGGAGGTTGCCGTGTGACGCCTGCAGTGAGCGGTGCGATGGAGCGTCTCCTACCCAACGGTGATCTCTACACGGGAAGCTTCTCGGGCGGCGTCCCGCACGGTACAGGCAGGTATCTTTGGAAAGACGGGTGCATGTATGAAGGAGAGTGGCGGCGCGGTCGGGCAGGAGGCAAGGGCCGATTCTCATGGCCGAGTGGTGCCACATATGAAGGGGACTTCAAGGACGGACGGATGGAAGGCTCAGGCACCTTCATCGGCTCTGACAGAGGTACGTACACCGGCGCCTGGGCTGCTGGCAGGAAGCACGGCTTTGGCCGGAAGAGTTATGTCAACGGTGATATCTATGAGGGGATTTGGCGCCGGAATGTTCCAGAAGGGCGTGGGCTGTATGTTTGGTACAATGGGAATGAGTATGAAGGGGAGTGGAAGAATGGTGTAATCTCTGGCAGGGGAATTTGGATTTCGGCCAATGGGAATCGCTACGATGGGCAGTGGGAGAACGGCATCCCAAAGGGAAATGGCATTTTCACCTGGCCTGACGGCAGCTGCTACGTTGGGAACTGGAGTAAAGACCCTGATTGCCAGCTCAGGGGGACATTCTACCCTGCTCCTGCCAATTGGAAGGATTTTGATTTGAATTTGAATTTGAATTTGAGTTTGAATCATCAGAAGACGAGCACTCTGTTTTCACCAAGGAAGCCGTCTTTGGTGGATGGGGCAGCAAGGGAGAGCATAGTCGAGCAGAATTTTCCAAGAATTTGCATTTGGGAATCGGAAGGGGAGGCGGGAGATATCACCTGCGACATCATTGACATTGTGGAGGCTGCGATGTTTTATCGGGAAGGGACAGGGTTTGATTGGAGCGGCAGCACACCGCAGCGGTTGCAGAGCCCTTGCTCTTTTAATGGAGAGACGAAGAAACCCGGGCAATCAATATCCAAGGGGCATAAGAACTATAATTTAATGCTCAGTCTGCAACTGGGTATCAGGTAATTTGTGGGCTGTATTCAACTGGCAGTGACATTGGCATGATGTTGATTTTCAATTTTGAAATTTAGGGTGTTTGCTTTGCAGCTATTCAGTTGGAAAACAAACGGCATTCGCTCAAATGCCTAATCTCCGGCGTGCGGATTTTGACCCAACAGAGAAATTCTGGACGCGGTTCCCACCAGAAGGGTCTAAGGTTACTCCACCACACCAGTCGGCAGACTTCTGGTGGAAGGATTATTGTCCCAAGGTTTTCCGGTGAGAATTCTGTGATATTTTTTACTGGCTTATTGGATTTTTGTTCATTCAATTTGAATTTGTATAAAATCTGTGATGTTTTATATGTCCTGTTGTGCTGTGATTAATTTAATTTGATTTTTTTTTGGAGTGATAAGGATGAAAATTTGTTTGGATCTCATATATGTCTTACCATTGTCCTATCAGATTTTTTTTTTTAAACTTTTGGTTCTTATTTGTTTTCAATAATTCATGAGGAACTTAAGTTTCTATCTTATCCATTCTCTCAATTATTATTGGTTTTGATGGGTTTGGTGGATTTGCAGACATCTGAGGAAGTTGTTCGTTGTAGATCCAGCAGATTACATGCTAGCCATTTGTGGTAATGATGCACTGAGAGAGCTGTCTTCACCAGGGAAGAGCGGCAGTTTCTTTTACCTGACCCAGGATGACCGCTTCATGATAAAAACAGTGAAGAAATCTGAAGTTAAGGTTAGTCATATGCAAACCGAATCCAGTGACTTCTGAACATTGCAAATCCATTGGGCAGGGAAATAGCTTCTTGTTTCATTGTATGCTGTCTAAAAGTTGAGATCCAACTCTTGATTCATGTTAAGATCAGATAGATTTCTTTTAAGTTGTTTATAGACTATGACATCATATTGTTCATACAGGAAAAATCAAAATTCAAAGCTGAATTTGATAATGGTAGATTTCTGTTTACAGGTGCTTCTTAGGATGCTTCCAAGTTACTACAAACATGTTACTCGGTATGAGAACACACTGATCACTAAGTTCTTTGGTGTGCATTGCATTAAACCAGTGGGAAGTCAGAAGGTACACACATTTTTTCATTAGGAGAATGAAATGATGATGTTCAAAGTAGCAGTTTATGCATTTAATTGAAGGAAATTGATTCATGTTTTATGATTTAAAAAGCAGGTCCGTTTTATTGTAATTGGCAATTTGTTTCGCTCCGAGCATCAAATTAATAGGAGATTTGATCTCAAAGGATCCTCCCATGGCCGAACTGCCTACAAGGCTGAGTGGGAGATTGATGAGACCACCACTCTCAAGGATCTTGATCTCAATTTTGTGTTTCGCCTGCAGCGCGGTTGGTACGAAGACCTTATGAGGTAGTTTAGTCTCCTTAGACACTTGATATTTCTGCATTTAAATGTCTTGTCTCTTATTATTTCTGGTTAGTAATATGCATGTGCCTTGCTGCTCACTTCAGACAAATTGAACGAGATTGTAAATTCTTGGAAGCGGAGGGGATCATGGACTACAGTCTCTTGGTGGGGGTACACTTTTGTGATGGCCTCTCAGCTGAGAAGATGGGGATGTCCCCGTGTGTTGCGTCTTCTGGTAAGTTCTTATCCTCTTTTGCATGGTTAGTGTGGGGATTATAGTTTCGGTGACTGGATGATGGATCCCATATCTTGGTATATCATCAGGCAGAAGAGGATCATCTAAAGATGGCCAACGTTTATCCGGGGGTTGCAGCTTAGGTGCAGCAGGACAAGCTAATGGTCCAGTTACGTCTGGCCGGTATGGTTCTATAATCCTTTTCTTGCACCTTTCTTCCTTCAGTTAATTTCTGTTTGCAGACTCATTTAACTGGAACTATCCTATGATACCCCATAACCTGCTCATCCATATTTTTGTATTTATTTTATCTATTTTTAACTTGGGCTTATCTAAGTGGAAAATATCTAACCACCATGTCTTCGAAGTGACAAAATAAACTTATGGAATATAAGTTTCAAGTTTCAACAACCTTGATGCCATTTCAATCACCTGCCAAAACACTGTTTTATTTATTTATTTCATATTATTTGCTGTAAGGATTTCCTGTAGCTTCATTTTCTGATTGATGGGAACTAGGTTTTTGTGTTCGAATTTTTTTTTTTTTTGTAAGCTATTAACTTGTCACAAATAGGTTGTAAAGGAAATTTTGTGGATGATTTCTTTCTCCATAAGATAGAAAGCAGGATTCTGTTGCTTCAATCATTTGCAAATTATTTAGTTAGAGAGATTGGGAGTAGTTGTATCGAGAAAGTTTGGGTGGGGTATAGAACATTTTTTGTTGCTTCTACATTATTTCTATGGATAAGAACCAAGTTTTCAAATTATGTTTTGCTTGAATTCCAACCACTTCTTAACAATTAAAGACAATTCGGATGTATCCAGCTTGAAATGGACAAGCTGGGCCGGAAAAAGAAAGCTCGCTGCGGTTGTTTTCCCCCATCATGTTGAGTGGTATTTGGGGTTTTCTCTTCTTATTCACTACCAAGTCAGTCAATGTCTTTGCAGTCTTTCTGCTTTTGAGTGTTCTAATCAACCTCCTTTGCTACTTTCTATCAGACAACAAAATATAATTTGACGGCCTTGTTTGGAAGTCATTATGGGTTGTTTGGCCAATTGCTTACAGTTCCCAGTTGATATTAAAATTTTGGTTAATGCTCGATTGAATCCTTTTGTGGCATAATATCTATTCTGCTAATATTCATGGATGGGGGGACGTGTTTTGAACAGGAATCCCTTGATACGATTGGGTGCAAACATGCCAGCAATGGCAGAGAAGGTCATGAGGAGGAGTGATTACAACCAATATCAACAGTATCAGTCAAGTGGATACAAATCAATGCCCAGCCATGGCCACCATGAGTTTGAAGTGATCGTATACTTTGGGATAATTGACCTTCTTCAAGACTATGACATCAGCAAGAAGTTAGAGCATGCTTACAAGTCTTTGCAGGCTGATCCCACCTCAATATCTGCTGTTGATCCCAAGCTCTACTCAAAGAGGTTTCGAGATTTCATTAGCAAAGTCTTCGTTGAAGATGATTAGAGAGTGCTAAGTGGGAAAGTGAAGAATGAGAGGATGAGTTTTCGACACCCCAGCTGTTGGGATTCAAAGTAAAGGGTATCAAAAGATCGTCTAATTTCATACCAAGGAACCATCCCGGTCGAATACGGGCCAAATGCAATTTTAACAGCTATTGGTGTGGTCCACTGGACATGATTTAGAAGTACTTGGAGATGGGCCAATGATGTTTGCAGGCTGAACTTCGGAGCACGGCCTTGGGCAATATATACGTGCAGCCGGGTTGTGGATCATAGCTTTAAAACTTGAAACCGCATTTATTTGGAGCTGAGTTTTATTTTTATTGTTGAGGGAAAATTCCAAAGACTGGGCTAGTTATTTAATTGGATTTTGAGTTGGGTTGAGTGTTTGATTTTCTTAAGCTGTTGGTTGGATTGGATTCTGACTTTTCTTTTTTGTATAGGGAGAGAGAGATGTTTTGTAAAGATTTAAATTGGGGGAGTTACTAGGATGCTTCCGAAAGATTTTAAGAGGGGATTTACTAATGTACAGTGAAAAAGATATAGAATTTTGAAAGATCTTTTATGGGTCATCTTAATTTCTTTAGTTCTTATGTTTGTGTTTTAAGTTTGATATTTTGAAGTAAGCTTGATTTAAAGCTTCCTGTGTTAGAGAGAGAAGTGCATGAAAAGTAGAGAAAAGCACAAGAAAGACGTGGTATTTTTTTTGCTGTGGTCGTTGGAAAAAGAGAGAGGAAGAAGAAATGAAGAACACGGCAAAGCAGATAGTCAGTAACAGTAAAAGACAGAGACCGAGTGTTCTCCGCTTACGAGCTCTCCTTTGACTACGTAGGGGCAATGCTGTCATTCTAGAAAAGGTAGGTCAAAGTTACTGACTTTCCACGGTCACCCTGCACTGTACCTCAGTACGTTTGTATCTTTCATTGAAAAAATTACATGAAAACAGAAAGGTTGTATTAGACCTATATCTTTTTTTTTTTTTTATCTTTTAACTTTTAAGTGTATATTTTAATATAAAGTTTTTAATTGTACTTCAATTATATTACTGTAATGTATTTTTATAAGCCATATCAACAAAATATTTTTATTTTGTTTTTTAAAACTAAGATATGTATATCTTTTAGAATACTTTATTAATATTTGAAGTAGGGTTTAAATATTGGACTATATGTATTCTATCGGTTGATATATATCGATTTTTAAAATCTTTATATATCGGTTGATTTACTTGATATGATATGTATTAACTAATATTTGCAATATCAGTTAATATCTAATATATATCACTGATATCGATTGATATATATTGTCAATATCGATGATTTTAATTAAAAATAAATAAATAAGAGAGATCGATATTTTGTCAGATACCGAGATTTTTCCCCTTGATTTGAAGCATGTATAAAAGATATTGTTGTATTTATGTAAAATGTAGAAAAGCTTAGCATTGGGAAAATATGACTCAATTTGGATTATATAATATTTAACAATAAAAATGCACTTTAATAAGGAAAATGATTGGTGCACTCCCATTTTTACCAAAGGTGCACTCTTTATGAGTAAAATGCGAGTTATGCAAACAACTTTGTTGCCTTTTTCTAATAAAGCACTTTCCATTTTTATCCAAAACTGACATTTCACTCATGGGGAGTGCACCTTGGGTAAAAATGGGGGGTGCACAAATCATTTCCCTTTAATAATCTTACAAAATCGAAATAGTTGTTGATGTGAGTATTTAAAAAAAATAAAATTATTGAATATGCATAGTTATATAGTTCTAATCAAATAAAAATGGACCTTTCTTTCAACTATTAATTTTATTTATTTAAATAAATGAATAACTTTAATTAAAAAGTATTTTTTATATAATTTATATATTAGCTATTCTTTACTTTAATTTATTAAGATGAATGAAAATCATAAAATTCTACATGTTATTAAATTTATCGACTTAGAGTCATCATTTAAAATCTAAACACATATTTGCTAGGTGGAGACTTAAAGAGAGAATGGGGGTTAATCCCATTAAAAAGCTATATTATTGAATATATAGTATCAGGAAAATTCGCTTGTACGAGATTAATCAAATCATAATTTAAATATTACAAAAAATTAAGGATTAAGAATAAATTAAATTCATTAAAAATTAAAGAATTTAAAAAATATAATTCATTGATCAAAATAATTTTTAGTGGATCTCATATCTAAAATAGAGCTTTTAAAGAGATTCGTTATAAAAAACACAAATCCAACCCCACATTCTCTTGCACTATTCTATCATTAATCTTCCTTTGCCAATTGCCATTGGTCACATCGACAATGTTGTTTAGAATTTGCAAATGAATGAAAGTTTTGTAATTTATTAATTTTCCAAAGGTTAATAAAAATTTAAAATTTGATTAATATTAGCCAATATAATTTATCAAAAAAAATATCAATATCTTCAAAATTTATATTTCAACCTCTTCAAAAACCTACAAGTTTGAATTTATGCCCAAATTCGTAAAGTGGGTGAGACAAATTATCTCTAAAAATGTATCACTTTGAATGGACCACAAACAAGACACATCAAATAAACATGTGTGTCCCAATAGAAAGTGAGATATCTTATAAAAATAAATCTGATATAAAGAAAATTATATGAATAATATCTTTTTGAAATATCACTTTTATCTGATGATTTTATTTCGATTTTAAAAAATAATAATTTATACTCATTAAAATTCAAATTCAAATTCAAAATTATATAATTTGAATTATTTAAAACATTATATATATATATATATATATATATATATATATATATATATATATTTCATTAATTTCTCTCGTGAGTATGTCTCTCTTACCCAACTCAAAAGAGACACTGTCATGATCTGACATATTACACGTGAATTCATTTTGATTTGACGCAATTGTGGGTCTAATGTAGTCAGGACAAATGTATAGCCAGCCATTCTCTCTCTCTCCTCTTTTTTATATTATATTATATTATATATATATAACTTGTATATAGTTTTTGATTTTTTTGATTTTCTCTTTTTATTTATTTATTTGATTATTTTAGATTTTTTGTTTTGTTTTTTGGTATAATTTGTATATTAGAACAAATAATTAATTTTTTCTTTACTTTATTATTTTATTTTTTATACAAAAAATAAAAAATAACTCTTTATCTTTTGATTTTTTTTCTTTACATTTGTAAACAAAATATATGATAAACAAAAAATTAAAATTATTCTGTACAAAAAATTAAAATTATAACTATTGAGAAACAAAAATATTAAAAATAATATTTTATTCATCGCAAACCATACGAAAAATTATATATATGTTTTGTTAATTTATTTAATTACTTGTGAAAAAATATGTAATGTCTTTATATTTATTTTCTTTTAAATTTGTTAAAAAAATGTACATAAAAAAATAATAATAAAATATTAAAAAGTAGCCATTTTACTTAACACTATACCGTGTGACGAAACTGGCTAAAAATTATAGCCAGCCATATCATCAAAAAAAATATTATTTAATTATATGGCTGGCTACATTTAGTGACATAGCCAGCCATATATGGCCATCCCACACCACTTGCTCTTAATGTCCAAGAAAGCAGTGGCTAGCCACTGGCCTATCAAGAGTTAATTTGCTGACAGGGACTAATGAAAATTCCATTTATATAAATACTTAAAATATTTTTATTTTTAACTATGAATGACTTCTAAAGATTTAAAAACTTAGGGTGTCAATTTAGACACCTCACTTTTTTTCTTTTTTTTTTAAGAGATACTTTATTTTAAAATTTTATTTAAAAATTATCATTTTATCTCTCAATTTTTTTAAAAAGATAATTTGTCCACACAAAATTGAAGGGTAAAATGGTAAATTTATATAAAATTTTGAAATGAAGTGTCTTTTAAAATTTTGGAACACCGGTTTTAAATCTTGGCCGTACAGAAAATTTGTCAAGTTCATGTGAAGTTTAAGATTGAAATCTATTTGAAATCTGAAATTTTAATAAAAATTTCAAATTTTGATTCACTTGGTAAGAAAACCTAAAGTAATTTTTTTTTTAAAAAGATACTGAGACAAGTTTGCCCTTCATCGACCAGGATAAGTTGATAATATTCTCATTCTTACCTTTTTTACTTTTTTTTTTTCATTTTATTGTGATAAATTAAAAGACAAATTGCTCCAAATGCTCCATTTATAAATACCAATATACAAACTAATTCCTTTATTACATTGAAATTTGAAAGTGAGAAAAAACTAGGGCTGAAACTTGGGTCGGGTTTCAATAAACTCAACTCAATTCATGTAAAAAATTGTTTAATCCGACTCGATCTGACTTAATTTGCTGATTCGAGTTACTCGATCCGATTCAACTCGAATTTCTCACCCGATTCAACCTGAGTATTGTTTTATAATTTGATGCACTCGGATCAGATTGAGTTGTTTTCAAATTTATCAACCCGATTCAACTTGAGTGATGTTTTATAACTTGGTGCACTCGAGTCGGATCGGGTCGGATTGTTTTTAAATTTCTCAACCCAACCCGATTTAAATTTCATGTGGGTTTAGTTTTCCCCATTCGATTCGATCTAAGATATACAAAAACACAATCTAAACCCATTGATTTCTCAGATCGGATCATACAGATCAAATTAAAACCCGATCCAAGTTTCACCCGTATGAGAAACCATGAAAAACATGTCGAAATTTATGCAAGGAAGTGAGACCTTAGCGATTTGTTTTATAGGATTTCTTTATTCATTGAGACATGGATGAAGACTAAACTTGCCTTTTTAGCATATTAAATATTTGTTAACCAGTTGGAAAAAGGTTGGTCGTCGTGATTATAAGTAGCATAAGTAGTTTATTAATATTAAATAGCTAAATTATCTGCTTAATGACTGATTAAAGCTTTTCACATGAATGGTAGTTGGAAAGCTCTTATCATCTTTGGTGATGAGAAGAGGTTGACTAAGTGAATTTTAGCTTCCTTAAATACAAAAATATACGAGAATTTTTAATGGGTTTTTGTCCTTTTGTATTTGGTAGCCCACACGTAATTATTAAAAAATGTTTCAAATTTATTAAATACCTTTCCTCCTTTTTTTTAATTTTAATTCATTTTTATATGTAAATCTTATCTAAATTTTTATAATCTAAATCATTTTATACTGCAATCATGACCTCACATCCCATGTTCATGGGACTCACCAAAATGATATTTTTTTTTTAATAGCAGAGTCTGTATTCACTTAACTTCAGTTTGGATCCATTGGATTTGGCACATAAACACAAATTTTTACTTTAAATATTTATAGTCATTATATTATATTTTATTTTTTATAAAAAAATCTATTATTTCACGATAGTTTCGTATCACTCTTCCTAAAATTCAATAAATATCAATTGAAAGGATCTGAACCATCTAATCAGTGGGGTAATTCAAGTTTAAAGCATTGGTTAAAAACTCGAAATAATTTGAGTAAGTCAATTCAAGTTGAATCTGTTTATTTAAATTTTTCCATTATTTTTATTAAATTGACTAAATTTTTTGACGTGATAAATTTGAAATTAAATCCAATTTTTAAGATTATGAAGACTGATTTGAGGTTTATAACCATTCAAAGTTTCAAACCATCACTAACTTTGGCATTCTCATCTAAGGTTTGGAGCAAGGTTCAAAGTAGTAGAAGAGGAAGATTTTAGATTGTAAAAGGAGCAATCTGCCTAACATTGGCATTTGTCCATCCAAGTGGTGGCCCATGTATTAAATGGTACAAATTGATCATTAGTTGTTGATCTCAATAATTATAGGGATTGGAGACTGATGACAGCAACCAACAATACTGCAGATTTCTACGTCTACGTAAAGGGATTTCTACGTCTACGTAAAGGACTATGCCCGGTGAATGTTTCTCGAGACTTTCATGGGTTATATATGGAGTCTTTCTATTCTATATTATAGTTAGTTTGGATTTATATATTTTGGACTCTTCTATTGTATTTGTAATATCTCTTCTTTTTTTTTAATTTATTATATTAGATCACGTTTAAAAAAAAAAAAGATTACAGGACATATGAATTAAACATGATCATATGTAGATATTCAACTAATCTAGGATTAGCATATTGTCATTATGGAAAGAAAATGTGTCTTAACTTATTGAGAATCAACCTTGCACGAACAAGGGATGATTAGTATGTCATGGTTGACCCATATATTTTAAGAAGGTGCCTTATTGTATTTGACATATGAAATCAGCTTCTAAGGTTTTTCTTTATGGGTTTTATTTAAAATATTGCTGAGGTTACTGACATCTTAGAGATATATTAATTAGGGATGCCACCATGACATGTTTAAATTATGTCTGATAAAATAAAATTATCAATAGTTTTATTATTGAAATTTTATCAGGTACTGCCAACTCTTTTCTCCATGACTACTTATTCACGTATCAATCTCAAATCTAATTAAAGAATTGAATATGAATTGAATTTAAAACCCTGCTTCATGAGACAAACTTCTTAAATGTTAAGACGTTAAACTAATCTATTAAATTATATATATATATATATATATATATATATATTTTTAACTAATGAGAAAAATATAAATTGTTGCTTTGATGTTTGTGAAAACGGCCCAACAGGCCTAACTGTGCATTAAATATTGTCTTTAAAATATGCATGGCCCATTTGTTTGACACGTGTACGGTGAAAAGGATGTTTCCATTGATCACTTTCCCCTTTGTTCTCAAATCCACCTTCATGTGGGGTCTATGAATGCCATTTGCACCAACAACAGCCACATGTCTTGTATCAAGCTATCAACATTTAAACGTAAGATTTGAAATTTGATTAGAAAATCGGAAGATTTAAAAATTAAAATAAAAATTATAAAATTACATTCAAAATTATTCTAATTTGGTTTTTATTTCTAATAAAATTTCATTCAAAAGAATAAATTGTTCATTTTTAATAGAGTTTGATGGAGAAATCCAATATTTTTATCTAAGCAGATAAAGTTACATTTGCAACGTAATTTATTTCATTACTATAGAAACTCTTTTTATTTTCTAGTTTCAAAGATACTTTTTATTTAAATAATAAATAAAATTACAATCAATTTTCAATTCTGACTTATACTATCTTCAATAAAGAATATAAGTGTAGTTCAACTGGTAATTTCTCACTTCAGGAAGCAAGAGGTGTTAGGTTCAAGTCACATGATCTCACTTGCTGTGCCCTAATTTTTTCCGATTTCTCACACTTAAATTTTTCTTTTTTCTTTTTTAAAAAAAAAACATGCCATGTGATTGTGTAGGACATTTTGCATTATCATCAGATGGTCCACCTTACTACACCAGGGGCAGGAGGTAAGTGGCAGTAACTCTCGATATCACCCAAAATCATAGTCCTCACATATCTGGAGAATGTGGACCTATAAATAAAATAAATGGATATGAAACTACGAATCCACAATAATGCCTCACATATCCAAAGTCCAAACCAGCCCATTAATTAACTGAATGGCTCTCAATGGTCTTAGGTGTTAAGAAAACTATTTATAGCTGGAATGTTTCGAATTTAAATTCATTTGATATACAAAATAATATTTTTGATTTTTTAAAAAATGCTAAAATTACTTTAGAGGAATGATATTTTGGTCAAAGTTTTAAAAAATTCAGTTCATTTTTGCCGATATTTCATCTTTATTTCATTTTTTTTTGTTAAATTGGAACTTCATTGGATAAATAAAATCATATTTTATAAAGTTCTAAAGATTCATTAGGTTGAAGTGAGAATTAAACTCAAAATTCCTATTTTCTGAGACGGATTCTTAATCGTGACTGCAATCTCTTTAAATTTAAAGTGAGTTCTATGAAATCGTCTATTGAATTAAAACTTCATACAACAACTACCTCAAGAGAAATATTATATAAAATACCACCACTTTCATATTTTATAATTTTGAACTTATTGAAACCAACTTCTCAAAATTTGATACTAAATATCAGCCGTATTTTCAAAATTTTAATTCTAAAGCTTTGTTGATACGTGGGGACTTTTATTTAATTTTAAAATTGGAAGCTAAGTTGATTGATGCTCAAACCTTAGTTAATCACGAGACTTTCTAGCCATCATCGATTTTAGGTAATATAATATATAATATAAAGTATTTCTATTAATTAAATTAAATCAAATCATAATCATCTAGAAAACTAAGTGGGGCCACACACACCGACCAATGAGGGGAGTTCTTCTTACGTTCAATAATACAAATTCTATTCCACTGATAACAAGTAACGACAAGCAATTGATAATCTTTAATTTATTAATCCCCCTTAAACCTTGTCTTTTATGAGCACAGTGGGGTCCACCTCATGAGGTGTGCTCTCCCAATTGGTGGGTAAGTGGGAAACATTGAAAATATGATTGCATGATTTTGGAAATAAACCAAAATTAGAAGCCCCTAATGAGATTCTTGTGGGTCCCAATGCTATCATAACCCACAGCAGTACTGCTAAAACAACAAGACATGACACCATTGCATACTTTGCTTCCGGTCAAGTTCCTACTGAACATGCAACTAATCATGTATTCAACCATGTGTTTAAAACTTTAAATATCCTATTCATATTTGATGGATTTATCAATGCAATACAATTATGATCTTGCATAGGATTAGCTCAACGGATAGAAATATTAATATAATAAAATATTAATAAGGAATTTATCGATATTTTACTGGAAGATATTATCGCGATATTATCATTTAGCACGATTTTCAAGAATTTACGACAATTTCGATAAATTTCAGAATATTAATGGTTATTGGTATTTTATCGATAAAAAAAAGATAAATTTAAAAAATCATAGATATTTGTTACATTGATTTAAATCATGCTCATGTCTTGCAACGAGCCACGTGCATTAGAAGTTTTACCCGAGAATTATTTGAATTAAGAGGTTTATTTTTGCCATTAGCTCCTACAAACAAGTGGAAGGCGCATAACTTCCTCTCGTAGAGGGTATTTTTAGAATTTTAGGCCTTCAACAATCTTAAATGGCCAATATAAAAATTTCTAGTTGATATTCGTGTCATCGTGTGATTTTTTTTTTAAGATCAAGGTATCCAAGTGTCTTACCTAATTAATTCTTGAAGTATATGTAAACCTCTCAATCCACAAATGTCAGATACAGAACTGAGGGACTGACCCTTGTGGCATTTCAAGAGGATAATATGCAAATTTATTTTTAAGAATAATTTCAAAGCCAAAATTACCAAATTTTGTCATGAGTTTCAAATATTTGTCAAAATTCCTATATCCAAAAAAAAAAAAGCATATATTTATCATATTTTCGGTTTGCAAATATTATGAAATTTGGGGTTTTTTCAAAAATAGTCCAAAGTCAATAATTTGCCAACATCCATAAAGTGTTTTTTGTATAACATAAAAAACTGGGTCCAAAATGGCCGATATGACCGAAATATCGGACATAGGCCAAAATTTATTGGCCCATTTAGGATCCGATTTGAGTGAAATTTCAAACTCAGGTCTCACCAGCCCAGGCCTGTATTAGGTTTGGGCTCTGATATTTAGGCCAATGATAGTAAGTACGTTTGATACTTTGGTCTGCTGATCAAGGTTTTTAAAATCAGCGATATAAGCGAGTAACGAGAAGTTGAATTAGATAACATTTGACTATGAAATCGGGTCATTTGTCTTACGGAATAAAAAAATTGTTGATATGAAAATTTAGAAGAATTTAATTTCATTAAAAGGATGAATGGAGCTCTTAGTAAATGCCAACTTTATTTATTTTAATTAAATAGATAAAAAAATTATTTTGAAATTAATAATATTGGAAATCTCTAATTTATTTTACTAAGATTATTTTCCTTTTAAATTATTATACTATTAAAATTTAATTGGAGTCACAAGGCCTTGTCACATGAGACTGTTTAAAAAATGTATGAGGTTATAAGCCCTAAACCAACCCCCAAAAGTGTAATATGGTGTCTCAGTTTGTCCAGAGAAGTTCTAAAGATGCTGTTTCATATGTTTCAAAAACATCAATGTACTTATTATTTTTCTAAAATGAGAGAAAAATAAAATATTTCTTGAATTTGAGCATAGACAACTTTTTATGATTAAGGTGTTGAGGTTTTTTAGAGTATCCGACTAATCTTTGGTGCATGTGTAAGCCTCCCTATCTATACTTACCAAATAACTCTACCGGAAATGATCGTTTGAGATAGAGTGAAAATCGAACTCAGGACTCCCGCTTCTAGAAGTAGATTTTTGACCATCACTTCAACTCTTTTAGATTTGAGCATAGACAATTTTATGAAACAACAAACGCATTCTAAGCCTATAACCAGGCATTTGAAAATGTGATTGTATTTTTTACCTTTTTTTTTCGTGGGGTAGTAGCCATCAATTTTTTATTTTTTTGAATTTATGAGTAGGAAACTGCGGAAGACGTAACATAAAATCTCCACACGTGACACTCACTGCTCTTACGACACACGAGGTGACACCTCTCTCTTCTTGAGGTGGAAGATTATGAGTTGAGCTAGTAGCCATCAATATTGACATTACAAAAAGTGGACCCTGCATAGCGATTGGCTGGGTGAAAATTACACTCATGAACTGTTTGGGTCCTGGAATCTTAAATTGCATGGAAAAATCTTGCTTAGGTTGGGGATGTGAAGTGTCCAGAGAAGAGAGAAGAAAGTAAGAATTAATTCCTTTGGCCAACTAGTAAACTGAGTCCAACTCACTTGTCATTTTGTCAATGCCTTTCCTTGTCCATTTTTCTGGGACATGAATAACTTGGGAGACAATGTCCCTACAAGGTTTCATTGCCACATTATCCCCTGTAAATGAGTTCTATATCTCCTATCATTGTGGTAGATTCATGTCCTTTTCACCATTTTCAACCACTTACCTTTTTCTCAATTCATTCTTAATGAGGAGTTTGGATTTTGAATCATTTCCTTGATAATTTTTGAAGGAAATTGATAGACATACGGCACTTTTATGATATAAGATATTAGTGTATATCTTTTTAATATTTAAATGATGATAAATAGACAAAAGTACAAGTCTGATATCTCTTTTTATCAAAAACACCAACGTCTTCATCATTTCTCACTTTTAAATAAGAAAAATATACACAACCATACAGTTCTCATTACTTCTCTGAGTGGAAAAGAATTTATTATCACATTTCTATCGCTTTTATTTTCATTACTGTTGTCCAAATTTTGGTTGTATAGGGCCCAAAGACTCTACTAGGCGTTATGACCCTCCATTAGATGGTGGGACCTATGGACAGTGGCCCATAGGACATGAATCATGGCGCATCCAAGTGAATCAAGATAAATATCATACCAACCTACTTGGGAGCTATGGTCATTTAGAAACGACCATTGATCTCTTTACGGTTGTTGAGAAACCACCATTGATCTATTTCTCACAAAAGAATGAGAGGGATATGTGATGAATGTAATTGAATGGTTTTTTTTTTTTAAAGATGTATGTTGTTCTTCTGTCATCCAAATAAAGACCTTATTATTAATAAATAAATCGATCATATTACTATAATTAGAATCACGAGAACTATTGACAACATCGGCAGTCATTTGATCATGATAAACAATTCTTCTATGATAAATAAATAAAAAACTCAAGTACTGCAATATATTAATTCAAATGGATTGGATTGAGATTAAAATGGGGGCATTCCGAGAATTGAACTAGGGACCTGTCGCACCCTAAACGAAAATCATACTACCAGACCAAATGCCCATTCATGATTGATATTATCAAATTAAACTTTTTTTTTAACATGATAATACTAATCACGAATTGGGTATTTGGTTTGGTAGTATGATTTTCGTTTAGAATGCGAGAGTTCATGAGTTCAATTTTCAAAATAACCCTATTTTTAGTAATGGTTTTTTTTTTTAAAAAAAATTTAGGTATTTAAAAGAAGTAAAATAAATGTATTGTATTATTATGTCAATAGGTCACTATTTAACCGTCTAACTTATTATCAAAGACTAACTATCTCTATCAATTTCCATAAAAAATAATCAAAGGAATAATTCAATTTTCACTGAAAAATAGAACGAAAAAGCCCTATACCAAAAACCCACTCAAATATTTAATATTAACACAAACTGAACAAAATAAAATCCACTTCTAATGCATGAAAATTCGCTTAAAAATATATCCGGCTCACCGAATTTTCTTAGAGACCTATCCAGTACATTTTTTATGAGGTTTTGAGGTCCTAAGGTCCACTAAAGTCTGGATTGAGCCATGGTATTCAAAACATTGAGTAACTTTAAAAGTTTGATTCCATATTAATAGGCATTGTTTAAATCATAATTTTAGAATTTGTTGATACGATGCACATCACTTTTTTAGACATATTACAAATAATATGCTTGCATCAAAGTCCATATGATGCCCATGAGCTAACATGGGCACTTTGTCACCTATAATACAGTTTTAGTAAATAGACATGGATCCTTAAATCTATATTTCAAACTATAAATAATTTTAAACAAGGAGTTCATGAAAAATAAGAGATGTGATAAAGAATCATGTTGTAAACAATAAAATTATTAATTTGGTAATTTCAATCACAAATTGGGCATTTGGTCTAGTGGTATGATTCTCGCTTAGGGTGCGAGAGGTCCCGAGTTCAATTCTCGGAATGCCCCTACTTTTTCTATTTTCACTTTTTTATATCTTTAATACATACACCCATTTTTTAATTATACTAATACATACACCCAATTCACTTTTTTATATCTTTAATACATACCCCCATTTTTTAATTATACTAATACATACACCCATTTCACTTTTTTATATCTTTAATACATACACCCATTTTTAATTATACTAATACATACACCCATTTCACTTTTTTATATCTTTAATACATACACCCATTTTTTTATTTAGATACTTAAAAAGAATGCCCCTATTTTTTGTAACGTATTTCTACTTTTTATATCTTTAATATATACACCTATTTTTTTTTTTATTTAGATACTTAAAAGGAATGCCCCTATTTTTTTTAACGGATTTTCACTTTCTAATTTATCTGTAGAAAATTATATTTACGCTTTAAATTGAATTCTACCATTTCCGAGAGTGGTTTTAAAAATTAGTATCTTTAATACACCCATTTTTAATTTAGATACTTAAAAGAAATAAAATAAATATAATGTATTATTATGTTAATAGGCCACTATTTAACCGTCTAACTATCTCTATCAATTTCTTTCAAAAATTATCAAAGAAATAATTCAATTTTCACAAAAAAAATAAAACAAATAAACCCTATAACAAAAACTCACTCAAATATTTAATATTAACACAAACCGAACAAAATAAAATCCACTTCTAATGCATCAAAGGACCAGAATTTCCATTAGCGCCCAATATAAAACCAATTCAATAAAAAAGTATCTTTTAACTGTCCATCAGGGGTTCTTGAACAGAAATTTCTCTCTTATTATGTTTAAAAAAAAATAAAACCATCGATATTGGACGATATCGACGATATATATCGGATATTACTCGATATCGACAAATATCAGCCAATACAATACATATTGCCCAATATTTATTTCCCTACATCCAACAAAAATAGAACAAAAACAGTCATAACAATCTTCATACTTGTGAGTGCACAATGACAGAACTCAATTCAAAAGTACAATAAATGATATTATGTGAATAATAATATTTGACTCCAAAACATGAAAAGCCCCATCACAATTGAAGAAATCAGGGCACCATGGCTTTACATTTTCACAACATTAGCCTTGCTACATATGGATGTATGTTTCTAGTGTTGGGTTTTGGCTCAAAAGACCTTTATTGGGCCAGGCCTAGTTGTGTTTCAAGATTGTTGGATACGAACGAGTCCCACATCAATGAGAGGGAGAGAAAAAGAGAGAGTTATATAGGACTGGGGAATTCTACCTATCAGGTTAGTCTTTTGGGCTGGAAATCCAGTTCCAACGAGTGGTATCAGAGCTAGCGCCCAAGCCACTGATGGATCTCCTAACTGGACGGGATGGCCAGCGATGTTTATCGGCCCGAGAGCCTCGTTCGAGGGGGGATTGTTGAGTACGAACAAGTCCATTTCAGTGAGAGAGAAAAAGAGGGAGTTATATGGGACGGTTGAACTTCACCTATCAGGCTAGTCTTTTGGGCTGGAAGCCCAATTCTAAGATCTAAGAAATTGTTCAACAACCAGGGGTCGAAATCTCGGCCGATACGCATAGTATCGGAGGCCAGAGACAAAAAAGTTCGGTCGATTTTTATTTTTTATTTAAAAAAAGATATATCGGAGTGGACCCTGTCTATATCTAGGCCGATATTTGTCTGATACGAGTGAATGTCGGCCGATATTTATATTTTTAAATTTTTTTTAAATGAATTTTTTCAAAAAAAAAAAAAACCACTTAGATTTTTTATAAAATAAATGAGGAGAGAGAAAAATCTCGGTCGAAAATTCGGCAGATGAATTACCCAATTTGAAACAAAATTGAGGCTTCAGTCTCTTAGTTGTGCAGTGAGTTTACTGGTGAAGTAAGACATCCCAACACTGTGCCTTAGTTGTCAGTCTAAGGCATTCAAAGTTTCAAACCAACAGTTTTCTCAGGTACAACAAAACATGAAAGACTATTGGAAAAGAAAACAAATTACACATGAACGTGACCATACCCTGTTAATCCGCTTCCTTCAGATCCTGTATATCCCAATCATGTTCCTCTTGATGACCCAGTTTCTGTTGTTGTTAGAAGAGGATCTTTTGATGCTTTCTGACTGTAAACATCAAAGGCAAGAACGAGTTGGATTGATCATGTGAAGGAGAAAAAAAAAAACATGGAAAGAGAGAAAAAACTAACATCAGATGATAAAGAAAAAAAAAAAGCAGATAAAAAAAAAAATTATGAAAAATAAAATTAAAAAACGACCAAACTTTTAGAAGTAGTTTCAATAGACCTACTGAAAATTCAGGAAGATGGGAAAAGAGACTTAGGGTTTCGTAGCTGGATCCAGGTCGGTTTACCGGCATGCTATCTATCTAAGTTGTTCCGTTAAATAAACGTAAGGCTAGCATGATTGGCTGGTTGGTTTGTTCACACAGACAACGCGATTGGAGGCGTGTTGCTTCACAAGATAGTTAGTTTGAGAAATGATGATAAAAGTAAGAGCAAAATCGAAATTTCCTTTTAAGAATATGCATTATGAGAGAAAATGGTCCTGTAAAAATCACTACCCATTATAAACCTCAAAGGGTTGGATAAGATGAAATTTTTGAGGATTTTCACATCTGTGAATTTTTGTTAAGGCAAACTATAAATTAACTTCATTAAGGATTTAAACTTTTAAATTTATGAATTTTATGACACATAAACATGACCATAGAGTATCATATTTAATTTTACATTATTCAATTTAATGAAATATCTGTCATATTTTTTAATGTTATTTCTATAAAACCACGTATAAAACATATGTCTGCATTAGTCATGTTTATGAACAAGAAATGGTCATGATAATAAGAATCTAATTCAAGGTAGGCTTGAAAGACTTAAGTCAGAATCTAATTTCAATTTATAACTAATTTTATTGGAACAAAAATGTATAAAATACTTGATGAAATTCCCAATTGACCATATAAAATGAGAAAGCATCCAATATGCAACTCTAACTTATATGTAAGATAAGTCACGAGGTGAGACTAATATGTTATAGCTTGAATGGATACTATAGGGGAATCAGTTTTCCTCATGGTCCATGTGGGGGCCACGTGGGTATGGTGCATGATAATGATGATGTATCATGATTTTCAAAATCTGAAAAATTAACGGAGAAAATGAAATTAATTTTGAATAAATTTTTAGTTCAATAATGAAGTTAACTCGAAATGTATTCAAACTAAATACATATAATTTATGAGAGATAAATGGGTTTGAGAATTAGTGATTTCCAATGTTATAAATATCAGTGATAATTTTAAATTTATTATGTTTTTATCAGTAAAATACAATTTCCGTGTATTTATCAGCACTGGAGTAAATTCATAATAAAATAGTGTTAAAACTCTAATATCCTAATAAATTTTTTATTAATATTTTTATTGATTTTAAAATATTATATTTTCTACAAGATTTTTTGATAAAAATCATAAAAATATTATTTATTGGCCACTTTTCATAGAGTTACCCAGTGTCTGAATAGAGAGATTTGCACATACCCTAAAAATTAATCAAGTACTCCAAAAGACCTAAACATGCATATGAAAAGTCCGTGTAGAAGCTGTCCAATTGCCCACTTCTTAACGAGAATCAAAAAGTCATTATTGGGAAAAAAACCAAAAGAAGAAACATGTCAGTTGAGATGCCCATTTTATTTGATCATTTCCAACCATTATTAAAATGTTTTTTTCTTTAGCCTAAGTCTATTATTAAGGCCATTAATTGCTGAAAAGAACCAATCATCCCCCCCTCCCTCCCTTATACTATCTTAGGTCTATCTCAATGCATTGAACCAAAGTGAATCATCATGAATAATCAGTTCAACATGGTTAAAGTTGTAAAACATATTTCTGCTAAAAATACTCTACCTTCTCATGGATAATGAATACATACACTTAGCCACTGGAACTGTAAAATGCAGGTGAGTAGGTGACAAACCAATTTGATGGTTGTGCCCACCAATTCCTGCAGTGTTAGATGCAAACCCAATATATGGAAAAAAAAAAAAAGTCTTTTAAGTAAAATGGACTGAATATCAAACCTTCTTTTTCTTTATGATTGTCACATTAAAGAACTAACATTTTCTTATTACATTCTTACACCTTTGAGCTCCCCATGTACACATTGCCGTCGGAGACCCGCTTGGAAATGGTGAGCATCGGTTATAGAATCACAAATATTTGAAATGAGAAATGGAGAGTAAGGGGAGAAAGAATACCAGAGCAAAACCAAGCTCTACCGCATCACCTATCAGTCAAAACATTTGGTCACTATGTACATAACCAAAAATGTCCTGGACATGACTCCCGATTGTGTTGTTCCATGGCCTCCCAATATCCACGGATACAGAGGTATGAGACTTCATTAAGGAGCCGCTTTAAGCACATACATGTTTACACTAATCATGAATGACTTAACATTAGGGATCCAAGATGAAGTGACATCGTGTATATTTTTTTGCAAATGTTAGTATTAATTAGTGTGACGAAACAACAACTCAATGGAAAGCTAGATTTTTTAAAGAGAAAGTTGCCGTCAAATGGTCTGAAAATTAATAAAACTGAATAAAATACATAGAATGTAACTTTAATGGATTAGACAATAGTGAGAGCAACACAGTAAAAATAAGAAATGACTTGGTTGCATATTATGATTTAGATACTTGGACTCAATGGTAGAATCTCGAGGAGGTTTTGACTTAGATATAATGAATAGGATATAGGGAGGAAAGAAAAATATAGACAAGCTAACATGGTATTGTGTGATCAAAGAGTACCCATTCGCCTAAAAGAACGATTTTATAAAACAGTAATTAAATGTACAATGCTATAGTGTTCGACAAGGAAGAAAATACAAATGGATAAAGTTAAGACAACAGAAATGTGTATGCTACGTTCGATGAGTGGTAAACCCTAAAAGATAGAGTTAGAAACGACCGCATTAAAGATAGTTTAAACATAGCTTCAATAGACGATAAATTGAGAAAAACTTGTTTAAAGTAGTCTGGTCATGTTAATAGAAAATCAAATACAACCCTCGTGTATAAAGTTGAGAGGCATGGATCAAAGACACTAAAAAGAGAGCAACCTTTGAAAACACAAGGGGAACAGATAAAAAATGACATGTTAGACAATAGAGTGACAAATTGTAAGATTTATGACAGGGTCAACTAGAGAAAAACTCATAAAGGCAACCCTATATAGATGGAATGGTGGCTAATGGTGATAATGATGGTTTATATCTTGGATTGAAGTCCCCAATAGTATTGAGCATAGAAACAGGAACCTCACTCAATCAATGAAGTTGGCAACCAGTGTGTCAGTGGGAACCAGTGCTAAACACTGGTTTAAATATGAACCTGTAAAATTGATATTTGCTTTTGCAGGTATTGCTGCATTTGAACAATCACTCATAAAATCACAATAGAATACAAAACTCGAATATAAACCCTACAGACAAAAGTTATCCATGGCCGACTATATTGCAAGGTTACTTCTCTGCAGTTTCACAATCTTCCATATGTGTCACTAATGACAAATAGTTAAATACATTTACTAAAAGATTATGCTCTGCTTGGATGCAATGTTGCGAGTAGTACTTGAAAAAATAAGCAGTACTTCCCTTTCCACACATGTTTTGTGGAAAACCAAAATTCCAAGATTTCCACCTTTAGCATTTCTGCCTTCACATTTGAAAGGCCACTAATATGACAATAGTAATATATTATAAAATTCAAAAGCTGCAAAATTAGGGATTGCAAACATACCCTAAGATAACTTGAGTGTACATTTACAAAAGTGAGAAAAAAAACCAGATAAAAGAAGGACCATACAACAAACAACACGCATTCCACAATGTGAAGTATGATCTCAATGATCCATCAATTTCCAGAGGCTATTACATATCTCGATAGGGAATGTCTTCTTGGGATCATACTCAAACTTCTCAACCACCCGTTTATCCCTATCCACAATTTCTGTATTTTATGTTAAGTGGAAAATATTGATCTGAATTGATGCCAAGTTAATGTAATATAACAGAAGTTCAGATAAGCAAAGTCGAGAGAAAAACAAAGCCAAAATAAAGTAGATAATGTATAGCA
The DNA here is from genome assembly GCA_022113865.1 of Chimonanthus praecox. Lineage (NCBI taxonomy): Eukaryota > Viridiplantae > Streptophyta > Magnoliopsida > Laurales > Calycanthaceae > Chimonanthus > Chimonanthus praecox. The sequence continues at coordinate 8,316,801 of CM039095.1, read as the reverse complement.
GGAAAAAAGTTGATGCTAATTAAAAAAGAAGAAGGATACGGCCAGAAATTCTGGTCTTGTCACCCAAATCTGGAATGATATTTGTCACTGAAGCATACATGGAAAGCTTCTTCCTGCATGAATAAACAAACATTTCTTTCCATGAATAACTAGAAGGCATATGGACGAGTTCTCTTTTCTTCTCTCTTCAGTAATTTTCTTTTTAAAAAGTTATGTGCCTTGAATCTGCAATGTTTATGGTTGACATGAACACTTGCGAACAGTACCACAACATATTAATGAGATGTTATGATAATAACATTGCATAAAACATTTCTGTTCCCATTAGTTTAGACTTTGCTCCTGGAAAAATAAAAAGTATAATGCAAGGATAAAAGGCACTAGGTAAGTAAGTGCAAAAGCTAAAATCACCATCATAACCACTTTCCCATCTTTTTGGAGTCAGATTTTGAAGTACTATGTTGCCATTTCCCCAACAAAAATCATGTTCTCAGCCACTCCACAATACACCATAACATTTTTAACCTCATCATTTAAGACCTCCCTTCCTCCCAATACCATCCACCTTTAATCTTTCAATTCTCTGGACTAGGCCTATATAAGATCAAACCTTCTTAAATGGCATTCCCTCATCTTCTCATCATTTGGGCTACCAATAAGGTTCCTCTAATGCAGTAATTTTTAGTTCTTTCTTTTAATATTACTCCACTCATCCCTATTAGTAAATGCATCTTTACTACAATTATCTCATCTACTCGATCATTTTTCCATCGCCCAACATTCAGCTCCATACGACATTGTTGGTCTAATTGTCATCTTATAAAAGTGCCCTTAAATTAACATGACACTCCCCCATCACACAAAACTCCATAGCTTACCATCATTATTCCACTTTGTGCCCATTTGTTGGCTATGTCCAAATTAAACCCTCCATTTAGTTCTACAATTGCATCTAAATCTCTAAATTCATTACAATGTCGTACTAACTCATCATCAATTTAACCAGTTCAACATCCCTGCCCTCAAGCCCACTAAAACTATACTTTGTATTCTCCATCTTTGTTCCATTGATCTTTGACCCGTACATCTCAATATCTTTCCTCCAAAATTACGATTTACTAATTAATTGACTTCTTGTCTCAGTGATTAGAACTACACCATATGCGAAAAACCTCATCTAGGATCTTTGGTGTTAAACTGTTTAATACTAACAAAACTGTTGGTAAAACAACCCTTGGTAAATCCAACTCCAATGCAGTATCTCCACCATCATACAATGCACCTAGCATAAACTCAAATTGGTTCTTTGAAAACTTTGATTCTTGTTTTTGGTTTTGTTTACTTTATCCATAAGTTTCATAATATGGCTCATAAAATACCTTGATAGTTAGCACAATTTTGGATATCACCTTTAATCCTAGATGGAAACAACATCACTCTTGCCATTCTTTAGGCAACCTCTTTGAAACTAAGATTATCTTAAACAATCTAGTTAACTATCCAATACTAATTACACACAATAATACTCATACTTTTACTAGGATATCATTAGGTCCCCCTCCATACCTATATTCCCCACCCATTCTTCATTTCTTTACCTTCAACTAAAACCTGTTGGTTTTCTTCTACCTTATTTTTTAGCAAAATTATAAATGTTTTTTCCTTCATTTAGTCAAATTGGGGGTACAAATTGTTCCACTATTAACTAAGTTTTACTTAATACTTTGCCAGCAATCTTTTTGCTACCATATTTGAGTCATCTAATCTTTTTGTTTTCATCATTCACTAAATGTGTTTCTTTATCATCTTTCAACAAAATGTGTTTTGCTTTAAATGTTACAAATATCAGCGGCAAATTAAAATTTACCGCGATTTTAACGGCAAAATACCATTACCGCATTAAAAACAACAATTTATTGCATCTGCCGTTTTTATTGGTAAATATGCGATAAAATGGTATATTGACACTAAAACGGAAATTTTGTTTTCATAGCGCTCATTTGCATACGCTGGTTCGGTAAAGCTGAACGAGTCCGTGAGTCACAACACTCTTCGAGAGTTGAGATTTCGAGTCACAAATCACAACAACGACCCTAAAACTAAATCCCTAATTCAGTCTTCGGTGCCTTACTGCCTCTCTGGCCTTTGCCCTCTTCCTCTCTCGCCTCTACCCTCTACCTCTCTCTTGCCATCAATCTTCACACGTCTTGAGTCTAACTCGCCCCTATCGCTCTTGCCTTTGCCTCTCCAAGTCTTGCTCTCCTCTACCTCTCTCACTGACGATCACCTCTACCTCTCTTGAGTTTCGCCCCTCTTTTGAAATTTCAAATTTTGAGATATGTTTCAAATTTTCTGTTAATTATTTATTTTAAGAAATCTTTCCAATAATCTTGAAGAAATTTCTACAATGATTTTAGATATTTGTCAATATTTTAAAGATTGTGGGATATTTATTAAACTTTATTTTAATAAATTATTATTTTTGTATTGATTTACTGTGAAGTAGAATATTAAATGGCATTTACATTGTTAATTGTTTCAATAATCATTATATAATTTGTTTATTTATTATTTTCTAAAATTTACATTTATATTTTTCTGAAGAAATCTTAGAAGGAAAATATTTACTTATTATATATTTTTATTATTTTAAATATTTATACTTTTCGCAAGATTTTCCTGGTAAATATCTGAGAATCTGAAAATACTGCAATATTACCAGCTCATTAATATCCAAGAACGGTTATTTGTTAAAATGTGCTTTATTAGCCAGTGGCCTTTTGGACATCTGTGTCCCACCGCCATGTTTCTTAAGTGAAAGGGTTTTTTCCCCATCAGTTCTAAGAAAATACAACCGAGTATTTGTTTCACATTTATTAGAATTCATGTCTCAATCCCATCCTTGTCTCATAGGAATTTTCTTTTGAAGTAGTTTTTCCCCTTTTCAAGCCCAACCACCTTATTTTTGGGCAACTCATTACTCTTCTATTTGTTACCTTGCCTTTGACATAAACATCCAAAATCAATAACCCCTGCTATGTTATAGGACTTCCCTTAACTGATAAGATGTTTACAAAATGTCCTTTCCTCATGCCTTAATAATTCATGACCTAATTAAGCCACTCTTAAAAGGCATAAGGTGTTTTTCTTTCTTCTCGGAGCACATATTAGTTATTGCAAAATCAAGGATTGACTCTCCCATCTCAACGTTTCTCTGAAACTATGCCATCCATGTATACTTTTACAATTTATCGAGTTTAACTCTACATGTCAAACTAAGTCATAATCAAGTACTATATTACACTAATTTGTCCATCAAAATCCAGGATTCACTTTTATCAATTTCTCTCAATCCATTTTGAGAAGCATAAGCACTTAGAGGATTTAGCATTTCTATCTAGTTAATCTTAACCAGCGTTTGGATCATGCGATTTTAACAACATTGATCTTAAGCATTACAACTCCATCATTCTTTGGACTTCTATGTTTGCCTTCAAATCCCTATCAATATGATGACTATACTATTCTTAGAATTACTCTTTCCTGTGCAGAAAATTTTTATACTCATCACATAATCCTTGGCCTTTTCACCTTCAACAAACATGCCATGATTATCCCCATTCATTTCACATCATCTACCAAGTATATGCTCTTTCCCATTAAAGTACCAACATCCAAAAATGCCAAATGCAGCTTTCGACTTCCTTAACCCTACCTCCTTTACTGTTTCCTATTTACAAATGACAACAGGTTTCATTTACTAGCAAAATGTCCAGTTCAAGCCAGAGCCTATGTTGTGTCAACCCTAAGCCCAACTAATGCAAGGAAAACGACATGGGCTTGAAAGATAAAGCCAAGTTCTAGACCAACCAGTCTAACACGAAACCGAAGCATGATGAAAAGCTAAAGTGGATGGAAGACTTTTCACATTTTATTTGGACTTTTATATCCCATCACTTTAAACCATGGTTGAGAGTTGAAGGACAGTTGAACAAACCTAATGTTGGCATCTAACATGGGGACGACATGGAAAAGCCCTTTTTAAATATATAATTTATATAAAATTAATTTAGTTATATACAGATCAAGTTTTCAAGCTTCTGAAGAAGAACATGTATAAGCACAAGCCTAACCTAATTAAAAGGTGGCTTGAAATCCAAGTCCAAGCCTAAGCTTGACCCTCATTAATACTCTAGCTAAAAATTGATGCTCAAGCCCTCTTTCTCAGGTCAAACACTTTGGGTCTTTGAGCTTTCGTGTCAAATTGTGATCCCAAATTTCATTGTAGCACATCATTTTAGAGGTCCTAACATGTCCTTGTCCATTTCTCACCTAAAGGATACTTCTTCAACAGGGTTTTAACGTACATCTGGAAGTCATAAAAGGTTTCGATGACAAATTTTATATGGGTCAACAGCCTAGATGATGCCCAAATAGTAAGGCTTTATCAACACATTCTACATGGGTCATCTTCCTGTTTGAAGCCCTAATAGTACTACTAGAGCAGCAGCAGTGGTAGCAGTAACAACAGTAGTAGTGGTAGAATAATTGATAACATAGCTTTAATACAATTGGTTAGTGCTCATTTTTGCATCCTTAAAGGTTGCAGGTTCATGTCACCATCTCAATGATGATTGTGATGATAACAACAAAACAGGCTAGAACAAGTATACTGAAGCAGAATTCTAATTCAGAAAATAATAAAATGCACACCACAAAACAGGATCACAGTCGCTGGGTACTTACTGTTGCCTTAATTCATCTCTTTCTACTTTCTTTAAAATTCCCTTTTGCTCTTCAACAGAAACCCTTTCGTATTCCAAATCATCAATCTCCTTACTAATTACTGTGTTGATGGAAAACAGGACCAAAAACATCACACACAAAAGAATTGGTAACCTACCCTTTGTATCATAAATAAACCATAAAACCAACAAGATACTTATCTAAGTTCATGATTAATTGATCGTTCCTCTTGAAGAAGTTCTTCTAATTCATTTTGAAGGCGGCCAAGTTCTGTATCAGCAACAACTTCAGTTTTTGCCTTCTCTATATTTAGCTTGCATGTATTTATCCGTTCCTGATAGTCTGCACCAAGAAAATAGGCCAATAGGAAGAGTCAGCACTGATAACTTATTAGTTTATAACATAGTTAAACAAAAGGTTCACCACGAAGTCTTGCCAACCTACCAAAGACAGATTCTCACTCATCTGTTGTTTCTATACAACATGCATGGTAATTATGTGATATGTACAGGTTAATGAGTTGAGCAAAAACCATAACCCCACTAGAGTATCTTGAGGCAAGCTTGTGTGAAGGCAAATTATGTACAAAAGTTTTCTTATGGTAATTTCAAAATTCAAGTATATTTCCTACAGATTTGTTTTTTCTTACTTACAAAAAATCCAAATTTGGTCCAGCAACACCTTTCCCTCAATCATTTGAACTCATAAAGCCCTTGTGACACAACTTAATCTAGGACCTTTCAGATTCTCCTTGATGATATCACTTAAAATTTGAGGATTTTTAATATTTGGCAGTCAATTGATATGTCAATTGTCATTGCACAACCCAGTGATACATTTTTCATCAAGAAAAAAAAAAGAAATTCACAAATTTTAAACATATGCAAACATGGCCTTAGCAAATTGAATTTGTCAATGCCATGTAAATTAAAAGTTAACGAGTTAAGCAAATATAGAGCAACAGTCCATAATCAAGGCAGTTAGACACAAATGTTGATCCAGATAGATAGAACAAAGGCTTTGATGATGATGATGGCCTGAATTATTAAGCTATGTTTCCTCCATGAGGTGGCCAATTGATTAACCTTCCTAAATTGCTCCCCAATTCTAAATGCAAGTATTCAATGCTTGAACACAAAAGGAAATATAGGGTCCTGATGAACCCGCTCTTCCCAGCAACTACACAGTTTACAAATAGAATACAACGCCAGAGCCATAGGAAATGGACTATGGTCGAAAATTAGGATCATCCACCAAATCTGGTAGGTGCACACGTACACATGCAGAAAGATTAAGGGTATCACACACACACACACACACACACACACACACACACACAGAGAGAGAGAGACCTTTTAGTTGGTTCTGGAGGTCAGAGAGATCAGCGTTGCAAGAAGATTGAAGCTTTTTGGCATGCTCATGCAATTGTGCCAACGCATGGATGTCCTTCTTGTTCTTAAGGACTTGAATTAGATCATCTCCATATGAAAGCAAGCCCTCCACATCCATCTTCCGAGATGAAATGGACATCAGCAAAGTGGATTTCTGAAGACTTGACTTCCTTTCAAATGCCTAACCCCAATATTAGTGTAACCTACCATTAAAAAAAACCACGCATGTAATCTGAACTTGGGGTGTATGCAGGTGTCAATAGAATATAATCCTGTTATATTGGAGATTGTCAAATCTAATGTTGCAAATCAAAATAGTGTCAGACTGAAATCATGCTATTGGTATTTAATTTAAAAAAAAACCATGTCACTGGTACTTTGTGAATGACATAATGTAAACCTACAAATATTCCTATGAATTGTTTACAGGAGAATTCAATATAGCAATATCTTAAAACAAAAAAAAAATGGCATAGAACATAATTTAAACTAAAAAATAATAATATAAACAATAGTTCACCACTCTTTTAAAGAGCAATTAACTATTTATAAAGAACAACAAACAAAGAATAAGAACATTTAAATCAAACTTAAAAATCCAGAAAACAACAAACAAAACTGAACCTGATATAGCAAATTTTTGAAGCACCCAAGATATCAGATATGTTGAGAGAGAGAGAGAGAGAGAGAGAGAGAGAGAGAGAGAGAGAGAGAGAGAGAGAGAGAGAGAGAGAGAGAGAGAGTATTTGTTTTCAGATGAAAATTGAATGAAAGAAAAATGTCAGCCTTCACCAACATGTTGATAGCTCTAAATTACCAAACCTGCATGCCAAAGTTACCAAAAAAAAAAAATCCCATTTTTAATTAATACGTTGTTAAAGAAAGAACATTTCTTCCAATTGACCCAAATGGATTCATAGAAAATCGCTGAAATTTCCACTTTTGAAGAACTGCACTAAATTTAGGTACCTAAATGAAGCTCATCTAATGAGTAGATTAACTCTAAAAGATGGAGTTAGAAATAATGACATTAAAGACAATTTAAAGATAATCCCAATACATGACAAAATGAGAGAAACATATCTAAGAAGGTTTGATCATTAAGTAGATGACCGGGGACAGCCCTAGTGCATGGAATTGAAGGTTACAAATCTCAGGCACAAATAGGAGAGGTAGACCACTGAAAACGTGGAGGGAAGGAATAAAAAAAAAAGTACTACGGCTCCTTCTGAAACAGATTGTGAGAGAGAGGGGGGAGGACTGACCCTTAGTGAGAGCTCAGCTCGTATGTGGGGAGAAGAATGTTGCCGGCAGAGGCGTGAGGGGCAACAATCTCTCCAAAATAGAGAGAGAGAGAGAGAGAGAGAGAGAGAGAGAGAGAGAGAGAGACGGCCCTTCGCTCACAGCTGCGTTTGGATGGTGAAGGTAACGAGGGGTTTTCAACACTTTTCGTCTTTAATTAATTAATTAATTTAGTTATGCTTTACTTATTTTTTATTTTTTATTTTTAAAATTCGCCAGACTGAAAGCGCGGGAGAAATGTTTAGCCAATTGGGTCTGGAGCTCCAAGGCCTACAAAGCCCAGCCCGTAATTATACGGTTCGGTTCTTCCCTTCTTTTCAGGGTTGGACTCAGGGTGTCATTAGATCCATCCTGACCCAACCAGCCTATACCACCTCCAAATTTTTAATATCCCAGTCAAAAAGGCCGATATCGGCCAACATAGTGATATCGTGGACTCTAGTTGTAACTCTAATACTCATCCACAACTTGAAGATTGATCAATTATATCTAAACAAAAAAGAAAAAAAAGAAAAATAAAAGCAATAATGTTTTTCGATAAGTTCTGAGCTAAGCAGACTCGCATATCAGAAATAGTAATAGCATTTATGCAAAACTAAGCAACAACTGAAGCACTCAATAACCTAATCTAATAGAACCCGTAAAAGGAATAGAAGTAAGCAACAGAAAAATAAATTTTCCCAAAAAACTGAGCAAGTCACAAAAAGATTATAAAATATGCATGATGCAAACAGGAACAACAAAAGATTGAGAGAGAGAGAGAGAGAGAGAGAGAGAGAGAGAGAGAGAATGCATTACTTGGATAGGCTCTTCGGATGGATGAGGAACTGCCAAAGGTTGGACCATCAAAGCCAAAGGCCTGCTGGACGTTGTCAAGAGATCAAGATACTCCACCTAATCCCCCTATTATTATGGGTCAGGTTTGGGTTGAGTCGCTAGATTGGTTTAAATTTGTTGCATTGTACTTTTTAACACACCAACCTGAACCAACCCTTCTATTTTTTGGGTATGTGCAGAGTCAATTCATTTATTAAATTGGTTGAGACAGTGAACCCTTTTTTAGTTGACTTTGGTTCGATTTGGCAGGTGATGTCAGAATTTTTCCAGTTTAATCTTGATTATTAATGGACCAATGGTGTTATAGATATATATATCATTAATGACTGGTGGTGTTATATATATATATATATATATATATATATATATATATATATGATGGAGTATATACATTGTACCTTTTTCCTGTTTTTATCCCTAATTTTTCAGACAAAATATTCTTCTAATAGGTATAAAATTCGGCCGATACGCTCGGCTTTTGGACGCCTGAGATATCTCGGTCGATACGGTAAGTATCGGCCAGTTAAAAAAAATCGGCTGATTTATTTATTTATTTAAAAAAAAAATATCAGTTATAGGACCAGTCGATATCTCGGCCGATATTTGTCTAATATGGGTGAATATCGGCTGATATTTAAATTTTAAAAAACAGCATTTTTTTTTAAATGATTTTTTTTTTAAAAAAAAGCCACCAAAATTTTTAAAAAAAAAATTGAGGAGAGAGAACTCGGCCGAAATCTGGGGCCGAATTTTTTATCCCTAGGGTTGGTATCATTCACTCTGGGTCCATTTATATTCGTGCACATGATACTAATCAGAAAATTAATAAATAATTCTTTCTTAACTTTAAAAACTTTCTATTTTTTCTAACTAACACGAGAGAATGTGGGTGAGATCCTCCAAACTCGGTAAATTCAATTTCAAATCTATTTTATAGTTTTTATTTTAAAATACTAATATAATAAAGGCAATTTAAAAATTCACTATATGTATCACAGAATTTGTTTTCTAGTTTTTTGTACTTTTTTACTATTTTTTTTTTTCCTTTTTTTTTTCATGCAACCATCAAAGCAAATCAAAATCTTAAGATGATGACTCTGAACGAATCTTTTTCTTCGGCCGATATTTTTCTTTCTTACTATTTTTTTAAAAAAAAATAAAAGAATTACAGAAAATTATGAGGATCATGCATATGTAAGTTTTTCATTAAATATTGGTCATTTACATATTTTAATATTATTTTTAAGTTATGAATCCAAGAATTTCAAATGTTTTTTTTTTTTTTTAAATAGTGAAATTTTACTAAATTTTAATGGATAGTTAATTTGAAATGAGAAGGGTCTTTCAAAAAAGTTGTGATTTTTTTAAAATTTCGACCAATTTAATTTTTTATTATTGCGTTTCATAAAATTTTGTGATTAATTGAAAAGCTACTAAAGTTATAAAAGAAACAAATTCCTTGAAAATAGGAATTTCACCAATGTGCCATTTTCCTTCTATGGTCTTTATCTAAGGAACTTGAATCAATTCTGATGCATTATTAAAGCATATCACAGACTTTTTCAACCCTTTCCCTTTTCCATTTTTTGTCACCATAAATCTAATCTAATCTAATCGGGTATGAGTCAATTATTTCCATTATTTTTTTTCTTTCGTTGAAGATAGGAATTACAGTAAATGCCATTTTCCTTCTATGGTCTATGTTCAAGGAAAGCTGGAATAGGTTATGATGCATTACAGTACATGACAGATTTTTTCTAACCCTTTCCCTTTCCATTCTTTGTCACAGTCAGATCACATTTCAAATTATTTCTAAATCCACTCACCACAAATCTAATCTAATCCGGCACCACCCTGATATTTCAGCAGTCTTAGGTGAAATGAGTTTTTTATATACTCACAAACAATAAAATCATACATTCTTTTTACGAAGTGTGAAACATCCAAATAAAATATCATAATCAAATTTATAATACAGTATTATTTAAAATTTAATTCTTCTCGGATTTTAAATTATTTTGAATCTATTTTACTGGATTTAATTTCTAATTTTTTGGACCTATATAACAAAGGAATTTATAGACTTGGAGACCCCAACTATTTGAGGGCCTTAGGCAAGGGCCTATTCCGCTGCCTATTCCACCTATAGACAGTGTCGAACCTGCTAATCGAGTATGAATAGACTATTTTATTTTTTTAAAATAAAATTAAAAAAATCGGATTTAGTATCAGAATCCCTATGTATTCTATGGGACATGTAAACTATGACTTAAAAATACATATGCACATGGATATGGGCTTAATTCTATAAACTTAAAGTTATATTTTGATATCATTTTTATAATTTATATTTTTGTCTATAAATTATAGTGCACGTTTTGTAGATTTTTAATCTTTAATGATTTAAAATTCTATGGATATTAATTCTCAGGATTTGAAATCCTTATTTGCGGAAATTTCATTTTTGGTGCACTGATATCAATTTCCTGAGTTTTAGTTATAAATAAAATTTTATATCATATGTAACAAATAAAAATAATATTTAAAATAAATAAAAAGAAGATATTATTCCAAATGGCATGCTTCACTTGCCTTGGGGTGAGAGAGAGAGTCATTGGCCATTTTTTTCACCATTGATATTCATTGATTATAAATCTTAGGGGGTTGGGTAAGATAAAAAAGTTCACCAAAAATGCTAAAACACCAACAGGTCAGCCCAGTCCAAACCTGTATTTCCATTCAGATGGACCAGGCCATGATTCGTGACCCATTTCTCTTAATGGGCAGGCACAGCTAGACAGTCTGACTTAAAGAGTTTGAATTCAATTCTCACTCTATTTCAAAAGGCTACTTTCATAGAGTCGCCCATTGTACATGGTAAGGAGGCTTACACATGTCCCAAAAATTAGTCAAGTGCTCTAATACGCCCGAACAAATCCCTGGGAGAAGTCCGTCTAAAACCTTTTCAATTGCCCACTTCTTAGTGAGAATCAAAAGGTCACTATTGGTTTAAAAACTAAAAAGAACATATTTCTGCTAAAAATACTCTACCTTCTCATGGATAATTAATACATACGCTTAGCCACTAGAACTGTAAAATGCAGGTGAATAGGTGACGAACCAATTTGATGGTTGTGCTCACCAATTCCTAATGTGTTAGATGCAAACCCAATATATGGAATAAAAAAACAGTCAAGTAAAATGGACTGAATATCAAACTTCTTTCATTTCTTTATAATTGTCACATTAAAGAACTAACCTTTTCTTATTACATTCTAACACCTTTGAGCTCCCCATGTACAAATTGCTGTCAGACACCCTCCCAGTTGCTCGGAAATGGCGAGCATCGGTTATAGAATCACAAGATTTGAAATGAGAAATGGAGAGTAAGGGGAGAAAGAATACAAGAGTAAAACCAGGCTCTAGCGCATTCCCTATCAGTCAAACATTTGGTCACTAGGTACTTGACCAAAAATGTCTGGACATGACTCCCAATTGTGTTGTTCCCTGGCCTCCCAATATCCACCGATATAGCGGTGTGTGTCACAATCTTTATCCTTGGCAAACCACTGTGGTTTCCAACCCTGTTCTTGCATCTTCCTTGCCTGCTTGCCGTCCCCATACCATGAATATATATTAAAATGTCAGATATAGATTGAAAAGCCATTCAGGAAAGCACTTGATAGGAAGACATTAAGGAGGTCCAACCACGGCCCATTGATGACAAGATGTCATGGGCATTTAATCAGCAATGACACAATTGACAGTCATTAAAAACCAATGAGCAAAAGTTAATTTCTTTGACAATACCTTCCTGGCTGTAGCCTATATATTACGTAATCATGGAAATTGAATTTCACTACTGCATTTGAATGAGGGGAAAGCAGGGGATTCCCTTCTTTCCTCCTGTTTGGTATTTAACTATATTTACTAACCAGGAGATGAGTCAACCCACTTAAGCTTGGTCAGATTGTGACAACCCATTTAATATGTCGATTGAGTTGGGTACGAATATGATGATGGAGTTTTAAGATTGGCGTTTGCATCCATGAAGGCGTTGTTTGTAAATTTTCTAGGAAAACATTCCACCAAAAATTCTAGATGAAAAAAAATTTGGATTTGCTTTCTAAGGAAATTTGGCCTTGAAAATTCACATTTCTAGGAAATTTATGCAAACAATTAGAAAATCGAGATTTCCTTACGAAAATCTGTAGAAAAGAAACGTGTTCCAAAGGCTACAACTTCCAAGTCACACAAGCATTAGACTAAGGATGTTGGACCAGGAAAGGCTGCTGATAAAATTGAAGTATAAATGATAACCCTAGATAATGGGATGAAGGTTAAGAAAATAAGTGATGTAAATAAACTAAAGGTTGAGTCAAATACAATGTATAGAACCCTATAAGTAAAGGATTAACCAGGCTACCAAACAAGCCCCTATAATTATCCAACCAAATTATTTAGAAGGATTTGGGTTACCAACAATGAGACAACTCCACTGATTATTCACATTAATATACAAATGCTTAAATGACAGTACTAGATGGTGGCTTAGTGGCTCCCATGGCCTGGATGTGGTCTATGAGCCCCCAAGCCCCAATATGATTTCAATTTAAATGAACAGGAGTAATCTTTGGGGTAACACCAATTCCAACTTATAGTTTTACATTAAAAAAATGTATAATTTGGCAACCTAACACTTAGGGTAGGTTGCCGTAGTTTTTAGTTCATGACATGTAATTTTTGCAAGTTTCTTTTTAATTCAACTTTCAAAATTAATGAATAAATGGATTAAACAGGGAAAAAAATGCCTCTCATTCTACTAAGATGAGAAGTTTAGATGATATTTGGCTTTACCTGCCGCTGTCTCTGCTCTAGACGAAGTTTCTCCGCATTTGCCATTTCATATTCTCCATTTTCTAGACACCTCTGGTCTGGTCTTAGCCTCGAATCTGTGGGCGGCAACTTTTCCTACATATTAGAATAGACATTTTAAGGATCTTCACCAATATTTTGTAATTCAAATAAAGATGGGCAATTTTTAAAAGGTAATATCATTATCCAAAACCTTTATGACTGCCCAATGAACACTTGCCAACTTTGTTATATAGGCTCTCTCCAAAGGTGGTTGCCTTATTTGATGATTGCATGAAAAAGTTCTCAATGTACAAAACTAGTATTTTAACTCATCGTCTACAAACCCTTCGAAAAGATGGCCACGATTGAAGAGCATAAAAACTTTATCCTCACCTTCAATTCTGGGGTGAACTCATTCAGTGTAATTGCAAAGCGTGTTAAGTTATATCTGGTAGGGAACTTTGGGGGCTTGCTTCGTTTCCAGAGCAAGCAGGCCTCTGACAACGGCCCTGATCCTTTTGCCTTCCCACAGTAGTCACCCAGCGCATAATGCATGCTCTCATCCCACTTCCCAAAGATTGTGGCCACTGTCTTCCCACCCCGATCCTGAACTATACCATGTACCTGCAGTCAAACAGACATCCATATGTACTACTTGAACATGATGATTTAAGCTGTTAAGGTCTTGGCAATAGCTAGAAGTTGGAAAAATCCCTTGTGTAAATACGCAACAAGAACTATTCTCAATTTATTTTGCCACATATGCATCACCAAATGTAATTTTGCACAAAGTAATGGAAAAGTTATTACTTTTTCTCAATTAATTTCTTACTACTAGAAGTTTGTGAGTCATTTATCCCAGCCATGATCCATGTAGTGACCGAACCCTTATTTATTTTTATTTTCAAAAATTTGTTGAGCTTGCACGTGTGGAGAATTGAGAGTGGGCTGTCGGATGAGCCCAAGTTTGCACGGGAATGGGCCCCGTAGCTCAAACTGTGGGTCCGCTGAGTGAGAAGCGAGGAAAGATTTCAATAATGTTGTCGTCGGTCGAACTGATGATTGCCGGTGAGATAACAATGGGCGTCAATCGAACATTCTAAGAACCAAAAATCTGACAGTCGTTTCGAGGTTTTGTCGGTCCAACCGACAATAGTCATCGGTCTGACCGACAGTGTGTATCTATCCGACTGACAACGCAGAACTCAACTTATATTTAAAGCCCTTTTTGTGCCAAAATTGAGCCCTCACTCATTTCTTCTCCTTCCTCACTGAGAAAAAACTCCTCCCTCAATTTCTTCCCTCTTTCCTCCCTTGCATGTGGGAGGAATGGGCTTTCTCTCCAGAGCGACCCCATTTTAGCTCAGATCTCTCTCCCTCCGAGGTAACCTCCTTCCCTTAGCTCAAGTTTCTTATGGTTAGTTGTTTTAAGCTTGGTTTTGGGAGGAGATGGTGTCATTAGGGAGGATTAACCCTTTTTGAAAGAAGAAGGTAATGTTACAAGGAACTTTGATTTCATTGAAAAGGGGAAGTTTAACTTGGCATGGATTGTAGTTTAGGGCAAGCTTAGGCCTTGAAATTCATGGAGGCTTGGGGTTGATTCACCAAAATGAGACCTAGCTTGGAAATAGAACTTGAGAATTTGGGGAAAATTTGGGGTTTCTACCCAATGGTAATTTCGGGTTCAATTACTCAAAAATTGAGAGTTTGGAAACCTAAGAAAGTTGGGGCTTTTGCCCCTAGTGTGAAATTGAGGCTCCACTTGCTTAAAAAAGGCTTTTTTCTTTTTTTCTTTTTAATTTACGTGTGGGAAAGACTTAAAAGACTTATGAATGCTCTTTAAAAAGAAAAAACCTTTTTTTTTTAAACATTAACGATTTGATTCCATTAAAAATAGAAGATATTAGAAGAAAAGATCCAGGAATAAGAGAGATATACCCGATCAAAGGTGGAGGAAAAGAAACAAGAGAGATAAGAAAATACCATTATGTCATTACTTTTCTTCTTCTCTCTCTTCCCTCTTTCAGGAAAAAAGGGCAAAATGGTCTTTTCCTTTTAAGGGTGGTGCACCATGGTGAAAACTCATGGTGCATGGATCATTATCCTATTTACTTATATATTATGAGGAATTGAAAAGAAAATCTTATTATTTTATGTCATGTTATATGTAATTATAGTATAAATAATAATTCTACGATTTCCTATTCACGATTCACACCCCTAGACGGATTTCCGATACGATTCGAGATTGACAACATTAGTATAAATAACACAAAATACATGCGTAAAATCATTTTAAACAAAATCTTGTTATTTTCTCAAAGAAGAAAAATGATGGTCACTCTATCCTCCACAATAAATAAAATATCATCAATAATTATTAACTCATTCAGACTTACTAGAAAAGTAGTCTTATGAATTGCTATATCACAGTTATCAAGCATTTAAAAGTATAAACAATAGACAAGTGGATACATACTTTACTGCTGTCAAATAGAATTGCAATTATCCAAATGAGCTAATATTATAGATTTAGTTACTTTCAACACGAGGGTATGGTAAGTGAACATTAAGTGCATAAAAATATAAAGTAATAACTTACATACCTGATGAGGATTTCGGTCTATGATTGATTGCTCCTTAAATTTGAGTTTACATGAATATTGGTGATTCCCTTGGATTCTCATAGTACCATAGTGATCACAATAAAGCTTTCCCAATATAAGGTTATAAATGGAAGTTGTAACCTGAAGAAAGTCCATGACAAGCATCATGTATCAAAATAAGAAAGAAACACCTTTGACATATTTTATCTCTATTTTCATACCTTGCTCCATTGGAAAACTTCACCATCATCAAACTCAAGAGTCAAATTACCAACAGGATCAAGTTGAATGGAACGACCCCAAAATTTGCTCTTTAAATTACTATCTCCCCAAAATTTCCATCCTGTACCTTCACAGTGGCATGCAACAATCATTGGGTGATGACTAACCTGTTTCGAAGTAAAATGACTCAACCCCTCATCATTATGATTAAATTTGATTAGTAGTAAATAAAAGAAAAAAGCAAGTGAAATGCAACATAACCAATCATAAACATGACAAAAAGAAAGACCAGCTGCAGTTGCATCCATGAAAGAGAAGCACATTTTGTCTCTTCATGCTTAAAATTATACAGAAAAACAAATGTAGCAGTAATGTTTTAAAAAATGTAGGGGTGAGATCACTGAAAAAATTAATAGATATCAGCATACCAAGTTACCAACATTTGATACTTAAAGAAGCAGCCAGGAAGAAGAACTAGACCATAAAAGTAAAAACTATGTCTGTGGAGAAACCTTCTCAGAGAAAAAACGAAGGCCTTTGTCTGGGTAGTCAGCCTCATATGTCTCCCCCAAAAGTGGATTGAATGGCTTGCAATTTCTTCCTTCAGTAGAAGCATATCCAGACACAGCAAATGCTGCTACATTAAGAATCCTCATAAGGCTATTACCCTACAAATTTTGTCAAATGAAAATTAAAAGTAAATGATCATGATGATGATAATTGAAAACAACAAAAATAATAACAACAGTACTTCTTAATATTTTAAAAACCACACTTTGATGGACAGTTCAACCTGGCATCAGTGAAGTTCCAAACCACTCATAAAATTAATATCATCTTTCTTTCATTTTCAGATTTTATTTAGAAGAAAAAAAACATGGTTACATGGACTGATCTCAGGTACACGTGAAACAAGGTGTACTTTAGACATTTATAAAAAAAGGAGTTTAACAAGTTACCCTGGGTCAATCAGCCAATCAGATCAGCCCCCCCGACATAGCCAGATCCTAGGTCTATGACTATAGATAATTATGGGGATGATGATGGTTATGATGATACAGAAGCACGTTTTTCATCTTCAGTACAGATGGATATCTTAGCAATATGAATAATATGGAAGCAGATGAAATGTCAAGTAAATGAAAATAGACTAATTTCACCAATCATCAGGATCTGAGCTCAGGTCAGGTTGAAAATTTTGGATATAATCCGTTCCAAAACCACCACAATAGCACATGCATGGGTTTGGCTCAACCCAAGTTGTAAAAAAAGTGCAGCTTCTACATGATATCAATCATGATAATAAATTCTCCAGAAAATCAGTTATGGAAAGATGTAGAGGATGCATCATCCAATCAGCTCTGATCTCTAATGCTTTTGATGGTGTCTTGGATATTTAGTTTAGAGGAAATTGATGTAACATCTCCTGATGTGTGTTATTGGTGAGACTTATAATGGGTCTTGGCTTCTAAGGTCTTGTCCAATCAATCTTTGGAGGAAGAATCTTATGGTTGTACACATCCTTCCCTCTATAAAATTTTATTGCTCTCTCTATCTCTCCCCCCAAATATATTTATGCTACATCAAGTATGGCAACATGGAGAATTCAACTCTAGTGGGATAGACGACATGGGAGATCCGATTAAAAAAACTGAAAATGATCATTGCAATAAGGTTAGATGCTTGGGCTCTCCTTGGTAGGATCTCATAGAGGATTCAACTTAGATAAAACCAATAGGATGGAATCGAGGTACACAAAATGTATAGAAGCTAATAGGTTTGCGTGTGATAAAAGAGTCACTCATCACCCAAAAGAATGATTATGTAGAACAATTATTAGATCTGTAATGCTCTATGGAGAAGAGTATTGGACAATGAAGTAAATACAAATAGACAAAGTTAGGTTGATAGAGATGCATATGCAACGTTGAATGATTGAATTAACCCTAAAGGATAGAATTAAAAATGACTACATTAAGGATAGTTTAAAAATAGCCCCAATAGATGACAAAATGAGAAAAACGCGTTTTAAGGTGGTTTGGTCATGTTAAAGAAGACTAGAGACAGGCCCAATGTGTAACGTTGAGACAGTAAAGATCATAAGGGCAAGGAAGAGAGGTCAACTGCTAAAAACACAGAGAGAAAGGATAAAGAAGTGTTAGATAGTGAAGTAATTGACGGTACAGTTTATGATAGGGTTAAATGAAGTAGCAGAGCTAATAAAGCTGACTACAAATAGATGGGATTTTGGCATATGATGGTGATAATGAAAATGATAAAATATGGCAACATGCATTCAAAACCAACCCTAACATAATTGTAAGTGATAAAATTATAGAAATTTTATTAAACAACTAAACATGTCTGATGAAGTTCATGAAAGATGATACAAAACGAAGTATGCTTCTATTACTATTTTTTTATTTTCTTTGGAACAGGGTATACTCACCCCACATTGGAGGTGAGACAAATCCCACGAACATGTGTAAACCACCCAATTCACAAACACTGGTTAAGTTGATGAGGAGCAACCTCATGGGGAGTGGCTCAGAGGGGTTTGAGCGTAAATCGAACTCAAACCTTCATTCATGAGGGGAGCTTCTATTACTAGTTTGAAAACAAAACAAAAAAAAAACACAATACAAGATGTTGTCACAAAATGAACCAAGTAAAAAGAATTTAAAAAAAAAAAGTCATCTTGATTCTAGACTTCGGTATGAGTTCCAAATTAAATTGATCTAATAAAAGTCTTAAAGAACTTACCCTTTTACCCCATTCATAAGCCCGGTCAATAAGGAAAGAGTATTCCAGATCTTCAAAACATTTCTGTAAAGAAGATAGAGGCTCATTAAAGTACACAGGAAGACAAACTTTAGTAAGATCCTTCCCAATATTATCTTTAATCATTGACCAAAGGCTGACTCCTTTCTCTTTCTCAACTGGATCAGGCAATTTTTTGCGACGTCTGACATATGGATAGTTAAATCCTATAGAACTCATTGAAGCATCCCCACCACTCTCGAAACAAATGGAATCATGACCATCATCCGAATCAAATGATAATTGCCGAAAATCAGACTCACTACTTTTAAATGAACTAGAAGACAGAAAATCTCGTGTGTCAAAAAATGTGTTCTCATCATCCTCTGTTTCATCCTCCGCTGCATCATGTCCTTCATTGTCGTCATCGGAGTCAGTTCCACTTCCTTCTGGAAAAACATTCCGATAAACAAATAAGATGTGATACAAATTTGCCAAGACTTGAGAAGCTAGAAATATAATTCACAGTCACAAAGCACATCCTAGAGTAAATCGAATGCTTCAAAGCATGAACAGCCGAAAAAAAAAACCTCCATAAACAAACATGAATAATATTATAGGGTTACCACTCGGTAAAATTTAGGTTAATTTTTATCCCTATGCTTCATATGGTCCCTTAATTGTCATCGGGTAACTTCTCTCTGAATATGGCATACATATAAGATCTGATTTGCTTAACAAGCACAGTCAACATTCAAATCAGTGGTTAGAATTTTTTTGAACATCCAATTCAAATTGCAGATCCATGGTGGGCAATCTAATGAGTGGGCAGGCTCATGTACACAAATGCGATTGTTGCAGCTTTGCTCCAAAGTAGATGTGAAAGGGACTCATGCTTACCTCTCAAGACACAAACAGAAATATAAAAATATGTCTCCAATTAAGAGTAAACCTTAAGCCAATACTCACAGGTTGTCTCCTATGGAGAACACAAAAGATGACATGGAGAATAACTGAAGCAGGAATTCTTGGATCATATCTAATATTCTCAAAGACATAAAATAGCATTCCCCAGAAATTAAGTGATTAAAAAGTTCAACCTTTAAAATGTGGAAATATAAATATCATGAGCCTCATGGTTGCGAAAGTAATGTCTTTATAGGAATATAATTTGTCGGTATTAAATTGTTACATTGCAACAAACTTGAGGATCATCTATCCTATTCACATTTGTTCAGTTCAGGAAGCAATGCATGCATATATATATATATATATATATATATTAGAGAGAGAGAGAGAGAGATTAAATTCAAAGATCTATTTGAGAAGGATCGTATTAAGATTTACAACGAAGGGGCACTTGGATCTATTTCTAAGTGTTTAAAGCAGCAAAAAATAGTTTACTTTTTAGATATAGGCTCTCTCTCCTCTCTCTCTCTCTCCCTCTAGTCAATTTAAAGAGAACAAACATGCATGCAAGTACATATGGGCTAACATTTTGCAAGACATTGTACCACTAAATTTATCATTCTTTGGCCTAGAGGCAGCCCCATGCTCCTTTGTATGTCTTTGGCTCTCATCAACAAGTGTATTCTCCAAATCAACTTTTTCTGTCTACACAACAAAGTATTGAGAGAGTTTTTTAGTACATCAAGGACCACTAAAGATAAGAACATATTTCACAATAAAATAGATAGTCAATAGACATGGAAGTCAGACATTTATCAAAAGGCTCTCCACAAAAGATAAAATGTTAAAGACCAAGTTGAAGTAACACAATGATGTTACTTGAAGTAAAATTACATAAAACACTATTTTGACATGTGGCATGCAATGAGCCAAGTGGACCACAACACACTAAAGGCAAGATTTTGTAGTGTCTTGCCACCAAATCCAAATTCATTGAAATAAGTGGCCATAATTTTAAAAATTAACTGTGTGACAAAATTTCACATCAAAAGACAAACAGTGGATTAAAATACAAATTTGTATGAAGATATTCAAAGATGCAAGATTCCCTATCTTAGAATTCCACAGAACCATCCCCCACACCTCCCCCCCCCCCCCCTCCAAAATTAAATAAAGGGGGAGAAAAGTATACAAAAAAAAACCCAACCACACTCTCTCCCCTTCTCTCTTATGATAAGTATCCCTGCAACTAAAACACACACAAACACAATAAATGACCGAAACTCTTAATATAGTGTTGAAGAACACATTGGTAATGCTTTCTAACCTGCAACGACTTTTCAAACCAAAATCAATTTATTGCTCCAAGTCTAGCTTCAAGTCGTAAAACCCATAAACCATGTTGTCTGCATTCGTCAAAATATATAACGTTACCCCCTGTCAGATTCTTTGAGGATTCTTCTAATGCCTTCTTTGATTTTTCAAGGAGAAAAATAAATCACACTTTCTTATTTCAGAATTTAAACATTAAAATATTAATTAATTGATTGTTTTAGTAAAATTTGTATTGTAATCTATTTGTGGTATCTCTAACTCTTATTTCATTCAATGATAATTAAATCTTTAATTTATTCAAATATTATGCCAAATACACAAACTTGTACTTTGAGACTTACCAAATCCAACACCTCGTTACCAGTGTACGATTCAGCATAGCTACCCATAACCATGCAACAAGGCAATAAACACAATGTTTGGGGGCAAATGTGAAACAAATTATCCCTGTGAACCATAGGAGAACTAACGGGAGTCAAAAGGAAGCCAGCCATATAAAAATCTTGCCAAATCCAAATATTGTTACATGCTCTAGTATGATGAAGCAAAGGATTTGTTGATGATGGTCCTAAAGTCTAGAGCACCTCCAAATTGGATTTTGACCAAACTTCCAAATTTTACCATCAAATTCCAATAGAGTGAGACTATTTGGCCAAGTAGCAATTGACAATGAAGAGTGGAAAAAATGTCCTTAGTGAAGTAATAAACTAAATTCTCCTCCGAAATTCTATCTTATTAATTGAAATTTATAACATCTCATGTTCAGATACAAGCTGAATAGGAATCAATTGGTGAACCAATGACCAATTATTAACTTACAATGAATAGAACTTTGATTTTCCCAGTCCCATACATATTGTATGATAAAACTTTCATTTGTCTGAGTTTTTGTGCAGCTGATCTCCAATTATGAGCTGAACAGAGATTGTCTACAAAGATCTTGTTGTGGACTACTAAAGCCCCAAAGACACCCTAGTTGTATGATGATTGCCATTGATTCTAAGTGACCAAAAATATGTAATTGTGTGAACTTGGGTGATCCGATACAACAACAAATACTACTGAATATACATAGCCTAATCGAGGACAAAATTGTACTTATATGACAATTGAGAATGAAACCAAGTTGCTCAACCTCTCTATAATTGACTAAGAAACTTCTACCTGTCCCATTTTGAGAAGGTAACAGATTTTACTGCTAGAGAAGAACGCAAAATAGACAAAGAACACTTAAGAAAACCATTGGAACGCCCAAAAAACTGCACACTCAAAGCAACTAAAAAACGAACAGTCAGCATAAATTTGAAATCAAAAACAAAAATCTGATACAAAAGCCCGTTCATTAGCTAGATTATTAGTCAACAACAATTTCTACCCCCTTTCAATGGTTCTTCTTTCTATTGCCTCCTTTCTTCTTAACCATTGTTTTCAACTTCTTTTTATCTCAGGCATGCCATAACACAGACCTATAAGGTATGATCAAACTCAAGCCCATGACCTTGATGTTAAGCCCAAGTATAAAAGAAGGCCAAAAATTATTTTTAAAAAATAAAATAACAATGAAAATCCAAAAACAACCCATCTTCTAAACCATCGGCAAACTAAAACCCAAATTACTTAACACAAGAAGTAATCAATTAATAAAAAGTAAGGCCATCTACACATGTTTCTTATGTTCAAAAACCTCAACAAAACCAACGCCTACTCAAAAAGGAAAAAAAATTAAAAAAAAAAAAAATCCAAAAGAACTCATCTTTGAAACTCCTCCAAGAAAACTAAAATCCAAATCAGTCAACAAAAAACAGAATCAATCAACGAGTACACAAGCTTCTAATATATTAAAAACTCCAACAAACACCAAAGGAGAAATTGAACAAAATATAACAAAAAGAGATGGAGAGATAACAAGCAAAACCCAATTGAAAAACCAATCACCAAGGAGAGTAACAGGGCATGGAAAGAGAATAAAAAGCAACCAATGCAAGATTGGAGGTTAGTTGCAGCATTTGTCATTGGAACAAATGAGAGATAATGGAAACGAAAAGGGGATTAGTATTGGTTGTGGAGATAGAACTTGGAACTTGAAAAAAGAGGATAAACTAATTTGGGTTTTGCATTTGGGTTTTAATCGAGGTAGACAAGAAATTTTCAGGCCAGACTTGGACTTTGGGCTTGAGCATGTGTAAACCCAAGCCCAACCCAATTACTAATTAGACTTCACTTTTGCATCCAGCTTGAGCCAAATTATCAATAGACTAAAAATTGGAGCTTGGAGCCCAGGCATTTCAGACCTTGGGGCCTTTCAGGTCAAATGGTTTTACTAATGATAATAATTGCAACTTTAACCCCACCCTAGTTACATTGAAAAGTCAAAATACTACTCTCAAGTTGGATCACAAGTATCATGAGTTGTGCTTTCCAAATGCCTTAGTCAAAACATGCCAACTGATTTTTTTTTTTTTAAAAATAAGAATGCCATTGTTTTCCAAAGTCATTTTTTCTCTAATAATTTTCAACTTCAATAGCTTTTATTCACACTTAAAATTTTGGATTGTTTTCATTATATACGAGTGGCTGTTGGGACTGCATGAGACATACAACTCAAATAGTTGAGATCCAGACGGGGCTCTCGAAAGCTCATGTGACCGGAGGTGGGAAAATAGCCACCATAATGAAAGAAGGCTGCTACATCATAGTACACCATGCGCCGTAAAGATATCTACAACACATCATTCATTAAGCTATGGAGAGTTGAAAGATATAAGCATATGATTAGTAGCTATAGGGTTTGCTCAAACTTACAGATTGGATTGCCTAGAGGAACTTGCTCCAATGGCCATGCAAAATTCTCTCAAAATCATATTTTTGCACTATTCATGAATGTCCCAGTCATTACATCAACTTCGTAAACCCCATATGACACCAACAAATTTAGAGGTCAATAGGAAAAGCTTGTCTATGAAACAGGTAATATATGGGTCGAACCAATTTCTGAATGACAACAATGATCACACTAAATTTGTGAAGAAAAGTTGTGGTATCATTGTTCTCATTTGGCACATTGAATCACTAGCAACCAGTAAAAACTGTCAAATTTAAAAATCATTGATGCCAAGTGTTTGCATTGTAGTGAAAGACCTCTCAAGGTTTTTCTTCCTTTTTTTTTTGAAATGGTAACAACTTTCTAGTACGTTTTTTTGGAAATTGAAGGTTCTCTATCGCATAATGTGCCACTATCCCTTGGTGAATTTATAACTTGGATCTTTAAAAGAGACTACCAGGAAGAGGAAGCATGTCTGCTAACATTCATAAAGTTCAGTTTTAAACACTTTTAAAAAAATACCGAAGAAGTTAATCATCATTTACATGCAGCAAACAGGAACCTTCATGCAGAGTTAAGCGTATATAAAAATGGGCCAGAAAGCCACTATGCTTTACTAGAACTCATCCTCATATTGTTATGTAGTAACGCCATAGGAACAGTGAGTGACAAGCCCGTTCATGCAAGGCCTAAGTGTCTCACCTAGAAAAAGTTCATGGAAGATTTCTACAGTTGATAATGAGTTACTAATCATATCACAAAGATTAAAAGCAATGCAAAAATAAATAACTAATCAATGTTTGTCCTAGTAGAGGTGTCAACAAGCACCAGGCTTCTCATTTGTTTTAAAGTGAAATATCCTGAAATATGTGTACATGTAATGAACTGCTTCCCCACACTGAAGTCAAGGACCAGACTCCTACAGACATGACGCATCTTTTACAAAGAAAATATCTGGGAATCTCAAACTTCAAATCGTGGGTGTGCATGTGGTATCGTAACTAGTAAGAGAGTTGCTCAACTAAATATCGCTAACCACGTAATTGGTAGCCATCAAGTGAACAGTCAACACGAAAATATAACCACCAAGAAGTTTGTCAGCAGTGGAATATCAACATCATACAGATTTGTATGTTATATTCCATCCACTGTAGAGCCTATAATTAGAATGGTCTGAATGAGCATTTATGGTCCAAACGTATGCTGGAAGATGAGTTAAAACGAAATTTCTTGTAAGAGACTCAAGGGATGTAGAACCTTTATTCATGAAGAAACCATTTCTTATACAGTAAGAAAAGGAGGTAGTTGGATCATGAGATGCGTAGTTTTTGGTAATCAGTCAAAAGAAGAAAAGAAAGATATGAAAGAAAATTGCAAGAAAGAGAAGTTAACAGATAAAAAGTAAAGATGGCATGTAATAAAAAGGCATGGATCCATACTCTTATCTTCATCCAAGCCAAAGAAAACAATTTAATCTAATTGGTGTGAGTTGAGACTTGTATGTGATATATAAGAATCAAATGATGATTTGTTTCCAACTACTTAAACTATAGGGAATGAAGTCATCAGATGCTGAATGGCACTGAATACTGATTCATCTTATCTATTTATCCATGCCCACAGATTGTATACACAAAATTCCAACAGCCACTCATTTTCGTATAGATTGACATTAAAAAATAGAAAGAAAGAAATAATTACACTTCTGTAATCACATCTAATGCAGTTGAGCAACCTTGCAATTAGACATCAAAGAATCCCAAATTTCTGCAGCAAATGAGATTTCTCTCTTATAATTGAAATCATTGTACCTCTAGATGTCGTAAGGTGTCAATGAGGCGGCACTGTTTTTGCTTGAGAAGCATGAGCTGACTCTGTAGCATAACAAATTCATTCCTCATGATCTGCTCGCAATCCTGGATTACAGCTTCATCCAGGCCTTCTTCCAGCAGCCGCTGCCGTAGCTTCTCTGTGGACACAATGAATCCATCAACAGGAGCCATGAGTTCACTGTTTGACATCCGTGGGAACATGTCCTTCACTGCCTGCAGTGCCTCCAACCATGCCACCCGGTCTTCCCGCGTCTCTGCCCGGAGGTGCAGCCACCTGGTCCCAGTAAAGATTGAGAAGCGCTTATCATCTGACTTGCTCTCACGGATTGATGACACCTGAAGGAGACCCGAATAAACAGTAATGTAAAATCCTATCCACTCTCACGAACAAGTTAATGAATATTAAAATAAACAAAAAAGGGGGAGGTGGATACAAAACAGATCAAATTCAGATCTGCACGAACAAAAACTGAATAAAAATTAGGGAGAAAACATATTGGATTTCAATCTGGCCCAACAAACAATGCAGTAAAGATGAAAAAGGAAAAAAGAAAAAAAAAAAATACAAACATTGAGTTCCAACCCGCCACCACAACAAGCAATTAAAAAAAAAATCTGATCTACCGCAACAACAAAAAATGTAAAATTAAAAAAAAGAATCTCATATACCCCAACCATTAACGCAAAAAAATAGCACCCTATAGAAAATATAAAGAAGAAATAGATCAAATTCCGAGCCTCGCAAACAAGCGAGACAAGCAATATTTCAAAAAATAATAATAATATCAATATGGGTGTAGCTCAACGTTACGGGCCTACCGTGCAGATTTTAGTAGGACTGTCTTGGAGTTTCTCACATGTAAATCCGAAAAAAAAAAAAATTATATCAATAATAAATGAACAAAAAGATCGAATTCCAACTCACCAAACAAATTCAACAAATTTATTTATTAAAAAAAATCCGACCCATCCAACAGAAGAAAAAAAATGCATTTAAAAAAAAAAAAATATCGAACAACAACGGACCAGAGAACAAAAAAAAAAAAATCGGACACAGACCAGCCCCAACATAACATGCAATAAAATCCAAATAATAATAACAATAAAGCAAGGAATCCAAATAAAAATCAATTTCCGACCCACGCCAGCAATACATGCAACAAAACTCAAAGAAGCAAATAACCAGTATTGAATTCCGATCCGTCCCAACAACAAATAACCCAATAAAAATCAAATAACGAATTCTGATTGCACCAGCAAACACATATAAAATTCAAAGAAATATTGTATATTGAATTCGACCCCCCAACAACGAATAAAAATCTTGAAGAAATAATATCGAATACCTACCGAAACCAATAGAAAACAAAGACCAAATTCCGACCCAACCCAACAAACGCAACAAAAAATTAACATTATACATACATATATAAGACAAATTATTATTAACATAATCAAATTCAGGATTCTGAAGTCTTACTTTAAGGTGGATTTCGCCAAAGGGCTTACGGCGTAAAGGAATTTGTGAATGGCCGTTCTTACGCCGTCCAAGCCGTTTAAGCGACTCCTCGCCAATGACCTTGGACCCTTTCTCCGTCTCTTCACTAACCTCGATCTTATCGGGTCCATGGATCTTATAATACGATAGAACTCCGTCCTGTAACGCGAACCATCTCGGCCTCCACCCCTTTCCGTAATTCACCCATTTGTAGAGGATTCCAGAAATCCCATTATGGGGCTCCGTTATAGTGGGCGGAAGAGGGCGGTGGCGGGCGTGGCCGTTGGTGAGGTCGACAGAGGAGTGCGCAGACGAGTCGGAGCAGACAGCAGGGATTGGATCTAATCGAACGGTGAGCGTTGCTTCTGGGGACTCAGAGAACGGGGCCGGCGCAGGCCCCCCGTTCCGTTCGACTGGGATGGTGGAGACGCAGCAGAAGGGATGCATGACGGGTCAGAATCGAATCATTTCGTGGGTTGGGAGAGGGAAGAGAGAAGGATCATGGTAGTTCGGTGTCCCGTCGAGCACTGAATGGAAGCGGGAGAGATGGGAAGAGGAAGATTGGAGGGACAGATGGAAACATGGACGGAGAAATCGGCGGGTGATTTTGAAGGATAGAAAGTAGAGAGAGCGCGACTCGTTTTATGTATATTAGTCCGAAACGGGTCGGGTCGAGTAGCGTCTGGTTGAGTAAGGTTGACTAAACGGGTCAATAGGCATTTTCCCTTGTCCATTATAATTTGAATTCCTGGAAATTTCCCATCTCCCTAACACGTGTTGATTCCGCTCTCTTCAAAAATAGAAAGAGAAAATTTAAAAATGAGTTTGAAGAACAGAGATAAGTTTCCTTTTCAAGATACAATTGGACTTAGACGCTTCTATTTTCGTAAGAGGGTCATCTACTATTTTACTATAGTTAAAATAATAAAAATATTATTTTAAATTAAGTGTTATTATCATATTGTTTCTACTTAGAGTCATAATAAAATAATAGAGTGCCTCTAATTAAAAATTGAAGGCATTTTTGTTCAATTTTTTTTATTGTTGATATGATACACGAAGTTTACGTATAATTTTGTGCATATGTAAAATTAGTCTCTATGTCTAGTATGGAGTAAAAATACTCATATTGTTAAAAAATTAAATGAGTTAAAATGATACAAATAGAGAAAAATAGGACGGTAGAGATTCATATACTATGTTTGATGACGGAATAAATCTAAAAGATAGAATTAAAATGAATGCACTAAAGATAGTTTAAGATATATTCAATAGACGGCAAATTGAAAAAAAAAACTCATTGGAGGTTGTTTATGATATCAATAGAAGACCAAATATAGTCCGACAACATAAAATTGAGAGGTTAACTATTAAAGACAATGAACTATAAAGTAAATGATGCTATAGTTTGTAATATAGTCAATTAGAGAATGACTCGTAAAAAGGATCCTAAATAGATGGGAGGTTAACCTGTGATTATGATGACGATGATAATAATAATAATAATAATATTGACAGTTATATAAATGAAATAATTAATTCCCATATAAAATTATTATTTACATTTTTACGTAATTTACAAGCATATTAAATTAAATATACACTTTATAATTGATTTAAGCGCAAATAATAGAAATAGTAAAAGCTTGCCATCTCCAATGTTGTATTTAAAATGAATTATTTAATTTAAACTTTGGCATAAATTTAAACTCTCTATTTGTGATTTTACCGATTTTTTTTCTGGAGAACACATTTAAGATAGAATTCAACTAACTTAACCATCCCTCTCATATTCATTTTAAATTTTATTTATAAATTTATATGACTTTTAAAATAGTAAATAACATCTTTAAAAAACTTGTATGTTGTAAATAAAAATGAGCTTCAACTTTTAATTCCATTACCATTTTTAGATTTAGAGCTTTATAATTTAATTAATATTAGCGTGTGATTATACAATATTTTCATTATATTATTTTAGTAAAAATAAAATGAAATTATATGATTGATATCTTAGGCACGAATCTTAGAAGTGGGCGGCGACGACACGGAAGCGTAGGCTTTGGAGGGAAGGAGGAGTACAGAACTGGGTGGAGTCAGCTTTGACAGCAAAGTCACGACATTTATTTGGAACTTTGGATTTGAAAGGCGGTCGGCTTCAAAACTTCAACATGACCTGAGACCTCAGCAGGGCTTCGTTTGTCCTAAACTCCGAAATCTCGGTGGCTGCGGCATCTTGAATTTTAGACGTGTGAGATATCTACACGAGATGTGCTAGTTGTACGTGCGAGATCTAGATCATATTTATTGAGATTTAGCAAAAAAAAAAAAAAGAATAATATTGGTCAATATTGTATAACCTAGATATCGGTCCCCACTAAATTTTGAGCCCGGTCTGAATAGGCTTGAACCCGACCCGAATTTGTCCCAAGCTCAGTCTGACTCTATAAAAATGTATGTGCGGGAGCACGTCATTTCGGTGGTCCATAGGAGTTAGTACTCCGTCGCTCTTGCCTCTTTTGGGCAGTTTACACAGTTATGAGTTCGAATTCGAAGTTCGAAATTGCCGTTACCTGTTCGAGGAAGAAGAGAGTTCTGCACCTGACACGTGGCATAGTAATAAGATATTTCTACTTTTTATTTTGATTTCATTCGTAAAAAGAATATCATCTGAGTCTACCTCGCAATTTCATAATGACTATATTTATCTAATTTTAACAGTAATATTACATTATCTATTAAAATAAAAAATTATTTGTTTGAATATAGAACCATTTTAACTCTATATAGTGAATGAATTTAAAATTAAACGAAATTAAAGTGATTGAATTGTGTCTATAGATGCATGTGATTTGCATATTAAATGGGAAATTTGGGATCAATTGCAGATTTTTTTTCAGGTCGAGTCCTTTCAAGTAATTAAGGTTGGGTCAGAGTTTGACTTGACTTCCCATTGAGTTATTGAGCCTGTGACTAATTAATGTTTGGACATTTGGTGGATTATTAAGTTTAAGAGCTTCAATGATTTGATCAATGGTGAATCTTATCTTATTAGTCCAAAATAAGATTCATAAAATTATCCTAATACTTGGTTCTTTAAGATTAAATTATACTATTGAATAAATGTTCTTATTTAACATGATTAATTAAAAAAATGAGAATATATCAAATGAAAAAAAAATATTAAATCAATGTTTAAAAGAGAAATAATATTTTAGGAACTAGAGATTTCAGGTTCGAATCCCGTAGTTATTTAATACCCATAATTTATAAAGAATTTTTGAAGTTTTATCCAACACCCTCTTACTAAAAAAAATATAGAAGTTTAGAATTCTCAGTAAAAAAAAAAAATAAGAGAAATAACATTTATGGCAATTTAAAGCTACCATTAAGTGGCATTTTTGGAGTTTTCTAATTAAACTATTCAAACAACATTTTCAAGGCCTTATTATATGATTATTTTAATAATGTTCAACTAAGTACTGAGGGCAACTTGTAATTTATTGAAATCAAAGTGAAATGAAGATTCAATTATTAGAACTAAACAATTATAGGACAATTTAGAAAGTTAGGAAGAACTTAGACTGAATCAACTTAGAATATTATTCTAAGCTCATATTTCTTGAACTTTGTCTGTGCCTAATCTTCTCTATTGTCTGTATAGTTATTGTCCGAAATTAGAATTCCAAGAATATCCATTGAATATGCCCATGCCAAACATAATTTCAGGAGGCCGGTTTTATGTCGGTGACTTTTTATTTTAAAAGGTATTTTAATATTTATAACTCACGCAAATTATACTAATGAAATTAATTAAGTCATACTTTTAAATGTGATAATTTTGAAGAATTAAAAATAATTAAAAACACATTTTTAATTTATTTATTATTGTCTTATTCAATGGACCCCATTCTAAGTGTGTGATAATTCAACAGACCTATTTAATATTTTTTATTACATACCTCATTCACCATCATCCTAGAAAGAGAAAATTAATTTTTTTATTTTTTATTATCAAATTTAATTTTATTATTCATATAGTTGTAGTTTAACATTGAAGGTTGTAGATTCGAGGCGTTCCTGACTTAATTTTAGTGGGCCTTAAAGACAGTAAACTCAACTGTAGAATTTTATGCTGGCGATATCTCATATTTTTATACATAAATTAAAGAAAATTAATTTTATTAAATATATTCATAATTTTTTAAAAAAGAAGGTCAAGTTGCAGGGAACAAATAGGCCGTACGCGATGGATTATTCTGAGGATCTCTTTTTATATTTTTTACTTTTCCTTTTTAAGAAGCTTCCGTCAGAGTGAAGACAAGGTATGGAACAGTTTCACTTTTTTGCGGTACGCATTTAATTGAGAGTTAAGAACGAAAGAAGGCCTTTTTTATTTTTATTTTATTTTCTTTTTCTTAAAAAGGCATACAGATTACAGATACAGTCCCACGTGATATATTTTTGATTCGGTATATAATAATAATATTTTATACATAAGTTTTGTAGTTGATTTTGTCTATATTTTTTGATTCAGAATATAATAGTAATATTTTGTATATAAGATTTGTAGATAATTTTATATATATGGAATTAGTCTTACCTCTAATATAAAGATACTCATATTATAATAATAATAATAATTATAACAATAAGAAAAATAATCACAAAAATCTTTTGAAAACATGGATTTCTATATCTCAATGATATTTCGATAGAGACAATTAGTTGAATCATGTGAAATCATTTCATAAAAGTTCATTTATATCTATTTTATAAAATAAATGGACTTCGATTTTTGAATTATTCACATCACTTTTGTCATATTATAACAAAGGATTCTCCTTTTATGTGAGAAAGACAGACAATATCTCAATATCTTGTTCATTTACAACAAAATATTTTTTTTATGTATCGGTAAAAAAAAAACTTGTTTTTTTGAGAGATAATATTTCACCAATCAAGTTACGTTTATCTGATATATTTATTTTTAACATTTTCCACAAAGTAGTGATGAAACGTATTATTATTATTATTACCTATTTATTTTTCACAAAAATGCCATTTTTTTTTTTTTGTTTTTGTATGCATGTTTGCTTTTTGCCGTGTTTGCCTATTTTTACCCTTTTTTTTTTTACAGAAAAGCACCTTTTAGAAAAAATAGAGTTAAAATTACTTCTCTATTTCATTTGTGAAAAGATTCGTATAGAAGATGCGTTGAAGCGATCTCATGTTGAATTATCATATGCAGATTTTCATTTGTTTTATTAAATTTTTACTGAGCTAGTGATCTGTGGTCAAGTGAAGTTCACTCTCTAATCATTTTCAGGTACTAATAATTTTCAGGTACCTGTCGACAGAGTGGACTCTCGGAGTTGGCAGAGTAATGATGAGTCATAGTTGGCTTCCACCTGAGGAGTGAGTCATTATTTGTATTGTAAAATTTTAATTCAGGGTTTTATTCATTTGAGTATTGATTTATTTATATAACCCTTGAACTTGAGGCTAGAGCGCCATTTGCCCATGTGTTTCGTACAGTGGCTCTTTAAGAAATTTTTTTTGTAGATTCACGTGCTCGTTGTGGGATGGGGCGTGACACTAAGTCTAAGTAAAGGTGTGGTTTACACAAGCCGAATTTAAGTTTGAATTGATTTGATCAATTTAATAAATAAGTTGGATTAAAATGATTTAGATTAGAATGATCGCAAATTTTGATCATCAAGATTATTTAAAAGATAAGAATGTTATAAAGGGTAAAAAATCACTATCAATGAACTCATTTTATTTTCCTAAAAGGGACAAAACCAAACATGTTAGACGTGAAAAATAATGAATTTCCAAGAAAATGAGTTGAATTGGCAAAAAGACATCCTCATACTTGAAGATTACCACATTCTATTGTAAAAACTAAGCTGAATTGGAAAAAAACCATCCTCATACTTAAAGATTACCACATTCTATTGTAAAAACTAAGCAAAATAGATAATCATTTACTGGATCGGGCCTGCCTAAACTCACGCAGAATCTCATTAGAAGAGCTTAACCTTTAATTTTTGAATTTTAAATTTAATTATTGAATAAGTATTTATATTTTTAATATCCTTGAGTTTTATCCATGTTTAAAAAATAAAAAGAAATAACTGAAATATATAATAATAAAGGGGGAGGTTTACTCTAACTGCTGGAGCTTGTTTTTGGATTTCTCCTATTTTCTTATTTTATATTTATTAAATAAATAAAAAGTAAGTCATTTCTCTTTATAAAGTCAAGATTTTTTTTTCTTAATAAAGAAGAGAAATCGTGATTTTCTTTCCTCTTTTTTCCACACATCCATTCTATTCTATTTTTTATTAGGGTTATAGAAAATTCTTCAATGAGGGAATCTTTAAAAAGCTTTCTCCTCGTTCAAATGTAGTTAAAGATTTTTTTTTTATAAGATGGATATCTCCACTTTTCATTGAAGGTGGGGCTAATCCCACGGCTATACAAAATGACCCGCAAACCTCGTGAATGAGATAATCTCAAGAGAAGTCAAATGAAAGACCTCTAATCCTATAAACTTAAACCGATCGAACTACTAATGTAGGTTTTTCGATAAATATAATAAAAATATAAATTGATGACAATAATTGCATGACAAAATTTTATTTTGAGTAAATATACTATAATGTTTACAACTTTAAATCCTTTGAAAATATCTCACAAACTCTAAATTATCAACCATGCACCCAATTTTTTAGGAAATTGATAAAAATATTGGTGCAACCATCAGTTTCCAATTCTTCACCTTCTATTGATGATGGTCCTCCATCACGGGACCCATCAACACCAAGAGTAAAAATATTGGTGCGCCATCGCTTCTCAATTCTTTACCTTCTATTGATGTTAAGTCTTCTGTCATGGGAACCATCATTCACATAAATTGTATTTTGTATTATTTGGAGCATTTATTATCTGTTTTTAACCGGGTTTGACCCTGACCCTGACCCTGACCCCGACCCTGACCCGTTTGGTTGAAATTTATAGAGCTTGGGTATTTCATTATTATCATTAATATCAACTTGAATACTTTACAGAATCCTTCTTTATCTATCCACTGTCATACGACAATGGTACAAATCAAAATTGGCAACTCTGCAGTATTCTGAGATTCCAAAAGCCATCAATGAAGCCAATGTGCTTCAGCAATTCAACCTGCATTGCTCTTTTCTATAATTTATTCCACAACAATGTTCAAAACTAATTAATGAAAGCTAATGCATTCTCGCCATTTAATGGTTAAATAAAGGTGGTCATTTAAACACTCAAATTTTCTTTTAGAAGATATTTAATTTTAAAATTTTGTCTTAAAATTACTATTTTACTCTTCAATTTTTTAAAAAGACTATTCCTCCATAAAATTGAAGGGCAAAATGATAATTTTATTCAAAATTTTAAAATCGAGTGTCTCTTAAAAGAAAAGTAAAATATCTAAATGACTAGCCTTAAATAATGGGTCAATAGGCTTTTTTTCGCACTTTTATTGCCATAATCCAATGAAATTTGGTGAAATTCAAATTACTCAATTGAATTTTTTAATTTAATTAGAACATTTTTTTTGAATTTACGTGTGGGAAACCCACAAAACCTCTACGGGCGATATCCACTGCCCTTAGGGTTCACCAAGTTAGGCCATGGGGGCTCGAACTTGGTACCTCCTACTTCTTAAGGCGAGAGGTTAACCAGTTGAGTTACACCCATTTGGACAATTTAATTAGAACACTTATATGTAAGAGAGGTGCTTCTCGTTCCAAAATAGTTAATTATTGTGAATGGTGCCTCCCCTAACTTATAAGTCCAAGTTTTTCTCAGTACACATCTAATGTGAAACTCCACACACACCTATGTAACATGCTCCTCGACTCAATCCTTGGCACCCTCTTCAACAAGGGAACCCACACTTCTTTCTGTGAGGGCCCATGCATCAAGAGGATCCCGTTGCAATGTCTTCGAGCCCACACAATAGTGCTTTCATGTTGGCTCTGATGCCACTGTGCGATAGAAGCGATTTTTGTCTCAAAATGGTCCACTGTCACGATGGCACTTTCCATCCAAAAATTGTTCAATATAATTAAAAAAAAAAAATTCCTTGTTAACTTTTGCTGAATTTTTAATTTGGATATTGGATTGGTATCTCAATTTCTTAAAGAGCAATATATTAGTGGATTGGTGGCAGTAGGGGAGAGTTGGAGTCTGATTGATTGATGTTTTCTATTAGTTTTTAGAAGTTACTTAGATTATATCTAGATTATTTTATTACAAAAGAATGGTATTCTCGTGAAAGGGTTCTGGCTTTTCTTTACATACAAAATTGAAGATTTTATAATATAATTTTTTTTTTTTAAATTTACGTGTGAAAATTTGTAGGATACTTAGTGTAAAACCTTCCGTATAATTAATAGACTGATTATGAAAAGTATTTATAGTACAATTGCTAATGGCTCATTGATTTAGCATAAAGATTATAGATTTGAGTTTCATAGGTGACTGATACAATGAGAAAAAAAAAAAAGAAGATAAATCCAATGCATTTCACTTCAAATATTATTTTTTTATAACTTATGAATGAAACTATTTTATTAACATCACTGATCAACAAATCGTCCTTTTTTTTTTTTATTAAAGCCAACGAACCTCACCTACATGCCCGGATTTCCTTTCCAACAATGATAAGAAAAGAAGATAAGAAAATAAAAATTAATAAATTATATTATATATATTATAATCTCTTGTTTTTAGAACGCCGAATGGTTTGAAATAATAGTTAGTTGATGTGTCACTTATTTTTTATTAGGTTAAAGATTCACAATCATATTATATGTTTAAGAATACTGAATAGTGTGATGGATCATACTATTTAAAAATTAATGAACAATTTTTTTATAAACTGGCTATAGGATTAATTCTAACTGCAGATAATTATCATCCTAAATGGGATTTGAGATTCAAAGGCTCTGATAAAAAGTAAATCTCATGTGTGTTAATTTCATGAAAAAATGTTTAATATATCTTATCATGTTAAAAAATATAGGATTCACATCTTTTAAATACAAGTAAATAAATAAAAATATCTGTGGTTAGTGATGCCTTAAGAGGTAGAGGTATCACCCGTGGGGATTTTAGTAGGACTATCTCTGAGATTTTTCACACGTAAATTCAAAAAAAAAAAAAAAACTAATATTAATTTGCTTCTGAAATATTAAATGGCACAAATAATTAGCAGTAAACTCCACTTTTTTCGTTCCATTTAATCGTAAAAACAGTCGTTTGCCAATCAGGTACCATGTTCTAATATAAGACATTAGTCTAAGGAAATCTTCAATTTATCTGACATAAGCATTGCAAACAAATGATGCTCATTTGTATCCAATTATTGATGCTTAGTTAGTACTCTAATTTATTTTTTGTAACTAATTCACTTTTGTCTTGTTCATCTCACAAGAGGTGGTTCATGACAACATAATTTGTCTATTCAAAATTTTGAAACAATTAATTGTCAATGAACACATTAAAAGAGAATACATCAATGATATTAATCTTCTCTTAAAAAATTAACACTTTATGA
Organism: Chimonanthus praecox; assembly: GCA_022113865.1. Lineage (NCBI taxonomy): Eukaryota > Viridiplantae > Streptophyta > Magnoliopsida > Laurales > Calycanthaceae > Chimonanthus > Chimonanthus praecox. The sequence goes on along the minus strand of CM039095.1, from coordinate 8,280,081 downwards.
TTAATGATAACATTAAATGAAAAAATAGAACTCAAAAAGTTAATTAAAAAAATATGTGATTTTGACTCGTGCAAATGATAAAAGTCCAAATATATTTTAGACAGGAATCTTATAAAATCTATGCACCGACTACAATCCAGTGATCTACGAAATTCGTATTTTACACATTGAACTCTTGCTTTCCCTTCAAGAAATTGTATCATTAACCCTAAATCCTAAATCCTAAACTCCAATCACCTCCTTTTATTACATTGAGAAATTCATTTTTCTTCTAAATAATTTTTTGATAGCCATTTAGACACTCCACTTTTCTTTTAAGAGATATTCCATTTCAAAATTTTATGTGAAATTGCCATTTTACCTCTCAATTTTGTGTGGAGGAATAATCTTTTTAAAAAAAATTGAAAAGCAAAATGGTAATTTTCATACAAAATTTTGAAATAAGATGTCTTTTAAAAGAAAAGTGGAGTGTCTAAATGACCAAGATGGACCCACAAAATACATCCCTTCAAATTTCTTACCATTCAAATGTATCACTAATTGTATGTTTTTGTGGGCCACATGGATATGGACTTGTAAAAAATAAGTGGTTGAGATGATCCATCTACTACCACATTGAAACATACAGAATTAAGATATTTATTAATTGAGAATGGTCACAGATCTTTAAATGTGAGATAATTAAAGAGCAATCCTATGGATGGCTTGAAAATGGGTCCCACAACATGGTAGGCACATTACATTCATTCCTTGTCCCCTTTCATGTTGGATTTGGCCTTTAGGAGATTCCACTTAAAGTCACTAAACTTTTATTATCTAGAAGTATTCTTTTATTCACATATTATTAAAAGAAATTTAATATTTTTATCATTTCTAAATTTAAGAAGATATTTATAGCTATTTTTGGATACAATTTCAGTTTATAAAAGTTGACAATGTATGTCTATTTGGAGATATTTTTGTTTGGCCAAGTTTAATAAACAAAATTACAGAAAATAAAGAATTTTTAAATAATCTCTTAAGTATTAGTTATTAATATCCAATAATATTCGTAATTAAATAACTATGATGTAATAGAACGTAGAGAATTATATATCTATATCTATAATATATTCAGACTTGTTTGTTAATTAATCTTTTAGAAAACCCAAAATCATAGCCTGTCGGCTTATATATCCTAATTTAAGGATATTGATGTGAACATTTCAGAATCTAGATTACATAATGATAAAAGAGTTTTAATATTAATATATTAATTAATAAATGTCAAATTCCAATTTAATGTGGATCACAGTTTGTGAAGCATTTACATTAACCATGAGTCAGTGCCACCATAAAGAAAATGATCCAGCTGTTCATTCTTGGGAAATTATCAGTAGCAATTTTAAGGATCTTATAATAATATTTTAAAAAGATCTAAGAATAAGAGGAAAATAATAAAAACATTGATCTTAAAAAATATTTTAATCGAATTAATCAAACTATATTTTTAAAGTTTTATCATTTAAATTATTTTTTAAAAATTAAAATTTATCTTTTAAAAATATGACTTAATTATTCTGATTAAAGTGATTTTAATATATCATATATTCAACAAAGGATTACTTCAACAAGTCCATCACCATCTTATTTACTGATATATGCACTTAAACGTGATTAGAAGTGAAACTGGGTCAAGTTTTACCTGAGAAATCAATGAGTTTGAATTATTTATTATATAGGTCGAGTGGAGTTGGGGAAAAACTCACATGAAATTCGAGTTGAGTTTGGATAAAATTATTAAGTATAATCAAATTCAGTAATTTGAATCAACAATTAAATTCAAATCAAGTTGCTCACGTACAAGTAGTAAAAATAATAAATTTATCTTTTCTCTATTTTTTATCACTTCAAAAAAATGTATGTATTTTTATCATTTCTTGCACATTTTTTTGACAGTGATAAGTGCAAGCCGTACTGGGGCAGGGTCTGGGAGGCACATGTGATGGAGACACGTGTCAGATGATCAGAGAGATTGGGTAGATGGACCTCCTCAGGTATCCTGTGCGGAGATGACAAGTGTAGCGAAGCAATGTATGTAACGCACCATGCAATTTAATGCTGAGGATTGATTTGATTATTTAGTAGCTGGCATTTTTTTCTGTGCAAAATGTTAGTCACACACGCATCTGAATCTCTGTGTGTGTTAAGATAAAGTTGGTTGTTGCCATGTCTTTTAACTCCTAACGACGACAATAAATAAAGTTAATTTTCCAGATAAGATTCGGTGTCCCTGCAACATTTCATGATTTATTGTGGGGTCCATCTTTGATGAAGATTAAAATCTGACAAGAAAATAAAAGTTTCCCCAAAGTCATCAACAGTAGATGCTGATGTGTCCAATATTGTACACTTTTGTTCGGCACGATTTTACATATGAAGATCCACGTCATAGGAGTCCTCAAAAGGCTTTGTCCTAGATGAAAAGAAGCCAAGCACTTATATAGAGAATGCAAGTCCCTCAATGGCGATATAAGACCATTGCACACGTCCATACGCATTAATCCCAAGCCTAACGATTTTATCTCTCCCTTTTGGCACCCTCTGGTCTCTCAACTGAACCCCCTCTTAGGCGAGGTACTACAGTAGGGGTAAATAGCCATTATATCACCCCAAATTTCAAAATAAGTGAATCTTTTTGTACCATTCTCATTCCATCATAAGGTTATTGATGGGCATTATATGATTGGCCCCACAAATGGGATCTTTCAAAAACCATGATCACTCAATTCTTCATACTAGAATTTGAAATTCAATTTATCCACCGCTCAACTTCATGAGGAGGGGTTGGATACTATTACTTTTTAAAAAAATCAAAATATCCAGATGTATAACTTTGATCGATCTTTGAAGCATATGTAAAACTCTTAATCTACAAATACCAGATACAAAACAATAGATAGTGATCTATGGTATAATACTTCTATATAATTCCTCTTAGGGCTGTATTAGTTGATGGAATCATGTTTAAATTTAAAAATAAAGAAAAATAAATACAAACTATAGTTTTATAGTAAAACTACTGTAAAATAAATTAGATAAGGTGTCGAGTTCTTAAACTAAGATCACACCCAACAGCTTGTGTCCACATGAACTTCACTATGGAAAAAAAGGAAAAACAAAGGAGCTATATTAAGAAAAGTATGGTCAAATGTTCCCAATTCCAACTCAAGAAAGGCCAATTATCAGCAGAATTTCTTCCTCTGGATAGTCTTGCTATAGTGGGAGTGTGGGACTAGCCACATCCATGGATGAGTTAATTAGGGGTGGAATAGAAAATGGAAATTGATTTGGACATTGATAATTTTTAAAATTGAGCACTCGATCCATTTGGTCGCCTTCGGTAATAAATTCGGCCGATACGATGCGTATTCGAACAAATCGTTGTAGATTTTAGAAACCCACTACATATCGGCCATAAAGAACCATATAAATGTAGTTGTAGATAATATCGACCGATACAATATTGGCTTAATGGTCATTGCCCATATGCATCTCTGTCTCACTTTCTCTCTCTTTTCTGGGTTTTGATGCTTTCCAATGTCCATTGACATCCAAACAAAAGTGGGACCCAGAAGTTAGATTTTAGAAATTGAGAATGGTTGAAGGTAAGAGACAGGAGTATCACATGCAGTTGCTGCTGAAAAGGCAACGAGAGGCCACAATCTAGCAAGCAAAGAAGTCCCAAAAGAACACAACACGAACAAGATAGAAGTCAATAATCTTATCAGTTCACATGAGGTTGGCATCTTAGTTTGAAAATGTCCCCATGAGTTTGCATGGTACCTGAAAGAGAAATGAATGAGGTGGCTGGTCAAGCTGCCCAAGATGAATAGGTGGCCTATCACTGCCATGTTGTACTACTTGGACCATCTGGACCAACTGATTACACGACACTACAACCCTGCAAAAAAAAAAAAAATCCTCTCTTCTCTCCTCTCCTTTCTTTGGATTCATTCAATCCATTTGCAAATTGACTGTTGTTGCAGTCTTGGCTAAGTGTCCTAATCTCATCTCACCCTTTGAGTCCAAAAAGGGCTGTGTTGGTCAGCTGGAAAGGCATTAGGTCCCTGACCTTTAGTTACAGCTTTTTCAGTCACTGATGGATACAACAATAAGGACCACCAAAATACTGGCAAAAAAGAGACAGACAATGTTTCATTCCAATAGAGTCAGTAATTCCCAAAAAACAAGAGAGACTAAAGGGATCAAAACCAGTCAAGATCTCAATACTCACTAGTCAAAGGTGCTCCTAGGCATGCAATGCAGCTAAGCTCTAGGACCCTCTGCCAGTTTCTCTTAATGGTGGACATTGTATTTTAGTGGTATATTGGTTTTAGAAAACATAGAGGTTTTAGTGGAAAATCTCTTATGTAATTATGAAATATTTAAATCAGTGCACCCTGCAAAATTAAGCTCTACTGCCAAAGAGTGTGCCTCGTGCCAGCCAAGGCATCCACATCTTGAGGGATTTAAAAATTGTATCCAAACCTATGCCACTGAATCAGATGCATCAAGTTGTTTACAAAATGTCTGTTTATGTAAAGACCTATCACACCCACAAAATCGAAACTTATAAATCACTGTAGTGGGATATTTTCCCTCTCCAACATGATCAATCCAAACACGAAATGCCCCATTTACTTTATCCTCCTTTGATATCAAACTGAACACAGGCTGAAATTCATTCTGCTAATCCTCACATTGGATTGAGCATTTAGAATTTCTTATCAATGGTTTCAATTTTTGCCACTTTGAATGCCACTTTAAATATTCTCCAGATAATTCCATGCCCATTTGGACACAAAGCACCTTTTACTGCATCGTTGTGACATTTCCAAATTTGAGAAGCCATGAAGCATGCAGATCAACAGATCTTACCAACTAATAAAATGTCAATACGACCAAATTGTCATCATTGTGTGCTCTAAATAGGATACTGCAATGAGCTTCAATATAAAAGAAACCCTTTTCTCCCAAAGTACTAAAGAAAGAAGCTCCAAGCCCCATCAATTGTGAACCAGTGATCATTCAATCATGTTGGATGAAACTTGAGAGTTCAAATCCTTCAGAGCTGACAAGGCCCAAGTAATTGCTTATCCCAGTATTTGTTCGGTCCCCCAAAAAAAGAACAGAGAATGTTATATCTAGTAAAGGAACATGGTGCACTTGGAATAGGATGGAAAGGAAGAAAGGAGGGTATTCCAGTAAAAGTTATACGTATGAATCAGCATCTCCTTCACTGCACTTTTCTTCTCACCAGTCCTTTGAAGAAGTCAAAGCTGCATAAACATGGCAACCATTTATTTCATGTACTTGGATGCAAATAAGAATTGGATCTCATTTATAATACTCTGGTTCAACAAAAGGAGAAGCAATCAAGAGAATATATGCCACCATAAGCTATTTCATAGAATTTTCTCTAAAGAGTGCCAATGTAACAAAAACTGTCAAAACTGAAGCGAAATGCACTTAGAAACAGAAGAGCCAAAGTAAATATACCCAAGTACTGCAATGTTTCTAATGGTAGAATCCACTTCAAAGAGAATATGGATAACGCCTTCAGCAACACTACACACCATAATGAAGAGATTTTCTATAAAGAACTTTTGAGTTCCCTTTCTGCTCATATCCTTTACTACAAGGACTACAGCTGATGCACAGGATGTCTAAAATTTGACCATAACTGGATTGTGGCTATTGAAACTGATTTTTTTTCTTTCATGCTTTTCAAATACTGATTTTTGAGGCCTTACAATCTATAGGACCATACACCAAATCAATAAATAGAACTTCCAACCCACTTCCATTCCTTTACTGGTGCTGAACCCAGGTGGCCCATTAATTCAAACAAGACATTTTGCTATAGAAAATTCCTCCAGTATACTGTATCTATTGGTAACAATTGCTCTTTCTTTTAGCAACGAAGGTAACTAATGTTCTATTTGATGTGTTTGAATCAACCTTGATTAAATGATATGCAAATTGCAGTATATTGATGAACCCGACTGACCAGGCCTTGTCCTAAATGTTTCACAATGAGGCAATCCTAATCTCTTGAGAAGTGCACAGATCATAAAGGCCTGGAAAGGTATAGCAATGGTTTAGTTCCATTATCAAAAGTCTGGGCTTCATGCAGCCCAACATTTACAAGCTAAGGCCTGAGTAAACTATGCACATCAGAGATCAATAATTCCACTTTCGAACATAGTGCAATCTCATCAGTGTTTTTTTCCTTTTTCATTGTGAGTCCTACAGCGATTTGATTGTGGGCTATTCTCATGCACAGCAGCAGCATTTTTCAAAAAAAAAAAATCACAGAATACATTAGCACAACACCAAGAGTTTCATGGACATGGAATCTGGTATGCTCATTTAAGTCAACACAGTAGCACATGATATCTGTTAGGCCCAGCCGGCACAGAAATGGAAAAGCTAGATAAACAAGACACTGGGGTCTGATGAAATTAAAAAGAAAATAAATAAATTATATGTACATGGCTATGCATGGATGAAGATAAATATGAAGCCACACATATAATATGGCAGACTAGATGTTTGCCAGTTTAACCTTTTTAATGAATAGTCCCAGAAAACAGAGTCAAAGTGGTCGTGTAATGATGAGGGCATCAAAGGCCCAATTGAATCAAGTGAAGATAAGGAAGCCCAGTTTGATGAAATCCAAGAATTTGCTCTCCAATTCATTGAGGCGGCATGTAAAAGAGGACTCAATAGGGCTTCTAATGGACCCAATTTAATTGTAAACTAAGCCCATATGAGTGTGCTATGGGTCAAGGCCTGTTTGGACATGTTTTGGGCCTTGAAAGCTCACATTCGGAGGGTCACATTTGGAGGGTCACATGCTGCATGCAAGCTGAAATAAAGAATTCCACCTCATGTGTCATGTCAATGCCTAGTCACGTGCCATGTCATATGCCAAGTGAGAATCTTCTCAAACTTAGCAACCTTTGGGCACATAGTGCATGGAGGGACCACCTTTCAAATTGGAAACTCATCAAGATAGCAAGCTTCTCAATGTGTGGGCGAATTTGGTTCGAATTGGAGAGGATTTGGAGTTCATATCAAGCAAGGATTACATACAATTTTTTCCCAAGCCTATAGTTAATTTATGATGTAATTTTCTATTTTTTTTATTTTCCATTGATGGTGTAATAAAGCCACATGGTGACCTCATTGGAGGAATTTGTTTTAGTCAATTAGGATTTTAGAAACCCTTGTGCGTGCAAGGATAGGAGGGATTTTATTTTATTTTATTTTTAATGCTTTGATCCTAAGTTGTAGCACCAAAGCTCCATTATAAATATGAGCCTTGGTTGCCCATCCATGTACACCCGTTGCAATTGAACTTTATGAAGCAAAGGTTGCTTTGCATCTCACCTAGTGTGGTGAGCCTTGTTTATTTTCTTTTGAATTTTAATTCCAGCATGTGTTATGTTTGGTTGCATCTTGAATTTAAGTGTTTAATTGATTGCATCCCACATTTCATAGTTAAAATTAGATTCCATAAATTTGATTTTAATTCACTTGAATTTCAAATTTCATTAGTGACTTTGCAAGAGGCGAATTATCCTAGTGAGATTTGAGCCATTTTCTTTTTCTTGAGTGAAATTGAGAGGTTTTTTTATTTGAATCGAGCTTCGAGATTCCGTCAATTTAGATCCGTTGCAAAGTTGGAGATTTCGGGGTTCTATTGTTGAATTCCTTGATTCGAATTGTAGAATTCGGATCTAAAGTTAATTCTGCTGAAGGTTTTTGGAAGAGTGAGTTTTTCTTGCAGTTTCGACCAGCCTTCATCATGTACTGTTTTCATGATTTCAATCCAAATCAATATACGTCAACAACATTGACAATAATTTGGGGCAATGCAGAATGATGGTAACCTACTAGGTGTGGCCTCCAATAACCTCACTGCCTCAGGCAGAGCAAAAATAATTGCTTGCAATACATGGAACATTAAATGCATATTAATACTTTCAAGCATTGATTTTGTACTTGAATTCCATCCATGGTTTTGTGATAACATGTGATGTTATAAAGTGCCAGAAGACGCAAAAAGATAAGAGGAAAAATAAATAGGACAAAAACTAAATAAAAGATCAAATGCATAATCTGTGTTTATGAGAACATGTATCATGATTCATGAGTAATTAGGCTGTAACAAGCAGCAGCAAGTGCAATATAGCTAGGAGGAATAATCTAACAAATGAGAAACCAGTATCTAACTGGATCTAGATCTAGAACTTGATATAGATTAAGAATAAAATGAAAAGAAGAACCAAGATCATACAATAATAGAGGAACAAGGGTACAGGTTGACATGGGAGCCCTAGGTCTAAAGCAGTGCAGCAAGCAGCCTCTAAAATCCCTAGGTAATACATCCTTCTCAAAAATGCATACAGTTGTGTTTACAAGCACATGTATCATGAGTAATTATGCTGTATCAAGCAGCAGAAAATATAATATAGCTTTGAGGGATAATCTAACAAATAACAAACCAGTATCAAACTGGATATAGATTTAAGTACAAAATGAAAAGAAGACCAAGATTATACAAGAAAGGAGGAACAAGGATACAGAGACCTGCAGCAAGCAACCACTAAAATCCCTAGGCCTAAAGCAGTGCAGGTACCAGTCAATCAATATTTATGCAGGAGCAGCCAGATATTGTTTGTATCTAGGGGGAAAACCTAAAGGTGAAAACACTACAAAGGAATACACCTGAAACTTGGCTTGAGCAATAATCAGAACATTCATAATAACAACCAGTACATGGCATAGTTCATTTGTCATAAGTAAACATTCAATCGTAGGGCAGGGACAAGATGGGATATGGGTCCCTGTGATACCTATTGCCATCAGGATGAAGCTCATAATATTTGCTGTCTTCACCAATGGCCAATAGATATCCTCCTGAAGTCAAACCCTGCATTCAAGTAAACAAAAGTTAGCTAGCTGAACACAAATTCAGGCCGTTACAACCTTTCGCTTATCTAGTTTCACCTGAATTGTCACCACAATATCTTCTACAGATTGTCCCTCAGTTTTCTCCTCTATCACAACCTTCTGCCCACTGCATGTATGGTAAAAAGCAAATACTGCATCAGACTTCAGCATTATAAGTTGTTTTATGTTGAATGGACATTGGCATAAATAAATAGGGGCTTTATATTTGTGTCTAATGTCTGGCATATACTCCCAAGACTAGTTTGTGGTGTCAGATAATGTAAATCAAATATTTCAGTTAAAAAAATGGAACCATTTTGAACAAAATCTTAAAAACTGAAGCTGGAACTTTTATAACGAGAACTAAATCTGCACTCAAGGGGAGTTTTTTCTTTTCCTGAGAAGGTATTTTGATGAGTGCAGGAAACAAAAGAAGGGTTGATAAATATACCTGATTATAGGATCACTTCAACAAACAATAAAAGTCAACAAATTTCTATCTTCCATTAATTACAAAGAAAAATAATTACCAAAAGATGACAAAACTCAACGTACTCAGCATAATCCAAGACATGTGGATAATTCAACCATCCAATGATTATATACAAATTTTCATCCATATTGTCAATAAGGAATAATAGCAATTGCATGTTTTCTCATTTAGCGACATATCTTCGTAGAGGAAGAAAGAACAAGTTAGGGAGACCTAGAAATAGTTCCAAGAGGAAAAAAAAATGAAGAAAAACTATTTGAAGTGATTGGACATGTATGTAGAAGACTAGAAACAACTCCGTACAATTTTTTTTTTTTTTTAAAAAAAAAAACTATAAGTAGAAGGTAAATTGAGTAGAGGAAGGCCATGAAAAACTGAAAAGGAATACTATTAAAAACCTGGAGGGAAGGGATAAGGACGTACATGATAGATTGTAGAATGGTTGAGGATATGATTTATTGACAGTGTATAATGGAAGAATATAACTTAAAAAGTCAACCCCAAATGTAAAGAAGAGTTGCAATGATGATGAAAGAACAAGTTTCTTTTGGCACAACCTCAGCCGATAACAGGGTAACGTGCATGTTCATATGCAAAATCATGAAGTTGAAGAACCTTCTGAAGTTGGAATCTCAATGATCACTAAATGACAAGCGTCATGCTGAAGTGCTTTTTTTTTTTTCACCAGTACAGGTAGCTCAATTGGTCTAAGCTTTTAGGATTAGACTAGAGGTCTTGGGGTCAACTCCTACTGGGCTTATCTGATAAACGATGCTTGCAGGTGGTTCTGTGTATCCATGGGATTAGTCTCACCTCCAAAGTGGGATGGGGATACCCATGTTGCCCAAAAAAAGTGACTTTTTTTTATATTTAATTCTGTTATTTCTTCACATATAAAGTTATTATCCCCAATTCCCTTAAACAGGACATGTGCATGGAAGAAAAAATGAGTGAAAGAGTTGTACGTAGAAGAATGACTGAGAACCCACTTTGAGTTTGAGAGTAGAGAGGAAGATGTCATAACTGAGAACCACTTCAGTGACACAGGAGCTTCATGTGAACATTGTAAATATCATTCATACAGGTTCGGTGAGTAGAGACAGGACACTTGAGTCACATTATGATTATCAAGTGTCACTGGATTAAAGAGAAAAACTTTGTAGGACAACATTTAAGCTAGCATAATCATTTGATTTTTTTTAAGAAAAAGTTAATCCTGCATAGTCATATGTAGTTAAATGTTGGCAATGCCGCTAGAAACACAGCTTGGTGGGAATATGCAACACATGGAGATCCAGGGATTGAATCAACCTAGAATCTCTTCACATCGTCAAACACCCACAATGTAGCATGCATAGAGGAAAATCGGATCAGAACTCAAGTTGTACGAATCCAAGCAAGTCATATTTCCCAGGCATGAACATCTGAAAGAAAATGAACATCTTCCATTTATTCAATAAAACAAAAAGGGAATGTTATGTCCAGTTCTTATTACAAAGTATTATTTTCCAGTAATAGGAAACCGAAAATAAATCTCAAGCCTTGTTTGAGTGGTAAGTGATTAAAACCTACAACTCATGTGCTTGCAACCTAAAAGACAAGTGGCTGTAGCATAGTTGGCAAGTGCTCAATGTCACAACCTACAGCCTACAGGTTGTGGTTTCGAGTGCCACAAGCATCAGATGGGTAGACAGCCAATGGAAAATAATTTGCCAAGTCCTCATGAATATCAACCCCAGATCAATGGGGTAAGTGGCTTCGATGATGAAATGATTAACTTTTTGCCTGTAACAATGAGCAACTTCCAACCACTCATCATCAATCCCAACCATTTAACCAACAATGGATGTTTCATTCATGATCCCCAGCCATCATAAAAGATAAATAAGATTAACTACCCCAAAAAGTAGTATCGACACCTATGTTGCATAGACGCTTCAAAATGTGTGATGTACCTAGTGCCTTTTAACATTTTTTTTAAGATGACTAAAACATTACAACAAATTTCTCCTCTTAAAACCTGTCACCTAAGTGTTTAGAGTAAAAATAGTATATTATTTTCTATTGGTGTGATTTTCACACCTTATTTTAATTTAAAATAAACTTAGATTTAATTTTATTTAAATATGGTACCGTGTGTCCGTGTCTTATTTTTTGGAGTCACCGTGTCCGACACCTCGTACCCATATTGGACACCGACACTTGTACCCGTACTCATGCAACTTGGATCTACATCCTATCAGAAAATTGGCTTTAGTAACCATAATACTATTCTAATTGCACAAACTTGGGCTTCTTTGGAAGCTTAAGAACAAGCTATATTACACATCCAATTTCATATCATACATTGTTTGACATGAAAATATAGTCATGTTAAGGAGGGAAAATCCCTTAGATGTTGTTACTCCACTAAAAAATGTCGTCTTCTTTAGCTCCCATCTAGGTCATGCATCCCATATGAAGTGCTTCGTTTGACCCATCTATTTCAAATGGTGTTTCACAATGGCCTCAATGAGATCTGGTCCTATACTTCCATATCAGTTCGGCAACAAAGAAATGACGAGAAGGCAAAATTATAATTGGCTAAGATGCATATGTTCAAGAGTAACACTTCATATTGGTACAACAGCAGAAAAAAATCAATGACTGTCATCTACGATGGTGTGGCCATGTGGAGACTAGAAACAACCCATGGATGAATAATTGAATCAGTCACAAGCAAAATGTACTAGAAGGAAACACCAACAAAGACTAGGAATATAGTCACAAATGGCATGTGAGATTGAAGGGCTACAATGAACTTAGCCTGGAGGGAAAAGTGGAGAAGAAAATGTCACAAAGCACACTCCAGATGGATAAGGCCTAGTGATGATGTCGGCAACAATGAGGATGAGGAGGAGGCCGTGTATCATGTAAGTTTAAATAAACCAGTTAGAGAAATTTGTAAAAATGATACCTCAGCACATCTTGAGAAACACATTATACCAATGGGGAAAACAGCAATTGAATATTTGTCCACAGCCATATCAGAAATTTATTATGAAGTCAAGCAAAAATTTCATCCATTAAAAGATTTAGAGAATCTCTCTCTCTCTCTCTACACAGACACCAAGGCAGTAATTTCTAAGTACCTATGTAGCCATGTCTTGTAGTATAACTCCTCAAGGGCTTGAAATCCTGAATGAAAAGGCAGCAACTTCATTACATTGTTCTGCTAATTCTTAATTTCTGAAATAAAATTTGTTCCACTGAGCACTTCAGTATAATACAGCCTCCACAAGCATTTGCAAACTCCAATTAAAAATTAAGAACTGGGCTTAATGAGTATGTATTGAAGGACCATACTTCTGTAACTATGGACATGTAGCACTGTAAGGCACATTGAGAGCACTTAAATTTGAAACTGAATGAAAGTCAGAAATGGTCAAAACACAATGGTGCACCTTGGTTCAAGAAAATGTCAAAAAGAGCTTCAAATCTATTAAAAAATGCAGCAAGAATATCTTCTCTTTTTAGTTGGTTTGAAGCATTCAACCGATGCAACACTGAATTTAAGCACGTAGTTGGTTTCTCATTATCCACATTCAAGCCAATTCCTGCAAGAGCATCATGTGCTTAACAATGGCATCATTTCAAAATAAGAAAAAGCAAAAGATAGGAGTGACAGCTTAGAAGTCTCACAAAAGGTGTTGTATAAGTATAAATTAAAAGGACAATCTTTTGTTGGTTTTATGTTCTGTCAGGAGATTTTCATATATGTGACTCCCACATCATCAATCTAAATTCTGCAAATACTGACTTGTGTATTGGCAGATACCCTCCACCCGCTCCTTTTCAACTATAGACCTGCCATTGGATGGTTAAAAGTGAGAATCACTCCATCTCAGTTCTCACTTTTGGTCCATCCAACAGAGACCCATAGTTTGACAGGATCAAGGGTTCATGCTATCATGTGGCGGGTAAGGTTTGACTTGATGATCAGTGATGCCCATAAGACCTATTTACTGCAACCAGCATAGGATCATTCCTCTTGTCTAAATTTAATCAAGATGAATGGGGCATCACAAGTAAAACCTACAGAAAGGAGCTGAATGCTAAATGCATCCAGTGCAATGTTTAATGGAAATGGATGGTTAGCAACTGCACTTTGTTTAGTTGTAATGTGCATGTATCCATCTCCCCCACATTTTCTCGCCTATCAGCACATATGATTATAATAAGTGGGTGAAATAGGAATAAATGCACATTTTACTAAAAAAAATCTACTAAGGAGATGGAGAAGCTTTTCGCTCATTCATGAGCAAGTCATGGTGGTTCCAAGACAAACGATGCGATATGATTTCCTCTGTACATTGTTGGGCCCATTTTTTGTGATAATATTGCCATGATCTCATCACATAGTTTCCATCTAGGAATTTAACAAACAAAATCAATCCATCTTTCTAATGTTCCACATTGTAACCCAATTCATGTGATGGACTAGGAGTGGGACCTTCAAATCATAAGAAAATTGAAGTAAAAGGTCTAAAACTCATCATCATCACCAAAAGTCTCACCCATGTATCTTAGGCCAACTGCAAAGGGTCTAAGAATAGTACCATACCATGGAGCATGTTTAACAATAAGATAGTAATGATGATCTAAACATGTCCATTCTCATTTTCCGATGGTCCACGAGTAGGGCGCTGCAATGATTAGACAGTTAATTTTGACTTATCATCCAACCAGCAATGGGATCTCAAGTCAATGTATATTATGCAAGGTATTACTGATGTTCTTAATCCAACAAATGAAAAGCTATTTTGGTCCTATGAAAAGATTCAATAGTTAAATAATAAGTTCAAAACACGGTATTCATTTCAGGAAGCTCTTTCACCTGGTTGATGTTACCCATGAGCGGCATCCCATATGGGTCATGTAGGGCCCACATGGCTGGCTCCAATGCACACAAATGGGTGCATTTGAAAGGTATCTTCAGGAAAATGACTCCCATAAAAAAATCAGGTCCATTGGATTTGAAAAGCCATGGTTCAAAGGTCCAAAGATCAATGGTCAAAATGGGGGATGTTTTGGATGGATTTTTAATCCAACAATGGGACCAATTCGGAATATGTTCAAATTGGGTAGGCGTCCAATTCACGAGGGATGGACGGGTGTGATGGGGGAAAGAGTGTTTTTTGGGGCCATAATGGGCCCCACATGGGCTCTAGATGGGGATGCTCATAATAGCATCGTCCAGATGAAAATTATTCTTCATTTTAGTTGCCATGAAGTATCCATTTAATTACGCATAAAATAAGAGGTCCTATGTGTTTAAATCAAGGTTGTGAGCTGAGTCAATTGACTTGGTATCACTGCTCACCAAGTGAATATGGCTTGACCATGTCACATGCCACTCAAATAAGTCACATTTAGACTTGGTAGAGATGACAAGTAGTGATTGAAACACCAAAACCAAGACTGATTTAATTCCTTGGTTGGTGCTTATATTAAAATTGATGATTTGCTGATTTTATGTTTTATAGACATTATTGGATCAAAGAAACCAACTATAAGGTCTTCTAGATAAATAGTAATGCAGTTAAACATGGTTAAATGATGGTGACGAAAAATGCTGGATAAATAGTGAAGATAATGATGATGGTATTTAAAAGTCGAGAAAAAAGGCCCTTTACCAGCACTAACATTGAACTTCTTTGATCTGTATGTTGAGGTGGACAGGATGCCTCCGACTTTAAGGCCATCCAAATAAAGATCATTTGGCCATTTTATCTTAACATCAATATTTGGCAAACCCTGAAATTGGATCAACATCATCTCAAATAGCAAACCTTTAGAATATGAGAAATATATAGAACATGATATTAAAAAGAAGAGCACGTTATTCTAGCAGAACTGTTATTGGTTGCAGCTCTGGGAAAGGAAACAGTTGCAAAGGGTCTTATTCATACTCCATTGGAAGCCATAAGGAGTTTCTTCTTCTTTTTTTGAAAGAGGCATGGCCCATGACAAATTGCAATCATATTTTCTTTTATGATATTTTACACTTGGCTCTTTTGAGTTATGAACGTATCCTAACCTTTGATGACCTTAAGAAGAAAAGTCTACGTGGCAAATATGTGTTCTTATGTGGCAAAAATGAAGAAAGTTGATCAACTCTCTCATACTTCTCACGTGTGGCTCCAATTTGGAAGTCTTACTAGTTGCGATTTCAACGAGGAAATGGTTTTGCACAGGAAAGTTAAAAATCAGTTTGACCATAGGGAAGTTGCTCTCTTCATAAGCAATCTCATTGGGAATCAGGTAGAGATGAATAAGAAGATCGTTTAGAGACAAAGTGTTGTTCACATTAGGTTGATTGAGAAAATCAAGTTGATTCAATGCTCGTACTAATGAAACAATATTTACTATCAAATAAGCCATAGGGACTTGGTCTCACTTATTTGGAAGATATCAAAACAATCGGCATGAGTACCCAAACAGAACAAGTTGAATCGCCAAGATTTAGTCACTACAATGCTACTCGACCAAAAACCCTTTTACAACTAGGAGCAGGAGGAAAAGAGGAAAAAAGGAGATGAAGTAGATGAAACAGGAGAGAAATTAGTCCATCACTATTTCTTTTCTTATTTTACTCTCTCATCTTATCTCACTTCCAATTGTGCTAGAAGAGTTTGTGTCTCCTCGAAATATATTTTTGAATAGCCCTAGAACTCAATGTATCACTAAGTAGTGACGTGTTGACCCCGAAATAATTGCCCCTGGATGACATTCATCATCATGAAGATCTTATTTATCTATCTTTTTTTTCAAGCAGGTTTTATTTATCTATCTGGAGTTAGTCTTGGGAATTCTACTTCTCCACTCATCACTAAATAGAGCAAATCCTTTGTCATTGTGCAATTTAATATATGAATCCGAACATCTTGGTTCCAAATGGCCTCCTCTTCTTCTAGTTCCTTGAACTAGCAAACTCTCAGTTTGTGAACCAAAGTTATCTTTGGTTTTCTAATCTTAAATGACATATTTTTTTGAAAAGGTCTTAAATTATATTTTTACATTTTCTTTTCTACTAAGAGCTACCCAGAGATTTCTCCTAAGTAATATTCTTAATTATAATTCATATGTACTTTTTGTGATGTTCGGTCATTCTAATTTCAATGACAAAATTGACCAATGGCACTGACTAAATGTACTACGTGCTTGTGACCTTATTTATGTTGTCGTGGTTCTCAGTATTAAAAATTTGAGAAAATGATGATTTGACTTAACATGTGCACAACATATAAGCTAAAAAATTCAAAACACCAATACAATTGAAAATGCATCTTCTTGCTGAGAATCATAATCGAAAATTCATATCCTCTCATCTATTATATTGTAATTTCTTTTTGTGATTTAAAAATTTATGATTTTTTTGTGAATTTTTTTGGCCAAAATTATGGTTCCATGCCAAAAGACAAACTGGTGCTGATTCTGGTGTCATGTTCTCAATAAATTTGAATGTCATGGTTTGATTAGTGACCCAAACAGATGGGATGTGCCATTGATAATGACAATAACTTTGGCGTATTAGATCGATGCTCATTTTAGTTTAATAGATTTTTTCCTCCAGCAATTTTGTCCCAAATCAACATTTAAGACCAACTACAAACATGAATTGGGTGGAAAGGTGAGGATTAGCATCCTTAATGTGGTTTCCTAATTCCATGTTGATTCAAATGTGCTGCAAAACAAATAACCATCAAGTCTACCAAAAGTATTCAAACTACCTGTGAATTAGAGAAACCCATCTCAATGCCAATTCTCTAGTAAACTCCAAATCCCATCTTGTAATCTCACTTCTTTGCCTAATTTCTTTGAGTATTTTTTAAACTGAGGAATCATAAAGTGTTTGGCATAAAATAATTTGTCAGATTCAGAACTTGACCTTAAACTTTAAACAAAAAAAAAAATCTTCTCTTTTAAGAACAGTGATAGATAAAAGGCTCAAGAGGCAAGTTATTAAGGCAACACTACAGCATTCACATCCACATGTAATTGTAGTTTCATATAAACAATTCAAGTTTGGTAAAGAAGATTCTTACCTTTGTTTCACAAGCCATCTTTATTGCTTCAGTCATCGCAAGGGAGACAACATACTGCAGAAGAGGCACAACGTGCCCATTCTCCATCTCTAATGTAAAAGAGAACAGTAGGCAACCGATTGGAGATTCCCACACATTTTTTGACCGACCTAGTAGTCCACAAATTCAAAGATACTGACCAATTAGCCTTGAACTTCAAATTCAAACCATACTAGAATTCTAAGTGGTCATTCCATGTTCTGAGTTCAAACCTCTTCCTTTGAACTGAATGTCGGCAACACAGACTGCACCAAGAGGAAGCTCACAAAAGTTCCTGTCCATAAACTAAAACATCAAGTGCTCACTTTATGCCAAGAATCAAGTGAGTGGTATTTTCAAAAAATGCATTGGATGAGTCCAAAGTTGGGTCCCTCTTCCCTTGTTTGCAAAATCCAGGAAAATGAACTTTCTAGATTTTCAACCGATAATGTGTTGAGATTGATGAAGGATTTAATCTAGATAACCCAATAAATACAGTTATTTTCAGTGAAAATAAACCAAGATAACTAGATGAGTTCAAACATCTGATAATGTGCTCTCAAATACTTGTGAGAATTAAAGTCGCATATTTGTGAGAGTTACAATGATCAAAATCAGTCAAAGGTATTCACTATCGTTGACAAAACCAAGAAAAAGTGCCAAATTTTCAAATTACAAAAATATCGTCGCTTAAGGTGATTTGTCATTGAAGTTTTCACCAAAACCAGTGAAAACCAGCTTTTACAATTGGGCCAGACAACGGGGAAAAGGAACAGATGTAGTCATTCTGTAAGATGCATTTCCAGAGAAGTATGCTATCCTGTTTTTGTTAATTTTCCATGAGAGTGAATCTCCAAAACCAAACCAACCACTAAGCTAATACTGAAAATAAGTAAAAAAATTAAAATTCTTGGATGAATGCTCACTGAGAGACAAGATCATGGGTGGACGACAATCGCGGGGACCAGATGAGAAATCTCCCAAACCGATCAGTGGAAAGAGCATCCATATACAATTGGGTCTGAAACACACCGCCATGGGCCGTTGCCGCCACTGCCTCCTCAGACTGCAGCAAAATTGTGATTTCTTCGAAGTCGGGGAGTTTCAGGTTCTTATTGTGTTTGAGAGAAAGCGCCAGACCGTTCTCAAGAGTTGATTTTCCGGATAAAACGAGAAGGGGCGGTTGGTTTTCCATGCCTGAGAACAGAAAAAAAAAATGAGAAGAGCAGAGTCAGTGAAGGAGTATAAGGAAAAAATGGAGATGGGTTCTGCATACTTGATGTGTTGGAAGCTTGTGGAGGTTGGATGGTCGGAAAGGAAGAAAAAGAGAAGCAGAATCGGCCTCGAAAATGTCGAAGGCGGCAAGCGAAGGGTCGTATGGAGAGATTGAGACTTGTCGACGATAGCATCTATACTTGTTCTTAATTTCTTATTCTTCTGCAGCTGCTCTGTGGCTTTGAGTTTGGAAATTGCAGTGTAAAAGCCATGGAAATGTGGAGTAGAACAATAGTATAATTAAAACTTTTTAATAATCTTATTTAATAACAACAAATAAAAATAAATAAAAGAGAAATGAATTTGTCTCATAGAAAAAAATTATTTGATAAAATAAATAGTAGAAATTTGTCATATAGTAAAAATTTACTGTTGCTATTAGTGATGAAATTAGAAACAGTATTTGGGAAATCAATTATTTAATTGGTAGTTTTGATTAGGCTGTAAACTTATTATGATTTGTCTTAGGGTCTCATTTAAGTTAATTTCTGTATTGGTGTTTGTAAAGAGCTGGGGGATTCCAATCCTATGAGGCTATGAAAGTACGAATGATGAACAAATTTGTGAAAAAGAATCTAAATTTTTTCATCCAGACTAATAGATTAATGTTTTTTCAAGAAAAATTAGAAAATACACCTTGATAGACTTAGACTAAATCAATTTAAATATCTTAATCATTTCCATACTTAACTTAACTTATTTATAAAATAGGATTCATCCCCTAACAAGACTCGCTAGCAAGATTTGATAATAAGACTTTCTTTCATAGGATTCTTAGTCTCACACGGTTGGATATGATATATGGAGAATTATATGAAACACGTATTCATTGAAATTTAAATCACCACAATTTTATAACTCCGATGATCAATTGATAGTAAAATTTTAATGCATGTTTATGTAATTACTATCCACCATATCAAGTTGTGCAAACATTGTGATCCATCTAATAGAAATTCTCACAACAAGTCTCAGTAGCCTAACTCTTTTGGAAAAAATGAGTGCATGACAGATAGATGACATGCAAGAGCATCCAAAATTGTGATCCGTGCTCTTTGGAACTCACTCCTTGTGCCACCCTTAAATGAGAAATAGTGTCTAAACTCATTTATTGGCCCCAGGTTCATACAATGTAAATTGATCGTCGGTTGAATCATTGAGATTAAGATAATGTAAATTAACCATCAGTTGGATCGTAAAATTAAGATAATATGACTCTTAAAGAAAATCATATAAATTTATTTAGTTATTTTTTTTATTTTTTTTGAGGTCCAGAGGTGTCCAGGCGTCGCACCCGACTAGTCATTTGAGGTGTGTGAAAACCCCCTTATCCGCACATACCGAGTAAATCGATGGAACCTTACTCTATACATATTTCCATGAGAAGTGGCCCTTCATTAGAGTTTTCATGATTTGAATCCAAGACCTCTCTCTAGACGAATTTTTTATATCAAACCAACCTCTTAGAGTTAAAACTTTACTCCCTATTTAGGTATTAACACTATAGTGAAAAACACACTTCAAGTACACTTAAAACTTTCAGATCCATTTTACATAAAGTTTAGTATTTTTTTAGTACTTAGACCTTCGACTAGTTGTTTTAGAAACTTTTTTTTTTCTAAATAAGTTTTTTTTAAAAATTTTTTATAGCTAGTAAAGATTATTATCAAGATAAAGAAATTGTTAGTAATATTTCATAAAAGACTTAATTTTTCAACAATGTACTTGTACATGTATATGATATGTACTCATATAACGTGTTTGAAAGTTTAGTTGCTAACACATTAATGTTTTTGGCCAGCCATATAGACACTTAGAAAATCTGCTTCTACACACCCGTTTCGAATTTTTTAGTAAGTTACCATTCTATCCCGCGTATAAATTCATTCCAACGAACTTTCAGTTCATTCTCAGTTAGTTCAAATGAATATACTCATTCGAATGAACACCTTAGCGTAATTTTCGTTCCTTCGAATGAGTATTCATTCGTTCCATGGTTCCTCTCTTTTTAAATTTTAATCACATGAGTATATTTGCTCGTTGATTTGAATTTTTCCCCATATGCCTACTGATGTTTTTTATTACATTATATAATAATTTAAATTATAATTTTAGTTTTGTCTAGAATTTGTTCAGTCGCGATTATTTATTGTAACTTATTGTGTCTCAATTTTATATTTTATTTTAATATAACATAATATATTAATATATAAAAAATGATTGGGCATAAGAGACTTAATTACAATAACATTAGATTTCTCATCGAAATTTATAATTTAAATATAAAAAATTAATAAAATAAGTTAGAGAAAAAAAAGACAGCTTTGAGTAATTGTCAAATAAATCTTAGGTGTTTGTTCAATAAATGATTATAATTAGCTTTCATATTGATAAAGCTAAAAAAGGAAAAAATGTTCAAAGAATATCTTAAAACAAAAAAAAAAAATTTAAGATGTAACTTAATGAATTTGAAAGGTTTAATCTCTATCATATTACTATTAAAATATATGGAAATTCATACAAAATTAATTAAAACAAAGAAAGAATTTTATAATTAAATTTGGTGAGCTTGAAGGATATAGTTAGTATTTTTTTTTTATGTTAGTATCTAGAAAAAGAAAAGAAGGTAGGAGTGGATCTGCGTTACGACGCGTCTGACCTCGCTAGGTGTTTTGTACAGGCAGTCCCACAGAGTCGGAGGCCATATGGCGCTTATTTTTATCATAAATTTCATAGATGGAATTTGAGGGATCTCTAAATCAGATATGCATAGATCATGGAGGGTGAACTTCCTAGAGAGCAATCGTACGATATAGTGCTCTCCTTTTTTTTTGATAATCTAAGGGAACCACGAGACAAGGGCCCCCTAACCTCGGGAGAGAGCCCCACACTTATACAAGACGGCTCCAATTTACGCTACTAGAACTCAAACTAGTGACCTCAAACTTATTGAGGTGAGAAGTAACCAATTAAGCTATCCAACAATGGGTGAAGTGCTCTTTTTTTTTTCAAACAGTACCATGACTTGAGCCCACAACATAATGAATGCTTGCCAATTGTTATAGACTCTTGTCATTGCATAATGCTTTCTTCTACAAGTATTACTTAGTGTATTCTTCATGTATGTTTTCTTTCTAATGAAGGGATTTGGCTATCTTGAGGTGCTGTATTATTTATTAATTTTCTTGTGCACTTCTTTAGCATGTTATCCCACCCTTTATAAAATTTCAGCTGCCATTCTACCCAAACCCCAACCGAGGGGGAAAAATAGATGAAGAAAAGAACTTGATCAATTTCCTTTAGAAACCATTTCTACAAGTAAAACATTGAAACATTTAGCACAATGCACTAAATCATGCCTAAATCAAAACTTAGATGCCACAGATTATAGAATCAAAATAACACCATTAATTAGAAACTATTGTAAAAATAAGCAAACGCAGTCACACTCTTGAGAAAGTAATAAACTAAGACCAAATGAGAAGTATGAAATAATATAAACTAAGAAGCAACAAAATGAATAGCTGAATAGATACAAATGAGCATTAAGTTCTTTATTATGCCATTTAGTGGTCATCCCTTCTACTGTCCAGATAAAAGGGTATTCTTCCCGTAAGAACTGCAGGCAAGGTGAGGGTTGCTTGGAAGAAGGCAGGCTGCAGGAGAGTCCGGTTGGAGAGGGATAGAACGGAAAAGGAGGGGTGGCTGGGGTCGCTGAAGGCAGTGATGGGAGGCTCGGCTGGCGTCAATGGGCAACACAGCTGGAAGAGGTAGGAAGCAGCAGGGCAACAACCCGAGCTGCGGCGATCGTGTGTTGCCAATACCTTTCTCACTCTCTCGTCGTTTAACGAAAGAGAAAGGCGAAAGAAGCAAAGTAATAATGAGGGGTAAAATAGGAATTCAAAATAAGAGGAAAGAATCCAGGGCAGACAAAAAGAAAATAAGGGTTTATATAACATTACCCTTTAGATAAGAATCACAAGTATTTTAATGTCCTCTATGACAGTTTCCTCATTACTCTACCATAAGCCTTTTCAAAACCAATAAATACCAACTATAGGTTCTTCCTTTCTCCTTAAATTTCTCAATGAGTTGCCTTAGTACAAAGATAGCTTCTATTAGCTAATGAAATACGAATGTGCTCTACATTATCATATGTACGAGTTTGCTTTGGTAAACCCGTTCCCATCCCTAGCTAAAGCCATAATCATGAAAATATAATGCCCCACTTGCAAGTGAGGGTTGTAGCTAACAAAGAATGCATGATAGTGCCAATACATAAACACGCTAGAAATTTATAATCAATTGAGGAAATCAAGAGATTTTTTTTGCTTTTAAGAACACACGAACTAACTCTCTACTTTGAAAAACTCCATCTAGTTTCATCAAGAAATTGGAGAACTGACAATAAAATTAAGACAATAACAAAAATAAAGGTCAACATTCTATATAACAATAATAAATTTTGCATATTATCTTCTGAGCCTAAATTTGTTCTTCTACAAGCTAATACTTGTCTTCTTGATGGTATATACTCCCATCATACACTACAGATATATTGATGTGTTTGCAAGAAACATGTGGCATAAAGTTCATACACATCATTTACATAGAAATGCAACACTGATATTTGACAGTTGAAAGTAAACCAACCCCATAAAAGACAACATCTATAGCATGCTGCAGATACTAGGGCTCATGAACATCTTGCTCAGGAATTTAAAAAGTCCTGGGATGCATCCATATGTTTTTCAGGAAAAACATTAGTAAGAGAATCCATTAGGAACCATGTTAAAATCTTATTGCTATACATTGATCAAAACTATTAATTAGTAAGAGAGCCATCAAAAGAGAATTAATGCTATAAATGAAGGATGTATATCTTTATCCTCTGCCTGCCTATTCCTGATCGAACTCCCTCCCTGTCATCGTTTCTTGTGTCAGAATCACTTGTCAAAGAGGCATAAAACCATGATACACTCCTTCACATGCATAAACCTTTCATTACCATCATTATCTTTGTTCTTTGTTTCTCCATTTCTTCGTTCAATTGTAAAAATTAAGTCATCCTCTTTGAACATCAAATATATTAAATATACTACAATTTAGGAAATTAGAGGACTAACCACCACAAGCAGAAAGATGTCTTGACACTACGATCAACTACAAAAGCCGGCTTCAGTGCTAAAATTGTACATGAGGTATGACCGAACTAAAAAGATGGAGTCTTAATACCCATTAAAAAGCAGTCTCAATTGGAAGATCTTGCTGGTGCAACTCATCTTTATTGGTTTCTATAGAAAATAATGATGGAGAAAAGGAAATAATAAAAGAGAAGAAAATATTGGAGCAGAGGAAAATCTCTCTTTTTAAATATATTCTATTGATTGAATGAAACAAGGAGATTACAAGAATAAATAAGGTACAAGTAGCCAATCAAGGTGGCTATGTTTGGAAACAAATAAAATAATAGCTAATTACAATCAAACATATATAATAGAGTTGACTTTCCATAATGAGAAGATTGTAATCAACTATAGCACAACGGTGAGTCCCACATTATTGACTATCCTGTAGTAGGTCCCACAACAGTTTATCCTTCTTCTAATAGCTTGAACATGTAATTCCCAAGTTTTTTTTTTATTCCATTTTTTTGGTTTTGTGCCCTAACCATCTCAAACAACACTGGATATTTTCTAATTTTTGTTGTTGATCCATACTCATATTAAAATCCACTACTCCTGCCACGTGCATTCATTTTCTTCTTGTTTCTTCTTTGGCTAACATTCACCACATATAACAATGGAGATCTAAGTTATCATCGTCATCATCCTAGCCATTTTTCCGTCTCTTTTGGGTTGACTTTTTGAGTTCTGCATTTCATTCTAATAAAAAAAAAATCATTCTAATCAAAGTTTTTTGAATGCCTCTCTTGTCCTATTGTTTTTTCCATTTGTAATATTCCAAACTCTACATGCTGCGCTGTTTTTAGTCTTCTACATACATGCACCATAAAACTTCATCTTCGATCTCTAATGTTAACATAAGATTCCATAACTAAATAAATAAAGGCTCAAAGTAGACCCTTGGTGAAATCCAACTCTAGCTAGGAACTCCGCCACCTCTTCATATACTACTTGTGGTCACCAATTTCATATATATTTTATAGAATCTCAATATGTTTATTTGGGATGTCTTCGTTTTCAATGTTTGATAAATACTTGACACCCTATCGTGGCCTTTTCTAAATAAAATCATGTGTAAATTTTTTTTCCTTTGCAGCGTCTCCGTAAGTCATCTCAATACAAAGATGACTTCTGTTCTAGATCAATTCACCATACTATCTTAAAAACACTCATTTTAATCAAATTGTCAATTGATGACCTCGTGACACTCCACGATCTTCTCTACTGCACTCATCCTGCAATAATTCTACTTGCAATATTGAAATCAATCCTTCCAATTAGATCTGTAGTTGCATAAAAGTATAAATAACTATCATGGTATGTCACAATTGGTCTGACACTTCTGTATTGAGTATTGACAAATATGATATTTAGCTTTTGTTGGGCCTAGACTGTGGAGAGTGGAAACAGCATTGACCTTTAAAGATATTGTTATTTTTATACTTGGAACTCAAACAAG
The DNA here is from genome assembly GCA_022113865.1 of Chimonanthus praecox. Taxonomy (NCBI): domain Eukaryota; kingdom Viridiplantae; phylum Streptophyta; class Magnoliopsida; order Laurales; family Calycanthaceae; genus Chimonanthus; species Chimonanthus praecox. The sequence continues at coordinate 8,254,560 of CM039095.1, read as the reverse complement.
ATGAATTTGCTCCAGTGGACTGTTAGTCGAGTATTTGAATAAGGACATTGGGGATGATCCATGTCCTTAGGTTTTTACTGAGTCCCTAGTAAATATGTCATTTCTTATGGATTACTCAGGCTATAGGAAGCAGTTCTGCACATGAAGTGAACAATTGTAGTATCAATCAAAGGAAAAAAGAATACATTGTATGTTCAGATGTGGTGACTGTCTACTTTATACTCTGTCAGTAAAATGCTTCTTGAAAGTCTTTCACCATCTGTCATGAATGAATGAATTATATGTTTCTCATAGATGTTGATGGGATAAGAAAGCGTTTTTCACCATAACTATGGTCCTGCTGAGCAGAACATGAACCATGGGGGCCCTTCTGATTAAGGTGAGCATCCATCACTCAAAATTTGATAAAAATAAATAAACAAAGGTAAGGCATCCAATGAAAACACATAGATGATTTGACATTTGCCCAAATATTACTTAGATTAGAATATTTTACATCTTCATCATCATCTTAGCCACCAATCTTTGATTAAATTGACCTTCATCACCTGAACACAGTAGGAAACTCCAAAAGGACCAACATCACTTCACATCCAATAATGCATCAGCAATGTCACACAAATAAGAAAGATATTCAAGATGTTTCCAACATGTAAGGCTTTTGAGCATGATATTGATCAAATGGTTTATCCTCACAACAATTGGGCCTCAAGGGTTCGGCTTCTGCTCATGACTGTCATACTTTTTACTGGCAACATGATTTAAAAACGTCACTACTACTCCTATAATTCTGATGCATCTCACATTTTCTTGCATTTTGGATCTCTTCTCTTGGAATGGTAAGAAGCCAAATCTGTTTCAATACTAATGATTTCATGATCCAGTTTACCTATAATACATGAAAGCTGACAGCCATTAATTTGCACAGGAAGAAGATCAACCTCTCTAGTTTTGGGACGAGTTGCAAAGGATGACAGACATGATTTTTATCAGTCTTGCCTACTGCCATAGGTTTTAAATGTTGCCCAATAATCAAGGAAACAACCAAGTCCAAACATGCCCAAAAGAAGGAAAACAAAGGATGGAGAATAAGAAGAAAGGAAAAACGAAATAAAAAATGACAGTCATCTCTTCCACAAAGTCAGTGGCAAATTCCAAAATCCAGAGTTCAGAAACTAGCAGGGGAAACATTATTATTCCAAAATCAGTGAACCGACTGGATCATTTTACACATAAATCGGTTCACTTTTCAGTGAACCAATTCACTGAAAAAATGAACTGATTTCTGCAGATGGAGGCAAAATGGAAAATCCAAAAAATCTGTATTTACAAAAAGAGTATTCCCGTATTAGGATAGCCACCTCAAAAACAAACAAAGCCCACAAATCTGGGCAGAAAGTATTGATAGTATAGGAAAGTGTTTTTCACCATATAGCACATATTTCTCATAATCACTCCCTAGTTAACCCACCCTAGGTCCATATTAAATTAGTGATGCAAAGGAAATTACATTTACAATTAAATGGGGCATTATAGATGTCATAAACATATCGTGTTCATACAAACACATCGATAGCAACCATAGTCCATTCCTTGAGCTTTCATACATTCAATTACACTTCTTTATTGGGTTGACTTTGGGATGTGGATCACACATCAACCTTGGGATATACAATTTGAGCTCATTTATAGACATATCATATAGTCCTTACAATTCATCGTCATTCTAGACCATCCCTTGGTGATTTATCAATATAGATCCCACTACTGTCATTTTCCATGGTCCAAACCCAAGTCTTACCATTATTAATTATGTTAGCCTTACATAAGGGTTTCCAATAATCATTACAATATACCCATCATCATAACAATATCAAAAACATGCTACATATCACACAATTGGGACATGTAAATCTCCTAATCTATACATGTCGGAGTGATAATAATAGAGAGTGACTCTTTTATGTTTAGAGAAAGAACAAAGACGAGTTTTGACCACCAAATAAAAAATTTAAAAATCTATTTAAAAAAAATATAATTAATTTTACGGTAAAATAAGTAATATTATGCTACTCATTAATGATGGCAAAAATCGGCCTATATCTTGGGTTTGAGTGATGCACCGATTCCCCTATGGCATCCCCTTGTAACCTTTCATCTGTCGACCAAATTTTAAAGAATCCAATTCAAGAAAAGTGGGTTTGAACAAACAAAAATCAACTTAATTTATAAAAGGATCGGACTTGGATTAAAAAAATTAAAGCTTAATTATTATTCAGGTCAAATTTATACTGTGTTGGTCTAAAAATTATTATTCAACTGATTGCTATCTTGTGCTTCATTTGGGAGGAGGGTTAGGACAAAATTATGCCCTTTCATCTTACTGGTTCAGTGAAAATGCATATAATGATCGATGCTTGTATGAAGGAATTTCGAGGGATCTCTAAATCAGATATGCATAGATCATGGAGGGTGAACTTCCTAGAGAGCAACCGTATGATATAGTGCTCTCTTTTTTTTTCGATAACATAAGGGAAACCACGAGGCAAGGGCCCCCTAAACCCGTTAGGAGAGCGCCCCATGCTCACACAAGACACCTCCATTTTACGCTGCTAGAATTCGAACAAGCAGCCTCTCACTTCTTGAAGCGGAAGTAACTAGTTGAGCTACCTTGGATGAGGTGCTTTCTTTTTTTTCAAATAGTAAAATGACTTGAGCCCACAGCACAATCAATGCTTGCCAATTGCTATAGGCTCTTGTCATTGCATAATGCTTTCTTCTACAAGTATTACTTAGCCAAATCCCCACATTAGAAAGAAAAACATACATGAAGAATACACTATCTTGAGGTGCTGTATTATTTATTAATTTTCTTGTACACTTCTTTAGCATGTTATCCCACCCTTTATAAAATTTCAGCTACCATTTCTACAAGCAAAACATTGAAACATTTAGCACAAAGCACTAAATCATGTCTAAATCAAAACTTAATGCTACAGATTATAGAATCAAAATAACACCATGAATTAGAAATAGTAAAAATAAGCAAATGCAGTAACACTCTTAAGAAAGTAATAAACTAAGACCAAATGAAAAGTATGAAATAATATAAAAGATGGACGTGAAGTGCCAAATTACCTCAATCATATGCTGAAGATCTACCGTGTTACAGATCCTAGAAAGTGACATAAAGAAACAACAAAATGAATAGCTGAATAGATACAAATGAGCAGTAGATCCATGGAACTCAAGATTTTTTCACGAGGACAGTTGCCTATGAACCTTACTTAAAGAGGCATTAAGTTCTTTATTGTGCCATTTAGTCGTCATCCCTTCTACTGTCAAGATAAAAGGGGTATTCTTCCCTTAAGAACTGCAGGCAAGGTGAGGGTCGCTTGGAAGAAGGCAGGCTGCACGAGAGTCGGGTTGGAGAGGGATAGAACGGAAAAGGGAAATGGGTGGAGGACAAGGGGTGGCTGGGGTCATTGAAGGCAGTGATGGGAGGCTTGGCTGGCATCAATGGACAACACAGCTGGAAGAGGTAGGAAGCAGCAAGGCGACAATCCGAGTTGCGGCGATTGTGTGTTGCCAATACCTTTCTCACTCTCTCGTCGTTTAACGAAAGAGAAAGGCGAAAGAAGCAAAGTAATAATGAGGGGTAAAATAGTAATTCAAAATAAAAGGAAAGAATCCAGTGCAGACAAAAAGAAAATAAGGGTTTATATAACATTACCCTTTGGATAAGAATCACCAACTATTTTAATGTGCTCCAAGACGGTTTCCTCATAACTCTACCATAAGCCTTTTCAAAACCAATAATTACCAGCTATAGGTTCTTCCTTTCTCCTTAAATTTCTCAATGAGTTGCCTTAGTACAAAGATAGCTTCTAATGAAATACAAATGTGCTCTACATTTATTATATGTATGAGTTTGCTTTAGGTAAAACCCGTTCCCATCCCCAGCTAAAGCCATAATCATGAAAATATAATGCCCCACTTGCACGTGAGGATTGTAGCTAACAAAGAAGGGTGTTAAATACACCCCCAAAATATTTTTATATACACACCCTCCTTTTTCTTTCCCATTTTACCCTTGCACATGTCAAAAACTTCTCTCAATTTCCCAATGCAGCTGGCAACCGCTACCTACATGTACCCACTCCTCTTCTCCCACTGCTTTCTTTTCTCTTCTTCATTCTCTTCTTCTTCAAGTTTTGATCTTCTCTACTTCTCTCTTTTCCGACTCTCTTCTACCTCTCTTTCACTATGGCACTACAAAAACTTCCTTTCCCAACTCCTACAAACATTGTTTACAAATCAAAGCACTGCTACATGAAATGCGCCCACGATAAATACATTTCGACATGGTCACTTGGAAAAACTCATTCCAAAACACAATATGGAAATTTAAATATAATTTAAAACACATTCACAAATATTATTACAAATCGACGCATTGCTGCATGAAATGTGCCAAAGATAAAAACTTCCACATGGGTCAGACAGTGATCCATAAGGCTTCCAAAAGGATGAATGTAATTTCCTGCATAAAAAGCCAAAGAGAAAATCGTTAGCAAGATAGGTTAGTGTGAGGGAGGAAAAGTATGATTAGGGCCATCGTGAGCGCTCCATGTCAAACCACTTAGTTTTAAACTTCCAAAAATCATTCAAAGAAGGAAAAGACACAATTGTAACTTAGCACACAGTCTCACCCGATCTGGCCAAACATAAAAACCCGGCCCAATTTTTTCATTTCTATTTATTCATTATGTATTTCTCTTTTTTATTATCTCTTAAATTTTAAGATTAGAGTTTATTTTTATATAAAGAGAAGATTAAGAGTGTATTAGAGATATGATTGATAATAAAATGAATGAGATTTTCTGATTATTGTACGGATCTACTCTTTCTCTTCTCTTCTTCTGCCTTCCTCCCTCGGGTGGATTCCTATTCTTCTCTTTTCTCCCTCTAGCTGGATTTTCATTCGTCTCTTTCTTCTCCAGATCGTCTCCGTGTAGACAAAGGTACAACAACGACCAAATCCACGCCCAGGTTTGCCTTGCTCCGAACCATTCCCTGCCCCATCTCCAATCATTTCCACTCCCCTGACTCCAACCGAGATCTAGCCTATCCTTCTTCACCCTAGCCCTCACCTGCTTCCTCGCCACACAGACCCATCACCCCCTTCAATCGTCCATAACTCTCAGATCTCCAATCGGACCTCCACAGTTCCAGCCAGCATCGCTTCAAACAGCACCCGAGGCTCAATCTGTCGCCACCATCCCTTTCACTCATGGCCAGAACCCAAGCACTGCTCAGATCCAATCCCGTCATTTATGCGCTTCAAACCAGCCACCACTCCACCATCTCCATCCGTTCCCCACCCCCAACAATTTCCATCTTAATATTGCTTTTCCTCTTTCAAGACTACCAACCATTTGTTTTCCCTCTTCCCAAGACCACCAACCATTCCATTGCTGCATTCTGAAATGGAGAGAAGTTTTTGACATGTGCAAGGGTAAAATGGGAAAGAAAAAGGAGAGGGTGTATATAAAAGATTTTGGGGGTGTATATAACATCACCCAACAAAGAATGGATGACAGTTTCCTCATAACTCTACCATAAGCCTTTTCAAAACCAATAAATACTAGCTATAGGTTCTTCCTCTTCTCCTTAAATTTCTCAATGAATTGCCTTAGTACAAAGATAGCTTCTATTAGCTAATGAAATACGAATGTGCTCTACATTATCATATGTACAAGTTTGCTTTAGGTAAATCCGTTCCCATCCCCAGCTAAAGCCATAATCATGAAAATATAATGCCCCACTTGCACATGAGGATTGTAGCTAACAAAGAATGCATGTTAGTGCCAATACATAAACACACTATAAATTTATATCAATTGAGGAAATCAAGAGATATTTTTTTCTTTTAAGAACACTCGAACTGACTCTCTACTTTAGAGAACTCCATGCTCACGAGGCAAGGGACCCCCTAAACCCCTTAGGAGAGCGCCCTATGCTCACACAAGACACCCCCCATTTTACGCTGCTAGAATTCGAACTAGCAACCTCTCACTTCTTGAGGCGAGAAGTAACCAGTTGAACTACCTTGGATGAGGTGCTTTTTTTTTTTCAGACAGTAAAACGACTTGAGCCCGCAGCACAATCAATGCTTGCCAATTGCTATAGGCTCTTGTCATTGCATAATGCTTTCTTCTACAAGTATTACTTAGTGTATTCTTCATGTATGTTTTCTTTCTAATGTGGGGATTTGGCTATCTTGAGGTGCTGTATTATTTATTAATTTTATTGTGCACTTCTTTAGCATGTTATCCCACCCTTCATAAAATTTCAGCTACCATTTCTACAAGCAAAGCATTGAAACATTTAGCACAAAGCACTAAATCATGCCTAAATCAAAACTTGATGCCACAGATTATAGAATCAAAATAACACCATGAATTAGAAACTATAGTAAAAATAAGCAAATGCAGTAACACACTAAGAAAGTAATAAACTAAGACCAAATGAAAAGTATGAAATAATATAAAAGATGGACGTGAAGTGCCAAATTACCTCATTCAAATGCTGAAGATCTACCGTGTTACAGATCCTAGAAAGTGACATAAAGAAACAACAAAATGAATAGCTGAATAGATACAAATGACCAGTAGATCCATGGAACTTAAGATTTTTTCACGAGGACAGTTGCCTATGAACCGTACTTAAAGAGGCATTAAGTTCTTTATTATGCCATTTAGTCGTCATCCCTTCTACTGTCAAGATAAAAGGGGTATTCTTCCCTTAAGAACTGCAGGCAAGGTGAGGGTCGCTTGGAAGACGGCAGGCTGCACGAGAGTCGGGTTGGAGAGGGATAGAACGGAAAAGGGAAATGGGTGGAGGACAAGGGGTGGCTGGGGTCGTTGAAGGCAGTGATGGGAGGCTTGGCTGGCATCAATGGACAACACAGCTGGAAGAGGTAGGAAGCAGCAGGGAGACAATCCGAGCTGTGGCGATCGTGTGTTGCCAATACCTTTCTCACTCTCTCATCGTTTAACGAAAGAGAAAGGCGAAAGAAGCAAAATAATAATGAGGGGTAAAATAGGAATTCAAAATAAGAGGAAAGAATCCAGTGCAGACAAAAAGAAAATAAGGGTTTATATAACATTACCCTTTCGATAAGAATCACAAGTATTTTAATGTGCTCCAAGACAGTTTCCTCACAACTCTACCATAAGCCTTTTCAAAACCAATAAATACCAGCTATAGGTTCTTCCTTTCTCCTAAAATTTCTCAATGAGTTACCTTAGTACAAAGATAGCTTCTATTAGCTAATGAAATACGAATGTGCTCTACATTATCATATGTACGAGTTTGCTTTAGGTAAACCCGTTCCCATCATACACATCATTTACATAGAAATGAGACACTGATATTTGACAGTTGAAAATAAACCAACCCATAAAAGACAACATCTATAGCATGCTGCAGATACTAGGGCTCATGAACATCTATAGCATACTGCAGATACTAGGGCTCATGAACATCTTGCTCAGGAATTTATAAAGTCCTGGGATGCATCAATATGTTTTTCAGGAAAAACATTAGTAAGAGAATCCATAAGGAACCATGCGAAATCTTATTGCTATACATTGATCAAAACTATTAATTACTAAGAGCCATCAAAAGAGAATTAATGCTATAAATGAAGGATGTATATCTTTATGGGGCATAAAACCATGATACACTCCTTCACATGCATAAACCTTTCATTACCATCATCATCTTTGTTCTTTGTTTCTCCATTTCTTCGTTCAATTGTAAAAATTAAGTCATCCTCTTTGAGCATCAAATATATTAAATATACTACAATTTAGGAAATTAAAGGACTAACCACCACAAGCAGAAAGAGGGAGGGGTGAAATGATAGTCAAAGCAAGCAAAACATTAAATTAGTAAATATTGAATCCTAATGCTACATGAACGAACCAAAGCCAATTAAGTATCCCAATCTGACCAAATAGGGAAAAGATGAATTGCATGATGTTTCCAGATCAATGAAATCAAAGCAAAACACTAACAGGTGGTGATTTAATAAAACAGGATGAAGGGACCCAGAAATGTATAGAACAGTGCTCTGATCCAAAATTTAAGCCCTAGAAAGATCAAACTCACAGACACATCACATCAAACAGGGTCTAGAAATGTGGCAACATAGAAACATCAAATCAATGCAATATTCAAATAAAATAAAGAAATCCAAACTCTAAAGAACAGTAGCAGCAGTAGTAGCCAAAACAGGAACAAATAATCAAATGAAATTGGACATCATCAGCAGAATCAGCAGCAGCCAATATCCCACCAAATGGTAAATTATCAAATCAGATACCCCAAAAAAACCTGCATATTGCAATTGACGACATTGAAAGGCGTTTGAGTGAGGCTTCAGCTCGAGATGCCGCCTATATGGGATTACATCTCGATCTTTCTAGGCTAGCTGGCGGCGAAGGCCTTGGATGCTCCGAAAATGTATTGGCAGAAGAGAGAAATTTTAGGTTTCTAGGGTTTTGGATGATGAAGAACAAGGTGAGAGGGATGAGCAGACGGAAGGGCTGAGGGAATGGCGAGAGGTCGATTGGGGACGTCAATTTTTTTTATAAATTTATGGTAATTAATTTCTTCTTTAAATTACAAAACTTTTACAAAAAAATCTTTTTTAAATACTAACTTAGAAATTCTCATACTCTAAGATTAAACTAGAGATCTTCATTCGACTCTTTTTATATCTATGAAATTAAGACCTGTATTATTAAGAAATAATTATTTATAATCCCTCCATCCCAAAATACTTGTCCCATTTCAAAAAAATTTATTTCTTAAAGATTGTTTTATAAAATATTATTTTTTAGATTTTGGTATTTTTTAATTTGAGCAAGTCAAAGCTTATAAAAGGAGGTCATAATAATGCTATTGGAGCTGAAAATAAACAAATCAGACAAGTAATTTAAGACAATTCCAAAATACATATAGGACAAGTATTTTGGGATGGAGGGAGTATCTTTTAAAATGATTTTACAAAGCAGTTATTAGATCTGTAATATTATACAGAGCATGTTATTGAGCGACAAAGAAATAGAGCAATTGATGATGAATAAGGTAAGTTTTAAGGCCTACTTGTGCCACCATACTGAAATGTAGATATTTTTTTGTTTTTTTCTGATTTTTCAAAAATGATAAATTTTAGATTAGGAGTTCCCGAATAAAAAATTGAAATTTTCTCAATTCTTTCGAACAATCTCAAGAAAAATTTGGCATTTCAATGATTTCCAGTTAATAGTAGATAAATATGGATTATTGTTTTCATAAATTCTTTCCAAGAGTCGTAAATTTTATCATTGCTTAACGCACATCCCCAAACAATGGATTCGAACAAAAATGTGCATTCTCCAACAATTTGCCTATTAATAAGCGATAAATATGAATTTCAAGCTCTTCTAGAATTCTCACATGTGACCAAACATCAAATAAACTGTATTTTCATTTACATGCCCTTCCCCAAGAAATGGGTAGAAAAAAATTGGGCAGTCGCACTTCTTTCATATCAACATCCAATGGAAATTTTTTGCAATTCTATATGAAACTCTCATGTCAAGCCTGACACCACATAGACAACGCTGTTGTTTGGATGCCAATCCCAACCATGGAACCTAACAAAAAGTAGGCATCAATACGGCTTTCCACTCATATCCAATAAAAATATATTTCAATCATATTTGAGATACTGAAATACGGTCTTCACAACATATATGATATTGTTGCATGTATGCCCTTCTCCAATCAATGGACCTAAACAAAAAATGGGCATTGACAAACTATTGAACCAATATCCTACAACTCATCTAAAATTGAATTTCATGAAAATATCTTTGAATCAAAATTAAGAGCCATGCACAATTTCTTTCAAACTAAGCTCTTTAAGCTTGCAAACTTTCAACCAAAATAGCCATCCCTACTTCCACTAGATTGATAATGACATTGTGAAAATGCCCATCTCCAGCGAATGAACTAAAACCAAAATTCAGCGTTTTATTTAATTCAAGTTAATAGTAGATATTGGCTTGAAACCACAGACAACGTTGTTGTTTGGATGCCCATCCCAACCAAAGAGCCTAACCAAAATTGTAAATCAATACGGATTTCCATTCAATATCCAATAAAAATATATTTCAATCCTATTTGAGATATTGAAATATGGTCTTCACAACATATATGATGATGTTGCTTTTATGCCCTTCCCCAATCAATGGACCTAAACCAAACATGGGCATTGACAAGCTTTTGAGCCAATAACCTACAACTCAACTAAAGTTGAATTTCATGAAAATCTCTTTGAACTCAAATTTAAAAGCCAAGCCAAATTTCTTGAATTGGGCTCATCAAGCATTCAAATTTTCGAGCTAAATAGCCATCTCTACATCTACCAAATTGATGATGCCATTATGAAAATGCCCATCCACAACTAATGAACCTGAACCAAAATTCAGCATTTCATTGATTTCCATTTAATAGTAGATAAATATGGAATGTAGTTTCCATAAATTCCTTCTCATTCTCATAAAATTCATTATTATTTAACCCACATCCCTATCAAATGGACTTGAACAAAATTGTGCACTCTCCAACAACTCACTTACTGATATTCGATAAATATGAATTTCAAACATAGTAAGGATCCCCAGAGGCCATACAACAAATAAACTATATTTTCATTCAGATGCCCTTCCCCAACTAATGAACCAAAAGAAAATTGGGCATTGACGCTTCTCTCTTACCAACATCCGACGAATAAATTTGCAATCCTATATGAAATTCTCACATATGCCTTCCCAACCAAGATACCAAACCAAAATTGGGCATCATTACGACATTACAATGAATATCTCATAACAATGTATTTCAACCTTAGGTGTGATATTGAAATACGGTCTTCACAACATACATGATGTTGTAGCTTGGATGCCCACCCCCAATCAATTGACCAAACCTAAGAATGGGCATTGACAAGCTTTTCAAATAATAAATGACGTTGTAGATTGGATGGCCACCCCCAAGCAATTGACCAAAACAAAAAATGGACATTGACAAGCTTTGCAACCAAAGTCCTACAACTTATCTAAAGTGAATTTCATTAAATGTCATTGAACTCAAAATAAAAAGCCAAGCCCATTTTCTTTCAAATGGGGCCCTTTAACATTGCAAATTTTCAAGCGAAATAACCACCCCTACTTCCACAATTTTTTATAATGACATTGTAGAAATGCCCATCTCCAATCAATGAACTTGAGCAAAAAGTGCCATTTCATTGATTTCCACATAATAGTAGATAAATATAGATTGTTGTTTTCAAAATTAAGAGCAAAGCTAAATTTCTTTCGAATCGGGATCTTCAAGCTTTGAGATCTTCAAGCTAAATAGCGATCTCTACTTCCAACAGATTGATGATGTTATTGCAGAAATGCCTGTCCGTAAACTAAAAGTTTCATTGATTTCCAGTTAATAGTAGATATTGTCCGAAACCACATAGACAACGTTGTTGTTTGGATGCCCATCCCGACCAATGAACCTAACCAAAATTGTGCATCAATACGGATTTCCAGTCAATAACCAATAAAAATGTATTTCAATCTCATTCGAGATATTTAAATACAATCTTTACACCATATACGATGTTGTTGCTTGTATGCTCTTTCCCAAATCAATGGACATAAACCAAAAATAGGATTTGAACCAATATCCTAGAACTTAGAACACAAAACCAAGAGCCAAGCAAAATTTCTTTCAAATCGGGCTCTTCAAGCTTTCAGATTTTCAAGCCAAATAGCCATGTCTACGTCCACCACATTCATGACATCATTGGAGAAACCAATCAACCTAAATCAAAATTGGGCACTTCATTGATTTCTACTTAATAGTAGATATTGGCATGACACCACATAGACAATGCTGATGTTTGGATGCCCATTACAACCAATGAACCTAACCAAAACTGGGCATTAATACGCATTTCCACTCAATATCAAATAAAAATATATTTCAATCTGATTTGAGATAATGAAATACGGTTTTCACAACATATATGATCATGTTGTAGGTATGAGCTTCCCCAATCAATGGACAAAAATAAAAAATGAGCATTGGTAAGCTTTTGAACCAATACCCTACAACTCATCTAAAGTTAAATTTCAAGAATATCACTTTAAACGTACAATTAAGTTTCGAATCGGCTTCTTCAAACTTTCATATTTTCGACCTAAATAGCCATCTCTACTTCCATCAGAATGATGATGTCATTGTGAAAATGTCCATCCCCAACCAATAATCCTATACCAAAATTGGGCATTTCATTGATTTCCACATAATAGTATATATGGGCCGAACACCACATAGACAACGTTGTTGTGTGGATGCCCATCCCAACCAATGAACCCAACCAAAATTGGGCATAAATACACCTTTCCACTAAATATCCAATAAAAATATATTTCAATCTCATTTGAAAGACGGACTTCACAACATAAATGAGGTTGTTGCTTGTATGCCCTTCTCCAATCAATGGACCCAAAAAAAAAAAAAAATTGGGCAGTGACAAGCTTTTGAAACAATATTTTACAACTCGTCTAATGTTGAATTTCATCAAAATCTCTTTGAACGCAAAATTAAGAGATTTCTTTTGAATTGGGCTCTTCAAGCTTTCAGATTTTCGAGCCAAATACCCATTTCTACTTCCACAAGATTGATGATGTCATTGTGGAAATGCCCGTCACTAATCTATGAACGTAACGAAAACTCGGCATTCCATTGACTTCCACGTGATAGTAGATATGGGCCTGACACCACATATACAACGTTGTTGTGTGGATACCGACCCCAACCAAAGAACCTAGTCAAAATTGGGCATCAATACGCCTTTCCACTCGATATCCAATACAAGCATATTTCAATCTTATTTGAAATACGGTCTTCACAACATGTATGATGATGTTGATTGTATGCCCTTCCTCAATCAATTGACATAAACAAAAAATGGCCATTGGCAAGCTTTTCAACCAATATCCTACAACTCATCTAAAGTTGAATTTTGTGAAAATCTATTACAACACAAAATTAAAAGCCAAGCCAAAATTCTTTCAAATTGGGCTCATCAAGCTTTCAGATTTTCAAGCTCAGTAACCATTTCTACTTACACCAGATTGATGTCGTTATTGTGGAAATATCCATACCCAACCAATGAACCTAAACGAAAAATGGACATTTCATTCATTTCCACATAATAATAGATATGGTCCTGACACCACATAGACAACGTTGATGTATGCAAAGCCCATCCCAACCAAAGAACCTACCCAAAATTGGGCATCAATACAGCTTTTCACTTAGTATCTAACAAAAATATATTTCAATCTCATTTGAAAGACGGTCTTCACAGCATAAATGAGGTTGTTGCTTGTATGCCCTTCCCCAATCAATGGACCCAAAAAAATATGGGCAGTGACAAGCTCTTGAAACAATATTTTACAACTCGTCTAAAGTTGAATTTCATCAAAATCTCTTTGAACTCAAAATTAAAAGATTTCTTTTGAATCGGGATCTTCAAGCTTTCAGATTTTCGAGCCAAATACCCATTTCTTGATCCACCAGATTGATGATGTCATTGTGGAAATGCCCCTCACTAACCTATGAAAGTAAACGAAAATTCGGCATTCCATTGACTCCCACATGATAGTAGATATGGGCCTGACACCACATAGACAACGTTGTTGTGTGGATACCCATCCCAACCAAAGAACCTAGTCAAAATTGGGCATCAATACGCCTTTCCACTCAATATCCAATACAAGCATATTTCAATCTTATTTGAAATATGGTCTTCACAACATGTATGATGATGTTGCTTGTATGCCCTTCCTCAATCAATTGACATAAACAAAAAATGGCCATTGTCAAGCTTTTCAACAAATATCCTACAACTCATCTAAAGTTGAATTTTGTGAAAATCTATTACAACACAAAATTAAAAGCTAAGCAAAAATTCTTTCGAACTAGGCTCATCAAGCTTTCAGATTTTCAAGCTCAGTAACCATTTCTACTTACGCCAATTTGATGTCGTCATTGTGGAAATATCCATCGCCAACCAATGAACCTAAACCAAAAATGGACATTTCATTCATTTCCACATAGTAATAGATATGGTCCAGACACCACATAGGCAACGTTGATGTATGGAAAGCCCATCGCAACAAAAGAACCTAACAAAAATTGGGCATCAATACAGCTTTCCATTTAATATCCAATAAAAATATATTTCATTCTCATTTGAAAGACGGTCGTCACAACATAAATAAGGTCGTTGCTTGTATGCCCTTCCCCAATCAATGGACCCAAAAAAAAAATGGGCAGTGACAAGCTTTTGAAACAATATTTTACAATTCGTCTAAAGTTGAATTTCGTCAAAATCTCTTTGAACTCAAAATTAAGAAATTTCTTTTTAATCAGGCTCGTCAAGCTTTCAGATTTTCGACCCAAATACCCATTTCTACTTCCACCAGATTGATGATGTCATTGTGGAAATGCCCCTCACTAACCTATGAACGTAAACGAAAATTCGGCATTCCATTGACTTCCACATGATAGTAGATATGGGCCTGACACCACATAGACAACGTCGTTGTGTGGATACCCATCCCAACCAAAGAACCTAGTCAAAATTGGGCATCAATACGCCTTTCCACTCAATATCCAATACAAGCATATTTCAATCGTATTTGAAATACGGTCTTCACAACATGTATGATGATGTTGCTTGTATGCCCTTCCTCAATCAATTGACATAAACAAAAAATGGCCATTGGCAAGCTTTTCAACAAATATCCTACAACTCATCTAAAGTTGAATTTTGTGAAAATCTATTACAACACAAAATTAAAAACCAAGCCAAATTTCTTTCGAATTGGGCTCATCAAGCTTTCAGATTTTCAAGCTCAGTAACCATTTCTACTTGCACCAGATTGATGTCGTCATTGTGGAAATATCCATCCCCAACCAATGAACCTAAACGAAAAATGGACATTTCATTCATTTCCACATAGTAATAGATATGGTCCTGACACCACATAGACAACGTTGATGTATGGAAAGCCCATCCCAACCAAAGAACCTAACAAAAATTGGGCATCAATACAGCTTTTCACCTAATAACAAATAAAAATATATTTCAATCTCATTTGAAAGACGGTCTTCACCACATAAATGAGGTTGTCGCTTGTATGCCCTTCCCCAATCAATGGACCCAAAAAAAAAAAAAAATTAGGCAATGACAAGCTTTTGAAACAATATTTTACAACTCGTCTAAAGTTGAATTTCGTCAAAATCTCTTTGAACTCAAAATTAAGACTTTTTTTTTAATCGGGCTCTTCAAGCTTTCAGATTTTCGACCCAAATACCCATTTCTACTTCCACCAGATTGATGATGTCATTGTGGAAATGCCCCTCACTAACCTATGAACGTAAACGAAAATTCGGCATTCCATTGACTTCCACATGATAGTAGATATGGGCATGACACCACATAGACAACGTCGTTGTGTGGATACCCATCCCAACCAAAGAACCTAGTCAAAATTGGGCATCAATACGCCTTTCCACTCAATATCCAATACAAGCATATTTCAATCGTATTTGAAATACGGTCTTCACAACATGTATGATGATGTTGCTTGTATGCCCTTCCTCAATCAATTGACATAAACAAAAAATGGCCATTGGCAAGCTTTTCAACAAATATCCTACAACTCATCTAAAGTTGAATTTTGTGAAAATCTATTACAACACAAAATTAAAAACCAAGCCAAATTTCTTTCGAATTGGGCTCATCAAGCTTTCAGATTTTCAAGCTCAGTAACCATTTCTACTTACACCAGATTGATGTCGTCATTGTGGAAATATCCATCCCCAACCAATGAACCTAAACGAAAAATGGACATTTCATTCATTTCCACATAGTAATAGATATGGTCCTGACACCACATAGACAACGTTGATGTATGGAAAGCCCATCCCAACCAAAGAACCTAACAAAAATTGGGCATCAATACAGCTTTTCACTTAATAACAAATAAAAATATATTTCAATCTCATTTGAAAGACGGTCTTCACCACATAAATGAGGTTGTCGCTTGTATGCCCTTCCCGAATCAATGGACCAAAAAAAAAAAAATTTGGGCAGTGGCAAGCTTTTGAAACAATATTTTACAACTCGTCTAAAGTTGAATTTCCTCAAAATCTCTTTGAACTAAAAATTAAGAGATTTCTTTTGAATCGGGCACTTCAAGCTTTCAGATTTTCGAGCCAAATACCCATTTCTACTTCCACCAGATTGATGATGTCATTGTGGAAATGCCCCTCACTAACCTATGGACGTAAACGAAAATTCGGCATTCCATTGACTTCCACATGATAGTAGATATGGGCCTGACACCACATAGACAACGTTGTTGTGTGGATACCCATCCCAACCAAAGAACCTAGTCAAAATTGGGCATCAATACGCCTTTCCACTCAATATCCAATACAAGCATATTTCAATCGTATTTGAAATACGGTCTTCACAACATGTATGATGATGTTGCTTGTATGCCCTTCCTCAATCAATTGACATAAACAAAAAATGGCCATTGGCAAGCTTTTCAACAAATATCCTACAACTCATCTAAAGTTGAATTTTGTGAAAATCTATTACAACACAAAATTAAAAACCAAGCCAAATTTCTTTCGAATTGGGCTCATCAAGCTTTCAGATTTTCAAGCTCAGTAACCATTTCTACTTGCACCAGATTGATGTCGTCATTGTGGAAATATCCATCCCCAACCAATGAACCTAAACGAAAAATGGACATTTCATTCATTTTCACATAGTAATAGATATGGTCCTGACACCACATAGACAACGTTGATGTATGGAAAGCCCATCGCAAAAAAAGAACCTAACAAAAATTGGGCATCAAAACATCTTTCCACTTAATATCCAATAAAAATATATTTCAATCTCATTTGAAAGACGGTCTTCACAACACAAATGAGGTCGTTGCTTGTATGCCCTTGCCAAATCAATGGACGAAAAAAAAAAATTGGGCAATGACAAGCTTTTGAAACAATATTTTACAACTCGTCTAAAGTTGAATTTCGTCAAAATCTCTTTGAACTCAAAATTAAGAGATTTCTTTTGAATCGGGATCTTCAAGCTTTCAGATTTTCGAGCCAAATACCCATTTCTACTTCCACCAGATTGATGATGTCATTGTGGAAATGCCCCTCACTAACCTATGAACGTAAACGAAAATTCAGCATTCCATTGACTTCCACATGATAGTAGATATGGGCCTGACACCACATAGACAACGTTGTTGTGTGGATACCCATCCCAACCAAAGAACCTAGTCAAAATTGGGCATCAATACGCCTTTCCACTCAATATCCAATACAAACATACTTCAATCTTATTTGAAATACGGTCTTCACAACATGTATGAGGATGTTGTTCGTATGCCCTTCCTCAATCAATTGACATAAACAAAAAATGGCCATTGGCATGATTTTCAACCAATATCCTACAACACATCTAAAGTTGAATTTTGTGAAAATCTATTACAACACAAAATTAAAAGCCAAGCAAAAATTCTTTCGACTTAGGCTCATCAAGCTTTCAGATTTTCAAGCTCAGTAACCATTTCTAATTACGCCAATTTGATGTCGTCATTGTGGAAATATCCATCGCCAACCAATGAACCTAAACCAAAAATGGACATTTCATTCATTCCCACATAGTAATAGATATGGTCCTAACACCACATAGACAACGTTGATGTATGGAAAGCCCATCGCAACGCAACAAAAGAACCTAACAAAAATTGGGCATCAATACAGCTTTCCATTTAATATCCAATAAAAATATATTTCATTCTCATTTGAAAGACGGTCGTCACAACATAAATAAGGTCGTTGCTTGTATGCCCTTCCCCAATCAATGGACGCAAAAAAAAAATGGGCAGTGACAAGCTTTTGAAACAATATTTTACAACTCGTCTAAAGTTGAATTTCGTCAAAATCTCTTTGAACTCAAAATTAAGAAATTTCTTTTTAATCAGGCTCTTCAAGCTTTCAGATTTTCGAGCCAAATACCCATTTCTACTTCCACCAGATTGATGATGTCATTGTGGAAATGCCCCTCACTAACCTATGAACGTAAACGAAAATTCAGCATTCCATTGACTTCCACATGATAGTAGATATGGGCCTGACACCACATAGACAACGTCGTCGTGTGGATACCCATCCCAACCAAAGAACCTAGTCAAAATTGGGCATCAATACGCCTTTCCACTCAATATCCAATACAAACATACTTCAATCTTATTTGAAATACGGTCTTCACAACATGTATGAGGATGTTGTTCGTATGCCCTTCCTCAATCAATTGACATAAACAAAAAATGGCCATTGGCAAGATTTTCAACCAATATCCTACAACACATCTAAAGTTGAATTTTGTGAAAATCTATTACAACACAAAATTAAAAGCCAAGCCAAAATTCTTTCGAATTGGGCTCATCAAGCTTTCAGATTTTCAAGCTCAGTAACCATTTCTACTTGCACCAATTTGATGTCGTCATTGTGGAAATATCAATCCCCAACCAATGAACCTAAACGAAAAATGGACATTTCATTCATTTCCACATAGTAATAGATATGGTCCTGACACCACATAGACAACGTTGATGTATGGAAAGCCCATCCCAACCAAAGAACCTAACAAAAATTGGGCATCAATACAGCTTTCCACTTAATATCCAATAAAAATATATTTCAATCTCATTTGAAAGACAGTGTTCACAACATAAATGAGGTCGTTGCTTGTATGCCCTTCCCAAATCAATGGACCCAAAAAAAAAATGGGCAGTGACAAGCTTTTGAAACAATATTTTACAACTCGTCTAAAGTTGAATTCCATCAAAATCTCTTTGAACTCAAAATTAAGACTCTTTTTTTAATCGGGCTCTTCAAGCTTTCAGATTTTCGAACCAAATACCCATTTCTACTTCCACCAAATTGATGATGTCATTGTGGAAATGCCCCTCACTAACCTATGAACGTAAACGAAAATTCAGCATTCCATTGACTTCCACATGATAGTAGATATGGGCCTGACACCACATAGACAACGTCGTCGTGTGGATACCCATCCCAACCAAAGAACCTAGTCAAAATTGGGCATCAATACGCCTTTCCACTCAATACCCAATACAAACATATTTCAATCTTATTTGAAATACGGTCTTCACAACATGTATGATGTTGTTGCTTGTATGCCCTTCCTCAATCAATTGACATAAACAAAAAATGGGCATTGCCAAGCTTTTCCACAAATATCCTACAACTCATCTAAAGCTGAATTTTGTGAAAATCTATTACAACACAAAATTAAAAGCCAAGCCAAATTTCTTTCGAATTGGACTCATCAAGCTTTCAGATTTTCAAGCTCAGTAACCATTTCTACTTGCACCAGATTGATGTCGTCATTGTGGAAATATCCATACCCAACCAATGAACCTAAACGAAAAATGGACATTTCATTCATTTCCACATAGTAATAGATATGGTCCTGAAACCACATAAACAACGTTGATGTATGGAAAGCCCATCCCAACCAAAGAACCTAACAAAAATTGGGCATCAATACAGCTTTTCACTTAATAACAAATAAAAATATATTTCAATCTCATTTGAAAGACGGTCTTCACCACATAAATGAGGTTGTCGCTTGTATGCCCTTCCCCAATCAATGGACCCAAAAAAAAAAAAATTTGGGCAGTGGCAAGCTTTTAAAACAATATTTTACAATTCGTCTAAAGTTGAATTTCCTCAAAATCTCTTTGAACTAAAAATTAAGAGATTTCTTTTGAATCGGGCTCTTCAAGCTTTCAGATTTTCGAACCAAATACCCATTTCTACGTCCACCAGATTGATGATGTCATTGTGGAAATGCCCCTCACTAACCTATAGACGTAAACGAAAATTCGGCATTCCATTGACATCCACATGATAGTAGATATGGGCCTGACACCACATAGACAACGTTGTTGTGTGGATACCCATCCACACTAAAAAACCTAGTCAAAATTGGGCATCAATACGCCTTTCCACTCAATATCCAATACAAACATACTTCAATCTTATTTGAAATACGGTCTTCACAACATGTATGAGGATGTTGTTCGTATGCCCTTCCTCAATCAATTGACATAAACAAAAAATGGCCATTGCCAAGCTTTTCAACCAATATCCTACAACACATCTAAAGTTGAATTTTGTGAAAATCTATTACAACACAAAATTAAAAGCCAAGCCAAATTTATTTCGAATTGGGCTCATCAAGCTTTCAGATTTTCAAGCTCAGTAACCATTTCTACTTGCACCACTTTGATGTCGCCATTGTGGAAATATCCATCCCCAACCAATGAACCTAAACCAAAAATGGACATTTCATTCATTTCCACATAGTAATAGATATGGTCCTGACACCACATAGACAACGTTGATGTATGGAAAGCCCATCGCAAAAAAAGAACCTAACAAAAATTGGGCATCAAAACATCTTTCCACTTAATATCCAATAAAAATATATTTCAATCTCATTTGAAAGACGGTCTTCACAACACAAATGAGGTCGTTGCTTATATGCCCTTGCCCAATCAATGGACGCAAAAAAAAAAATTTGGGCAATGACAAGCTTTTGAAACAATATTTTACAACTCGTCTAAAGTTGAATTTCGTCAAAATCTCTTTGAACTCAAAATTAAGAGATTTCTTTTGAATCGGGATCTTCAAGCTTTCAGATTTTCGAGCCAAATACCCATTTCTACGTCCATCAGATTGATGATGTCATTGTGGAAATGCCCCTCACTAACCTATGAACGTAAACGAAAATTAAGCATTCCATTGACTTCCACATGATAGTAGATATGGGCCTGACACCACATAGACAACGTTGTTGTGTGATACCCATCCCAACCAAAGAACCTAGTCAAAATTGGGCATCAATACGCCTTTCCACTCAATACACAATACAAACATATTTCAATCTTATTTGAAATACGGTCTTCACAACATGTATGATGTTGTTGCTTGTATGCCCTTCCTCAATAATTGACATAAACAAAAAATGGGCATTGCCAAGCTTTTCCACAAATATCCTACAACTCATCTAAAGCTGAATTTTGTGAAAATCTATTACAACACAAAATTAAAAGCCAAGCCAAATTTCTTTCGAATTGGACTCATCAAGCTTTCAGATTTTCAAGCTCAGTAACCATTTCTACTTGCACCAGATTGATGTCGTCATTGTGGAAATATCCATACCCAACCAATGAACCTAAACGAAAAATGGACATTTCATTCCTTTCGACATAGTAATAGATATGGTCCTGGCACCACATAGACAACGTTGATCTATGGAAGCCCATCCCAACCAAGGAACCCGAACCAAAATTGGGCATCAATACCGCTTTCCACTTAATATCCAATAAAAATATATTTCAATCTCATTTGAAATATAGTCTTCACAACATATATAAGAGCTTTTTTTTTTTATTGAAAATGAGAGTTTTCAAACGAAAAGCATATTTTTTAAAAGAAAATGTGAGTTGTTGGTAGGAAAAATATTTATCAAGAAGAAAACGGGCATTCTTATATAGAAAAGACAACATTAAGAAGAAACGTAGAGTTTTAGTAAGAAAGAGAAGTTTTTTGTAGATGAGAAGAAGAGTTTTAACAATAACAAGAGAGCATTTACTAGAAAATGAGAGATTTTTTCACAAGAAATGAAGTCTCTTAATAAGAAAGTATAACTTTTAAATAAGAAAACAAGAGCATAAAAAAAAATATGAGAATTTTCAAAATTAATGGGAGTTATCTAATAAGAAAATGGCACTTTTCAAAAAGAAAAAGGAGTTTTTCATAAGGATATGAGATTTTGAAGAAGAAAATGAGAGTTTAAATAATAAAGTGAGAACATTTCAGAAAAATAAAGAAGGAAAGAATAACTTTTCGTAAGAAAATAGAGCTTTATGATAGAGTTTAGAGTTAATAAAAAGAAAATGAGAGTTCTAAGAGGAAAGGATGTTTTTAGAAGAAATTGAGGGTTCCAAAAACAAAATGGGAGTTCCACTAAAAAATGAGAGCCTTATGAAAAAAAATCAAAAGTCGAGTTTTTTATAAATAAGTTGTGAATATTGTAAAAAGAAAAATGGGAGAAGAAAATGAAGTGTGTTAAAAATGAAGATGATGCCAGGCTCATTAACAACATATAGGTCCACGTATAGTATAAAAGAAATTGGATTTTCTCAAAATATTCATTAGGTCGAAGAATTGTTAATTTGATTAGTTTTTTAGCTAAAATGATGAAATAGTGGGCTAAGGCCCAAAAGGGTACATGGGCTTTTCCATCCATAATCCATGTGGATCCAAGACTTTTGGGCCCTAAAATCATAGATTCACATGGATTTTGGGTGGAAAACCCCATGGATCTATGTATATCGAACCTTAGCCAGTTATTTCATCAACTTTAGATCAAAAACTCATCAAAATAACAATTTTTTAAGCTAATGAACTTTTTCAAAAAATTCAATTTATTTTATAAAATATATGAAGCTGCATTTTATAGATGTGCCCACGTCAAGAGATGAGTGTTTTTAGAAGAAAAAATACCTTTAAGAAGAAATATGAGAGCTTTTCAAAAGAAAATGATATATCGATAAAAGTAGAGTTGTAA
The DNA here is from genome assembly GCA_022113865.1 of Chimonanthus praecox. Classification (NCBI taxonomy): domain Eukaryota; kingdom Viridiplantae; phylum Streptophyta; class Magnoliopsida; order Laurales; family Calycanthaceae; genus Chimonanthus; species Chimonanthus praecox. Next base: position 8,231,675 of record CM039095.1, on the reverse strand, counting down.
AAAGAAAATGAGAGTTCTTCAAAAGGAACGAAGAGTTTTTCACAAAAATGAAAGTTTCAATAAGAACATGAGACTATGTACTACATTATGAGTGTTTCTCAAAACAGAGAAATTTTCATAAAAAATTGTGTATTTTTAAAAAAGAAAGTGAGAGTATTACGGTGAAATGAGAAAAACAGTGTTTCAAAAAATGTATATGCCAAAAAAAAAAACAAAGTATAATATTAACTTTTTCAGAATGAAAGGAGAGATTTTCAAAAGAAATTGAATATTTTAAAGAAGAAATGGAGAGATTTCTTTTCTTTTTTTTCCAAAAAAAGATTTGTTAGAAGAATTGAAGATTGTTTACGCCCTCCTCTCGAATAGGAAGAAAGAGCCGTTTTAAAGAATAGTAGTGACAAGAAAAGTAGATGTTTAGTTAGGAAATGAGAGATTTTAGGATCAAATAGATAATTTCTAACAACAAAAGTTGAGTTTTAATAGGAAAGGGAGAGTTTTTTTTTTAGAAAATGAGGGTTTTCAAAAAAAAAAAAAAAGATTTTTTAGAAGAAACTGCGAGCTCTTAGTAAGGGGAAAAAAGTTATCATGAAGAAAATAGGCATTTTTATAAAGAAAAGAGAGAACATTAAGAAGAAAACGTAGAGCTTCACTACGAAAGAGAACTTTTTCTAGATGAGGAGAAGAGTTTTAACAATAAAAGGAGAGAGCATTTTGTTGACAGTGGGAGAGTTTTTTGGAAGAAAGGAAGTCTCTTAATAAGAAAACAAGAGCATCAAAAAGAATAAATATATATTGTTGTTTTCGTAAATTCTTTCCCACATTCGTTAACTTCATCATTCTACAATGCACAATCCCCAACCAGTGGACTTGAACAAAATTACGCACTCTCCCACAACTTTCCTACTAATATACTATAAACATGAAATTCATACTAATCTACGATTCTCACAAGTGCCAAACATCAAATAAACTATATTTTCAATGAGATGCCCTCCCCTGAAAAATTAATCAAAATAAAAAAGTGCATAGGCACTTCTTTCGTATCAACAACCGACGAATAAATTTCTGGCCCGACACCACATAGACAACATTGCCGTTTGGATGCCCATCCTGACCAACGAACCTAACCAAAACTGAGCATCAATACAGATTTCCACTCAATATCCAATAAAAATATATTTCAATCTTATTTGAGATAATGAAATACGGTCTTTACAACTTCCATGATGTTGTTACTTCTATGCCCTTTTACAATCAATGGACATAAACAAAAAATGGGCATTGAGAAGCTTTGAAACCAATATATCCTCCAACTCATCTACAGTTGAATTTCATGAAAATCTCTTTAAACTCAAAATTAAGAGCCAAGCTAAATTTCTTTCCAATCGGGCTATTCAAGCTTTAAGATTTTCGACCTAAATAGCCAACACTACATCCACCAGATTGATAATGTCATTGTGGAAATGCCCCTCACTAACCAATGAATACAAACGAATATTCGGCATTCCATCCACTTCCACATAGACAACGTTGTTGTATGGATGTCCATCCCAACCAAAGAACCTAGCCAAAATTGGGCATCAATACGCCTTTCCACTCAATCTCTAATAAAAATAGATTTCAATCTTATTTGAAATACGGAATTCACAACACATATCATGTTGTTGCTTGTATTCCCTTCCCAATCAATGGTCCTACACAAAAAATGGGTATTGACAAGCTTTTGAACCAATATCATACAACTCATATAATGTTGAAATTCATGAAAAACTCTTTGAACTAAAAATTAAGAGTCAAGCCAGATTTTTTTTCGAATCGGGATCTTCCAGCTTTCAGATCTTCACGCTAAATAGCGATCTCTACTTCCAACAGATTGACGATTTTATTGCGGAAATGCATGTCCGTAAACCAAAAGTGGGCATTTCATTGATTTCCAATTAATAGTAGATATTGTCCGACACCACATAGACAACGTTGTTGTTTGGACGCCCATCCCGACCAATGAACCCGTGAAAGCCGAGAACCCTGAACCGTTAAAATGGGGCATCAATACGGATTTCCAGTTAATATCCAATAAAAATGTATTTCAATCTCATTCGAAATATTTAAATACAGTCTTTACAACATATACGATGTTGTTGCTTGTATGCTCTTTGCCAAATCAATGGACATAAACCAAAAGTAGGATTTGAACCAATATCCTAGAACTCATCTACACTTGAATTATGAAAACCTCTTAGAACACAAAACTAAGAGCCAAGCAAAATTTCTTTCAAATCGGGCTCTTCAAGCTTTCAGATTTTCAAGCCAAATAGCCATGTCTACATCCACCACATTGATGACATCATTGGAGAAACCAATGAACCTAAATCAAAATTGGGCACTTCTTTGATTTCTACTTAATAGTAGATATTGGCATGACACCACATAGACAATGTTGTTGTTTGGAGGCCCATCTCAACCAAGGAACCTAACCAAAACTGGACATTAATACGCCTTTCCACTCAATATCCAATAAAAATATATTTCAATCTAATTTGAGATAATGAAATACGGTTTTCACAACATATATGATGATGTTGCAGGTATGCGCTTCCCCAATCAATGGACAAAAACAAAAAATGGGCATTTGCAAGCTTTTGAACCAATACCCTACAACTCATCTAAAGTTGAATTTCAAGAATCTCTCTTTGAACGTACAATTAAGAGCCAAGCCAAATTTCTTTCGAATCGGGTTCTTCAAACTTTCATATTTTCGACCTAAATAGCTATCTCTACTTCCATGAGAATGATGATGTCATTGTGAAAATGTCCATCCCCAACCAATAAACCTATACCAAAATTGGGCATTTCATTGATTTCCATATAGTAGTATATATGGATCGAACAACAAATAGACAACGTTGTTGTGTGGATGCCCATCCCAACCAATGAACCTAACCAAAATTGGGCATCAAAACAACTTTCCACTTAATATTCAATAAAAATATATTTAATTCCAAATTTCTTTCGAATAGGACTCTTCAAGCTTTCAGATTTACAAGTTAAATAACAATTTCAACTTCCACCAGATTGATGATGTCATTGTGGAAATGCCCATCCCCAACCAATGAACCAAAACCAAAATTGAGCATTTCATTTATTTCCACATAATAGTAGATATGAGGCTGACAGCACATAGATAACATTATTGTTTGGATGCCCATCCCAACCAAGGAACCTAACCAAAATTGGACATCGATTTGATTGAATAATGGGTTGAGGGGATGTTGGACACAAGATATTTTTTTTTGTATTAATGTTAATTTCTTTTTATGTTCTTTTCTTCCCTTTTACTTTCTTTTAGGTCCATTGCTTTTAGAGCTTTTTGTTGATCCTCTACTCTTTCTCTTATGAATGAAATTTCTTTCTTACTGCTCGAGAAAAAAAAAAGAGTCAAGCCAAATTTCTTTCGAACTGGACTCTTCAAGCTTTCAAATTTACAAGCTAAATAACAATTTCAACTTCCACCAGATTGATGATGTCATTATGGAAATGTTCATCCCCACCAATGAACCAAAACTAAAATTGAGCATTTCATTTATTTCCACATAATAGTAGATATGAGGCTAACACCACATAGATAACGTTGTTGTTTGGATGCCCATCCCAACCAAGGAACCTAACTAAAATTGGACATCAATACAGTTTTCTACTCAATATCCAATAAAAATATATTTCAATCTTATTTGAAATATGGAACTTCAAAGTATATATGATGTTGTTCCTTGTATGCTCTTCCCCAATCAATGGACATAAATAAAAAATGGGAATTGACAAGCTTTTCAACCAATATCCTACAACTCATCCAAAATTGAATTTCATGAAAATCTCTTGAAACTCAAAATTAAGAGCCAAGACAAATTTCGTTCTAATCGGACTTTTCGAGCTTTCAGATTTTCAAGCTAAATAACCATTTCTACTTCCACTAGATTGATGGTGTCATTGTGGAAATGCCCATCACCAACAAATGAACCCAAACAAAAATTAGGCATTTCATTAATTTCCATATAATTGTAGATATGGGCCTGACACCACATAAGACAACAGTGTTGTATGGATGCCATCCAAACCAAGGAACATAACCAAAACATGGCATCAATACAGAATTCCACTCAATATCTAATAAAAATATATTTCAATCTTATTTGAGATATTGAAATGCGGTCTTTACAACATCCATGATGATGTTGCTTCTATGCCCTTTTCCAATCAATGGACATAAACAAAAAATGGGCATTGAAAAGCTTTTAAACCAATATCCTACAACTCATATACAGTTGAATTTCATGGAAATCTCTTTAAACTCAAAATTAAGAGCCAAGCTAAATTTCTTTCATATCGGACTCTTCAAGCTTTCAGATTTTTTACATTAATAGCCATCTCTACATCCACCAGATTGATGACGTCATCGTGGAAATGTCCATCCCCAACTAATGAACCTAAACAAAAATTGGGTCTTTCATTGATTTTTACTTAATAGTAGATATTGGCCTAACATCAAATAGAAAACATTGTTGTTTGGATGCCCATCCCAACCAATAAACCTAGACGAAAATTGGGAATTTCACTAATTTCCACCTAATAGTAGAAATATGATGTTGTTGCTTGTATGCCCTTCCCTAATCAATGGACATAAACCAAAAATGGGTATGAACAAGATTTTGAACCAATATCCTACAACTCATATACAGTTGACTTTCATGAAAATCACTTTGAACTCAAAATTAAGAGTCGAGCCACATTTCTTTACAATCGGGCTCATAAAGCTTTCAAAGGTTCAAGTTAAGTAACCATTTCTACTTCCACCAGATTGATGATGTCATTGTGGAAATGTCCATCCCAACCAATGAACCTAAACAAAAAATGGGCATTTCATTGATTTCCACTTAATAGTAGAAATATGATATTGTTGCTTGTATGCCATTCCCAATCAATGGACATAAACAAAAAATGGGCGGGCATTGGCAAGCTTTTTAACCAATACCATACAACTCATCAAAAGTTGAATTTCATGGAAATATTTTTGAACTCAAAATTAAGAGCCAAGCTAAATTTCTTTCTAATAGGACTCTTCAAGCTTTCATATTTTTTACCTAAATAGTCATCTCTACTTCCACCAAATTGATGATGTCATTGTGGAAATGCCCATCCCCAACCAATGAACCATAACCACATTAGGCATTTCATTGATTTCCACTTAGAAGTAGATATTGTCCTTACACCACACAGACAACATCGTTGTTTGGATGCCCATCCCGACCAAGGAACCTAACCAAAACTGGGCATCAATACAGATTTCCACTCGATATCCAATAAAAATATATTTCAATCTTATTTGAGATATTGAATTACAGTCTTTACAACATCCATGATGTTGTTGCTTCTATGCCCTACTCCAATCAATGGACATAACTAAAATGGGCATTGAAAAGCTTTTAAACCAATATCCTACAACTCATCTACAGTTGAATTTCATGAAAATCTCTTGAAACTCAAAATTAAGAGCCAAAGGTAAAAAAAAATCGAATCGGGCTCTTCAAGCTTTCAGATTTCGACCTAAATAGCCATATCTATATCCACCAGATTGATGATGTCATTGTGGAAATGCCCATCCCCTTCCAATGAACCTAAACCAAAATTGGACATTTCATTGACTTCCACTTACTAATAGATATTGGCCCTACACCACATAGACAATAATAGTGTTGTTTGAATGCCCATTCTGAACAAGGAACCTAACCAAAACTGAGCATCAATACGGATTACTACTCAATATCCAAAAAAATATATTTCAATCTCATTTGAGATATTGAAATATTGTCTTCAAATGGTCACAAGACTCTATGTACAAGTCCGGTGTGTTCTCAATCAACCCATGGTTAGGTCTCACTACCACACAAAGGTATAGCCAACCGCACCATGCTTCTCTCAGGTACAACTTTACTCACTCTAGGGAGTTGAAACATCAACAACTTACTCAAATCAAGTCCCATAACCAACACACCTCGTGGTCCTACCACGGCCTCACAATCACTCCGCTCCCTAAGTACCCACACTGTACCGAGGGGAGTCTCTATGTCCTGATGTAGCCTAGTATCCATGTCCTTCTAGCATCCGACCAATCACTAACTACATCTATCCATGCACGCCAATTACAACTACGCATGTTATATTCATCTCACGAAATAACGTAATCAACATTTCATAGCAACACGTTATTATCTAATATCTTTAACATGCATATCTACAACATATCAGCTTGTTATCATCCCAAACACACAGCATGTTATCATGTAAGATGATCAAACGTAATATCACTAAGGATAATTATCATGCTATTTCAACAATTCATCATTTTATGCAATATAGTTCATCCAAACGACATGAATGCAACTAGGTGGGCCCTTCCCACGTAATCTACCGCAATAGTTTCACCCTTGCCAGGTGGCTCATAAATAAAGGGTCCTCTCCCCATAGCATTCCATGTCCACACAGGTATATAGAAAGAATATGCAATATGCATGTATTAGATAAGTGTAAGTGTCCCCTCACCTAAATGTTAGTGAAATCCGTGTATTAAATAATCTGGCCTAGTTGGATTGAAGGAAGCTCCCACTTGCTGCAAACCTATTTTGGAAAATCAATCATTAGTTTTATTTTATCTATTCTTAACCACCAACTTGGCGTTCAAAGCGTGAAACAATAAGTACAAAAGGTTTGGAAATTTAAATTGATGAAAGACTAACAAATCAATCCCCCTACACCCTGAATAAATCATTTAAACCATTTTCCTTTTGCAAAGGTCGGCAAATAAGGCAAAGAATCCCAACGAAATGAGAGTGTCTTGAGAAAGTAAAGCATGCTTGAATAAATCAATGTCAATGGGGGTATTCCTTACCAAATTCTAACTAAACCAGATTTGAGAGTGAGAATCAATAAGACGTATAGAATAAATGGGATAAGTAGTGAACATTTAAAAGAAAATTTAAAATCTAAACAGTTCACTAATTATACAAAACCTTGGTACTTTGTAAAAGTAGCTAATGGTGGGTTGGGTTATCAAATACTTTGATCCAATAAATCAAAAATAAAACAATGAAAGGAAAGATAATCAAATAACTAAATGTGATATCTCAATAAATAGGGTAAAGATTGAAATGCCTTGAAAAGGTTGAGGCACCTGAGTACCACTTGGTACCAGGCTGGGTTAGACTGATCAGGTCTCTCAAGCGGTTGACTGGAACAAAAGGAATCCGACGATGGTGAAAGGGACTGCTAGGGCAGGGATCAACCAAGGCGATTTGGGAAGTTTACTCAGACGTTGTGAGCAACTGAGGTCGAAGGAAGACTGCAACAAGAAGGGATGGAAGAGCAAGATTGAACAGCAGGTAGGTAGGCTTGAGGAGGGGTTGGCTTGATCAAATATTGGAGATAAAACAAAGAGAAAGGCATGGAAAGGGGACAGATGTGCATATACAGGCCCCAAACAGACCCTACTTAGTCCCCAACATCAAAGGTTTCAGGATCAGTCCCCATTGACACAGTTTTGGGACAGAAATCAACCCCATTACCAATGATTTAGAACTGAATCTAAGTTAACTTGTCTACACACACACACACACATATATATAGATATATACATACATGCCAAAATGTATCCATTTCTTAAAGGAAGGAGTGGTGAAGGGCAAGTCGAGGACTCACCAATTGAAGAGCTACTGACGGTGTAGTCGCAGGGATAAGGAGTGAAACTCGTCCAAGGCTGCTGGGTGGCGACGGCAACGGGGAAGAAGAAGATGAGAAGGGCCAGAGAGATGTGAAGAAAGGACTCCGGCGTATGGATGCACTGGACTCCTTTCTTCATCTCTCTCGCCCGTGTAACCCCTCCAAAATTGAAAGAACCCTAATCATTTCCCATCGATATCGGTAGCCCATCCAAACGCGAGAAGTGCCAGAGTCCTTCTTCATCTCTCCCGTGCGGTAACCCCTCCAAAATTAATCCCCATCCCAACGGAGCCCTAGGAGAAGCGCCGTTGTCCTTTCTTCCGAACGCAGCCCTAGGAGAGAACCCTAATCATTTCCCATCGATATCGGTTCCTCATTGCACTCCTTTTCTTCACATGACTCTCGCCCGGGTAACCCCTCCAAAATTCACCCCCATCCAAACGCAGCCCTAGCAGAAGCAAATGCAGCCCTAGGAAAGAACCCTAATCATTTCCATCGATATTGGTACCCCATCGGACTCCTTTCTTCATCTCTCTCGCCCGTGTAACCCCTCCAAAATTGAAAGAACCCTAATCATTTCCCATCGATATCGGTACCCCCATCCAAACGCAGCCCTAGAAGAAGCGCCGGAGTCTTTCTTCATCTCTCTCGAGCGGTAACCCCTCCAAAAGTAACCCCCATCCAAATGGAACCCTACGAGAAGCGCCGGAGTCCTTTCTTCCGAACGCAGTCCTGGGAGAGAAACCCTAAATCCCTAATCATTTCCCCTCGATGTCGATTTCTCATTGCACTCTTTTCTTCACACGTCTCGCGCCCGGGTAACCCCTCCAAAATTTACCCCCATAAAAATCGCAGTCTAGGGTTAAAGTCGGGCAAGGGGTCATCAAATACATAAAAGGAAATAAAAAAAAAAACGGTGAAAATTGGACTAAAGTCGGGTCACGCGCAATAACTAACTAAAGTAAGTTTTTAAAACAAAAATCAAAATTTAAAAATTTTAATTCCAAATTGTCAAAATAAAATCGCGTGCAAGGCCAATGTTTTAAAAATTGGTTAAATAAAGTTTAATTTGGTTCAACCCTAGTCAAATCCAGTTAAATATGTGCCATAAATATTGTTATAAATAATAATAAATAATTAATTGATTAGTTGAAATAAAATTTACTATTAAAAATTAACGAAAAATTGAATTTTAGGTTCAAATTTCGATCTATCGTTGCTTGCTTTATTTGATTTTAATCCAACATTATCTTCTTATATATGTTTTATTTGAATCACCCATTACATAAATTTACATCAAATGAAAAAGCTTAAAACAAATTGGAAATTTTCATTTAACTAATTTATATAACTATGCTTTATTTGGGTTGGATTTTTTGCCTCCCATGTATTATATTTATTTATTTATATTTATAATAAAAATAAATGAGATTATGAAAAAAAATTATGAATTTAAAAACTCTAAAAAATGTTCAAAAACATATTTATGTAATCACTAAAAAACTATTCTTGTTAGTTGTGTATGATAATTTGATTTAAACTATGTAAAGTACATGACTAAAGCAAAGTTTGTGACCAACTATCAATTCTGTGTATTTAATCAGATAAATGAAGATATCTAATTTAAAATCATTTATATAAAAATATATTAATAATTTATATTTAGCTTGAACGAGATTGTTGTGCCAAATAGAATAATAAATTTTGTAAAAATCGAGGTTGAGTCAAAAAGACCATACTCAGCTACATTATATTAGTATTTTCTATTTCCAAAGCCTTAGTTATTTCTTATAAGTAGTATGAGTGCAATTTGAGCATATGGGTCGAATTAAGAATTAAATTTTAGTTGTCTATATTTAATTCGAGTCATTATTTTTCAACTCAATTTATATTTAGTCTAATATAATAACTTATGATCTAACTCAATTTCAAAAATCTTGACCCTTTTTAATTGAGGCCAACTAATTCTAGTAAAGTTAAATTTAAACATGTGTCAACTCATGTAATTAAGTGAATAATTGACTTTATATTTATTATGTTTCATAAAACAAGTCTAGACTACTAAAATTTAATCACTATGAAAATGATTAATTCTAAAAAAGACTAAATAATTTGGGAGCTTCCAAAAAAATATACCCTTAATTATTTTTTTTGAAAATTTTGGGATAGAAACTTTCAGTGGAAGTTTTTATATAAAGAAAAAAACAAAACAGGAAGTGAGACAGTCGAATTTGAGTGAGAGAAACTCACAATTTGTATCTCGTATCTCCTTTGATCCAGTAGAATTTTTCGATTGTTGTTGTAGATGTAAGTTTCATCCAACTAAACTACGTAAAATTTTGTGTTTATGTTGTTGATGATTGTTTCTCACTTCCGTTTGATTAATCGAGTAAATTTCGATCCAAGTAAACTACTTAAAATTTTGTGTTTATGTTGTTGATGATTGTTTCCACTTCCATTTGATTAATCGAGTAAATTTCAATGCGCTTAGTTTTAGATGATTAGTGATGGCAATTCACAATAGATAGTTAGTTGGTCTGGTTTTTTAGAATGATACTTGAGGTCTTAAATTCCACTCCTACACTTACTTGAAATACAATTCCCGTGGATAATTTCGCATATGAACCTCCACTCTAAGGATGCCTTTGGATGGGGGTAAGGGGGGTAACAGAGGGTTATCCCTTTTTACCCTTGTTTGGTAATAAGAGGTGAGGGTAAAAATTCAAAATTTTACCCCTCTCCCTTTTTTATGAATTCCCCTTAGAGCATGGGATTTTTCATGAAACCCTTCCCCTTCTTTACCCTCCTTTATCCCTTTATGCACTTATGGAGCAAAAAAAAAATTAAATCTTTTTATAATTGATGAATATTATTTATTAATTATATTCCATAAATTTTTGTTTATATTATGAAATTTAATAAAAAATGTTAATAAATTACCCTCTGTATCCCCTCTTTGCATCTATGGAGCAAAACTATTTTAAAATATTTTTAATTGATAAATATTATTTAATAATTATGTTTAATATTTTTTATTATATAAATTTAGTAAAAGTTATTAATTCTAATAAAATCTCTTTACCTTTCTTTACCCCTCTAAACTCTTTTTACTCTTCTTTATCCCTCCTTTACCCCTCTTTGTACCTATTACCATTTTTTACCCCTCTTTGCACCTGTTACCCTTCTTTACCCTTCTAAACCCTCTTTACCCCTCTCCACATATCTTTACCCCTATTTGCATTTTTTACCCTTCTTTACCCCTCTTTACCCCCTTTACCTCTCTTTGCACCTATTACCGTTCTTTACCCCTTTAAACCCTCATTACCCTTCTTTACCCTCTTTGTACCTATAGAGCAAAAATATTTTAAAATATTTTTTAATTGATGAATATTATTTAATAATTATGTTCTATTATTTTTATATTATATGCATTTAATAAAATTATATATTCTAATAAAGTTGTTAATATATTACTCCTCTTTACCTCCCTCTTTACACATATGGAGCAAAAATATTTTAAATATTTTTTAATTGATGAATATTATTTAATAATTATGTTCTATTATTTTTATATTATATGCATTTAATAAAATTATATATTCTAATAAAGTTGTTAATATATTACTCCTCTTTACCTCCCTCTTTGCACATATGGAGCAAAAATATTTAAAATAATTTTTAATTGATGAATATTATTTAGTAATCATGTTTTATTATATTTTTATATTATATGAATTTAATAAAATTGTTAATATATTACGCTTTTTGTACCTATGGAGCAAAAATATTTAAAATATTTTTTAATTGATGACTATTATTTAATAACTATGTTTTCAATTTTTTTTATTTATTTTTATATTGAATTTAATAAAAAAATATTAATTATAATAAGATTATTAATATATCAGTTTACCTCTGGTTATAGTTATCAAATAAGATTTTTTACCCTTAGGGTCAGTTATTACTTTACCATTGTAATTACCAAAAAAGATAATAGTAACCCCTATTTAAGAGTGACCCTTGTTCAAGGATGATCCCTACTTAATCAGTTTAAAATTTACCCTTCATCCAAACACATCCTATGCGCACCAATAATATAGAGTGAAATTGTGAAAAATAAGAAGGATTTGCCTGTTGTAATCAAGAATGAACTTGTACATGCTGTGTATTATAACCCCTGTTATTTGGTTCTGAGGCAAATTTTCATCTCCATAGTAAATTCAAAATTTAAATAACATAAAAATTGAATCTTACATTTTTACTGAATTGTGGCCAATATATTTTGTTTTATTTGTAAAAAATCAGTCTTGAAACGAGATTTTTTATTCGATTCTCACTTTACATCACTAGCTCACTTCGTGTAGATTTAGTGAGTGTACGGATTGAGAAGCTTATCCATGGCACAAAAATTAACAGAGTGAAACACCTATAATCATAAAAAATAAAAATAAAAATCTAATTTAATTTTCAAATATTAGTGTTTAACTGAACTTCACACCTGTTTTAAGGTTTAAATACATAGAGCGTATTTTCAAACACAAGGCAGATAAAAAGATTATTACTATCTCATGAGTGGTAACATTTTTTTCATGAATCGTTGTTGTGACACTTAAATTTTTTTTTGGACTCAGTAAAAAATTCACTTTTATAAAAATGATCTGCTGAATACTGATGGATCAATCAATTTTAATCTAAATAGATCAACTAAATGATCCATCCAAATTATATATAAAAAAAAAGGTTGTAAATTGTCCACACAAATGGACCCACCAAATAGTCAACCAGAATCCAATTAGAACTACTAAATGGTCCACCCATACCCAACTGAAGCTACTACTGGTCAAGTCCAAATCAAAATAAACACACTAAATAATCTATCAAAATCCAAATAAAACCATCCAAATAGTCCACCCTAACTTTGACGGACCAATACAATTGTCTAACCTAACCCAAATGGGCATACCCAAATGGTTCGCCCAAATCCAAATGGGTGCATCCTAGCAATCAACCAAAGCCTACGTGGACCCTCTAAATGGTCGATTCAAATTCAAATCACCATCCAATCAAATCAAGTGGACCCAGCTAAATTATCCATCGAACTAAATAGACCCACTAAAGGATCCCTCTAAATAGAACTAAAGGGTCCATCCAACTAATTCTTTCAGATTTTTGCAGTCACACAATAGTGAGTAATAATAACCATTATTAATTTATTGGTCCATCTGTAATAATTTATGGGCTCTAAAGTCCATCTATATATTTTTTTTAATTTACACGTGTGAAACTACGGAAAATCAAGCGTATAATCTCCACAAGTGATATTTACTGAATTAGTACCTTTAAGACACACCAAGTGAGATCATAAGGACTCGAATTTGACACTCACATTTTCTGAAGGGGAATATTATCAGTTGAGCTACATCAAACTACACCAAAATTCAAGTGAGTTTATTTTGTATATGACTCAACCAATTTGTGGGCCAGTTTTTTATTTGTATGGACTACTTGGCAATATCAGTTAAATTAAAACAAATAATCTAATGATCAATTTGGATATAAATTAAGTATAAATTGAGCGGATAGATATTTGTTAGATTTATTACGTAATATGGATCATTTTTGATCTCTTGTTAGGTGAATTAGATTTTGCTAATAGGGCTCTTCAATGCAATTTTTGCTAAAATAATGATGGGATTTACATGTTTGAGTGTAAGCGTACAAAATTTTATTATCAACTGGTTATCTGAGCTATATAACTTTAATATTTTAAATTTTAATAAAGACAAATTATTGATTTTTAAAAATCCTAAATTAAGAAGATAAAAATGAAACTTTATTTTAACTCTTAATTATATAATATTTTTTATATCATATCTTATTATACAAGGCACATGACGTACTTCAAAGAAATGTGCTGGCATCCAAACTCAGTTTGAATTTTTGATAACACGAAGTTAAATTAATCTATCTTTAATCATATAAATTAAGCACATTAGAATTGACTATAAATTATTACATATTAAAAAATAGTAAAGTTTAAGAAATTAAGTAATCAATTATGATTTATGACATTACCTAATTTATTACTATATAAATTCCTATCCCAAAATTTCTCCAGCAGCGTAATCCAAATTCCCGTAAACCAATTATATCGTCAATCACGCCACGTGTCTTGTTTGCAACAAAGAGCTTCCACTCTTCTTTCCATAATTTCTAAATCGAGGGATGTAGAAGGACGAAAAGCTCCGCCGACGAGTCACGACCGCGTATTACCTCCTCCCGTGCTCCGCCTCCGCCTCCCCCACCACCTCCTCTTCCTCATCTCCCTCAGTCCTGACGGAAAACCCGTGGCAGAGTTTTCGATTTTTTATATTCAGTACTTTTGAGCTTAAGCTCGAAGGAAAAAATCTGGAAATGAGGTTCCCTACCAGGTTTGAATGCAAAACCGCTACAGAAGATTGCAGCACCTCATTCCCATTACTGGTAACACTTACATATCTCTCTTTCTGTCTACGATTCTCTGATCCCCAACCCAATCTTTGGTTCATGCTTAATTTGCAGCTCCTTTTCTTTTGGAGGCTTTTCTAATCTAATATTGGGTTGTTCATTTTTTAATTTATTTATCTTTAGTTTTTTTTTAAAAAAATTTTGGGTTGGGATTTGTAATTTACTTCTATAAAAATCGTAATATTCTTACTACTTCTTCCTTTTTTGGGATCTATTTTTGTTTGATTAGATCTGAGATTTGCGCTCTAAATTTGTTCACATTGAAAAAAGAGAAAAATAAAATAAAATAGACTGCATAAAATTAAGCAAGCCAAAATGCCGATGATCATCTTTGGTAGTCTGTACTTGCCATCTGAATTCTCAAGAAACGCTAATCCACTCTAATCCATTCCCGCTCTTTCTCTCTTTTTTCCTTATGGTTTCAGTTTGGTGTTGTGCAAATTCAAGTTGTGGCTTTTATTTTTATTTTTTAAGGTCACTTTGGATTACGAATTTACTTGAAAGAATTCATTGTTGGGTTTGCGAAAGATTCATGCTTTTGATGTGTAGAAATTGAAAAAAAAAAATGCTTGCATAGAACTAAGACAAAATATGAACAATCTTCGCATTCTATGCTTTGCATTCTCTTATCTGTTGTGTGTTTAGTAGAAACTCCAATCTATTCACTCAATATTTTTTCAGTTTGGATCTCAAATTGGTTTCTTCAATTTCAATATGTGGTTTTTTTGCAGCTCTAATTCGTTCTTTCTTTTAATTGATAAAGAGAGATGTGGCTGGAAATGTTAAGAGAAGATAACGGTGGCATTCTTAGCTAAAATTTGGATTTCCTGATATTGTACTTCACAGAAGTGCTGATTGATTCATTCAAGAGTTTTGTCATCAATGTTTTTTTCTTTTTTTAACAGTTTCACTATCACAGTTTACATGAAATGTGGAGAAAAGAAAATTTCAAGCGGATAAAACCAATCCAAAATATTACTGATATTTGGCATTGTATGCTACATTTGGACTCTCTTTTTGAGGAATTTGTATTTGTACTTTTTCTTGTAGAATTACTGAGGTGCCGGTGCCGAAGCCATGACGTTGGGCTCACCTAAGGGGGTCTCTAGTGTTGCCCTCTTTCCAAGGTCATTGTCGTCCATTTTACTTTCAGTGGGAGGACTGGCTTTTTTCCTTATCTTTGCTTCTTGGCTTTTGATTCTGCATCCCATCGGTTCAACAGTTCAGGGCTATTTGGTCTCTACTAATATCAAGCAGATAGTAGAACAGGATCAACAACAAAGTTCTTTGATGAATGGTACTAGCAGTAAAAACATCTCAGCTATGTCTTCAGAAACAAAAGGGAATTTCACAAGTCAGTCTGTTTCTCCTTATGACGGCAAGGGCTTGGACATTGAGCAACCTTCTTTTCAAGGTTTTTCAAATGATACTAGAAATGTTGATTCAAGATCCCATGATATTAATATCACGCCTTCGAAATTGGAAGACACAATTCACAAATTTTCTAACAACTCGAGGAAGGCTGATCCATGTAAGCCTTGAGCTTCTCTTTTTTCACTCTTATTTCCCTTTTTTGGGATTTTTTTACTCTTATATCTTACTTCATTCTTAAGTTTAATGAAATACTGAGCATCATGATAATAATATATCACTTTATTGGCGTTTGTTGCTTTCCAGATGTTACTTATGAATTCATTTATGTACGTTTCAATATTTAAATCTTTTGGTCATTTTCTCCCTCCTTTGGGTTAGTGAAAATTTATAGGTTCGGAATGATGGGGTAAATTTTAATAGTTCTTATAATCTTAGCTATTTCTGTGTTTAGCTCCCAAGTGGGCTTATATCGTAATTTTATCTTTCTGGTGGGTTTGGAGAATCTATAATGTGGGCTCTACCTCTCTCTCTCTCTCTAAACTCCACCCCTCCCTCCCTGTAGACAATGAGTCTATAACATGGTTTCAAATATTTGTTATTTGTTTTCTTGAGTCAATGAAATTGAAGTGACTGTTGATTTTAGGAAGAGTAGTGGAGATGCTCAAGCTTTTTATTGACTTTTTTTTTCTTTCTTTTAATTTGCTAAATTTGATAACTTCAAACTGCAACTTGGATATTTTACTGGCGTTTTTTCATCTTAATTGTAACTTAGAGACATCAAACATTGTGCATTTTTAAGGGTTTGGAATAATCTTATGTAGGCCAAGGACAAACTTTCCCATTTGTTGATTGAGAACCCTTTCCCACTGAAATTGATGGGACAAGTGGAGGTAGGCCTAGTGAACTCTTCATCTCCCAGTGCCGTCCGTACTTGAAATCCTTGTATCATAAACCAGTTTTGGACCACTCTCCTATCCTTTTGGATATGAAGAGGTGGGCTAAGACCATTTCGATTTAATAATGCTTGACTAGAAGACACGAAGTTCAAAGATTTGGTACAGATATGGTGGGACAGTTTCTCCGTAAAAGGGTGGACAGGTTTCACATTATCTAAGAAATTGACACTCTTGAAACAAAAAATGAAAGTCTGAATGAAGGTGAATGGGGGGGACTCATGGAGGAAAGTAAGGAGGTAGTGGTTGTATGAACTTGAAGCATGGGAGGCTATTGAGGAGTGGGATCTGTCTATAGATGAGTTGTTAGAGAGGAGGATGTGTAAGTCTAGGTTATAGGATTGCTTAAGTGAGGAAGAGAATAAGTGGATGCAAAAATCTAGATTGTTATGGTTGAGGAAGGTGCCATGGAGGCTGGCTTCTTCCTTAGAATGGCAAATCTTAGGAGGAAAGTAAACAATTTTAAGTTTCTTGTGGTGAATGAGAAGATTGTGGGAAAGAAAGAAATTCAAATTGCGGTGAGACATTTCTTCACTTAGATCTTTGACTTGCAATTGACGTTGGAACTTTAGTCCTTTTATAGGATCTTATGTTAATATCTTGCTTTGGGTCTCTATACTCTAGCCCTTTCTGCTCGTTTCTACCCAATTGGTTCAACCTGTGGATACTCATTGCTATGATGCCTCTCCCTCTCCCTTTTTATTCATCAGTTTTTTTTAATGATCTGCGCTATAGTGCTCCCTTTTTGTGCCCTTTTGCTGCTTTTCACCGCTTTGTGATGCTTCGAGCTTGTGCTATTGGTCTTCTTAGGCTTTGACCGTTTCCTATGGTGATGGTTTCAGTTTGCCTCTGCGCATGCCTTTTTGGGTGGAACCTTGGCAACGTTGGTGTGCTTTTCTTGTGTCGGTCATTGGTTTTGAACACCTAGACTGTGTTGCTTCATAGTTTTTCCTTACTGTAATGCTTCAGAGTTGCACTCACCTTCTCCTTCTTTGGTGGCTCCTGGTTTCTTGCCTAGCCTAGGGGCTAGGTTAGTAGCATTTGAGGGTTTGTCCCCAAAAGCGAGGACCCCTTAGAACTCTCTCATTGTTGGCTAATCAGCCTAGTTGGTTGTGTCTATAAGCTTTTGGCAAAAGTCTTGGTGGGTAGACTCTAAGTGGCACTTAAAGATGTAATTGGAGAGTGGTAGGGAGCATTCGTGGAAGATAGGCAAATACTTGATGGTATGTTGATAACTAATGAACCTTTTCAATTTAGGAAGAAGGTTAAAAACCTGGGATCCCTTTGAATATTGATAGAGGAAAGGCCTATACCTTTGTGGACTTTGGTTTTGTAGGCCAAAAGTGGAGGAAATGATGAAGGCTTGTGTTGATGATCCTTGTATTCATTATTTTTTTGAAAGATATCCTTGTATTCATTATTACCAGTTAATGGCTTTTTTTTTTTTGAAAGTTTAGTTACTGGTTTTCTTATTCATCCTATTATCACCTCCAGGGGTTTAGGATAGGGGGATCCTCTCTCGCCTTTTATCTTCACCATGGTTGGAGAAGGCTAGTGGGTTGGTTGCAACAGCCAAGGATCTAGGTATTATGAGTGGTTTTGAGGTGGCAAAGAGGTGCCCGCTGGTCACTCATCTACAATTTGTGAATGACTTTTCGCTTTTTTGTGTGGCGTCAAAGGAGGAATTATAGGGTTTTAAAGCAGTCCTTAGGTGGATTTAGTATTGGGCCTAATGATCAATCTAGAAAAAAGTATAGTGATTGGTATAGGCATCAATGAAGAATCCTCAAAATTGCTAGAGGAGGAAGGGCATGGGGTTGGAAGACTACCTTTAACATACGTGGGCCTTCTTGTGGGTGTGAATCCTTGGTCTAAGAGCATCTGGACCTTGATAGTGGAGAAGGAAGAAAAACAAACAGTGGGCTAGTGGATGTCACCTTACATTGGGTGGGGACTGACTGTTATCAAATTAGCTTTGACAGGAACTTTGATCACTAGTCACTATCCCCTTCAGTTAGCAACTATCTCTCTCCTTATGAATCTTTATTTTAAAAAAAGTGTTTTGTCCCTCCTCTGATCTTTAGTTATCTCTTTATAAATCTTAAAAAAGAAAAAGAGAGAATATATTTGTCTTAAACTGCAGTGTTACCATTTCAGAAGAAAGGGGAGAGATACAATTTAAAAGCTTAGTAGGTTGGTTCTTATTTGTTTTTCTAAGTGGCCTTGATGATACCTGATTCAAGGATTCAAATGCCAAGATAATCGTCATGGCTTGTGGGTTCATCTTGAAACAATATAAATACTAACGGAAGGCAAATCAATATCATGTTTTATCTCTGTTGCATGTGTTCACATGTGTGTATTAAATTGATACCGGATTCCATGGCTGAAGCACAAGATCTAACTATGGTCCTTACTACAGCTGATTAGTTAGCATATCTGCCATGTTTCATACTATTGCACTGTTAAACCAAGTATATTAGTTCCATTTTGTCGAAGTTTTCTTCATAACCTTGTAGAAGAAATCTGACACCTAAATGCTCTTTAGTAAAGTTCATCATCATGCACATCTAATGACAATCTTCATTTCATATGGTTCTTTAGGGAGCTGCAATCTATACCATGGCAAATGGTTCTACGACCCCACAGGACCACTGTACACGAATAATACATGTCCACTTATAACACAGATGCAGAATTGCCAGGGCAATGGAAGACCAGATAAGGATTATGAGAACTGGAGATGGAAACCAAGTCAGTGCGATCTTCCTAGATTTGATCCTAAGAAGTTCTTGGAGTTGATGGAAGGCAAGACACTGGCCTTCATAGGTGATTCAGTTGCTCGAAATCAGATGGAGTCAATGCTTTGCATTCTTTGGCAGGCAAGCCTCTAAACTTCGATCATATACTCTGTTATTTCAATCAAATTCTGCACTGCCCTAAGTGTTGAACTATGACGATAACATGGTTTAAATTCCTTACTCCTTTGTTTATTTATTTTGCGTGGGTTGTTTGATGACTACCAATCTACCTAGTGATCCTCATCTGAGGATCTTGTTTCTGTGCTAATGTGCTCTTGTATGGTTCTTCAGGTAGAAACCCCTAAAAACCGTGGGAACCGAAGAATGCAGCGTTGGTACTTCAGGTCAAAATCTGTGATGATTGTCCGCATATGGTCATCTTGGCTTGTTCACAAGACATCAGAACCATTTCAGTTTGCTCCTGAAGGTGTCACCAAGCTTCACCTTGATGCTCCTGATGAGGACTTCATGGATTTGATCCCAACATTTGATGTCATGGTCCTCTCCTCAGGCCACTGGTTTGCCAAACAATCTGTATACATTCTCAACAATGAGATTGTCGGTGGACAGTTGTGGTGGCCAGACAAAAGCCGTGAAATGAAGGTTAACAACATAGAAGCCTTTGGGATATCCACAGAAACAATTCTCACTGCAATTGGTACACACCCAAACTACACAGGTCTAGCCATCGTGCGATCATTTTCTCCAGACCATTATGAAGGCGGGGAATGGAACACTGGTGGTTCATGCACTGGAAAGGAGAGGCCTTTGCTAGAACATGAGTTGGTGGAAAATGGGTTTACAAATGTAATGCACTTGAAACAGGTAACAGGTTTCCAAAGGCAATAAAGAAGGTGACTAATAAGTCAAAGTTGAAGCTGATGGACATTACGAAGGTGTTTTCGTACCGGCATGATGGGCATCCAGGTCCCTATCGTAGTCCAGATCCAAATAAGGTGACGAAACGCGGCCCTAACGGGCGGCCCCCTCCACAGGACTGCCTGCACTGGTGCATGCCTGGCCCTGTGGACACATGGAATGAGCTTGTGCTTGAAACATAAGGAGAGCATTCGAGAAGGTCTAACAAAATCTCTGCATTCTTTGCTTCATCTGCTGTAATTTTGTATTATCTGAGTGGTGACCAACAGCAGTGTTCCCCAGTATCCAAAGCCCATGGACCATTTACGGGCCAGTGGGTCACCATTTTCTTCATGTGCTAGAGGATTGGACTCGATGCCCTCAAATTTTCCCACGTTTGTAGAGAAAATTTTCATCTGTTTGTAAGTAGAAGACATCCAGGGCCATGGCTGCCTAAGAGTTTTGCAGGTTTTCGTTACATTATTTGAACTCTGTCATGGTTGGTCAGAGAAAGGTTGGTGTTTTCTCTTTAATTGGATCTGAAATTTTGTGTAAAGAGAGAAGAACCGTCTACCTCGTAGTAACTTATATCATGATTCGTAGAGTTAGTAGCATGGGTTTAAAATTTGTTGGCGATACGTATCGCGGTGGATGATACTTGCTATGGACATAGAAAATATTACAAAAATAGAAAAAAGAGAAAAATTTAGTGAGCATATTCTATTTCAAGATTTTATTTATGGAGTATTAGACCTTTAATAGTCAAAATTTTGATATAAATTAGTTATGTCTTAAAAAATTGAAAAATATTAAAAAAAATAGAAAATAGAAAATCAGTATGAAAAGGCAGAAGTCCTCTGACCTGTATCTTTTATTATAATTCATTAATTTTCTTTGATAAAATCTAAGTTTTATAAAAATGTTGGAATAATAGAAAAATCATACAAATATCTTCAGAAGTATATCAATCACATAAGTAATTTCATTTCAAATCATACAAATATCTCATAAGTATTTATTCCCTTTAAAGAGAGAGAGAGAGAGACAATTTAAAGGTTGTCTCCCCAATATTTATTGATACAACTCCAACAATTTACTTTCTTTTTTTTTTCAAAATTTTAACATTAAACATGTAATCTTCAAAATGCCTGTCTCAAGTTCCAACCAAGAAAAAATAGGAAATCAAAAGCTAAAAGCAAGTTCATTGTTAACGTTTAATTTTTTAATGGTACTTATCTTTGAAAGAAATTATTATTTTTAAGTTCAAGGTATTTAGATATCTTAGAGCACTGGACTAAGTCCTTAACTTTCTCTATCCACTTATATTGAAAGTGGAGTTAAATTCAAAACTTGTCACAACTTATTGGAGTTTTTAATAGTCAAATCAACCATCACGGATTCTTTATAAGAAATCTATCAATTTACATAAAAAATAAAAGTATTAATCAAGTTATTTTTTTGTATGTGACCATTAGTTTTGCCCAAATTTTATTAATATCATCTAACCTGATTAGTAATTAGTAGACCAATGCAAAAAATAAAAAATCATACCACACATGGCACATGGCTAAGCTTGGAAAGCTTGAACCAAATCAACCCTACTTGATTTTGTCCCACCTTTCTCACAATCATGACAAAAATTGGGACTGCCTTCAGATTGGGGTAAAGAATAACTTGTTGAAATCAAGACTTACCTAAATTCTAACTCTTGATATGTTTTTTTTTTTAAACACTACAAACTTAGGAAAAATGGAAAATTCGAGATATAGGCTCACTATCTTTTTTTCATACATATTTGGGCTTAACTCGATTTCTTGGGCCTGGCTCATCCAATGAGGCCAGAACCCATATCATCATTATAATATAATATCTAATGAGATCCAAAACCTATGATGTATATTTTTAGATCATGTCAAATCTTTAGAACAGGAGATGCAAGTTTTGGAGTTTTTTTTTTCAAGGTGTTGGGCTTTGTAGAGCACTCGAGTAATCTTCATCATATGTGAAAGTTTTCTATCAACACACACCAAGTAAATGCACATAAAGTGATCCTTTGGGAGTGAAGTATAAATTAAAGTAAATTTTGAAAATTCAATAAAGCTTTCTTCTCGTAGTCTGTTTAATATTTTTATGCTTATGCAACTTTCTTTTGTACTGTTAATGACAATTTTTTTTTACACTTTTATTTATATATTTTAAACTTTAAATTTTGTTTTCTAATTTGTCCATCTATGTTCTTTGGTAAAAAGAGAGAGACAGGTTAAACATAATAGTTTGTTTGGATAATTCAATTTATAGATGAAGTATTCATCATGTTCTTGCAGTAGTGATGTATTTTTCCTTTTTTTTTTTTGTTTTCTTAATTTGAATATGTTTTTACTGAGATTGTAATCTGTCATATGTTATCTGACAAACGTCTTACATTGACAAGTGCGAGCTTATCCACGTGTTTTAAAGTATACTAAAAATTGAATAGAAAATTCAGCAACTGGCCTAACGGAGTAACGGTAATAACTTCCGTTCTCTCCAATGAAAGCAAGAAAGAAAAATGGAAAAAAGGCCATTTAGTAATAATAATAATTAAATAGGGGAAGTAAAAGGAATAAGAAAAATGGCTGTTCTTCTTCGTCTATTCAAAGCCAAAGAAGCCAACGCCTCTCACTTTCCTCACATGGCTTCTTTGACTACTTCTCTTTCTTCTATCTTCTCTTCAATTCCCCGAAACCCTAACCCTTATCCTAACCCTAACCTTAACCCTAGATTTCTCGTCCCTCGGTCTCGATTCTTCTTCAAACTCTCCGCCAAAACCCAAGAGAAGACCAGCAGCAGTAGCCCCAGCGACCCACCTTTCTCCGAGAAGAGATCCTTCGCCGTCGCCACCGGCGATCTCTTCCTGGGCCTTGCGTCCATGCTCGTCAAGCGCAAAAACTCCAGCCAGGGCACCGATTCCGCCCCCTTCACGATATTCCCTGGTGGAGAGGTTTCGGATCGTGAGGTCCGTAGCGCCTTGTTTACGGGTGAGAAGGAGAGAATCGCTTCTGTGTGGAGGATTCCATCCGTCCGGAGGTGATCTGGGAGCAGCGAGTGAAGGATATCGAGGCAGAGAGGGAGCGGAAGAAGGTGACCAGCCCGGGGTTCAGCTTCTCTGCTGCTGGACTTCTCTTCCCGTACCATCTTGGTGTTGCTCAACTTCTTATGGAAAAGGGTTATATCAAGGTGAGTTCTTCTTACGCCTTGAGTGACATATGTCCGAGACTGATGGTACTACTGTCAGCCTCTGCATCGGATTTGAAAATCTCACATTTTCAGTTTTCAATATTCTTTAATTCGAACCCCAAGGGATTGACCTAGTGGTTGAGACACAAGACCTCAGGATTTAGATCTTGGGTTCAATCTCTGGTAACTCCAATGAAGGCTCACTCCCCATAGTCTTACCCGGTGTGTGTGTGGATTGGGGGATTTTCACACACCCCAGTGGACTAGTCAGGTGCGACGCCTGGACACCTCCGGATATGATCATTTCTCTTACATTTGTGAGAAATTGATTGCATTGCTGATGTTTGAAAATTGGAATTTTTGTAATTATGAATTATAATTTTTTTTGAATTTTATCATCTGGTTGTGGAATTTAATGATGTTTGAATGTGTAGGATACTAAATTAGGAGAAACACTGGAAAAGTAAAAATGGTTAGTTTGTGTTTTGAGTATTGTATTTACAAAACTAATGGCCAAGAAGCATCATGGTTCAGTATATATGTTATAATGATTGTTTGTGAAAGGAAAATCATTGGAAAAAGAGTGCCCAGTGCCTTTCATGTGGGTAGCTATAACATTTAATTTATGAGAGATCCATTTTCCTCTCCTAAATGGCCACTTTTTGTACGAAATTCGCTTTTTCAAGTAGTTGAAAAAGGGTAATTGTTCTACTAAGGAAAAAAATAATGTTTTTTCATGTAGCACTTCGCAGCTTGTAAAGCTTTATCCTCCAAACCATGGTTTATTTTCCTTCCAGAAAAAGAAAAAGAAAAAAACTGCCTACACATAAACATAGACATGCATGTGCACTCAATGAAGCCTTCTTTGGACATCATTCAGAAAAAAGAATTCTTTGGATGTAATTCGTCTCAGTAATTTTCATTTTACACCTTGTTCGTCGTGGTTGATTTGGTTGGACTTTTGAGCCTCAAGGTGATTGAAGAATATGAGACTGCACTTGGTTCTGTGGACAAAATATGGTATTCTTCAACAGAAGAAAGAACCCCAAGTATTGAATATTCTATCTTATAAAGTAAATATGCTAGATTTAGATTGTGTGTTAGTGTGTTGGTGCAGACATTTAGAATTTACCAAGCATTTAAGAATCATATGTCAACTTTGATAAGCACATAGCAAGTGACCTTTTGTAGTTTTGTGGTTGTGAATGCAACTATATATTTTTTTCTGGTCTAATCATTCCAACATTACATTGTAAGTTAACATCAGAAATGTTGATTCTCTTCGATCTTGACAATTTCATGAGATGGATCTATTATTTCATAAAGGAGTGCCATTGGATACATTTGCCTGTTAAGCGTTACAGATTTTTTTGTACGATACAGGAAACCACACCGTTAGCTGGTTCATCTGCAGGTGCAATTGTCTGTGCTGTGATTGCCTCTGGGAACAGCATGGAACTTGCCTTAAAAGCAACCAAGATGCTCGCTGAAGATTGCCGTCTTAAGGGCACTGCTTTTCGTCTTGGGGTATGAGTCCAGTAACTGAATCATTGCTTTTCTGAAACTAGAGTCTTACTTATTGTGGAACACAGTCAACTGTCCCCATGATTGAGGCATAAGGCACATGAATGTCTTTGTTGATAACTGATATGTTAAATTTGAATTTCATGATTACTTTGAAGTCCAAATCAGCAGAGAATCAAGGTTAGGCTATTGACAATGATATATTATAAGAAATCCTGACAATGATATGATTAAGAAAGACACAAAAAGCTAACTGAAGCAATATGCCAATTCAATTCACATGCTTTGTAAAGATCGGATTTTGTACTCTACCTAAATTCTTTCAAACTGTCACCCAAGAAATGCATTTGCACTTAGCTATCATAGCTATCACATTAATTTTTTTAGCTTTACCAATACAGATATGGTCATTCCTAGGCCTTTTCATGGCTGGGCTTTGCAAATAAAAGTATGGGCCCGCTTATATCTACAAAAGTTCGAGTCTGTCCGAAGCCCATCGGGCTTTTAAAGGTCAAAACTTGAGCCCCGCATTTAAACCTGTTTATTTTGTGACTTTGGTCACATGGTCACAAGGGCTTACCTATCACGGTCTTTATTTTTATTTTTTTATGTTTATTTAGTAGCATGAAAATTTCAACCGTACAGATTGAAAGTAGACTTAAAAACCCATTACCAGTTAAAATTTCAATCCAAAACTCAATTTATAGCTACTTGACCTTAACAATCAAAGTTGGCGGATGTCTTAAAACGATCCAACACCCTACGGTTTTGGCTATTAAGATGCTAGAAATTGAGTTTTGAGATGAAATTTTGATACATGGTAGCTCTTTAAGTCTGCTTTCAATATACACTCTTAAATTTTCAATCTACAAAACAAAACTTAAAAGAATAAAAAATAGTATTAGTACGACCTTGTGATATATGGATTTAATATATAAGAAAAGAAATGGGCCTCAATGGGCTTTAAGTAGAAGCCTGAGCCCAGCCCATTAGACAAAGATGCTTGTTCAAGCCCGCCCATTTAATTAAGTCGGGTTCAGGCCGATTGCCTGCCGGGTTCGGATAAATGAACACCCCTAATCATTCCTCTCCTTTGGATGAACCATAGAATAGCCATCATAGATAAGAGCCACACGATGGAAAACTTCAATTCCCTCAAAATAAAATCAAGAGAAAGGTAGTTGTGTAGTTGAAAATGGTACCACGTATCCATAGAATAGGAAACAAAAGATGATTTACACTTTTTGCATCTAAAACATGTAAAAGAGACCCATTAACCACAGTTTAGTTTCCTGTGAAGATTATCTTGCATCAAAATTTAACTCTATATCAGCCAACCAACCAAATCCAAGAATTTTAGGAGGAAATTTTATAGTCACAATAGATGAATTTACAATTGGATGAGAAACATTACCTCTAGCCCAACAATAAAATGCTAGAAGAATTTGGCCACAAAATCGTATAATCTTCACTGGAAGGTGGTATAAATTTACTCTCCACTAATTTCACTAAGGGGCTGTCTGTCAATTTCCTTGAGGAAATTAATTCTGCAAGAAAATTTGTCTTTGGGTGCAATCTATGTTACTCGATACAGTGATACACACCATGAACTCCAGCACCCTGTTAGGCAACAGAAACCCAGTGTTTGGTTTTTGCGCCAAAAATCTTATTTTCACAAAAAAACTGAATAGGATGTTGGCTTGCCAAATGAGGAAAATCTTCTTTTTTATCCTCATTAGGTCTTCCTATCTCCTCCCATAGGAAATAAATTCCTTAGAAGAAGAGGAAAAAGTCCAATATTCTATGCTTTTAGCAAAGAGCCCTTCTTCTATGGAAGTGGAGGGAAGATTCTCATTTTCTTCATTCTTCACTTTCCATTAGTTGGAAAACGACAAACAGCTCCTAAATGAAATGCTGACCTTACTCTAGATTCTGAAGATCTCCTTGAAACTCAGGTCCAAGGTTTTGGAGTTTCTGGTATGGTTTATAAGTTGTCAGAGTTCGTCTTCTACGTGTAGTTGTGCTTATTTAGAAAGCATTATTCAACATAGACAAATTTCAACTTAATATTCTTAAGATAAATGAGTGGAACAGTGAATTGAAGTTATATGATTTATATATAAACTTAATGAACATAACGAGGTCCCGCTATTTGATTCCTTTTGTAATTTTCAAATGCAGGCTGTTCTTAGAGGTATTCTTGAAAAGTTTTTGCCAGATGATGTTCACACTAAGTCCAATGGAAGGGTTCGTGGTGAGCCCACTTCTTTTCTTTTGATCCAAGTACTTAGATTTAACTAATGTATTTAAAACTGAACTAGGCCGATTCTTTGTTACAGTTTCAATTCAACAAAATTCAGCTAAGTGATTTGACAGTGTCAAACCAGTAAAATGGGTCAAAATTGGAGATTAAAGATTACAAAAATGAAGTCGTTAAAAATGGTTGAATTAATCAAACCTGTCGGTTGAACTAATTGAACAATTTGGTTTTTCTTGTTCAAATGTATTTTGACCCTTTTTGGCCAATTCTTGGACCCTGGTCAAGAACCAGTATGAATCAAAGTGGTTGAGGTTCTGGGTCTGGCAAAACTGGGACAAACTGGTTGGTCTGGTCTGGTTTTAAAATGTTGGACTCAACTTGTGTCAAGATATTCTCTTATTGGAGTTTTTACAGAGTACTTGACAGTATAATTAAACTTGACCTTATATCTAGGCTCCAAACTTATAATGAGGATGCATTTGTGTTTTGAAGCATCTGAGCTTTGCACAATTATCTCTAGGCATGAATTTTGTGCAATGCTCATGGTAACCTTAAAATTGGGTTTGAGTGACATTGTCTTGTGAGTTAATTTTAGGCTATTTGTTGACGTATCCTAATGCTTAATGTCCCTAAAGGTGGGAAGAGTGAAGTTTGGGGTGTGTGTGTATGCATGTGCATCTCAAAGTCTTTTTCTTGGCCATGAAGAGCAATTAGCTCAATGGTGGTTATTGTCTGAGTGTGTCCAATTGCATTAAGCATGCAATGGACATGAACTAAATCAAATTTGCAAAGACAATCTTAGACACATTCTAACTTTGATCTAAATTTAGTTTGCTAATTGCGGACAAAGGAATGAAACAATTTGAAAGGAGAGAACCTTTTCTTGTCTGCACTTCTCTTTACTTTATATATAAAACAGACAATTTAAGGTGATTGTAAAATGAATCTTGACTATTTGTTCATTAAACGGTTGTAATTTACTTTCATGTTGGCAAGTATAAAAATAGAAAAAAAATCGTCTAAAAATTAGCTCAAAAGAGAAAAAAGGAATTTTCAGAATTGATTTGGTGAATTTCAAAAAATTGACTTGTCCTTGTCATATTAGTATTAGAAAATGAAAAATTTGTGTAAAAAAGACTAAAAAATAGGAAAAGAGATTTTAGAATTGGGTTTGGTGAATTGAAGGATTTGGTCTAACCTTATCTAAAAATAAAGGAAATTTGTCTAAAAGATAGAATAGGAGATTTTATGATTAAATTTGGTGAGGTAGAATTATATGATGTACATATTTTTATATTAGTTTCTAAAAGTAAAAAAAAAGTTCAAAAATTTGTGAAGTGGAGAAAGAATTTATCCATTATCATTTTTTGACAAATGTCACTTGTACGAAGCATTTGCTTCTCACTAATAGAGGGAAAAGAAACTAGTCTAGAGAAAATTTGAACCAATCCTTTGTCCATCCTCGCCTTTTTCCTTATTATTATGTCTTGGGGGGTTGGTGAGACAAATTAGTGCTCACCCCTTGTTGAGACTCTATACCTCCCCTCTTTGGGGGTGACATCGCCTGGTAGGTAAGACATCTCCGTATAAATATACTTGCAGGTGCTACTTTTCCCTTGACAACAACATCCATTCCTTGATATATTGTGGGATGTGGGGAAGGATTTCTGAGTGTTTCTCTTGAGGCACGAGGGAACAGTGAGTTCTTGGATCTACTTTTTGGGAGAGGAATTTGATATCCAAGATCTTTCTAGGCTTTATCAGGAAATCATGTCCTCTAGAGCATGAGGGCCTTTGGGCTTTTGGGATGTTACCTCCTGAGCTAGAGTGCCTCTGGGCCTTTAAACTAGTACAATTGGAACATGACTGGATCTATGCTTTTGGATCTGTGTCATGGTGTGTGTGGTCCTGGGCCTTCAAAGAAGTGTGTCTATACCTCTTTTGCCCTTTGCAGTTATCAGTGGGTGTGGGCTGGTTTTTGTCCTTTCTCTGGGATATGCCTACACAGTTTCCACCATGTGCACTGTTAATTTTTTCCCCCTAATCAACACCGACTTTTGTGTTAGAACGATTTTCTAGCTTGTAATTTGCATGAATTTTCTGAATAACATCTTTGTTATCATAAATGCAAGAATACATCTCCTGGAAACTTAATAGCATGTTAGCTTGTAAAGATGTGAAACTATGAAACACTTGCTTAATGCAAAACAGGGGGAGCATCCAAAACGTTCTTTGGTTTGTCTTACTGTTCCAGGTAAGATCATGGTACCAGTCCTTGTCTACTGTCAAAACGATATTGAGAACAGTTCATTCACTTAAAAGAGAGTTCATTTTGTTTTTTATTGGCTTTTTTTAATAAAAAAAAAGGCTGGGATGCCTTTCAATATAGGGACATGTTTTATCTACATGTTAATAAAGATTAGCATATTAGCAGGTTCTACATGGAAATGGCACTTCTTTGCTTGGCCAATTAGATAAGAAAAAAGAGGAATAGAGCTTAGTATTTGACAACCGAAACCATTGAATTAGTAGACCCATCTTTGCCTGATCAAATTGATGGGCTCTTCCAACTGGAATGATCTGAAACAAGGGGAAAGGAGCTTTGAAAACAAAGGGGAAGAGGGGTTAAATGAAAATATACTTTAAAGAAATCCATGCATGGGTGGCCAGGTGCACACTCAGGACGCTTGCGCCTTTCCTTCCCCCTGTTTCCCCCTTTTGCCCAACTTTTGGCCTATAAATGCCCCATACTTGAGGGGTTCTGGGGATGAATTGGAGGTGTTTGTGAGTCTTCCAAGCCTTTTTGGAAGAACTTTCAAACACATTTTTGAGGATCCTTAAAAGAACTTTCTTGTGGATGCGTTTTTGGGGATTCAAATCCTTGGAAATGTTGAAGTGAGAGGACTTCTTGGCTTTGTTGGGGTATCTAATCTTAGGAGAATCTCTCTCTTTGCGGATTGAAAGTCGTTGGGGAGCATGCTAAAACCTTTTTTGGAGCAATCCTTGGAGGAAAAACGTAGAGTTTGCTTGAGAATTTAAAATTCCTCTAGCATCTCAAGTTTTGATTTGATAAGTGGACAAGATATGTCACTCAACTTGTGAATCCGTTTGACACATTTGAGATTCTACAGTTCTGTGGAACCATCTATTTTGACTCGTAACAAGTGGAAAAGGTGTTATTTTATAATGACCATTTGTTAATCTAATGGAATGCAACAACTTGATTGTCTTTTTGTTGCAGTTGCTGTCACTCAGTTACTCTGGAGGCCTAGGGGCTTACTCGTTGATCAGTTTGACTCTAAGGAAGACCTCATTAATGCAGTTTTTACATCTTCCTTCATTCCTGGGTAGGTAACTACTAATATGTGTATATGCATTATGCTATTATTCTTCTGTTATTACCCATAGAGAAAAACAGAGAGAATTGTTGTGCAATACCAGCCTCATTCATGACTGATGAGGCGGAACCTATGATCTTTTTTCTCTAGAAGGGTCTTGTGCTTTTGAAAATGGTTCCATTCTCTATTATGTAGAACATGGAAGGAGAGCATTAGGAGAATGTTTCTGGAAAAAATAACATCCTTCGGGAAGTCCCTGTTTGTTTTTTTTTTTTTTAAAAAATAAAAAAATCTGACAGATAATGGACTTGGATTTTGTATACTGTGGTTCTTGTTTGCTATTGCTTGCATATAAATTGCATACTGATGTCTTTTTCTGTCCACTATCCTCATGGACAGGGTGTTGATGTAAATTATATTTTGAATGAGTACAGGATAGTGTTTGAAACGACTCAGCTATATCGAATTATTTTCTATTATTGAAAAATTGTATGTTTTGAAAATTATGAATTTTTGTGTGATAAACACTGAGATATCAAATGTGTGCACATGCCGTGAGGAGTTTCAAAGTGCGTCTGCTACTCAGGACCTTATCAGAGCCTTTCCCAAGTAAATGGATCAGACCTTCTAAACTTCAATCTTTTGCAGGTATCTAGCACCTAGGCCTGCAACATTTTTCCGCAATCGGCTTTGCATTGATGGGGGCCTGACCTTGTTCATGCCACCAACATCTGCCTCTAAAACGGTATTCTCTTAGTTACTAGCACATTGTACAGATGAGCATTACTCAAGTCATATCTTTCATGCTTGAGAAGCTGTCCTGGATCAGATAAATATTTCCTTCAGTGCGAAGGTCCATGCGATTTGTTGACAACATATTGATCTTGCAATTTGATTGAAGGTCCGTGTTTGTGCATTCCCAGCCGACCTACTGGGTTTGAAAGGGATTGGGATTAGTCCACATTGCAACCCAGAGAACAGAGCTACTCCACGAGAGGTGTGTTTAACTCCCTGCAACTACTAACCATTCCATGGTCTCACTCATGATTTTGTCACTCATTGTATCTGGCATCCAAACTTTCTAGCTTTTCAAGTGGGCAATGGAACCAGCAGATGATGAAGTTCTTGACAGACTCTTTGAGCTTGGATATCTTGATGCAGCAGTCTGGGCTGAGCAGAATCCTATCCAGTCTATAGTGGAAGATGAAAGCATTGATGATAGGCCCTGAGATTGAAGTTGTGACCATTTTTTCAGAAAGCAAACCCCCAAACCGGCTCCCCATGATCATAGTTGAAGCAAACAAAGGATCCCAGCTGGGCTTATCGCATATATCTGGGTCAAAAAAAAAAAAAAGAACAAGTTGCTAAGGGGCCATGTTGTCCTTATATCTAAACGATGTCAGAGCCTTGTCAAACGAAAAAGAAAAACAGGAAAAAAAAAAAGATACCTTCCATCATTTGTCGAGAAGCAACAAATGTGGACTGGGTTAATTGTCCGCATTGGGTTTTCTAGGGATCGTATATTGATTGTAATTCCATTTTCATCTATTTTCTTATTATTTTTGGGTGATAAACAAGGGTGTTTTCAATCTGTTGTACTCCCTTTATACATATAAGCAGTGGATCTTAATTGTACATTCCTCACCATAATGATTTTTTTTTCCCCATTTCTCTTTTTGAATCTCTGAAGCCAATGGGCTATATTATTGACAACCAGAGCTGTCCATTAGAGAACATTGGAAGCCAATAGTTTACTTCTGTTGGTCCAAACCGAATGATTAGTGTTATGTCGATGGTTGGATTACCATGTTAAAATGACTTAAAAAACAAAAGCCAAAATCAGTATAAAACAAAGAAACTTGGCTGGTTTTCACAATTTTTAAACGGGTTTAACAGTTTTTACATTTTACTCCCTTTTCAGCCCAAATGTGGTTTCAACATAATTGAACTGCAGTGGTCTGTCATGGTTCAATGGGAACTGGTTTTAAGCAGTTGATTAGTTTGACCTTTGAAACACTATTATAGAGGTTTTCTTGACCACTAGCCTTTAATTGACAATAGGTTGGACTGCAACTCAATGTTATGCTTGAGAAATTGTAATTGGGCAGGGCCTAAATTTTAAGACCAGCCCATTACAATTGCACAGTCTTACCCACCCAACTATCCAAGAGGATAAAGTTAGGGAGCACATGGAATAGTGATGTCAAAAGTAGGAGGAATTTGACTACTATAGAATCATGTTGCATATCTCTCCTTTTTTTTTTTTACCAAAGTGTCGAGCCCTTACTTGTATTTGAACATGGACATTTTAATCAGACTAATTCCTCGAGCATGTGCAAGCCTCTCAATCCCACACACACTGGGTAAGTAACTAAGGAGAGTGGCCAGAAGGGTGTTGAACATGAATTAAACTCAAGGTCTCCCTTCGTGAGGAGAGCTTCTTGACCGTTCATGTGGCATATCTTTTGAGTATATAATTCCACTATTATGCATATTTTGAGGTAATAAAAAATAATTTTATAATATGTTGTTAATTGTTTTATTTAAATGTAACATTGCCTGTCAGCACAGAAAATGGTGGTAATTATCGCCTCAAACTGAACAGTTAGTCAATTTATAGGAGTTGATTTTTTATGAATAAAACTATCTCAGTGAAGATTTCTTGCTCAAATTTAGTTTTCAGGTGAAGCAATAGAATTAATAATAAAAAATTCTATTGAGACTATTTAAACAGATTTTCTATTGAATGGATTTTGAGGTTTGATGTAAAAAGAACTCTCTAATAAGTTATATATGAAGTTTCACTTCTACTCGATCATCTTATCCTTAAGAAAAATGTTAAACTTATCTTAACGGTATATCTTTTTTTTTACTTTTTGTTAACGTGACAAGTTACTCGATTGGTATTTTAACTAACTCTTGAAAAGTCAGATTGTGCCGGAAGGTATAAAAGGGATATAATTTAAGAATATGTCTAATCTCTCTTTATTTTAAACTTTTAAAAATCATTATATATACTCATTAAATTAAAAGCTAAAATTATATTATTTGAATTATCAATGGATAGTGAAACTTCCCTGGGCGACAAACGCAAGTCTCTCCTCTTTAATTGGGTCTGAGCTGAATCGCTATCTCGAACCCGATGGTTCCAGGATCAATGAGGTCGGGTAGTTACTTGGCCTAGAGGGACATGAAGAAGACTGATCTCATTGTGGGACATGGTTTGAAAATGGAAAGGGATTATTCAGATGATTTTGTTATGTGATCAATTAATTCTAATGATGATTAGATATGTGAGGATGGTTTAGAAAAATTTAGAAAAAGTGAAACATCTATGGTAGATGATTCTAATTTGTTTGATTTGTTTAAAAAGGAATGTATGAAATTTGTCTCTCAGTGACTTTCTAAAGGGTGTGCGTATAATAAGAAAAAAGAAAAGGAGTAGGAGCTAACCATTGAGTGGAGGATGGTTTGGATTTTAAATTTGGATGTTTCAGTGCTATTCTATAGTGAAGATTATATAATATAGTTATTTTCTTTGTAACTTTTGTTTCTTTTATTTAACAAAATTCTATTACTATTTAAAAAAAATGTAACACATAATCCATTTGATGAGAAATCTTGTTAAAGATTTACACTTATAAAATTTCCTTATTTATTATCAATAAAATTATTATATATAATATACTCTTTTTTTTTTTTTTGGATTTACGTGTGGAAAATTCAGACATAGTCCTACTAAAATCCCCATGGGTGAGCCTACTACTCCTAAGACACACCAAAATTAGACCATAGAGATTCAAATCTGCAACCTCCGCTTCCTGAGGTAAGAGGCAACCAGTTTTTGAATTTATATTTATCTTAAGCAAATGGCTATTTGATTTAAGGTGATCATTTAAACACCCGACTTTTTCTTTTGAGAGACACTCTATTTCAAAATTTTAAGTGAAAGTATTATTTTGCCCCTTAGAAAAAAAAATTCCTACACACAAAATTGAAGGGTAAAATGGTAATTTCGCATAAAATTAAAAATTCGGATATTTCTTGAGAGAAAAACCAGATGTTTAAATGGCTCTCCTAGATTTATCATTGCCATTTAATTAAGTATTTAGATTATAAATACTTATTATCAGCTAAAAGTTGACGATTAGAATTATCCCATGAAGTCCACATCGAATAGATAATTTCATATCCATTATGGCTATGACCTAGAATCCAGTTTACAACGCAGGTAACTTTGGGAGTTTGATGGGATTATTTCAAACACCCATAACGTTCATTTTCTTTGATTAGCCCAATAATATGCCACGTGTCAAATCTTTGGTAAGGTTACCCATTCATCCAAACCTCAGTGGATAAGCTGTGTGCAGCGGGACGTAGAACTGTTGAAGCACAGCCTCCCGTCTCTGTTGTACTACTAACAAGTGAAGGAGCTGAGTAGACCAAGTTAAGAGGAGAAAAATGGCGCAGGCAGTGGCGATTCCTCTTTCTCCTTCACTCTCCATTGTTACCAAAGGAGAAAACCCTTCTCTTTGTCTTCCCAAAACTAGTCTCTCATTCTCCCCTTCTTCTCTCAACGTAAGTAAGCTTCTCTTCCTCTTTCTCTCTCTTTGTATTCATTCTGGTAATTGGGTTTTCTTTGGTGGTCCTCCTTCTCTGTGTTTGCAGTTCAGGGGATTGAGCATAAGGTGCGCACGTGTGGGAGGAGTGGAGATCCCGAACAACAAGAGGGTGGAGTACTCGCTTCAGTACATCCACGGCATAGGACGCACACGTGCCAAGCAAATCCTCTGCGACCTCAGCATGCAGAACAAGATAACCAAAGACCTGAGTGAAGAAGAGCTCATAACACTCCGTGATGAAGTCTCCAAATACATGATTGAGGGCGATCTCGTAATCATTCCAATCCCCCTCTCTTCCCCTCTCTCTCTCTCTCTGCTTTCCTTTTTTGTTTTATAAATTAACCACCTATTTGAATTTATCAGAAGTCTTATTTTCATAATTTGACGATAGACGTTAATTGTGTATTTATTAGCATGGAATTTTAGATTGGAATACCTTTTGTGAAATTTTCTAAAGTATCCAAAGGAACCCATCTTTGGTGAAACCTAATTGATAGATAGGAATTTTGAAATCCCACAAACATCCAATTAGGCAATTTATATATTCCCAAATGAAAGGTTGTTTTGGAATTCCAATGCCCGATTCACATGAGATTCTGAATAATTAGATTCCGACCAATTATTTCATCCAGTTATGCTCCATTTCTTGCTAGTTCCTGTTTCTATGACAGGAGCCCACATCACAACTGGTACACAGAGGATGTGGTTACCAGTCATGTAGTCATTCCACAGTGAAAAGTTTCTACCAATTTTTTTCTTTTAAAAAAATGCTAGTTCTGGAATTCTGAATATTCAAGAAGTACAGTATTTGCTAATTTTGGAATTTGGAGTTCTGATAAAATAAGCCCTATGTTTTGGTAGAAGTCCTAAAACAGTCCATTGTTGACCAATGGTCGAACTAGTTGTTGAAATTTTTTGGTTGAGATTGTCAGGCCCACTTGAGCATTAGAGGAAGCTGAAAGATTAACCTAATAGAATGAAAAATGAGGAAATGCCAGGATTAAGAAACGACATGAAAAGCACAATAAAGATTGGAAATAGACCAGAAATGCACAATTAAGATTACAAATAGAAGATACTAAGAAAAAGGAGAGACTATCAAATTAAGAAATGACATTAAAAATTCTGTATTTATAGCAGATATGATTTTGGTAGGATTGAGTGGAAAGTGAAACACAAAACGTACGTCAATGGATGGGAGAATTGGCTTTGATGATGATGATTGTGGAGTCCACTACAGCCAATTAAGAAATGGTGGCTGAATTGACTGAAAGTACTAGCTATAAATGAGTGGTACCTAAGATCCAACTCAATTTACATCTTTGGATTTTGAGGTTTGATAATTTGACATTAAGAAAAGATTTTTTTTTGTTGTGATTATCTACTTATTTATTTTAAGAGAACTCAAAGTTTGTTTGGCAGAGGTGTAACTCCAATCACAATGAAATTATCAGCTGTCACATTGCATTACATGTGAGGGGAAAAGCTTGGTGTCAAGGGGACCATAAATGGTCTCCATTTTTTTTTTCCTATTTTTTTGAAATAGTACTTTTTATTGAAAAAACAAGAAAAGAATACAGCCCAGGA
The DNA here is from genome assembly GCA_022113865.1 of Chimonanthus praecox. Lineage (NCBI taxonomy): Eukaryota > Viridiplantae > Streptophyta > Magnoliopsida > Laurales > Calycanthaceae > Chimonanthus > Chimonanthus praecox. Next base: position 8,194,868 of record CM039095.1, on the reverse strand, counting down.
ACAGAAACAGCTCAAAAGGAAGGAAAAAAAAAACTCCTACAAACAGCGGGCTACACAGCTCAAAAAAGCAACAGAAAAACAACCACAAAAACAAGAAACATTAAAAATCCATTAACCCTTATCTGATCCATAGAGATCCCTTCCTTAGCCAGCTGATCTACTCTAAAATTAGCTTCTCTAGAAGTGTGTCACAATCAGATTGAGCCTGTCTGTGATTTTTTTTAATTTCCTCAACCATTTCCAAGTGGTCTCCATGGTACAGACATACATGGTTTTAAATAGTTTTTATGGTCAATGAAATTTGACTGCTTTCTATAATTTATAACTTTTATCAAAACTTAAGGGCTTTATAGAGCGATGAGAAACTTGGAAGCATTTTTAAACACATTTATAGGGGGAAGCCCTTTTATCCTTCTCTTTTTTATCCTTTCAATTTGATTGTATTTTGGGTTACAGAAGCGATTCAATGCACTAGCAATTCGGAGATTGAAGGAAATCCAGTGCTACCGAGGAGTGCGCCATATCATGGGGCTCCCGTGTAGAGGACAACGTACAAAGAATAATTGCCGGACGCTGAAGGGTAAGAAAGTTGCCATTGCAGGAAAGAAAAAGGCGCGCTAGAACCCATTTGGTGAGCAATGTGTGCTTTCCCTTCATTTGAATTGATTAGAAATTTGATTTGGTTGTCCTTTTTTTTAATGTTTGTTGTGTTTCTAAATGTTGAATTGATCTCTCTCTCTCTCTCTCTCTCTCTCTCTCTCTCTCTCCAATGCCTTTGATTATCTTTTTTTTTTTTTGAGAAATGATACCTCTGAAAATATACAAATTAGGATGGATTTCTCTTGGCTCCTAAACAATATGATGACAGAGTCAGCCCTTGTGGCAGTTGTGTACCATGACAAGCATATAGTTTGTGGTTTATGCTACATGAGACGGGTGCCACCTCCTTCCCTTTTTGATGTTTCATACTTGATAGGTGTTTTGATACTTACCATTGGGAGTTTCTTCGCTTGAATTTTTGATAGGTAAACAATTAATAGCCAAAGAGGGAGAAGGAAATTGGAGGACTATTCAGTCTAATGGTCATCTGTTTAGCTAAATATTTCTGTCTGAAACCTGTCTTTGTATGTTTGACCTCTTTTTACTTGAGAGTCGATTCCTTCATTGCTCTACTGTTGTTTCACAAGATAGGAAATGAGTCTTGTAAAGTGTGGTGTATTGCAAAGAAGCCTGATGATTGGATGGAGGAGTTTCCCTTGAATCATCCATGAATTTCTCTATCCATCCCATAAGGCCCAGTCCATGATAAATGTGCGGCTTCCCTAAAGAAAATCTACACTCAAGTATCCCTAAAGCTGCTTAAATAAAATTGACCCATTCAACTTGATTGACTGGCAACTGGGCCATGCTTGATGTTGGGTCCACCTTGACTTAGTTCTGTATGTCTTTGGGCATGATGCATTGGTTTCGAGTCCATTTCTAGGCTTAATAAGTTACCCCTGCATCAGGCAACCTCATGAATCTTAAAAATGTTAGGCATATCCAAGGAACATGTGTGGTTAACTATATTTTTTTAATATTTATTTTCTGGTCTTTTGCTAAAAAAATCTGAAAAATGCTTCGAAAACTCAAAATATTAAAAACCCAATAGGGTTGGAGTGATGGCCAAGAACCCACCTTTGAAAGTGGGAGGTCTTGAGTTCTATTCCCACTCCTCAAGAGGGTCACTCTCCATAGTTTTATCCGGTGTGTGTGGATAGGGAAGTTTCCACATCCACCATGGATTAGTCAGGTGTTCTTAGAGGCCTCGATACCTTGGTCTTAAAAAAAAACTCAAAATATTACCTCATAAAGTTTTTAAGTTGTGTGGACCATTTTACTGGTGTGTCAAACAACAAACCACTCATATGACAGCTAAGGCTTTGGCCCAAAAAGGCATGAATCTTCAAATTCTGGTGGAAAAAAATGCATCATATGTATTTTGGGCCACCAAGGCCATCAATTGGAGTCTGGTGCAATCAACCTAAAGCTTGAAAACTATTCCAAAATTCAGGGGCGCAAGAGGGTAATTGAACCAATCAATGTTTCTCTATCTCCGCCATCACTAGGGCTCGGAAGGAGTGCATTGGCTTAGTGTTATTTTGCTTGGTTTAATTGTTGTTTTTTTTTTTTTTTCTGTTTTTTCCTGTTATAGTGGTTTCTTCCTTTTTTAGCCTTGTAGGGGGCCTCTGGTGGATGTTGGTCTCTCCCCATAGATATTTTTTGTCTCTTTTTGTGCACTTCTTCTGATCTAATATGGTTACCATTAAAAAAAAAAACAATGTTTCATTTGTACCATGGGGCTCACATAACTTGAATTATTCAGGTGACTAGCAGAGGCCCATAGTAAGCTGATTTTCATATTGAATCAAACTATCATTTCCTTAAATCTGGAATGTGGCCAAATTTATTAATTAAGAAGTTATTTCCAATTTGAATCAAGATAAAAGAGATATTTTTAGGAGGCTATTAAGCGATTATTAATAGTAGAAGAAAATTTACAACTTTTGATTGCTAGTAATAACTTACAGCTATTTAGCCCTACTAAACAATCGGCAATGATGTAAGTAACTCTGTCAAACTGCGACAGGGATATTTGAGATGAAAGAAAAGTAACTGTTTACTCGTGTTTGTGAGATCTTGCATCACAAAGGAAAGAATTGTATGCTAAAAACTTTCTATGACTTCAAAGCATTTGCTGAATCCCTCCATTTCACTAGCAATGGACCTGAAGAGGGTTTAAATTACTTAATATCATATCTTGGTGTCAAAACTTCATCCAGATTCTGCATTTCCAACAGTTGTTGGACCTTTTTATTTATTTTTGAAATTTATGGCAAGAGGGCCTGTGTTCCTTAAAGAATTCTCACTTTCAGCTTTATTGAGTTTCCATTGAATTTGGATCATGGCATGGTGAAGTGGCCTCCTTGCAATAACAAGGTTTGGCATCTTACCACCATGCCTTAACATCTAGGACTCAAATGTGTGTGTGTGCGTGTACATAAAATGTTTTTTCATGTGGGTCTTGGCTGCTTTTGAATTTATGATCTCTGAGACTAACGAAATTCTTGTGATTCTTTTCTGCTCCAGCTTCTGCCACTTAGAAGAGTTAGGGAGCTGGCTTTGATTTGGGTGACATCGTACTCTGTTCAGTCTGTTTGGATGCGAATCAAGATGCAACTTCTGTTTTTTTCTTTCCTCTTCAATTTTTATTTATTCAACCATGCTGTTTCTCATCTTAATCTGCAAAGTTTATGCCATGAATTGAACTTACTTGTACTCACTTGATCAAATTTGACTTGAGCATTACCATGCCCACATAATGGACAAGTTAATTGGTTAATAACCTGCTGTACCACTGTGTAGTAATTGGAACTCTGACAGTAGGTGGAATCACATGCATTCACAACTAGTCAGATACACACAGAATCATTGAAAATAAGAATGGTTATAAAAAAGTTAGCGTGTTAGTTGGATAAGAAATTAAGAATGACTTCAATTCCCTTTTTTTTATGCCTTTTTAATCTCGTAGAAAAAGGAGGTTAGTCTTTTCATTCTTAATGAAAACTAGGGCGGCAACTCGGGTCGGGTTTTGGCTTGACCTGCATGACCCGACTTGAGAAATCATGCGGGTCGGGTTGAGAATTTTGGATCAGTGGGTCGGGTAGGGCTGAGAAGATAAAAACCCATTTGAAATTCGGGTCGGGTCGGTTGAGAATTTTATAAGTTAACCCGACTCGACTCGACCCGGCTAAAATTAGTCTAAAATGGGTTCAAAATGCGGGTCGGGTCAGAATTTGGGTCGAGTTGGGTTGGGTTGGGTTGTGAGATTCGGGTTGGGTTGGGTCGGGTCGGGTTCCATATATATCAATTTGGGTCGGGTTGGATTTTAAAGAATCCGACCCGTCTGACCCGAATTGCAGCACTAATGAAAACCATTTTTATTCTATTGCGACCTACCAAACAAACTCTGCTGTTGTAGATTTCCTGCAACTTTCCTTTTTCAATATTCATGACATATCGGGTTGTGGATGTGTAAATAAAAATGATTTTATTTGCGATTTTTATAAATTAATCAAGTGAATGAATGGCAGATGTTATATTTTAGTTTTCAGTTTTTTCTTTTCCTTTTTTTTTTTTCATACATAAACCATACCATGATATGGCCGATGGCCATTTTCTACCTTCCAGTGCCTTTAGTGCATCGTGGACACCGAATCAATCCATGCAGAAATAAATATTGAAATTCAAACTCCAACGCGTTTGCCTGGTGATTGAGACACTAATACTTTAAGATTGAGGTCTTGGATTTAATTCCGGGTGACTCCAATGTCACTCTGTGTGCAGATTTGAGAGTTTTCACACTCTAGAGGACTAGTTAGGTGTAACGTCTCTACACCTCTTAATCTAAAAAAATTAAGTAATTGAATTTGTGGACTGTGTGGCGGCCTGCTTCTCTCCTTTGTTTTGTCTGTGATCACTCAACTAGAATATTAAATGAGGCCTGGCATTATGCTTGACTATTTGTATGTCCAAATTTCAAAGTCAATGAATTAACAGGTGCCAAGTCATGGTTATCTATTAAAGATGCAGCATTTTGTTCTTATGAGGCCTGTAGTAGGTCACCTTTTGTCAAATTTTTGTAACATATAAGAGGGATAGTGCATCTTTCATGCATCATCATTTATTATATTTTTTAGTTTTTCTAGACATTTATCAAGGTAAAAAGTTAATTTGGTAGCTTATTTTGAAATTTAAATAATAAAAGTAGATATTGATGTGATGTTTTTGGATATATTTAAAATATTTTATAAATATAAAGTAATTTAATTTCTTGTACAAGCAACATTTTAACATAAAATGGTTTTCTCTGCTTAGTTTGAAATTCTACGCCATCTACTACTTTTTTTTGATAACATGGATATCTTCACTTCATATTAAAGGTGAGACTAATCCTATGAGCTTCCGTTAGAGTTGAGCATTAAGCAAACTCAAGACAAGACTCTGTTTCATGAGACGGACATCTTGACCGTGAGTCCAACTCTTTGAGTTAGGCCAACCACCAAATTGCATGGGAGATATTTGGCCTTTCCATGTGCAAGTCTGGCATAAATGATTTAAAAGAGGTGATGGAAATATAAGAAAGGTCATGTGTATATAAAAAATTACTTTTATTAAATTAATAACTATATTTTTTTAAATTTCATTAGTTTAATTTTTTTTTTAATATTTAAATTTTACGGTCTTTAAAAATATAACTCTATTGATTCAATCAAAATAATTTTTGGTGGGTTAAATATTTAGCAAGTGATCTTTCCAATGCACTCATCACCATTCTATGTAGTAGGCCTTATATCTAAGTGCTTGGAGTAATATGTTGTTCACATGATTTAAACAATGAATTTTCATATACGTGATTTTGATTCAAGAGCCAAGATGGTTTGATTGTTGTGTGTGATTAACAAAAAGTTAACTAAACATGGACATTATGGTTTGAAGGTCATTCACTTTCATAGAATTTGAAGAGTTTAACATGTGAAGACAAAAGTGTTTAGATGTTTTACAGCACCTGATTAATCCTTAGGACATGTGCAAATCTCCATTTTTTATACACAAGTAACATACGGGGAGTGGTCCTTTTGTGTTAAGAGTGATTTGACATAATTGTCTTACATTGATATTCACTGCATTGAAAAGTTCGAAAAAAGAAAATAAAAAAAGGAAATTTGTGATGTGTTGTCTATCCAAATAGGCTCTCTCTGAATCAAACTCTATTGTTTAGACTTGGTTAGATTAATTATTTCAACAATTGATCTATACCAACTACACCCCTTTTGACTTTATTTAGTGTTTTTTTCTTTTTTACCGACAGAAGAAGAAGATGGTTTAGGCCAAACCATCTGTTTTTTTTTTTAACTTGGCTTTACTTATTTGTCTGATTAGATTTTGCTGAGAGAGTTGCTGTTTTTGACTTATCCGAGTCACTTGATGTCTCGAGTCTCGACAAGTTTTTGATATTATAAGCAATGGACCTTAACCTATTTAGAGCTTTCAACCATGGGCCCAAATGAGCATCATTTAAAGTTACTTGATTTGGACCTTGTATTCGATTCGATTAGATTGAATAAAGTAAGTAATTTGGTAAGTTCATCAATATTTTTTAATCTAAACTATGTAAAACTTGGTTACTCACTACACTTAAAATCCAACTAAATTACTAAATCTATTTTTCTTTTTAATTTTTACCTACTACCATTAGTCAATAGTATTTTAAGATGGGATAACGAAGAAAAGACAAATACACAAAATTAGAGTGATGGAGATGAGAATGTTACATTTGATCAGAGGATATAGTCAGAAATGAATGAATTAAGAATAATTAAAAAATAACTTCAATAAAAGAGAAACAGAGAGAAACCCATCTAAGGTGATTTAGGCACGTAAATAGAAGACCAAAAACAATCTCATTAAAGTTGAGGGACTACAAATTGTAGGTATAAAAAGGACAGGTAGACCACCGAAAGTATGAAAAGAAGATAAACGGATATGATAAAGTTAAATGGAGAAGTGAACTCGGAAAAGCTGATTCTATATTAATAGAATTTTGAATTTGATGATGATGAAAATAATGAGAATGAGTTTGTGAATGTTATCTTTGACATCTCATTGAGTCTAGTAAAAGGAGGAAAGTTGGATGATTGAAGGCAAAGTGTTAATTTCTCAAGTAAAAGTAGTGAACTGCAGGAGTAGTCTTTAACCCCTAGAATCAGAAGAATCCTATTTTGTAGTGTTTGGTTATATTAGGCATTTTTTGGTTGGATAGTGGGGATTGAAGGAACTAAACAAGCTTTAATAATTTTAAAACTAATAAAAGAACTTTCTAAGTGATTAGTTTGAGTTGATTGATTAAATTTTGATCAATCAAGTCAATAAGTTTTTTTGAATTTTTTTAAAAGCAAAATTTAAAAATAAATAAATCCATGGAGATACTTAGCTTGATTGAATTTCAAGCTGATTTTGAGATTTATTAAGTTTAACTGTTGTATTAAGTTGCTTTGAACTTTACAAACTGTAGGGTTAGTTAAAGATCAGAATAATATAATAACTATTATATTTTTAAATAAATTACAAAATATAGAAATTAAAAAACATATCTAATCATGATGTTCTTGTAACAACTAACAACAATGGAAAATGATGTCTTTAGTAAAATAGGAGAAGAGAAAAAATGATACAGAAAAAAAAAAACTTATCTTAAAGATTGATCTATCTTAGAGGTTTGTTTAGATCTAATCAGGTTGAATCATGTGACTAAATTGTCTATCAGAACATATGATAGATTTGATTGGAATGAGAAAGCGAGAATCCTTAATTCAATTCTCATTCAAGTCCAAAGAGAGTGATAGCTAGAAACTCATCTTAAGAAGCAGGAGTTTTGAATTCAAATTAGTCTACTTCAAAGGGTCACTATCCGTAGAGTTACCGGTATATGTGGATAAGAAAACTTATAAATGCTCTGAAAATTACTCGAGTAATCATAAAGACCCGAACATCTTCATCATAAAAAAATTATTTTTTAATAACACTAACATGTACATGCCTGAGGTCCCATGCTCCCATGATTATTGTACAACCCACGTTAGGCATTTTAATGATTCTTGTCAAAATGAAATATGCTCTGAAAAAGCATTTGAGATGATAGGAATATTTCTAACAGTAAAATATTGCCAATTTCTCATATAAATGATTTGATATATAATACATTATTTCCATGTGCTGCCATTGCATCTTGTGTAGTTACAAACCTTTTACAGAGGTTTCCTCCTGCGAAGATACAACCATTATAATTAAAATAACCACTCTAATATTTCATGTATTTGTACAATTTTTATGTATAGAAAACTAAATACTCCATCTGTCCGAAAATATTTCTCTTATTTCAAATTTTTTTAGTTTTTAAGGATTATTTTCGCACAGAGTGCGCCAAAAGTCTATTAGTAGATTCTCTGATTCTATATGAACTGATGTTAATGATTTTGAGGTAGTAAGATTGCAAGTAACCCTCAATGAATTTAATTTAATACTCAGTGAGCTTTTTCTTAACTATGTAACAATATATGATTCCAGACGATGAGAATCGGAGGTGAAAATAATTATACAATGTCGCATATGAGCGAGTCAAAACTCATAAAAGAATATCGTCTTCTCATCATGTTAGAAGGTGATTTGGAGCTCATCGAAAGTGTTACAACTTTGATTTAATGTGAAAATAAAGAAATATGACAAAATGACAAATAATTTAAGACAATTCCAAAATACAGGATAAGTATTTTTGGAGAGAGGGAGTATAATATTTGTAATGAATTATAATTTGAAAAATAGCCTTTACTGTTGAAGCCAAAATATTGCATGATTAAGTTAGAAACTTAGAACTAAGAAGAGTTTGAATAATTTTTTAGAAAAGTAAAAATTCGATGTGAAGATGATTTTTTTTTTTTTTTTTCGTTTTTGTAGAAGTATCAATATTTAAAGACATGAACATCTCTTGATATAAAAAAATTCAAGTAGAAAACTTAATAATGAATATAATTTACTAATGTCAGCCTTTTTTCTATTTCTATAAAAAAATATATTAGCGTTTTCTAAAGTATGAACGTTTATGCGAGTTTGGATTTAGTGTAGCATTTACTACATAGTCTTCAATATAGCATTTTTAGAATGTCCCGTATGATGTGATTATACACAACCCACTAGCTGTTGAAGTTTTTATGATCAATAGAGGGCCATGAAAATTACAAAATACATAAAGTCTATTGCTTAAAAAGAAAACTATCTGAGTTAAATAGTATTTTTCATAACTTTATATTGAATCGTTAAATATTTGATTAGAAGTAGACTTTTGATTAAACTTAGAAACTCTTTAATTAACCTTAGTGTATACTGTATCATCACAATAATCATCAAGAAAAAAACTCAATAATCATCAACTATGGAAGTGAAGTGAGAACTGAGAAGATTAAATTATTAAAAAGCCCGAGTTAATTTCCTTTTTTCTTAAGAAAAAAGAAAAAGAAAAAGAAATACTTGGATTTATCAAAGAGCTGGTTGGCCTACAGTGAGTAAAACACGGGCAAATTTATGAAGCAGGCCTATAAATAAGAAACCGGTGAAAACGATGAGCGAGTGCAATGATTCAGTCATTTTGAAAAAGAAAGGTGCAACAAGAACAACCCTTCCACCATCACCTTCTTTAAAAAAATTTAAACACCCCCCACCCACACCTAAAAGCTACAAACAACTTTGAACCTCTCTCTCTCTCTCTCTCTCTCTCTCTCTTCTCTCTTCTCTCTCTAGATATTCCTAGTTTTATCTTCTTGTTCTGTTGGATTTCATGTGTTCTTTCCTTTTTCTTTCCAACCATCTACAGGTGTATGTAAATGGGAAAGTCTCCCTCTGTTTTCTTATTTAGAAAATTTTAAAAAAGAAGAAGAAGAAGAACTAAAATCATGAGTAATCTATACCTCTGAAAGTCCTCTGCAAAATATAGAAAGCAATAAAGTGATTAGGACCCATATAGAAACAGCCCAGATTGAAACTAAGTCACACATTACCTTTTGTTGAGAAAGCCACACACACAAAAGAAAAAAAGGGGAAAAAGAGAGAGAGCTGGAGTGAAAGTTGCAATTGGGGTCTTGTTATCTGTAAGTTCCAATTTCCTCCCTTCATTTTTTTTTTGTTCTTGTTTTGATTTTGTTTCTCTTGGGCTGTGAAGCTTGTAACGTTTTTTAAATGATTTTAAATGAACCACCCTGTTTCCTTTCATGCTTCCTTCCCACTTATGGTCTGTATAAAGGGAACAAAACATCTTTCAAGTTATGAAATTTCTTCTTTATTAGTGAAGCTTGTATTGTTTGTTTAATTGTTTGGCTGGTTTTATGAGTTGGTGGATGACTGCTGTTCTTTGTTCCATACAGAAATTGGGTTAATTTGGAATTTTTGATTCGGCTGCTTTATTTGGTTGGGATCAATACCAAAGAAAGACACAAACATGGGTAAACAAGGACCTTGTTGCCACTGTGGGGTTACAAGTGAGTTTGACTTCCTTTTGTTAAAGCTAATTTATGTTTAGGTCTTATTTGGTCTACTTGTGCAGTTTTGAAATGTATTTTTGTAGTTTAATTTTTCTCCAAAATCATGTCATGTGCATGGATATCTTATAATACGATTTTTTATAACACTAGTCGCTGGTAAAAGGATTTACAGATAAAATTAACAGTTCAAAGTTCAAACTGAATCAAATTTTGGAATTGTTTGTCAGCTGAACTCTTCTCTGCTCAATTGAATTCAGTGAATTCTGTTGTTGATTTTCTTTGATTTAATTCATGAAATAAAATTGGGATATTATTTCAATTTTTCTGCTTCCTTTTACAGTACTGGCGCTGATGATGGGTTATGGTTACTTTCTGTAATTTTATGAGGAGGGTTTCATTGTTTTTATGCCAAGAACCATCGGCAACTCAAAGCTGCGAATTTTGGGCTTAGATGTAAAAGGCATGAAATAACTAGATTCTCAGTTTAATTAGTGGTTATGCATCCTTAATCTTATTCCCAGCCTGCATATGAACAAAAATAGATCGAATTTTATAGAATTGTTTTTTATTTCCATTAGAGACAGTTCTATTAAGCATGCCATTTTACCTTTCTCTGGTCCTAGCTTTCATGTATGTCACAGGCTTGGTGATATATGCACAACATGTGCACATCAAGAAGCTGCATGAGTACTCTTGATAGCCAATGATTAGAATGGAGTTTCTAACAATAGATGCCCTATAATGATTTAGTAATTGCCCCATGTGCGTAGAATGAAATCCTTACCTGAAAAAGTGGTAAGAGCTATCAAATCCGTAAGCAGATCATGTTCTATAATTTCATTTGTGCTTTATATATTTGCTAATAAAAAACAGGACTTTTAAAGCATTTTAGCACATAATCGCGCCTTCCTCTTGTTCTTTAACCTGACGGAATTCTTCTCTAATTAGTTACTGATGCAAGCTTTGTTCACGTACTGATGTTGTTTTCTCTCACATAATTACAGGTATCAATCACTTTCGCATCTAGTATTTGCTGGATATTTTAGTGTTGATTGGGTTTGCATTCATAGTACCGGTTATATACCAAATATCACATCCTCTGGCTGTGCCAAATGATGATGAAACATTCTTGATAACTAGAGCTGAAGGATGTATAAGTTGATTTTTGAGGTTCAGAAAGCATATGGAACCAATGCAACACATTGAGAAAACTCAATACAATATTCTTCATTCTGGGACAAACTCAAAGAAAAAAATTCTAATAAAAGATGGAAGGACATTACAGAATATTTGCAGCTACATACAGGCTGAAATCATATTGAAGTACCATCAGCACCAAATGTAATTTACATTTTGAACCAACATAAAACAGTTAGAGAGGTCACGTCATAAACACTTCTGCAGATATACCTTTCCTTTTTGTTAAATTCAAGTATCCAAGGTTGGCAATTATGGTTCTGCTTATGTGAATCTTCTTCTTAAGACAATTGTCTACATCAGGATTCATGATTCTGAGATGGTTTGGTTTTTAAAATAGTCTCATTTCCAATGTTCTAAACCCTCCTTTGCGCATCCTTTCCCTTGTTGCTTAATTCATTTAATGTTGGGCTCTGTTGTTACAGCCATAAGAGTATAAGTTGCATTCATTCCCTTTCAATTCAAGAAACATATCTTTGTGTCATTTTTCACTTGTATTTAAATTTACTTTCTCTAATGTTTTCCCTTTACAAAAGATGATGTAATTTCTCAATGGACAATTAAACTTTATGTTGATAATTAATTGGATTAACTCATACAGACAAATACATGTGTTTTTGTGTCATACTTGTAGCTAGAGTTATCAATGGGAATGTTATTTCATCTAATTGCTAAATAGATGATCTAAGTGACCTCGGAAATATGTCCCATAAATTGCTAGTTTTCTAGAATCAGTCCCTTTGATCCTCATCTATGCCATTTAATCATGATGACTGACTCTTTTTGGATTTCAGCCACCAAACATAGATTTGCTGTCCTTTCTATTGAACTCCATGTGAGTTGAGACTTGAGATTTGGTCTCCATTTAGGCACCTACTTTGTTCATTTGGTCTTTTTGGCACTAATTTAGTGGCTCTTTTGTTTCCTATTCTAATATTACTTACGTTGCATGGATTTTCTAAATGGGGAATGACCTTATTGTAGATGCTCAGATCATGACACTTGCCGTATGAATTCTGATCCCTGAAATATGATTTCACTTTTTTTTTGGTTTATTGTCATTCCGGATAGCAACAACCTAATGATACCAGAGGGTGGTCCCTTTATTGTTATTTTGGATGGCACTAAAAATATGATGATTTTTTAAGCACAAATTATGGCTTTGGCAGTGAAACATAATTAGAAGATAACTTCTTATTTCTATATCACTGTCACCACCACCATCACCACTATCAAAGTCTCGTATGATCTATTCCTAGTTAGATTTTTGGATTGTGCTTGTCCACTCGTTCCCATTTCTTGTTAGGCCAAGGTTCTTTGTTTCTCCTCTTTTCACTGCTACGATATAAAAAAAAAGTAAAAGATATTAACTTCCTTTTGGATTGACTAATATCACTTCAAAATCTACAAATCCTAGATTTTCAGTTTTTTCATATTAGATACCTCTTGAGTTCAATTTACACTCTATGTATGATGCCACTTGGAGTAACATCGTTACCATCCTTATCCTAACCATTTTCCATTTTATCCTATCATATATCCTAATTTTCATCACTCCAGAGTCTATCACATCATTCTTAATAGGTATACCCAAGTTTTTGAAGGTCTCCTTATACTCCTTGTTCTTTCCCCTAGTAGCCACTCTATCTGCAATGCTAGGGCTGTTTTTGGATATCTTTAAACATTGCCCAAACCAATTTAAACGCAATTCCCTCATTCTGTCATCTGTCAGGGTTCTACTTTCAAGATTTTTCTAATGAATTCATTTCTAATTCTACTTTAGTGTTATTCAATTCTTCCATCTTGGCATACAAATCTCTATCACCATTATTCTATATGTTCGTTTCTTCATCGTCCGATACTCACCTTTTCATCGCCTTGTTGGTCTAATTATCAACATGGCAGTCTCCTATCTAAACTCAATTAGCTTCCCTACATTTAGTGTACCTTGCACCCATCTAATGGCTATTTCTAAATCAAGTTCTCCACTTAGTTCTGCAGTTACATGCAAGTATCTAAATTTATCACAATATTTTTCCAAGTCATTATCAATTTTAATCAAGATGCCCTCCCAACGCTTAGACCCACTAAAAATATACTCCAACTAGTTTGTCTTTGCTCTGCAAATCTTCAAGCCATTCATCTCACGGACTTTCCTCCATAGCTGCAATTTATTGGTTTATTAACTTCTCATCTCACTAATGAGTATTATATCATCTATAAGTTAGTGCATCAGTATTTCTAGTTACCTGTCATCCACTCGTTTTGCAATCATGGTGCTTGTGCTGTTTGTCAATCAAGTTACTGGATTTGTCATTTCTCCTTTGCTCTGAAATGTCAGTGTCAAAAATGATGCAGGCACTCCTCTTTGGAGGAATGGACCACCTGGAAAACCAGTGTTGTGCAATGCATGTGGATCAAGATGGAGGACAAAGGGTACACTTGCAAATTATGCTCCATTACATTCTCGTGTGTTTGTACCCGTTGATTCTGATGAGTGTGAGAACTCTGAAGAGTATAAATTGGCATCAAAGAAAAAACAGAAAAACTTAAGCACTGGAGCTCAGAATGAATATGACATAGAAGTTGGAGAAATAATATCAAGGTATAAACCATCCACAAAAGATTTTGAAGATGATGTAAGCGACAAATCTAGTTCAGGATCTGGACTATCATTCACTGAGAGCTGCAGTCAGTTGGGAGCCACGAATGGAAATGATATCTCAGGTTTCTTCCAATATTCACCATTAGAAGTTAATTTGATCGTATTCTTTATATATATATATATATATATTTGAGGCAATATATAATTCTTGAATAAAGTAAACAGTGTTGTTTTAATTTGACTCAACAAGGGTAAAGCAGTGGCCCAACTTTTGGCAGTGCCCAATCCATCAATGTGATTTTGGCAATGATGTTTCATTTAGATGTGTCTTGTTTGTCTGAGGAAAATAACAACTATAACCAACAATCTGCGTTCAACAGTAGTCCATTAGCCATTTAGAATCATCCATTGGGAATTTTTTTGAGGTGTCCTCATCCTTCAAGTGGGACTCACATCTACAGTTGGTTGGGTCGCATAGAGGTTCAACCAAACATTTTACATTTTTTCTTGTTTTATCAGATGTTCTGATTGAAAGTATTTGTGGAGTTTCTTGTCATCTTTGAAACTATGGATGCACATTGCACTGAATAGAGTAACTATGAACCATGTCTCTTGGATACCCTTTTCAATTTGTTTATGTTTCTTTATGCTGTCGTTGGCAGTGGCTTCATTTTCTTTTGGGAACCAACAAAAGAATTTCTTCTCATTTTCATTGGGTTTTCATTGCACTGAGAGAGAAAAAAATCTCTGCTTCCAAAAGAATTCAGGAAAAAAACATTATGCTTTATCTTTTTCAGGGCCAATAAGAAAACTTTTAAATTTAGAAGAAAATTTTCAGTACTAGTCACCTATAAAAGATGGTTCACATATTATAATTCTTATGAAGAAACACCTTTCCTATCCTACCAGTCCAATTGGTGGGACCTAAGATTGGCTGGTAAAAGGGCAGATTCAGGGAGATGGGGAATGGTTTTCTTTTTTTAGGTGCTCATGGGATTTGCTGTTAGGTGTTAGCACAGTACTACATGAATGCCTGATTTTATCTTGTGATATGTCATGGTTATCATTTTCATCAGCATATAGCCTTATCCAATGTATCATCATTTTCATCTGTAAGTTTAATTTCAGCTGCTTTGATCTATAACTCGTAATTGTTTGCAGGTTTATCTCAATCATATTTTTGGGATTCTCATATTCCTTCACGAAAGAGGACAGGCAAGAAGCGTCAGAGTCCATCACCTATAGAAAAACTCAGAAGAGAACTTTATGATATTCTACAAGAGCAAGAATCATCCTGCCTGTCAGGGTCTTCAGAAGAAGTGCTTATTTTTGAAAAGGAGGGAGATCCGACAGTTTCTGATGAGATAGGTCTTGGTAGTGTTCTTATTAAACAGCCACTTTCATCATCAGGAGAGGAACCTGAGATTAACTCACTTGGTGTGGAGAACAAGATTTTGTGTTCAAATGATGCTTATACAGAGCCAATGTCTTTTCCAGCAGAGTTGCAAAGCTTCAAATTTAGTTGTATTGGAGACGGTAAATGTAAAGTGATTCCGGAAGTAGGACAAGAGGAAACTATAGAAAATCCCACAAAAGGTCATGCTTTCTTAAATATATCAGTGTAAGCATATGCGATCTCTTGACTCTGATCTCAATATTCACATTTCTTCTTTGCCAACTTCATGAATGATCAGTCCATCCATTGAGTAATTCCAATTGCATGTTTTTTTATCATTTATTGATACATGGAAGTTCTTTATGATGATCTGTATTTGTTGTAGCATAGAATTTCTTTATGATGATCTGTATCTTTTGTAGCTCATCACTTTACATATCTTACAGGGAGAACTCTCCCATCAGCAATCTACATATGTCATCTGCTAATCAACCTCTCAGACTTGTATAGATTTGCAGGTATTCTTCTACATTTCTATTCATGGGATACTTTTTTTTTTGGCTAGTTGAGATTGGCAGAAACTTGACTTGAAGATTCAGTTCTTTATAACTAAAATTCAGCACTTATAAGTTATTTATGAGTACTAAGTTACTGTAAAAAAAATAATGTGAATAAGAGATGGATAATTTCACACAAAATTTTGTATATTAAGAGAAATACTCCAGTAGGGGAAAAAAAGACAACTTGGTTTGAAGTGTACATGTGTACATGTGGGATACACAACCAAGTTGGTTGAGACTATGGCTCAACCATTAAGTTATTCAATTGATGAGTTTTGACAAGAGACTTGCACAGATCAAGTTTGTATCAACTTGGAAACCAAACTTTTAAATTGCAGTTTTAGTATTAGTACGGAAATCTGCAGTGCAGTGCACTGCAGGAGGTCATACTTCATTGAGAAAAAGTAAAATGGGACTTGCATTTAATCCTATTGATGGGACTAGATCAGTTATGTAATGGAAATTAAGTATATTTGAGGTCTTTGAACCATAGCTTCCAAAATCAAGGCTCATTTACAAGAAGGCATCAAGCATCCTTAACTTCATGCATAGATGTCGTTTCTGAACCAAGATTTTTGCTTGATGGTTTATCCTTCTTGAATCAGAACTAAAAAGTGTGCAATTTCGAGAAAAAAAACACTAATAAGTGTAAGCATGACACGTTCCTAACTTCAGTTAGACACTTAAGCCTATTTACAATTATATTGCACTCTGCCGTTAGCCATCCCAATTAGTCTTCTTGGGATACAACTCTGTAAGCTTTCCTGGTCAACGCCTACATGCATTATGGGTTTATGTTCTTTAAACAATAAATATTGTGTGAAATGCTGCCATGTAGGAAAAAAAAAGAAAAAAAAAGGGAGAAATGCTACCATTTGAAAGGAATCTCAGTTAGTCTAAGCTTCTAGATTAGACTAGAGGTCTTGAGTTCGACTTCTTCTGGGTTTACTTGATCCACAAGGCTTGCGGGTGGTTGTGTATTCGTGGGATTAATCTCACCTCCAAGGAGGGTGGGGATACCCATCTTATCCGAAAAAAACTCCAATTTTTTTTGGGGCATTTGATTAATTATATTCTTAAAACTGTTGTTTGAGATCTTAAATGATGAAAAGTAGAGACTGGAGAAGAAATCTCTTCATGCTCATCTCACATTGTTGGAGGTGGCAACTCACCGTCTTCTAAGAGAGCATCTACTCATCTACATTACCAGATATCTTTAGGTGTCTTGTGTAAATTTCGACTGTATTCCTATGATGTAATTAATAATTGAATGTTCACTGCTTTCTACTCCCATGAATCGGTTCTTTTTCTGAATGGTTGTAGATCACGGAGACCTTATATTATTCTGTATATTCACTACTGGTTACATGTAGCTTTCCATCAGAATAGAAAAGCAAAAAGAAGTCTTAGGCTAAGGAAATTAGAATACAACTTAGGAACTTAAGGCCTGAAATCTTTCACAAAAATATAAAAAACACATATGGCCTGAAAAAAGTTTTAAGGCTCAACAGCACCACCCTGTTGACATTTCTTTTTTAAGTTCATGTATCGACAACAGCAATGAAGAAATTGAGAGCATTTCAGTTTCTTTGTTCTGTAACCACATTTTCTGCTGCAGACTATAACTCGCGTGAAAATGGCAGGGCAGAAAGAAGCAGGAAGGCTCACAGTCATGCTATCACCGATCTTCATCATCTGTCTGTTTTGCGAGTCCCAGTACCATTGGACCTGTTAGAAGCATTCCCACATCCAAGGAAATGAAGGATCAGATGCAAATGGGCTTTGCAATTAAGGGAATGTTTAATTCCCTTGTCTCAGCATATGAAACCCATCATGTTTGATTCAATGAAGGCTGCTAATGCAGGTGAAAAATTCATGGACTTACCACCCGATTTGTCCTCATATTTTTCCTTGTCCACTGGAAGAGCTTCCATACTCATCCTTTTCAGAACAAAGAGCTAGTCTAGAGGAAACATGATCAACAGCCCAGAGGTTCCAAATAACATCTGGACCATAAACATCCAAATAAAAAAAACCGCCCAAATAACTTGGTTTCGTCATTGGGTGCACCGTGCACTAAACCTCATCATCCAATCGTTGCTTGCTGAATGTGAGTAATATCTTAATCAGGTGGTACTACTGCCTTTTGTGATTGTCTTCCTGACTTTATGTTTAATATAATCTTAACTGCTCTCCACCATGCTGCTGCTCTGCAAGTGAAGAAAATTTGGCATTTGTATTCTTTAACCCGGTGATGTGGTTTAGAAAATCACTCTCTAAGCTTTGGCCTTTTCTTCACTTTTGTGTACTCATCAAGCTTGAGTGTTGTGACGTGACCTATTCAATTCCTTATAGTATTTACTGAAAAGAACTTTACTGATAGCTTTCTGCTGTGTTTAGCACTGCCAATGGATGTAATTTCAAAATTCTCCTATGATATTCTAAATCGACCAAATTTTCAACCAGGTGATGTGGATATAATGTTTCTTCAAATGTCGATGTTGCTGCCATTAAATCTGGTTATTTTTTCACCAGTAGGCACTAAAGGATTGCACCCATTGTTCACTTTTGTGATCCCTGGTTCATGAACATTTGGGCAAATGCAGACAATCACGAGTGGTTGCATTAGAAGCGCGACCAATTGTAAATTGGGGTAAAAAATGTGTTGCTTTGATACGCCCGTATCCAAGATATATTTGTATTAAAAAATGCATGATTTTACAGAGTTCAAATATCAATAATAAAAATGAAGTCAATTTTGGATGGATCTAAATCAATAATGAGATCACTTTACAATGGATTCAAATTAGGTCGGGGTCCAATTCAAAGGGTATGATCATGTAGGGGTTCCCCTACAAGTAGAGAACCTCGTTTTACTTTTCCTACTATTTAACATATCATGTTTGGTAGATTTAGAGTAAATAACTTGACATTTCTCAAGAGAATGGTGGCAATTTTAATTTAATTTAATTTTTACTAATTAATAAGGCATCATTACTCATAATATGTATTTGGATCTATTTATTTGGTTAATCATTAACACATCTATGTAAGAAAGAAATACGTGATGGGGTCCACATTTTATTCCTATCTCCTCACATGTTGAATTTATTTAAAGATCAAATTGTTGATATATAGGCTATATGGATGATTAAGTTTGCTTGCACTATGATTTATATTCATAGATGTCATACAACTATTTATTTTTCTTCTCTATTTTGATTAAATTAATATCTGGGAAAATTTCTTTTACTTGTATTATTAAATTGTAATGCCTAAATGAGATACAAATTATTAAAAAAAAAAGTGAAGAAAGAGAAAGATGAGTAATAACAAATATTAAGACTATTATCCCAACTTAGAACTTAAAAGAATATAAAATCTCAACCACACATCTTAGAATTGTCAAATTGTGTAGGAGGTGAAAGATAGAGTGAGGAGAGTTGAGAGTGTAAATAATTTTTCCCATATTTTATGATGGTAAAGATTTTTAAAAAAATATTTTTTATCCATCAAAAGCAAGCTTTAAACATGGTATAAGTTTTTAATTTCCATTAAGTTAAAAAATGTATCTAGTTAAAGTTTTTAGGAAGATCCCCAATTTGGGATTGCAAATCATTTTTTCTGACTTGAAACATTATACTCCCTCCGTCCCATTTTAATTATCTCATTTGAAATATTTGTGTTTTTTAAGGAACTCTTTTTATAAGGCTAACATTTCATCTAATTTCATCCATTTTCAATACACTTTATACTAAATGAGACAATTATTTTGGGACAATTCTAAAATCCATATAGGACAATTAATTTGGGACAGAGGGAGTATATTTTTTTTAAGTACACTAATCATATCAAAAGCAATTCTCTAGACGTAATCAAATATTAGTTTATTTATAAAATAGTTAACATATATAAATTCATGAAAGTAGATGCTCAAATTTGAAACTTTTAAACTTCGAAGATTAAACTTATGTTAGTTGATAAAATTTTATAATGACAAGTTCACAGATGATTTTTTTATTCATAGTTCATAATATCCCACTGCTCTTAGGGCATACTAGGTGATGCCCTAACACCTCCAACTTTGGGAGATTAATAGACACATTTTTTTTTTCTTATAAATGAATAGATTTCTTTACTTGTACGATTTAGATGTTTCGTATTTCTTGAAAAAGTGATTCGAGATCAATGCGATCCTTTTTCTCTTACAGATGGTCAGAACTTTATCTGGGGTTTGAATCCTACTGAGAGGTCGAGTAGAGATCATAAATTATTGAAGAAACAATAAGATATTCCAAAATAGTAGATATATTCAAGATAATTACGTACCAGCGGCACGAAGACTCTTATAATTCCAATGAGCAGTTGAGGAAGAACTGAAATTCCATTTTCTAAGAATATAAAAAATTATAATTTAAAATGATTTTTCAACCGTCAGTACACAGAGATGAGAGATACAAGCATGGACTTGGGCCGGCTCAATCAAAATCTGGGCCATGTAGAATCAAAACACGAGGCAAGAGTTCTTAACATCGTAGTTCATCTTCTGCAAGGCCGGCAACACCGCGGACTGAATCATCGCCGGTGGCCCGCAGACGAGTGCCATCGTATCGCTTGATCCCTCCGGAATGTGTCCTCTAAGAATGGTCTCTGTGATGCGACCAACACTGTACTTCCATCCCTCTCTCTTTGCCTCACTAACCACATACCAGACCTTCAAATTCCTCTGTTTCTCTGCCCACCCATCAATCTCTTTCTTCAGGAGTATGTCATCTTCAGATCGGTTAGCATACACCACGTACATTTCAATGTTGTCATCTGGGTCTTTCATCACTGCTTGCATCACTTGGTAAATGGGAGTGATCCCACTGCCGCCGGCGATCATGGCAAGCCTCCGGGCGAATTTGGGCATGCTCTGCACTTTGAAGTTGCCGCACCCCGTGTACTCAATATGTCCCACCGGCCCTTTAACCTCAATCGTCGAGCCGACGGCGAGCGAGTCTAGATGCTGCGACATTAGCCCACCTTGGGGGAATTTGGGGTGAACATCCCGGAAATAGATCTTCACAAGGAGGTCGAAGTGCCCCAACTCATTGGTAGCACTAGTCGGGGTGTAAGCTCTCATACATAGCTTTCCACCTATGATCGCGCAGAGGAAGATGTGTTTTCCGACAGGCAGGCCTAGGACCTGACTCGGAGATGGCAGCGCGAACCGGAAGACCCGAACATCATCAGAGATGCTAATCTTGGAAATGAGCTTACACGAAATCTTCTTCCCGGGTACAAGAGCAGAGTTCGGAGTTGATGATGCCTCTTTAATCGCAGTCTGAGAGGGGTCTGAATTGGAAGAAGGTGGTGTTGAATCCAATGTGAGTTCACCAATTCGGTATTCTTCCAACATGGACTTGGCCTTGTCGGAATGTATGGCGTCGAACTCCTCTGTGCAGTCAGAACCTGCGTTGATGAGGATGCTGTCGGTGCCGCCCGGGTGGTCCTTGAGGAACCTGGTGCAGTCATAGACTTGGCCATGGATGATGATCCATGCCGACTCTTGGGTGTTGTGCTTCTTCACCTCTGACTCCGAGAATTGCTTCGTTGGCGTGTTCATGAATGGCGTCGAGATGCTCTTCTTCAACTGGGCTGCCTCTACCTGCTTCTGGCGTGACATCCACCCGCCGGAGTGGTTTCCGGGTACCGTCGGGTGCTCAAAAATCAGTCCTATCTCCCCACTGTGTGGCCTACACAGATTCAATTTGACCCTGAACCAACAGTTGTTCATCATTCCCTGTACACATTGATCGGCCAAGGTAGGTCAGTGCGATGAGATTTCTGAAACAAAGGTATCATTAACAAGCCTTCCCGACGGATAAATTTTTTTAGGAAACATAAAATTGCTACCAAGAATATATATGCCACGGCGTATTATCGGTACACTGATACTTGATGAGCAGTACACCACACCGGTAGAGATAAAATGAGAATTTCATTTCATTCCGTATCTCCTAATCAATTTTATCTGTGTTAGGATGACCCTATTATTATCAAAACATTCCAGTAGGGTAGTGTCACATTACTCTCAGAATTGCATAATTAGTAACTGATGTCTTCTTTTTGGATTTTTAATTTTCTACAAATAAAAAATTCTAATACCTATAGTTTTAAAAGTAGCCAAATGCACAAGTGAAGCGGTATCCATCATCTACATGAGTAATAAAATTTGAATTTTGAGAGAATTTTAGAACAAAGTATGGAAGACACTACGTAAAGAGCCTCCACATATATAGTAGAAAAAAAATTTCTTTTTCAATATAGAATGGTGGAACTTTCAATAATTTTTATTATTTATTTAATTAAATTATCAAACGAGGAAAAAGCTCTACTTTTTAGTACTTTTTCTTAATTTAAAATATGAGTAGTTCAATTAATCTAAATATTTAGACTAAAATTTTTGAGTTCGACTTCTTCCGAACTTACTTGATACATAAGACTAGCAAGTGATTTTATTTATCTAGAATCCAACATTTACTACCCTTGTGATTATTATGTGGGATGCAATCATCCCAAAGATAAAAATCTCCCAACTGTAATCTCCCACGGGTATATTAAATTTTTTTTTTTTCTCATCAATAGATTAAAACCTTTTTAATAAAGGATCTCTTTAGAGTATTTATATGCACAAAAATAATTAATTAAAATTTTAAAGGAGAAATCTCTCTTTTTCTCTTTACTTTTATCTCAAGACATCTTGATTCAAAGTACTAAGAGAAGAAGGGAGAGAACGACTACTATGTAGATCAATTTGACCTTAAAGAATAATCAGAGGTATTGGGTTTGAGTCAGTCACTGGATGCTCATTTTTTGGAGGAGGCTAACTGCATTAAGAGTTTTATCTAGTACCCTCCTACTCGAGGAAAAATGGGAATCTTGGATTTCTTCTCTTAAATAAATGACCCACAATAAATGGTGACTGGGGAATAAACAATAATTTGTCTATGAGATAAAATATGACATAATAATTCGGGTGGGTGTATCTCAACTAGTTGTCTCCCGCTTCAAGAAGAAGCTGGAGGTTACGGGTTTAAGTCTCTATAACCTAATTTTAGTGTGCCTTACGGGTAGGGCATAATTTTCCACACATGAATTAAAAAAAAATATATATATATAACACAGTAAATGAAGACGATGATAACTTTTATTGCATTTAACGACATAAATCTTGATTGATGGTGATACTAGGCTACTAGCTAGCTAGATATTGATCTCTAATAGACTAATCTGACTGACTCACCATGATATTCCAGTTGAGTTTTTCTGGTTGGGTGTTGTGGGTGGAATCCCAGGCCCGAACAGCAATCTCCTTAGCTCCCAACAGATCCAAGATCTCCACCTCCACCCACCAGAAGCACCAGCACCAGTACTTGCCGTACTTGTTCGGCTTCTCTGGTCGACAAACGGTGCACTCCGCCCACGTCTCCCCGCCGTCCATCGTCACTTCCACTCTGGTCACCTTCTTCCCTCCTCCTATATCATTTACAAAACAAACTATTCACATCTTGTTCCATCCATTGTCCATATGATGGACCAAATGTAAATCTTTACCAATATTAAAGTCATTTATTATTAAAATTGAAAAACTATTTCGTAAATTAAGCCTATATCCAATGGCAATGGTGTTGAAGAAGAAAGGTAATGTTTAAAGTGATCTCTCACTGTTCAAATTGTAGTATTCCACGTAGAAGTGTCGAGAAGATTGAGAAAAATAAAATCCTTGGTGTGAGATTTTTTTTTTTTAAATGGCTTTTTTATAAAGAATTTATTGTAATTTTTTTCTTTTTTTGAATTTATGTGTTGGAAATTGTGGTACCCACACCCATTCAATAAAAAATATAAGCTAAAGTTTCAGCCTGCAACACAAAACTTCAGCCTAAATTTTCTAAATCTTTGGTAGTTTCAGCTTAAAATTTCAACCGAAATTTCAGCAGAAATTTAAATTAAATTGCAGGAAAATTATAGCTTAAATTTCTGAAATTTCAGTCAAAATTTTAGCTGAAATTCTAAATTTCAATTGAAAAATTATGACCAGCCGATTTTTTTTTTAAAATTTAGCCAAAATTCTAGCTTAAAATTTCTGAAATTTTAAGTTGAAATTTCAGACCTAAATTATGGCTAATTTTTTTTGAAAATTCAGCATAAAATTTTAGTTGAAATATTCTAAAAACTCGGCCTAACTAAAAATTCCCAAAATGTCAATCTAAAATTTTAACCAAATTTTCAGCCTCATATGCAATATAAGATTCAACTCAAAAATTGATTACAACATTTTTTGAAAAATAAAAAAGTTTAAATGTAGCAGATATTATGTTGTATCGGCTGATATAGGATAATATTTGGTCGTATCGATACTTACATTATTTGTACAAACGATATGATACATAAAACCAATACGTATAGGTAGTTTGAAAGATTTAACATATTACATATATATTAGCATTAAAGAGGAAAGAAACTCATGAGAAAAAAAATTAAAAAGAGAAAAAAGGAGTTTAAGAGAGAATTTTATAAAAGTCAGAAGGAATAAAAAAAACAAAAATGAAATAAAAAAAGAAAAAGAAAAAGAATTTTATAATTAAATTTGGTTAACTTGAAGGATTAATATATTTTTCACATTCATATCCAAAAAAAAATTGTATAAAATTTTTATAAAATAAAAAAAATTATTTACTATAATTTTATTTTATTTTGTCAATGTTACTAGCACAAAAGCAAGTACTACAAAGGAATCACTGACCCGAATATGCATATCCCCTCAATGTGTAAGGCTTTTGTGTGGTAGCTGAGTTGATGGGAAGAATCTCATCGTGGCTCGGTGTGGTTATGACTGAGTTCGTGTTGAGTTCATTGATGATGTACTCGGGCTTGTACCACCACGCTAATCAACAACACAAATAAATTCATCAGATTTTCATAAAAAAATTAAAGAAAAAAGTTCCATAGAAAGAGTTTTAAAAGTAATTTAATAAATCAAAATAACCAATAATAACTCGAAGAGAATTAGAAGGGTCATTAATTCAAAGAAAAAGAAAACCTCTGTCAATCAAAGTCTTTCACATTTTATATTTAACAAATAATTTAATTCAATTGATAATATAATTGAAAGTTCACACTAATTTATTTTGAACCCGATATTCAATAAATAATTTTTTGATTCATGGACTTGAGTTTTTTTTTTCAAGATTAGAGGTTTACTACTTTACTTACAATATAGTTTAAGCTTTTTTCTTTTAAAATATTGGGTTTAGTTACCAACCACTATCATAAATTTAAATTTATGTAATTAAAATAAATTGAAAGTAATTATTAAATAAATGAGAATACCTTGAGCATTTGCGAGCTCGGCATCGACATGAGAAGGCAAGACCTTGTTGTCTCTGTAATGGTAGTAGCTCTGCGATTCTTCTGTCGTCACTATAATCCTCTTTACCCATTTCACCATCCTTCCACCAATGTGCCCCGGTATGATCATCCTCACCGGAAATCCGTGATCCGCCGCCAATCGCTCCCCATTCTGCATATATGCTAGAATTATGTCTCTTGATGGATCCATGGCTATTTCCATCTTTATGCTAGTCCCGTATTTCGACCCACCGCCTCCGGGCAGGTCCTCGGCACCTTCAAAGCAGACGTTGAAGGCACCGTTGCGGCGGCTGAGGACGCCGCACCGCTTCAGGACATCCCTTAGCCGGGCACCGCACCACACAGACGTAGATATGGCCGCGGCGCCCCAGTTGAACCCGACGGTCTTCTTGACCATGTTCTGCTCCTTCCGCCGATTTCCGGCGCAGACGAGAGTGACGGGCAGCTCCCGGGGCGGGAACTCTTTGACGAGCTGGGCCATGGTGAGACGGGCCGGGCCCTTGACGAGCCCACATATCTCGACCGTCCAATCGTCCCACGTGGCTTTCGGCACTGCGCCATGGTTACGGACGTAGTGCAGCGGAACCGGGGTTATGAAGCCGTGCCGCATGAGCTGGTGGAGCGGCGGCTCGCTGTTGAAGGGGTGCTTTCCGGTGAGGCGGAGGAGAGACGGGTTGCGTTCGATCCAGCCGTCAGATGTCCCTTCATCTCTTGGATCGAAGATGGACGGCTCTACTTCATTGTGGGTCTTTGTGTACGTCTGCAAGTCGATTTCTTCTCCGTCGTCGTCGCTTGAGGAGTCACCCATGACGGTTCTGGTTTTAGAAACGTCCACAGAAAACCCACAACTTCTGCCCTTGAACCGGTCTAAACCCGGTTCGTAGAAGTTTCTCACGGACGTCGCCATTGTGACTGAGTTTGAGGGTTGTGGTGCAGTGAGAGAGAAGCAGAAATGTGTGGGTTCTATATGTAGGCTCAGAAAAGTACACGTGTCAAAATATGATATGTGGGCCATAGTAAGGTGGTCACCGGGGAAAGCAGGAAAGGAGAGAGAGAGGTCTTGGCTTTTGGTTAGTCGGTGAGGCAGGCAAGTTATGCTCCTCACCGAATGGACCGCCCAGATTCTTTCATCGCATAATCGTGGATCTGCTATCGGGTCGGATCGGGTCCAGTGATTTTCGAGTAAGATTTTAGATTTGGATTGCAAAGTTTTAAATCTATATTCATTTAAAAAACTCAGATTTAGTTTGGATTAAATTTTGCCAAATCTTACATAGTAATGAATTTTTTTTGTAGTTATTTATTTTAATAACATTCAAAACCCCTTGACTAAATTGGTTGGACATCAAGGAATTTAGAGAGAGAGAGAGAGATCCTTCCTAGTGTGTTAAGAGAGGCACATAGACGTTAGATAAAAATATTAGCTGCAAAATTTTAGTTATTATTTGTTGGGTCAAAATGAAATGATATGTAAAAATCTAAGGTTTTTTAAGTTCTATCAGAAAAGCCATGAAAAAACAATAATACTGTAATTTTAGATATATGTTGCCTTTTGAAAATAAAAAAATTAAATACCTAATAGTTTTATCAGAATCTTTTAAATTGAAGAATTTCTTATGTATATTAAAAAATACAATATAATTATATACTTTTGGCTATTTAAATTTTAAAAGGAGTTACTTCATTTACTTTTTATCCCCACAAAAATCCTAATAAATATAGTGAGAGATATCTCTTCTAACTTCTAAGTAGTGGGGGATGATACTCATGTGTCACCTTTTTTATTAGCCACTATGAGAAAAGTTAAATTTAACTAACAAAGTCTTACTGCATGTCTTTTTATAATACAATTATTTTGATATTTTTTTACGATCAACGTATTCAAAACCTCTTAGAATATTTGAATAATTCCTATGTCATGTACAACTTTCTTTATTTACATTTAGTAATTCAACGAGGAGTGATCCTTTGAAGTGTAGTGAGAATTGAACTCACGACTTCTGTTTTTTTAAAGCAAATTCCTGACCCTAACCCTACACTTAAGCTAGCTTAATAAAAAAAATTTGGTATGCTTCACATTTTCATAAATATTAAAACTATTGTAGCATACCATAATTCTAATTTCAACTTTATTCAAAAAATTTACTCAATTTTTTATGTTTTAATTTAAACTTCCATATCTACTAAAATTAATGATATGACTCAAATATCTGTGCTTTTTCTTTTGAGCTTTCTAAAATTTTAATATTTAAAAGCGGAAAATGGGAGTTCCAACAAGCCACATCCATTAATCGCAGAAATTTGCAGTTTCACAAAATTTCTAAGAGGTTAGTATATTGGTCAGGAACTCGTTTACTTAGTTCGAATCTCATTCTATCTTATAGATCATTGCTCGTAGTTTAGTTTTATCATATGATAGAGACTTACAAATACTCTAATTACTAGTCAAATATTTTAAAAAGACTAAACACTACTGTCCTGAAAAAGGAAAAAAATTACAGCCCTAGACCAAAGGCCAATTGACTCCAAGCGGCATCTAAAGGCCAACGTCCCCTTTTCCACTTCTCAAGTTGCAGAGGCAGAGGCAAAGGCAGAGCTGCCCTTTCTGCTCAAACCAACCCAACACCTTTCATTTGTTTTTCCTTTACCTCTCCCCTTTTTTAATGGTTAACAATTAACACCCCATATGCAAACAAAAAAGGCAAGACTTTTCCTTAAAAAAAGCACAGAATATTCATCCTGTCATCTACAACAACGTAAACAGTAAATTATCATTCTAACTTGTTATGCCCACGTCTCTTTCATTAGCAAAAGTCTTAATATAATACTCCTTCCATTTCATTTTCATTGTCTCATTTGAAATATTTATATCTTTTACAGAACTCTATATATAAAATCTAGCACTTTATGTAATTTCATTAATTTTCAACACATTTTATAAAACTCCAATACAAATGAGACAACTATTTTTGGACAATTCTAAAATTCATATATAAAACAACTAATTTAGAACAGAGTGAGTATAAAATAGTGTAGATTTTAATATTTTATTAAATGAGTGATAGAAAAAGACCAATAGCCTTCTGGATTTTGGAGTGTACAAAGAAAATGGACTGTCGTCGAGGGTTACAAATTTATTTATTTATTTGTATCGGGATTAATCTTTTATGTTGGGATTTAATTTCCAAAACAAATCAGCCGAAGTAAAATCAAAATCAAATACACAATCAAATCAAAAGAGACAAGATTTACGTGTACGTCTATAGGCAACACTTACAAAATTTCACTGTACAAATACAAATCCCACTACAAATTCCAATCTCCAATCTGTCTCCTTACTGATTCTCTCTTTGCTTTTCTCACCTCTCATGAATGTCCCTTTCTTATATAAAAGAGTCCCAATCAAATAAAGAAGTAGAAGGATTAGGAAGTTTCCTAATAAACTTCTATTTCAACTAAACTCTAAATCGAGTCAAATCCAAACATTTTATTTATGTATTCCTCTTCACATACTCTAAATTCGCATTATTTTAAAAATGAAAATTTGGGTCAAGCACAACCCACAATGGACTGGCTAAATAAATAAAAAAAGGTTAACGTGGGAAAGTCCAAGTTCAATCTGGTATCAAACAAATAAGGCTCCACTTAAAATCATGTCGGTATTGGGCCTTACATTTTAAGAGGCTAACCAATCCAAAAGCCCAAACTTAGACTCAAAACACAATTAAACCTGAGCACAAATCTTATACAAAAAACACTTCTATACTATATATGTATTTGAAACAATATATTACAATTACTTAGTTAAAAATCTCAATCTTTAATTTAAATAATTTAATAATCTGAGTAATCCAAATTCTGAACTCGACTCTAATCTCTAATATAAATTCACCCAAAGCCAACATTTTCCATTCACATCTCCAAAAAAGAACTTGAAATTATACATATATTTATGTGTAGACTGTAGATAAGCTTTTGTCTTCTTCTTTTTTATGTGACCAGGGTGTTCAGGTTTCTTACAGCACTCGAATAATCCTCGGAACATGTCTAAGCTTCCCTATCGACATACAATGGTTAACTTTACGGAGAGTAACTCTTTAGAATGAAGTAGAAATTGAACTTAAAATAAATTAGCAATATTGGACTATAGTAAAAAGAATATGAGGAAGAGGTATTAATTAAGGAAGGGCCTGAAAGTATAAAGGCCTGTTTTGACCCTCATATTTATTTAGGACCAAAGTCTGATTTAAAATAATTAGATCCCGTATTAGCTTGATTTAAGTTCTAAGCTTCTAGCCCTGTAATTACAATGTGGGCTCTAGCCCCAATTGACTAAGGCTTGATTTTGCCCACCCGACTTACACCCTTGCATTATATATGTTCAACTGGGCATAAAAGAATCATTTCTGTATCATTCTGGCTAAATTACAATTTGGGTGAATTACTTCACTAACCATTGGTGGAGCCCATTTGATTGAATATGCTGAAGATATTTATTAAAATAACTCTTCTAATTTATTGGGGGAGTCCACTTGATTGAATATGCTAAACATATTTATTAAAATAACTCTTTTCTAATTTATTGGGGAAGTCCACTTGATTGAATATGTTGATTGATTAAGACAGACTAATGGGTCAAATGGAGAATTGGAATTCATCAATGGCCTAAATCTCATAATAAAGATAGATCAAAGATCTAAAGAAATTATGAAGATAAATAAAGTTACACATACATGATAAGATTGATTGGCTTTCTAGATGAAAGTTCATATACAAAATTTAGATGGATAAGTGGACTAGATATCATGGTCTAGATGTGGATGAATATACATTTCATGTGAGTGACTAATATAAATCAATTCACTGAATGAATTAGAATAAACAGAGTAAATCATATTAATCTTTTTAATTGTTCAAATATTGATTGAACTTTCAATATATTTCAACCAATACATATTATATATGACCGATTCAATCATGCATTGTTAATATTAAACCGAAATATACATAAAACAATATATTTAAAATAGAATTTATACAACTCGATCGAATTAAAGTTTAGTGGGTTTCCATAACTCCTACCCAAGAATTTGTTTCACCCAACATAGAATTCTTGTGAGAGTTATGAAATACCACAAAACTCCAATTCACCCATAAATTCAAGCTTATCAAACATGCTCTAATATATGATGCGTGCAAATTATAGCTTAAATCAAGTAATAAACTCGCCTGACTAACTCTAGTCAAGTTGACATCATTGTATTTTGAGTCAAGCAAGTTAAGCAAATTATATCCCGTTTTATTTTCAGTCTAAAACTCAAGAAAAAATTGACAAGATACTCGACTCAACTAGATTTTTAGTAGGTATGAGTTTTGTAATTTTTTTAAAAAAAAACATAGATATCCCCCACCCCTACACATGTGAGACTAATCCCATATATATATGAAATCACCCAAAGCCTCAGGTAAACCTTAAAAGAGTTTTGGATTTTATACTATGAAAAAAACGCAATTGCTCCACTTGATTGCCTTAACAAAGTCAAAGGATCAAAATTTCTTGCAGAAAAGATAGACAAAAATAGAGGGGGAGAGATTCCATTGTGACACCTCAATTTACAAGTTAGTTAGTTATAACTGAAAATCAGTTTCAAGCAACTTCATATTCCTTCCCTGAATTCATTCCATCATTCCATCATTCAAAAGTTCACACCTCAATCTTTCCATGGATCAGCAGATAAACAAGAATGAGAAAAGAGAATCATACAAGAGGAACGACGTTATCATCACCGTATATGAAGAATCATTGAGAAGACGACGACAGAAACCTCGGCATTGCCATGAATCTAAGCTTAACATACCTTGGAAACCACCACGCTCGAGGCCCGGTTACAATCGCAAGGCGCAGCTCCTCGCCTACACTCAACAGCTAAGGCAGTTGAACTTGCCGGAGAACAAGGCTGCTACCGGAAAATGGAGACCCAAATGCAAGGTAAACTTAACGCACAAAATCAAAGAATTCTTGTTTTAAGTAGCTTAATGTGATAAGATGAGATGAATGAATGGGACTGTTCTTGGGTTGATGATGCTTCGATTGTAGCTAAGATGGAGAGTTCTGCGAATGAAATTTCCTCTGTGGATACAGCAATTCTTGTCTCCTTTAAGAAGAAAATCAGCCCATCACCAGATGGTATCAAGAGAGAAGACAGAGAAAAAGAAATCACAGAGCCAACAAAGAAATAAACCCAATAGAGCTGATTGCAGAAGAGATTATTGCTACTATTATGTAGGGTGCATTCCATTTCTCATATTTAATATGGCTGCGATTTGTTGTTCTTATCATTTATATTCATATTTCATGTGTGTATGTGCGCAGAGGAAATTGAGACGTACTCTGAAAGAGCTTTCTTGCAGTTGGAGATGCAACAGGGGATGAATAGGTTTCCATCATTTGATCCCCAAATTGTGCCAGTTGTTGAGAGAGTCTTGTAACTTGTAAGGATAGAAAGCCCAACAAGAATAGTTGAATACTGACTGGTTTAGGAATTTCTTTAAATTTGCCAATTCTAAGACCATGAAAAATGAAACCCTCAATTTATATTCTGCAACTGCAAAGGCTATAGCTTCGAGTCGCGCCATTTATTTTCATAATATATACTTCAAAAAATTCTACAAAAGTGCAGCTGACATGAGATGTATGGAGTGATTTGAGATTGTACTAAATACATTCAGCAATCTCTTATTAGAGTTCGAAAAGAAACATTGGTGTCCCTTCTTAAAGAAAACACCGATATTTTTTGTTAACAAAATTACTGTGTCTAACATTTTTTGTAGTTAAGAATTCCTATATTTTCTTGGTTGTTCGGATGAGGGTATATCTGGTTCTTGTCTTTTTATAATATGATTCTTGGACATCCTTGGCCTGGATTGTGTTTTTTTCATCCATCTTGGTTGGCGCCAAGACATTTCTGAGTGTCCTCTCTATACAAATTTGTGAAGAACAAACATTAAAAATCTTATTTTATAGAAATTAATCTTAAAAAATAAATGCAACCCAATGTGCCCTTAAGTCATTCTAGGTACTCACCTGTGTTTTCCTCTTAATTTGCAAATTTTAATTACAAGTCTCATCTAATTGCACTTCAAATCTCTCCTCTCAATCTAGGTTATAACCCCTTAGGTTTCCTTTCTTTTTTTGGAAATACTTTTAGAGGGAAAAATATATTATGTGAAAAATGATAAAATCATGACAGGGAAATTCTACATAGTTAGCTTAAATTAACAAATATTGGTCCACCATAATTCTCCTACTGACCATTTTTCTATTTTCCAAGAAAATGCCAAACATGAACCAGGGGGAGGTGCCAATTCAAGACCCCGATTTCAATGGTGTTTTCACAGATCTCCATTTCTTTTTCCCCTCAAAAAGCCTGATTTCTTTCTTAAGTAGCATATAAGTAATCCAGCAAGAAAGTGAATACTTGCACCAAGGGCCAGAAATATTAATGAATTCCGGAAATCAATCCTTCAATCACATAATAGGAACAGAATTCTGATGGAATTCCGACCATTTAGTCCTATGGCCCCAAAACGTTGCTTCTTTAGCATTCTTTAGCCTATTCAATACAACAGAACCCCCTGCCTGCGACAACTCCACCCGCAAAAAACAAGGAAGTTAGAAGAAAAGAGAAGAGGGAAAAGAAAAGAAAAGATTATACAAAAGATAACCCAACCCATAATTGTGTTGTTTCTAACCAATCACAATTTACAAGACACTGCATAATGATCATAGGTCACTCCCTCTTATCTTCCTCTGGGCCATCTTCTAGACCAAAACCACCAGTTCTTCCAGCAGCAATCTCTATCTTCTCTTGTTTGACCAAGCTGAAATCACCTTCAGATGTTCCTTTGGCTAGAGGTCGAGCTTCTTCCTCATCACCCTCTTCTCCCAACTCATCCGAGTAGGCATACCTGGTTTGAAATGCAACCAACTTAAAGACGAAGAAAGTAAATTGAATACCACTCAAGAGTACCATTAAAAGGATGAGACAATTGTACCTTTGAGAGCTTTGTGATGGAGCCCAAAGATAGCATATAACACAAAGCAACCCAAATGCAAGAATATCCCAAAAGGCAGTGATTACCCAAGCACTCTGCCACCGCTCACTAAATGGATCTGTTGCTTTGAAGTAAATCTGCAAAATGTGGAAAATGTATTAAACTGAAACAATAGCCCAAAAAAAGGAATAAAAAGATGAAAACATAATGAACTGGGACAAGATGTAGTCTAGCTGCATTTCCTTTGCTGCATCTTGGACAAAATGTAACCAACTACATTGTTGCAAGTGAAAACCAATGCGTTCAGACATCCCTTGCACAACAGGATCTATAGGACTCTTTTCCCTTCATCTAGATGCCAAGCTCTGATCAAACAAAAAATGGCAGGAAAAAGATGTCCCACTAATGTGGTTACCATTCCATACCAATGTGGAGCCCAGTGAATGTTCAAGTTCCAAACCAAACCCTTCGTTAATTCCACGGAGGGTTTAATCAGTAAGTGTCTGCTTAACTCAAATCAGTGTCACTGCAAAACAGATTGAGCTGCGGGTCTGAGATTCATGCTGCAGAAGCAGGGAGGTGCATGATTAACAGAACAACACAAAGAGAAAGCATGAACTAAAAAACTGCTAATGATTCTTCATGAACAACAAACAAGGCTTTAAGAATAATGCATGAACAACGCAAGTATACAAGCGTTTACGGCATGAACAACAATGCTTGAAGAATGCCATTAACGGCCTGCTTCGGCTTACATTCAAGAGAAAAGTGGAGGAATTAGGACTACACAAGCCGCAAGCCTGTGTAGGGTGGTATAAATTAAGTACATTTATCATCTTTGTCCTTACCCACTGTAAAAAAAAGGAACTCAGTAGAAGAGTGAAACTGACATCCCATTCAAATGAAATACATACCTCATATCCAATCCAGATCACTGAGGCAATGACAGACACTGCTAATGCATTGGTAAATTTCCTATATATATCCAATTTGACAGAACTCCTCCTTGCCTGGAAAAAAGTAACAAAGGATTATATAGAAAGCAAACTCCCACTTAGTGGAAATCAACCAAGACAACAATGATACCCAAAACAATAATGATAACAGATTGAAGTCACAAAATTCAGAAACTAATTACATATCTACATCAAGGGAAAACATGAGATACCTGAAGCTTCTCCAATGTCTTGGAAAGAGAAGTGAAAATCCAGAGTATTAGAAATGCATCCAGAAATGCATCAGGCAGAACAAGGAAGAGCCTCGCTTTCCCTGAAACATCATCAATGGTTCCCACATTCTCTGAAATATCCAGCAATTCAGATGCCAAGAAATATGTTACTCCAAGAAAAAGCACCTTCATGGTGAGACCACCAAGAGTTGGTCGTACAACACCATATCCCATGGATATGGAGAGTATAAGAAGACGGGAAATTGTTTTTCTCACAGCTCCTATTGTCACCACCCAAGCTGTGATTGCCACAGGCCTCATACCAGTGATATTAAAACTATAATATTCCAAATACCAAAGTGTCATTTCAAATAAACCAAGTGCAATAACAAGGGTGATATAGTTCTGGATCTGCAATATATCCCTCCAAAATCTCATGTACTGAGAAAACCAAATGGCACTCAGAAGCACATACGCAAATACCATGAATATGTAGAATCTCATCAATGGGGCCATTCTCCCTGGCAAATAACCACCAGGATTTTTCCAGATTGTCTTTCCACTTACCATCAGTTCCTTCAGATTTGGATCACACGATATAAAGAACAAATTATACATTCCAGTTTTTGTAATATAAACATCCCTAGCTTCCATTTTTGTAAAAAGAGAGGTCCCACTGAACTGTGTATTTATTACAATAGGCCAGTTAGGATCCGCAGAGGGTCTTCGAAGGACTTCACCTTGCTTGCAACCTTCAAGCTTAGAGAGATCTGGAGTGCAGCATATGGATCTTTGTCCACCATAAGCAGAACCACCAATATTATTCCGATCAGCTGCCTCAAAAATAACAGCTTGAATCAACCCGGTGTTCTGCTCCATACTTGAATGTTGGTCTACAGCTTCTTTACTCCTCCAGAATGTAACATTCTCAAAGCTGTTCAAAGCACTTGTGGATCAGTGTTTAAACCACTCAATATCAAAAAAAAATCTAACTGAACTAAACTGTCGTGCACAAACGAGGACACAAATATAGAATCAGTGAAGCAAATTCTGTATAAATGGTAAAAAAATTCCAATCAAGGGAGCTTATGAAGCATGCAGAGCCAAATCACCTGTCAGTGAGTGAAGGAGATAAAACAAACGGTTGAGTAGCATGAAATAGATTAACAATCACCTTTTTAAGGAAATAAAGTTAGAGGTAGAATTGAAGCAATCTGGAGTCATGATGCTTTCAGAATATGATTTCACAGTTCTTTTTTGTTGTTGTTGTTGCTGCTGTTGTAAGGGTTAAACTGACTTCAGGTGCTGACAACTTGACAAAAAAGCTGTTGAAAAATTGTCTTGTATTCTTTGGTGATCCAAGCCATACTGGAAACAGGACCCTAACTGGGAAACCTCAGACACCAGCTTAAGCTGGGGGGTCCCCTAGTCAAAGGATTTGGGGCAAAGCCCTCGACCTTTAAGGGCATAAGGATATTTTGTAATTTTGTACTAGGTATTGTCTATGTAATGTATCGATTTCTAGCGTTACAGGATTCATCCATATTGAGAGAGGCATGAGGAAGAGAGCACTATTGTAACCCTATTCTCTTTTTGTGTGATCAGTCGTGTCTTTGCTGCATCATGGCTTCTTTGTTTCCAACAAACTCTTTCTGTCATTCAGGTGTCCTACAAAGTGGCACTAAGGGAATCAAAACCAACTAATGAGAATTTCCTAAAATGGAACTTTTGAAGAATTTTTTGGCCAAGGTTGGGGTCAATGAATTGGTGTCGACAATGGAATTTTTTCATC
Source organism: Chimonanthus praecox (assembly GCA_022113865.1). Classification (NCBI taxonomy): domain Eukaryota; kingdom Viridiplantae; phylum Streptophyta; class Magnoliopsida; order Laurales; family Calycanthaceae; genus Chimonanthus; species Chimonanthus praecox. The sequence goes on along the minus strand of CM039095.1, from coordinate 8,158,551 downwards.
CCATTACTTGAGATGATGGTATCGGTGCAGCATGGAGGATAGACTATTGTGTATTCCTTGTTTTATATTTTGTGATCCTTTTCTATTTTTCCTGTATGGTTTCTCTCTTATGGATATGGTATGTATAACTCTCCCACACAAACCATAGACCATGTGTGTATTTCATTTTTAATAAATTTCACATTTGCCTCTGCTCAAAAAAAAAAAGTTAATTTTTAATAAAGGCTACGATGAGCAGATGGCAGTAATTTCTACACATCTCGTCCAAACCTGTTTGGCCCCCTTAAAACTTAATTGGTAGTCTCCCTGAGGCTTAGAGTGGAACTATCTTCCTCAGGAAAAACCATTTTTAACCAGAAAGGATTCAACCATCTCCATTTTACTTAAAAATTCATTATTTCAATGAAAATTGTTAAACCCACTTTCCTTTCCATGCATCGAAACCGAATTTAAAAGTTGAGATCATGCAGGAAAGTGAAAGTACTCTCCTTTGAAAAAAAAATCATTTTTAACGAAAAATGATTAAACCCATCTCCAATTTTAGCTAAAAATGGTTGTTTTAACCGAAGTATAGTCAAAATCATTTCCAGCTTTAGTTGTGAAAAAAGTTTATTTCCAATAAACGCTTTCCTTTTCATGCATCCAAACGGCGGAATAGAATTACCGAATGAAAGAGCGTCCATCGTGCATTGCCCATCCGATGTCACCCTGTATGAGACGGATGAACCGAGGGGCGACAATCCCTTCGCTGCCGCCGGAGAGGAGAAAGGCATTTCCTACTTCTTTGTAGGTTTCTCGATCGTAAAAGTGGATAGAAGCTTGAATTGTGACTGCAAGGAAAAGGGCGGCGAGAAGAAAGGAAGTAGATTTTGGGGTGAAACTGAAATCCATTAATGGAAGAACAATTTCTCAGGCAGATCTGAGAGAGAGAGAGGAAGAAATGGCGAGAACGTCGGATGCGGCATCTTAACTCCCGTTTGGTGGGACGTAAATGTCGGTTTTGATGTAATTGTGAATATTGCATTCTAATTATTGGATTAATTATTAAAAAAAGGTTATTTCAAGTTATTTTTATTTATTAGTCTAAATTATTTGTCCTGGGAGCATAATTTAAACCCAACCGAAATGATTGAGTGAGTTTTTTTCAAAATCTTCATAGATTCATTGAAAGCCTATTAAGTCAACTGATGTAAAAAGTAATTTAGTCTCATCTACTTGATTTGACTCAGATTTTATTAGATTTCTCTATGTTAAAGTAAATCTTTGACTTTTTTATTTTTAAAATTTTATTATTAAGTTTTTATACAAATGGTATTTTTGAAAGAATAGAATAATGACTTTTGTAAATGAGTAATTTACAAATATTATTTATAAATTTTAAAACTCAAATTAAAGAACTGTTTGTTTAAATTAAGTTTAATTTTTTTTTTTTTGAAAGTTATGATTTAGTTTAATAATTTATTAGAAAATTCCTTCAATGGCATATTGAAATGCTTATTGAAGCACCATTGAAATGCCTTAAAGAAGCCTTTGGAGAAAATTCCTACTTGAAGCTCTAAGATTGTGCCCAAGAAGAAAGCCTTTTCTCCACCACTTTCCTTGCTTGTTCTTTTGCTTAAAACCCCTTTATTGAAGATTTAAAATCCATTTGGGCTTTAAGCCATCAAAACTTGACCTACATGGCCCCATTTAGTCACCATGATGTTTCAAATGGTCCTTCATTGAGTTACATATAAGTATCATTTTCTTTAATAGAAACCCCAAGTTGTGTCATGATTAAGAGGTTTGTAAAGCTGATGAGTTAGTGAGATTAGGAGCCTTTATATTATCAGATTTTGTATTCAGGTCTTAATGTAAAGGTTTTTTTTTGTTGGGGATATTTTTGTTTGGGGTTTTTTCCCCTTGGGCTGTTTTCTTTTTCTGATTCATTAGAATTGTCATTTTTTTTTTAAATTAAGAGACATAGAAAAGTGGGAGTTTTAAATTTGATTCTCACTCCATTCTAAAAGGTCACTCCCGGTAGATTTACTTGGTGTATGTGGATAGAGAGATTTACACATGCTCCAAAGATTAGTCGAGTACTCTAAAAGGTCTGGATACCTTGAAATAATAATAAAGGGGCATAGTTGTTGATTTTGATTTCCATTCCAATAATCTCTACTGATGGAATGCTGTTGTGGGAGTTGCTTGATGAAACAATTCTAGATAGCTAGAGTATGGTGATGGTGGATGAAGCTCATGGAAGAACACTATGAACACATGCTATTTGTTAGTTTAAGACATTGTTTGATTCCAAAGTGGTCTGGAGTTGCTTATTCCACTCACATTGATGCTAAAAGGTTCAACAGCTACCCTGAAAAAGCATTGATTTCGAAGAAACCAAGAAAGTGATTTTAAGATGATATCCTCAATACCACCAGAATCTTATTACTTGCTTGCTGCAAACATGACTGTTCTTTAGATGCATGCAACTAAACTTCCCAGTGATGGTTTAATGTTTATCACTGAACAGGAGGAGATAGGAACTGCCAGTGACATTCAGAAACACAGGATATGTGGCCTTCCAGACCAAAATTTCTTGACTAGTTTAACTTGTGTGTGCTAATCTCTGAGTTATTCAAACCAACCCTTGAATGGGTGTGGCAAAATAGTGTTTCATTGCAGAAATATCACTGACAATTTATGGATCGACGCAACTGTTACTGATATTATTGACAATTGATGGTGTTAACATGTCACTGATCCTCGATTTTGTAGGATGAGATCCATTTTCCTTGTATGGAATCATTACATGCTACTGCTACATTTGTGTAGCAAAGGAAGCAGGAATGGGCTTTGCAAAATGGTATTGCATTGCAGAAATATCACTGTATTTAGTGCCCACTTTATTTTCAATGCCCATATCACCTTCTCTTCATTCTTTATAGGTACTATGTATGATTGGTGCTCAATTTTATCCATTTTATGATTCAGGCTTGTAAGCTTCTGTAGGTTATTTGAGGAAACAGTGTGGCCATGATTGAAGCTCTTGAGCCAGTATGCAAGACACAACAGTTTTTTCTTTGGCTTGTAGTTTAAAGATGGGTTAGTGTACTCAGCAGAGTGGTGGGTTTTTCTTCATTCGATTGTTTTCTGCAATATATAATCCTGCTGGTAGTGTGCCACATCAAGGTGAGACAAAAAATAGGAGTTGACTTGGGTCATTTCACCTAATGGGTTAGTCTTTTGAGTTGGACACTCACGTCCTAACAAGTAGTATTAGAGTCAGATCTCAAGCTACTTTATGTGAACTCAGGAGATTTCATAGGCGGATGAGTTGGCTGGCCTCGTAAAGGGAGGATTGTTGGGACTGACTGCGAACAAGTCCCTTGAAGTATAGAGGGAGATCTAGGGATTAATAAAGGACTTGGGTCACTTCATCTTGTAACGACCCGACCCGTGAACATGGCTTAGGGTCCAACTCAGTGTGAAATTGTCTGCTCTGGGCCAAAAACATGGCCCTCACAGTTTTGCCTTTGGGGCTGGCCCAACCCAGTAAGCCCAAAACGCATCACACCTGAGTGAAGGAGGATACCACTTATAAACCCCATCAGGAAGTTCCTCACTTCCGATGTGGGACTCTACAAAGCTCCCACACGCGCAACCACTGTTGGGCTGTCAGATCCGACCGGCCGACATTGCTGGTCCGACCGATAGGGCCCAGTTTCACTTGGATCAGCCCTTCTAAGGTCTAGTCTCTGGTTCATGGGTCAAGATATTATAATCCACCCCTTAAAACCCGGAGCCGCCCTCGGCTCGACCCAACGAACTTAGTGGAAGGCAGTAAGCCCACACAGTCCCAGTGTAGAACCCGGAGCTCTGATACCATTTGTAACGACCCGATCCGTGAACAGGGCTTAGGGTCCAACTCAGTGTGAAATTGTCCGCTTTTGGTTCAAAAACATGGCCCTCACGGTTTTGCCTTTGGGTCTGGCCCAAACAGATAGGCCCAAAATGCTTCACACCTGAGTGAAGAGGGATACCACTTATAAACCCCATCAAGAAGTTCCTCACTTCTGATGTGGGACTCTGCAAAGCTCTCGCACGCCCAACCACTGCTGGGCTGTCGGATCTGACTGGCCCACACTACTAGTTCGACCGACAGGGCCTAGTTTTACTTGGATCAGCTCTTCTAGGGCCTGGCCTCTGGCTCATGGGTCAAGATATCACACATTTAATAAACTAGTCTTTTGGATTGGATACCCAGATCCTAACATATTTTCATTCCACTCGGTCGACAAAACATGGGTTTCATCTATGCAAAGAATAATCAGTTTGGATCTGTTAAAAATATGAATTTGGTACTGCAGCAAAATATTAGACAATGTTTTGGCCCACTGTTAAAGGCAGATCCATCTAAAATGAGAATTGCACTGGCACTTACCTTGACTTTTATATAGCGAATTGCAAGTTTACATGGTTGTAAAATTTCATCTAGTTACATAGTTTGAACATTGCTGAAATTGGGCCTTTAATAATGGCCCGATATTTATCGGTTGAGATGACCTCAGACCTCCTCCTGATACATACTTGGTTCAAGACATTGAAAGACCATATACAATATGTATTGGTCATTATGAAAACATTGATTAATTTATGTGACCTGCAACATCAGCTCTCAAGTAGGAACTAGTAAGCAGGTAGATTGATTGGTGCATGTAGCATGTCCATTTGGGGCAATTCAATTAGCAAATGAGTGAATTTCAGTTTTCTTTATTAAAATTTGATGACTTTTTTATCATGTAGAGATTATCCCTAATTTTTTTTTATAACATGGGTATTCTCACACACATTAGAGGTGAGACTAATCCCACGAACACATTTAAATCTTCCAATTCACACACACTAGTTAGTTGATAAAGAATAACTCTATGGGCCCAAAGGAGTTTAAGCGTGAATCAAACTCCAAGACCTCTTTTCATGAACGAAGCTTCTTGACGGTTAGACCACTCCCTCTTTTCGTGAATTCTTTGAGAGTGTAGAGGATTAATTAGCTTAAGACACTTTAAAAAAAAATGGAACAAATTAGAATCTCTCAAAACTGCAAACGTATTGGTGGGTGAGAGGATGAGATTTGGAGTTTTAAGTTGGGAAGGTTGGATCGGGTTTTTAGCCAATTCGTATTTGGGTCTATATTGTAATTATGGGATATGAATTTAGAGGAGTCTATGTTTGTTCAAATTATTTCAATTTCTTTTTTGCATTTACGTGTGAAAAACTGCAGGATACCCACACGTAGTGGACTCATTCATGAGGGTTTTAAAATTATTTCAAATTGGGTGTATGCTAAAAATCAAAATGGCCCAAATAGGTCTTTAGGTTTTTTGGTCCAGTCTTCATTCACATTTTTATTTCATTTTCCCATTACGGCCCAGATAATGCGTTATTGTTGGATATGAGTAGTTTACAATAAAAGATTGAATTGATTTTACATCATTTGTAAACGTTGGATTTGAGTTACGTCTCTCTTAATAATATCATGATTGCCGTTGTTATTATCAACGTAAATATGTGAGAGTTTGAAAGTAGGAGTCTTGAGTTCGATTTTCATTTTATTTCCAAGAGTCACGTCTCGTAAAGTTACTCGATGTGTGAGTAAGAAAATTTGCATATACTCTAAAGATTAATTAGATGTTCGAGAGACCTAAACACTTTTATCATAAAAAAAAATGTGAGAATTGTGTTTAAACACTTGCCCAATCGAATTGTGTTTAAACACTTGCCCAATCACCTATAATCGAAGCAATGCCCGATTTTACTACATTACCAGTGATAATGACGATTGTGGTCATAGTTGAAACTTGAAAGAATTGATTGACAATGAAGCCATGGCAGCAAGAAGGGGAGCCATCTTAGAGAATTAAAGTGGCACAAATTGCAATCTGATAAAATTAGAAGGGAAATGCCAGTATCTCCTTCAAAGAATTGATTGTAAATGGTTTTTTTTTTTTTTATTAATGTGTGGGAAACTCAGTCCTACTAAAATCTCTACAGATGAGTTTACTATCCCTAAGGCATACTAAGGTTAGGCCATTGGGGCTTGAACCCACAACCTCCCGCTTCTTGAGGCGGGAGGCAACCAATTGAGTTACACGCATATGCAAGGGTCAAGATATCGGCCGATATGATACGGGTTTTAAGCACCGTATAATATCGGCCGATACGTATTGTATCGGCCGTACAACATATTCATCGGCCGATATGGCTGGTATATCGGTGATATATATCGGTCCGATATCGGCCGATATGATTCATATCGGTTTGTAAAAAAAAATTAAAACGGTAATGGGCCTGGATCGAAATATCTGCCAATATTTACATTTTGAAATTAAAAAAAAAATCAGTTTCTTTTTCGGTTTTTTTATATTTTTTAATTCAGAAAAAATAAAATAATAAAATAATACCGATATTTTTTTTAAAAAAAAAAGAGGACAGAGAATCATATCGGCCAATAATTCGGCCACCAATTGGAAATAAATGATTTTTAATTTAAAATTTCTAAATCTCAATTTCTACCCAGGTTAAAAATTCAATAGTTTTTTAATATAAATTTAGATAAAGATCTTGAGTTCGACTCCTCTTAAATTTATCTGATATATAAGATACACAGGTGGTTTTGTGTATTTGTAATATTAGTTTCACTTCTAATATAAAATAAGAATATTATTATTGTAAAAAAAATACAAAATTTAAAAATACAACTAAAATAAGATAAGTCGAAAAAGATAAATTTAATATCTTAATATTAAAAAAAACAAATGCCACGCTACAGGTGAGGGAACATAGAAATCCATTGTCCAAAAGAAGCCAACATAATAAATGCTTTCCTGACATGTTATGGAAAGTTCACAACAGATGCTACTTCTAAGTTCTAAGAACCTCTTCCATTTCAAGGACATATGAAGAAGAAACAATCCCTCTCAAGTCTGACCTTCCAGTTCCAAAAGCAGACGAGATCTCTGCCACTGCCACATAAAGTGGCATTGACACCAACTTGGTTTAATCTGCTTTCTTTATTTGGACCTTTGTTCCAAGGGTAAGGTAGTGATTTTTGCGCTTGTTTATGAAGCACTTTTAAAAATATAAATATTTTTATTTTTATTTTTATTTTTTTTGGGAAAAGATAAAAAGAGAAGTGAGGAGAAAAGTAAGAATAAAATTTATTTTTTTTAAAAGGAGTGCACCATAAAAAAAATGGTGGTCAAAAATCATATTCTTGTTCTAAAGCTAGTTCAACATCTACACACACCTCAATTTTAAATCCAAAACCTCTAATATAATTCTAAAAATTTAAACCAAATATGTTAGAAATGAAACATTTTCAAGTAAGAGCATATTTGTATAACACCAATATCGTAATTAGTTAATGGCACTCAGACTCTTTCTTTCATCTCCATCGTACCCTCTTTTTTTCTATCCCGAGATATTAGTTAATAATAGAGGTGCAACTTGGATCATCGTTAACTTGAACTTGCGTGGCTGAACTCAAAATATTGACAAGTAATTCTAACCAAGATGAGTCGAATCTAAAACCTCTGATATAATTCTAAAAATTTAAATCAAATGAGATCTCTATAATAAATTAAAAACCAAATATGTTAGGAGTGACATATTTTCAACTAAAAGCATATGTGTACAACACCTCTATCTTAATTAATTAATGGCACCAAGACTCCTCCTTTCATATCCACGGTACCCCCTTTTTTCCTACAACCAACTCAATTAGACATTCGTTAATAATCAAGGATATAAATCTCAGTCAATACATCTCGTATCGGTCGTACGGGCGAGATCTCAACCGATATGACCGAGATTTCACCAATATCGGCCTATACGGCCGAGATTTGTAAAAAAAGAAAAAAGGAAAGAAAGAAATATCGGCCAATATTTGTCGAGCCCGAGATCAAGGCTTCTCGGCCGATATTTGTCGGGCCCAAATTTGTATAAAAATTTTAAAAATAAAAGATAAAAGGACTTTCCTTTCATGTGAGTAGATAGGGATATGGAAAACTAATGCAATAGTATATGATTCTTTTAACTTAGTAGGGTACATGGACTAAAACTTATGTGTAAAAAATAAATAAATTATTTTAATTTTAATTTTAATTCAATATAGATTATATTCGGGTTCGAAACCCCTCTAACCGATTTTTTCGAGTCAAGTCAGGTCAAAAAATTGTCACCCTTAATTCAAATCAAGTTAACTCATCTAATGAATATATTAGAAACCTTAAATCATACCATTTTAGAACGATCTTGTCAAACTTTGCTATATTTAGAAATAGACAAAAATGATAAACACAATTGTACATTAAAAAGTTTTTTAAACATAAAAATGACAGAGATATCATATTTTTTATAACAATGATAAAAGTAGAAAAAAATATAAAATTAGTCTATTTGTTATGTTTTTCATACAAATTTCATTGGCCAGGTGAGGGCTGTGGAAGAACATGGAAAGGACCAAAGGAGAAAAAATACATTATCCAAAAGAAGCCAACATGATAAATGCTTCCCTTGATATGTTATGGAAAGCTTCAGAAGAGATGCTACTTCTGACTTTAAACCTCTTCCATTTCAAGCACAGATGAAGAAGAAACCATCCCTCTAAAGTCTGATCTTCCATTTCCAAAACCAGACTGAATCTCCAACACTGCCACATAAAGTGGCATTTGCACCAACTTGGTTTAATCTGCTTTCTCTATTTTATATATCAGATGCAGTCTTCCCTAAGCACACTGGTCAAAACCCTTTACTTAAGAGAAAAAAAAATGGCAGGTCAGTCAGTAGATAGATCTCGAGGAAGTAGAACTGAGGTTGGTATGCAGCAATTTGTTTTGAATGTAAGTTTAGCGATTTTAAATCTCAATGTTTGTGATGGTTGAATCATTTTTTTTTTTAAATACTTCATCTATATTAGAGGTGAGACTAATCTCCTCAATACACAAAAACACTCAAAAACTTTGTTTATCAGATAAATTTAAAGGAGTCAAAATCAAAATCTCTAATTTAAGGATGGTCATCCTAATACGGGAGTACTCTTTTAGTAGACACGGGTTTTTCGGATTTCCCACTTTCCATCCATTTGCAAAAATCGGCTCACTTTTTCAGTGAATCGGTTCACTCATCGGTGCATTGTCTGGTGCATCGATAAGTGAACCGATTTATGTGTAAAATAATTCGGTCGGTACATCGATTTAGACTCTCAAGAAATCGGTGCACTGATCCGGTCAATGCACCGATAAGTGAACTGATTTCTGCGGATGGATGAAGGACAAAATAGAAAGCTTACTAAAACTCGTTCCTCCTAAAAGATAATGCCCGTTGGGACGCCCACCCTAATTTAATTATAAAAGCTTAGACCAACTTAGTGACTCGTGATAGATTAAAAATTAGATACGTTAGAAATGAAATATTTCCAACTAAGAGCCGGATTTGCATGACACCTATATTGTTATTGATTAATGGCGCGGAGACTCCTCTCATGTCCACCATACCCTCTTCTTTCTTAGCACATAATAGGGGTGCAACTTGGGTCAAGGTTAACTTGAACTTAGCAGACTTAGCTTGAAATATTCACAAGCTAATAAACTCAATTTAAAAAATAATAAATAATTTTGTCCATTTTTAGTTTAGGTAGAAATAGAACAACCCAACTCTACTGAATTACTTGAATTTATATACACAAACCTCTCAATTTTTATATTTTTTTTTGATATTTTTTTTTAAATCTAGCACTTTGCTGTGATTATGTTTTAATAGTGTAGACTTTTTATTACATAACAATATAAAGTATATCTAGTAATTATCTACTTAATTATAAAAATTGACAGATAATTCGATTTAATCTAACCCAAATATGTTCACATGAGTTAGAAATAGGTTCAAGTTTTAAAAATAAATTGAATTATGGATAGGTTAGAAGAAAGTTGAAAAATGGGTTGAATAAAAAAATAGTAATTTAAATTTCAAACATTTTTTTTTCTTTTCCCTTCAGATGAAAAGTCGCATGAAATAAATAAAACAGAGAGAAAGACATGCTCATGTCCAGCAGCTCTTACACATATGCATGCGGATCTTCTATTTCCTCTATTGATATCTGAAGATTCAGAGTCTTCCCAGCAGAAGGAACAGTCAACCCTTTCTCTCCTCTCTTCTCCTCTGGGTAGCATGAGCTGAACATAGTAGGAAGGAGAAAGCCTTGCATGGAATTAGTTAAGATAGATAATAGAGAAAGCTAAGCTGGGCAGACTTTGCATGGCTACAAAACAAAAAAAAAAAAACGTTTTTCCTCTGCTCAGTTCAGTACTCACAGAATCAAGGACTGTGATTTTAACCATTCCAGGTATGAAGTAGCAGACAGGGGTGAGTTCCTCCCTAACCTGTTGCTCTGCTTTTGCTTTCTTTCATTAATAAATGAAACATCCAAATCCCTTGGGTGCTGAACTGCTGATGGAAAGGCGATATTATTTCTCTTTTTAGATTCATGAATTTAATGCGGATAGTCGTATGAAATATGAAAGAATCGGCGGTAGCAGTGGTCTGTGATTGGATGTGGGCAATGGCTATCATTAACCCTGAGTCCCTAATCTCTTTCAGTCTTTCGACTTGACCCACAAAGTTCACCTAAGAGTCTACGTATCAACCATTAGAGGGGAGGGGAGGGGAGGGGAAAAGCTAAACTATATAACTTAATTATATTATTTTAATAAAATAACATAAATTATATATATTTTTTATTAATGAGATTATTTGGGTCACTGGGTATTATCATATTGAAGATCTAACTCAAAATGTTCATTAATTAAGAATTAGGATCAACAGACATTTGGAGTTAATAGATTTAGAGTACTCATCCTCCCACAGGCATTTTGTGTAACTCGACACGGGTTTTACTCTATTGTCCATTTTAATCTTCGAACAAGTTCACCAAATCCTTAGAATCGACTTGTCGGATTACTGACCCTTTCACTGCGGTATAAATCAGCTCACTGACCGACTCACCGAATCATTGAAATCTATCTAAATAAGACTGTTTTTTTATATAAAACAGCAAATCGAATCACTGAAATCGGATTACTGACTGGATCACTAATTTTTTTTTTTAAATGCTTTCGTACGACAATGGAAGGGTAAAATGGACAATACTCTAAATTTCATGTCTCGTTACACAAAATGCCCGTTGGAAGATTGCTAAAATCGACAGTGAAATAACTGTTACTTTTGATGCGTTTAAAATGAAGAACTCGGGTGTTTTAACATGTCACTTTAGATGTTGGGTTTTATTTTATGATTACAAAAATTATATAGATTCATATATTATTATCTTGAAGATTATCTGTCGTATACTTTTATTTTATTTTAATTTTTGATAATACAAATTATTAATTTATAAAAGTAAAAAATTATATAATCAAAAGATGGAGATGGGCTTACACAGTCCATTGGTCTTATTTGGATCATTATGTCTGTAATCTTGAATCTTTGTGAAGTTTTTATCTTGTGATTTGTGAATCATTGAAATTGCCTTTTGTATCCAATCTTAAGTCATACATGGTACATTTAGATGGTGCATTAGATAATGTTTTTAAGTTTTGAAACTTAAATAAGATGAAACAGAACCCTCTTCGGCTTGATCAACAAAATATTACCATTGTTTACTACATTAGTTTTAAAAAGAAAAATAGAATTTTCTATGAGATCATTTTTAGCTCTTTTTTTTTTCAAATCTTTTCATAAAAAATCAATTTCACTGTAAAAAGAAGAAGATTTCTCACATCATACCCTATGAATTAGTGTGAAATTGAAAAATATGAAACATACCTTACTTCAACATGTTAATCCTATCTTCCAATTGAACCAATCCTAATCTCACTTAAAAAAAATAACTTCTTTTTTTTAATATAGATTCTTCACTCCATATTAGAGTTGAGATTAATCCCACGAGTATGTATAAACCTCTCAATCTTTGATAAGTCCATAAAGAGTAATTATATGAGTGGCCTGAAGGGGTTGAACATGAATCGAATTCAAAATCTCACTTTATGAGACACCGTTTTAAGAGTCAAGTCAACCCTTTACTGCCAAGCAAACATATAATCTTAAGCTGACCCAAAACTAAAAACTCTAGACCAGGGGTCGAAAATTCATCCAAGACATCGGCCGATAAATTTTTCTCTCCTCTTTTGTTATTTTTTTTTGAAAATATTGATATTTTTTTATAATTTTTCCTGAATTAAAAAATAAATAAAAATTCAAAAGGAAACTGGTTTTTTCAAAAAAAAAAAATTGAAAACGTAAATATCGACCCAGGTCTACCACCGTTTTTATTTAAAAAAAAAAATATAGAACGATATTATACTTCTCAGTCGATATCGGATCGATATATATCGCCGATATATCAGCCGAGAAGTAGTTCATACGGTCGATACAATACGTATTGTCCGGTATAGATCGGCATTGAAAAACCGATACATATCGACCGATTCATTTCGTATTTGCCCTGCTCTAGACATGCCAGTGACTCAACCCTATTCAATTTTGTGCCAAGTTTATTAGATCCAACCTGCTCCAATTTGAATCCAAACTTTTTAAACTCTTTCTTAAAATCTTAAGAAAAACATAATGTCTAATTTTATTTTAAAAAATTTATCTTATCACCGTCAACAACCCTTTGGGGACAAGGATACCATTTATAATTGAGGGATGAGGGAGTGTTTTTCTGTAGATTACTGTTTCTGGATTAAAGAACAAATACATGTATGCAAAGGGGTTTGTGTTTTACTCTTTTAATCAAGTTCGTAAATAAGGATTAATTTGAGATTAAGAGATGATTATTACGCATTTCCAGACAACAATCTCCTGAGCTCTTATGCCGCCGGTGGTAGACCGTCTCTTCTCTCCCAAATGATGCCGATCATTAAATACAGTTGCTACGGTAGACTGTTTCTTCCAGGGGTGAAAAAAACGGGCCGGATATCGGCCGATATGATTCTCTCTCCTGTTTTTGTTTTTTTTTTGTAAATATTGGTATTATTTTATTATTTTATTTTTTTCTAAATTAAAAAATATAAAAAAATCAAAAAAGAAATTATTTTTTTAAAAAAATTAAAAATATAAATATCGGCCGATATCTGGGCCGATATTGGGCTGATATCAGTCGATATTTTGACCTAGGTCCATCACCATTTTAATTTTTCTTTTTTTTAAATATCGATATTAATCATATCGACTGATATCGGATCGATATAATTCGACGAGATATAGACTATATCGGCCGATATGATTGTTATATTGTATCGATCATTTTTATTCGGCTCTTAAAATCCGAATGATTGTTGTATTGTATCGCCTATGCGTTTTGTATCGGTGGATACCTGTACCCCTGGTCTCTTCTCTTATGAGGCGGGTCATTAAATGCAGTCCGATTTCACTTTTGTCATCAATGGAATGCTACTCACGCTACCAAAAAAGTATGAATCCCAAATCAAAATCTCCACTGCCTCCATACTCTCTACATTCCTTTCCTCTGCTCTGTCTTGTCTTTACACTGTCCAAACACCAACCTGGAAATCTGCTGCACTGCTCGTCTGCTCTCTCCTCACCAGATTTTGCAGCTATCTCTACGCCTCCTCTCCTTACCAACCCATAAACCCCATTAATCGTCTGTTAATCCAAAAATCAGTAGACCCACAAATGACGCCACCTGCATTTTCTATCTCTACGCCACCTGCAGCTATCTATACGAACAGAGTTTCTATATAAGTGGAAATTCTCCATTACCTTCATACGAGGCTTCTTCAGCTGTGCTACAATTTTTCTTCTTCACAGTTTGGAGGATTCTTCTTCCCCTACTACTATTACTACTGTTGCTTCTCATCTTTACTATCTACTGCCACTACAGAATGTTGAATCCAGGAGCACCACCTTTCTATCTCTATCCCCACCAGTCGTTCCAAAGTTATTACGACCCAATTCCTAACTATTTCAGCTCTTATTCTTGTCCTCTTCCTCTTCCTCTGTTTAGCTTTCCCCTCATCAATGTTGAGCAACCTTGTGTCTACAGAAGCACCTGGTTTTGTCGCTCATCTCTTCCAGCACAAACACCACCTCCTTATCTCCATCCCTTCCGTCCATCTTCCTTCAACCTCGCCAACATCAGCTCCTGCAACAACGAAGTAGATAAGCATGATGCTAAGGAGGAAGAAATCGAAGCACCCAAAAGCCCAACACCTCTCAAGGAAGAGAAAACGACACCATGTAGCCATTCCCGTTTTCATAAAAAGACTTCTTATTTCTGCTTTAAGGACATGAAGAGCATGATTTGGAGACCCAAGTTACAAGACCGATCCCCTGTCTCTCCTTTCAACACTGATCACCCAAAAGTTACATCGACAAGGAAACCCAAACCCAAGTTGCAGAACCAGATTTCAGCCTCTCGTTTCGTCCATGATCACTCAAAAACGACCTTGATGATAAAGAATATACCCAACAGATACACGTCTCTCTCTCTGTTTCTGTCTGTCTCTGTTTCTCTCTCATTTTAATGGCTGATTGTTTGAATCATCTCTCTGTTCTTTTCAGTAGGGAAATGCTGCTGGAGCTGCTGGATGGACATTGTGCAGAAGAAAATGGGAAATCTAAGATGGGCACGTCTTCGTCAAACTCTTCGTCTCTCTCGGAATATGATTTCGTGTATCTGCCATTTGACTTCGTGTAAGAGCTTCATTTCAAAATACCCAACCTTCCATTTGATCTTAGGATTCGTATGATTCTTAAACTTTGATTTTAGGTACAAACGCAATCTGGGTTATGCATTTGTGAACTTCACCACTGCTGAGGCGGCCAAGAAATTGTACATGGCCATGCATAACTATAAGTGGGGAATCTTGACATCAAAGAAGATTTGCGAGATAACATACGCTAGAATTCAGGTGAGATAGAGATTGAGATTGAAATTCTTCTTTGGCTGAAATATTAATGTGGGTTCTTGTGTTTTCTGGTTTTTTCATCAGGGAAAAGAATCATTGATAAGGAATTTCAGAGACTCGATTTTCGTTTGCGAATCGGATGAGTTCTTGCCGATTCTTTTGAGCCCACCAAGGAACGGTTCAACCTCTTGCCCTGAGCCTATCCTCATTGGAACTCGAAACGCCAGGCCCTGAAGAAGTCCAAGCCCACTGGGATTGGTCGTCTTCCTACTTAGTTTACTAAATACCAACCTTAAGTAGTCCCTAAACTGGAATCCATTTTGTAAAAACTGGGATTTCTTCTTGTAATCTTGTATGTATAATCGCGCTTATACAGGTATTGGTGAAACATATAATCGCGCTTATACACATGGAATGTGAAGAAATGACGTATTAGTGTAGTGTATTTCTTTTTCTTTCCAACTTTGATTCTGTGTATAATGGAAACAAGTGACTAATCGTATGGTGGTGATGTTGACTGATGTTGACTATCTATTGTGCCCGAATGACATGAATGCTAAAAAAAATATTTTAATAGATATAAGAATCATCAAAAAAAATAACTCAAGATCTGATCTAAAATTGGTATGTATATTTCTGTATTTTAAAAACAATTGATAAAATAAGTCTAGAGAATGAGAGTAGATTTGGTTAGCTTTAAGTTAACGATTTGATTTTAGTGGTAAAAAGACATCCAATCATCTTTTTCTTGAATTTTTTAATGATATAAGGTCTTTTTGATCAATAATATGATACCCTCTCTCATGGAGCACTCCTTCGGACAAAATTTTAATTTTGTCTCTAGTTTTTTCTTCACCTCTCTTTTCTTATTTCTAAAAAATTAAAAGTAAAATAAAATTTTCTTTTAAAGAGTGCATCAGAGGAAATAGTAGTGTAAAAATCACTATCAGAATTGAGTTTTTTTTTTTTAATTTTTGAATACTTGTAGTTTTTAAATTTTATTTGAAATTTTTAATTTTTAAACAATAATTTCAGTAGCTTGTTCTTCATTACATATAACTTTTACTCAAAATCTAATATGCTAGCTGAGTAAACACATAAAAAATTCTTGGGAACTCGACAACTTTGAAAATACTACCTCGAATAATGGTTGTAGTGAAATAGCCGTCCAGTCGTAGGGAGGAGACATAAATGGGGCTAGTGGAATGGGATGCTTGCACTCAAAACAGTAAAATTGTTGTATAATTTAATTTCCGATTTGATTGATCTGAATATTATTGTAAATGTACTCACAAGTTATATAAAATATTTAAAATTTTATGACCAGACCAAATGATAGCGTGAAATAGAGGCCATGTCACGAAAACGCTTTTAACGTAAATGAGTTTTAGTTAATTTTTCATTTTATCTCTATTTGTATGTAAAAAAATTTAAAAAAAATAATTAGAAATCGATTCATTTTTTCGTGAATCGGTGCATTGGACTGGTGTGCCGATTCGATCAGTGGAAAATGAA
Organism: Chimonanthus praecox; assembly: GCA_022113865.1. Classification (NCBI taxonomy): domain Eukaryota; kingdom Viridiplantae; phylum Streptophyta; class Magnoliopsida; order Laurales; family Calycanthaceae; genus Chimonanthus; species Chimonanthus praecox. Next base: position 8,142,067 of record CM039095.1, on the reverse strand, counting down.
AATTTGAGAAACGTGATCGGGTCGGGTCGGTACACATATTTCTTGAGACATGAAAGAGTCTAAATTGGTGTACTGTTTCACTGGAAAGTGATCCAGTCAGTGCATTAATTTCTGAATGTTTGATTTTTAAAAAATTTCGTAAGAACAGATGGAGGGAAAGTGGAAAATCCAGAAAATCTATCTCTTCTAAAGTATTATTCTCGTGTTAGGATAGGCACCCTTGAAATTTTTTGAAATAACCTTGACATGCCTTAGAGATAGTGGGCTCATCTGTGGAGATTTTAAGCTCGTTATCCCTTAATTTTCTACACATAAATTAAAAAAAAAATATTATTTCTTTTTAAATATGATGTACTAAATTTTTTAACTTTCCAACTACCCACCCTTCTGATCCTTAGGAGTGTGCACACCTCCTTTCTTCTAAATTTTCTAACTTATATTTCTAAAGACAAACCTATGCAAGTCATCATTAATTTTCAGTGAAGTAGAAGGATTTACTGATTTAGAGATCATTCAAAGATAAATTCAGAAAATAATTAGGCAGTCGTTCTTGTATGATGTGCCTGCAACTCAATAATACAGCCGTAATTATGGTTGATAAGTGTTTAAGATTGTAATTATGACTATCGAAAAGAATATTAATAGACATTCAAGTTGAGAAGAATAATATATAGAATTTATTTATAAAAGTATTGGAGTGATGGTCAGGAAGAAAATGTCACTAGAAAACAAAAGTTCAAAGTTTTAACTGTTTCAAAGATTAATCAAGTATTCTAAGAAGTTTAGTCAACTTAATTAAAATATATATATATATATATATCAAATCTTTTTATTTCACTCATTCAAAATTGTATTGTGTTTAAATCAAATATCTATTTGATGTTACTTTACAAAAGAGTGAAATCAAGTCCCTATCAACATAAAATGGGCCACTCCTCATTATTTTTTATCTGACGTGTGTGGATTTAGCGGTTTACATATGTTCTAAATATTAATAAAACGAGACGCATGAATATCGGCCAATAAATTTCTCTCTCCTCTTTTATTTTTTTTAAATATCGATATTTTTTTCTGAATTAAAAAATAAATAAATAACTGAAAAGGAAGCTAGTTTTTTTAAAAAAATATTGAAAACGAAAATATCGGCCGATATCGGCCGAGATATCAACTCGGACTCACCACCGTTTTGATTTTTTTTTTTGAAAAAAAGATGAATATTATAAATATTGGCCAATATCGGACCGATATACATCGCCGATATATCGGCCATATCGGCCGAGAAATACTATGTACGGCCGATATAATACGGTGCTGAAAAATCGTATTATATTACGTATCAGCGGATATCTTGAGCACTGGTTGGAAGGTTATTTATTTATTTATTCTGGACATATTGCCCCTTCTGTCCAGTGGCTTATTCAGTTATTTGGTTCTCCTTACGATTGCAAGTTCTGCATCTAACTCTAACCTTTAAATGCTCTAGTGTTAAAGAGGGGTTAACTATAGTCAAGTGCATTATTAATGGTTAAAAATATATAATTTAATCAAAAGGTTTGTAATATCAATCTTATTAAAAAAATAAAATTCTAAATTATTGATAACATTTAAAAAAGTATATATTTATTAGTACATGGTGTGGCACTATTAGCATGTGCTTTATAGAATTTGTGAAATTAGAGTTACCATTGAATGGACTGAACAAGGGGTGTGATCACTTTTTAAGATTTTTTACTCTTTAATCTAGGCTAGAGTGGGGTTCAACCGTTTTATAAAATTTTAAAAAATACATATATGTATACTTGAAATTAAAGTCGATGAATAACAGGGTCGGTCCTGACTTTAAGCCAACTAAGCCCCCCAATGTGAGCCCAATTAAAGTCGATGAATAGCAGGTTAATCCTGACTTTAGGCCAACTAGGCTCCCCAATGTGATCGATGGACTGTAGGGCTCCCACTTGCACTGCTCTCAGGGCCTAGTGCCCAGTCTAGATCAATTTCCCTTTTCAAAATATCAAGCATCGGTGTTAATAAACCGGCCCCTTTAACCTGTGAGGGTTAGTTTGACAGTCAATAACCCACCTAATATGCGAGAGGTTTTGGATTCAAGCCACTCTCAACAAAAGAGCTACTCCGCTTAGTGTTATCCAATGTGTGTGGGCAGGGAGGTTTGAATATCCCAAGAATTAGTTAAGTGCACTAAAAGACCTCGACACATGTTGTTTGCACCAATTTAATGGTCTTTTAATACCAAAGTTGAGTTCAGACTTAACATCCATCTCAAAACATTCCTTAATTATTATTTTGACCATCTGTGTCTCAGAGACTATAAATCATCAAATATTAAAGTTAACTATGGCCAAATTTGTCTCTAACTTGATACTGTGATCAGGTGGTGTTTAGAAAAAGAAGAGATGAATGTATTGTCTTTAACAAAATGCAGAAGGGCCAATATTAGAGGTTGAAATATCGTCTAAGCGTCGGCCTTCCGCTAAAAGCCACCTGAAACTTGAGCACTTGAAAACTGATAGGATATCACAACCATTGAAAATCTGAAAATTTTCAGCGATTTTTTTTCTAAAAATATAAAGCCGATTTGACTGAAATGAACTTGTCCCTCAAGTTGGGTGTTTTCCCCCAAACGACTAAGATTGATGAGCTCATACAACATGCATCAACCGAGTTCTTATCACAAGAGTAAAAGATTTCCAAGTAGTGTAGGAAGATTAACAAAAACAGTGTTAAGAAACCACCTACATATTTTTTTTCCACAAGACTAAGAAATCAGCTATGAACAGATAGTAAATCTCATTCAATCACGCTTTGTCTAACTAAGGTCTCACATTGTTCGTGGACTTTGGATCTTGAGGTTCAGCACCTTCTCCTTATAAGCCATTTTTTTAAAGAGAGTTCTGCATATGTGTTCTGTCATGATGGGTCGAATTCATATCTCTAACTTGTATGGAGGGAAAAGTCGAGTGTTTTAGAATGTTAGCAAAATCCCATATTATGGGTTCTCGGAATGTCTTCCCAAATTGGTTCAAGCAACAAGGATTTTCTGTATTTGAAATGGGTTTCCTTCATCTCAACGATTTTCTCCTGTTTTGTTACAGCAGGATCGCTTCTCTCTGCTCTTCTCAATCGTCCCCTGCTGAGTCTGGATGGAGACGTCCCCCTCTGTGTTCTTCCATTTTTGGCAGCGTTTCCAACTTCTTCTTTCCATTTTTGGCTTGATTGGGTTGCAAGAAATGATCCCTCCTTTTCCTCCAAACGGTGGTCAGGGTGGGATTCCAGCCAGCGCCCGCTTGTTTGATTTCATAATCGACTTGGAAGTTAAAATTCCAATTTCAGCCACAGCGTGTGTGTGAGTTGATTGGGTTTCTTGACTCAGTGGGGCCCACGGGACTGATGGCATAGTTGTTGATGGGGAGCTTGAAGTGGGGCCCTCTCTACCCTCAATCGATTTGATTATGATTCCCATCACCAATTAGTCAATCAGGTCAATCTGAGTCGGCTCGTGTTCAATCGAACTTGAGTTGGAGTTATTGGGTTTGATGTCTACATCAATTCGACTCTCTTAGAGTTATTTGATAGCAAGATGTGTAAGTGACATCACATGTATCCTTTAAAATTTTAAAGTTGTTTTTTAAGCATTGTATATTTCTAAAAAAATTTAAATTAAATATCTGAACTAATTATGCTAAAAATACTTTAAGATTTTAAGGTCTTTTGACACTCTCAAACGTATTTTCAGCATAGCCGAAAGATATCCTTACTTGTAAAACACTGTTTAAGCATTTGGGAATGTCAAAAACCTTGAACTTTTAAAGTATTTTTATCAAGTTATTATAATTAGTTTAGATATTTAATTTGAGAAATTTTGAAAATATAAAATATTAAAAAGATAATTTTAATTTTTTTTAAAAGAATTATTATTTAAATAAGTGTAGATTTTGTAGCAAATTCATTTAAATTCTAATGAATAATCTATATTTATTCGAATGAATAAATCGAATCAAGGACATTTCTCAAATGTTGTTCTCTCCATTCATCACTCATTCGTTTACGTCGAAAGAAAGGGACATTTCGACAGCTCTTTTTGAATGAATGAAAAATAGAGGATAAATTGATAATTTTACCTTAAAAAAAAAAAAAAATAGATGCGTAGAAGAAGCGGGTGTATTGGAAGTAGCGTCTAAAAAATTAACACATCAAAAGGTTAACCGTTCGCCCCTCTTTCCATGTGATGCGTGAATTTTATGAATTACACAGTTCATGGTCCATGCCAGCGGTGTAGGGTTTAACGAGGCTTCAAGCCTCAAAACCCCCCATCTGCACCGCCCCTTCTTCGCCGCCTGCAACCTTCTCCGGTCCTTTCTTAATGCAACCTGTAGAATCAAAGTATGAAAACCTTTGTGTTCAGATCCGTTTCTGTTTCTTCGTCCTATTCTTCTCACTCTAAGACTGTATTCCGCCATTCTCCATTCGTATTCTTTCACTCTTCCTCTCTATCTTCTTCCACATCCTCTTCTTCTCATTCTTCCACATGTCAGCACCATGACGAAGAGAGCAAAAACGTTAAAGTCTCGGTCTGGTGGGACTTTCAGAGCTGTCCTGTCCCAGACGGCGTAAATGTCTCATACATCACGCCACGGATTACTTCTTCTCTCAGAGACAATGGAGTCAAGGGTCCGGTTACAATCACTGCTTTTGGAGATGTATCACAACTCCGCGTCGATCAGGTGGCACTCGCTTCAACGGGCATCCACCTCAACCACGTTCCCAACAGTAGTAATTTTATTTTTTCACATTTCTTCCTCTATTTTATTTTAGTTAATGGATGGTATTGTGGGATTTCTGTGATTGGAACTACTACTCTTCTTTGCTGTTGTAAAACCTTAGTGTTAGTTTGGACTCGTGGATTTAAATATTTGGGTTTTAAAATTTTCAGGAATTCTAGCCACAGTGTGTTTGGATGGACCTGAAACCTGGGTTGTGGACATTCCAATACTTGTGCAGCAATGTGCCAACCAACTCCGCGTTAGTTTGTGAGGATTTGAGGGCTTTTAAATAACAGAACAGATACTTAATTGGAAACTGCATCCAGGACACTAAAAAACAAAAGATGTGTTTCCATGGAAATTTGTGTTCTTGTTTTTGTTAAAATTTCTGGAAGTCGCATCCATGTAACCGTGGTAATTGCTTCTTTTGCATAATATTGGAAAATGGACATGCATGGATGCCAATTTTAATTATTTTGAGCCTGTCCAATCTCACCTTCAATGGACTTTCTGGAAAATCTGAATCCTGATTTAAAATCCAGGCACCCAAACAAGCATTGATTAACTAAATGCTTAAAAGAAGAGAATATAAACTATGTTGGCTTCTGGTAGTTAATCCCTGTTTGGTGGAAACCTGGAAATGGCTAGTAGGAGAACTGGATTTGAATGGGGGAGGAGGTGAGAAATGTGGAACTTGTGAATTCCTGTTCTCTTCAAAATATAACTATAGTTCGCCAGTTTGAGGAAAATTTGGTTCCTCAGGACTAGCAGTGGACTAAATAACTTGAGTTCACTACCATTCCTCAAAATGAGAACATAGCTTGGAAGACTGGATTGGAGAATAGCAATTTGATTTAGCTGGGTGAATACAATGATAGTATAGTTTCAGAGTGCAACTCGTAAATTAGATTTTTTACAGAGTTACTCTTCCGAGGGGAAGACTTTAGAAATGATGCAATGGTTTAAGCAAGAAAGGTCTCATTTTGACATAATTATCCTTTTGAGGGGCAATGGATCAAGAAATTTTATGAGAGTCTTGAGTACTTTTGAGGGGAAACTAATTTGACTTCTACTCAGTATTCCGTCTTATAATCCTTTCAAGTAGAACCATTTATATTAAATAAATTGTCGATAAAAACACCTTTTCCTTTTTGTCAGAGGAGATTCCAAACTCCAAGAGTACAAGAAAAAACTACCGATCACTTATTGGGAATTAAGGTCCCTCTAACCATGCCTTTTGAGGTAATTCATTGATACAATCAATGATGTATCATGTCCAGAGTCTCTCACTCTAAAAAAAATCTGTCACAATTTTTTCCTCAATTGCCTTTAGAGTAAAAGAAAGAAAGAAATATTGAACTCTTCTCTAATGATAGGTATCACTATTGCTATCTATATATGTAGCTAAGATCCACTTTGTAATTTAGAACTAGCTAAGCTGATTTTCGTGTTCTTAAAACCATTATCTAGACAAGTAGCACTTTGGCTTGTCTTTTCTAAGTTCATGGGAATAAGAAAGATGTTGCTGAGCATATTATGTGATTCTATTGACACTAATTTTACTTGTGTTTGGTTTTTTATATTTATTTTGGAGTTGAAGTATTAATGGCATAAGAGTTTTCGCTTCATGTATTTCCAACTTAATCCTAGTTAGCATAAGAGGGTTATTTTTATTTTACAAATTTTCTTTTCTCCCATTACCTTGGCAATATCAGCTAAACCTCTTTACCTTGTTTTTGTTCTTTTATTGCAGGTGGAAAGAACAATGCTGATAGGTCTTTTCTCCTAGACCTTGTTTTTTGGGTGTCCCAAAATCCTCCACCAATACATTTTTATCTAATATCAGGGAATAAAGATTTTGCAAGTGCCCTACATCGTTTACGGATGCACAACTACAACATATTGCTTGCTAGTACGGATTGTTCATCAGGTGTTCTTTGCAGTGCTGCAAGTATAATGTTTCATTGGAATGGGTTGGTTCGAGGGGATACTCTTATTGTCAAGCATTTTACCCATCCGCCTGATGGAATGCATGGTTCTTGGTATGGCCACTACAAGGGACCTCTTGATGACCCCTTCGTAGATACAGAACAATCTACATGTACTCAGCCTGAGGATTCTCCCGATTCTAGTGTTGATTCCAAGCCTCGTCCAATTCCTAAAGCATTAGTGAGTCATATTTCTCAAATATTGTCTACATATCCCAATGGAGTTAGCCTTTCAGAGCTCCGTTCAGAGCTTGGAAGAAGTAATGTCACTGTGGATAAAGATTTTTTTGGGCATAAGAAGTTCTCACGCTTTCTTTTATCTATGCCCAATATTTTAAAGCTCAAGCGGTCCCCTTCAGGTGATGGCCAACCACTGGTTTATGGTATCCAGCCAAAAACTGCTAAATCAAATATGTCCAATTCTAAGACATCCACAGGGTCAGATATTTTGAGTGGACAGGAGGAACATTGCCCATCAAGTGAAAGCTTGCAACTGAATCCAAATGCTATGGGACCCATCAATGCCAAGTCTAAGTCATCCACTAATGAACCCAAGGATCACACATTAACTATGGAATTATCTCCATCTTCATCTACTCATCAAGCAACAATGGCTCAGGGCCATGAAGAGATAAAGACGAGCAAAGTTGACTCTATTCCTTTGCAGCAACATGATTCCACTGGTGAAGAGGGTTTTTTTGGAAGGATATGGAGAACTTGGTTTGCCCATAAGATTGGTGATAGTAATGAGGAAAAGTTTAGCCCAGTGAAGTGTCCCACAACCACCAATCATTCCAATGTAGATGCAAATTCGAAAAGCTGCACTAGTCCCAAGAAAAAGAACCCTAAGGAAGCAACTAGCTTATTGAGCGAGCATAAGTCTGATATGGTAAATTCAAATTCAAGATCTCCAGATGACAGTAAATCAGTTCTAGAGGATAGAACTCTCAGGAACTCTGAGATAAATCATGACAAAGCTGACCAAAACTCAAGTTTCTTCAATCAGTTTATTGGGTGGGTGAAGTTTTGGAAACCTAGAGAAAAACATACCGATGATTCTGAATTTGCTGATCGAAGCACAAAAACTGATCTTGGAATGTCCAATCATGGTGTGAATCAGATTAAGTGTCAACTTGACAATCCTGATTTATTTTCTAAGTCTTACTTTTGGGATGACATGGAATCATTTTTTCATACTCAGAGAGGGTTGGCTATTACCTCCCGATCAATGACAAGGTATATATTTCTAATTTATATTTCCAACAATGAGTTTTACTTGCTTATTTTGTTTCTTCCTTTTGTATCTAATTTATTTTTGTCTAGTCATGCATGGAATCATGATTAGCTTTTACACAACCACATATCATCATAATCATCATCATTATCAAAGAAACTTTGTCCCATGGGGTTGACTTGTTAAAATAATACTTTTTACTCGACTCTATTAACGAATTCGTTAGAGAGAGAATGAAAAATGTCCTATTAACAATCATGTTCTTTCTCACTCAAAAACACTTACCTCTCACTCAAAAACAATCATGGTTCTTTCTCACCCTACATTCTAACCACTTCTATCCATCTCTTTAAGCCTCCTTCCTTCTTGTTCAAAAGTGGCTCCTATCTCCCTATTATACTTAGCTGGATTTTTAGAGGAAACACTAAATTTATCCAAACTCTGTTAAGTAACATTGAACATGTTAAAGGTCTAAAGTTGAAATTTTACCCAACCTTGTCATGTTCCTCCACTCCCCATGATCAGCATGCATCTAGGTGTGCAACAATTAAATAGAGGACGTGTGTCCATTTTGAGAAATAAAAACCTTGTCTCTCTAGATAATTTTCTCAGATGCGCACATGCACATATTCATTTCTTTTGACCTCGGAGGTATTGCTTGTATGACCAGCATTCATGTTAGCAAAATGGGGCCCATCTTCCGCAGTCACGAATTTATGAAACATTTGTAGTTTTTGATTTGTACCCATCAGTGGATTATTTGTTTTCTTTTTAATCTTAGGTGACTTGAAACCATAGCCTCAATAATCCAATCATGCTAATATTTGGTAGACCCTTGTTCTTTTATCAAATTTTCAAGCTCACTGATGCCCCCTGGATTTCTAATTTTCCATGCATCTTGGTGGGCTGATGCAGTGTAAATCTGCAGTTGAATTTTGATTCGGGATTTTAGGCCGAGTCACGGGTCTCAATGATAGAAACCCGAATGACCACTCTCAAATCTCTCGATCACTCTCAAGAAAAATGAAAGATGGGGTTAATCTCAATGGGACTGCTGGCGGAATCAACCTCACCAAAAAAATTAGGTGCTCTCGAGATATAACTCGAATGAGGAATCGGGGGGTTCGGTTGTGGAGATTTAATACACATAATCAATCAATTAAATGTACTAAGATTCCGGACACGGCGAACTCTGATCTAGCTCAAACTCGGACTAAATCTCAAATACTTTCTAATGAATTAGTTTGAAAGTGGAATTAAAATTTAATTCAATACAATATAAAACTAAATTCAAAAGGAAATTAAAAAACTTACCGAATTGGGAGAAAAAGCACCAAGCTTTCGTAAGTTCACAACGATAAAATTCTGAATATCAGAAGGCTTGGCCAAACAATTTAATAGGCCTTATTTTCAACCATTAATAAAAGGAAACAAAATAAAAAAATACCAACTAGGCTCGGTCAATGGCCAGCTCTGGTGTCCTTATCTTCTTTTTTCTTCTTTCTTTTCCATTATCAGTCTTTTATTTTCTCCCTCTTCTCTGATTGGCAGCAGCTTCTGTGGCTGGGTTTGAGAGGTGGATCTTCCCTGATTTCTCGTCTTTTCTTTCCTCTTCTGTTCATTCGCCTGCTGCCTTCTTCTACTGGTTATCCTTCCTTCTCTATCTTATCTTCTCTATACAGTTTTATCTCTTATCTTCTTCACCTTTCTTATCTTCCTTATTTTTCCTCCTTTCTTCATCATTTTACCACTGATTTTACTGCATGAACCCAGCAATGTCATTTATCATGCTCAGCTTCTATATTTTTATCTTGATTTTCGCCTGGTACCATTGTGAGTCCCCAACGGTTTTGGATCCTTCTCTGTATTTCTTTCCTTGTTTACCATGGTGGATTTCCAACCACTAATGAGGATTAATTGCAGCCAAATATGGTCTTCCCCATTCAAGTCCAGCAAGAAACGTCCATGGCCATTAGGGACTTTCCCACTTTAATGTGAAATGGGCCTACACTGTCCAACCAGATAATGTGTTGATTTTCTACCATGTTGGAGTTTGGGTGTCGTCCATGTCAGCAACTGATGTGTATTTTCTGGGTCCGCTGAATTGTCAACATTTGGATTTAATTTCATGGGCTTTTAAGGCCTAACTCGTCTCCAAATGGGCCCAGGCACATAACTGTTCAAATGGGCTATGGTTCTGGCATAAATGGGTCCATTATGTTTTGTCCGAGGTCCTTGCTTTCCTCCATCAATTCGAACACAAATTAGGAGAGCAAACTCGTCAAATTTCATCTAATTGGGCCGGTTCGTCTTTGATCGGGCTCGCGTCGGGTTCATTGGATCTGATGCCTGCATCATGGGCGCACATGATTCTTGCCCCATAATAGTATTGCTGAAACTGAAATTACTGTGTAAACATAATTGAGAGACATACAACATCTAATTTAGTGTGGATGACCTTGTGGCTCTTTTTTTATTCTTTTGAAAGGTGACCTTGTGGCTTCCACCCCTCGCATTGAATTGCCTTTCTCATTCTTGTAGAGAGATTAGAGATATTTGAGGCACATGGGGCATGTGTTGTTCATCTGTGAGGACTACCAGGGTGGAATACAAAACAAGCTTGTTTTTGTACTGCTTGAGTGTGTGGCCTATGTAGCCCCATTTGATGATGAATATAAAATGCTCCTAGGGATGGAAAGTGTTCAAGTTCAGTGGCCTTCTATTGTGCCAAGTCCAAGCCCAATCATAGGCCTTACACGAGCTTGATAGATGTTATTGGTTTGAGACCGAGCTTGACAAACCCAATGAGAGAAGCCCAAACCCGAAGGGAAGCTTCAAATTTCCCCACCCCACTTAATAAAGAAAAGGTGAAATTGAAAGGAGAGGCGAAGAAGAGACTTAGTAAGAGACATTTGGATGTTGGCCACTTGGCTTGGATGGCTTGAAATTTGTTTCGGTGCAAAAAAAAAAAAAGAGAAGTATTGGAGTTCAAAGAACGATGAAAAGAGGAGAAAATAGTGAAATTGAAAGTAGAGACAAAGAAGAGAATGGGGAAGAGACTTCTTAGATGGCTTGAAATCTATTTCATTGTAAAAAATAGAGAAGTACTGGAATTCAAATAAGGATGAAAAAAGGGAACCTAAAAAAGAAAAATTGGGATTTTGAGAGAATGAGAGTTCATATTTGCTAGAAATGGGGGTGAGAGACTTTGGGGGGGTGGGGTGGGGTGTGTGTGTGTGTGTGTGTGTGAGAGAGAGAGAGAGAGAGTGTGTGTTTGTGTGTGTGTGTTGATGAAAGCCTTAGGAATGTAGAAGAGGAAAGACATGGGGTCAAGCCCAGTCAATGTTAGTATAATTACTAGGGCTTTTATCCAAGGTAAACAACTAAGACATGTTGAAGATAAATTACCAACATGGGTTCCTTGGGCTGGGCTTTGGATTTTAGGGTTGAGCATATATAAGCTCGAGTGCATCCTGATTATCAATCTTGCTTCACTTCAATGCCTAAGCCTAATCCTACCTAATCATCAAGCTTAAAATTGATGCTCAAGTTTTTTTCCCTCTAAATTATGTTTTTTAGTGCTTTAGTTCGGCCTAAATTCTCTCTCTCTTTTTTTTTTTTTTCACACACTATTCTCCCTTAGCATTTAAATCATGCCCAAGTGCAACTTCCATGTGACTCATCATCATGGATCATGCTAGAGCAACATATTTGTTATTTAAGCTTAAGGTAGCATATAAAGTATTTCAGACACATTGCATGTAGTGGGTTACTGGGCTCCACCATATGAAACAAAGCATTGTTAAGTGCTCTAAAATATATATATAAAAAAAACACTAGGGCAGTAGGCTGTTTTTAGCCATTAAATATAAATACATCAAGATCAATGGTGAGATGGCCACCAATTTCAAAGCATTTAGATCGTATGGCTACCAATGGATTTTGGCCTCAATTTTTGGTTCTAGGGTACTTCACAATGCTTCATTTCATTTAGTGGGATTCACTAGCTCACTACATGCCACATGCCTAAACTACATTTTATTTCACCTTAAGCTAGAGCAACAAAATTTGTTACTCTAGCATTCTCCCATCTTCATCATACATTGAGTGTCAAAGATATAGATATTTATCCAATTCTTTAATTTGATGTTAAAAAAACAAGGTTTAGGATGATTTGATAGGACTTCTGATGCTCGAACATGTAAATTCCATGTCCTTACCATATCTATGTTGTGTTTGGGCAACATAGAATGGGACTCACTTTGGAAAGTTTCCTAGGTTTTTATTTTTTTAATGAAGTTTTCTAGTTTTCATGGTTATTTATCCATCCATCCTTTTTCTTTAATGTGCTATGTTAGAGCTCTTGATCTTAAAAGCTTGAGCACTATTAATCAAGAAAATGAAACAAAGGGAGCAAGCACAGACCGCAAGCAACCCAAAAGAAAGAAAATGAGAACACTCCCAAAATTACATCAAAATGTTCACAATCTCCGAAAAAAGCGAAACACCCAGACGAGCAAACTCATCAGCCTCTGAATTGGCCGAGTGAGGGGCCCAAGATATTGAATATCCAAAAGACCTCATGTAATGACGAATCTTATCAATCTTATCCATATAGCACCAAGGGCAAGGAGACCCCGGAGTCCAACTGATGACGATCTTAGAATCACCTTCTAAGATACGCCAAACCGCTCCTAACTCTTCCAATGCCAATGCACCTCTCCACAAAGCATTTAGCTCAACATCCAATACAAACCCATGATTGGAATAGTGATTAATCATGGGTTTGTATTAATACAAGCCACCATAACTATTCTGAATAATCCCTCCATAGCCAGCTAACCCGACCTCTTGCATACAACTTCTTAAAGTTAAGTTTAAGAAGACCCGCCGTAGGAGGAGACCGACCCACTGATCCTGCCGAAGCTGCCCGAGGCAAGAAGAAATCTACTGAATTCCAAGCTCCACAAATATCTGAAACCACCACTTCTCGAAATTTACCAGAACCCACCATCCACCATCCTCGGAATTTAGTGTAACAACATGCACTAAGGAACTTCATCTTGGATTTCTAACATGAAGTTGTCCATAACCATGATAAAGTAAATAAGGTCTTAGAGCAGACCCCTTGATGGAGATACATTCCAACTGGGAACTTTGTTATCTCTCCATAAACTCATTGTTGCCCTAATTTGAGATGTACTTTTTCTTCAAAATTTGCCAAATAATTGCCTCAACACTGTCAGTTTAGGTTTATGTTCCTAGTTCTACAAGCGGCCTCTTATAATTCCATTTTCATGTCCGCTTAGCATGCAGATCTACCTATTGGGAATGCAATTTCTTGGCGGTGGTGATAGCATTTTGTTTACTTCATCGTTTTGTCTTCTTTTTCTCATTTCTATGTTTTGTGATCCAAATTCAAAATATTTTGTGAGGAATGATCACTTTTGATAAAATTGAGCAAACATGCACTGGTTTATAGGTCAGCGAAACTCATCATCATTACATCAAAGCCATTGTCCATCTTCTTTTTTTTTTGAGGTCCGGAGGTGTCCACGTGTCGCACCCGACTAGTCCTCCGGGGTGTGTGAAACCCCCCCTATTCGCACACTGGGTAAATCAATGGGACCTTATTCTATACATATTCCCATGGGAAGTGGCCCTTCATTGGAGCTCCTATGGTTTGAACCCAAGACCTCCCTAGCCATTGCCCATCTATTTGGAGTTGGTTTTTCGAGTTTTACTTCTCCACTCATAGCCTATCAATAATCATGTTCTCTCTGACCTCCTTATTTTATCATGTCATACCACGTCAATACATGAATTTAACAACCTTCCCTTTCTCCTTGTACCTTCTACTTGCAATTATTCCTCGTACCATGGCAATTTTCAAGTACCTTCTATTAATCAAAATTATGTTGATCTTCCATTGATCATCTTTTCGTTACTTGTCCGATTGCTTGGCACCTATGAGGCAGTTTCTGCAGCTTAATGTGTGTCTCATGGGTTGGTGCTAGCACCTGGGCAGTAACGTCGGGTTCTTGGTCTTTCCCATATCCCAATTAGAGGTAGAGGATTGTGTGGCTCACAATTCCGGCCATTATTTCATGGACTACATGGAAAGAGAGAGACTCAAGAATTTTCGAAGGGAAGTCCACTGATATTAGCGAGTTATTCCGAAAAGCTAAATGTAGACTTTGCGCTTGGCTCCTGCCCAACAAGGAGTTCAAATATTTCAAAGCCTTCGACCTCTTATCTTCTTGAGAGGGTTGTGTGAGTGGAAGATCTAGGAAATCCAAAGTTTTGGTGGAGTTGTCACCTCCTCAACATGGGATCATGAAATTCAACGTCGATGGAGCTTCTACGGGAAAACTGGGGTCGGCGGGTATGGAGGGGTACTTAGAGATCACAACCGTCAGACATCTGTGGTATTCTCAGAATCAATAGGGACTAGGGATTTTAATGAAATGGAACTCTTCAGTATTAGGAGAGCTTTGACCATTTGGGTAGGTGTAGGAGGTGGAAAATTAGTCATTGAGGGAGATTTGACAAATGCCATAAAATGGGCGAAAGGTTTGAAGCGACTCCCCTGGAGAATGATTACCATAGATAGGGAGATCAGGTCACTCGTTAGAGGACCAGAGGTCTCCTTTGCTCACATCAATCGTTTTGCAAATGGGGTAGCGGACTATTTTGCCAAGAACGGTGTAGAGGGACCAGTTTTAGGTGTTTTCCACATTTGAAGAAGGGGCTTTTCCGGATTTGTGCAAGATGGACCTCCTTGTTCAGTTTCCTGTTTCGATCCAAACATCTCCTTTTGAGCCCCAATATGCAAATTAACTTGGCTACTAAAGTTTGATCTTTGAAGGAACGAGGTCGAGAGTAATTCATTTAATAGCTTACTGTACTACAAGGCAAAGACTGGCGCAAGTTATCATAATATGCCATTGGTGAGCAGATTCATACATATTTTTCTTGTGTCTTAATATCACTCTAAGACCATCATATATACCATTTAAACTTTGGTAAATTATCATAAACTACCTGTTCTTGAGCAAATCCATACATGTGGAATCTACTTGCATGAATTTATTGCCATTCTGTGCAAACCATTTTTGTTTTCTTTGCTTTCCTTTTTCCTATCCAATGAGTCTTCCCTTTTTGGGGCTCTCACGACCCTTCTCAAAGAAGGCTCAAGCTCTACGGAAACTAGTACCTTTGGCAGTCGCTTTTTATGGTTGGAATGGAACAAGAGGGTCTTTTATGATAAAACTTCATCTGGAGCCTGCATAGTTGAAAGAATCAGGCTCATTGTCATTAGTTGGGCTTCGGTGGTAGACTCTTGTTGGCTTAACAAAGAATAACTTTAGAATACGGTGGTCAAGTATTTAATATGAGCTGCATTGTAACTATAGTGTTATTTTGACTTCTATGTATAGGGATTTATTGTATTGTGGGTGCTGTCAGTTGCTTACCCAACTTCTCTTTGGCCTGTTCTCTACAGCTTTGTATATTCTTCTCCTCTGTCAATGAAAGTTTAGCTGCTCAATTCACTAAATAAATAAAAGTTTTGCTTCTATCACTTAAAAGAAATGCATGACTTTTTACATTGTCAAGGCCCTATAGGACATCCATAGGTGGCAAGAGTCCCATTTGGGGCTCTATTCCTGCTACTATCATAGCCAGCTGTGTTCGGGTTAACACCTTCAATGTTTGACTGAAACCCATTGTTGGATTGAAAACAATGCTTACAAGTATCTATCCTAGCCAGTTTTCTTCTTGTTTTCCATTCATGCATTACCTTTCAAACCCGCCCATCCTGGTGAATAATATTGTCTAGGATGGTTGAATATCCATATATACCTGTAGACCAATCAAGGTCCCCATTCTTATGTGCCAAAACTTATTTATGTTTTTTTTTATAAATAAACACTGCTGGGTTTGATGACCTTGTTTTTAAAATGTTTCTCTATTTTGCAGGGAAGAGTTGGCTAAAAATCTGCAGAAGGAAGGCCCTTTCATTCTCAAGGCTCTTGGAGCAAATCAGTTTCGTCGATTAGTTGATATATTGATTTCTGAAAAAAAATGGATAGAGGAATGTATGTCTTGGAAATGCCCTTTTAAACTCACTCTTCTGGCTAATAAAAGTTGCCCTTCTCTTCATGCTCGTCGCTCAAATGGATTGACTTCTATCTTTTCAAGAACGACATCTAAATCTGATTCATCTGCACAGGAAGGGGAGAAACAAGAGCATAACCATGATCAGAAAGGATCTGATAATAGTAGGAATTCCAATAACAAGCAGCCTCAGAATCTTGAAGAGTTGAGAGCTTGGTTACAGAAAATTCGTAATTTGACAGGAGCCATGGAGGCTAAGGATTTTAAGAGGTATTTTGAAAGAGAATTTAATACAAAGCTTGATAGTGGCGTTTATGGATGTTCAAACTTGGAAAGCCTATTTGTGGAATGCTCAGCTGATAATGGCAATTCGATAAAAAATAGCAAAAAACCTTCTAAGAAATCTAGACTCGAGATATTAGCAGATTGTAAGAATCTTGTGACAGAGATTTTGCAGAGTAACCCAGAAGGATTTAATCTAGGCAGCTTCAAGCCGCTTTTCTTTGAGAAGTATGGTTATGTTCTGGACCATCAAATGCTTGGTTATTCAAAGCTGATGTCTCTATTACAGATAATGCCAGGGGTGGAGATAGAGTCTACTTTTATTCTCCCTAAAAGGAAGGTCACATCAAATTTACAGGTGAGGGAAGAAATGTCCACTGTTTCAGAAAACAGCTTAAATAAGGAAATCTACTCAGATGGTGAAACAACTGCTTCAGCAGGGAGAGAGAACTATCTTGACCAACCAAAAGATCAAGAGTCTGTTTTGGAGAAACTTGTCCCTGTTAATGAGACAACGCACAGTGGGAGTGGAACAGGATCAAGTCATAATCAACTTGGCCCTGTTACTGGGACAACTCACAGTGGGAGTGGAGCGGAATCGAGTCATGATGAACTTGGGCCTGTATCAGAGATGGGTAATCTCAGAAATCGGGAATTGAGTTATGGTATCAAAGGTGACAAGGGATTGGGTAATCAGGCAGTTCTAGACGAATCTTTTTTCTCAGATGATGAATTTTCGGAGTCGGAGAGTGAAGACATGACCATGGAAGGAGAAAAAGGACAAGGTAAGCATAGAAGCGAGGAAGAGAGCTCCCTGATTCATCTTCTGGACTCTTGGTACAGTAATCAGAGTGGCAGTGGCAAGGAACAGCCGCAGAATGTTGGTGGACTTGCTGATTGTTCTAGAAGCAATGGCTCTTATAAGCGTTCTCCTTCTTCTGGTGATCTTGAGAAATCTAACAGTTTGACAAGTTGCCAGAGGAAGTTCAATCCTCGAAAGAAGTATTCTTTTGTTTCGGAGTCAGTAGGAGATAACAAGGAAAAGCTAATCGATGGCATATTGGATAGTTTGCAGAAGTCTACCGACTTAAGAAGTAAAGTTGAAACTTGAAAGTGAGGGATGTATTATTCTTGATCAAGTTAGGAAGGGGTAAGCATTTGATACTTTGGAATGCATCATTTTTGGAAGCTAGGAAATCTCAAATCCTATACGTCACATTGCGGATGTGGCGTTTATTCTTATGATGTTATCCTGAGTTTTGATTGGCGAGGAAAGACCAGAACAGAATGGAGCACAGCCCGGCAGAAGTCATTGCTTCGTTTTCTTTCTACTTTTGTGTCTATAGGAACTGCCATTTCTTAGATTTTTCATGATTACCAATTCTCATTTTATTGTTTTATTTCATATTTATTCAAACTATTTTCAACTTAATTATGTCACGTCTATATATTCTCTGCTTTAGTATGTCTTCCAGTGCTTCACAATCTAATATTCTCTATTTCTTTGACCTTTTAGAAATTAAGATTATAATAGCTTTCTTCTCTTTCTTTAACTTCTCGATTTTTTATATAAGACTGCTTTCGGCCTTCCATAAGTGTCTGGCAAATGTGACTGTAAACTTTATTCACAATTGAACTGCTGGAGATCTTTCGATCCAAACAAGAAAACTAAGCAAAGCACACGCTGTGAAGAGAATGCTGGTTGAGTCAAAGACACCATTGTTGACAGAAAAACACACACACACAGAGTTGCCTTCGCGGCATTGTCTTTACGTGACTGTATATAACATCAAAGCACTCCTCTCAATGGTTAGTATTTGAAACTTTTGAAAGTAAGTTCTATCTTAAGACTTTAATATGGTATCAGAGTTGGGTACTACAGGGATTGGTACGTTGCACGTGAGGGAAGGTGTGAAGTTCACAAGTCTATAATATACGACTGAGGAGTTTGATGTAGGGCTCTTTAAAGTGAATCAATGAAAAATAGAAGTTCTTTTCATGAATTTGTATCAAATGTATTGTAACTTTCTAGAAGTTGTGATGCTTGGGTAAATCTAGAGAATATATTTTATTGACGAAGTATCAAATTCATGCCATGCATCAATTCATAAAAATACTGAAGATGACTTTCAAGTACATTTCTCAAAGGAACTAATCCAATAATGCCTGGCCCCCTTTTTTGAGAATTTCAATCAACTCAATATTTAGCAACGATGCAGAATATGGAGAGTTTAGTATTGATAGATAAATTCAGAATTTGAAGACTTTCCCTTTTAGAAATGGGATCTTAGATACCATGGTCTAATCTTGATGTGCCTTAGGGCTAGAGGTCCACCCGTGGGGATTTTAAGCTGGTTATCTTGTAATTTCTCACATGTAAATTAAAAAAAAATGGGATCTTCGATACCATTATAAGAAAATTCTAATAATATGAGTATGATTTTAAAAAATGGGCCAAGTCCAAGCGGCTCGGACTCGATCATCGTCTGATATGAACTAATCCTGTTATAACTTGTCTGATACAATTCAAAGTCGATCCCTCCCGAATAGAAGACAAGTCCGATATTTTGGAGTGACAAGTTCCTATGAGTTGTGACTCAGTTTTAATTTGAATAGCAACTGTCATTCTATTTGATGCATTAACCTGATAAGAGTTAAAAAAGAGATTGCCAATATGATAATTATAGAAAACAGATTTCATTTAAACGTTTTTATCCATTTCATTTACGCCATATAAAATGCATTGTTGATAAGGATTTATTTAAATCAGATGGTTGTATACATTTCACGAGCCTTTTCTTTAGAAAATGAAATCCTCATATCAGGAATCTTTTCCTTGATTTTGTTGGTTCACAAAACAAAACCATTTTAAAATGTCATGCAACTAAAATTGAGCTATGGAAACCTTGTGACTTAATTATGTCAGTTCAGTCTTGTCCTTTGGTAGATGCTTGGGTGAAAAGAAAAGATGATCTGATGAGTTATACTCCCTCCGTCCCATTTTAATTGTCTGATTTAAAATATTTGTATTTTTTAAGAAATTCTCTATACAAAGTTAACACTCTATGTAATCTCATCTATTTGTAACACACTTTATGCTACTTCAATATAAATGGAATAATTCTAAAATTCATATAAGATAGCTAAATTGGAAGACAGAGAGTATTAGATAGTAGACCCACTCTATAATTAATTAAATAATAATTTATGTCAGTTTAGTGTTGTACTTTAGTTGATGCTTGGGGTGAAAAAAGTCTAGATAATTTGATGGGTTACATTAGATAGTAAAATTCACTCTACAATCAGAATAACTATATGACTGGATGTATCATTAGGGGGGCTGTAAGTGTCCAAGCAGGGACTCATTGAATTATTCTTAACTTTGATTTTTTAATTCAAAATAAAAATATTGAATAAATATTTTTAACCATGATATTCGATGCATCAAACAGATATTAATCAAGATTAGATTTAAATCTAAAGATGAAAAGAACATTTTGAATACTGAAAATTTATCACTAATATGACCATTAGTAGTTTTGCCCACCGAAGTAAGTAGAGCAGTTGAGGATTTTTTAAATATAGAGAAATTATCCATTGTTTATTCTGAACTTTCAATGACGATCTTTAGCTGAAGTTAAAAGTAAAATTTAGGCCAATTCTCATGGGATTCCTGATCGACTTAACCAGTAAGTGTGGGATTGAGAGGTTCACATATGCTGGTGGGTAGTCTTACCTCCAATATAGAGTAGAGATATCCATATTAAAAAAAAAGGGTAAATTTAGCAATTACTTCTCAAACAGCTGTGATTGAAAAGAATTGGTCTTAGTCACCTTACCATTTAAGGAAAAATGCACTTAGCAATCAATACCCACGATATTAGGGAAAAAGAAGATCATGGATTTCACAATCTAGGTAGCGTCTGTATTTTTAAGGATCACATCACGGCAGGAAGAATGGTGGATTCCTATGTTTTGATAAGAATGAAGTTCCTCTAAACTTTTGTTTACAAGGTGTAGATGCTGTCAAGCATAGGACAAGATGAATCCATGAGTTGCAAATTGATTGAATATTACCTCGATCTGATTGATATTCAGAGTTGGATTGACCACAATTCCAATGTGGTATCACATTTAAACTTTGGGTCAATAGGAGTTAATATCCACGTACATTCTGATTGATATTCAGAGAAGGTGCAATTGAGTGGTCTGGCCTTGATAACATTAAGTGGGCTAGGCTACAAAACATTATTTTTGTTTTAAGGCCACAATGGGATTTCAAGTGTCCGTACCAGAGCTCCTAGTCTATTCATCTATGACAATCATCTCAGTTGCCTTCATCCAGCTTCAGAACAAAAGCTAAATAAAGATGGCTCCCGTTTGTGACTAAATAACTTCTTCAAAAAAATGAGCCAAAAAGGAAATATTGGAGAGAGAGAGAGAGAGAGAGAGAGAGAGAGAGAGAAGACTCTAACCAACCAATCTGTGCAATTTATCCTCATAACCAATTGAGCAAAATACTCACATGCCACCCTATTCCTAGGGAGCTTGAAAGAGTAGTTCAAATTTGGCAGGGGACACACTTGGAAGAATATTTTCTGTGCAATTTACTTTCCTCATAACCGATTGAGCAAAATACCCTATTCCTACAAAGCTTGACTTTCCAAATTTGGTAGGGGAGACATTAGAAGAATATTTAAAAACTAAAGCATTTAACTTATTGCATTTCACTTTTGGAAACAGGGGAAGGGAAATAAAAAAAACACCCACGACCCTACCCACCTGTTTTTTCCCTCTTTCGTCACCAGAATCCAATAGCAATATTCATCCTCACCTATTCACTTTTCATCTAAAATATCAAGACCAAAACCTTTGGCATTACCACAGACTAGAACTTGGCATATACCTTCCAATTGGTTAAATTGATAGCAAGCACTCATGCTTTAGATTCAGAGTTGGACGAGGTCAGTCCAGAGGAAGCACCTCCCATGCTTCCAATACATGATCCAAGTGGAACGATCTTTGATTGTTGCATCCTTTGGCACAGTCTACTTGAAAGCCTTTTCTCCTTGTGCTGCAAAAGTGGAGCCACACCCAACATCAGCCCATCATCAAAACAAGTCTTGCAAATGAAAGGAAAAATAAGGGGGTACTGACGTCAGGGGAAGAGGGAAATATTCAAATGGGGGGAGAAGGGAGAAGCTTACATGGGGGAAGTCATTCCCAGTATGCTTGGAAGTTAGTGAAGAAAAGATAGGCAAATTCCCCAATCACTGGGGCAATTAAAATCACCACCAAGGAATAGAATTCTCTGGTTACCCACATCTAGTAATTGCAAAATTGCACTTTCCTTCACCCAGTCCCCGTCTCCAATTTCCATGATCAATACAAAACAAGAGTAGACTGAAATGCAGGGTTTTCCAACCTGGGGTTTCTACAACTCCAAGTTTCTCCACCTACATCGAGAATCCCCACTTAACACCCATAGACCACCTAAATGTTAAAAAAAATGGCACGTGAAAAGGAAAAGGGAAGCAAATCACATTAGAGCCCACCAGTGAAGGGAGATAATTCAGCCTAAGTTCAATTGGGGGCCACAATTCAATTATCGAGTTACTATTTAATAGGTGCTGCTACTGTTGGGGATGCCCAAACAAATCTCCCCAAACTGGTATATTCTAATTCTTTAAATGGCAGGAAACAGTCATCATAATGACCACTGTATCATAAGTACCAGCCTTACTGTCATGTGGGTCCCACTTTATACCATTCACAAACCATCGGATGAATTTGTACATATCTCCCATTGGGCCCGTCCAACTATGGACCAATGTCGGATAGATCTGATGGGAGAAGTATAAATGGCACTTTGTTTAACTCCCCTTCCACTTGATCTATCAAATGGCAGGCCCATAGATAGCCAGTACCCAAGAGAAAGGCTTGTACCAATTCGTGGGGAATTCAGATTCATAAATAAAAGCGGCAACTAAACACTAGACAATAAGGTTGACAGTGTATCAACATCTCATCTCTCAAAGTGTGATAATCTCTGTCAAAAGGTGAGCTATAAACAATTAAAAAAAAATGTCGGCATGTAGAAAAAGAGATAATCTGTGAGATCCTATCAGCACAACAGATAGGGATGTAATCTCTCTCTCTCTCTCTCTCTCTCTCTCTCTCTCTCTCTCTCTCGATCGTGCAGACTCAGATCTGGTCCCTCCAAGGCGGCTATGGATGTAGATTTTATTGAATCTAATTAAAATTTGAAACAGTTACATCAGCAGTGTGGTCTCCTTTAGTGGACCATGGGATCCATGTGTATACAAGAAGGGAAAGACCATCAAAGTGTAGATTGCTGGGGTACTAATTCCTCTTTTCACTAATCTACCTCATAGATGGGCTATGTGGGTCAACCCAGTTAAGTTTCAATAGGTACTTAGCTCCGGTTAACTCATTTAATAATGAGTTATCTCAGCTATGGATTGGGTAGAAGATTTAGGATTATTCAGGTTCGGCCCAACCATTTAATGAAGGTGTCTAAGATTCATTTGGTTAACTTTTTGAAAGTGTGCTCCAAAAAAATTCTCAAGAAAGCATTCCCCATGGGTATGATGGAATTTTTTTTTTACTATTCCCCTAGGAAAATGTCGCCCTGAGAATCTAGATTCCCAAGAATATTTGTGCAGACAAAAATGGAAAAATCCCATTTTCCTAAGAAAATCAGAATCTCCAAAGCTAAACTGTAAGTAGGACGCTAAGTAATGTTTGCTACCTCATTATAGAAAGCACTAATTTCTTCTTCTGTCAGAGCTTCATATTTTGCATTCTCCTCCCAACCAAGCCTCCGCAAAAATGCTGCCTCTTCCTCATCTGGAATGACAACTGCATCTGAACCAGAATTCTTCTCTCCATCATCAGCAAATATCTCAGAATCCTCACTGGCATCACCATTGCCACCCACATCAGTGCCATTTTTGGCAGACAAGTTCATAGACTCCAGATCAGGAACTGATGCAGGAGTATCATTACTATCTGTGACAGTAGCAGCACTCCCCAGAATCGGCTCATCTGATTTTCCAGGGACAGAAGATACAGCTGGAATCAAATCTGGGGTAGCAGCTGAATGATTTACAGAAGCTTTCTTCCTTAGAGAATTGAAGAAATCAATCCGGTTCTGAGCTTGTGGGAGGGTTTTTCTCTCCATGGGGGAGCTTTGTGATGCTGTGGATGTGACCAACTTGAGATCAGAAGAGAGCTTTTGGTTACTGGGGCACTTCTGAACACCACCATGTGATGGCCTGCTGGAATTTGTTGAAATTGACCCGTCCTTGGCAGCATGAGAGACACCATTATCTTCTCGTGGACCTTTGAGAGGTTGAAGCTTCCCGACTTGAGATGCCTTGGAAGTGTCAGATCTAACAGACCCACGAATGTTGCCAACAAGATGAGGTGATGAGGGTTGCCCAACTTTACCTGTGCTTACCTCACCAGTTCTTGCTACTTTAGTTTTTGCTTTATCTAAGGAATTGAGAGCCTGAAAAAGAAACAGAAACAATGATAACCAACCATTACATAAATTATATTCAGTTTTTTGAAATATATAAATTATATTCATTTTGCTTGACAAAGATTGTAATAAGTATAAAATGCAAAAATGTAAAACACATTTCTTAAAGAAAAGGAATGACAAAATGTTAAACATCCCATGATCCCCTCACTCAAAGTAGATAGAAACCATAGACTACAAGTGCATAGAGATTCTACAGCTAAAAACAACCAATGGGCTTTGACATGTAATCTACAAAGAAATCAGTCAGAAGAAAAAGCAACTGCAGATAGATGGGAAGGCTTTGGTGGTTATGTAGCAGGTGGTTTGGTGCCTAGTTCTTCAGAGGAACCATAATGATTGGGAGAAGACTCTTTCCTTGGGCTTCTGCAGCTTCTCGATACATGCTATACAAGCATGGATCATCCAGATCACAGAACTTGAATCCTTCTTCAATTTTCTGCTGGGTTCTGCTTTTCTACCTGGCCCTCTCAGCAGTTTATAGTCCATTAAAGCTCCCTTCAAGTGCCTAGTTTTTGTTGGGCTGCCTCACAGAACCGGAACTTGACTATTGAGAATCTTAGAAGGTGGCAGTATAAATTCATGTTAATGGAAGATGGTTGTTTGTGCTTCCGAAGCAAGGAATTGGCTGGTCATATCTTTTTCCATTGTCAGCTGGCTACACATTTGGTATCTCCACGACCAATTTGTGCCTCACCTAGCTCTAAGGCAGGCTCACCTTAGTTAAGTCCCTTTTTTAGAAAAAAGTTTCTACCATAATCCTCTTTTTAATTTTGTGTAATAACAACTAGATATCGTAGTTAAAAGAATTATTTACTAGTACTACTAAATTAGAAACTCTAGTTAGGTATATAATATACTTGTCTCCATATATAGTAAATATTTGTTTGATATTTTTGGAAGCCCAATTTTCCATATGTTTTGGATGAATAAGTTGCATCTGGATTAATAACAATATGACAAAAACACAAATTAATCAATAAGCACATTTTTTAAACTATTTAAATAAATTTGCCTCACAAAATTAGGCCTGCACCTTACGCCTTAGGCTCCATAACCCCTTGGTGCCTTAACTACTACGGTCACTCATGACATTTATAATTTCCTTATCTAAAATAAATGTTTAGCTGTTGCAAGCCCCTACTCTTTCCTCTTGACTTTTGCAGCATTGTATCTAAGTCAACAATTACAATTCCAACCATATTCCTAAAGCTACTCATTCTTGATTAGTAGTATTTATACGCATCCCATCCATGATGTCACAGTGAAAAGAAAATAGGATCAGAACTTTTTGCCAATGCTCCATAGTTGCATTCATATAACTAATGAAATTACCTACATAACTTCAATCACCACTTAAATATCTTTATAATGTACATACATATTGATTAAAACCTGAGTAATCTATCCAAGTTCCACAATTCCTTTTACAATTCTTTATAAATCTTACTATTATAAAAATATCATCACAATTATTTAATCTACTACTCCATCCATAGAATGATGTGAACAAAAATGGATCACTTAAAATGGAATTTTTTTAATGAAAGATGGAAAGTTTTTAATAAATGAAAAATGGGAGATTTTCTAAACAATAAGATAAAACACCTAGGATCAATACATCATTAAAAATTTAAAAACAATAATAATTGCAGCAAAGAGATGAAGTTTCATACCAATGTTTTCGGCATTGAAGGTGTCATTGGTATTAGTTGCCGGCACTGTTTCATAGCCAACTCTTCCAGCCTTTGAGTCTCAATAGATATCTACTCAACAGCAGAAAAATAATAATATAAAGTCTGGCAACAGAAAAATCTCAAGATATTTATAAGTAAAACTTTGCTTAGTTACCTGGGGCAAGGTACGAGCACGTGATGGAGCCTGAGCCAATGTTTCTGCCATATTAAGCCCAGTGCTTGTGCTTGGAAGCACAGCTGCTGAGTTTGCAGAAGTAGATTGTTGAGAAGAAGAAAGTGTTGTGCTATTGCTTCCAACCATGGCAGGTAATTCAGCCAAGGCTGATGTCCAAGCATCGCCACCAATTACAGACATTGTGCCCATTGGCAGGCTCTGAGAAGCAGGACTCAAACCAGGAGACGAGCCTCTACTTATATCAGGGACACCTTGTTTCTCTTCAGCTCCAAGAGTTGGAAAGTCCCTATCAAAAGCATATCTATGTACGTTGCTGGCAATATTAGCCCCAGTATGGAGACCATTACTCACAAAATTCCCCACTCGTCCAGGCCATACCTCACCTCGTTTTCCTGATATCATGGACTTAGAACGCCTCAAAGTATCTTTATCAATCCTACTTGTAAGAATGTTAGCTGACGTCAAAGAATTAGAATAGTCACGAACCCTGGAATCTCCCAATTGAAAATCAAGGTCCTTGTCCCAATCCCTATCACGATGATTCCTACTAAAACTACTATAATTCCATGAGTGAGTAGTTGGCTCCTTGTCATGCATCACAGAACCGTTACTACTCGAACTCCGCCGGAAGTATGAAGATGAGGTTCGATCCCCGAAAGCAGATGAACGCGGGCTGTCATGGTCGCTAGAACTAACAGATGATCGGCTTCTCAAGGGCAACCCCGCAGCATGATCATCTACAACAAGCAAATAATATAAAAAACAAAATCAGTTGGAGCAGATTCTTAGTGTGTTTTTTGGCTCTTACCCAAATAGAGGGTCTAAGTATTAGGGAAGAATTGAAGGTCATTTCCATCTACATCTCGATGTGCTCAGGGTGATGAGGAAATTGGGAAACACATTAGGAAGGACAATGTTTTATAAACCATACCATCAAAGCTGATAAACTAAAGGTGAGAAAAGGTGTAAAAACAACATTGAACAGATTCATGCATTTAAAACAACCTCATGTGATTTGGGACACACCCAAAATTCCAAATGCACAATAATATAGAAAATAATGAAAAAAAGGTAAACATAGTCAAAGAAGTGATAAATACCCTGTCTGAAAGAAGATGCAAAATGGTGGAGAGAACTTCCACCACCACTGGCTGTGACTCCACTGGATGCTCCTTTCAGCCATTCTGGTACCAAAGCCTGCTCACTTCTCTTTTTGTTGGACTCACTTCTTTCCATAACTATTACATACCATATTAAAAAAAGAGTACCCACTACCGTCCTCAATGTCTGTCGCCCCTCCAAGCAGGATTCTTGTTTTCTGTACAAAATTGTCTGGAAGAAAAGAGAACCCTATCTCCCGTAAGAGAATCAATCAAACCCATGTCACATTCATTGCCAAATTGTCATCGAGAGTGAAAAGCTTCAACTTCCAAGCGTCACTCCGGATGATTTGCCAACACTTATCTTATGAAGATGAATGCCGTATACAAGACCAAAACCTCTTATTTCCGCAATGCCTCAAATCCAAAGTGACTGACTCTGTACAGTAAAAAAATAGAGAACAAAGAACTTCCTTGTCTACTCCTCCATCTTCAGGAAAATGAACGAAATAGCAGTATTTGGAAACGCTTAAAAGATCCTCATCTTTGACTAAGTAAGAACCCTAATTCTCCAAAATCGACGCAAGCAAGTCGACCACGACGATTCTCGCCGTGGGGTGATTCAAACCCATCCTTCTAGGAGAAATTCCAAACCCTAGAAGTGGAAGCAAATTGAACCTAGATAAAAAAGGCCAAGAAATGATAGCCCACAAGAGAAGCGCCCCAAAAAACCTAGGGTTTGACAATACGCAGAAGAGCCAAAAAAAGGGGGAAAAAAAGAAAATTCAGCAACCCTCGAGTTCCAGGCAAAAAATATATATATCTGTAGTTTCAGCGGGTGAAATCCTGACCGTAGGATCTGCGAGAAGATGCCCCGAACGTCGGATGCCCCCTTCAGGTTCTCTCTGCAATGCGGAAAGTTTTAGAATCCCAGAGACTGCGAGAAGTTAGGAGAATGCGAGAAGGAGAGGAGGATGTACTAGGGTTTTAATCTGTGTGACGAAAATAAGAGAAGAGATTTGGTGAGAGAAGATGTTGTGAGGGTTTTAATCTGAAACGAAAATGAGAGCGAGAGCGAGAGATTTGGTGGGATGCGTCTGAGGCAACGAAATAAGGAGAGTTTGATTCTTCCTCCCTCTCTGTATTTATATATTTATATATATATTTTTCCTGGTTTTTCCGTTCTACAAACTCCCAATTCAAAAACAACTGGGCTTTCTTTCTCTAGCTTTACACAATTGAACTATGATTTGCAACGATTCTTTCGCTGGGAACGTAGACCGGTTATATTGCTGCTTCATTGTATTTTTATTTATGTTTTTGAAGTCTAAGGAAAGTCAAATTCATTTAACTTAGCAAATATAATTTTTATTTATCATCTTTGTATATGACACCTAAATAACTCAGGTAGCTTAAATTTCTTAACATATTTTGAGTTAGACTCATTTCAAAGTAACTCAGTATACGAGGTTTACATAAAATATTAAAATTTATGTATATATGAGATTAGTATCACCTTTGAGAGATGCTTGTCTAGTCTAATTTGACCCCATGACTCAAGAAATCAATGGATTTGAGTTATATCTTTATATACCTCAGATCGAGTCGGATTGAAAATAATAAACTCGTATGAAATTCGGATCGGATCGGGTTGAGAAATTTAAAATCAACTCGACTCGAGTATACCAAATTATAAAATAGCACTTCAATTGATTTAAGTCAGAAATTCGAGTTGGATCTGGTTGAATAACTCAGATCAGATCAGCAACTCGGATGGAACCAGATTCAATAATAAGATTATTGGGACTAGGGTTGGGACAGTTCTAAGTTTCCAAGACCGTAGATCCGACCAAAATATTTTCAATACAAAATATATATATATATATATATACAGAGACATTTTATAATTTTTAGTTATCTCTCACATCCAATTATATAAAGATACTTATTTATTTCATTTTAGGACATTTTTTGTATTTTATAGGAATTTCTCTTTTATTTCTAATTTTGAGAACTACCATTGATTTTTTTGTCTCCATAGTTTTGACTTTTTGAAATTCGAGTAAAAATGTGGGTTCTCAGGTCCACTTCTTGGATCTTAGGTATTTTCTCTATCCGGATTTGAACCTTAAAAAGATATGTGAGAAAAAAATGTCTAAAATTTCAAAAAATCCCTTTTCTATTCCTATATATATATATTTTTTTTAATTTACGTGTGGGAAAACACGGAATTTTTTTTTTTTCTATTCCTATATAATTTATTACAAATTACTTTTCCATTTTTAATGTCCTAAAATAACTAGAGTAGGTTAAATTTAAAATTCACCAAGTAAAATACTAAAACTCCTTTTTTTTCCATTTTTTGCTAATTTTCAGAATTTTTCCTATTTTTAGACATGTATCACTAGTACTCTAAGAGTCTAAGTTATCATATTTAATTCTAATACATATTGTTTTTCATCAATCTTCACAAATTTTCTTCACTTTTAAACTTTATAATTATCCCAGCTGTAGATTAAAGTGTTAACCAATATTCATTTGATACTTTTTCCTTTCAATTTACTAGATCTATTTCTAATTTTTTTTCTATTTTTTACATTTTCTATACAAACTTTTCTTAGTTTTTAGGACGAGATGTTTCTAGTTTTACAACTTGCTAGATCTAATCCTAGAAAGCCTTTTTTTTCTATTTTTAGTTAATTTTTTCACCAAATTTTCATACTTTTCATATTATAACACGATAAAAGTGGACTAAATCCTTCTAGAGCTACAAATTAAACATAAAATCTTTTTCTATTTATACTCATTTTTATGATTTTTTTTTTTAATTTTTATTATGCGACAAGGTGTAACACAGGGGTGAAAAAAACGGGTTGGCCGATAATTCGGCCGATAGGATTCTCTCTCCTCTTTTTGATTTTTTTTTTTATATATCGGTATTATTTTATTTTTATTTTTTTCTGAATAAAAAAATATAAAAAAAACTGAAAAAGAAACTGTTTAAAAAAAAAAATGAAAATGTAAATATCAACAGATATCAACCGATATTTTGATATCTGGGCTGATATTGGGCCGATATCGGCCGATATTTTGACCCGGGCTCATTACCATTTTGATTTTTTTTTTTAAAAAAAATACCAATATTAATCATATCGGCCGATATCGGACCGATATGATTCGGCAAGATATAGTCCATATCGGCCGATATGATTGTTGTACGGCCGATACAATACGTATCAGCCGATATCTCGACCCCTGGTGTAACACATTGTTCTAACTTAACAAATATAATTCTAAATCTCTTTTTCTATTTTTAGCTTTTATATGATTCTCTATTTTTTATCTTCATAGGTCAATGGACCAGTTGTATTCATTTGGCCGACATTGGAAAATTTGTTCTTTTTCTTTTCCAACTCACCATATTCATTTCTAAAATCTTTTCTTATATTCTTTCTTTTTTCTTGATTTTTCTTTTTTTTTATGTCAAGTTAAGTCAAACCTTTTGAACTCACTAAATATGACCCTAAAAGCTCTTTTTTTTCTATTTTTGGACAAATTTTAATAAATTTCTCCTATTTTTTAATATTAACATAACCATTATAAGAGTGGAGCAAATCCTTTTTAACCCACTAAATTAATTTTTAAATTTTCAACTTTAATTATTTTTCTATCTTAGATATGACAAAAAAGCATCAAATCCAATTCTATACCCCCTTCATTCATTAAAGTCTAAACTTGTCGTTTTAAACTTTCAAAAATTTAATTGTTATAAAATTATTATTTTTCCTTTCCCATTTTGCAATACCTTCTTGTTCATATAGTAATTTTCAAACAGTTTTAATTTAGAATGGTACTAGTTGACCTCTCTAATGAGATTGACAAAAGTCTTAATATTACTAGAAATGATTTTAGAGGATATTATTATAATTAAAAATATTTAATAATAATTATTTTTTAATTTATATGTGAAAAATTATAAAAATATCAACTTAAAACCTTCACGGACAACACCATTATCCTTAAAAGAATTTTTGATTGTCACGTGTTGCTTAGAATGTCGTCATTGTCACTCAAAAAGTGTTAATTTGATCCCTTTAATTTGTTTTAAATTGCTTATCTAAATGATTGCTAGCAATCTTTAGATGACAACTTCTGAGAGCGTTCCTCTTATTCCTCATAGGCGTAAGTTGAATTGGTATAAGTTGTACCTGCATAAAAATAGTTAGGGTTAGGGTTAGGGTTAGGGTTAGGGTTAGGGTTAGGTCAAATATCATAGGGTATAAAGTTAGGTCAATTTCAACTTTTGAAGATTCGAGATATTTTTAAATTAGATTGAGTTAAGTAAAAAAAAACAAAAACAAAATTGAGACCCAACGTTAAATATTTCAATATAATATTATCCTATTTTATATAATTATATGAAGATATTTTATAATTCCTAATTGCCTCTCTTATATAACTTTATAAATATGTTTTATTTATTTTATATTGAACCTCTCTATTTTATCTTTGTATATTTTATGTCATTTCCATTTTTGATACCTATCATAGAGTTTTTTTCATGTCTGGTTTAAATTTTTTGGCAATTTATTAAAAATGTCGGGATTTAGGGTGTGGCTCTTAGATCTAGGGTTTTTTTTTTTTGAAGACCAAGGTATCAAAATGTTTCACTTGAGTTTTTCAGACGTCACACCTGACTAATCCTTGCGGCATGTGTAAACCTCTCTATTCGTACACGCTGGGTACAAACTAAGAGAAGTAGTCTTTTCTGTGTTGAGGGTGACTTGATCTCAAGACGTCTCAAAAATAAGAGTGAGAAATGACTATCAAGCTAACCCCTCAAGTCGTTTCAGGGTATTTTCTCAATCCTAGTTAATTCATAAAAGGTGAGTATTTTGAATATTTCTGATGTTCAAATTTTAAATCTTAGTTTCAAGGTGGACTAGCATAACCTAACTTGCAACCTTAAAAGGGGTGAAACAAACTCCATCACTAAAAAAATGAAAAATAAGCATAAATTTGAAATAAAAAACACATATTTCATTCAAAGCAATAATGTTATACTCAACCTGTCCAAAATTAGTACAATAATGTAAATAAAGTAGTAAATAATGAGAGAGATGCTTCATGATGGCTTCTATCTTGGCCTTTAAAAGAAGTTCATGTCCATAATTGTCAACGGTCTAGATATACGTCCAATCCTTTTGGACATGTTTGTATGCCCTTTTTATATGAAAATCATTCTTATTTTTATATCAAAATTATTTTCATTATTCTGTGTGAACCTTTTTTATAGGAAAAGACTTTTCATGAGTTCATATTTTCTCAAAATGAGTTCTCAGGGAAGGACAACTCATGAACCGAACATAGCCAACTCAACCCATGACTCAAGAACCAACCACCCATGATGTATAACTTGATCTATGACCTAATTCACCCATTAACTTGATCTATTCCTCAATCCATGATCAACTTAACTTTGACTTATGACCCATGTTCCAATGTTCATTTATCTATTACTTGACCCATGATCCAATCCAACCCCACCCTAGTATCATACCTAAACACCCTTAGACACATGAATCAAAGTTAGTTACAAAACCCAATTCAATTGCACTTCTTATTATAAAATATTACTCCTCCTATCCTATTTTAGTTGTCTCATTTTAAAATTTTGATTTTCTTAAAGAAAGACTTTTAAAAGGATTATGAATGTCTCTCTAACATCCTTCCAAAATGTATATGAGACAACTATTTTGAAACAGTCCCAAATGCATATGAGATAATTAAATTAAAATAGATGAAATACTATTTTAAGTATGTAGATCAATGTTCCTTAATTTTGAATACCAAGAGGTTGGCCTAAAGGTCAAGGCGCCCGCCTCAAGAACTGAGGTCTTAAATTCGATTCACACTCAATTCCAATAGGTCACTCTATGTAGTTGCTTACTCGGTGCGTATGAAATTGGACTCTTACACATGCCCCGATGATCAATCATATTAAAATTGTCCCTTGTCCTTATACAGATGAGACAAGACACCTTAGTCATTAAAAAAATATTCCTAAATTTTATACAACGTCATATTTCAAAATACACACGGTAGGAGAGAATTGTTGGCCAGTCCCAACAATAATGAGCCCAACTGAATGGTGTGCTTTAGTACACAACCCATCCCAAATCGTGAATAGGAGAGAATTACTGTTGGATTTTTATGTCACAATGCATGACGACCCAAAGTTGATGAAGACCCACGCAGAGGAGACATGAGAAGAAGTAAAACTTCCTTGCTTTTTTTCTTTCTTTTTTTTAAGTTTCGGAAGTTTTCAGACGTCGCACTCAACTAGTCCTTAGAGAAAGCTTCCTTGCTTTTGATAGCCTTCTTTTTTTGTTCTTCTTCTACTAATTAATCATTTGATATTTGAGAAGTAGATCTACAAATATTGATTCATTTAACGTAAAAAACACCTGCCACACATCATCCTTCTCAAAATAGACCATAAGATGTCCCTACTCACTAGTTCATACATCTTGTATTCCACCTAGTGGAAATAATATTAGTTTTGAGTGATATCTCTTTCTATAACGATCCGTCCTTCTAACACAATATT
The DNA here is from genome assembly GCA_022113865.1 of Chimonanthus praecox. NCBI lineage: Eukaryota > Viridiplantae > Streptophyta > Magnoliopsida > Laurales > Calycanthaceae > Chimonanthus > Chimonanthus praecox. The sequence goes on along the minus strand of CM039095.1, from coordinate 8,108,518 downwards.
ATTTGTTTTAGGTTTGAAAAACCCTAAAGGCTTTGTTTTGAACCTAAGTGTCATGTTTGGGCCATAAAGACCTTTTGCTGGAAGGAGGAGAGGTCCCAACTTATATACCAGTCTTCAAAACTACAAGCGATGTGGGATTTTGTTCACCTATACTGGCAATTTTTTCTCTCCTTGTAACATCCCTCACAACTAGCCGCCTCTCTGGAGCAAGGTATTACTGTAATACTATTACACTCTCTCTCTCTCTCACTCACATACACATACACCTCCAGCCCTTCTTCCATCTAAGATTGTTTGGATATGGCATCACTTGGTCTCTCTCTAAAGCCCCTTTCTCATCTCATGCTTGTACCCTTGTCCTCGATCGTTTACTCATCAAGCTTTTGTAGGAGCACCCTTTGCCATCTACCTATCCCATCTATCTATTTATAGTTTATCTACCTGGCTCGGGCTAGGCATTGTGCCCATCAAGCTCAGGCATGGGCTCAGCTCAATACAGGTCCAGCCCAAAACTTAGAACATTCTGATCCCTAATTGTGGCGACGTTGAAAATGGGAATTGAAAAACAAACATTAAACAAGCTTTAGTACTCTGACCCAAGTTTCATCCCTAATAATTTATTTTTTAATTGAATAATTTGTATAATTTATAACTTTTGGGCTTGAAATTGGGCTTGAATCCTACAAATACAATTAGTTTGGGCTTGAGTTTGACTAATTTGTATGAGCCCAGGCCCGAGATCAAGCTTAGGCCCTCTAATTGCAATATGGTCCCGGGTGTTGAGTAGACCCAGAACCAACCTGGACCATCCGAGTTGCAACTCTGGTAGGAGAAATTGTTCAAGGATGGATATGGATGGAAACGTGCCCTTTATATAAAGCTAAGGTTTAAATATCGGCCGATACGATACCGATACATATCGTATCAGCCGATATATATCGGTTTTTTTAAACCTAGTAATATCGGCCGATACGATAAGTATCGGCCGTACATACCGAATATCGGTCATAATATCGGCCGATATTCATAAATATCGGTATTTAAAAAAAAAAAAAAATTAAAACACCGATACGATTTTTCGTGGTTTTTACACGGTTTTTCACGGTTTTTCGTGATTTTCCACGGTTTTCCAGGGTTTACGGTTCTCAAGGGATTCACGGTTTTTTACGGTTTTCGCTGTTTTTCGATGTTTTCAGCGGTTTGACGCGGTTCAGGGTTTACGGTTCTCAGGGGTGTTCACGGTTTTTTACGGTTTTTTGAGGTTTTGTCACGGTTCATCACTGTTCATCACGTTTTTTTGCGGTTTTTTCACGGTTCCGATATCTGAGGAGAGAGAAAATGCCGATATCGGTATGAGAGATAAAATTATCGACCGATATATCGTCCGTATCGTATATCGGCCGATATTTACATATCGGCCGATATATCGGTCTAGCCGATTTTTTGACCCCTGATATAAATTACTCCCTTCGTCCTATTTTAGTTGTCTCATTTGAAATATTTGTATTTTTTAACAAACTCTTTATATAAGGCTAGCACTCATGTGATCTCATCCATTTTCAACACATTTTATACTACTCAAATACAAATGAAACAACTATTTTGGGACAATTCCAAAATCCATATAGGACAACTAATTTGGGACAGAAGGAGTACTACATAACATATAAAAATAATCAAATTCAAGAGACCTCGCCATTCATTGGTGAAATTTAAAATTTTAGAATTTTTAATTTATTTTCATTTTTTTTATATAAAAGATCTAATCTTATTATAATTAAGTCTCTTGCAATGATCACTTCTCTATATATGCTATTTACAATACTTATCATTAGATTAGTAAGTTATTAAATTCAGACACAATTGATCTAAATTCAAATTTAAAAAGCAAATGGTTGTTAGGTTTCAACCGGGTTAAACTGTGATCAAATGGAGTCAAACTCATGTCATAAATATTATAATATAAATAATATTAAATTATTAACTTTACAATATTGAATGTATAGTATTAAATTTTTAAATTTAAATAGCTATTTAATTAATAAATTAAACAACATTCTATCTAATATTATTTATACAATCATGAATAATAATATATCAATTAATATTTCATATTAGATTTACTCAGTTTATATAAAATCAATAAAAAAAACCTCTTAATTTTTTATTTGATTCAAAATCTAATAACTCAACAATGACCCTTGAAATTTTAAACGTTTCTTAGCCTGTCACTTATCAGCCGAGCCGATGTTTTAAACACGGGCCCAGTTGGCTAGTTTAATATGCATAATTAAGAGCATTTTCAAATTTTAGAGGTGAGTCCACAGATCGTTATCAAATGCAAGGCTAAGGGTGAACTGGTTTAAGTTGGCCCAGGCTGTCAGATTTGGGTTTTTGTACTTTTATTTAGCCCAAAATGGGCCAGAACTGGGTTTAAGCCCAATTTATTTCTTTTGGCTTGATATGGTGTCCTACTTTGGTTTAATGGAAGCCCAATATCAAAGCAAAGTATATTCAACTTTTCCTTGTAAATCTAAGATTCAAGACCTCGTATCATCATCAAATATGAATTTAATCTCATTTCAGAGACTAAAATCAACAAAAATAGGATAAAGACAAAGTTTAAGCCCATATCTGACAGGCCTTGAATGGCAGGAATTGGGCTAGCCAGGATCTAAGAAAATCCATACTCGTGTTTTTTATAATAAGGGATATCGATTTATTCTTATATTCACTTGTAATCATCTAAATAGTGAAAATATGCGCAGATGTCCCTTGTTATAAAAAATGTGACATCACTATCAATTTCTTGACATTTTGGTATGTAATTCAAATATCAACTAATGTTTTATATAGGACTAGTAACTGGTATACGCTTCGTACAACTGAAATTAATCTTAAATTTATAGTAAATATTTTTTCTTTAATTCATAAGCTTTTACACTAAATTTTATATTTTTAGATACTAATATAAAATAAATTAATCATATCTTTCAAAATCAATATAGAAATAAATCACAACCATTCAATAAGTGAAAGCTCAAAATGATATTTTAATCAATAAATTTAAATATTAACTAATACATCCTTCCAATAAATAGTATCTCAAATCCGATATGGGACATAACCCTATTCTGGTACCCGTAAGTTACAAGTGGTTGAGACCCTTTTGGAACTGTAACATTTACTGAAGGATGGCCCACTAGCATTGCTCAAGTATTACTAATAACCTACCCAAATTATAATTAAGAAGAATTAATTGCCCAATTTAAATTTATAACAAAGTCTTCACCGGTAACAAATAAGATCTTCTAAAAACTCCTTATTTCATTCATTTCATTGTAAATAAAAAATAAAAAATAAAAAAAATGAGATACTCATCTCTTCTTAGACCGGATTAGAGTTCTTCATTAAGAATATAAGAAATAAAATATATTTCTCCTTTAAAAAATTTGATAATAGAAAATTTTAATATTTTTCTCAATCACTAAAACAATGTCCCTTACATTTTTATTAAAAAACACAATTTTTTTCCACCGAGAAAAAGCAGAGGAAAAACTGTAGAATCCGACTGCCTTTTTCTTCTCTTCTGAGACCTTTTAATGGAACGAGGACCCATCAACCCATTTTCCTTGTGCGGGACCCAGAACGTGCAGGCCCCACTGTTTCTTCCAATTTGACGAAGATAGACCAACTAAATCTAGAATTCCCTTGGCCCACTAAACTGAGCATCTTTTTATTTATTTATATAAGTATCTTTCTGAATTGTAAGTAAATATGATAATATCGATTGATACATATTGTTTCGACCGATATGCATCGATTTTTTGCATATGTATCGGCCTCTCTACATAAATATTGGTGATATTTACGATATGTATTGACTTAAGATATTGGTTGAAGTTAAAAAAAAATTCAAAATCAATGCTAAATCCCACCAATATATCAATCGATATTTGACTATATCGGCAAAATATCGACAATATATCAGCTGATATTATATATTTTTTTCCAAAAAAATATTTTTTATTTTTATTTTATTTTTAATTCAGATAAATTAAAAAAGACAACCGATCTTAAAGAGAAGAGAGAATAAATTCTGACGAATTTTGAATCTCTGATTGTAAGTTAATGAGATAACTTATCATTGCTCTCTACATTCTCTCTTTTCTTTATTAATTTTAATTTTAAAAACAATAATTTATAACTTTTAGTGTAAAATAAAGTTTTAAAATTTAATCATCTATTTTTGTTATTTCATATTAACTTATTAGAACTATGGTTAAAATACATTTTTCACACTTTAAATAAATTTAAATCTAAAAATTAAAATTTATCTCAAAATTTACTTTCAATTAAAATTCCTCAAAATCGTCGTGCACAAAAATGTGCTGAAAATGGCAGAGCACGTGATAGCCAAGGTCACACTACAACGTCTTACTCCCACTCGCCACTCGACCCGAGTACCCGATTCCATTACCAGTTTCCAGTCCTCAGTGTCCCCACCACTCAGCCACGTACCCGCGCACGTTAGCCATACGTGCGCCCACCCCTCTCAAAAAAGCTAAAGCCACCACCTCCTCACTTTCCCCACCTCTCTCTCTCTCTGCCTCTGCCCCAAAACCAGAAACCCCAGAGTCCCATTCCTGAAAATAAAAAATCAGAAAGACCCAAATCAACATCATCATTATCATTATCATCATCGGCAGTAGCAGAAGAAGAATAAGAAGAAACCTAGAAGAGAGAGAAGATGACGACCCGTGCCAACGTAAACGGGGAGCGGAGCCACCATCCTCACCCAACAAACAGCCACAACCCGTACCATCCGAGGTCCTCATCAGCCTCCTTCAGGGGCTGCTGCTGCTGCCTCTTCCTCCTCCTCACTTTCCTCGCCCTGCTTCTAGTGGCGGTGGTCCTATTCGTGGTCCTCGCAGTCAAGCCCAAGAAACCCCAGTTCGAACTCCAACAGGTTGGGGTCCAGTACCTGATTGTGACCCCTTCCTACCTCTCTCTCAACATCTCCATGCTCTTCACTGCAATCAATCCCAACAAGGTTGGCATCAAGTACAGCCCTTCTTCCTTCACCGTCATGTACAGGGGTGTCCCCCTCGGGCATGCCACTGTTCCGCCTTTCTTCCAGCCGGCGCACAGCAGCCGCACTGTGGTGACCCGCGCCACCATGGACCGGGTTAACGTCCTCCAGCTCGACGCCATGAGCCTCATCAGAGACGCCACCGTCAATGACAGAGTCGAGCTTCGTATCACCGGCGACGTCGGGGCCAAGATCCAGTTCCTCGAAATCACATCCCCTCGCGTCAAGGTGAGCTCACTGCGCACCCGCCCTCACCTAGTTGCTAACGTGCGCTTCACTTTTTATCCCCCTTTCCCTTCCTTCACTTAACGTATATGGGAGAGAATTACTCTGTTGTTTCTTTAAGTAAAATAACTCAAAACTCTTTTTTTTTTTTTTTGCAAAGAAATACTTATTAACTCGGTTGGGAATTATAGGGACACCGGTCTTTTTATTTTGACAAGTGTCACGAGAATGTAAATTATAAAAATATAAATTTATTTGTATATTTTATCATCTCTTAATAGTTAATTATGAAGACTTTAATTTATTAAAATGGACACCATTATTATTTTGGTTTTAATTTTAATATCCAGATAATATTATTAAATAAATATTTTATATCTCTCAACCGTTCATTTTAAAATCAAATGTAAAAATACATCAAATGGAAATGGATATAGATCAAGATTTGATTAAATTTAAAAAAAAAAAAATCACAGCACTTTTAACCGGATCACATGTGGGGTCCCAAGTTTTGGGTGTTTATAAATCTTGCTTTCTAAAAGTAACTCTAAATGTTTTAATGTTTCGAGGGCAGCAAAAAACATACTTTTACAGCTAGAAAGTTGACTTCGGCCTCAAGAAGCTACGGTTGTGGGTTTGAATTCCCGTTATCTAATTTTAACGAATTTTATGGGTCATCTTGTTATGGGTATTTTATATAATGAGATAAAAGATTTAGGATATTGTGTATTTTACTCTTTTATTACTGTACAAAATATTTTAAAAATATTTATTGAACCCGTCAGTGATTCGATTTGTTGTTCTTTACGAAAAACAGTTTCACTTATATAAATTTTAGTGAATCGATCAGTGATCTGGTGAATTAGTGAACTGATTTATATCGTATTAGAAGAGTCAGCGAACTGATTCGAAGGGAAAAATGGATAATACAGTAAAATTCATGTCGAATTCATTGATCTAACTAATTTGACTATTATGACATCTCTAAGATTTTTACAAAGTTTCATTTTTAGTTTTGATTTTGTTTTTTGTATAATTGAATTACAGGTAGCGGTGGATTGTGCCATTGTGATTAGCCCAAGGAAGCAATCGCTGACTTACAAACAGTGTGGAGTGGATGGATTGAGCGTCTGATTGGATTGGATGGGCTCTCTCTTTTTTGTGGATTTTTTTTTCAAAAATTCTTTCTTCTACATTAAAAAGATGAAATCACAATGTGGAAATGGAAAGAAAAATCAAAGAAAATGGAATGGAATGAAACCAGTTTCCTCCTCTTTCTCTTTCTCTTTTCTTTCAAGTTTATACCATTTTGGAAACCATTAAGTGCAGTGTACGATAAGATGAATTAAATGCAGTTATAATATTCGAAAATAATTAAAAATTTGTTACAATTAATAATTTCGAATTTGATTGGTAATGAGTCAATACAAATGAGCCTCAGCCTCAATTTTTTTCTTTTATGATTAAGAAGAGATTTAACAATTTGATAGAGTTTAGCCAACATAACCTAGTAAACCTAGTAAGTGTTTCTTTATTCTTTAATTTTATTAAATCATATTAATTTTTTATTTCTAAATTTATTGAGACCATTGTAAATTGTAGAAGAAAAACTTTTTTATAAAAAATAAAATATTTGAACTCATTGAATTAGACTAATCTTAACCAAAGATAAAACTAAATTTGTGTATAGTGTTTAGATAAGCATAGCTTAAAGAAGGAGACTTCTCCAGTATCGCTATTTAGGAGGGCTACAAAAAATTTAATAGAATATGTAGAGAATATTAAGAACATTAATTTTGTAAAAATTGAACTATATTTGATTATAGAGTGGCTTTTATGATTTTAGACTTTTGAAAATTTGATTGTTACAAAATAATTGATTTTTCATAGCCCATTTTATAAAATTATAACAATAAGTTAAAGAGTTTTCCTCAAGTTATATTATCTATGAAATCCTTATTCCAACTCACTGAATCTCATTGTTTTTTACTATCTCAATACTAAATTAAAGAGTTTCCCTATAAGCCTATTTCATATTTACAATCTCTTCAATGGGAATTCGTATCTCCCATTACCTTTCTTTAATATTTAAAGAGGAGGGATAAAAAATCAACTTTTTATTTTACGCTCGTAATTTTTTAAAATCCTTTTTAAAAGAGGAGGTTCAATATTACTGCCTCTGATGACCCTTCCAAAATTTACACCATTCAAAGCGGCGGTATTTTTAAATTTTAATGGGGTTGAGGACAAACCTGTGGGAATTTTTTCAAGACATTATGGGTCCCACATGTAACAAGATGGGTGGCATGCAACACATCACAAGATGAAAGGGGCCCACCGGAGAAGAAATTGAGCAGAAAAAAATAAAATGTAAACATATCTCGAGGATGGCAACCCATATTTCTCCCCTCTCTTTATTGTTATTAGGAAAAGTAAGGAAGAAGATGGACAAAGTTTTCCACAAAACACTTAAGAAGTTTATTCTTTATATACTAAGGATGTGTGACTGTAAAGATGATATCTTCTTCTCTTTAAATTTATAAATAATATACGATACATGTTCTTGCACGAAAGAATTTTTTATCCCACTGAGATTTTTTCTTTAATTCTCGTTTTACCCTTCAATTAACACAGAAATTGGAAGGATAAAACAAAAGTTAAAAAAAAATTAAATTAAATTAAATTCCCATGTGAAATAAAAATATTCTCCGGTATAAAAATGTTTACTCATAATATATTGGATAAGCTTATAAATGCCGCTATGACCAAGCAAGCTTCATTCCAAAATCCAAATGCAAGCAACCAATGCTTAAAATTGGAATAGTCTCTTTTTTTTAAGCCGGCAATTCTTCCACAAAAGTTTTGTATAATCAGACACGAGTTTTAGTGTATTGTCAATTTTACCCTTCACCCCTGTCGTACCGAAAATTAAAAGAAGGAATGAACAGCAAATCGGTTCATTTACCAAATCACTTACTAGCTACTTAATGAGCCGATTTAATTTGTTTTCCAGTACTACTAAATGAGCCGGTAAAGATAAAATTAGTAATACACTAAAATCCTTCTAGTTAGACAAAACTTTCGTGAGAAGATTGCTACCCTTTTATTATCCAGCCACTCTCGCGTTGAAATGGCAATGGCAATGCCTTGCCAATTCCCATAAAAAGAAAGGGTCGTGTGAAGAAAATTTAGAAGGGATTAAAGGCTCGCATGCGAAGAAATGGAAGAAAAAGCTTAGGTACCGAAAGTTGGGTTGGTAAAGGAAAGACTGATTGTGGTTTGTGGGTGGGATTCACATCAAAAGCAACACTTAAAAAGGAAACTTTACAACATTTGCATCCTTTAATACTCATCTTTGGCCTTGTGAGTTGTGACACTAATTCACTAGTGTTGGCGGATTATTTAGCATTTTCTAATGGATGAAAAATAAAGAGAAAGAAAATCAGATATTTCTAAATTCTTTTAAAGAATCCATTTCTCATAGAAGAGAGGGGAGTAGAAAATTTAATGAGAAAAATACTTATTTTTCTTGGTCACTGAAATAATGAATCATTTATTTTTAATAAAAATAAAGATTTTGATATACCGATGATGCATTTCATGACTCTTGTCGAATAAAAATGAATTGAATCAACGTTCATGAATTAGTTTGATAGACAATTCTAACCTTTTTTGTGCTCCTCAATATAAAAAATGGGTCATTCTCCATTTTTGTACTTGACCTGTGTCAATGGGGAGGAAAATTATTTTTCTAAAAAATTAAACAAATAAACTTCGAGTATTTATGTCAAAGATAAGAGATAGAGAGAGGGGATTTTTAATGTGGGCCTACACCATTATTTAGGTGTATGTCTGCATGTTAATATGAGTGGTGGTACAAAGAGGTTGATGATAATTGGAGACGGGGAAGGTAGAAGGGCTGGTAATAGTAACTAGCAAGCATCACATTCACACGTCCAATTCAGTTTAAAGTAGGCCCTTGTTCTTAATTATAATTACATAAATGCCATCGCCCGAGTTTCTAAATGACATGCTCACTGGTGTAATGCTGATGTGTTGGCGATGGTGTGCTATGTTAACCCTTCTTTTGTATTTGCAATGGGAACTTGGGGTTCACTGTAAATCAAGTATAATTATGGGAATTCAAAAAATATTATTTTAACTAAATTAATAAATTCAGCCTCTTAAATTTTAATAATATTAATTATGTTATTTATGAAACTTCTAAATTTTATAATGTTCACTTTTATCCAATGCGTATAACATGGTCTAAGCATGAAAATGACACAAAAAATCATCTTATTAACTTATTTAGATTAATTAATTCATATTTTCAAGCTTTCGCACTGACAGCTAAATGTTAAACAATCAATACGGTCCCAATTTTCAAATCATTTTCTTTTCACAAAAACTCTAAAAACGCTAGCCCGTCAATCTGAAAATGGAACTCCAATTTCTCATATTTGAGTCGAGAGTTTTCAAAATTCAATTTTAATTTAAATTATACGCATCAACTTATTGAAGACAATAACTTTCTCAAACTAAATTACTTTCACTCAAATATCTTCATCTATTTCATTCGACATTTGACATGAAACTCCCCTTTAATCATCTTTGTTACTTAATTTAAATCAAATAATTATACAACGTTAATGAAATTAATTTCTTTTAAATCCTCACATCTAGCACCAGTTCTTTGATTTTGTAAGATTATTGAACCGAATATTATTCAAATTTAATTTGAGTCACAAAAATCACATGACTTAGTTATGTGAGCTTAACATGGCCAGTCTAAAAAGCCTCGACTATAGTTACGTCCTTGTACCAAACAAAAACACAAACGACACTAGAACCTTGTTTGAATTTATAAGAAAATTCTCATTAAAATTAATTAAAATGATAATCTAGAATAGATTCATTTATTTATAATTTTATAAAATATATAAATATTATGAGAAAAAAAAATACCACAATAAGCTAGAGCTGTTGGCTTGTTGAATTTTGCAACCTTCAAACCATTTTCCATGGTTCTTGACAGTTCATTTAACTTCATGGTTCATACATTTTTTTTTTTATGACCAAGGTGTCCAGATTTCTTAGAGCACCGGACTACGTATCCTCAATGTATGAAACGGAGAATACTTTTAAAAAATTATATTGTTCGACTCTTACCTTGGTGGAGAAGCATACTCTAAATTCTTCACTATTAAGACAACACTTTATATTTTATAGAATTGGATTATTACTTTCTTAAATGTGCAGTGATCTGCCATTTCAGCCAGGATCCTAATCTCATCATGGCTGAATCCTCATGGGCCAATCAAACCATCTTGTTCCTCAGATAGCTCTAAAAGATAGAAGAGTTTCAAAAAATAAAACCTCATTTATTTGGAAAATGGTGGACCACTCGAACAATATCATTTCAGTTCCAGCAAAGAAAGGATGCTTCCAACTTTCTTTACTTAAGAGAGAGAGAGAGAGAGAGAGAGAGAGAGAGAGAGAGCACCATTCATTCAAATGGAGCCACTGGGAAAGGTATGGTGACAACCATGATTTTACCTCTTGGGCTATTAGGTTCAAAGATCAAATGATAGTAAGATATGCGGGTCCCGCTTTCTTCTACTATCTGTGGAGGAAAAACAAGAAATATGTTCATTAGTAGATAGATGGCATATAATACAGACTTGATTGTGCAATTGCAATGGATTCAGGAGCATCTTCCACCATCCATGAAAAGTTTTCAATACAAAGGCCTATTGAGACCACATATTGTTTTGATTTATCAAGATGCCATGGTTACTCCAAAAAATTTACAGTAACCAGTGACCAGCTTGGTTGGATATCCTTAGACAACATGGAGCAGGAGAAAATTCTATTATCCACACAAGAGATCCCATGCTATGGAAGTGATTTTCTTGAGCTCATCTCGTAATTTGTGACAACAAAGTGGGTCTGCTCTCACGATTTACATGACACGCGAAATAAGCCAATGGCATGGTTGGAAGAGGGAGTTCACTCAAGGTGCTGAACTTCTAGAATCCTGAAGAAACCCAAGCAAATACCAGGGTTATTTCCCATTCTTTCAAACCATTGGTTCTTCTGTTGTCTCACACTAAAAGTGATGTGGGAAATTTCAATTTGGTGAGTGATATCAAGTGATTTGGTGAGCTTCTTCAAAAGCCAGCATCAATAAATCTAAATCATAGAAACTCTGTTGATATCAATATGTACACGGTTAGAACTTCATAGCCACATATGGCATTTGGCATACCTGAATAATGTTCATTGCAATCAAGCCGACGTTTTCAGCACTGAGCTGCTGCAGAGCTGAGGTCATGGGTTTGACGCCAAACTTAAATTTTACTCTCACCTACTAAAAGCCTGCATAGAAACTACTGAAACTCAATATTTGGAGTGGGGTGGGAAGCAGACATAGAAATGTATCCAACTGTTGCATAGAGGAACTAACTCATTAGGAATCAGTGGATATAACTTGATTCTGGGTAGTGAAATACTTCAAAGGCCCAAAAGATTTTGAGCACTAAGACTGTTGTTTTATTCAATTAACTGTGGTATATTCAAAAGTTGATAATGATAAACACAAGGTCACCACATTTACAGGAAACAAAGAAAGAATTGAGGGCAGTCTACTATTCGCTCCCCCCCCCCCCCCCCCCCCCCTATGATTGGTTCTTCATTAGCATTATATTTCCAATTCAAATGTTTGGCTCCATGCTTCACTACTCTGTGTGAGCAGTCCAGAAAATCAAACCACTGCATAAACAGGATTGGTCGATTATTTCAGACATTACTAGTGATAGTTATATATAGCTATGTTATAAACTACCCTACCTGATCAATACAAAGACACACCAGCAGTGCCTCTCCATGCTTAAGGTCCAGTATCTGTAAGTGAAGCTTGTACTAGTAGGCCGACAGAAGATGACAGACACAAATTACACAACATATGCCAAGAAAAGCCGGAGTTTCAACCTGCATTTCCAGAAGTCAAATAATTGGGTATTCACTCACTATACAGCATGAATGAAGCTCCTCTAGGAAAATATCTTTGGAGATTTAACAATGAGAAACAGAGCTCTATGGAAATCAATTCTTTCTTTTTTTAACAGTAACAGAAATAATCGATTAAAAAGGGCACATATGGAAACTAATTCTAATTACAAAGTATAGACACCAACCATAGAGCCCTGTTGTCTCATTGTCAAATCTCAATTCTTTCAACAGTAACAGAAAAAATATTAAAAAGGAAACATATGGAAATGAATTCTAATTACAAAGTATAGACTTCAACCAAATGGTGGCATGTGGTGGATTCTCCTTCCTTATCTTCAGTCATTTGGAGATCAATTAAGTACAACTCCCAATCTTTCTCTGAGTCTATTCACTATCAAGTTCGTAGTGGCACATATGCTTTCTTCTCGACTGATATTTGGTTAGGCAACACCTCATGGAAAAGACAATTTCGTCTCCTCTTTAACATCGACCTTGATAAGGCACTATAGTTCCCCCTTAATTGGATGCCTGCTCTTAGTAGAAATCTGATAGAAGAGGAAAGTGATTAGTTGATAGCTCTTCTTCTTTATTCAACAGGGTTATCTCCCTTTGCCCTTTGGATGATAATGACTATAAAATCTGGTCGTTGGAGAGCTTAGGCAGCTTCTCAGTTCTCAGTCAAAGCTTTCTTTAGACAGAAAGCTACTTCAAGGTTAGCTCTTACCCTTTTGCCTCCAATGCTTCCAAGAGTCTAGGCCTTCACTTGGACTGCAGGCCAGAATAAAATCTTAACTACCAACCAACTACAGAATGGGAACCACACTAGGTCAATGCTTGCTAATTATGTCTTCTTGAGGCTGAAATGGTGAACCCTCTCCTCATCCACTGTGCTTTTAGAAGGCAAATTTGGAGTGAATTCTTTTAGCTTTTCCAGTGCTAAGTGCATCATGCCTTTGGATCTTGCTGCCCTTCAAATATGTGATGCTTTGATTTCAATAGTTTTGAGTGCTGAATGATTTGGAAGTTGCTTATTATATGCGTTCTATGGATTGTTTGGAGAGAACACAATAATGGAGCCTTCTTTAACAAGTCTACTTTTTTCTTTGCTTGGAGACTTCTGTAGCTACACTTGTGATTTCATGGGCAATCTCAAATGTTGCATTTGAGGTTATACAGTAGTAGTTTTCATTGTGACTGGACATTTTGCTTGCTTCTTTCTCAGTCCCTGACTGTTTCCTTTAGCTGGATTCCTCCTCGCCTGGGTCATGTGAAATTAAATTTCAGTGGTAGCTTAATCCAAGATTTCCTCAAAAGGGGTAATGGTGGCTTGGTTAGAGATTTGTCTTCCCTAACCTTGGTTTTTTTTTTTTTTTCAAATCCCTCCAGAGGATCAAGTGCTGATACTCAAGGTTACGACCTTGCATAGAGGCTGCACGTTACTTGCGAGTTGCGACTCCGAGTCTTTGTAACACTATTCTTGAAGACGACTCTAGGAATGAAATCAATCGGTGTTCTTCAAGCTCTTTTCCTAAGTAGTTATTAGATCTTATTTTTGAAATCAGGGACGCTATCAAAAAGAAGATTTCATTATTTAGAAGATTCATCATTCTTCCAATGAAGAGGTAGATCAATTAGCTCAGGAGTTTGCATTCCTTTCTTGTGCTATAATTCTTTTTTGTTTTGTCCCCTGTCTTTTCTCAAGACAAAAGGATTTTACATCTTCCTTTAGTATAATTTCTTTAGTTTTTCAAAAAACCTCTTAAAATAATAACCACAATAATGAAAATAATGAGAATAATAAGAATATAGCAATAATGATGACAAGGATAACCTCCCTAAAAAGGGTAATGTCATCCAAACCAACCTCAACAGACCCTCATCAACTAATGGTACTGTTAGTCGAGCTATAGGCCAACAGGTACATCTAGAAATCCCAATCTTACAAAATTTTGCAGTGCTTCACTAATAAAAGCTATCTAATAACATTATATTGGAAATGTCAAAATGCAAAGAGAACATATTACTAGGTTTAGTACCAACTTCTACAAGTAGTGCAACATTGGAAAAGTGTATTCTGAGATGCATGCTTTAATGTTGGGGAAAAAAGTTCCACCAAAAAAGTTAGATCCATTAACTTAAGTGCTTTGTTTGCATGTTTTTGACGTGGACATGAAATAGAGAGAAAAATAAGGGAGTTTCCAACACCTGCATTTTCTTAAACCCCCCATTGGAATCTGGTACATGCAGACACACATACATAAAATATAGAGGAGAAGATAGGGATTTCCAACCTTGCAGACATATATATGCACCCACCCTTAATTTTTTTTTTTAAAAACTGTGATACATGGCCTAAATTCTAATCATGTATAGTCTTCATGATAAAAGCCAAAAATGATCTAAGAATATTTCTGCAATGGCAAGACCTAGAATAAACTCACTCATGAATAGTTTATTAACTATCCTAGAACCAACACTCAAGACTGATACGGCAAAAGGATCTTGTAGAAAACCCCCTTGTCTCAGTGTAAATAGAATATCAACAAAATCAATAACATCAAGTGGCTTACAGGAATCCAGAGCTTATACAGATTTTATTTGGAAAATGGAAAAATCAAACTGGACCTATGCACCACAAGATTCTACATTATAGAAAACAACATCAGGAGACAACAATCTCTATAATAACAAATACTAGAATTAAATCACCTATATACATCTAATCCAGTGGTCAGGAGCCAAAATTCTCTTGCAGCAATTGACGCACTGATGCAGTTGCTACTTGACATGGTATATTGGTAAGTGCTCACTTCCAACTGCAAAGATTTTCGATTCAAGTCACACCACACAAAGTGAAGAACAAGAAATAGCTCACAGTGAGAATCAGAAACGTATGGAAATTTAAAAGCAAAATTTATTGAACAGGGTATAAGATCTACTCACTGAGTGTAAATTCTACAATGCGAAACCCAATACCATTTGGCACCAAATTCTACAATAATCAAACCACCCACTACTATCAGTAGCTAATATGATGCAGCGGAATACGACAGACAAAAGTCCCAGAGCTATCATGTAACGAATAAAGGTTTCTAGATTACTCCAAATTCAAATGTAACTAGATATGAATGAAACCGATATCAAAGATGAGCCCACGACAAGAACCCAACAATATTTATACAAAATTTTCAATGTCACCATCGTCATAGCTATTTTCCCATCTATCTGATATTGACTTTGAGTTCTATATTCCCAGTCTACCCTATCAAAGATCATCGTCATAGTCATTATCCCATCTATCAAGTCCTTCTTTACCCCCATCAGTCCAAGACATTTCTACAAATTCAAAAACCAAAAAAAATTAAGGTCGGGGTGGAGGTCCTGACCTCCATTTCCCCTGCTTTGTAGGGAGAGTAATCTATATCTCCTCGCCTGACGCAATTGAACATCAGAGCTGCCAGCGACGCAAATATTCCTTTGGATTCGCCCAAACAAGGGAAAGAGGAGGGATGGAATTGAAACTCATACCCAAAAAATAAAATAAAAAACAGTGGAAAGAAAAGTAGAGAGAGATAGATGTGCACTTACCAGGAAGGTAGTGGAGAAAGGAGACTTTAATGGAGCTGCAAACGATGACCTCGACCCAAAACCACCAGCCGGCAGGGAGTACAGCACCTGCCACGGCGGGTCCAACGGTCGCCCGAAGCTCTGCTAAATCCATTCACAATGCGAATAGTGGAGCTGAAATGGGAAGAGCAGCGGTGGAAGCTAACCCGGCTGTGGCGGCCGTGGCCCCCACTGGGGATGGCTTGCACGGTGGCATTTATTAACACTTATTATTAGTAGGTCTAAAAAATGTCACAATTTAAAATATTTTTAATCTGTTTCTTCACAAATTCTAATGGAAGACATAATCGTAATAATGTAATTACAAAACCCATGATCCAAAAGAAAACTGTTACAGACGATATCAATTATATTAAAAAAAAAATCATCTCACTTGATAATTCAATTTTTTTTTTTTAAATCCGTTTTACCTTTTCAACCAATTAAAAGGTAAAGTGAAAGTAGAACGATAAAACGGCAATTTAAAAAAAAAAAATCCATATGAGATAAAAGGATTTTATCATGTAAAAGTATTTACCCTTAATTATATATATATATATGATGATGATATCTAATTCGTCTAGAGGTTTTTTTTCTTGAAGTAATGAACTAAATTGATTATTATAATTAAAAAAAATCATAGACTTAAGAAAATAAATATATTAGGTCATATTGCAAAAGTACCTCAATTTTTCAGCCGACACTTAAAATTAGCATTATTAACATAAATTGTGTCTAAGATTCTAATTCAACATTAATTGACTTTTCAGTCCAAATTAAATTACATCAAAAAATAATCTCCACTTTTCCAATAACATGCAAATGCAAATATCATAGAGATTTAAAAAATAAAATTTTGATAAACTTAAAAATGGAATCAACCGTAAACAATTAAAAGAATAATTGAATGTAAATAAATAAACAAATAACTTGAAAGACAAGTAACAAGAAAATCTCACCCTTTGTAGAATGGAAGAGTGTTAGGTTTGAATGTGAGTTGAGTTTAATTAGAAACATGGTTGTATTTAAATATAGATATAAAAAAATTTAAAGTTTTTTTTTTTTTATCGCCGATGTTTTTTTCGTTTGTTACTCAAATTTGATATTATTTGGATAGAGTAAGTCATTTACTTTAAAAATAGTTATTTAAATATAAAAATGGAGAATTCATTGGATCTAATATTTTAAAATAATAGATCCGGCAAAAACCACAGTGGCAATAGATGAACAAGAAAAAAAAAACACTATGCCAAATATAAAACTTATATATTTTTTTTTACGATATTTAAAAATTTCCTAGTTTAGAAATTCATTAAATGAGAAAATTATTTTTCTTTTAGAAGTTTCCATTGTATAAAGTGAATTTGTGGGTTTGCTTCTAACTTCTAGGGCTAAGTAAAAAATGGCAACTAGATCTAAATCCATTTATGGTCTCCATTGAAAGTATTGTCCATTGAGGCTCTATAATGTTGACCCAAAAATTCCACCATAAATGGCCTTAATCATTTGCATCTAAATAAATTATGGTGTTTTAAAGGAGCATTTAAATCCAATTAGACTTCTTAAAGTTAGATTTTAAAAAAAAATGAGATAAAATTATATCAAATTTGAGTTTAAAACTTAATTTCTATCCACTCCCTCGATTTTCTCCTCAAGGAAAAATCTGTAAAACTGTAACTTGAGCCTACTTATTTACTTGAAAAGGTATTAAGATTGTGTCTGTCTGTTACTAACAAGTTTAAAAAATAACTGCTTAGATTGAAAGTAAACACGATGAGATGCAAATGATATCAAATTTGAATTCACAATTTAATTTCTATCAACTTCATTTCAGTGACTAAAGTCACAAACCGTTCTTAAAAATACTAAATCAACGACATCTTGTAACTTAGATGGCTAATATCAAATAGTAAGAAATTGAGTTTTGAGATCAAATTTAATATAATTATAACTCATAAAATGTAACTTCAATATGAACGAATAGATTTAAATTAATTTCATATGGGCCAAAATGGAGTTCAAAACTTAGTTTCTATCCACTCTTATCCAAAATTCTCGTTGGACTTTTTAATGCTATAACCTAGGGCTGCAACTCAGGTCGGACAGGTCAGGTTCTTTAAAATCTAACCCGACCCAAATTGATATATATGGAACCCGACCTAACCCGAACTGAATTCTCAACCCGAATTTCACAATTCGACCCAACTCGAATTCTGACCCGACCTACATTTTGAACCCATTTTAGACAAATTTTAGCCGAATTCGGTCGGGTTGGGTCGGGTCGGATTAACTTATAAATTCCTCTACCTGACCTGATCCAAATTTCATGCGAATTTTTTATCTTCTCAGTCCAACCCGACCCGCTGACCCAACCCTCATGATTCTTGGGTTGGGTCATGCGGGGCGGGCCAAAACCCGGCCCGAGATGCAGCCCTACAGTATAACGTTAGCCTACTTGCTTGCTTGAAAAAGTACTAAGTTTGAGTCCATTTGTTTCAGAGAAATTGAAATATCAATTGTTTAGATTAAAAGCAAACCGTATGAGATACAAATGATTCAAATTTGAGCTTAATTTTTTAATTCATATCAAATTGATTTTAGTAGCCAAAATCATCAATTATTCTTAAAAATTACTAAATCAATAACACCTTATAATTTTGATGACCAATATCAAATAATAAATTTAAGATGGATGGATCAGTTTATGACCTTGTATTAAGTAACCACAAACGCCACATGAATAAACTCCCCAAAAACAAAACCTGTTAGTTGGTCTCTATACATGTCACATGCAATGTTTCACATTAAACTCCAAACAACGCACATTCACACAATGTGAAAATCTTTCATTGAGATTTTTTTTATAACTAAGATGTCCAGGATCTCTTAGAACACCCGATTAATTATTGGGGTATGTGCAAGCCTCCATATCCACACACCTGTAAACTTTAAAAGAAGTGGACATTTGAGGTAGAGTGGGAATCAAACTTCTAATATTTTTTTTATTAAACTTAAAATGCATTCATCTTTTTAAAAGGGGCATTATTTGATATCATATTGGTTAATTAAAAATAAATGCCAAAGCTATGGAAAATATGGTTGGTCTATTAAAGATGTCTATATTTATATATATTCATTTTAAAAGTCATATACATTTAATGAGTGATGTTCTTTAAGCTCCAATGACAGTGTTGATTAAGTAAGTGATATTCTTGAGGCTCTCATTTTGATCAATTCATGTAATACCCTGCCCTAGATTAGGCGTGTGTTAGCTTATTAATTCTTGGTTAACCGGTTAATCTCGGAGATTACGGTTAGGGCTTCGAGAAAAGTCCAGTTGTGGCCGATCCGAGCTCGTGAGCTCAGTGATCTAGCTCGTCCAGCTGGAGGGGAATTTTGGTAATTTACTACTTGTTATGTTTTTTTTTTAAATTGTGTGATCTTGTGATTTGTTATTGGTGGATAATATTCTCCTTAATAAAGGATTTGCATTTCTGATTTTAAAATGAATTTATTTTCATAAAATAGTATTTTAAATCCGCCCGTCAAAACCTCGAAAGGGAGTTTTAATTATTTTAAATGATTTCGGAAAAGAGATAAATTTTGAAAATGGTATTTGATGTTAGACCATTTTAAGAATGGTCTAGTTATTCCATTTCACTTCAAAATGAG
The DNA here is from genome assembly GCA_022113865.1 of Chimonanthus praecox. Lineage (NCBI taxonomy): Eukaryota > Viridiplantae > Streptophyta > Magnoliopsida > Laurales > Calycanthaceae > Chimonanthus > Chimonanthus praecox. The sequence goes on along the minus strand of CM039095.1, from coordinate 8,088,909 downwards.
ATTTCTAAATTTATTATTTTAGCATTTGTTTATTTAAGTAATTATTGATAAATTATGATTTTTATTTAAATAAAGGTTTTTAATAAAAGATAAATTCTAAAAATTTTATGGTAATCAAGATTTTCAAAACCCAACCTATCTGTAAGGTTGGATCGGTTTTTTGAGTTTTTAAATTAATGCTTCTAGTATAAAATTGGGTTTTTATTTAAAACAAGGACTGATTTGCAATTTTGGAAACTGTTGAAGGGCTGATCTGCAATCAGTAGAAAAACCTGTCGTTTACTGTTGCAAACGTCACCCGCGACTGCATGCAGGTACATGCAGTGGCTCGCCGACCAGATTTTCCGGCCAAAAATCTATAAAGCCGGCCCTCCTGATCAGCTTTCAACTCTCATTTCTCTATCTCTCTCAGTCTCCCTCTCAGTTGTTTGAAATCAGCCAGTTTCAGCCAACTCTTAGCGCCTGTTCTTGCCTGTTTTAGTCACCCGTAAGCTTTAGAAGGAAGATTTTCCAAAGATCAAATTCTTAGCCCAGGAACCTCAGCAAAGGTATCCATTGCATTCCTCTTTCAATTTCGATCGGTTTTGGATCCAGAAAACCAAATTTTGACCCTGTTTTCAATGAGAAAAACCAGTTTGAAATCTAAGGAAAAACTATGGGTTTTATGTACCCGTGAGGATTTGACCTTAAAATCGGAGACCCAGTGAGCTTCTGAGCTCCAAACCATTCCCTATGGAAAGAGGACTCCCAGATGAGTCCATCAGACCGGCTGGATGTAAAAATCGAGTCAGGGAAGCCCTCCCATTCCTGAGTCGCATTTCACTGCCCGACTGCCGTCACTGTCTGCTGGTGCAGACAGTGGAGGAAGACGACTCTCGGAAGGTCCTAGAGCCGATCTTCGGACGGTCCGAACCTTCGGACGGTCTGAGCAGTGACCCTCAGACGTTCCGAGCTTCACCCGAAGCCCAGTTCCGCCCAAGGCGAGCCAGACCCTTTCGGACGCACCGAGCTGAGCGCGGAAGGACCGAACCTACTCGGAAGGTCCGAGACCCAACCTTCAGACGTTCCGAGCATGCAGACCCACCGAGACTTACTCTTTTCAGATTTTTCTGTTCGGATGGACTTCGGAAGGTCCGAGACCCAACCCTAGGACGATTCGAAGTCAGGCTCATGTTCCGAGGTCAGTGACTAGATTAGGTGTGGTTCGGATGATCCGAAACCACTGTACCCGGTTCCGAGGTGATGTTCCGAGGGACCCGTTTTTAAAAGTTAAATTACTGTTTAATTATTGTTTTGTCTAACCTTGATTGATTATTAATGTGTTTGATTGCTTATGATGATTAATACCCCTTGATTAAATAAAATTGTACTAATCTCTTTTCTCTTATTACTTATAGTGTAAATACTATTGTATGCGCTTCCAGACCGACCCTATTGGTCGGGCACTGAGTGATTCACTTTCAGGCCGACACTATAGTCGGGCACTGGGTGACCTCGAGGTCTAACTCAAAATTTCAGGTCTGGTCCTATCCAAAAGACAACCGAGAAGTGACCCGAGGATCTAAACCTAACTCAATAAGTCAATCTGGTCAATGCCCAGAAGACAATATGAGTTTTGGACTGAGCCCCTTTCTATATTATATTATTATGGATTATGATAATTTAAAAAGGATAGAAACCAAGTAGGAGACTCAATTCCATGAACCCTGGATATTTTGTGGGAAAACGTATGATTCCGAAATACTACTTATGTGTACGTATTTGTTATGTATATTGATTGTGCACTTGTGTGTTGTTTGAACAGAGACCGCGTAAACCACACATCACGGTGAGAGAACTTAACTCTGCAGATTATGTAAACATGTTTTATTATGAGATGAGAATTGAGCAATGAGTGGTTTCAGATTTGATGAACCCACTCATGTGCCTAGACATGATGTACTATGGTAAGAGTGCCAATGATGATTGTGATATTACGATGTTGATCGTATGAGTTTGTAAGACTGCTTCCGCGTACCTGGGCTATTGAACCAATATCGGCCATATGGGAGATGGTTTATGTCTACTGGACCATGGGTGGACCATGATGTCGTCAGTTGCTAACTTGAGGATATCAGTATCGGCTAAGTCAGAGTCGGAAATGTACTTGCAAGGATGTATTTTGACCGCGTCGGGACTTAATACTGGTCTCAGTGTAGTCGGCAGGCTTTACGTCGGATGATAGCAGTAATTGATGATGTTAATACTTTACATGAGACTATGCTTATTATTATCAAGCATGTGATATTGAACTGTTGCTAACCTATTATATCTTTACTTAAACTGCATTGTTATATTTCTTTCACTGGGCTAGTTAGCTCACCCCACTCACCTTTCAGGCGATGAACCAGAGGAGGAGGACCCTCTTTATCAGGCTTAGGATGGATAAGCTGAAGCGGTGTTTCGGAATTCCCTCTGAGGGGAATGCCCCTATTTTTTCTTGTTGGTTATTTGAACCATTTGCTATTATTAAGTACCGGGTGTGGTACTTAATTTATTTCAATGTGATGTATTAAAACCTAGGGTTGCAACTCAGGTCGGGCGGGCCGGGTTTTAGTAAACCCAACCCTAACCCAACTCACTCCATATTGAACCCAACCCGACCCGACCCGAATAAAAAACCCGAGATATTGAACCCGACCCGACCCGAGATTGTAATACCCTTAACCCAACCCGACCTTAACCCGACAAAACCCGACCCGAGTTGCAGCCCTAGCTGTGGTTTTCATCATGCACACCAGCATTAAACAAATTGAAGATTTTGAATGGAAGAAAGAATCTGCAAAAGGGAAAACAAAAAAAAAAAATACGAAAATCTATTTAAAATGGTGTATTTAAGGGTTTCTCTCAGACAAATGCCTCAATTTACATCAAGGGTTTAAATAATGGATTTATCTCAGACTCGTCATCTTTTTTCACATCACTGAGAAACCCTTCTCTCTTCTAAACAAAACATCCCAAAGGCGAAAGAGAAAGAAAATCAAAGAAGTTGGATACAAAATTTTTTTTAAAAAAAAAGCTGCAAAAGAACGTAAAGATAGATTAAATAAAAAGAAAAAGAAAAACAATGACAACAAGGAGCCGGAGGAGGAAGAGATCTCAAACTTTCAGATCGAGCGGCAAAAAGGGTAAAAAGGAGACCTGAGCTCCTTCCATCTCTAATACGGTGAGCAGTACTCATGAACCTCTCTCAAACTTTGAGTTCCTACTGCAGGCGATTCCAAGACATTAGAAACTACCGGCAGCGACGAGGAGGCGACGAGGGAAGGGGGAAAAAGGCTCGGCTAGAACAATGGAAATTCAGAAAGAAAGAGGTCTGCTAGGGTTTGTTTGAAATTTGGGGGTAAATGGGTAAGGGTAGCCTTTTATATTAACTTATAAGAATAGGGTCGAATCGGGTCGGGTCGGGTTTTCTCGGGTCAGATTTTCTCGGGTCGGGTTGAAATTTAAAAATCTCAACCCAACCCGACCCGAATTTCGGTCAGGTTTTTCTTTTCTCAACCCAACCCGACCCTACAACCCGACCATTGTAACCCGACCCGCATGATTTCTCGGGTCGGGTCATGCGGGTCCGGCCAAAACCCGACCCGAGTTGCAGCCCTAATTAAACCATTTGCCTCTGTAGTGGCTTAAGATGATGTTTTGAATGTATGAATCAATGGTTGATTTTGCTATGATATATGTTGATGTTATACCTATTTTATGGGGTAGACTTATGGTATATGTTTGAGTCCACATGTTGGGATCATGTGTGACCTTTGGGCCCAACCGTTGATCCGGCCCAGTGGGAATGTTTAGTATGTTGGTTTAGTTTATCTTTAAAAAAAAAAAAAATTCATTCGCGTTCCAGGCCCACCTGTCGGGTTGGGGCGTGACAATTCAAATTATATAATTTTATATTTTTTGTGATCATGACCTTACTGATTTAATTAAAAGATTTTTTTAGATCGTATATTGAAACAAAAATCTCAATAAACAATATCAATATCCATGTTCTTCATCATCTCATGTTTTGTCATATTGGATCACCATACTTCTCAATATACTTCTTAATATTCTCAAATCATCTATTCATCTTAATTGATAATCTATTCTTATTTATCTATGTGTAGTTCAACTGGTTACCTCCTGCGTCAGAAAACAGGAGGTTGCGGGTTCTGTGATACCCCATCCCTCCCTCTCTTGAAGTCCCACATCGGTGGGAGAGAAAGGAGGGAATGGGTTTATTAGAAAGCCACCCATGTGTAACTTAGTGTGAGGCCTTTTGGGCCAGGCCTGGGCCCAAATGCAAAACCGTGCGGGTTCGAGCTTGTGTGTGAGGCCTAAAGCGGACAATATCACGCTGAGTCAAGCCTTAAGCCCTGTGTGTTCGGGTCGGGTCGTTACAAATGGTATCAGAGCCGAGTTCAACACTTGGACTGTGTGGCCTTTTCTCCTTCATTGCAGTTGTTGAGCTGGACCGAATCGAGCCTGGGATGACTCGAGACTTTAGGGGGGGGTGATTGTGATACCCCATCCCTCCCTCTCTTGAAGTCCCACATCGGTGGGAGAGAAAGGAGGGAGTGGGTTTATTAAAAAGCCACCCATGTGTAACTTAGTGTGAGGCCTTTTGGGCCAGGGCCCAAATGCAAAACCGTGTGGGTTCGAGCTTGTGTGCGAGGCCCAAAGCGGACAATATCACACTGAGTCAAGTCCTAAACCCTGTATGTTCGAGTCGGGTCGTTACAGGTTTGAGCCCTCATGGCCTAATCTTGGTGTGCCTTAAGGTAGTGGGCTCATCTGTGGGGAGTTTTATGCTGACTATCTCACAATTTCCCACACATAAATTAAAAAAAAAAAATCTATTCTTATTTCTTCTACAAAAGCAACAATTAAGTCATTTGATACATTTATTCTCAACCTCAGACAATTTTTTTTTCCATAATATATCCACTTCAATACATGGATCCTTGTCATTTTCACTTCATCCACTATTTTTTTTTTTACTTTATGAATCAAACCCATTTAATTAATGTAATAATTTCTAATCACAGAGTAAGTTAGTATGTGTACAAAATGCTGCTGAACGACTTAGTGTCTTTTCGTTTTTTAGGAGGGTTTGTTTTATTCCTTTAAAAAAGCATTTTGATTTATTATTACAAGAAAAATCTTTTTGAATATTCATACATTTAATAAGTTATAGGGCCTATTGATCATTGTCATCATCATATTTATCATTTGAACCACTACCCAACAGCATGAAGTCCATCTTTAATGGGCAAGAGTCAAAATAATAACATCTGCATATATATATATAATCAATTTTTTTATAAAATAGAAATGTATCATTTTAAGTAAGATATTGAAAATAATATATTTTAAATTATTTTTTCATGAATTTATATCAATGTTATAAAAACCCATTATTAGAAATAAAATATATATCCATTTAGTGTACAGATAGATTTAAGAAAAAATATTTATCTGACATGATTAACACCTGTAAGTCTTTTTCGAACATGATGGGTTTGCTGGTTCAATGTCGAGATGAGTCAGATGACTCAGCCAAGTTAGGATTTTTTCTATAATTTTTAAGGCATTTTTGATGTTTATTCTCTCAACCCGGTGTAAAAGTAGGGGTCTATCCCCGGTTCCCACCCAACTCAATTCAGTGATTCTGCGGACCATAGAATCGGAAGCAAACGCAGAAAACGAGGAAAATGATTTCCTCAAATGTCAAGACTCCAAATTCACTCCTGAAAAGAAACCAAACAGGAGAAAGTAAGGACAAAAAACCCGAAACTCCGAAACCCTCGCGCGCGCTGTCTCTCTCTCTCTCGACTAAACTCACTCCTCCGAATCCAAGTTCTGGGAAAGAAACCCTAAAACCTTCAGATTCCTCTGCCCATCCATTTCTAATTTCTACTCAAATTCACCGCTCCCTCGCATGCGAAGACAGTGCTCCGACCTAGGGTTAGGGTTAGGGTTTTCGTACGAGGAGCGATGGATGGTCCTGATTTGTCGTGGCCATGAGCAAGGACCCATGCCCCCACCATAAGATGATGATGGGTAGGGGAGCGGACGGTGGATGTGGCACTCATGAGAAGCCCTGCAACATTTCCAGGCCTCCTTCTTCTTCTAGATCCTTTTCACCCCATTCTCCATCCCAATCCCTAACCCCAACTCTAGATTTCTACACCCAAGCCTTTAAATCCCTCTGCGAGCGCTCCCCATTTGATTCTGAAGATTCCCCCAATGCCACCTCTAGGGTTCCGACTCTGCCCACCCGATTGTCTGCATTCCTCTCCAGATGCTCTGACCGCCGGAGGCGGCACCGGAAGTCACATTCCGAGTCCGCCACAAAGACACCTTCGCAGGCCACGCTGAATGTATGGACTGAAATGGAGGACTATTTCCGGCCCATCACGCAGGCTGACATTGAGACTCTGATGGCCAGTCCGGATTTCTGCTCCAATTCCAAGCCTGACTCATGTCTTTTGGTTCCGTCATTGCCAGCTGACGTGGTTGGGAATGTGGTTTGTACTGACAGTGAAGCTTGTGGAAGTGCAGCAGAAGTTGGAATTGTGGAGTCGGGCAATTTGGAGTTGGCTACTGTTGTTGACAATTTGAAAACTGAGGAACTTCTTGGAATGGAAGTCAACAGGATTGGAGCTTCAGGTGCAGGTGAACAGGAAGAAGGGGAGCATTCAAATTTGCAGAAAGAAGTGGATAGTTCACATTTGCTGAAAGAAGGGGGGAATTCAAATTTGTTACAATCAACATTGTTGCAAAAAGAAGGGAAGTGCTCAGATTTGTCACCGTTGCAATCATTGCAGAAAGAAGGGGAGAATTTGAATTTGTCACCATTAGTGCTGTCACAGAAAGAAGGGGAGTGTTCCGATTCCTCACCATCACATTCAATGCAGAAAGATACAGAGAATTCAGTTTCGATGCCATCGTCGTCAGTGGATTTGCATTGGCTGTTTGGTTCCAAGCACAAGGTTCTCCTCACCTCTGAGCGTCCTTCCAAGAAACGGAAGCTTTTAGGCCAAGATGCAGGTTTAGAGAGGCTAGTTCTAGTAGGTCCTTCAAAAGGAGGAAGTTCAGTTTATTGCCATGCGTGTTGTTTGAGCTCCAGTTGCAAGCAGTCAAATCATTTTCTTTACTGTGATTCTTGCAAAACTTGTGTGCACCAAAAATGCTACGGTGTGCAGGACATTCCAATGGAGGGATGGTTGTGTTCATATTGCAGGCAGCAGGGCCGTAATGGAGCTGAATTGACCAGGAAACTAGCTCAAAGTGACAAGGTGGATTCCTCTTTGAGTCCATGTGTGCTTTGTCCAAAACAAGGAGGGGCATTAAAACCCGTGGGTGGGGATGTGCGCAAAATTGGGAACAGTAGCGATGTGAAGTTTGCTCACTTGTTTTGCAGTCTATGGATGCCTGAAGTGTATGTCGGGAACGCTGAAATGATGGAGCCAGTTATGAATGTTGGAGAAATACAGAGCACAAGGAGAAAATTAGTCTGTTTTTTATGCAAGGTGAAGCTTGGTGTATGCATTCGGTGCAGTCATGGTATGCTTTCTGTCTTTCTACCCTATTTTAATATTCTTTTTAGTGCCGGCTGAGATTTCAGGGGCCCTACGCGAACTCTTTAAGATGGGCCTTTTATACACTCACAAAAAATCAAATCATACATTTTTTTTATTAAGTGTGAAATATCCAAATAAAATATCATAATACTTTTTCAATAGATAAGATAGCTAATCCATTCAATCTTTCTTGTGACATTGTAGACCGAAGATAAGATTTTATCAGTTTTAACTTTGAAAAACTTTTAATAGTGATAACCAATACAAAATTAACAAGTAAATAATCAAAATTAAAGAACAATAAAACTTGATTTGATTTGCGAATAAACCAAAATCAGTTGGAAATGGTCACACGCCCGCCGCCCCGCCCACACAAGATTAATCACAGTTACAAAATCAATTTCACTACAAAAAATCAACATAAAATAATAATAAAATATATAAATTAAATTCAATCAATTTAAATATTTAATGAAGAAATGAATAATCAACAATGATCTAGAGATTTGGTCAAAGGGGGTCTCATGGTAAGGCATGAAATAAGGTAGAATTGATAAATGGGACAGATGGAATTGATTAATACCAAATGAAGGGTTTAATCGGTTTGTAGTAATGGCGAGAAAAATTCTCAAAAACAAGAATAGGGAAAAGAAGCTTAATGGGGTCCACGGGTATGACTTGAGTCTTGAGGGAAATTGTAAGTAGGATTTCTTTGCTCTCAAGATGTAATAATACAAGGAAAATCAATAAAGTGAATGCTTGATAAATCTTACCTTTGCCAAAAAAGAGGAAGCTAGAGAAAGCCTGAGAATCTAAGATGGGTATTTCGTGTTTTCGACTTGCACTTCTTAGGCTAAGAGAGACACAGAGAGAGAGAAATATTGAGGGTTGAATGAGGTGAACGACTGTAGTGTTTCTTCTCAGTTCTAGGATCTTATGTACATGCAAGGAGTCGGCTAGGGTTACATAAGTGAGAAAGAATTTAGGCAAGGCATGGGACCCACACGGTTTGGAGCTTTTCAATTTTTTTTTTAAGCTTTAAAACCTTTTTCTTAGGATGAAAACACAGAATTCGGGGCCCTGCGTAAACTTTTTTTTTAGGATGAAAACACAAACTTGGGGGCCCTGCCTATGTGGGGCCCCTATGCAGTGGCCTAGTTTGCCTATAGATAGGGCTGTCCCTGATTCTTTTTCGTGTTCTAATGTATACTTATATTTATGCATTTATAAAGTAAGTGTCAAATATAAATATTAAAAAAAAAGAGAGTCGAATATGTCTACAGACCATTTTTCTAGATATCAAAGTGCTGCTACAAAGTGACAACCTCATTTAATGGCTCATTCCTCACAATCTCATTGTCATTGGAGCTATTTATCCCATCTATCTGGCTTGACAATTATAATTGAATTTGGCAATTTCTTTTCTATTGGAAGTAGGTTGCAGCAATGAGATCTTGACCACTGAGACACAAGCCTCCTACAAAGTTGGCAAGTTCTCATTGCTGCAACGTACTTCCAATAGAAAAGAAATTGCCAAATCCAATTATAATTGTCAAGCCAGATAGATGGGATAAATAGCTCCAATGACAATGATGATTGTGAGGAATGAGCCATTAAATGAGGCTGCCACTTTGCAGCAGTAGCACTTTCATATCCAGAAAAAATGGTTTGTGAAGATACCATTGTGAAGATACCTCACATGGGGTAGCTCAACTGATAACATTCCGCCTCAGGAAGTGGAATGGTGCAAGTTCGAGTCCCTGTGGCGTAACCCGGTGACTATCTTGTGGGGGTGTGGGACGTCACCCGAAGGGGGGGTTTAGAGTAGGGCTGTGCTCGAGGTTCCTCCCCTCCATCGTTAAAAAAAAAATACCATTGTGAAGATGAAATGGTTTTGCATTTTATTATCATTATTATTTTTGTAGTGATGGTTGTGATAGAGGAGAGTGTTGTAGTTGAGAAACTAATTTTGGATATGATGCCATCAAGTAAGCTAGGAATAATATATGAATGAATTATTTTTATTTCATTTCATTTACGGGAAAATGTAAATTAATCAAGGTTTCTAAAGTACGTTTTGGGTTGGGAAAATATTGACACTAGAGTATCTTCACAAACCATTTTTCAGTAACCTTCACAAACCATTTGGGTATCTTCACAAAAATATGACTACTATTTGTGAAATGCAGTGTTTTATAATGAATTAATGAAATACAGGTTATTCCAATGTTTCTGAAGGAATAATTTTTTTTGTTCATTACCAATTAGAATGCAAAGTATATGTTATAAAAATTGAGCAGTGTGCAATGCCATAAATTTAGCATATGAACATAAGAATTAAGATAACTAAACACGGCTAGTTGATAATTTGAACAACCAACCAATCTATACATAAAACTAAACAAATTACCATTGAACTAGCATGGCATGCCACAGTCAAAATCTCTCTCTCTCTCTATCAGAAGAGGGAAAATATCTCTAATTTCATTAATTTGACATATATAATTTGCATTATTTAAATACTGTTGTAATGACTATAAGTTGCATAATAATTTCAAACCATATACTATGTTAATTATCAAACAAAATTAAAAGACATTAATTCATCCCATGTTGTGCTACATCTCTTATGCTTAGAGAAATGCACCTTTTCCTGTAAACCTATCTCTGGAGTAGCTGAGGTACTACTGGTCTTGCTTCGTAAAGTTGGGCATTAGAGAAATTTTTGAACTTTTGGGGTTCATTTATTTGTTTTTCTTTTCCTTTTGAAACTTGCTACATTCTGTTGATACTTTCTTTAATAAATTTGACAGTCACACTCCTAAGGTGATTGTTAGTGAGAAAATTCATTTAGGCAACATATAAAAGGTATGTAGTGTTTGATGGGAAGTGATGGTTTGTCAAAAAGAATGAGTAGGTGAGTGGGAAGTAAGGGTCGGAGAGGATTTATGATCCCCAGAAATGGCATGAATATGGCAGTGCAGGCCATCTATATGGCAAGGACACTGATTTTACTCATAAAGATGAAGTGTCTGACATGGACATGTTGCCTATATTGAAGTTTCTGTGCAACATAGAAAAGAACATCATTGGAATTCAATGGCAATGAGCATATAATGGGCTATCATCATCATTTCCATCATCAAGCCATTTATCCCATTAATATGGGGATATAATGGGGAATATGGGCCGCTTATTAGTTGGGGTTTATTAGTGGCTGATTCCAGAATTGAAATGATAACTTCATGGGTATGGTTTGTGATAGGGTTATTGGAGATGAACTCATAAAGCTGACTCCAGATAGATGGGATTACTGGTGATGATGATGATGAACTTCATGGGTATGGCATGATAGAGAGACATGGTTGAGGTGAAGAGAAAAGCATTAAGAGACATTGAGGACATTTGTGGCACATTGGTGCTGCACATTGGAAGATTTCAGAAGGTGATTTGGCAATATTTTGAAGTGGTTGTCAGAGAATGAATGGAATTGTGGTAGGTTAGTTTATCTACTAGTGACATTAGAGAACTGTTGAAGAAATTCATTATTTTTTTCAAATGTCTGGATATTCGTTCTCCATAGTTGCCTCCATAGCAGTGCACTGGGTGGCGAGACAAGTTTAGTTGTGTGCAACTCATTTATGATTGTCTTAGCAATTAGTGGAATGGTATGCTTTAAATGTTGGTTTTATGTTCTATATCCTATTTTGTTTTGGGCTTTCTTGATACTTATTGTGCTGGTATCAGTAGTAAAAAAGAGTAATTAAATGTATTGATATTTTTGAAATCTGGTACCACTTTTGGTTAAATTTGTAGTGCATAATGCTAAGAGAACATATAGTCTTGATGTGTAAGAATGTTAGCGCTACTTGTTAATTCCATGTCTTAACTTATGTCTTTGTAATATCAAGTTGGTGGCATTGGAAAAGAAATATTGATGGTGCTTTTGATGACAGTGCTTGCCTTTTTTCTATTATGTGTAGGAACTTGTAGAACATCTTTCCATCCTATATGCGCGAGGGATGCAAAACTGCGAATGGAGATTTGGGGCAGGGTTGGGTGTGATAATGTAAGCCTTTCTTTTCACATTGGTGGACTTTGCCTCTTCTTTGCCATTTCATGGAATGCATGATCTGATGTGGCTTATTTGACACTTCTTTAGGTGGAATTGCGAGCGTTTTGCTCCAAGCATTCGGGCTCTCAAGATACTGATAGAGCCCAAGAATCAGAAAATCCAAAGTCTGTGACTGTTGGTAGTAATTCTCTGGAAGCTGATATTTTGCACATGACAGCACCTGTGAATAGATCACCTAAAATAGAACTTGGATGCAAAAACAGAGATGACAGCATAATGAACTCTAAAAACACAGCTGGCAATTGTGATGAACAAAATAAAAACAAGATGGAATTAGAAGCAGACACATTAGCTATGAGGTCAGAGAGTAGTCTTATGTCAGAATGTGGTGGTGCACAGTTGGTCAACATGGAGAAACCTAAAGTTACCGAGAAGAATAATACTGGGCGTCTGATTCTGAAGAAGGTTAATATGCAATGTTAAACTATTTTCTTCTAAGAGGGCATTGTTTTGTGTTTTTGTAAAGTATATATCACTCTAAACATATATTGACCGTGTTGGTTGTACAGTTAATTAATCAAGGAAGAGTCCAGGTGAGTGATGTAGCATCAGAGTTGGGCATTCCATCAGAAGCTTTAGCAGAAACTCTTTTGGTACTCCGATCTTAGCATAACTTGCATTTATTTTGAATGATGTAGAAGGTCCTTGGAGCTTGTACTTCTGTTTTTTTTCTTGTAACTGTCTTCTCTTCTCTGCAGGATGAGCAAGCTCCTATTACCCCTGAATTGCAAGTGAAAATAATCAGGTGGCTTCAAAATTCTGCTCATGTAGGTACTGCAGCAGAATGTTTGAAATCTAGTAATGACACTGGACTGCTATTTGGAGATAAGGTAGAGCCTGATGCTAAAAATGCTGCCAAGGCAGTGGGTCCTGATAGTGCAAGTGATGTTCCTCTTACATCATCCACAAGGAGAAGAGTGAAAGGCAAACTCAGGATTGTGAAAGGTAAAAAAATAGTTTGTTCATCTGGTGAAGCATGTGATACACAGAATGGTAATGGGATGCTGCTCAATGAGATAATTCAAAACCAACCTCCTGCTGAAGATACCAAAAAGGATCATACCAAGAATGAATCTATCTCCCGTGATTCTGGCTGTGCCTACAAGGAACCAGAGGTTACAGCAAAGGTATTGCTATTTTATTGGCATTCTTAGCTTTTTATACATTTCGATGATAAAGAAATTGGTTAAATTTGCATTTCTGAGTAGATTTTTAATATCGTGGATATTTTTGCATTTTTTTACATTTTAAGTGAATATTTTTGTAAAACTTTACATTCTATGGCATTTGTTTGCTCACTTATCAGCATCATATATAATAGGCTTCTTTGGATTGCTCTTCGCCTCTGGATGTGGGTGTTGAAAACTGCAAGGATCTGGTGCAACCTCCAAATTCCCATGATACGGGTATACCAAGTATTATTTACAACGGTAAGTGTTAAAATATTTCCTGAACCATATTGACATATTGGGCTTCTAGCAAAGCTGATATGGTTCACCAAATTTTCATAACTGGTAGGTCTGTAGTTCAAAAACTAGAATGAATAACAAAGGGCAGTGAAGTGTCCCCCTTATCTAATCAAGAGTTTTCATGAGAATCTCAAAAACCGCCTTGACTAAAATCAGACCTTAATTCGCCATTGCTTATCATGTCAAATTTTCAAAATGACAAAGCTACCCTTTATAAACAAAAATAACAAAAATGTGCTTGCATTTTGTTAAAAATCATTCCTTATGCATTACTTCGTGGTTCCATTACTCATATCTTTGACCAAATAACACTATATTTTTATTAATTTTTTCCTTTGAATTATAATTTTCATGGATTTTTTTGATGTTTTCCTAAATATTCGTGCATTTTTTTTATACTTTCATGGTCATCCCTCACCTCATTTTATTGTATTTTATTTTATTGTCATGGAATCGTTTTTTATTATTTTATGAGAAGTGATTGGTTATAATTTTTTTTTAATTCTTCATGAGAAGGTTATTTTACATGATGCAATGCATTGACTAACAGTCAAAGGGGGCTTTTAAGATTCTCATGAGAACTTGGTGGTTTTTTTTTTTATATTTTCAAAATATAGGGTGTTTCTTCATCTGTGAGAAAGTTGAGTTCATTTTTAAGAATTTCCCTTAAATAATAATCTAAGTGTACCTTTTTTTTGTTGGCATATATATAAAGCTCTCTGATTGTTGATGGTTGTGCAAAAAAAGAATAGGAGGTAATCCACATGGGTGTGGCTTAATTGGCTTGCTTCTAGGAATAGACTCGGGTTTGACTTTCCTTAGAGTTACCCTATGCATAAGGCTTGCGGGTGGTTTCATGTATCCATGGTATTAGTCTCATCTCCAATGTGAGGTGAGGATACCTATAAGCTTGTTCAAAGGTTGGGTTAGGACTGGGCTTTGTAAAGAAAAGGAAAAGCTTGAGCCTGTCGGGCTTTTAAAGTCAAAGCCCGAGGCTGCCGTTAAAGCCCAATTATTTTGCACTTGGCATCATTATTTATTTGTTTCTTTTAAAATTGTTTTGTAATTTGAAAATTTAACTGTACGGATTGAAAGTATACCTAAATACCTACCATTGATTAAAATTTCAGTCCAAAACTCAATTTCTAGTCATTTGATCTTGATAGTCAAAGTTGGCGGATGTCTTTGAAAAGATGATGCCCAGTGATTCTGACCACTAAGATCTAATGGCTAGAAATTGGGTTTTGAGATGAAATTTTAATAGATGGTTGGTCTTTAAGTTTATTATAAAGTAAAAAAATTTAAAAAAAAATTTAAAAATGGTCCTAAAAGCATGATGAGCCTCAATGGGCTTTAAGTAGAAGCCCGGGCCTGGCTTGTTGGACAAAAATCTTGTCCAATCCCCGTTTATTTAAGTTGGGCTAGGGCCGGGCTCCGGTCGGGTTCGGAAAAGTGAACCCTTGATACCCATGATATTAAAATAAATAATAAAAGGAAGAGGAGGTGCCTAAATTACCTCCTGTAAGAAACTGTATTTGTTTAAAGGAAGGAGGGGATACTTGTCTATACGTGCATGTTGTTCTGTGATTGAGTTGATCTGACAATAATATATGTATCTTTTAAATAGGGGTTCCTGTTAAATGGCAAATGACAACAAACCTGAGATGCAGCATCAGCTACAATCTAACAGGGAGAAACAATCAATGTTGGCACCTGGAAGTGGTGATGCAGATGGGGTCAATGCTCCACAGAATAGTTCTGTGAAGTCTAGTGGAGAACATCATGATTATGCTCCGCCAAGTATGCATAATTCTAGGTAAAATGATTATACTTGGAAGTTTTATATGAGTTTTTATGATCTAAATTTGAAGGTCATGCTTCTTATAATACCTGAAGCTCTATGATATTTTTGCAGACATGGAGAATCAATGTCTGGTTCTCACATTCACCCCTTTATCAATAAGAGGTTGATTCAAATACGGGATTGTTTGTTTCCCAAACATAGAACCAGAAGGCTCGAGTGTGATGGTAAGATATTTTTTTTTAATGTTTTTATTTTTCTGGTTGGAAGGATTTTATCCAACCATGTTCTTATCGAAAATTAAGGGAAATTCATGCAAAAAGAGTAAAGAATAGAAAAAAGGATTTTGTAATTAAATTTGGTGAGTTTGAAGTATTTGACCACATTTTGTTTTTGTGATAGTATAATTTTGTGTAAAAAATTGTGAAGTGAAGACTGAAGAAAGAATTATCTACTATCAAATTTTTGACCGATGTCACTTGCATGAAGCACACGCTTCTCACTAGTTTATGTATCATCATCATCATATTCCAAAAATCCTATCTATCTAGAATGACTTTTGAGTTCTACTCATCCATTGGACCTTATTTTAAACCATAATCAGTCACTCCACTACCTATTATATCTTTCTCACTAGAATATAAATTGTTTTATTTTTTCCCCTTGCAGGTCAGAGGGAAAACAGTATGTCCTCTACAAAAGCAAATTCCTGTGCAAATATTAATTGTACTGAACAAGCTTGGCATTCTTCATGCTCTGATAACGATGGTGCAGTGGATGGTGGAGAAGGGGAGTTGGTTACAGCTAGAAAGATGGGTGTCTTGGAGCTTTCTCCGGAAGATGAGGTGGAAGGAGAAATTCTTTACTTTCAGAATAGGCTGCTGGAGAATGCGGTTGCAAGCAAGCACCATTGTGGTCTAACTCCTTTCCTCTCTCTCTCTCTCTCTCACAAACGCATGCTCACATTTGTTATTTATTTATATATTTGGGCAGAACTGCACTTAGTTCATCGTCGTATATCATTGTAGTCATTTAATGATTTGCACCATGTTTGCTTTTTCTTTCACTTGAAATGTTGGTGAAATAATATGGTTTTCACTTTGTTTGAATTCTTCCTTGCAGAAGATCTAATATTTAGGGTTATCACCAATCTTCCTCATGAGTTGGATGAATTGAGAAAACAAAGATGGGATGCTGTGCTCATCAACCAGTATCTTCGTGAGGTTAGGGAAGCTAAAAAACGTGGAAGGAAAGAGAGAAGGCATAGAGAAGCCCAGGCTGTTCTTGAAGCTGCAACTGCTGCGGCTGCAGCTTCTTCAAGGATATCATCTCTCAGAAAAGATGCACATGATGAGATTGTGACTACTAGTAACGAGGTTTCGAGATTTACCTATGTCCCTGTTATCACTTGTCACATTATCTTTATGCCAAAGGTGCAAACTGTAATACTCTTATTGCATATAGGCTCCTCCAAAGGTGAATGCTGTTTGTGGGAGGGCTGGCACTCAGTCTCAGTCAGTGACAAGAGCGAAGGAAACACCTTCAAGATTGGGTGTTTCAAAGGTTTCATCAGGGCATCTGAGGTATTTCAGTTGACCTCAGATTTTTCAAAAGAGCATCCACTGACATGCGATATCTGCAGACGAAGTGAGACCATATTGAACCAGGTCTTAGTGTGTTGCAACTGCAAGGTATTTTACCTTCTCTGACTATATTCGATAGTGACTTGTTTCTTTTCGAGATCTAACTTGAAGGATCAAATGGCAGGTTTCAGTTCACTTGGGTTGCTATAACAATCTTAAAGATTCTGTTGGCCCTTGGTACTGTGAGTTGTGTGTGGAGTTAGGCCAGGACAGGTCTTGTTTTTCTGCACAATGTGCCTTATGTAATGGCACTACAGGTGCCTTTAGAAAGTCAGGTGATGGCCAGTGGGTTCATGCCTTCTGTGCAGAGGTAGTAGAAACTCTCTTCTTATGATTGCCGTTAATTTCTTTCTTTTGAATTCTCACGTAGCCCGTTAAATTTTTTCATTAAACTTTTTTTGCTATTGTAGTGGGTGTTAGAGTCGACATTTAGAAGGGGACAGCCAAATCCGGTTGGAGGAATGGTATGTCTGTTCAAATTGGTTGATGCTTGCCAATAAAGTTGTTACTGTTTCTCTTGACAAAAGAATTTTGATTAAATGTTTGAATGCAATGGCAATGGTGTGATGAAAATGCTTATGCAAGCTTCGTACAATCTATTAGCTCTGGAACTGTTAAGGTTGATTATTCTCATGAAATATCCCAATGCATGAAATGCATTTTGTCAGGAGGGTGTGTTGAAGGAAAGAGACCTTCTGGTTTGCTCCATTTGCCACCGCAAACATGGTGTCTGCATAAAGGTTCGATTTTCTTGTTTGTTTTTCTTTTAAATTTGTAACATGCAAGTGCAACAGGCACCTTGACTTGATACTATCTTCTTCTGATTCGCCTGCAGTGTAATTATGAGGGCTGTCATTGCACATTTCACCCTATTTGTGCTAAAAATGCGGGTCTGTACATGAATGTAAAGAGTGTTGGAGGAAAATTTCAGCACAAGGCTTACTGTGAAAAGCATAGCTTGGAGCAGAAACTAAGGGTGATTATCATTTGATTTTATATAACTAGTTGGATGCATGTGCTTTGCACATATAACCTACTATTTATTTGTCCTGATGATAGATATATCATTATAAGAAATTGCTATTTATGTGTGACATGGATGATTAATTATCATTATTTGGACATAAAGTTCCTCACATATATTAATTGAAAAATAAGTAGAACTGTTGTTGCAGTGTATTGCTTATCCGAGTTGAAAGTTTAGCCAAATATTCCTACAACTCAAAGGGGACAAAACTTCCATATTGACCTGGATGTTTTTTTTTTTTTTTTTATCAATTATGAGTTAGTCTGGGTCTTGTATGCAATAGTTGTCAATTTAATTCCAAAAAATTAGAAGTCAAAAGGAAGAGAAGGCATGCTTGTGATTGTGAGTGGAGCAATTCTTTTTCCTAACAATCAACAGACATAACCCTTGTCAAAAAGTGGGCTTTACAATTTGATATATCAACCTACATAGATGGATTTAGAGTTTTGAGATTAAAGTGTGCATCTAAATTGTAGGTTCATCTAATCACCTCGGCCCCTAATCTTAGGGCTCCAGATTTCAATGGCATATAACAAATCTTTTAAATCAATGATGAAAATCGTTATGATAAGCCTCAAGATTGATAAATAGCTAAATCTTAAGACTCCAAATGCATCTTGTTATATATATTTCAAGAAGTACGTCACACTCTTTAACATGGGCTTCTAGTTCAAGTAGTACTTTTTAAAGTAACAAAAGAACTGCTGAAATTACAAGAGAGACTGTAGGAAGATTGAATTGGTAATTTTTGTATAGGATGTGGTCGTGTTTCATGGGTTGGGCTCCACATGGTTGGGTGGAATATATATAGAGGGCTACATAGATAAGAGAATGATGGGAAAACTTCCTCAATAATTATCATAAGCTTTGTCAGACGCTGTGGAAAATCAATGACTTAAAACAATCAAATTTTAAGATTCAATATCACAAGGTTAGGGCGATTAATCAAGGTAAAATCTTACTTATCTCCGTTTGATGTCATTGTCTATAAATTGCACTCAAAATTTATTATGAAGCTTAGTTCAATATTATTTAATTGAGCAACCTTCCTTGAATTTTTGCAGAATTAATTCTCACAATCTTGTCATGTGAATATACCAACTAATGATGTATACATTATATGAATTTTACTTTGGACTCAATTTATATACACCTAGTAATGGTGTAAAAGAGGACCAAAAACAATCCTTCTCCCTTTTATATTAGTAGAGATTGAGTATCTTATGTAATGATGTGGAGGTTTTATGCACATTTTTGATATGGTTGTAACCAATGTCCACAGGATGAGACCCAGCAATATGGGGCTGAGGAGCTCCGCAGCATTAAACAAATACGGGTCAGTGAAAATGTGCTTGTTGCATCTTGTTTGTGTTTCATTTTATCTTTTTTTAACACCCCCCCCTTTTTTTCCTGTATTTGGTTTAAACATTCTTCTGTTTCTGTATAATTGTAGTTTATTCTGTTGAATGAATTTCTGAATATATAGATATTTCTTTTTTCAATGCTCTAGATTAAGACAACACCTGTTCTATCTCAGTTTCCATCTTAGCTAGATTACTTCATCACCATCATCATCTAAGCCATTTATCCCATCAATCTGGGGTTGACTTTTATATTCAGATTTGGCAAATTATTTCCATGGGTCGACTGCCCTATCTGACACCCATAGGACTTGAAACCGCAACATGTGGGCTGTAAAATCAGCCTTCACCAGTAGAGGCGCTAGCTAGAAGAATGAGGAAAACCGATTGGGAACTTAGAAAGCTTTAATCCTTTGTAAATTATGAACTGAAAATGAGAATGAAACTATCTGGGAATATGTAAAGTGGGGTTTTCTTGATGAAAAGTCGAATGTTTGCTTGGTGGCGTAATAGTTTCTCTGTTTTTGTTGGGAATATCCCTGACTGGGGCAATGGCGATCTGGTTAGGATTTTTGGAGTGGCTGGGGTGGTTTTTGATACCTATGTTCCTTTTGATAAGAGAACAGGGAAGAGGAAGAATTTTGCTTTTGTGAGATTTAAGACGGAAAGAGAAAGGGACAATGCCATTTCTTTGTTTAATGGTAAGGTCCATCTTGGGAAGAAGCTTCAGGTCAATAAGGCCAAATTTGGGCCGGAGGATCGTTTGGTCTCAAATGGGGGCTGGAAAGTGAAGCCTTTGCTTCAGAAGGAAAAACCAAAACCTAAACAAGTGTTTCAGACTATTTTTCTTCCGGCAGATCGGCTCTGCAGGTTAATGAACCTTTTATTGAGAAGAATAAAGAGGGGTTAGTAAGAACCTGGATTGGAGTCGCGAAAAATTCGGGAATCTCGGCCCAAGACATAAAGCGCTGGTTGCAGGAGGTTTGGGGCTTCGATCTGAAAGTGATGGTGCGTAGGCTGTCTCCTCTTATGTTTTGGCTTATGTTTGCTTCTGAGGAGGATAATCGGAGGGTCAATTTTGGGGGACCTCACTTCTCTGAGGGGCCTTTGCGTCGAATCGATAGATGGACGGAGGTTCTCGGACCTTGTTTGGTGGTTGATTGGATCCGTATCTTCAATGTTCCACTTCATGCCTGGCGTAAGGAAGTGTTGTGGAAGCTAGGGGAGTTGTGTGGTGCGGTGAAGAAATTGACCCTCGCTGCTTGTCCATGGAGGTGGTTGAATTCGTTAGGATCAAGGTGGTTCGGATCGCCAACAACGAAGTCCCAAAAGTCTTGTCTTTGGATGTCGGGGACATTCGCTTTGGTCTATGGACGGAAGTGGAAGCTCGTGGAATGGTGTCGATGGATGAGGTTGTTTCTTATGGGGCTTCTTCGGATCTGGAGCTGCCTGTTTCAATGGCCGGTGTTAGGGACCCATCGGTTCCTCAGTTGCCTTTCTCTTCTCTCCGGCCACCGGAGGTTTCAGAGGAAAGAGGGGTTTTCCGTTCCGTTGGGAGAGCGGGCTCCGTTTCTTTTCCTTTGATTGCGGCGGAGATTCCTCTGCAATTTCTGCCTTGCCTTCCGTTTCGGAGATGGCTGTGGCTCCGAACCCTTTGTTTGTGGCGACGATCCCTCCGCAGTTTCGGCTTCCTCGGGCAGGCTCTCGAAATCTCAGGAAGCTTTTAAGGAGGGGATTGAGGTGTTAGGGCTGTCTCCCGATCAGATGGAAATAGGAAAAGTCTCGACTTTATTTCGGGAGGGCTCGGGTAAGGCAGCTTCGGACTCTAAGCTCGGGACCTTGGCCCGAGCCTCTCTTCCCGCTTCTATTTTTTTGGAGTTAAGTCGGGCTCGGACTCCCGGCCCTTTGCGTCCAATACTGGAGCCGAGATCAGATGTGCCGCAAGTCGGCCCATTTCAGGCCCACTGTGTAAGCCCAGTTCTGCAGGATTTAGTGCATAATGGGTCAGGGACTTCTAGTTTCAGTCTTGATCGTCTGGGACGGCAGCAAGCCCAGACTGACAGCCCAACAGTGCGACAAGAGCAGGTTTCGAGTCAAGGGGTGTGCTTCTTCATCAGTAAGCCCTTTGTGTAAGCCCAGTTTTGCAGGAAGGTCACAACTTAACCTCATTTGTGCAGAATGGGCTGAGGACTGCTAGCTTCAATCTTGACTGTCAGGGTCAGCCGGCTGGAGAGTTTGCGAGTTCTTTGTGTCCGCTGGCCTTGGTGGAGGTAAGTAGGCAAGAGCAGGAGGCGACCGATCATAGATTTACAAGTCCTGGAGGTGAGTCTTTGCAGGGAGGTGCAAATGTTTTCGGTAGCTTGGGAAAGCAGGTGTTTTCTCAGCAGCCCCATCATTCTTTGGATATTGTGGGAAACACGGCTCCTCTTGCAGTTAGTTGGGCATACGGTAGAAGCAGAGGGTTTAGCTCTAACAGTAAGGTCTGAACAGTTTGATGAGGAAAAGATGCTTATGGTGGGTGCCATTCTCGGTATTTCGTTGCCTCGTCGGACTACTCAGTTGAGAGAAATTCTGCAGAATTTTTGGGAGTCGGGCCAGAGAGAGTCAGAGGAGTATAATCGAGTTCGTCGGAACAGAAAGCGAGACAGGGAACTCAGGAATTTGCACTCTACTGTTAATTATGATCGTTCTTTGGCGGTGGTGAAGTCGTCGGGTGCACAAGGAGGTGGTCGATGAAGGTGATGTCTTGGAATGTAAGAGGTCTGGGGGATGCGATGAAGAGAGTGTCAGTGAAAAGGGTGGTTCTTAGTTAGCGGCCAGATGTTTTATTTCTGCAGGAGACTAAGTGTCGTGAGCCAGATGAGGCTTTTGTCCGTTCTGTTTGGGGTTCAGCGCCTATGGGCTGGATTGGGAAGACCTCTGAAGGAGCTTCTGGGGGAGTTTGGACGCTATGGGATGCTTCAAAATTAAAATTAGTGTCTGTCCAGATTGGTGTTTTCTCCATTATGACGGTGTTGGAAGAGATTTCAGCTGGGAGGTCTTTCATGTTCACTAATGTCTATGGGCCGAATGATGATGCTTTTCGGAGTCAGTTTTTTGAGGAGGTAGTTGCATTAAGTGGAAACTCTATTTTTCCTTGGTGTCTGGGTGGTGACTTCAATGTAGTCCGTCGGATGTCTGAGAGAAATGGTTGTCATAGAATTTCCTCTCCAATGCAGTTTTTTAATAGATGGATTGATGAGTTAAATCTGCTGGATTTACCCTTGGGGGGTGCGTCTTTTACTTGGTCCAATATGCAAGATATTCCGAGTCTGGCGCGCCTGGATAGGTTTTTGTTTGATTCCAGTTGGGAGGATTGCTTTCACCTCTCTTCTGCACGTGCTCTTTCCAACCCTGTCTCAGATCATATTCCTATTGTTCTGGATTCTTGTTTGGACTCTTGGGGTCCTACTCCTTTCCGTTTTGAGGTGGCTTGGCTTCAAACTGATGGTTTTAAGGAGTTAGTTGAAAGTTGGTGGAGGGAATCAAATCCTGAGGGCTTCAAGGGTTATTGCTTGCTGCAGAAACTGAAGTTTGTTAAAGGGAAGATCAAGAAGTGGGCTCATGATCGTAGAGAGGCAGATTCTATCGAGGAACAGGGATGGCTGAGGAATTACATCTTCTCCAAATTCAGGAGGAAATTGGTCCTCTTTCTCATGAGCTTTTGTTGCGAAGGAAGGAGATAAAAGTCAATATTAAGAAGAATGCTTTGAGGAAGAGATCAAATGGAAGCAACGCTCTCGCATTCAATGGTTGAAAGAGGGTGACAAAAATACCAAGTTTTTTCATCGGATGGCGAGCTTTAGAAAAAGGAAGAATTTTATTCACTCTTTACAGGTTGATGGAGAGAGACTTGAGTCAAAATTGGACATTTGTGAGGAGGTAGTACATTATTACAAAAACCTTTTCAAAGCCCCTTCTCGGGAATTCCCTGTCCCTTCTTTGCTTCCTTTTAAAAGGTTGGGTGAGGAGGATCGGAACGCTTTGGAGATTCCTTTTGAGGAGCTGGAGGTGAGAAATGTAGTTTGGCTTTTAGGGGAAGATAAAGCTCCAGGCCCTGATGGCTTTCTTATCATTTTCTTCAAATTTTTTTGGGAGGTGGTGAAGGTGGATATCTTGGCTTTTATTATGGAATTCTTTGAGAGAGGCATTATTTCTACAGGATTGGGTGCTGGCTTTATTACTCTGATTCCGAAGAAGCCGGGGGCTTCTGCTTTAAATGATTTTCGCCCTATCTCTTTGCTTGGGAGCCCGTATAAAATTTTGTCTAAGGTTTTGGCTAATAGGCTGAAGGGTGTTCTCCCTTCTCTCATCTCCTCTTCTCAAAGTGCCTTTATTGAAGGTCGGCAAATTGTGGATTCAGTGGTGGTGGCCCATGAATGTTTGGATTCTCAATTCTCTTTAGGGGATGCAGGTGTGGTTTGTAAATTGGATTTTCAAAAAGCCTATGATAATGTTTGCTGGGGTTTTCTTGATTTTGTGTTGCAAAGAATGGGTTTTGGGGATCGTTGGCGAAGCTGGATGCTTGCTTGTCTTTCGTCGGCTCATATGTCTATTCTGGTGAATGGGAGTCCTAAGGGTTTTTTCAAGATGGAGAAGGGTGTTCGTCAAGGGGATCCTTTATCTCCTTATCTTTATGTGATAGTTGCTGAGTCTTTGCATCTTATGTTTCAGGCAATTGTCTCACAGGGTTGGATTCAGGGTTTCAGTATTGCTCCCTCTGATATTGAGATCTCTCACCTGCAGTATGCTGATGATACCGTTCTATTTTTAAAAGCAGATGAGAATGTGGTTAAGTTGGCTCGTGCTGTTCTGTTGTGGTTTCAGATTTGCTCTGGGTTGAAAATTAACTTTGATAAAAGTGAGCTGATGGGCGTCAATGTTGAGCATAGTCAATGTCTGCATCTGGCTTCTCTGTTGGGGTGTAAAGTTGCCTCATTTCCATCTTTGTATCTGGGGGTTCCTCTTTGTAAGGGCAAACCTCGGAAGGCTTGTTGGGATTAGGTAATTGATAAAATGGAGAGAAGATTGTCTGCTTGGAAAGGTAGATTCTTGTCAATTGGTGGTCGTATTATTTTGCTTAAGGCTGTCCTGGCTAGTCTTCCGGTCTACTTCCTTAGTGTGTTCAAATGTCCGGCTTTGGTGGCGGATAAGCTTGACAGGATTCAACGAAACTTCTTGTGGAATGATGATAGTGACAGACGGAAATTTCATTTGGTCAATTGGGCTCAAGTTTGTAAATCTAAGAAGGAAGGGGGTTTGGGGCTCCGCCCTGTGCGTCAGGTTAATACTTCTCTGTTGGGGAAGTGGTTGTGGCGGTTGGGGGATTCTTCGGAAGGTTTATGGAAGGATATTGTTCGTAGGAAGTATAGAATGTCGGGTTCTGGATGGCGGATTGGGGGTGCTAATAGGAGGATGTCAGGTTTCTGGAAGGGTGTTTGTTCCATTTTGCCAGATTATAATCGCCATATTAGGTATCGGGCTTATTCTGGAGATGACATTTTCTTCTGGTCAGATAAATGGTTGGGTCAAACTCCTCTGGCGCAATTGTTCCCAGTTCTTTATTCTTTGGCGCAGATAATCGAGTAAGGTTAAGGATTACTATGAGATCATTCAAAATAAGGTGGTCTGGAATCCTCAATTTCGGAGAGATTTGGAGGATTGGATGGTAGAAGGCTGGTTGTCTCTCATGACGCTATTGGGAAATGTTTTCTTGTTGGGTCAGGGTACTGATTGTAGAATTTGGGAGTTAGAGCCTCTTGGTATCTTCTCGGTGAAGTCCTTTTGTGATCATCTTTTGTCAGTTGGTGAAGTTCCAATTGTCCACCTTAAGATTTGGGAGGGTGTCGCTCCTTTTAAAGTAAAGGTTTTTGGTTGGCTAGCAGGGATGCAGAAGATCTTGACTATTGATAATTTGAGGAAGAGAAGGATTTTTATTGTTAATGCTTGTCCTATGTGCTTATCTGCAGAGGAGTCGGTAAATCATCTTCTTCTTCATTGTAGCTTCGCAACTTGTATTTGGCATCATTTTCTACAACTCTTGGGTATCTCTTTCTGTTTCCCTAAAGTTTGGTGTGAGTTGTTTAATGAAGAGGTTGTGTTCTTTGGTAGCTCCTTTCGTCGGCAGTTTTGGAAGGCAACATCATTGTCTATTATTTGGTCCATTTGGCTAGATAGAAATAAAAGGGTGTTTCTCGGTAAAGTGGGCTCTCTTGATGGGCTTCTTGATTTAATCAAGGTGCGGGCTGCACGGTGGATCATTGGTGAGTTGAAGTCTGGTCAAACGTCTATTTCTGAGATGTGTAGGGAGTGGGCGTCGGTGGATTTTTCAAGGCCATATGGGGCCACTAGATTGGTTGTTCCTTGGTCTCCTCCTTCTTCAGGGGTGCTCAAGCTAAATTTTGATGGGAGTTGTATACGAGAAATTGGTATGGCTGGGTATGGTGGTCTTATCTGTAACGAATTTGGGAATATGCTGATTTCCTTTGCAGGTCCTTTTCGTAATGGGTCGGTTATTGAGGTTGAATTGTTCGCTTTGTGGAGAGGTATTTTGGAGTTAGAAGAGCTGGGGGTTCAAGGGAGCTTAGTTGAAGGTGATTCTCGAGTTGTGATAGGATGGGTTTTGGGTGCTCTCTGCCCTTGGATTTATCTTGATAAAGTTGAGAAGATTCGTCATGCTATCAATGCCTTTGGTTTTAAGATTGCTTGGGTCTCTAGGTCAACTAACTCGGCTGCGGATTCTTTAGCGAAGCAAGGCTTGCTGAAAGATGAGGAAGTTGTAACTAGATTGCTGTAATTTGGTTTCTTCTTTTGTAGGGTCACTTTGACCCTGTTTTCTTATTAATAAAGTTAATTTTCAAAAAAATGAGCCTTCACTAGTTGTAGGTTGCTTGTTTACTTTTTTTGAGAAAGAACAGAAACTCCATCTTAGCTGGGTTGTGAACCAACAATGCATAGCTCCAGGACTTGGGGTTCTCAATATAACCAGTTCAGCACTGCCAATCTGAAACACAGGCAATGCATTAAAGGGTCATCTTATTATGCTTTTCTGATTAGTTATTTCAAAATGAGGAAAAAGTTATAAGTTTTTTGGGTTGAGAACTGAGACCTGCCATTTTGGTGTTCTGTAAGAGATTTTACTTCCAAGTTTCACTTTCATTCTTTTAGAATGCGTTGATTTACTGTTTTATGTGGCAGATAAAGGTTATCAATTTGAGCTTTTTGGGTTTATACTTTATACAAAAAGATTTTGATACCATTAAATACAAATTTCTGGTTGGTGAAAAGGTTTTCTTCTTTGATGACTCCATTCTTCAGTTCTTCATAAGTGTTTTCTTTTTCTTTTCTTTTTTCTTTGTGAGACCATAGGGGTCTCCTTATTGCTGTTAGCTAAGTTGCGTTGGTATGGTTTTGTGTGTCGTAATTGGACAACAGTTCAGCATGTCCTGTTTTGACAAATGCCAAAATGTAGAATCATGGTTGTGCCATAATATTTTAATACATTTATGTAACTATTTAAGGTAAAATTAAAATTTAAAAATAACAAAAGACAATAATTTAGTGCATAATTTTTACGAAGAAAAATGAATAAATAATTTCAATAGTTTTTGAGATCTCTAAGGAAAAAAGGTGGTGGCATTATTTGAGATATATGAACTTTGGTTGGGAAACAATAATTGCCTCTTCAACTATTTCTTTCCTGGTATCTATCAACATCCATGTCTGCTCTAGGTGTCTGTTTAGGTTGGAACTCAATATGAGATCGGCTGAGTTGTTTGTAGATAGTGGTTATTTGCAAATATCTGCTTATATTTGTCAGATATTGTTACTTCTCCTTGTTACGAAAAATACAATGTAGTGTAGCTTTATGCTGCCACAACCTTTTCTATATAATTGGCATGGTCAGTACAATTTTTAGTAGGAATTTTGAGTGCACATGATGTTGTAGAAACTCACATTTCTATTTACATATGTGGTACTTTCCTTAGACAAGCATCAAATGAATTTGCTCACTTTCTTGTATTGTACCTAATTTTCTGTGCAGGTTGAACTGGAGAAAGTACGCCTTCTTTGTGAACGGATTATTAAAAGAGAAAAGCTAAAGGTAAATTGTTTTCACTTAAGAATGCAAAGAGACATTCTATATCTAATGCATATCTGGTCAAGTGTACAAAAAACAAGAAATATGAGATAGGCAGAGTTGCTGCTCAAGCAAAAAAAGGAATCGTCATATCATCATTGATCAAAAACAAGTGAGACTAATAAAAAAATTCTTTGGACCAAGGTCATTTTCACTTTGTCTTTCTTCTTCACTAAGAACACTAAGCACAATCTAAGTTCCCCATTGTGTATTTGCCTATGCATCAACACAGCCCAAAACATGAATAAAACAATTTCTCAAATTTGCATAAAATCTGCTTATTCAGTTGATATTGGACTCCCAACCCCAGGCTTGTCACTCAAGAGTGAAAATTTATCAACTAAATGTCCCTAATCTATTCGGTAAAAAATGTCGCGGATGTGTTCCTTATCTCATATTTTAGCAATAAACCAGCAATGCTAACTTCTCTCCAAACTTGAACTTATTCCAATTTGGAATGATCTTACCCATGTTTGGTGACGAGACTTGGGTCCAGAGTTTCTCGGAAGAACAAAATTTCCATATCGATCTAAATTACCCTCTTTTGTTATCATTTAGCTTGATGTGTCAATGCAATAGTTATTAACTTGGTTGTCGCGAAAAACAAGAACTCAAATAAGAAGGGAGAGACACTTGTTAGGAAGACCCCAGAGACCCTCCCCCCCCCCCCCCCCCCAACCCCAAAGTTTGATATATTGAATTAGATGGATTCAAAATCTTGAGATCTAGGTGTATGTAGATTTTGGGACCTATATATAGTCACCCTATTCCTTGATCCCCGACCCCTGTGATTTCAGGGGCATGTAACAAATGTTTTAAATTCAACAGTGAGAAGCATTTAATTTTAAAGTCTAAATTGATAAGGCTAGGACGATAGGATAGGATGAAATTTTTTGCATTCCTTTCCATGCCATTTCTTAATCCAAAGAAAGGTAAGTTGAAAATTGTCTTGTTAGTAGCCTTCCTAGAGTTTGTGCCAATTTAATTATATTGAAATCGTGTATGAGATATACTTTGAATTTGATATATATACCAAATAATGGTGTATGAGGACGAGAAACCACCCTTCTATCTTGTAGTGGTACATATTCAAACTAAAGAATCCAAAGCCAATACTGTTTGGTAGTCTTCTACCCATGACAAAAGGCAAAACAATCTTGTCATTGTTGGGTTCACAAACCAATATTTGCATGAAAGTCTCTTGAGAACTGTTCTTAGGGGAGAATTGTTGTGGTATATATATTTATTTATTTATTGTTGAAACTAGGGATTTGGATGAATTGAGTGAGAAGTTGGGGAAAATTGGGTTATCAATGCAATATGTAATTGGAAGAGTGTAGAGGAAATTGAAAAATATTGGAGACATGTCTATGAATCTTTATAAAGATGGGAGTTTACTGTTGCCATCTAAAACAAGGGGCATGGATTCAATAATTTGGTGTTCCTGTACCCACCAAGGAAATAGGGACCTTAATTGTGGAAGTTGACCAAGAAAGGTGATGGCTCTTGATAAGAGAAACACTGAGAGAAGATTTGAGATTTGTTAAGTCACTTGTTGAGATGAAGATCTTTTTTTTTTTTTGAATGGTTACTATATTAATAGAAAAAGAGGGGGCTCCAAAGGGGTAAGCACAGAAACCAAGACAAAAATAAACAAACAAAAAGCCCACTACTCCAATATACCCAGGAAGAGCACAAAGGCTGGAAGCAAAACTAACAGAAGAGACTAAACTAAGTCAACACTTTCTTTCCAGGCACGTAGGGTGTCATTGATAAAGACGATCTTGAATTCTACGAGAGGAGAGGTCCATGATGCACACTTGGCAAAGACTTTGGTAGAAACTGCTTCGGGTGATTCGGCTCAATCCTTAAAGAGTCTATTGTTGCGATCCCATCATAATCTCCACATAATAGCGAAGAAAGCCAAGCACCACAACAATGGGCATTTTGGTGAGACCGAAACAATATCCTAAGCATAAGATAACTTAGCTACCGTAGAAGGCATGACCCAAATATACAAGTATATATAGCACAACTTTATCATCATTATTATCATCCTTGTTGTCTAGAATCCGATGGGATTGGAATTATGTAATCTAACCTTGTCCACCTTACAATAGAAAAGAGTTTCATCGATGAGATATTTTTTAAACCCTTTCTTGCACCAAGCAATGGAAATTGATAATTTGAAAAACAAAGTTTAATATTTCATTTTCCATGGATTTTTTTTGCAATAAACATGCTTTCAATGTTTTCTTGGGACTTTGTTCTCATGACATTCATTGGCCAATAATTATTTTTGAGTTGTTTGACAACTTGAATTGGTTGGTATATAGATTTTTTGTTACAGTATTTTTGGCCCAAAACTTGTTTCTTATGAGTGTTTCTTCGCTCACTATATAATGTTTGCAGCGGGAGTTTGTTTTTTGCTCTCATGATATACTGGCCTCAAAAAGAGACAGTGTTGCTTTCTCAGTGCTTGTTCGAAGTTCTTTCTTTCCACCCGATGTTAGTTCAGAGTCTGTCACTACATCTATCAAAGGGCATGCTGATGATACCAAATCCTGCAGTGAAGCAATCCAAAGATCAGATGATATCACAGAGGATAGCACAGCGTCTGGTATGTGCCACGCTATACTTCCTACTCATATGGATATTGACAGGAAGACCGATGATAGCTCTACATCTCAATGGCCCTGCACGGGAAAGCCAACGTACAAGGTGCCTTTTGCGGGGAAGCAACTTCCCCAAAGACCTGCATCAATTAAATCAAGGAATTTGGCAAATAATGGGGAGAAAAAGTCAAAGCTACGGAAGGTAAATCATGGAATATTTGGAGCATTGCTCATGTAATAATCTGAAGAAGAATGAGCTATACCAGTTTATTTCTTTTGGAGTACAAAGAGACCTTTCAGAAAGAGCTATACCTGTTTATTTCTTTTGCAGTATACAGAGACCTTTCAGAAAGAGCTGGTAATGACGTCTGACCAAGCATCGATGCAGAATCAGCGGTTGCCTAAAGGCTTTGTCTATGTTCCTATTGGCTCCCTTCCAAAGGAGAAGCCAGCCAGCCATGACACGGGGTCAAACAGATCGTTAGAGCCTGATGAGTAGAATGCGGAAATCATCTTTGTTTCTTTGATTAAAGCTGTGGGCTGACCATATCTGGAGATGACTTTTTTCCTGCTAGGAGATTGACACATGTATGCGTGAATGTAAAGTGCAAATGAGAACAAAAGAACAGATGAGTGTAGGGTTCCATCTGCTGTATTCATACCAAAAGATGCTGTCGCAGTTTTTTTTTTACTAAAGCTTTGTATATGCATTCTGAGAGCAATTGTACAAACAAAGGGTGGGGGTTTAGTTTCCTTAGATGTATGCTGCCGGGTTGCTCGCCTACTTTGCTTGAAGGGCAGCATGGAGGCTTTTGCTTTGTTGCCCGTAACTGTGTATATGAGGAATTAGGAGGTATTTTTATTATTTAAGAGTCTGTAAAATTATGCTGTACATTCTTACCATTTCAATTTTCTAATACTTACCCATTGGTCTAATTGTTACTGTTATGCTTTCTGTTCATCATGTTCTATTAAAGAATGGTTTATTTTTAGGGTTATAACTGACATGTGCATGGCCAGTGCGCTTATGGAGTCTGGGAGTATTAGCGGTACTATATTGACTATTGAAATGTGAAATTTCAACTGTGCTACTGATATGATTCTTGTTCGAAGTTGCAGGTCTCATGATTATTAACAAAGCAACTATATTTCTGATCCAAGTCAATCATTTGGGGGCATCACAAATAGAAATACATTTTGTGCTCCTATGTCAGTCGCTCATTAATCAGATTGGTTTATTTTTTGTGGTCAAATATCAACCAATAACCGATGTTTTCATTTTTGCTGTCTTAGTGCCATCCAACACATACTGGAGGACCATAAATTTCTGACTGGAGTTTGCTGCATTGTTATTATTGTTGGATCAAGGAGACAAATGGTCTAGAGAACTGGAAAATAGGCCCCAACCGTGTCGGATGCCTCTCGAGTGAACCGTCTACTTTCTTAAGCTTAGTGTTTTATTTGTTCCCTCCACCACACAGGGATTGATTTTTATTCTCAATGCTGTAGCATTTACAATTGAAGGTTGTGTTTTATATCACAAGGGGAATGCAACTCCTTTTTTTATGACAGCGTTCTACAATTGATGGTTGTGTTCTATATCACGAGGGTAGTGGAACTCCTTTATTTGGTGACTTCATCTTTTTCATACATTTTCATGGCCTGAGATTGTCATGATCACCAATGTTAAATCCATTTCATCTCATCTTTTTTTTTTTTTTTTAAGTCATCTATTCCAATCATAACTGTGATTTGACAAATTATTTTCCATGAGCCTGTTGTCTATTTGACACTCAAGCCTACAATACTAATGGTTGCAGTAATAAGCACTTACCAACTGTATTCAGGATCTTGTCGTCAGCAATATGTGCTTTTCAATGTTGTCAGATGGGGAATGCAGTTCCATTGCCGATGGTAAATCATTTTTTCTTCTTTGGCCAACCCTATTTGATTCAAAGGTTTGATTAACTTGTGCTCTGGTTCATGTTATTATATATGCAGAAGGTTTGCATGAGGGGCTTTATGGCAAGGCTTGATGCATGCATCCATTTGATGGACTGAAGCTGCTTCCAGTGGCTGATCCTTTAAACCTTTTAGAATCTGGTCGCTATCAAGAGTATTTATGGCAAGGTTGGATGGCCGAAACACTGTGGGGTAGCCAAGATCCCTAGAACTTTTCACAAACTGGTTGCGGTAAGCCTATCAATTGAAGCAGCTGAGTTGGGATGAGTATTGTTAGTATAGGTGAGACTAATTGCCCTTTCCTTGTGGGTTTCTGGTTATTTGATGCTTTCGGTCAAGCTGTGGATCCATAATTGCGAGCTTGTTGCAATCATGGTCTTCCTTTATGAGAGATTATGTAGATTTAAGTTTGATGCAATTCTGGCTTGAGATGATGATGATCTTGATTCAAGTATGATTTTTACTGCTGCTGGCAAATGTATGATCATTTTAAGCTTTGGCTCTAACACAATATCCATTTTGCATCAGATGGTGATTTTGTACTGTACGGACTGCTGGTGCTGCAGCACTGAACTATTGTAAATCAGCTATGGTTGAACTGCAATCTGGTTCAAGTCTCGTTGTGCTTGTTCACGTTAGAAGCAGCAGTGCAACTAGAACCTGCATCCGGTTTTTTGGTGGGAAAAATGGGTTCATTCGGTTTGATCAGCTGGCGAAATTGAAAGAACTTGGCTTGCATGTGATTGAATTGGATGGATAAAAGGATGGAGCCTTTGAATAATAGGAAAAAAATTGGTTACCACGATTAGTTGATTGGCTTTGAGGGGAAGAAATGTGGGAAGAATTTGCTGTGCCATCATTGTCTCTAATTTGAAAAAAAGAAATGAGATGATATTGGCTGTTTGGAATTATAATGGCGATCTTTTTTTAAACTTGTAAGGGTTTATATCTAATAATATTCAGACGCCATTTGCTAAAGCCTAGCCGTCCTGTTGATTGCTGAATTTGGATGATGGCACTTGTGTAATGTGTTCATGTGTTCACATCTACCGTCTTTTAATCACTGATTGTTCATGTGTTCAGTATTCCCTAATCAGCATATTCAGGGTGTCCAGCAGCCATGAAATTTTAGTTTCACACATTTTGAGCTCGATACTTGATAGAGGAGAAGAAAATGTTGGTGATAAAAGCCATTGCTGTGTCTCAAGAATTAGTCACGTGAGATGTTCAAAAAAAATATAAGCCATTGCTTTTGGTAATTGTCGAAGGATACAAACCCAAGTTGGTAATTGTTGAAGTTCTAAGGTAACTGTCTTGATAAGAATTAAGAGTGGTGAAATGGGATTCAGATCTTAGTAAGTGTATGCGAACGTAGCGACTCTTTTATTGTGATGGCATAAGGGATCACTCATGTGTTTGTCTGTTGGAACAATGCACTGGTTTGGTGATGGCATAAGGGATCACTCATGTGTTTGTCTGTTGGAACAATGCACTGGTTTGATGGGAGTGAGCATTCAGTACTTATTGGGTCCAAGCACGTTGTTGGTGAAGTGGACAAAACTGGGATGCTGTCAGGGCCACAATGTGCCTCACAACTAAAGCTACTCTCTAAAGTTATATATATACATATATATATATATATATATTTTACGACCTAAGTGTTCAGGTCTCTTAGAGCACCGATTAATCTTTGGGTATGTGCAAGTCTCTTTATCTACACACGTTGAGTAACTCTACTGTGAGTGACCCTTTAGGATGAGTGAGAATTGAACTCAAGACTCTCTTTCTGAGATGGATTTCTAATCATCACTCTGACCCCTTTGGGTTTGTTAGTGAGAGATTTCAAACAGTGTTGATATCATTAAACTCTTAGGGTTTTTGTCATTGAATGACTTGAAGGTAATCAATCGTAAATATAACCTCATCGACTTTAGGGCTTGTAGACCAGGCAAAATTCATTCTAAGCAGTAAGCACGTCTACAACTTGTAAATCAGTGGGTCAACCACGCGAGTGGAATTATTAGTCTGTTGAAAATAAACAATTGATAACACAAAGAGTTGTGTAATATTGTTTTGGCACAACAAGTTGAAGAAGAATAAATGGACAAAATTTAATTTTATTGACCATATAAAAGAAATACGTGTAAATGAACACATGCAATTATAAGCAAAGAAAAATTTCCACCGCCTCAGTAGACATTAGCTTTCCTTAACCCATTACTCTAATGTACCGCTCAAAAGCTCTTAATGTTGGGGATTGACTTGGCTCTAATTTAGGCTTACTATTTGGTACCGAATTGAACTTGGGCCATAACCAAGTCTACTCAAGTTTAAGCTTTTTCTTGGATGGGTTGGCTGGTGTGGGTTACGTCCAAATCAAGTCTTCTAACACAATATGCTTCATCATGGGATCGACCAACATCTATGCAAAGGAAGATAAACGCCACTTAATAACCTCTTGTGAAATTTGAGTTGCTTAGTAAGACTCATAATTGAAGTATTATCAAACTTGAAATTTCATGTACCACTATCGAGATGATTGCTTTGTTAGAGGGATAGTGATGCCTTTCAGCTGTACCTTGAACCAGATGGATTTCTTGAGGCTTTGCTACTTGACATCCCATAGGAGAAGCTTGTTGGTCACAAGGACAATCTTATAGAAGTAAGTCAGCCAACTGCTTTTCAATCTTATAGAAGCAATTTTGAGTATCAATGGACCTTAGAGAATAGAAGAATTTGAAGAATGATGAGAGGCAGAGTGATGACTGTCAATGCCTAGAATGTTGGAAATGGTTACCAACATGAGAACGACGGTCAACGGACCAACCTCTCGGTGGCGACCGGAGGTGTATACCTCTTAGAGGAGGTTGTTGGGTGCTTTTTGGTATAGGATGTTGTGGTGGAGCTGAATTGACCATATCATGATGATGCTGTTGGAAGAAAATCACCTTCTTGATTACACACAATTATCGGGAAAAGAAAAAAACAAAGGAAAAATCAAGAATAGATAAACAAACTATAAAATAGAGATTTTACGTAGTTCCCTTTCAGTACCTCTACTGGTTCAAACTAATCTACTATGCTTAAAGGCAAAACGAAAAAGAGACGGCTCTCGTTAAAATGTACATCTCTCTCTCTCACAAACGTCTATATATAGTACCCGCGACAGTGTAGGTCGGAGCAACAGTACATCTCAAATGAACAATACACTTCTAATGATTAGGCTCTACAGAGCCTAACAGATGCAACAACATTTATGATGGATAGTCCAAGAGACACAAGGCTGAAATCCGAATAAGGAAATAGACGCCATTTGACAGGTAAGTTGGATTGAGGTTCAGATTGAGTGTTGAAGAACTAGACATTACTGGGAAGATCCGAATGCAGAATTCAATGGATTCCCCAACTTTTGTTGACTTCAAAAAGGTCAATGAATTGGGTAAATGAACACTAAACTAGATGTGAGCAATCAGAGGGAAAGAAATGGCAAAGGTAAAACAGGGGAGGAGAGTAGGGAACAAAGCGAAGGATCAAATGATAGAGTAGACAATACCCCGTGTTGACTTGTTCAGATATTTAGGTTCTTGTCTATATCCAAGTGGTCTTCCTGAAAATAGAACTCACTCACTCTCTGTTTGATGCATGGATGAAAGACATACAAGAAAAAAAAGAAAGAAATAGGCAGAAGAAGAGTAAAATTCCATAACTTGATTCCATTTATTAAAAGAAAAAAGTTTCTTACATTAGCAAATCCCTTTACACCCTATTAGCAAAATTTCTCTGTTTCTTCACTGGACGCTGTGACACTTGACTCAAGTCTTGGGACTTCTGGAAAAATGAATAGTGTGTAATCACTTTACAGAAGAAAGCCCATGAAAATGATTGGTGTATGTAAAAAATCAAATTTCTTGGACCTGACCTCAGAAAATCATGGAAGTGAAGGGTAAAGATCATGGATGAGTTGGCCGGATTCGAGTTGGGTCAGTCAATATATTCAAATTTATAAAAAAATTAAGAAAATAAAATGATTTTACAGTTATGTATGGGTCGACATCCTGAAAATTGAATCCATCTGAAATCATGAATTAGGCAATTGAATTGCCTCTTAGAGTTGTTGAGGTCAAACATCTCAGAATTTTGGCCTATCAAGACAATTCTAAGATCATCTTCAAAAGTGAGCAAAACATATCAGAATTGTCTGATAATTGACTTCAATTTTTCACCCAATTGACACTCAGTTGCAGTGCTTGTTTAATTTCGGTGCCACCAAATAAAATATTATTGAATTCTTGTGGTGATCCTCTCATTTGACTATAGGATCTATTGATTGAAAATTAGAAAAATTCTTGAATGAGGTAGTCTATTTGAATCAACTTCAATGGATCATTTTAAATATGATAATGGAGACTTTGAATTGTAACATAAAAATGAATTCAATAGGATTTCAATTTTTGAAATGGATCCTAAGATATATGCCACAAGGGTGGGTGGAAAACATGGAAAAGTTGGTCTAGATTGAAGATATATTAACAAAAAATAAGGGAAAAAAACAGTGGAGAATTTTCTTCCTTAGATTGGGTTCTCGTCGATGAAACGATGTTGCTGGAGTTGGAGTGCCTCTAGTGATTGCCCACATCGCCTCTTCCAGAGATTAATGGTGCCGCAATCCTTGATCACCCGTCTGGGAACCGGCAATGGTGGATCCAATTCTGCGATGCTAAAGACAGAGTAATTCTGTTCAAATCTCTCACTATTCCCTCGAGTTAGATTCTTTCCAGAGAAGATCTTCTTGAGCTTGACAAACTTGTTAGCCTTTGTGCCCGTGATCCCCACCTTGTTCCTCTTGATCTGGCCCATGCAACCCACTCTGGGGGACGTCGGCTCATCGAATTCTGCAATTTCGCACTTGTGACGATAGAAGGAGACACCATCATCAACTCTTTTACCTATATCTTTGCTTTGATAATGATAATGATAATGATGATAAACATCTTTGCTCGAAGGCCTTAAACAAAATACAGATTTGAAAGAGACGATGGATTGATGGTCAGTAGCCATTTTTGATTCAGAGCTGCTTGGGAGGCTTGTGGGAGATGAATAAGAATAGGAATATGTTGTTCATATCCAATGGGGGAGGGTTAGTATGAAGTCTCTGAGCAATTGTCTTTGAATTTACATCATATTAATGTAATCTTGTATTTGTATTTGTATTAATTAAAAGAGATCCTCTTGATTTTGGAAAACAAAGATGACTCTTATTTTGGAGTATTAGAGTAGAGAGTAGAATAAGGTACACCAAACTGACCCAAATCCTGCATGTTTTTTTCCTTGTGATTGTATTCTCTTCAAAGTCTAGTAAGGGAACAGGACATCTGATGCACGTGATAGGTGTTGAAATAAGAAAGCGGCAAGCATGGGTCGGTGGGCTGGCTGGTTCCACTATTCTCCCTTTTTTTTTTCTTGATTAAGAAGTTTTCTATCTATTTTTAAGAAAAAATAATAATTTGTTACTGTCATACGGCTGAAACTCGAGTCAGATTAGATCGGGTTTTAATAAATCAAATTCAACTCATGTTAAAATTTTATTAAATCTGATCTGATCCGACCCGAATTACTAAACCCGAATTGTTGATGAGTCAACTTGAGTGATATTTTATAACTTATTGCACGCAGTTCGAGTCGAATTATGTCAGGTTGGATCGAATTTATTTTAAATTTCTCAATCAATTCGACCCAAATTTCATACGAATTTTTATTTTATCAACTCGAGCTGACTCGAAAATACAAATACATAACTTAAACCCATTTATTTCTCGAATTGAGTCATACAAAGTTTCACCTCTACAGTGTCGTAATAAAAAAGACCATGCTACAATTGATGTATTATTAGTTTTATCTTTTCTTCCTTTTAATGGAGGTATCTTCACTCCATATTAGAGGAGTATATGTAAACCTCCCTATCCACACACAATAGTTAAGTCCATAGAGAGCAATTTCATGGAAATAGTATAAAGGAGTTGAGCGTGAATCGAATTTAAGACCTCATTTCATAAAACGATTGTCTTGACAATGAGGCGAACTCCCTAAGATTAAGTGTGAGATCGTTCAATTCCAGCTAGAAGATTCTGAATCTTGTCATTCAATGAAACGGATCAGCATGTAGATTCGCCCTCTGATCCACCGCATTTCATTGCCTAACCATCTATTTGGTCCGGAATAGGTGAGTTTCGTTTTCCACTTAACTGTTGATATTCCTAAAATGCCCTTTCAAATCCCTCTTAATTTTTAAGAAACAATTCAGGGTAAAGAGGTAATTAACCTCTTACCCTAAACATATCAAAGTCCACCCTTTCTTCCATTCTTTCCGTCTTCTTGCTTTGCCGTCCTAACAATATTTCTCTCTACATTTTTCTTTTTTTATATTTTATTTCGTTTTCCTCTTTTGCATTTTTTCTAGATTTTATTTTATTTTATTTTATAAAATCTTCAATTCCCCTTTATTGAGTTTCTACAAATGACAGTTTATTTATTATTTGTTTGATTTTTTACTAGTAAATTTTAACAATGAATTTGTATGTAGAACATATTATTATGGTTTTAAATTTTAAGCATGATGTGGCTATTTGATAACTATTCTACTGATTTTTTTGTGTTAATTAATGATAAATGACAAAAAACAGTTAATTTATATGATGCTTTAGATTTTTATTATATATATTTTTTATTTTTTTAATGTTGTCTGCTGAAACATTGAGGCAAAAACAGAATAGATCTATCAATTATGGTTCTATTTTTTTGATAGAAGTGCCTCTGAGAATAAACAGGAGTGAGTGTCTCTGTTGCATAGGTGAGGGGACAAGTATCTACTGATACATCTAATTTATTGGGTTTCAAAAGATACTTTTTATTTTTGAGTTTATTTTCGAATAAGGTGAATGAAATGATATACAGATATTTCTACAATTAAACGAAGAACCCTTATGTGATTGATATAGTTTTTGTGTAAATTTTTTAATATTCTGATTATTTTTTTAAACCTCAAAAAAAATTGCAATAAATTGTAGTAGAAACATTAAGTTCATATTAGATGTTTTTAGGTTTTCTTCTTTATAAAATTTTTAGACATTTTCTGAAATTTTAGGTCATTTTTCATTTTTTTTTAAATATATTAATTATCAAAATTTCGACTTTCAATCGTCTAAAACTCCAATCGCTGATTTAATAGTATGGACTCCACAAGATGGTTGTGAAAATCCACTCCGATAATAGTGTTTTCCACATGGGTCTGAATTGCAAATAATTGGACTTCACGTGCATCTGTCCATGGAAACATCAAATCAGGCTATAAAGAAAATTGAGTTCCATCGGCTGATTCAGACCACATGGGCCTGCTTTGGCCCAACTTGACCTACATTATTTACTCCTCTTCTAAAGAATGTCTTCTAATAATATTATTTTTTATATAATATTTTTTCCACTTTACCTTGAAGGTGAATTTAATTTTCCAGAATAAAAAAATCACTTGTAAACTTCATGTATTAAATTCAACAGAGATGTATTAATATTAATCACATAGTTTGGAAGGTGTACGCATGATTTTTCAAGATCAAGATTTTTCTGAAAATTTGATAAAAACCAAAATTTCTAAAGATCATTCCAATTTTTGAGTTTCTTGTCAAAAAAATATAAATAAAATGATATACAAATATCTCTGCAATTAAATGAAGAGCTCTAAAGACGATTAGTAGAATTTTTAGAGTTTTTGTGTAAAATTTTTTATATTCCAACATTTTTATAAAAATAAAATAAATTTACAATAAAAATATATATATTGTAATAGAAGATACAT
Organism: Chimonanthus praecox; assembly: GCA_022113865.1. NCBI lineage: Eukaryota > Viridiplantae > Streptophyta > Magnoliopsida > Laurales > Calycanthaceae > Chimonanthus > Chimonanthus praecox. Next base: position 8,049,258 of record CM039095.1, on the reverse strand, counting down.
GTCACTAGACTTGAGAATATAAAGTTCTGTTCTCATGTTAGATTTTATTTTTTATAAAAAATTTAGAACATTTTTCAAAATTTTATGACTTGTTAAAAAATTGATTTTCAATAGTCTAAAACTCCATAAAAATGGCCATCACTTAAAAAATTACTCACCATAGATTTTCTATTGTTCTCTTTTTTTCTAAAAAGAGGAGAGATGATATCGGCGATATGTTACGACTGCCTTTGGATGGAGGGTAATTTTTCAGGGGGTGCATCAGGGGTAAGGGTATTCAAAAAGTAAGAAAAGGGGGATAAAGAGGGATGTTATCCCATGACCCCCCAATTATCACACAAGGGTAACGGGAGATTACCCGCTTTACCCCCAATCCAACCGCAGCCTGTATACTCCAAATCTTCAGCTCATCAATCAAGAATTCAAGCCAGCACCCCAAACTCCAAACACCCCACCCACCCACCCCCCCACCAAATCCCTCTATCCTTAAATATCTACTATTTCAAGCATAGTAGTAGAGTTTCGTTCTCAAAAGCACCCATTCTTGTTATAATTCTTTTTGCTCTCCAATATAAATATATTATTCAAAAGTTCGTGAAATTAGCATTTTGTTCTCGTTCAATTTCCCAATCCCCAGCAACTACGACTTAACTCTACAATGATCTGTACATGTAACAAATAACAAGGGAATATATGCTAAACCAAGCAGATGCTACAGCTATCACATTCACAAAGATGAAGTGATCATAAAACAGCTACAAACAAATAGAAATGTGCAAGTACGACACATAAAAAATCTGAAGAAATGAAAAACATACATGGTTAATTAAGATATCAGCCGACAGTGGAATTGAAGAAAGAGTTTGCCTGACAAACCATGATCTTCCCTTGATTCAGAGATTTAAATGTTCTTCATTCTTCAGCTTTGCAGCATCACGAATCACCATCGATACATTCCTCACATTCATCTACCGCTTAGATGTTAATCAAGACTGTGAGTGTGGTATCCATCGGATGTCCTCCAAATAATTTCTATCTGGATAATGTGTTGACATACACAGGTTTGTCACTTCAACTTCCATCTGGGTCAGCCGTGTTAAAGAATCCAATAAAAATGCAATTGGCAGAGAATAGGTTCAACCAGTATTTCTGCTGATGCTGATCCGGGTGGATATCTGGGAACCACAATTCCAGATCGAAGAGCCATGTATCCTGTTTCCTTTTGTTATTGCTCTATCATACAGAAAGTATCATCTTAGCTGCCAAAACAGAAGTGCAGCATACAAATCCATCCATGCCTACGAGAACCCTCTGATGGTCATGATAGGATTGAAAGTCGAAAGAAATTTCACTATACTGCCACGGATAATGCATTTAGTGGAAAACCATCCTCTTCTCCACCTGACTCTATAACAGGTTCATCTGGAGCAGGCTTGGTTTCCAAATTATCTACATCAACAAGTGGACCGGCTTCAAACCTACCATCGGTCTTTTTGACATCTGGATCGTTCTCACTACTTATTACCATTGCCGTTGCCCTCTCAGATTCACTCCTTGTCTCACTTTCTGTTTGCATTGCAGGCACAGAAGGGGCCATGCTAGGAATGCCCAGGCCTTTGGAAAGAGAAACATACTTGATAACAAGTTGTTTGTAAGAACTGAGTAGTGTGTCAACATCATTGAGTGTCAAATCGCCAACACTTGCATACAAAAATGGGTATTCACAAAAAGAGCTGCTCAACTCATCCTCCTTCAAAAGATCAGAAGCGCCTTTGTTCACTAAATCTGAGATTGATGGCCTTTTTGTCATCGACTGGTGATCGTTGTCATTAGGATCCTTAATCTCAGCTTTCTTCCCGGATTCTTGGGATGCAAGATGAGACATGCCTTGTTCTTTCTTAGCTTTATGTTGTTGCAGTTTGGGTTCTTTGGATTCTGGGGTTAGAAGATGTCCTATGTCTTGATTGCTTTGACCAGGAAGAGGTTCTAAATTGGTTGACAAACCTGAGAGAAGTGCACGAGCAGATTCCATGTTCCTTTCAAATTCATTTTCATCCATTGAAAGGGATTTTGCATCTATGTTCCATATGAAGGACTCTGCAGAGAGAATATTTGTAAAGAAATATGCTGCTTCAGCAACTAATCGTGATTCACGCCTGTACCGCTGTATATATAACAGGTTTGAATGTAACTGCGGAGCGTTTGCCTGCATAACATTGCCATAAGGTTGCAACATTGTGAACATCTCGTGACATAATGAAGATCAAAATGAATTTTAACAACACAAAAACAATGTCAAGACTAAATGCTGAATTGGAGTACGTGAAGAAGCAAAGTGAAGAGCTTCAGACAACCAATAAACAGAAGACAAAAAAAAAAAATGGTTGTGCACAGCAAGGGTACAAATATCGGCCAATACATATCGTATCGGCGATATGTATCGGTTTTGAAGGAGTGCATATCGGCCGATATATATCGTTATCGGCCGATATTCACCTTCTCGGTCGATATATCGGCCGTATCGGCTGATATCGGCCGATATCGGCTGGAGAGAGAAAAACATCGGCCGATAACGATATTTAAACCCCTGGTGCACAAGTAAATCCATAATGCTGAGGATACACATTATACACAAGCAGTATGTGGATCAAATTGAGCATGTCTGTTTGAGACGATCAGGATACACATTAAACACAAGCATAGCATATTTTCTGATGATTTAACCATTTCAATAGAAAATCATAAGAAAGTATTTAGAAATTCATAAAACACCAAACAAAATCTGTAGACAAAAATGTAGGTGGCAGTGTTGGTCTCATCACATAGCTACAATTTTTTTAAAGATCTCCATTTGCAAAAATTTGAATAGGATTTATTTAAAAGTGAAACAAAATTGAGAAATAGGAAACAATAAGGATAGATATTTGAGAGGGATTAGACAAGCCATGACAAAGGTTTGAGGTGTCAGACAAAGGCCTGAATCACCAGCCAACACAATCAAACTGGCAGAAACTGCACTGAACTTGGTGGTTAAGGCTTGAGAATGAAGTTGCTTTGGCACAGGTACGAGTGTCAGAGTCCAATACAGGTGAGAGGTGTCAGACTCGGCAAATATTAAAAAAAAAAAAGACCCATGGACTCAACACCATATTTAAATAAATGTAAATTTTATTTTTAATGAAAATAAGGCGTAAAAATAACACTAATAGAAAATAATATACTGGTTTTAATTTAAACAATGAAACAAACATTTTAATATTTTAATTAGATTTAAAAGAAGAAAGTTGTGGTACTATGTTTATGAGTAGGCTAGCAAGACACACTAGTAAGACATGCCATTACATGGATCGTGGGTCTCACAAATTTAAGCTCATTTGATGGATGATTACATGGATATGTTGTATATACAGTTTCACTATCAATTGATGATCCAAGCCACATAATCTCGGCCTTTAAAGTTTGAAGAGTATGGGTCATTGATTTTTTTAAATTTAAAATCAACAGAAAGGATCATCAGATGGAGGTGAAACTTTGTACAAAAACTATTCATATGGTCCTCTTTACATCAAAACTAACAAAGTGGGCCCAAAAATCGATGTTTAGGGGATCTCATTATCTACCAGAGTATTTGTATTTTTATCATCTTGGAAAAACAATGTTTTTGTTAAAAGTACGAGAATTCATGAAGAGTGACATGGGTGTGTAACACATTTTGAAAGACCGTGCAACATAGCTTGAGAGTCTCCTTAAACCTCGGTTGAGACTCGTGTGACTTAGTCAACTTTCCTTAACCAAAAAAAAAAAATTTGAGCGAGTAAAAAAAACTCGAGGGGTAAACGAGTTTTGGTCAAACTTGGTTGACTCGAACAAGTTGGACAAAAACCCAGTTTGGTCGAGTTACTTGACTCAGTTCAATCGAGTCAGAGGAATGCATAGCAAAGTTTGTTCATGGGATACACTGGGCATTTTTTGCTTTGTAGGAGGTATGGAAGACACTTGGAAATTTATGTAAAGGGTAAATAGGAAACTTTTATTAGAACCATAAAGGGCAAAACCCTACTCTAGTGGGTGGAAATGAAAGAAACAAAAGAAAGAGTGGTGGAGGAGCTGTTGCCTTCTCCTCAGGTATTCAAGTTAAAGTAGCAACTTCTCTCTCTCTCTCTTCTTCCTCCCCTTCTGCTTCCTCATTTATTTTTCTCTGTTTCTTTTTCTCCTCCTCCTACTCTACCTCCAATTCATTCTTTTCTTCTTGTTCATTTTTCTTTTTTTCTCCTCCTATTGCTCCTCTATTTTTATCATTCAATTATTTTTATCTTAGAAATATTATTATTTTCTTTTTCTTTAAATATTTTTCTAATTCCCTTCCATTTTTATTTTATATCCTTATTTTGTGTTTTATGATTTATTTTTTTATTTTAATATTTTTAACATATACAAATATAACAGATAATATTATTTTAATATTGTTGGCCGAGTCTCGACTTTTTCTACTCAGTAAAAACCCATCAAGGTCTTCGAGTTGACAAGGCTTAACAAGAATTCTAGTCGAGTTTTTGAGTTTTCGAACATTACAGTCTCCATATTTCCCAGTCCAGTACCAAGTAAACAAGTCTAATTTAACCAACATTAATACATTCTTGTGGAGCCCAATGTAAATCCAAAATAGATGTTTTCATATCACATAGTTAACATGCATATTACAAAAATAAAAAATATAAGAGAAAAGAGGAGGTCAATTAAAACCAAGTCAAGGTCTGCTCAGAGTCAGAAAAGTAGTCATTTAGAAAACCATATTATGACAAAAAAAGCCTACATCAATCATCGATATAATATACTTTTTTTAGTTGATTGCTTTGCAAATTTAATCTTTTTGTGGAACAAAAGACTAACATGTGAGCTTCATGTAAACAAATAACTTTTAAGTCATTTGAACAGTCATAGAAATGGATAAGCTTGCCTTTATGGTAACATAAATTAGAACAGGAAGGAATTCATCAGCCCCAGGAGGATTTTCATTCGATGCCATAGAAGCATTCATTAATAGATTGTTGATGACCTTGCAACAGTTGAGAATACAAACAAGCTTATCTCTTGGTGCCTTGTACATATTAATTTTCTGTAGCTCTTTCTGTGCAAGCTGCAAAGGAAGAAAACAAATATAACAAATCCCAGGCAACACTGATCATGCAGACGAAGGATGCTGTAAATTGACAAACATCATAGAATGGTACTGAGGACACATATTTAGTATCATCGATAAAATCTGTCATGAACTGTTAAAACAAACTCACATTAGATACAAATTGTCTAATGGCCTGTTTGGTCATAGAATGAGATTCCCAACATGGCATTGGCATGAGAATAGCCATTTAAAACATATTCTATTCTCCTCATTCAAAAGGTTGTTTAATGGGATTCATGAGGAATGATCATCTGCTAAACACCACCATTTAACTATGCCAGCAATAACAGCTTCTAGAGAAGGAATTGAAGAATGAGAATTGGTTGCCACATCAACCATGCTATCACACCAAACAGAACCTATTTTTGAATGGTGCCACATCAGCGCCCACTCTCCATTCTATTCTCTCCACTATTCTTACCAAAAAGCCCCTAAGTATGTGAGGAAGAAAAGGAACAAAATCCCATTAAGAGGCTGGTAAAGTCAACTGCGCCAAGATTAAGTTAAGTCCAATTTATAGTCTACAAACAAATTTTAGCAGTTCCGTCCCGTAAGAGTTCTTTGTTTTCTTTATTTTTTCCAAATATACTGGAATGATGACACCCCTTCAGTTGCAAATCCTTCCTTAAGCTTGTGACTAAGTACACAAATCATCATCATTAAAGCCACTTATCTCATCTATTTGAGGGGTTGGCACTCATAGTTGGATCTTGCCATTGTTTTCCATGGAAAATTTGACTAAAGTATGTGTATGAGTTTCAATGAATATTATATCCATAAAATTTACCAAGTAATAAAATATATAAAATGAAACTTCTAACACAGCCAGAGGCCTAGGTGTCTACAAGAGGCGACCAAAAATTCCAGAGGAGGGCCAGATTTGAACAGGTACCAAGAGCCAACATAAGCTTAGGGGTCTAAAGAGCCTATAGATCACATATAAGATTAAAGTGGCACCATTGGGCTGAACCCTCTATTTGAATATCATTTTATTTGCATCTTATATTCTTATTTCAATTTTACTTGGGGATTTAATTTAAACAAACCGTAATTCTAGTTATTAGGTGTCCTTAAGTACCCCCAAAAGTAGGAAGCCACAGCCAAAAGAAGATGTGCACATGAAAACAGATCATCTCCTCTGTGCTTTGATGATGGCATTCTTTCTCCCATGGGGATTATTCTGAATTGTGTCTTATTCTCTTGTAGATATGTGGTTATGTGTGATTTATTTTTCACCACTGGACTAAATTAAAACTATGAAAGCTGGAGACCTAAATTGAGATAACAATCAACTTAGGGCGTTGGATAGTTTGCTTGCATCAACTTGTGATATCTTACCATAAAAAATCGAGTCCAAACCTAAAGCTCAATCTTGTTCAGCCTTTTCTTGAAATGGCAAATGTAAATATCTGGTTTCCCACCAGTTTCCAACTTCATGTAATTTCACACCAATTGAAAGTAGTTTTGAGATCTATAACACTACAAATAGAGTTCACTATTATAAAGAAAATGGCGAAAATAACTAAAGGAAGAATACTTGAAGTAATCCTTAAGGTTGCTGTACACTTGTACCTATCAGAGGAAATAGATGATGATGGTGATGATGATGATTATAAATATGGGTTGCTGTAATAACTAACATGGTGATTCTATTTCCAAGAACAATGGCAACGTTAGAGGTTGACATGTCAATAACTGAGGTTGGTGTGAAAAACTACTGACAACCTGCTTATCATTGAGAAATCAAATTATCTATTGTGAACCAGTTCGTTGTTCCCATTTATGCCATTTTTCCCTTCGTACTCATTAGTATCTCATGAATTGAATATCCACTCAATTCGAACTGACTTCAAGATACACTAAACATTGGATTGAGTTCAAGTTACATGGATGGTTAAAATTTTGTATCCTTTAAACCATACTTAGAATGACTTCTTTAAGTTAAAGTTTGGCAAACATCCTATACAATTGTAGTTTTTTCAAAACTCATCCTTGCCATGTAAAATTAGCCATATCAAAAGTTATGTAATACCCTGCCCCCAAAAAGTCCCACATTGCTAGTGGCATTGGAAATTCCCTGGAATATAAATAGTAGCTTTCCTCCTTCTAGCACAAGGTCTTTTGGGAGCAACAGTGGGTTGGCTCGCCAAAGCAAAGCCATACGGATCCGTGTGTAGGCCCAAAGCAGACAATATTGTGCTAGCGGGACGGGTCGTTACAAATGGTATCAGAGTATGCTTTCTTAGTCCATCTTTCCGTTTGAAATAGGAAGAGAAAATGCTTCAAACATCACTAAAGGACATAAATATAAGTCATAGTGAATAAAACTTTTTTGACAACAATACTAAATAATGTCAGTCACTATAAGTTATGCTAATATAATGATATTAGAATTTGTATTAAGTAAATAACCAAAGAAAATAATAAAAAGAGACATAATTCTCCTGCATCGCCTGGGCCTAGGTATGGGCCATTTCCTTCCCACCCTAGGAATAAGTGAGGCGCAATTTGCTAGTGCCTTGTGCCTAGGTGAGCTTTTGGTCACACCATTAATCACTACGGATACAAATTATTCTACTAACCAGCCATGATGTTTCATTTTGTAAAGTTGGCTTAATATCCAAATTTTCTGGCCTGATGAACTGCTGTAGCAAAGCCATCTTTTCAGAAAGTTGCTCATCACGTGTCACGTCTTCCGGAAGTGATGCAAATGCACGGGTGAAAAGTTTTGTCATTACATATTTCTCCAGTCCCTGAAATTCAAAGGACATATACATCCATCAATTTCAATAAGAACAATAGATTATCATCAGTATCAGCTACCTGAAATCTGGAGACCTACGAGGGAAGGGGAAAGAAAACCTCCATTCAACAGAATGAAATTTCCTTAAATCTGGGAAACCAATCAAACCATAACTGCAAGGGGGTACACTAGAAAAGTAGTGAACAGGCTACATAAAAAAACTAGAAGATAAATATAGTAAAGAGGACAAGGTTTTTTTTTTAAATGGTAACTTTATCAATAAAGTGCCATAAAAAGTAGAAATTAAGCCCTTATGCTTAAAAGGTACAAATTACAAAAGATTACAACAAACTTTCCAGATTCTACAAATGTCAGAAATGTTCTTAAAAGTCCTTCATAATCTACAAATGTCAGAAGTGGAATTGTTTATCTTAATTAGATAAAGAGAATAAATTGCCAACATTAATGGATGCAATTAGATATTTAGAATAAATTGTTTATCTTAATTTGCTTTGGTCTGTCTTGATCTTTAGTTGATTTATTTCTGCGAGTTATTGCTATTTGGGTGTACGAGGTCGTGGTCTTTTCTCTTTCCTTTGCTTTGTTTTGTTTGCGCACCTCTAGTGCCTTTTAATTTTAATACAATTACCATGTAAAAAAAATTCTTAAGGATTTTGCCTTTCACAAACATGCCCCAAGGTTGTTTTATAGAACCTATCCTTTAATTTGCAAGGTACTCTTTTAGCACATAGAAATCTACTATTTTGCTTAGCATTTCAAAAAAATAAATCTACTATCTTGCTTACACTTAGCACACCTACACCCATTCTATTGACCACATCTAGAACCGCCCTCCATTTGGTTCGAAAATAGGACCTAAGTATTTAAATTTATCATAATATACATGTATTAAGGATGAAAATCAAAGTGTTTTACTCAAAAATGAGGAAATAGGGATAGATGAGAAAGATATTTTAAGGACAATAAATAGAGAACACAAAAGTATTCCAAATGTTAACGAGTCTCTCCCATGTTCTCCAAACCACTAGTTACACTTCATTTATTCTTTTACTAATTTTCAACTCAAATCATTTGTAAAGCTTTCCTCCATAATCTCAATTTCACATTTAATAGATTTCTAGTTTCGTCAAAAACTAAATCATCCGTAAAAGGCATACATCTTGACACTTCATCTTGTATATCTGAAGTTGAGTAATCAATTACTAGACAAAGATATGGGCTTAAAGTTGATCTTTTGTGAAGTCCAACTCCTACACGTGCCGACATGCCATCCCCACACTAGTTGCTACTTATTCATGTATTTACTAAATAAGCTTAACATATTTATTTGGGAAAGATTTCTTTCTCAAACATTGCCAAATTAATTTTCTTAACACTTTATTGTAGGCCATTTCTAAGTCTATAAAAACCTTGTATAAAAAATTCTTTTTTCCTTAAACTTCTCCATGAGTTATCTCAAGATAAAAATTGGTTGTCATTAACCTGCTTGGCATTAACCCCAAACCTGTCCATCAACTGTATCAAAACAAAAATTGCTAGTCGTTACTGTACGTGACGTAGACCTGAATGGGTTCTATGAGACATTTTTCTCTTGTCCTACCCGTTGTTCTATTATTCTTTTTATTATTATATACAGCCGTTGTTCTATTATTCTCTCTCAAAGTTTCATATAATACTTCATAAGTTTAATACCTGGATAATTAGCATAGTTTTGAATATCTCATTTACTCTTAATAGGGGACCCATTGTACTTTATACCATTTTTCAAGCATCAAGACGAATCTACAAATTTTTGAACAATCTAGTTATAGATCTAATCTCAATTTCACCCCCATAAGATCCACACTTCCTAAAGCTCTACCTTTCTTTATTTTTATTCAAAGCCAATTTCACTATTGTTTCTAATATTTTGCTTACTAACCCTTTTATTTGTTTATGCTTCCATGTGTGCTTCACTCTTGTGTTCATACTTAATAAGTCTCTGAAAGACCTCTCCCACCATCCCTTATTTCTCTGTCTTTGAGTAAAACCCTATGATTTTCATCCTTAATACATTTTACATGATAAAGGTCCACAGTTCTCATGTCTCTCATCTCGGCATGCTTAAATATTCCCTTTCCTCCTTGGTCCCTAGTTCCTTCTGAGATTACATAATATTTATTTGATGTAAACAAATACATGACAGTACAAAGATGGATACCCACGAAAACAATGGTCTGTGTGATATTGATGTCTAATTCAGCAATGCAAGAATTAGGCCATTTACAGTGAAAAATTCCTCCAAGTCAATGCATGATGTTGCTGATATATCAGCATCTTCACTCACTTCTGTTGGAATAAGATTCATTTTCCCACCCTTGACAGATCTTATGCATAAAAATGGTTTTGAATATTGAGTACCTTGGTGATCAAGACTATTCAACCAGAGCATCCCCCCACAGATGGTTGACACTAGAAACCATTTCCACCATTTCCTAGCTAGAAATTTGTTGCCCTGCTAAAAACAGTTAGAAGAAAAGATAATTGTAACCAACAGCCTATAGCAGTCTGTTTGGATCAGGTAACTGTTTTGTCATGCACTTGGTTGCAGAAGGCCATGTCCCACCAGTAAGAGTTGTTGTCTGTTTAAGGTTTTGAGTTGCAAGTATTCAATGTAAGATCTTTCCCCCAAAAGTAAAAACAGAGAGAGAAAGCCCAATGGCAGGTAAAACCTCCTTTAATCTCATTTTTGGAATCACTGGGTGATTTGCTGATTTTATTTTTTATTTTTTGCCTGGTCAAAACAGCATTAATGTAACAGGATAGAGTCCACTAATACAATGACTGGAATTGCATGTTGGAAAAGTCCACCTCCTATCTACATAAGTGTTCATTAGATTAACAACCTAGACTACCGAAATGCTTTTGTGCCAGAAAATTTAAATTCAGCTCAGTGACTAAGCCTTGTACCTCAATTTAGCAACAATCAGATTGAAGAATTGTGTTGTAAGCCGAGACTAAACTCATAAAAATTAAAGAAGGAAACAACAACAGAAAAAAACAATGAAGATGACAATGCTAATATAAGAAAGACGCACCTCACCAGCACTGTCCAGCTCTTCCTCTGAGCAACCAGCCCAGAGTGAGTGAGCCCGAAATGCATTCTCCATTTTGGCAAGGAATTCCTGTACTGCCATGCTGTCCCTTTCTGGATCGGGCACATTGTTTTGAAAAGAAACAATGAAGCTGCCAAGTCAAACACATTCCAATTCAAACAATTGCGCTAAAAATTACATTCTAATTCAAACAATTGCGCTAAAAAATACATTCTGCTTCAAACAATTCCAGTAAAAAACCATGGTGTAGAAACTTCAAACTCAACGTCGACCTGAAATCCAATCGCGTCTAGTAACTTTGAGAGCTGTTCTTTTTCCAGAACTTTTTCCTAAAACACATAAAAGCCCACTGACTCACTCGACCAAAAACCCAATTTAGCCCAGTCAAATTGTGCAGGTCAGGCAGTGTTTTTTCAATGTTTCAAACTTCAGCAAAAACACATACCAATTCAAATACTTGCAGCCATTTTTTTACCTTCTTCTCCAATTGCAGATGGAGAATTCCAGCTGTTAAAAGACGATCAATGTATGTATACCGTATTAGGGAAACAGCGGATCTCAACTGTCCACCAGGTGGACCCTGACCAGGACTCTACATTAGAACTCACCAATCCTAACCATTCTGATCTTCAGATGTTCTTTTCTATGCTTTTCTGCCTCTTTTTTACCCTTTAACTCTCATTAACTAAAAACTTTAAAGAGTTCAACCAATTTTTTTCAAAATTTATTACTTTTGGGGGAAATCATTTCCTTCCTTGCTTTCAAATCGGAACATCAGATGGAAGAAGAAATCAAGAAATAAACCATACTCGATCGAGAACAGAAGGTATATTTAGAGAGACTGAGAGAGAGAGAGAGACCTCTTGATGGACTTGACGAAGTCGGCCGCGGAAGGGTGGCGCATACGGTCGAGGAAGTCATGCCACGTCATCGGAGCCGTCGATGAAGCAAACATGTCGGCGTTTTCCATCAACGATGGATTCACCCACTTCAACGGGGAAATTCGACCGGCGTAAACAAGAGGAATCGGATCAGACAGAGAGAGAGAGGTCTCTGAGTCTCCGACAGAAACTAGGCGAGCTGCACTGTGGAGAACGTTCTAATATAGCTTTAGATTAAGTCATGAAAAAAATTGTTTTTTACACATAATTAATAATTAAAATTAAGGTAATTGTAGATGATGACTAAGTACTGCTTTAATATTTAATTCATAATAATTATAATATAAATGACGAACGATTTCCCCAATGATTTTGGCTTACAATATTTTTTATCATTGATGATTGCCAAACATACAATAGTGTTAATTTTTATATTAACTAATTCATAATGTTATGTTTTTAGAGATATAAAGTTTTCTCAACTTGTCACGTAGTGTTAGTATAGAAAAATATTTTAATCAAAAATATTATGAGATTTTTTTTAAGATTAATTATTTTTAATTCTTATTTTTTATAAATACAATACCAACGAGTATATGAATCCCCCTACTATCTCATTATCTTCTCGACAATAATTAAGCTTTTGACATATGATTTGATAAGTGGGAAGTAGAGTGTGTGGATCTAAGCTTCTGCTTAACGAATTGTTTATCTGATCTTAATCAATGGTTTTGATTAGATTATAAAATAAACTTTGTAATTGCCACCCACCTTTACTGATATTTAGATAGGAGATGTGGCTCCAAACAAAGTTAAACTAGTTTTAAAGTGGGAGATAATGAACTCTAAGATTCTCATGATGAAGAAAATCCGAAAAATGTAAAATAAAAAAGACAATAAACTTTAAATCAGTATATGAATTACATTTAAGAACAGACAAACAAATATGGTACCAACGACTAAACCTCGCAACATCTTCAAGTCTTATTATTTATATATACTGGATAACTCTATAGAATAGAGTTAGAATAGAACTAAGAGCTCTCCCTTATTGAGACGGATTTCTAATCATCCCTCAAATGCTTTTAAATTATTTTTCATAATAAATTTGACATTACGTCGATAAAAAAGTTAACATCTAAGCCCAATGTTGCAAAATTCTAAATATGAATTCAGTTTTTCAATATTTCTTCAGTCAAATTTTAAATTTATCCATAAGTTAAATTTATAGTGGATAAAAAAGAAAAAGAAAGTAGAAGATAAGTCGTGAATTTCATTTAAGTTAAATTTACAGTTTTTCCATGTAATCATGATGCAACCCCCAAACGAGCACGGAACCAAAAATTCAACAATGTGGAAATCATGTCATGACCCGTTGAAGAAATTCAAATTCAAGACGATGACCCACATTCAACCCTAATGAATTTGTGGGGTCAAGGGGTTGATTTTCGTTACAGTTTACACAAGTTGACTGTCACACCTTGGCTTTGATTTCTAACTTGGAATCATAGCACGTGTAAAAACTGTGTGAAGGCTCGAGTGTGTGGCCGGGGTCTAGATGAATGATAAACGGGTGAGAACAAATGTGTATCTATCTGTTGTGATCGATATGTATCGGTACATTGATACTGTGATTATCGCCGCCCTATTTTTTTAAGCCCCGAGTCAAAACAACGGGTCTTTCTACTTTATTTACTATTTCTAAACACGTATTAATTAAAAAAATAGATAAAATGTTTTTAAAAATAAAATATTTCGAACTTGTCTTGAGGTCACCTTGTCATTACTTTAATAGTAAAAAATATATAAATATCTTTTATTATAAAAAATACTAATATTTTTATCAATTTCTTCTAAACACTTGGAATAACTAAAGGTGGAATTACAACATTTGAGAATTTAGCATGAGATTCTTTAGTGCAGGAGATCTTAGAGAAATCATTCATTGTGAATCAGTTTATTGCAAACTGAATGGTTGATTTTTTATAGAGTTTATATTAGATAATAAAAATAAGCTATTTTGATAGATATATTCTTGAATAGGAAATATAATAAAATTCAATTTTGAAAAGACATTTTATCATTAAGATTTGAATTTAATCTAATTGTGAATGTAACCCTGAGGGGTTAGTTTGATGATCAATTCGCACTCTTCTTTGTAAGAGGTCTTGGAATCAGCTTTCCATGACACAAAAAATGTCACTCCCTTTAGTTATGCACCGGGTGTATATGGATTAGAAGGTTTACACGTACCCTACGGATTAGTTAAATGGAAGACCTAGAAAATCCAACTAAGACGCTTATACATTTAAAATTCTCTCGTAGTGTTCTTCCATACATTTTAAGTATTTAAAATATGTTTTAAATATATTTCTCAATCCTTAATTATTTAATTTTTGTGATATTTTTATAATATTTCAATGAAACTTTTAAATTGAAAAAAATATCTCACTGTTATTTTTTTACTGATGATATTTCAATAAGGGTAGCGATCCTCCCACTGGCATTCTGTGTAACAAAACACAGGATTTAGGGTATTTTTCATTTTACCTTTCCACTGCAGTACGGAAGCATTTAAAAAAAAAAATTTGTGATTCGGTCAGTGAGCCGGTCAGTGATCCGATTTCTACCTGAAAAAACAGTCTCACTTAGATAAATTTCAGTGACCCGGTCAGTGAGCCGATTTATATCGCAGTAAAAGGGTCAGTGATCCGGCGAGCTGATTCAAAGGGCAAAATATACAATAGAGTAAAACCCATATCAGATTAGACAAAATACCTATGAGATGATCTTTACCCTTCAATAATAATCTTTGAGCATCTCTACCCTTCAATAATAATCTTTATAACAATGGTCATGATTGATGACCTCAACCCTTTGGTTCTGGTACTGCACAAATCAAATGGGTAATGTGAGCCAGCATTCATATTATTCTACTTCATTAGTTGAAGAAATCAAACTGAAGTCGGAAACTTTCTTCCGCATTCTCAGCCTCAATCATGAGTGTTTAAAATTAATTGTTTTTTCTTAAATATTCTTTGATTTTGATGTAAATCAACAAAACATCTTTGACTTTGAAGGCATTGCTTGTGGATATGTAATTTGAACAATTCTATGCTAAGGGTTTCCATCTGAATTAAATGTTTGAGATAAAGAAAGAATGTGATACATAATACAATTGTAATCTTTTTATAATCTTCAGACAATGTAATTAATTGAATTTTTAATAATTATACAAGATATTCAATTAAATTAGTTATCGCGTTAATGGTTAATAATTTTTTTTTTTAACAAATCTCCCAATAAAGCATTGTGGTACCTCCTTTGCCCGAGGCTCTTTGTAGAGTCGATATTTTTTTTTTCCATATCCATCTCGTAATAAATTTGAATTTATTTTGAGTTGATTTCACTATTGAATTAAAAACATTTTTTTTTTAAATTGAGCCCTGTTTGAGAAGCAAAATATTAAGCTTAGAATATAATTTAAACCCTTGTAAAAAAAAATAAGTGTGGGAAAATATTGATGTAATATTTTTTATTATTGAATAAAATCAAGCTTGGGATTTTTTAGATTTAGTTTCCTCATTTTTTCTAATTGTATTCCAACCTAAGTTTGCACACTTTCCACATTCAAAACATTCTATGTATATATGCAGTATGGACAGAAGAAGAACCCTTTTATTTTGGACACTTTCCACATTCATTGATGGGTGGGATTTAATTTAATTTTATACGATAAGAATATGATATTGATTAAATTAATAAAATTTAAATATAACCACTTTTAATTATATTTTATCTAAATTTTGTAGTTTTTAAAAATAAGATAATTAATCTTATTAAATGGACTTTTAATGGATTTGATATAATTATTGGTTGTTTACAGATGTAACAAAATTTGATGTAAAGCTTCATTTAAATTGGCTTATTTCGATAATTGAACTAGTTGGACTCAACCATCTTAACTCGTTTATAAATGCCTAGATTTAATATGAATATTACAATTATAAATTACAGATAAATTAAAGAAAAATCATATATAGATCAATCATATCAAAATTAACTCATTCTAAATATTTAAATATTTTATAACGTGAATGATTAATATTGAGTTAATTTTTTTGCTTTAATCTAAAAATTAATAAAATTATTTTTTATAAAAAATAACAGCTTTAAACTTAATTGTACATTTTTATTGCTTGTATTAGACACCTAAAGTTTAAATTAAGATTGAATTTTAGCATGTAAATAGATTCAAACTAGCCTTTCATTTAATTGAATGAATAAACGATTCATCAAAAAAATTGTTTAGAAAGTGAATCGATTGAACTACTCATTTTACAGAAATTTAGTTAGTTAATATTGACAGTTCAAAACGATTCAAATATATTAAAAGGTATTATATTTTTTTTACAATTTAGCGCAATGATTGATTAATTAAAGAGCTTAGAGAATGATTTGGTCTCTCTATTTTAATAAATGACACACTTACATATTTTTTTCTTTACCAAATAGCAAAGATAAGTATTGTGGAAAATAGGAATTTATTATTTTAAATTTTATTAAAATTATTTTAGTCTGAAAAAGATAAAATATTTTTTAAGATAGTAAAATTCAATCAACAATTGGATTCTGAAAACAATGAATCATTTCCGCAATTAAAAATTTAAAACTACAACACCAACGGTAAAGTAAGTGCTCCAGGAAAGTTCCAGATGACCAGATCTACCCAGAACAAGTAGAAGGATAGACTTGCTAAACGGCAGAGACAGCCATGACCGACGGCGTCAAGGACATTCATTGCAGGGTCAAGGCGTCTCTTTCCCGACTTTGACGGCTACTTGCGAAAATTTCCTCTTCCATTCACCTTTTCTTAACACCCTCTTCGCTTCTTCCTTCCTCCAAACTTCCTATTTCCCAACTCCCAACCCTTCTCTCCTCATTTCCATTCCATTCCTTTCCTTTCCATTCCCAATTTCCAACTGCAGAAACCCAGATACAGATATGAAGAGCCGAACCCATGACAAGGTTTCTCGTACATGGATTCTCTTGCTCTGCATGTCCAGCTTTTTTCTCGGAATGCTTTTTACCACCAGGTTTGTTTCCCTTTCTCTACATTTCGTGGCTTTCTCTTTTTCTTTCTTCGACACCCAACTCAAGTTTAGCTGTCTGCCATTTGAATTTTTACTTCTTTTTCCTGATTTGATGACTGTAGGTTTCTGTTTAGCAAAAAAATTCGATTTTCTTCCCATTCTTTTGGTTGGTGATGAAGAACCCATGTCATTTTGTTGCAGGATGTGGTCTCCTCTCGAATCAAATCATCAGATCATCACACGACAACGCCGAGAACAAGAGCTTCAAGTAGTCTCAGAGGATCATACTGTGAAACGGGTTAGTTCAGTATCAATTTCTTACTAGATTGGGATTATTTTACTGTGTATGGATTAGGAGGATTATATTTATTTCGTTTAATCCTTGTATTTTGGGAAAAAAAAAACCCAGAAGTTTGGACAGGATGTGGATGTAATGGGGGAGGTTTACAAGACCCATGAAGCAATTCAGTGAGTTCATAGTTTGATATTGACCTATTTCTTTTGTTCCACTTGGATGAATGGAGGAAAATACTTTCTTGAAAATAATCACTTTTTAACGAAAAATAAAACTGGGTTAAAATGGGTTTAACCAATTTTGGTTACAAATGGTTATTTTCCAGAAAGTTCTTTCCTTTTCATGCATTCAAATGAAAGCCGTACATGTATTTGTTTCTCTGGATCTTTAATTAATATGTATATTACATTCGGGTGTTAGATCTCTGGATAAGACGATTTCAACACTTCAGATGGAGCTCACTGCAACACGGAGTGCTCAGGAGATGGCTAGTGTTGGCAACTCTCTGTCTGTTCCATCGTCATCCTCTCGTGATAGCCCACCGAGGCCGAAGGCATTTGTCGTGATTGGGATCAACACTGCATTTAGCAGTAGGAAGAGGCGTGATTCAATCAGAGAGACATGGATGCCTCAAGGTTATTTTTCTGACGTTCTTTGTAGTTTGTTTACATACAATCACTTGTCTTCTTATTCATCTCTAGAGATGTTGAAGTACCTAAGTCAAGCTTCGGCTCAGATATTGATAGATCCGTTTGTGGTATTGCATTACAAGAATAATTTAGAAATTGACATGTTGCTAACGTTCACAATCAATAGATGGGAATTATTTGCTACCAAACACTTGATAACAGATTATGCAGCCTGTGCTCTCTCTCTCTTCTTTCTCTCCCTCTGCATTCACTCCTTGCTTTCGTCCTACCGTTGTGAAGCATCATCAGATCCCTAGAGAAAACCTTCTCACTATCATTTTCTCACACTTGATCATGTGCACGTTCTTGAGAACAAGCTATCTCTATGTTGTCCCTCCTCCTTTTTCTTTTTCTTCTATTTTATATTTACGTCCACATGCATATTCCCTTGAGAAGAACCTCATGTTTAAGTTTTCCGTTTCGCGTCTAAAAGCCCTTGAAAGTAACTGAGAGAAGCCCATTGTACAAGAAATAGTGAAAATGCTTTTCTATTACCCTGGGTCTCTCAATGATTCCATTTGTGTTTTTATTTAGTGTCTCTCCTAACTGTGCAAATTGCATCACTTCAGTCTTCTACGATGATTATCTTGGTCGGTGAGAACAAGAAATATACATACCTATATATTTATTATCATATAGGATACATCTTGGACATTCACTTTATAGTAGCTTTTTAAGAGCTGTGGTTCATCTCGACATTTACTCATTTTTGTCTTGTGCTATTCTACTTTTGTGTTGAATTAGGTGAAAAGCTCCAACAACTAGAGAGAGAGAAGGGGATTGTTGTTCGATTTATGATTGGCCACAGGTGTAGTGCTCATTTGTACCAAGTCCTTACATATGTTGAATACTTGACTACCTTTAATATTTGTATGGTGGTGTTGTGAGACTATGCTCATTCTCAACAGTATCTCACTGGTTTTCTTTACATGGGCATTCACTTTTTATCCATTTCTCAGTTAGTTGATTAATGCATTGTATGGTATTTAGGAACTAATTTTAATCGAAGTGAATAAGCATCCTGCAAGGCAGAATCCTATATGCCATACTTTATGTGTATTAACTTGTCTAACTTAATCACAGAAACCAATGGTTTTCAAACAGTATGGTTTCTTCTATAATTGTTTATTGTGCTGCATGGGTATGGTATAAGTATTAGAGTTTGAGGTGTCAAACTTGGCAAAAAATAGGACTTCAGGGACTAGGCACCTTATTTAAATAAATTTAAATTTATTTTAAATGAAAGTAAGGTGCAAAAATAACATTGATAGAAAATAAATTACTAGCTTTACACTACAAATAAAATATAAGATAAAAGGTTTGTGATAATTTTAGCCATCTTGGAAACAATATTAAAAAGTATTTGAGTCAACAAAGAATGGATGTGAGTGTTTGACATGGTTGCAATTGTCCAACATAGGTATGTCACACATCTTAAAGCGTCTATGCAACATAGGTACCATGTAACAACACCATCTTGAGACTGTCTGGCTATAATTTGTTATCAAGAGTCCTATTAGTGAATATTGTAATTGCTTACTTGAACACTTACCAGGTTCACTGGGATGGCAAAACAACATCAACCCAAAGGATGTGGATTTTTATTTTTATTTTGGATGGGACCAGGGGTAAAAAATTCGGGTTTACCGAGATATCGGAGTCTCGGCCGATCTCTCTCTCTCTCTCCTAATTTTTTTTTTTTTAAATATCGTTGTGTATCGGCCGATAGAGGCGAGATCTCGGCCATATCGGCCGATACAATGCGTATCAGCCGAGATTTATACCCCTGGATGGGACATAGTAGGGTTAGATGTTCCCAACAACCACCACCTACATACGAACAAATAGAAGGGATGGATAGTCCTTTTCTTGATAATATTGGTAATGATTATTAAAAAAATTGAAGATATGGTTACAATAATTGGCCAATAATTGTTAAACAAGGAAGAAGTATAGTAAAGTGTAAATGTGCCTGGTTGGTGGGTTTGGTTTGTTTCTTTTTTGGTATCATATGCATATTACAGCCATTATACTCCTCCTATTAGGGGCTTATAGTAGCACAGCCCTCAGTTATTACGGAGAAAATAAATTCATGAATAGTAGTGGAAATGGGTGTTGAAAAATCATGGGGAATGTGAAATGTTAATGATTCCTGAGATGGCATGGACAACATTTGGAAATTATTTGATATGAAATTATTGAATATTTTCAAGATCTTTTTACCCCATCAGCCTAGGGTTGGCACTTGCGATTGGATTTGGCAAGTCTTTCACCCTTATGACTCGAATCTACAATCTTGAGGTTGCAATAGCGAGCACTTACTGTTAGTGCTAGAGATTCATGATGAGAGAGTTTTGAGACTTGCTGGAAACATTTAATAATCAATTGAGAAGCTGATAATAAAATGCATGAATATTATTATTGACATGGCTGCATGAAGAGTACACATAAAGGAAAAAGTTTCTTGAGACGTGTTTTAGATGCATTTATTATTTGTTACCTATGCATCTTTTTTTTTTATGACCAAGGTGTCGAGGCCTCTTAGAGAACCCGACTAATCATTGGGGCATGTGCAAGCCTCCCTAGCTACATACACCGGGTAACTTTACAGGGAGTGGCATTTTGGGGTGGCGTGAGAATCGAACTCAGGACTCCCGCTTGCTGAGGAGGGTTCCTAGCCATCACTCCTGTAACACCCCTCCCTCCCGAGAGTAAGATCAGAGTGAAATGGATAAAGATTTCCACGGAGGGAGGCGAGTGTCACGACGCGAGTCAAGTCCGAGTCTGAAAACTCGACCCTCGACTGGCCCAACCTAGCACGTGCATGGATCGTAGTCCATGATAACAGTTACAACATGCCAGAACAAATAGCGGAAAATAAAATCATAAATCATGATCATAACATTCTCGCATCTTAAGCAAAAATAAAGTGTTCTCCATAAACCAAACACAAGTAGCCGAACACAAAGTGACTAAGTTATTACATCCTCAAATTAAAATCTCGTATAAACTATACTGACTCCAAATTGAATTAAAATAAATCGAACTAAACTATTCACGCTATCTCCTAGCGTCTATCTCGGTCACGCTTGACTGCCACTTGGTCTGACCTCGCTTTCCTTTCCTTGATTTGTATTGATATCTAAAAAAGGAAAATTGTATGGGCTTAGTCAACGCGCCCAGTAGGAGTTCCGATCAAAGGAAAGTGCACCAAGAAATGTTATAGTAAAAATACATATAATTCGGGATCAATGTTAGGAGAATCACCTTTTATAACATAAATGTTGCATAATAGAAAGCTCATATTTCAAATCATACTTATCATGCAATGTCATGTCATGGGTGCAATGAATAATGAATGCCCTTTTCATGCCCCACATATCGACTATAAGCCATGTTCTCAATGGTTACTATCATTGGCCAATTATGTCCCAGCATTCCAGGCGGCAACCACGAGGGTGTTGTTCCCTATCCACAAGTTTAACAACCGAGACTATTGGTGGAGTGTGGTCTCCTCCCTCTGGGCAGGGTTTCGGGACTGGTTACCCAGGAGCCTTTCTGGCCCAATTCAATGCCGTATCTTCATAACAATGGACGCAGCCAAATATAAATGTTTATTCAAATTCATCAATTTATTTCCGAGACTAAAGAATGTCCGGACAGCTCAGCTTTGTCTCGGGTAATGCAATTCCCATCCCATGTTATATGCATGAGGTATATGAATATATCATGATTGTAATCCCATGCAATATATGTAACAATATCTCAAATATTTCAAAAGTAAAATAAGCATCATCTCTTTCACATAATTCTAGAAAATTCAATCATCTCATTCATAATAACAAAATATCATAATTAAGTCACAACTTTTAGTGCTTCAATAATGTAGGAAAACCTACCTAGTCAAAAGTGATCAGTGGAGGGAAATAATTCACGAAGCGGTACGAATGGTGCCGGGTTCGCTCTCGACTCCTGTTTCGTTATCCATGTATGACAAAACAAAACAATCTCATCACTAAACTTAATTGAGTCAAGTACCCTCAGTTTCTGGTCTTTACATTGTGACTATAAACTTAGAGCCTTAAATCAGAGTTTAAGAACTAAATCGGTGAATATTAATAGGGTCTAAGTGATCCAAATTAGTAATCTACCATACATGTATCAGACCTTGGAAAACTGTCCAGATCTCAGGTTGGAAAGTAAAAGATTGGTTCAAGGCTTTGGGTAAGATATAGACAGATTTTACTAGTCCTGTCTGGATAAAATACTAATATTATTTTGATAAATCAAATACATAGTTAGTTGATCTTTACCACAAACTAAGAAGGTATACCATTTAAACAATCTTATAAATTTCCAAAATTCAATCTTTTATAATAATATAGTGAAATAAGACAAAACTGTAGTTTGAGTTTGAACCAGTCCCTACTTGGGACGATTGAGGGTCCGCTGTCTTTGTATAAAAGACTGGGTAGATGGAATTTGGGTCACTTAATATACTTATCATATTACTATAGAAAATAGAGTAAGGTGGGTTCTCTGAAGTCATACTCAGCAGTCCAAGACTGTAAGCCATTCTTAAAATCAACCAGTTAAGGGCTGAAAAATAACTCCTATTGTCAATGGTTATGAGATTTCTTACAGAAATCCAGAGACTGAAATCCAGTCCCCACACCAAGCCATCCTTGGACTGAAAATCAGTCCCCAGTTACACAAAGACAAGTTTGGTTAAAAAAACTTGAAACATCTATGCAAATACCCATGAAACCAGAATAAAACTGTAACAGATTGGCCCGTCAAAAATGATGAACTAAGCTAATGGAAGGGCAAAAGTAATTAAACAGTTTCAAACACTTAAATCTAGAAGATTATCTGTTTGAATTCTTAAGCCTTTAACTAAATCCACTACCCTAAAAAAAAATCAAAAGTTAAAGGCACCAACCTGGAAAAATCAGGAAGAAGAAAACTGATTGACAGATCTGCTTGCCGAGTAATAAGATAGGAAGGGGAGAGATAGAAAGTGAGAGGATGCCTTAGGGATGCTGCTGCTCAAAGTCTCCAACGTTGCTGCTGCTAGAGAGGATGCCGATGGAAAGGGATGGAAAAAGGGTTGCCATCGCATGAGTTTCATATAAGAAAAGGGGTCGGTCCCCATGAGTTGTAGTCCTAGTAGGAAAAGGAAAGGCATGTTGCCATTTGGAGAAGAAGTAGGAGATAGAAGAGAGAGTCAAATTGGGGAAAAACTTCCCCAGATGAGATACGGTAGTGAAAGGGGTTTCGGATTTTCCTTCATGGGTTTCCATTGAGGGAGTTAGGGATTTAGGATAAGTGTTTCACATGTGGGCCCCACTTGGGTTATAAGGATAGAATTACCCTCTTAAATAAAACGTGAGTGAAATTTTGGGGTAAGGTTTATTAAATTCCCTCCTTATATTTTAATTACTTTTCCCTATTCCAAACTTATATATTTTCATTACCTTTTTATTTCCAGTGACCACTAATTTAGGAGGGGGTTTGTGTGCGATCGGGAATCTTCATAACATTATTAATGTTAAATTTAATTTTCAACTGAACAATTCTAATTGGAATCTCAACGCTGATAATTAGGATTTAATTTAATAATTATATTTTTTTTCATTCACTTAAAATCAAATAGTAAATTTGCATAAACAATAATAATTTAATAAACTGATCCTACCTATTGACTCGCTACTCTGGGTCGGGTCACTACAATACTACCACCTTTTAGGATTTTCGTCTCGAAAATTAGACGAAGCTTGGGTCTAAAACAAAATTACACAAACAACTCTGGATGATACTTTCTCATTTCTGCTTCCAATTCCCAAGTAGGCTCTTCATTCCCATGTTGTTCCCAAACTACTTTGACAAATGGGATTGCCCTGTTTCGTAGCACCTTCTGTTCGGAGTCTATGATCTTGATTGGTCTCTCGACGTAGGATACGTCACTTTGAACATCCAATTCCTTCGAGTCGAAAACATGTGACGGGTCCGGATTGTACTTCCGTAGCATTGAGACATGAAATACGTCAAGCATACTGGACAACTGTGAGGGAAGGTCTAATCGATACGCAACCTCACCGATCTTCGTGAGGATTGGGAATGGCCCAACGAACCTTGGAGATAGTTTTCCTTTCTTCCCAAATCTCATTTGGCCTTTACGCGGTGAAATCTTCAAAAAAAACCTGATCTCCCAACTCAAATGCCAAAGGTCTTCTTCTTCTATCAGCGTAGCTTTTCTGTCGGCTTTGGGCAGTCAGTAAATGCTGCCGAATGACTTTAATCTGTTCTGTCGTCTCCGTAACCAAGTCGGGTCCTATGAGTGCAGCCTCACCTGCCTCAGTCCAACAAACTGGAGATCTAAAAGGTCTGCCATACAATGCCTCAAAGGGGGCCATTTGGAGGCTCGCTTGATAACTGTTGTTATATGAGAATTCCACCAATGGGAGGTGTTCTTCCCAACTGCCCTTGAAATCGAGCATGCAAGCTCTCAACATGTCCTCCAACGTCTGTATAGTCCTTTCAGACTGTCCGTCGGTCTGTGGATGAAACGCTGTGCTATACAGTAAATCCGTGCCCATGGCTTTCTGTAAGCTCTGCCGTACTCTTCCTGTGAATCTACCATCACGATCTAACACAATTGTCTTGGGTATCCCATGCAATCTAACAATGTCATTTATATAGCGTCTACCCAATTTCTCTGAGGAGTCTGTCGTTTTGATAGGCATGAAATGTGCTGACTTGGTGAGACGGTCAATTATTACCCAAATTGCATCATTGCCTTTAGGAGATCTAGGCAATCCCGTCACGAAGTCCATCGCAATGTGCTTCCACTTCCACTTCCACTCTGGAATGGTAAGGGGTTGGAGCAACCCAGGTGGCTTCTGATGTTCTGCTTTTACTCTCTGGCATGTCAAACATTTGGAGACATAATCTGCCACATCCTTCTTGAGTCCACACCACCAGTATTGTCTCCTGAGATCTCGGTACATTTTTGTACTTCCGGGGTGTATTGAGAATCTAGATTTATGGGCTTCTGTCAGTATTTCTTCCCTGCAATCTTTCGGTACATAGACTTTGTCTCTGAACATGAGACCTTGTTCAGGCCGCAGTTGCCAATCTTGCATTGTCTCTCCTGCAGATAGCTTGGCCAATATCTCTGTCACTTCTGAATCCGATTTTTGTGCCTGTTCAATCTTTGATGTCATAGTATAGTGCACCATTAAGTTGTACATACGTCCTTTGCCGCTTATATGCAAATTCAAATTTTCAATCGCTGATAGAAACTCCCACTCTTGCCTAATCATGCTTGCTATGGTTCCATGAGGTCTACGACTAAGTGCATCTGTAACCTTGTTTGCCTTGCCCGGATGGTATTGAAGAGTGAAGTAATAATCTTGGAGATATTCCATCCATCTTCTCTGTCTCAAGTTGAGGTCTCTCTGCACAAACAAGTACTTCAAACTTTTATGATCGGAGAAGACATCAAACTTCTCCCCAAAAAGATAATGCCGCCAACTTTTGAGAGCAAATATCACGGCTGCTAGTTCCAAATCGTGAACAGGATAGTTTCGCTCATGTACTTTCAATTGTCGAGAACCGTAAGCCACTACTCGTGCATTTTGAGTGAGTGAGCATCCCAGTCCTTCACCTGAAGCGTCACAATACACTTCATAACCTTTGCCTCTCTCTGGAATAATTAAGATAGGAGCTGTTATAAGTCTTTCTTTCAATTCTTCAAATCTCCTATTACACTTTTCTGACCATTCAAACTTGACTCCCTTTTGAGTCAAACGGGTGAGTGGAGCTACAATCTGGGAGAAATCCATAATGAACTTTCGATAGTACCCCGCTAATCCCAGAAAGCTTCGGACTTCGGTGACATTCTGAGGAGGTTTCCAATCTTTTACAGCTGCTACCTTTGCTGGGTCCATTGTTATCCCATCTGCCGTCACAATGTGCCCTAAGAAATTCACTTTGGATAACCAAAATTCACACTTACTGGCTTTTGCAAATAATTTATTTCTTCTCAAGGTTTCCAAGACGATCCGCAAATGTTCAACATGTTCCTCCTCACTTGCAGAGTAGATGAGGATGTCATCAATGAACACAATCACAAACTTATCTAGATATGGGCGGAAGATCCGATTCATCAGATCCATGAAAACTGCCGGAGCATTTGTCAGTCCAAAGGGCATTACCACATATTCAAATAGTCCATATCTTGTTCTGAAGGCTGTCTTTTCTATATCTTCTTCCTTGACTCTAATCTGATGGTACCCTGACATAAGATCTATCTTAGAGAAACAACTGGATCCTCTAAGCTGATCAAACAAATCGTCAATTCGAGGTAAGGGATACTTATTCTTGATGGTGGTTTGATTTAGCCGTCGATAATCCACGCACATTCGTAGGGAGCCATCTTTCTTCTTAACGAATAGTGCCGGTGCTCCCCATGAAGAAGTGCTGTGTCGAATAAATCCCAACCGTAGCAATTCGTCAATCTGTTTCTTCATCTTAGATATCTCAGCGGGTGCCATCCGGTAGTGTGGAAGTGACACCGGTGCAGTACCCGGAAACAATTTGATTTCAAAGTCAATCTCTCGGTTAGGAGGTAAGCCAGGGAGTTCAGTTGGAAAGATGTCAGCAAAATCTTTCACTATGGGCGGTAGAGTAGGAATAGGCGACTTTTCTATTTTAATACTATTCAATAGTATTTGCCCAACTTCATTCGGTGGTTTGCTAGATACAGTAATCTTTTGCTTATCCCCATATATAATGAACCTTTGTCCTTTTGGTGACTAAAAGGTTACCCTCCTGCGGTAACAATCAATGCATGCCTGATATGTGGATAGCCAATCCATTCCGAATATTACATCGAACTCTGTCATTTCTATAACAAGGTAATCAAACTTGAACTTAAAGTCAGCCAATTCGGTGTCCACTGATGTGCAAATTAGACCAAGCGATGTGTCGCCGACAGGTGACGTTATGGTAAATGCAGATGATAAAGATTGTACAAGTAAACCCATAGCAAAAACCATGGATGCAGCTATAAAGGAATGCGATGCTCCAGAATCAAATACAGCTACTGCATATGAACTACCAATAATCGTCATACCTTGAATCACAGAATGATTTGCCGCCTCTGATGAGGGAACAAGAGAATAATTTCGTCCAGAGGCCATTGGAGCAGATGATAGTCCCGGTTGAGTCTGAGCTCGGGACATATGGGACTATGCTGGTCTACCTGGTGGACCATGAAAAGTCCGCGCTTGGAGTTGTGGACAATGTCTCTTGATATGACCCGCCTGCCCGCATTGAAAACATGTGAAAGGATTTTTAGATGTTTGGCTAGCAGGTGCTGAAGCTGGAGGATGACTGGAATTCTGTATGCTGGTGGACATTGCAGGTGTGGAGGCTGAAGGGTATCTGGAGTTTGGGCGGAACTTCTTGCTGGGTCGATAATTGTTCCCGTTGTTCTGCCTCCTTCTATTTTCATTGAAGATTGCATTTTCCATCAGATCTTTCTCAACAAGACTTGCTCTATGGGTTATTTCCGCGAAGTTAGTGCAATTAAGAGGAATTATCCGTGATCTGATAGTAGGTCGGAGTCCTCTCTCAAACTTACGAGTCTTCTTGGCCTCAGTATCAACCATATACGGTGCATAACGGGAGAGTCGTATAAATTCCTGCTGATACTCTGCAATAGTCATGCCCTTTTGTTCCAAGTTTATGAATTCTTGAGCCTTAACCTCTTTCTCTGCCTCTGGGAAATAATTTGCTAGGAACAATTCTGTGAACGCTTTCCAAGTCATTCTCACCACCGATTGACTCCTTTTTGTTGACTTCCACCATTGGCTTGCATTACTAATGAGTTGTGATGTGGCCAAGAGAATTCTATCTTGGTCTCCAGTGATTTGCAATAGTTCCAGAATCTCCGTGATGTTTTCAATCCAGTCCTCCGCTTCTAGATGTCCTTCAGTTCCTTTAAAGTGAGGGGGACGTTGTTGTTGAAAATCCCTCACCATAGGCCGTTTTCGCGAATCAGCGGCGAAAGTCGCGTCGGTTCCACCCTGTGCAGCTTGCATAACTGTATGCACCAAGTTTTGTAGAAAATCTTGGACCTCAGGTGTCACGGGGGGAACGGTGACGTTGGGCTCGTCGACACGTCCTATGTTTTGTCGAGGGCGTCTCCCTCCGGTGCGTCCTCCTCGTGTACGCATTTTCCTATGCCACGAAATAAACAATAAAATTCCATTCACCGGATTACTTATAAGAGTTCTCATCCTATCATACTACCATATCGACAAATAAACATTACTATATACTGTCGCTCAGGGTGTGATTGGGGAAAATTTCTAATTGTTCTATTCATATTTGACTTATAGAGTTCCCTTATTTTGCTTTTCGATGCTTTGATACCAACTGTAACACCCCTCCCTCTCGAGAGTAAGATCAGAGTGAAATGGATAAAGATTTCCACAGAGGGAGGCGAGTGTCACGACGCGAGTCAAGTCCGAGTTCAAAAACTCGACCCTCGACTGGCCCAACCTAGCACGTGCATGAGATTCACTTCAGAAGGCTAGTACTTCAACTTTCTGGTGTTGATTATGAATATGATTAGTGAGCATCTGATCTTGTATCTAGATCAATATGTTTCTCCAAATAAAGAATTCAAGATTTTTTTTTTCTTGTTTTGGGACTTTACAGTGAGAATATGAGTGTAACAAAGCATATGAGAAGTTTAACTAATATTTAAAATTCTTACTATAAAAGATGATGTATCAGACAGTAAATGACGCGTCTCTTTCCTATTGATGTTGTCAGTCTTTATTGTGGGGCTGTGTGTCCTATCGGTTGCCAATTTGATTTCTTTTCTTTCTCATTTTCATTCATCAAATATAATCTTTTTCTGTTGATTGCCAATATCTTTATGATGAAAAAACATGCCGCAAAATTTTCCAATTTCTATTGTAAGGATGGTCCTTGCAGTTTGACTTAAAAGACCTCCTAAATATCTGTCGTATGGACATTTTGCCCCTTTTTTTTTTCTTTTTCCTTTATTTAATTTATTGGTGATCACATACAACATGACTCTCGTATGATTCTCTTTTGAGCCCTGTGATATTACCAATACCAGTTACAGTCATGTAAACAGTGAATAGAAAGTGTGAACTTAATGATAATTTCATTGTTTGATGCAGTGCTACATCTACAAGCATTTTAGATCGAGCCATTGATTCAGAAGAGTCTGAGCATCATGATTTTCTGAAGCTGGTCAGGCCCACTGCCTTTGAATTGATAGTGTATCTGTGGTTGATTACCACACCAAGTTGCAAATTATGTCTAATATAACTGTTTTCTTGTAGGAACATGTTGAAGGGTATCATGAACTATCTGCGAAAACAAAGATATTTTTTTCCACTGCTGTTGCCAAATGGGATGCAGAGTTCTATGTCAAGGTGGATGATGATGTCCATGTTAATCTGGGTATGCTTGTGAAGGATTAATGCTCATTGACTTTTATACTTGAAATTGAAAAATCATGTAGGATATAATACTGATCCCTGTACCAAAACATGTGTATCAACTTTATTTTTAGATGGGGGGGGTATGCTGTGTGCAATCAGGGTGATTGTTGAGGGGTGTGTTCCCTTGTCATGATCTGTTGCATTCTCACAATTGTAAACACTGACTTCTGTTACATATTTTGGATATGCAGGGATGCTAGCCACAACTCTTGCACGGTACAGATCAAAGCCCAGAGTCTATATAGGGTGCATGAAGTCAGGACCGGTTCTTTCACAAAAGTAATCCTCTTTGATATCCTTTCTTATTCTTCTTTTAGAAATAAAAGAGTAAATATTTTATTAATAATTAGAAACAAGAGAGGAAACTGTCTATGAGAAAGTTGGACAGAGCCGGCATACTTGAAGAAGACGACTACAAAAATTACAAAATGAACCAGCTGTGGAATCAGTATAGTGATGTTAATCTAGAAATGGAAGAAGAGAATTGGAGAGAATTGTAGGGAAAAACTGTATTCTATTATTTGTAAATTGAGAGAATATACTTGCCTCTTAGAATGAGGAGGTCACCAATAAATCTTGTAGTAAAGTGGCATATCCCTCATGAAGAGAAAGAAGGCAGTGGTTTCATCCCAACTATTTGTGTTGCAAGTGGTTCAAAGTCAGGATTCAAGCCAGCAAGATCATAAATTCTACTTTTGTCACAAGGAAATTGAAGATTTTTATCTTGGTCTAAATCTTGCCAGAGACCATGGAGCTTGGTATAATACACATGTGGACCACTGAGAAATATAGTCCTTCAACATATGGGACATACAAAGTCAGATCCTTCGT
Organism: Chimonanthus praecox; assembly: GCA_022113865.1. Lineage (NCBI taxonomy): Eukaryota > Viridiplantae > Streptophyta > Magnoliopsida > Laurales > Calycanthaceae > Chimonanthus > Chimonanthus praecox. The sequence goes on along the minus strand of CM039095.1, from coordinate 8,018,876 downwards.
TGAAAGATCATGGAACTCTTTTATTTTTCCCCTTTTAGCATATTTCCCTATTTTTCCCTATTTTTCTGGTCTCATCCATAAATATGTTTCTATTTGTAGGAATGTTAAGTATCATGAACCTGAATATTGGAAATTTGGAGAGGAAGGTAACAAATACTTCCGACATGCAACTGGGCAGATTTATGCCATCTCAAGGGATCTGGCTACATACATTTCTATCAACCAGTAAGAAACAGTGCATTGGTTTTTGACATACAAATTGAAAGATCTTTGCTCTGACAGGAAATTCTGAAACTATGGGATGGTGATTATGGTGCAGGCAAATTTTGCATAAGTACGCTAATGAAGATGTGTCACTTGGTGCTTGGTTTATTGGACTTGAAGTTGAACACATCGATGAGCGCAACTTGTGCTGTGGAACTCCTCCAGGTAACAAAAGATCATTTCCGAAGATGTTTTGAAGAAGAAGTTAACTATTAGCAGATGATCAGTCATGAGAAATTGCACTTTTTCTTTGTAACTAGCAATGGTACAGAGGACCATCATTTACTAATCTGAACCATTCATCTATTTGCCATCATTATGAGATGGATTATTTCCTTATCCCCCCTGTTGGATAATTCTAGCTGCCCAATAGGTGGTGTGCAAATGGACAATTCCTGTTGGATAATTCTAGCTGCCCAATAGGTGGTGTGCAAATGGACAATTACTTTGAATGATACCTGCATTTAATTAGTTTAAATCACATACTAATGTTGGTTAATGTGAAAGAATATCCCCTGTCAACAGTGAACCCATCACTTTCAGAACCACACAATGGTTCCAATGCCTAATGAATTGGAGGTCAAAGTTCTTCATAAGGGATGTCAAATTAGGGTTTTATTAGGGCTGATTGATGGATTATTTCCTTATCCCCCCTGTTGGATAATTCTAGCTGCCCAATAGGTGGTGTGCAAATGGACAATTACTTTGAATGATACCTGCATTTAATTAGTTTAAATCACATACTAATGTTGGTTAATGTGAAAGAATATCCCCTGTCAACAGTGAACCCATCACTTTCAGAACCACACAATGGTTCCAATGCCTAATGAATTGTTCTTCATAAGGGATGTCAAATTAGGGTTTTATTAGGGCTGATTGATGGTTTTATTGGTGTTTAGTGGATTTTGATTAACGTTGGCACCTTTCAATTTTTTTTTTTTTGAAGACCAAGGTGTCCCTGACTAATCCTTGGAGCATGTGCAAACCTCCCTATTCACACACATCGGGTAAAACTAAGGGGAGTGGCCCTTTTGGGAGAGTGAGAGTTGAACACAAGACCTCCCACTGTTAGACTTGGGTTCATGGCCATCATTCCAACCCTATTGAGTTTTGGCAACTTTCAAATTTCACTGAAGAAATGGGAGACATTCTTTTTATCTCGCCAGCTTTTGATACAGTGAGTAAATAGATCAGCTAATGGGAAGCTGCTTCCTTAGCTCATCTTGGGGTTTCTACCTTTCCTATTTAGATATTTCATTTAAATGATCGATTATTGACTAATGCTGTTTCATTTTTTTTCCTTCAAACTGTGGTCTCCTTTTGTATTCTTTATTTTTCTTAATAATAAATCTATTTATCTTTTGAAAAAAGCCTACTGTATTAACAATATGAATCACCAAAAGGATGATCCTACATCTACAGTTTTCGGGGTTAAGAAATTTTATGAGTTTACACTTGTATATTTTACTTCAAAAATGTCAATTTTTCCTCAAAATGTTAGTTGTTGGTTGTTTTCTTCCAGATTGTGAGTGGAAGGCACAAGCAGGGAATGTCTGCGTTGCATCTTTTGACTGGACTTGCAGTGGCATCTGCAAATCAGTGGAGAGGATTAAGGATGTCCACTCAAGATGTGGTGAAGGTGATGGTGCTGCTTGGAGTGCGGTGTTCTAAGTGGGTCATGAAGGGCGGTGAGTTGGTGGATTGGAGCACTTCTCTGAGACTTAGCATCTGACGGTATGTTACTCGAAAAGCTACCAGGCATAACACGACAATTGAAGAACCCAATCAAGGATTCCATGCCCGTCTTCCTTGAAAATTCATTAGATAGGTAAATGGAAGATCTTCATGCTTGGGCTGTGAGAGTGAATTCTGGCTGGTGGGTTACATGGATTTGCACAGGGTGATGTGTATACTAAGAGGAATAGGATTCTTTCTGAGGAGCTCTGCATTTGGTGTGTCATATGGATGTAGGCAAACAATGTAGGCAGCCCCAGTTCTCTGCATCAAATGATACACTTATATTGCCTTGTACTTAATTAAGTTAAACGAAGGTAGGGTCAAGAGCAGCCCTTTTTGTTTTTTTTTTGCAAGTATGTCCTTGGTACTCTAGTGCAGGGGTTCTTACAATTATTATTTTTGCATTAAATTAAATTTTATTTCTTTGCAAGTTAATTTTAGATTAAATTGAATTTATAAATTCGTTGTGATTCGCATGGTGTTGGGATTCTGATGAGATTTGAGCTTTCATTCTTTGTTCCAGAGAGGAGTTGGGTTTTGCTTTATTTTCCAATTGAAATTCGATTTTCTTGATTTCGAGTGAATTCTCAATTGGTGTTGAAATCGAAAGATACTCGAGGATTTTTGAAAATTTCTGGAAATTTTCAAATTTGGATTTCTCATCTCAATTTTGTTGAAAACCTAAAAATTTGGTCTCAAACACATGGGTTGTGTTCAGATGAAGATAATTTTTTAGAGAATTCTCTTTAGATTTAAGAAATTCTTTTGAGTAAGATTCTCTCATATTTAGTTTGGTAATTTCAGAAGAATAAAACAAAGGAAATGGCAACTCAAATTTAGGTAATATTAAGCATTTGATGGGATCAATGGTCCTAAAAGGGAAGTGAAATATTCTAAATATAAAAATTCAACTCCATGCTCAATACTCACTAAATCTAAGTCAATAGTTTAGGTCATTATCATGTTTAAATTTATCTTCCAATTTAATCATCTGACAGATAAAAATGATTTATGGGCTAAATTTTATTTTTTTTTGAATTTACGTGTGGGAAACAACGGGTAAAACCGCCATAGGTCAGCCCACTAACCCTAGGGCATACCAAAGTTAGGGCATGGGAGTTCGAATTCGCAACCTTCCACTTTTTGAGATGGGAGACAACCAGTTAAATTACACCACGTGTGTAAACTTTTTTTATGGGCTAAACTTTGATGTTTCAAATCTCCATAATCTACATTTCTTTCTAGTGGGCTAAGTCAACTTTATCACTTCTCACCCATCACATTTCATATATTTTATTTTAGCCACCTTAAAAAAGGATTAATTTGCATATAAGTCCCTATTTGTTAATTTAATTGTAAAAATAACTATAATTTTGTCCATAATATTTGAAAGTGGTTTGCAATTGAGTCATTCTTTAATACATCAGTAATGTTTATGAATAATGAAATATCGACTAGGACCCATTTTTGCTAATATCATTATATAATAATGAAATGGATGTATAGATAACTACACAAATAAGAATTAAGTATAACTTTATCCTTATTTAATTATATTATTCTTTTCATTTTAGTCTAAAAGAATCATGTATATACACCATTAATATTTATGGTCCATCTGACAATGGAAGAATAATGAAATGAGAGCCAAACTTTTTCTATAACCTCTCTACATTGCCTTCTATATGTGTGATATATTTTGATGAATTGGCCTCGGCTCAAGTAGACTTAGTAAAAAACATTATTTATGCAATCACATTACATAGACCTAATTGCAAATGATCCTTAAATGTGAAGGATAAAATTATAATAACAAAAAAATGCTAGAATCCTTTTACAATTAGATCATTAGATAGGGACCTAAATATAAATACCCTAAAAAATAATGGTATTTTGGGGTTAAGATTATTTCTCACGTCTAATTTTAAAATTTTACTAACGAAACAATTGTTTGATTGATACTCATTATTTGTTCATTGTCATGATTATTAGTGGGATTATTTACACCACTTATGAAATTTGCATTTTGGGGCTATTAAATAGAGTGAGCCAAAGTATCTATTCATAGTAATTTACGTTATAAAATAAATCATCTGTACTCGGTGTGTGCAGATTAGGAGATTTACATATGTTTCGAGGATTAATCAGGTGAAAAATTTAACTAGGATGCTTATATACCTTGATTTAAAAAAAAAAAATGGTTATGAAAAACACTTTCAACGTACTTTTTTAAAAGTATTTTTTTATATAAAATATCAATTTCTCTTCTCACATTCATTTTCTTAACTTCAATTTTATGCAAAAGCGTGCAATTGGTGAATCTGAAGTATGACTCCACTCCACAATTAATCCCCACTAGCCAATTAACTCAATCTTCATTAATTAACCTAATCCCAATCATCATTCAATCCGGCCCAAATTTAAAAAACACTAGACTGACCTATGGCCAGATCCAACCTAAATCTGACATAACCCAAAATATATTTAACTTGACTTGAATTTGATCTATACTAACTCAACCTAAATTTTTCCTCTTTTAATCCAACTAATCACAACTTGTGATATTACTTACCCAAACCCAACCCAGAATCCAACATGATTAAAATCGAATTTTGAGAAATAGGTTGACTTAATTTGTCTATATTTAAAGTGGTGGAAAAATAAACACTCAAGTTATTCAACCTAATTTAAATTTATGAATCGACGATTTTATAGGTGTCTGTAAAACCTAGAAAATGGAGTTATATTTTAGTAGATTTTGATATTTTTTTCTTATATTTTCTAGTGACTTAAATAAATCATGTTTATTTTATTTTAATCCAAATTTATAGATTTGATAGGGGCTTTCTATGAGCTTTGGCAAAGTCCACCGACTCTTCATTAAAGAAATTGAAATGAATCTATTTTGTTTTTTACATTTTACCAGTGATATCTTGGTTTCTGACCGGAAAACATGATATACGTGGACTAGATTTGTCCGCAAGTTTCGTTCCACACAACAAAAATATTTAACGCAACCGTTGACCAAAAATATTATTTTTGAGATTTTTTTTTTAAAATTGACATGTGGAAAAATGTGAGATATTCAGTGTAAAATTCTCATAGATGAGCTCAATACTCTAGGGCACACTAAGATTAGGTCATGGAGGCTCGAATCCGTAATCTGTCATTTCTTGAGATGGGAGGTAACCAATTGAACTATACTCATGTGGGTTTTTTTAAGATATTTTTGAGATATTATTAATAAATAATATGGTATTTTAAAAATTTAAAGTTTTTATAGCAATTTTATTAGAAATATCTTATAGAAAATAGAATATTAAAATAATAAAAATATATTATATGAATGGAAATAATATTTATAATTGAAATAAATTTGAAGAATAAAGAATTTAAGTTGGGTACACATTCTCACATGGGAGATTTTTGCATCTCATATGAAATTCAATTTTTTTTTTTTGAAATTTCTATTTGACCTTTTCAACCAAAACAAGAAAGTGGAAGGGAGTCGACATGGTATAGCTAAGTGGTTAATCTCCCATCTCAAGAAGTGAGATGTGTCAAGTTCGAGTCCCCATTACGTAACTTTGTATATCCTAAAGGCAGTGGGTATCACTAGTGGAGTTTTAGCTTGGTTTTCCACGATTTTCCATACGTAAATTAAAAAAAATTTAAAAAGGTAAAACAAAAATTTCAAGAAAAAATATTAAATTCCCATACCCTTTAAGTTGTATAAAAAGATTTATAAACCTATATTACTGGATGAAAAATATTTTTTATATTTACATAGATATGATTAAAATAATTCAAATATTATAGTTTAAAAATATATTAAAAATTAAGAAAATCTACATCCGCGTTGAACTGAATCCGCTCTCAAACTCGACAATTTGTAACAGTTCTTAAAATAAAAATTTCTCCATCGTATGCTGGATGCGGCCACGTGTACATGGACAGGGGCAGATCGTACACGTGGACTGTCAGTGACGTAGGACCCACCTCTTCGAGAAGACTCTTTCAGCATTTAGGAGACGAGGACCGTACGAAGCAGAGCATTAAATTGGAGCATGTGAGAATCTGCTTGGTACGGCCCTGAAGATTGAATCCCAACCGTCCATCTCCAAGTCTCTGATCTGGAGACGGGCCTGTCATAAATCGAGGGCTTTGAAGAGTCGACGTCGGCGATTAATTTGGTCCTTTTTCTGCCCTCGTTACTCGGGCTCCCTCGTTTCCCGATCCTCCGCTCCCGCTGACACGACATATCCGGTAATCGGTCTCTTCTCATCCAGCCGTTCGCATCTCTCCACCCAACGGTCCAGATTTCTTCTTTACGACTCGCCGGGTTCTCGACAACGCTATTCTCGGAAGGTCCTGAACCAGAGGATTGGGGGCTCACTATCATCAAGTAGAATACGCTGCGGGAGCACGGATTCGTGAATATGATCATAAATTCTGCCACTATTAAATAGTGATGTATTTGGAGTTGGGAAGAAATGAGGGATTAAAAATTTTAAAACTTGTTTATTAAAGAGAGAATGAATTAAAATAAATACATAAAATAGGAAAAATTGGAATATTTTTTTTCCATAACTATAGTTTAAAATTTAAAGCATATTGGTTGAGTATGAAAAGAATGGGTATAATAAAAGCAAGATATCAACATACTTTCATTTAAGATTTTTATAAAACTTCCAAATGAAGATTTTTTAAAGCCAAAGTTTCAAACATGAAAAATAATAAAATAAATCATCTATGCCTATTACCTACATTAATTTTTGGTATTAATACCAAATGGTTAGATTTAGGTGCATACACCCTTCTCTGCGGTTATTATTTAATGAATTCTTTTTTTAAAAAAAAAAGTTTTATAGAATTATCAAAGAATTATAAAATTATAGACGATATTCATACAAGTGAGTGACGGGTTATTACAAAATGGTATCAGAGTCAACTCATGTGCAAGGGTTTAAGACGTTACAAAATGGTATTATAACCAAATGAGTTGTTTACATTTTATTGTATCCGAGGCTCTTTCACATGTAAAACTTAGGAAAAATAAAACTGTGTACTAGTATAAATTGACAAAATGAACAATATCTATAGAAGTGAAGGATTGCTTCCAAGTGGTCCGATGGTAAATTAAATATAAGACGTTGACGTAGAATAGTGAAATTACTTATAAAAAGAGTGTTCATATGCCCAATGGATTCTCTATTCCATGTCAAGATGAAATACAATGAAGTTTAAAAAAAGTAAAATTGGTCATAAATAATATAAATATAAAATTAAATAGTATCATCATTACTATTAGTAGAAAAACTCTAACATGAAATAGATCTATTTCAAAATCAATGCACCTCAGTTCTTGCTGCATTTGAAGAAAGTTAGAGAGAGAGAGAGAGAGAGAGATGGTATTATGCTAAGAGGGAATAATTGCGTGGGTTAGACATTCCCATTGAAGTCGTGTGGTTGAGTCAATGCTGTATTGCTGGCCAGAGTTTTTTGTCGTCCACTTGTAAGCTTTATTTTGCTACGACTGATTTTTCTTTGTGTCTGTAACAAGTAAACTATACAGTCATGCATTCCTTTTGACCAAACAAAGGCAGTGGAACCACAAATATTTATTGACTTCTTCTAAAAAAAATCTTACTTTTAATTTTTAGATTTGATAAAAATATCAATATTTTTAATAATAAACAATATCAGTATATATTTTTTTTACTTCTTATATAATGATAAATATGTAAAAGAATAAAGCTAATGTCCTTTCTTATAAAAAATATCAGTATTTTTCTTACTACCCTTATTTCTCTATATTCAACCTTGCTTTTGTTCTATTCAAACATGAAGTGTGAATTTTGATTGAAAGGTTGATTATTTTCTCTGTTTTATAAACACATAGACACCACTTTGCATTGGTTTGAAAAATCAAACCCAGTGTCACTTGGACACATACTGATGTGGGTCAACTCAAATTTAATTTAAATAGATGGGTTGAGTCAATAAATTTTTTTATTTTTTCCATTTAATAATATGTTAAATTTTTTAACGAGACGTTGATTTGATAGTCAAAACTCACAAATATTTTTAGAAAGTTTTGGAATTAAGTCCCTTTCAATACAAAAATTGTCATTCTCCTTTATTTTGTATCCAGCATATATAGGTTGGGAGGTTTACACATGCTCGAAGAATTAATCAGATGAGATGTCTGAAAACCTTAGTCTTAAAAAAATGTACTCAATTTTTGAAATATATAATTATAATATAATAGAATTAGACTTTAGAGAAGTACAAATGTATAGCTGATTAAGGTTAAATGATCCTATCCCACTTCAGTTTTCTCAAAATTCATCATGGAGACTCGGTTCATTGGTAAATTTTAAGACTTTACCACCTTATGACCTCTACCTAATCAAAATATGCTTGAGTTGACTCACCCAAAACTGAAATGATCTGAACCTTTCTAAAATTGAGTGAACTTCTTATTAAAAAAGGGCACTAAATGAATAGAGTTTTTGAACTTTCTGACATTGTCTTTTCATTTTTAAATTTTATCAATAACAATTTTTTTTTTAAAAAAAAATCTATACTTTATGCAGAAAGAGAAGTACCCACTTTTATCTGTTGAGTCCTATGGTTTGAAGGGTAAGGACTGAATGTACAGTAACCCTAGTGAAGAAGAGTGCAGAGGAGGTTTTGCTAGATACTTGCTCCTTCAGCCTATAACCATCTGAAAACAAAAAGTGGAATGAATAGAAAGCCGTTCTTTCAGTGGCCTATGGGGGGATACGTACACGTGAAAATGGTCATAGGAGCCATAAAGAAAAGATGAGCACAAAAATAATAAGGTAATGATGGAGAATCCACATTGCATTGAATTACAGACCAGATACAGATACAGAGAAAGAGGGAGAGAGAGAGAGAGAGAGAGAGAGAGAGAGAGAGAGACGATGGCCTCTGAAGTTTCTCAAAGGTGGGCCCACATTTTAGAGATCCAACAAGAGGGGCCCAGCAGAGGATGGACCAAGATGATAGAATTCTGAGATTGTAAGATCCTATCTGTCGATATCTTGCTGTCTCATCTGTTGGGGAAATGGACGGTCGGAGTTTCTTTGTTCATATTGTAACGGTCAACTGGGCTGCTGTGGAGGGGTATGATTCTCTTACCTGGAAAATTTAATGTGCGTAGACCATGCAGGGTACGTGGCCCGAACATGTAAGGGAAAGGTGTAGAGAAAACCAAAGGGTGGATTGTACAAACTACAAAGCAGAAGCAGCAGCTGTTACTGGGTAAGCAGGTTTTGCGGTTGACCGGCTGCAGCAGGTGCAGGTGGGTCTCACCTGGGAAATGAAAGAGAGAAGGTTCAGATGGTGGTGGGTACGGTCTTTAGGTTTTGTAGGTTAGCTTTTTGTTAGCAGTTCTGGCCATTTTCTGTCCTTCATAAATCTCAATTAGTCCCTTTCCCCTTCCCTTAAAATGAGCCCAAACTCCCTACTCTCTCCCCACATTTTTCCTCTTCTTCTTCCTCTTCTTTTTCTTCTTCCTCCCTTCTTTTTTTCTGATATGGGTATGGTGTGATTTGATGAGGTAAGGTTGTGGGGAATGTTGTCTGGCTCGAGGTCATGTGGAAGATTAATGGGCCGAGCTTATAATCAATAAATCGATCGAATTCTAGATGTCCTCGGACCAGGCTTCATTCCTCTCAACCAGTCAAATTGGCTAGCAGATGAAAAATAAAGCCCCCTTGACAATCTCTATGGAGGGACTAGAAATGTAATGGCTTTGAGGTAAACTCTTATATCTTGGACAAAATTTTCTTAACATTTTAAATATTTTTTAGCATTTCATATCTACCATGTGTTAGAATATTTACTCGATTTTGCTTGGCTCAAATTGATTTGTTTTGGCCTGACTCGATTTGCATTTCTTTCATTTATATGAAAGCTATATAGTGAGAGATGGTGAGGGTGAGAATATGTGAGTATGCATCGTATCCTCTTCTCAGATTAGTGGATTTCTCCTTGTGTTCTCTAGTGGATCTAAGTTTTTGACGAATCACGTAAATCTATGTCTTCTCAATTGTGGGTGTTGATTTTTTGTTTTGATTGCTTCCCTTACCATGAAATTTTTCTGATTTTGCACATTACCATGTAGTTCATCGTTGTCTCATTCATTATTCAAAGTTCATATGCAGCAACAGCTAAGGTGCATTCATTTTGACATGGGAAATTTCTTTGTAAGTACCTAATAGATCTATTTTAGATTGGATTTGTTTTATTTTTCTTTTTATTTGAATAACTTCCTTTTGTATTTCATCTTGCAAGTGGAAAACAATATCTCTGATCCATATAAACCTTCCTTTTACAAGAACTCCATAGAGAAGGAGTCTCATGTACGATTTTTTTTTTTTTTATCCTCATCTCTCAGTTTCCATCACCTTTCATTTTTGCCCTTCATGTTTTGAAATATGAACAGTGCCTTCAAGGAGATCATGCATGTATCTGAATTAATAACAATAATGACAATAATAATAATAATAACAGTAAAATGTCAACTCTTCCATGCTTGTCAAAGTATTGTCACCTAACCAACAACCCTAAATTTGCAGCAGCTTTTCAAAATTTACCCAGTTACCCTCCACCGCCAGGTAAATCTCTCTCTCTCTCTCTCTCTCTCTCATGCCCTAATGGATTATTTTATGGTGTCCATCTTAACACAGACATTATCTTTTAGGAGACACAGATTTTAGTAAACTTCTCATCTTGCCCCTCATCCATCGGCAGAAATTGGTTTATTTTCAGTAAATTGGTTCACTTATCGGTGTACTGACCGGAGTACTTGGAAATCGGTGCACCGATTTCTTGATAGTCCAAATCGGTGCACCGACCGGATCATTTTACATATAAATCGGTTCATTTTTCAGTGATTCGGTTCACTCATCGGTGCACCGGACAGTGAACTAATTCACTGAAAAAAGTGAGTCGATTTCTGCGGATGGGGAAAAAGTGGGAAATCTGAAAAACCAATGTCTACTAAAGAGTATGTCCGTGTTAGGATGGGCGCCCTTATTTTAACTTGAAAAATTCATGCCTTTTGCCCAGCATGTGACCGATGAAAGGAAACTTGGTGATTTTCATTTCCACAACCCATTTTTCCTAGAATTTTCAATATTAGAATATCAATAATTTGAATATATTGCCCGACATTTTAAGTGGAATAATTTCTGTATCATATTTTATACTGACCTAATATGGATCCAAAGTAATAAAATATGAAATCGACATATAGAGAACAGATTGCACATTGTGCAGAAGGAGACCTTCATCAGCTACAATGCTGTACAGATTATAGAAGTACTATTGGGTGGTTTATTCATTTGTTTTTCATTGTTTAGGAACTTGAACCAGTATCAGGCTTGGGTCAGACATTTTGAATTTTTACAGGTGGACTTAAAAAATAAAATAAAATGAAACATCTGAAATATCTACTGTTTTGCTTGATAAAATGCATAAATGTATTGGACATGATCTGGGTGATATCCAATAAGTACATTAAAATTTTATTTCAGTTTTTCCCAAAATTTTTTAAGAACTTTAATGAGTAATCTGAATGGAATTACTATAAAATTTGAATGGTTTTACGTTAGGTATTCTGCGGTTTTGTACGTGTAAATTCAAAAAAAAAAATCTGAATGGAGTGCATTCAACATTTACCGAATTTTGGGGTGATTGTATTTTTTATTTTTCAATGTATGCAAGCATTGTTTAAATCTCGAGAAAACTCAGCGGAATTTTGAGTTGAATTAGTGGGCGAGTTTTTTTTTTTTTTGAATTTTGTCAAATTCTAAAAAAAAAAAATTTGGCAGTCATGTACAGGGATGAAGTGACGAAAGGAGAGGCAGATATAGAAATCTCAACAGGCCATGTTTTTATGATTCATTTAAAGGTGTGAGTGGGTTACTTCCCTTTAACAGAAACTCTTGAGCAGAAGTTGGCAGGATTAGCATGACAGATGTGTTATACACTTATGTGATGACATAGCTTATAATAAACATTCAAAAAAGAAAAAGGTAATGCTTTTGTGAAAAATATACTCTCTCCGTCTTATTTTAGTTGTCTCATTTAAAATACCTGTATTTTTTTAAAAACTATCTATATAAGACTAGCACTCGATGTGATCTCATCCATTTTCAATACACTTTACACTGCTCTAATATAAATGAGACAACTAATTTGGGACAATTTCAAAATCCATATAAGACAACTAATTTGGTATAGAGGGAGTATTATTGTTCTTCATATTTGATAAAATAACAAAGATGAATTATAATTTTTGACCTAGTGGGTCAATAAGTTACCTATGTTTATAATGTTTGAAGTGGTTAGAGACACTCAAGTTTATGCTTGACGTCTTGCCCTCGCATTCTTATAAGTACTTATTCGATACATGTTCTTGTGGGTGGTGCCATGTATCCAAGATTTTACTGATGATCATCACAAAATAAAGTTGGAGGGTTTCCACGAATTCAATAAATATATATAATTTTTGACCTAATGGATCAATAAGGTTAAAATGAACCTAGTTGAATCGGTTTGGTTTGACGACTTATCTAGTTATGGACTGAGTTAAATGAGGATGTTCAAATTTGGCATCAGTTTCAACATGATTGGGCTGAGTCAGTCAATCTCGAATCGATCAAATTTGATGAGATCCATAATATCTGTGTTCAGGTCTCTTAGACTACCTGAATGATCTTTGGGGCATGTACAAGCTTGTTTATCCACATACATCGGTTAACTCTATCAGGGATGATCCTTTTTGAATTGGAGTAGGAATCGAATTTAAAACTCTCACTTCTTAAAAGGTTCCTGGCCATCATTTTAACCTTAATGAGTTCTATGCTTAGCCATGATCAATTCTCAATTTATAAACTCTCAGTTTTGAAAATCTCTAATAAAATAGCCTAAAGATTAAAATGATCTTTTTATTATTATGCAGTTCATATACTACCCTTTCTATCCAATCATGTAAAAACGTTATCAAAATTGTTAGATGGTGTTTGTAGAGTATGAAATTCATTTAGATATACTTACTTACACTTGATCTTAAACTTCACACATTTTTAACAGCATATATCAAATGTTTCAAATTCAATAGAATGAACATAAAAACAAATTAACGTGGGAACCGACTCACAATAAATTAATTTTTTATATTTTATTCTTTCATTTTTAATAGATTTCTTAATTTACTGTAATAAAAATGAATGATAAAGTAAAAATATCAATAGTACCACACTTACAAACAAATCAACTCCATTCATAGTAGTGAAGTAATCCAAGCTGTTCAGTAACTGTAGTTGACTAAAAATTTAGTTGAAAAGGGAAATTCGATGGCTAAGATTGTGGCAAAGTGTCTCTTAGTTTGACTTTTTGAAGTTGGTCAAACAATGAGGTTTGGTAATGAACGTAGGGCATCAATCTGTGAGTCGATTATTGGTAGAAGAAATGCCTCTTGGCATATCATATGACCACAGTTTTTATTTCTTTTTTAAAAGAAATTTGTTTATAGTGATTTTCTGAATATATTGTCATCAAATAGATATCAAGCATGTAAAAAAAAAAAGTAAAATAATTTTGGGATGTAATTTAAATAAAATTAGGGGAGAAAACTAAAAGTCTAACAATGAGACAAGAATTCTACCGAAATTTCGACAAAGTTCCATCTGTATTTTAGAGTTTTACTTTTCCAAAATTTCTACACTTGCTTAAACCTGTAATAGACACTTCTATATATTCCATACATCACGTACATATACCATATGGAACATTATGTCTTCTCCAACCCATACATTATTAAATCTTTTCAAGTAACCTCCCCACAATACCATTTACTAATACTACTATCCTCCGTTCCATTTAAAAATTTTGAATTTTTAAAGAAAGGCTTTCTAAAGGTTTATGAACTTTTCTCCAACATCCTATAACTCTTCTAATAAATAAGAGATAGATAGTCAGAGAAGATAGAGAGAGAATCAAAATGACATATCAGACAACTATTTTGGAACAGTCCCAAAATAAATATCAGACAACTAAATTGAGATAGAGGGAGCAGGGGTCCAAATATCGGCCGATATTTGGCCGATATGTCGATATCTCGGCCTTATCATATCGGCCGTTTTTGTAAAAAAAAGAGGAGAGAGAAAAATATCAGCTGATACCGAATTTTAAACCCTTGAGAGGGAGTATATCTAAAAATGATTTATTAGCATTTAGGATTGTGGTGGATATCAATAGAACAAGGTAAGACCATAACTTGAGCTTGGGCTTGAAGAGCAAAGGCCCATTTGGGTTCAGTCTAAAATTAAGCCCTATAACTTCAAAATGGAATTTAGCTTGAATTGATTCACAGCACGGCCCAACCTACCCAAATGACACTTCTGTGTTGACCATGATACTTTCATTGATGCCCACCCAATAAGTAGCCCATTGATTGGATGGTCAAATTCTATGCTAACGTTAGCCAACTCATTGGCTTCTATTGATTAAGTAGATTCAGATTAGAAAATAAATATTTTCTTAGATTAGAAATTTATGTCTTTCGTAGTTAAAAGTTTTAGTGATTTGAGTTATCTTTAAAATAAATAATTTTAGAAAGCTTAGATTAGACTATTTTTTTAGACGTGCCCAACGAACAATATTTATAGTGCACTTCAATGAAAAAATAAATAGTCTTCATGTCCAAGATTTTGTTTTCAGTCAACACTGATATTTGCCTCGGCCAAAACTAGAGTAAATTGGATGAATATTTAGTAGAGAATAAATAATATGTAGCTGATACCTTGATAATATTATACAAGTAGATGGAAAATTCAATAAAAAATGGATGATATTTAAAGTTAAAGTCACACTTTATGACATAAATCAACGGTGAGTCGTAGGCTGCCTCCCTCCAGGAATTCAGGAACATCTCTATGCCTGACATTTTGCGTGTTTGGAAAGAATGCACGGATCTCACTTGATCTTTTCTGTTTAATTTTGGTGTCAGCCTGTTGACCTTTTGCGAGTGGCTCACCAATTGTTGTTTGATTTTGTTCTATGTTTTTGCATCTCTGGTGCTCTTTTTCTATTAAAATATGAACCATTTTTCCCAAAAAAGAACAAACTGGAGTCCCACTCGGGTTGAGTTTGGGTTGGATAAGATTAGGCTCAGGTCGATTTCAAGTTGAGCTTTGTGCTACTAGAGAGTAGAGATACAACCCAAATCTGAACTGCACGTTAATGTGTCCATGGAAACGAGCCAGGCTCAAGCTCTACTATTTGTGGGTCTGGTACTCTGGTTATTCTGTCTTTGTGGGCCAATTTCCAGTCTGTATTGGGAAACAAGCTAACATCCAGCCAAGACTCTGCAGGGCTTTTCAATAGACTCTGCCTTTTCAATTGGCTTTTGTGCTAAATTTCGAACATGGGCTAAATTTCGAACATGAGATAAGATATCACATGGTTAAGAATGTGAAGCGGCTGATGTTCTAAAATGGATTATTGATTTTTTTAATGACTGAGTATTTCGGTGTCTCATCCGTATAGTCTTTCAGTACATGTGCACACCTCCCTATACACATTCCGAATTCAAACAGTGATACCTTACTCTTTACATATTTTATGGAGAGTGAACTTTCATTGAAATTACTCGGAATTGAACCCACTTAGAATCTTGTGTCTCAGCTGAGACAATCCCTTGAGGTTAAATGAGTCACTGATTTGAATGGTTCAAATTGCCATGAGTTTATGCCATGTCTGTATATGTCTGGATGAGTTGTCAACAGCTCAACATTTCTGAAAAGTGAGCTTCTTCAATAATTCAGGCCTGAAAAACAGCAGAATGTTTTCTCATCTATGTCAAATATATTGCTTAGATATTTGTGGTATTGCCAGCTGTCGCAGGTTTTTAACGGGCCGTGTTAGATGGTAGATTTTATAAAAATATATATGAATAATGAATGAATAGATTATCATATAATAAAAATTAGGATATAATGAATTATGTTAGCCTATAACTTTTTAAAATTGAAAATGAATTATTGGATAAATATTTGGACCTATTATGATCAATTCAATGACGTGTATATTTCAAATATATAAAAGGAAAATTAATGATTTTACTTTGAAGCTTGATTTACCTTCTTCTTCTTTTTCAAACATGTGAATGTGTGAAGCATATTCTTTGACAAAATATATTTGGTTTGACACAATATATTAGGTTTAACTCAAGCTTGAAATTCACATGATATATTATCTTTTTTTTAGTAAAAGTGAAAGTGATATATCTTAAAAGTTGATTTATTTATTTTTTAGATAATTTTTTTTGAATTTATATGTGGGAAACTATAGAATACCCAGCGTAAAATTCCCACGGATGAGCTCACTATCCCTAAGACACACCAAAATTAAGCCATGAGGACTTGAACCCGCAATCTTTTACTTCCGAAGGAGACAATCAGTTGAACTAAATAAAATTATTTAATAAAGTATACAAATGTTACTTTATGTAAAACATCAAATTTTAAACCATTAACATTAAGGACCCAAGTCTAAATAGTATGGGTCCAATCATACAACCATTTTGACTCATGTGGCCATGTCAGGTTTGGATCAAACCCTCACAAATAAATGGATAATGGGTCGAAGACCGTTTCGGATTCGACCCGTTTAGAGTTTCGCATCATTTTAGCAGACCCGAAGTCCCTTTTCCCGCCAAAGAAACGGTACAACGTCGTTATTAACTGTCTAACCAGAGGTCAAACTAGTCAATTCAATCTCACCTAGATATGGGGAACACTTGGGAGAAAATCATGTGGGTCGATTCTTCTACATTATATGTATTAATGAGGTTAAAGTTAACCTTACAAATGCAAGTATTATCTTATAGATTTTTCAAATAATTAAATATAAATTCAATTAGATAAAATAATTAGTTGATATAAAGTAATAATTTTTGATAAATTTAAAAAATTAAGACATATAATTATCAATTTTTTTAAGACTAAGGTATCCAGTCTCTTAGAGTAACTGACTAATCCTTAGAGCATGTGTAAACCTAAATCAATATCTCCCACATTTAGGTAGATTTTTTACCACCATACCCACCTTCACATATTATAATTATCACTTTACATATTTACATCAAAGATAATTTTAGGCTCGCCATTTAGACACCGCACTATTCTGTTAGCATACACCGATTTTCAGTTTTTGAGTGGAAATTATCATTCTGCCCCTTCTGGGCAAAATCGACCGATCGATTCTGCAGCGTATTTTAGCTTCAATCGATTGATCCCCTCTGCGTAGAATTGTACGATTGGTTTCATGGGATCGTGCGATTGATCCCTCAAACACGAACGGAAGAGGCTTTCTGAATAAATCAATTGATTGAAATACTGTCGTACAATTGACTCACATGAACACGAGCAGAAGAGCTTCCTAAAGAAATCGATCGATTGATGCTTAAAAAATCAAAGCGATGTGCTACAGTAACTACATTATTTAAATAAAAAAATTTCCTTTAAAGTTTTAAAGTTATTTTTTAAGCACTATGTATTTTCAAAATTTTCAAATTAAATATCCGGACTAATTACGATAACCTGATAAAAATACTTTAAAACTTAAACGTCTTTTAACACTCCCAAATACTTAAAACAGAGTGTTTTACAAAATAAGGGTATACCTCGGTTGTGCCGAAAACACATTTTGGAGTATCAAAAGACCTTGAAGTCTTAAAGTATTTTTATTAGGTTATCGTAATTAGTCCGGATATTTAATTTGAGAAATTTTGAAAATATATAGTGCCTAAAAAAATAACGTTAAAGCTTTATCTTTCCTTTAAAACTTTAACATTATTTTTTAAGGGCTGTGTATTTTCAAAATTTCTAAAATTGAATATCCAGACTAATTACGATAATCTGATAAAAATATTTTAAAACTTAAAGGTCTTTTGACACTCTCAAATGCTTAAAACAGAGTGTTTTACAAATAAGGGTATCACTTGGCTGTGCCAAAAATACATTTTGGCATGTTAAAATACCTTAAAGTGTTAAAGTATTTTTATTACGTTATCGTAATTTGTCCAGATATTCAATTTTAGAAAATTTGAAAATACACAGTGTTTAAAAAATAACGTTAAAGTTTTAAAATACATTTTGGAGTGTCAAAAGACCTTAAAGTCTTAAAGTATTTTTATCAGGTTATCGTAATTAATCCGAATATTCAATTTTAGAAATTTTAAAAATACACAGTGCTTAAAAAATAACTTTAAAGTTTTAAAGGAAAATTTTTTATTTAAATAATGTAGTTACTGTAGCATATGACTTTGATTTTTTAAGCATCAATCGATTGGTTTTAAACATCAATCGATTGATTTCTTTAGGAAGCTCTTCTGCTCGTGTTCACGTGAATCAATCGCACGATGGTGTTTCAATCAATCGATTTATTTAGTAAGTCTCTTCCGTTCGTGTTTGAGGGATCAATCGCACGATCCCATGGAATCAATTGCATGATTCTATGCAGAAGGGATCGATCGATCGAAGCAAAAATGCGCTGCAGAATCGATCGGTTGATTTTGCGCGGAAGGGACAGAATGATAATTTCCACTTAAAAACTGAAAATCGGTGTTTGCTGGTGGAATAGTGCGGTGTGTAAATGGCGAGCCTAATCTTATATTTAAACCATCTATAATCTCTCTTTACATCGATAAGATCTAATTTTAAGTCATACGTGAAATTTAGTGAAGGAAATTACTTATTTGATCCTCCATCAAATGCTGTCCGTTGGATCAAGAGCTCCACCGGCACCATATCTACCCACAGATTCTGAGCCGTGAGAAAGCAAAGCGAATCTCTGGAGTCCCCTCCCCTCCACTACAAACGCACACTGACCTGACGTGTTCTGACGAGTTAAGACAGTCCACTCAACTCCTCATTAAGATATTTTTAGTGGGTTTCTTAGAATAAAAGAATTGAAAAATTTGGGAGGGAACGATATAAAAATAAAATAAATATCTTTAAATTATTTATTTCTCAAAGTTCATTAAATGTTATTTTTATATCTTTCCCATTTAAGGTTATAAATAAACAAACAAATTTAAAATCTTTTTAATTATATAATTCCTTATTTTATAATCATGAGTTATTAAAATTTTAAAACAAAATTTGACACAGCTAATTTAGAGAACTAGTGATTTCATCTGATTAGGCAAATATATTAAAAAAATTACCATTTTTCTAGTCCTTGATTTACAATATCATAAGAATGACTGTGCCGCCTAGTTTTATCCTCACTTCCCACGTCCCAACTCCTGACCGTTGCTGTCTTAAACCCTCACCCCCCCTCTCTCTCTCTCTCTCTCTCTCTCTCTCTCTGTCTCTGCAACCTGTAAAATCCAAAGCCCCAAAACTCCAAAACCCAAAAACCCTAGAGACCCAACACCCTTCTTCCCATGACTTCCTTTCTCTTCTCTCGGTTCTTCTTCTTCTTCAACTTCTTCTCTTTCTTTATATCCATGTTTCCATTCATTTCTTTGTCCAAATCCACCATAGAACCCTGCTCTGTTTCAGACTCTTGCAATGCCATGGTTGGATACACTCTCTACACTGACCTCAAGGTTGCTGAGCTGTCCACCCTCTTCCAGGTCGACCCCATCTCCCTCCTCACTGCCAATGCCATCGACATCTCTGTCCCCGGTGTCGAAAACCACATCCTCCCCTCTTCCCTCTTCCTCAAGATCCCCCTCAGTTGCTCTTGCGTCGATGGCATTCGTAAATCCGTTATCCACTACACCGCCCGCCCATCCGATTCTCTCGCTTCCATAGCTGGCTCAATCTTCTCTGGCCTCATCTCTGCTGACCAAATTGCCAATGCTAATGCCATCTCCGATCCCTCTACGGTAGATGTTGGGCAGACTCTTGTCGTCCCGCTCCCCTGCACTTGCTTCAATTCGTCTGACGACTCACTGCCTGCTGTGTATTTATCATATGTGGTGAAGGCAGGGGATACAGTGGAGGAAATTGCAGCAAGGTATGCAACAACCACAACGGATCTTATGACAGTGAATGGAATGGGGAGTCCAGTTGTTAACCCTGGGGATATAATCTCTGTTGCACTGCCGGGTAACTTGAGCATTCTCAATATGCTTTGATTGGTGTTCGTTAAAATTTAAAATAGGTTACTGCATTCTTGTGCTTTAACTTGAATTACAACAGTTATCAGTAATTCTCATTGCTTGAATTGAAAGCTCCATACTCAACTAATTTATTTTTACAAAATGTGATTTTTATGGGCCTTCTTCATTTTTTCTTATTTGTTTACTTTTAATGCTCCTTAATTGAAATTTATTGCCACAAATTTGAAATGGGCACTTCATTTTTGGGCTTTAACTTGAATTACTTGAATTGCAGTTATGATACATGCTTCTATATTATTTGGATAGGAAGGTCCACAATGAAATGATTGACTCTCTCTCTCTCTCTCTGGGCTGGGCCTGAGACTTCAGGGGCCTTAGGCGAACTTTCAAGATGGGCCCTTTACACTTAAAAAAAAAAATTCATACTTTTTTTAACAAAGTGTAAAACGTCTAAAATAAAATATCATAATAAAATTTATAAGACAGTATTTATAAAATTTGCATAAATCCTTATCTTTCTTTGATCCTTCTTAAAACCCCAAAACCCTTTTATCCAAATTCAGATATATAGAATTCTCTTTCTTGCCGACATGACTTTTAACTACCTTGCTCACTAAGTGATATTAACCTCCAAATGAGTCCTATAACACAGAAAAAAAAACTTTAGAAAAAAAAAATCAATTTACTATTTACTAAGATGATGGATTTTTTTATTTTATTAACATTTTGCGGTTTTTTTAGAATTATACAAAATTTAAAGTTTTTTTTTTTCAAATAAACTCAAATGATAGAGGTTTGTTTAGAAAAAAAATTAAAAATTTGTTCAGTTTTTCTAAAAAAAAATTGAAAGAGCAAGACTGAGTTGGATATTAGCTTAGTCGCTTAGACAATTCAGAGCATATGTAACCTTTCAGATTGACCACCCCAGCAAATCAGCAATCTTAGTGTTATTTTAATATTATGTAAAAATATATTTAACTGGTCCTTCCAACTTTTTAACACAATAACACAAAATCATTTTTTGTAAATGATTGTCTTAAGAAAAACTTACATGATTAAGAGTAGATAGGCGGTGAAAGAGAGCATGAAAAGAGAGGTCAGAGCTTCAGAGGAGAGCGAGAGAGAGAGACCAATGAGAGACTAAGAGTTTGAGAGAGTGAGTCAGCAACTCAGAGAGATAGGGAGAGCAGTGACAGCGAGTCAGCGAGAGAGCAGTCAGAGAGAGAGAGAGAGCAGTGAGAGAGAATTGTAGAGCAGTGAGAGAAGAGGAAACGATAATTTGGGATTTTATTTCGATAGGGTTTTGCCGTTCTGGAAAAGAGGCAACGGTAAAAATTAGGGATTTCGTGTGGAAGAGATGTGGAAATGACCGCTGCAGTTGAGATTTTGAAATTCGAAGTCGTGCGTGCAGGACGCGGGGGCGGGACACGTACGCGGGCGCGGGTACGGGACGCGTACGCGGGAGCTGGAGCAGGACGCGTAAGGGGGACACGGAAAACGTTCCGCATTCTGCATTCGCAGTGTGCGCGTGCAGCGTGCGGAAAGTGGGAAATGGATTTGGGCTCTTTTTGAACATGGCTCTTAGAGGAGTTTAATGGACTCGGCGCCCTAGGCGGCCGCCTATTTCGCCTATATGCAAGGCCGGGCCTGCTCTCTCTCTCTCTCTCTCTCTCTCCATAGCATATATTCTCAAATGGCAATTAGAAGATTGACCACATTTGAATAAGTAATTGTTCAACTTGTAATTTGCGCTTCCACTTTGCTTGAAATAGGATTTACATATTAACCTTTTCATTGTGCTTGATATACCAATGGGTAGCATATACTTTCCCAAGTTTATCTTTCAAATTTTCATATGATGGTCAATGAAAATAGATTACAAAATGTGAGGATTTACAAATTTAAAATGTTGTCGTAACTGTAGATCCTTTTGATTGATTTTTTGAAACTTGTATTTTTTATCTTGTGCAACAGATGGTATTTTTTAAAGAAAATCAAACCCCCTTAAAAGACAAGTAGTGCATTCCCTCTCAGTTTCTTTTATGGCATATAAAGCCAATGACCCTTATGTATCTATCCTTTGATCTTGTGCTTCGTTTTGAACATGCTTACAAGACAACTAGTGCGTTCCCTCTCAGTTTATGGTATATAGAGCCAATGACCCATATGTATCTCTCCTTTGATCTTGCACTTTGATTCATTGGTAAAATATCTTGATCGTTGACTGACATGGTTCTACAGCGACAATGTCCCGTCAGCAATATGTGTCTAGTACAAGTGCATGGTGTGCTTTGCTGGAATTATCCTTCAGAAAAACCCTATGGGTTCAACAAAACTAGAAATCAACCAAAAAAAAAAAAAAATTCATCGAACTGATAGGTGACGAATTAGAGGTTCTACAATGAAACATTAAAAAATGGAGATCAATGGTTGTGGATTGTTGATCCAACCCATTGGTCCTATTTTGGCTGTCAAATAAATGTGAAATTCAACAAAAAGGAGGATAAACACGATGATGGTGCCATGAAGATGAGAATGCTAAAGATGGAGATGATGAAGAGATTTATAGATTCCAACCATAACACATGTTTTTATAGAAACAAACTACTAGAGCTCTCTTATTCAGCTAGAAATAAGAAGTGAAAGAAAATACATTGAACAGAAAAGAAAATCTATGAAATCCTCTCCCTCTCCAAAGAAGATGGAGATGAACACCAGTCTCTTTCTTTGTACTATCTCTTCTACAATACAGTGGGAGAAAACAAAAAGCCCTCTTGCCCTAGGTGCCTATCCAATGGTTTTTGTAGACTTTTTCATGAGAGAATACGAACCTTTCCAAAAATAGAAACTGAACCAAGATGGAACCGGAGACAAATCCAGTCACAATTTTGGATGTTTGCACAAACTGACATAAGCCAAGAACTTCATACATGCACCAGATAGTTTGTATGCAACCCGTAAACTTTATAAATGGGCCAGTCCAAACAACAAAATGGATCAGGCCCAACAAATTGAGTCCACTTTAAATTAAGCTTAGCAAAGCATAATGTATTAGTTGGGATTTGAACCTGCATCCCAGAGCCCCTGTGGAGAATGTATACCTTCAGTGGACATATTATAGAGTTTTGGATGATAGGCTTGCTACATTTGTTAGGCCCAAATTTGATTTGGGCCTAGCTTGTTGGGCCCAACCATATGTGAGGCCCACTAGCCTCTCAATGGTAACTCTATAACTAGCCACTGAGAAGGCTATGTGAAGGATTTCTTTTTTTATCTTCTCCATTGTATTGTAGAAGAAGAAAGAGAGAGAAGTAAAGAGAAGAGAGAGGTCAGTCTCTTCTCCTTCGTTGAATCTTATTCTTTTTATCTCCCTTTAACTCTCTTCTACTCCTTCAATCTCCATTTAACTTGACCCTAATAACTATGTATTTTGGCATTTTCTCTTGAAAAATATAAGAAAAAGAAGGAAAAAAAAAACTCTTTTGGTGCTTTCGTTTATTACCTTTTCCACCGGTCATTTGCTGGGGATGATGACACCAAACAGTTAGTGCTAATTACCTTGGTCCTGATGATCTGAAACCCACAGTACCTGAATCCTGAGATTGGACAATGTTATTGTCGGGACAAGTCACTCAAATGCATTCAATCTTTGCTTACTGAACCTTTCATGTCGTCTGTTGTTGGATTTTACACATCCATAATGGTTTGGCATGCTCTGAAACTCAATTCCTCTCCTTTTGGAGCCCATATACTGCACAAAATGTACAGAGATCTTCTTCAACAGGTCAAGCTTTGTGCTGATTCTCTGGTGGCCATCTGAAAACCATTAAATGACAGAGAGCTAAGAGAATACATTATGAATGGCTTTGGGCCCAAAAATGGATCCTTTTGTGGTTTATAGATCTTATTCGTTCTCCTCTGATGAGTTTCAAGCTCTACTTTTTAAGCAACAGTTTGTCTTATCTTATTTCCATTCTGTATCACTTCTTGCTACTTGTATTCCACCTCCTGCCAATCTTCCAATTGTTGATTTCACAATTCCTCTCAGTTTCATGGATGTACTTCTTCAAGCCCATAAGCTCCTCATGGAACTACATATCCTCCACTAAACCGCATTTAGCCACACAGCCAAGGTCATAGGTTCCCTTATACAATCTGTCAAATGTGCAATAGTGGGGGATATATGGCTTTCCAAGGTTATGAACTCCTCACTCAAGCCTAGGATGCTGCTCCTAATCCAGCTCCTCAGGCCTGTAAGTTTCATTTAGCTCCATCACCAGCATACTTGAATAAGGGCCCAGATTCGTTGGTGACTCATCACATAAAAATGATATCGGGGCTCTTTCAATTCACTTGGACTGCCATGGACCATATCTTATCATCATTGGAAATGACTTAGTTGTGCCCATTCAAAGTATAGTTTCTTTAATATTTCATCTAACCAATTTCCTTCAATTAAGTTGTACATTCGCCATTTCTTACCTTTTTTTTTTTTCACTTGCTCTCTTTAGACAATGGCATTTTTTGAATTCTATTATGATTTACTATTAAGGATTAGCAAACTGGGAAAACTCTTCACAAAAGGGTTGAACAAGGCCAACTTGTATCGATTAAACAGTCCTTAGTCAACAAGTCTTCTCCTATTTCAGCCTTCATTGATGAAAGGATATTCTTTTAACATTAAGCGTCATCATTTAAGTTATTCACCATCTCCAATTGTTTCACATCTTTTTCGTCATCATCGCTTTCAAGTGTTTGAGACATTGGATAAGACATGGATCTGGTCATGTCAGCTAGTTAAAAGTCGGGCTTCATTTTTATTATCCTTTTCAACTTTCTCATCTCCCCTACAACTGGTCTATACTAACATTTGGGGTCCCATACCTGTCTGTTTTACGTTTATGTGGTAACTGCTGTGTTATTTGTGGATAATTGCTCAAGTTTAAGTGGTTATTCTCATTGAAAAACAATTATGATGTATTTGACACCTTTCTTCACCTCAAGCTTGTCGATGAAAGTCATTCCTGACTTGAAGATAGAACCTCCAAAGTGGTGATGGTACAGAATGTACTTTGAACAAATTTTCTCTACTGATTGGCATTGCTCATCGTCTCTCTTGCTCTTGCACACCTAAGGAAAATGAGGCAGTGAGCAAAAGCATCACCTTGTTATGGAAACTACTTCTTCACTGATGGCTCATGCTTCAACACCCGTCCACTTATGGGATGCAACTTATCTTCCTAATCAATTGGCTTCCACTACCGTTGCCATTTTCCCATATACCTGGGATTCTCTTTTTGAGTCTTCCACTTCCATTCTGCCCTATTAAAGACCATTTCCTCAGTCATCTTACATTCTACGAAGTCCTGCATCACTTCTATTCAAGCTTGTACATCAATCGGCTTCCATCTAGAGTAATTCACAACATCAGTACCTATGAGAAGCTATTTGCTGTGTAACCAGACTAAATCTCTTGCTTATTTTCAGTTGCTTGTGTCTCCTTACCTTTGACCCTATTTCTCCAATAAGTTGTAATATTGTCAGCCAATTGTATTATCAGGGGTATAAAAGTTTTCACCAAACCACAAGTCATTTCTAGTTCAAATCCAGTTCTACACGCTCATACCAAACACATTGATTGATTTTCATTTCATGCAAGTTGATTCCAGGAAGGAAATTCAAGTCCATTTCATTTCTTCTATTGATCAAATTGCTAATGCATACCAAAGGATTACCTACTAATTTGTTTTCCATAGTATAAATGCTTTATATCTCACTTAAAATCCAGTTCTACACACTCGCAACGAACACATAGAAATTGATTTTCATTTTATGTACGTTGGTTCCCAGGAAGGAAATCCAAGTCCATTTATCAAATTTGTTGCTAAAATCTTACACTACACCATCTGTATCTTACAATTTCTATAATATAACAAGAGCAACAATTCATGTTAGTTTAGAAATCTTACTACTCCTTTAAATAATAGAGTTGTGGGGTAATGTGAAGACCTGAACTTTTTGTATTGATGTGTTAGAAAACCATGCCATGATAGCATTCTTGAGGTACAAATTACTCTCAAAAGCTAACCATTGAGAGAAGGGTCGTTGGTTTCTCAAATTAATTGATGTGGGACTTTTTGTCTCTTTCACACGCCCTCACTTGCAGCTTGACCCTATGATTGTACGTGGAAACTTCACACACGTGTAGCTGCGCTCTACGGTTGCACGCGGAAACTTCAGGCTTGCCTTTACATGCAGCTGGATCATATGGCTCCACGCAGAACTTGCTCTGATACCGTGTTAGAAAACCATACCATGATAGTATTCTTGAGGTAGAACTTACTCTGAAAAGCTAGCCATTGAGAGAAAGGGTGCCGCAAGTGTTATATGGAGTCATTGGTTTGTCAAATTAACCGATGTGAGACTTTTTGTCACTTTCACATGATGGTTTTTCAAACTTGAGTTGTTGGGCATCTAAGCCTTTTGGATTTTTAGGGGCTTTTTAGTCCATTCTTGACTTTTCACAACATACTTTGATTATGTACTGGTATTATACTTCTTGGTCTTAGAATAATGAACTTTGAGTTTCAATGAAGTAGTTATATAATATTCACTTAATATTCAAAGAAAATTGGATAGTTGCTTGTATTATTACCTTCAGGTATCTTTTATGTTATTTCATATATTAAATGTTTTTAGGAGGAAAGACTCATGCATCGTACAATTCTATAGTTTACAATACACGATTTGTGGTTCAAGATCTATAATGATTTTATGATATGATTCGACTTTCATAACATTAAAAATCATCAATGGGTTAACCAAAGGATTTTGATTGGTTTTTCCAACTAAGAAACAAGACAACCACATGGATTAGGCACTCACCTTCTGGAGGAGTAATAACAGATGACAGAATGTGAGGATTTTCAAGTTTAAAATGCTTTAAATTTTGGTGTTTTTCATTGATTTGTTGAGATTTTGTTCGTATCATTATCTCTTGTAACAAATGATAATGTTTAAAGGAATTCAAACACCATAGCACGAGGCAAGGAGTGCATATCCTCTGGGTTTCTTTAGTTTAGGTGGCATCTAGTAATTATGTTTGAGTCCTGTAGCGTTGTAGTTTTTTATTTTTATTTTTTTGAGCCCTGTAATTTTGAGATCTTGCAGCTCTTTTGACTGCAGTTTTTATGTTTTCCATTTTATCTGATGGTGCTTGGTTTCATGTCTTAAGCATGTGCTTCTGGGTTCCAAAGCTATTCATCAGATTATAACTTGATTGTGGCCAATGGGAGTTATGCTGTCACAGCAGATCATTGTGTACAATGCAGTTGTGGTCCAGGGAATCTCAAGTAAGATCTATAATTTTAGGTTTTTTTTTTATCTCCGATTTTCTCTTCCCCAACAAGTTTGTGATAGTCAGGCGTGAATTTTATGCAGCCTGTACTGCACGCCTGCTTCTTTAGCAGCATCCTGCTCAAGTATGCAATGTAATAACAGCAATCTCATGCTCGGGAGCATCATTTCACAACCCACAAGTGCCGGTTGCAATGTGACTACGTGTTCTTATGGAGGCTCTGTTAATGGCACCATTCTCACTATGTAATTTTTTTGACTTGTCACCATTTCCCCCTTCTGTAATGTTTTCAATAGATTTAGTCTATAATGACATTGCTTTCAGTGTTCACATCTTCATATAGACTTTCTAAGCTAATGAATTCGTCTGTGATTTTGCAGTTTGTCTACATCTCTCCAACCTCAATGTCCAGGTAACTATCATTCAAATGCCATCAATTCACACAATAACAACTTCATCTTCAGGCTCTCTTAGCTCTAAACATTGTTTTGTAGTTAACGAATCTGTACAAAACCATTGCAGGCAAGCACATGTTTCCTCCTCTCATACCCCCACCTACTACTGTGTTGATGATTCGAGAACCATCATTTGCTCCTGCACCATCACCCTCTCAATCTCATGGTGCCAGGCCAACAACACCGAAGTCGTTGGTGTCGGGAACTCTTATGCTTCCTGCCTTTCCACCTTTAAATGGCCCAGCTGGAAGTACCTCTGGTGTTTCTTCATTGGTTAAGCCATCTGCAGGTTATCTAGATGCACTGTTCTTATTTCTGTTTCTCAGGTTACTGTTGTAGTGGGAGTGTATTTTATTGTGTGTTGTATTTAACTATTAAAAGCAGACTAGTTTTGGGATTACTGAGCAGGGGATTTTGTATTTGTGCTCTTTGGCTTTTCATTGGTTTATTCTGTCCTGTCCATCTTGGCAAGTGATCCCTTCTTTAATCTCTTGTTGACTATTTAAGACTATAATTCTAAGTTTGGTAGAAGTTAGAATATGCATATCAGCATTCTTCTGGAAACTAGTGAAACAAACCTCATGGTTATTGTCTTCTTCTCTTATGACGAAAATTCAGGCGGCTCATCTGACTAATCTTTTGCAAATATATAAGCTTTCCAATCTAGACACGTCGAGTACAGAACAATGAGTTACCCTTTTTGTGTTGATTGTCAAGCAAATACATTGCATGCTATTCAAGAAGTTCTCATCTCCCACTATTTTCATGATGCCACCTTTTCCTCCCCGTTGCTGTTGGAAATTAAATCTCACCACATCTACAGTGAGAAGGATGAGCTGCATATAAACTTTTTTTTTTTGTCTTTATGATATTCACCTTATAGATGGCCATTAGTATTAAAAAACCTGAATATTCAAAACATTTGACATGATAAAATGATTTAGATGAAGATTGTGGGTCTTTTTAAAATTTTAGATTCAAAATTGAATCTGAATTTAATATCAAGGCTGGCTCTGAGATCCCTTAAAATCTTAGGAGCTCTAGACGGAGTGAGATTTTAGGGGCCTTTGTGTCTGTTATATTAAAGGAGTTTAAGTGTGTGGGGGGCCTTAGGCGGTTGCCTACGCTGCCTATGCCCAGGGCCTCCTGTTTAATATCATTCCTTTTCAAATGCATATTTGACTCTTCAATAACATGTTCATCTAAATAGTAAATAATGAAAATAATGTAACTATTATTAATAGATATTTTACATGTTAAGTTATATGAGAAGAAATCTTAATATTTATCCTATGTATCTTTACCATATTAATGCATCAAATTTGAAATTAGGAGATACTTTGATTGTAACGATTAATTATTTATTTTAATATAATGAGACTTGTTTTGACAATATTTTTTTAGAAGTGTCACTGTTAATATTATTTTTTTTTAGATTTTTTTCATGAGATGTTCGTCTCTCGCTAAACGTGAAGCTCACTAAATAGGATGATGATGGACCCATTGCAGGGCCGGCCTTGGCTTTAGGCCAACTAGGCTCCCTCCTAGGCCCCCAATGTGACTATTGGATTGTAAGGCCCCCACTTGTACTGCTTTAAAAGCCTAGACTCCACCAATGTACTGCGCCTAGGGCCCCTGGCATTTAAGAGCCAGTACTGATCTATTGAAATGATATTTTTTTCAATACTTTGTCCAGAAAAAATCGCTTTGATCATATTTATCAAATTATATTTTTAAAGCTCTCAAAGTTTCATTATTTAGAAATTATTTTTTAATCTTTAAAATTTAGTCTTTAAAAAATATTTATTTTTGAAAAAAATTATGGCTTGATCAATCTACTCTCAAGTTATTAAAATAATATTAATAAATAACATGTAGAAGGAAAGACAATTCTAATGACCGACCCATCACCATACTTTTTAATGGGCTCCATATTTAGATGCACAAGATAATAATATACAATCCAATTCATAGACGATTATTTGCCTTTTCTTATGAGTTTTTCATTGAAATTAGATTATTTATTTAATTTGAATTAAAGAAGAATATCAAAAACTTAATTTAGTGAAAATATCCAAATTTTCATTTGAATAAACAATTTGAAGAATGTGAATTTTGTTCTTCCACGTATTGACACCAAACTACGTGCGAATGAATATCTTTTCCCAAATTTGATTCGAACCGGACCCGTTTACATCCCTAAATTTAAATTCATTCACCGTCCCCCAGCCAATGAAAAACAGACCCTAATGGCGAGCAATCCCGGCCCCAATTTTAACCCTCTTTCGTCAACAGCAAGAAACTCTTTTCCTTCTACTCCTCTGCTCATTTACTTGATTTTCCTCTTGATTCTTCTTCCGATTTCTTGTTTTGGGGAGCCTGCTGAGGAATCTGTATAGCATCGGCAGAGATTTCTATCCATCTTCTTTCCCCTTTTTGATCTGCGGTAGGTTTGATCACGAATCGGACGATCGAGATGCCTCGGGCGGTGTCGCGCTCGCCTTCTTACAGGCGTAGGTATTCGCCCTCGCCAGTCAGCCACAGGTATAGCAGAAGAAGCGGAAGAGACCGAAGCCGTTCTCCATATTCCTATTCTCATCGCAGGTGATCTTTTCTAACACTGATTCTCAATTTCAACTTCTCATCCTATGATTCCGTTTGGCTAAAAATAGAAATGGGTTTTACCTTTTTTTTGGTTCAGAGTTGTTATTTTCTATGAAAATACTTTCTTTTCAACGAGATAACCATCTTTAGACTGAAAATCTAGCTGGGTTTAACTTTTTTTTTTGGGGCTAAAATGGTTATGTTCTATGGAAGTATTTTCCTCACCAAAACAAAGTCTTTTGTTGTTTGCAGATGCAATATCAAGTGATCTTTTCCATAAAATGGAACTGATAGCTCTTGTTTAGGTTCTCCTCTTTTTTACTCTCCGTCTCTTTTGCAAATTTCCTTTTTCTTTTAAATGTCGATACAGGCGAGTTTTATTGATGGTAAGGAGTATTTGCTACCCATTTTATGAAGATTGCCTTTTATTCATCCTAATATGTAGGCATTTTTTATGCCATTAGCAAAAAATTGGATGGATCATCTAAATACAAAATCCATTGCAGAGAACGTGAGTGACCATGTTTTTAATTGACCCATATCCTAATTTTTGGTGATATGGGTGACAACCAATATTAAGTGTGGTACATCTAAAGAGGCATTTATATAGCTCTCAATTTTTGCCCTTTTGATCAGATAAGTATTTGAATTTTGTGTTTTAATAATGTCATGGATCCATGTCCTCATTTCAGTGATACGGGCAACATACCATTATATGAATCACCTTTTGTTCTGGGCTTCTTAAGGGACTTTTTGTGGATGGTCACCTCGTGTCTGAGACTGCTATGCAATCGTTTTGGCTTGTTGACATATATACTACTTTTTCTTATAAAAAAATTGTGGGTACATCCGAAGAGGCCCTTACTTGCTCCTACCTTTTACCCTTATGATCATATAATACTTGCATGTGCATGGGAAGGCCACGCTCTGCACTCTGCAGCATGCTTTGATAATGTAAAAAGAAGATAATAATTCCTCAACTGTAGTTTAGGCAAGGCTTAGACAGATGGTAAAAATTTGAAAGAGTTGCACTCTTTGGCCAAAGTCAATACTGAATCATGAAAATTGCTCCATTGGCAATAACAGTATTAAGTGTTGTTGCATTGAGATGGGGCAATTTTTGTATTGTCCAAATGCATCCATGGACTGTGTTATGGGGGATTGTTTAATATTGCAAGGTTTTCTCATTTGGTGTGCAGAATCTTTCAATATCTTTTGCAACATGGAGTGCCTTTGCTATGCTCTAGATGGATCTCTAGCAAACTAGGTCAAGAATCATGCAATTTTCGCTTACTGCTGTTGCATCTAAATCTTTAATTGTGGTGAAATGATCTGTGTTGCTGCATTGTAATGCGTAACAATTTATCCTTGTCGTTCTTGAAGTCATTTCCCATCATATAGCGTTGCCTTTGTGACGAATTCTACTTTCTGATGCAATGATTTTCATCAAACATTTATATGATTTTGACATAATTGGCTTAGGCCCCATTCTCGTCTGATTTCACACATTGTAGGATGTGAGAAGTGACAATTCATTACATATTTCTTTATGTCCTGTGGTTTGTTGGGACAGAAGTTAGAAAGCGATACCTCCATACAATAAGTCGATTAGTTCGTTGGTTTCTGCTTGATCATTTTCTTTAAAGTCTGGCATTTTTATCTTTATTTGTTATTTTTTATTCTCTCCAGTTTCATCAATAGTTCGATTAATCTTTTTTTTTTTGTACATTGGTGATTGGTGATTAAAACCTGGTGACATTGTTTTAAAAATATTAACTCTGATGGTTTTCCCATTTAAAAAATGATGGTTTTCCGCCCAATGTGAATCTTCAAGTGGGAGACAGAGCAGCCAGCCTTTGGGCATGTATCTAGAAGATCAGTTGTATATGAAAAATTGAAAGAGTACGAGTAGAAGGAACAATGATGATGGGGAGTCTATTAAAAACATAGGTTGAAGGAATAAAGAAGATATCATATTGTGGGGTAGGGGTACAATTTGGGTTAGGGTCAATCCAAAACCTGGCTGACCTGGCTCAAAGTATGGTAGGTTAACCCAATACATTTAAAATAAGGGTTGGTCTGTACCCTTTTGTATTTGGGTTGGGCTAGGATCATGTTTTGTATAATCCACCCAAATTACCCAAATTATATGCACATACTTTTGTATATCATTATTTGATGATAACTCTTTACAGTGAGTATGTTTTAGTTGTAGAGACTTGTTTTTGTAGATGGCTCTTTACTAGAAACATTCAATACATTGTATGTGAACCTAATTATCTACTTAATTACATGGGTTGATCTGTAACCCGACTTAACCGACCCAAATCAATTGTCCCAAATTAAAAATGGGTTGGGTTATTGGCGGGTTAGAAGAGGGCCAAAATATGGGTTGGGTCAAAAAGTGGTTACCCAAATTTAATATTGGCGGGTTAATTAGATTCTCTACGCAACTTGCTTGCCCAGATTGCAAATTTACTATGGGGTGGTTGAGAATATGTTTATTTTTTTTGAATGGTAACTTTATTAAATTATAAGAAGTGGTTACCCAAATTTAATATGGGCGGGTTAATTAGATTCTCTACGCAACTTGCTTGCCCAGATTGCAAATTTACTATGGGGTGGTCGAGAATATGTTTATTTTTTTTGAATGGTAACTTTATTAAATTATAAGAAGTGGTCGAGAATATGGTTTTGATCAGGTAGAATGGAAGAGTTAAAAAGCAAATCCAAATAGATTTGGAAGTGGCAATGATGATGATGGTAATGGATGAATCTTCAAGTGTCTTTATTACTTTTCATTGTTAATCTTGATTATTTTCTAACACACAGACACACACACACACATATATATCCTTTTTTATGATAATGTCATGAACCCATAACCTTTATATTTACGACAGTGGAGCACCTTCGGTTCTCCTACGAGCTCTTGCCGATGTATTTT
Organism: Chimonanthus praecox; assembly: GCA_022113865.1. Lineage (NCBI taxonomy): Eukaryota > Viridiplantae > Streptophyta > Magnoliopsida > Laurales > Calycanthaceae > Chimonanthus > Chimonanthus praecox. The sequence goes on along the minus strand of CM039095.1, from coordinate 7,985,337 downwards.
CCCATATTTCACACATTTACCTCTGTTGAGCGTTGACAAGGTTGTGTGGAAGTAGGTAATGGTTAATATTTGGTGGGTTGTTCTTATTTCAGCCTGTATTCATGTGAGATGGAAAGATCCATTAAATAAAGTGAACATGCAAACAGTTTTAAGAATAAGATAGCAAACTTCTACCTCATAAAAATAAGTAAAGAACATAAGTGCTCCCATCCAATGGGTAGTAAGCAGGTGGTTGCTGATCGTTGTCCATTTGTTCAATTCCAACATGAAAGAGTTTGTGGTAAAGATCGAGCACACAGCGCTTAACCATATGTGAGGTAACTTTATATGCTATATTGTGTAACTAGTCTACTAGCAACTGGGGTACCTTTAGCTTAATTCACAATCTAGGTCATTTATTGGGTCTTCATTATGAAATTATTGCCTTATAGCTAGTTTATTATGCAGGCGGAGAAGTCCTAGTTCCCCCCGGCGCCAAGTAAGTCGTTCACCAACTCCTAGGCGGCGTAAGACTCGTTCTCCTACACCAAGGCGGTACAGGAGACAAAGAAGTCGGAGTACCATGACATCTCCTGTACTCAGGTCTCGAAGTCCTAGCCTTGGGTCAACAGAGCACAAAATCACAATTGAGAGATTGAAGAAAGAAGAGGAAGAAAAGAAAAGGTATATACATTGCTTTTCCATGTCTACTTTTGGTTTGTTTCTGTCTTACTTGGTTGTTGATGGGCTTGAGAAATCTGCTTACATTATTGTTGGGAACTGGATAACCCTGACAAACAACCTACCCCTTTGTTGTGACTTGACTGTGTATGAATGATGGTGATCACATTCCATTAGAATGATAAAATGAGGGATACCAGTTATTTTCTGAACTTGTACTTTAGCTACCCTAGTGCTTCTTGTGGTTTCAGTTACATAAGTAATAGACAGGCAGCATTGCATTCATGGTGATAGAGTGGCATCTTTTTTGTTTCTTCTTTGACTGAAGGGATTGATGGAATTGTTTTTCATCTTTATAGAAAAGCTAATATTTGTAATTGACATGTAATGTTTTCCATGGTACTTACTAAAAAGCTGTTAGGTAGATTTTTTTCTTTTGTTTTTTCCGGAGTGCTTTTGTTTGGTACCCTCAGGATTGGTTTTTCAAGATTTTGTTTACCCTATAATTTGAGTAAAGTTAGAATATTTCTTGTGCCAAAACTGCATTCTAATGCAAGGGTTGAAGTGTTTTCGTGATTAGTTTAAACCTGAAACAGGTTGCTTGAGATTCTTCTGCACAGGATTTTCTGAAGGAAGCTACTGCTATAGTTCAACTTGTTATATTTGATGATCCAATTGGTGCTCGTTTATCTACTGTACACCACTTTGAAAACTCATTTGTTTGGATCAGGAATCTGTTAGAGAGGTATGCCTTATATGCATTAGCTTGTATTTAGTATCTTGATGGATGGAAGTAAGGTAGTAGTCACCTGTTTGATTCATGGACCTTGTTGCACTGCATGCCAAGCTAGCTTTGCTACTTTCTGGCCTCAAAGATGCATCTGGATCTGAAGTTGTTAGAAATATTGTTTTGGAAGCCATTTACCCGCCTAACTTCTCCTCATCCTATCAGGCGTCAACAAGAGGGAGAGTTAAAACTACTGGAAGAGGAAACTGCACGGAGGGTGGAAGAAGCCATACAAAGAAAGGTCGAGGAAAGTTTGAACTCTGAGGAGATTAAACTGGAGATTCAGCGACGACTGGAAGGTGGTAGGAAAAGACTAGTTGATGAGGTTGCAACTCAACTTGAAAGGGAAAAAGAAGCTGCACTTATTGATGCTAAGGAGAAAGAGGTACAATCTTGGATGTGATTTTGATTTCCAACCCCCTTCCCCCCAATTGTCTTTTCGTTTGTTCTTTTTCCTTTTTCATTTTTTTCTTTTTAGTGGTCGAGTAATAATTGTTTTTGCGTTTATGGAGGTCTTATAGGTGGTCCACAGCCACTAAATTTGGTTTGCCAAAATAATGGAATCCGCCTATGCTACCTAGCATTAATGTTTTGGTTCCCATTATATTCACTGAGTGACTGTCTGCCAATTACCAACACAAGAATTTCATTTTGGGTTGGAAAAAAGGCTTTCCATATTTTCTGTGGTTGTACTTTCTGTTGGGGAGGGGTCATAGAATTAAGAGGGGAAGAATATGTGTTTTTCCCTGATGAGGACCTTTTTCACATCAATTTTCCTTTCATTGGTGAAAAAAGTGGTGAACAAATGAAAGTTCTATTAAAAAGGAAAAATGATACATATTGCTGCCTCGATAAGCACTTCATAGCTACTTAGTTTTCTCTTTTTTCGTGTGAAAGCACTTCAAGTAGAAATATACAATGTACACCATAAACAACATAGGACTGCCAAATAATTGAGTGCCGACTTCCATTATGTCCATACTCATTTGGAACATGGGGGCTGTCAGGATCAAAATTGTGGTCAATCTAATGGTAGAGCTGACTCAAATTGGATATGGTGGTTGAGCTGTTAGGGTTCATGGAAGTGGAGCCTTCAGTGATTGAATGTAGCTCAGTATTGTATCTTCATTAATTTGGTTTAAAGAACCCTCCTGTTTTTCTTGAATTGGTCTTGGAATAGACGTGGATGGCCTTGGCTTCACAGGAACGAGCAAGGAAAGAAGAGGAGGAGCTTGATAAAATGCTTGAGGAAAACAGACGGAAAGTGGCAGAGGCTCAGAGAAGGGAAGCTTTACAACAGCAGTGCAAGGAGGAGGAACGGTACTGGGAATTGGAGCAGATCCAAAGACAAAAAGAAGAGGCTATGCTAAGGAAGAAAATGGAAGAGGAGCAAGAAAGAGCAAATCAGATGAAGCTTTTGGGCAAGAACAAATCACGCCCTAAGTTATCATTTGCAATTGGTTCAAAATGATGATTTGAATAATTGATCTAGCTTTGGAGGTTAGTTTTATTGTAATTTATTTTGAGTAATGTCCTTGAATTAATAGTGTCTTCTATTGGATGATAACTAAGAAAGCAAGAATTATTGATCTGGGTCCTTTCCCTCTCAGGAATGCCCCCTTTTTATCCCTGTGCATTTGTTTGTTGATTGTTTATTGGGTACTGTAAGTTTCTGCTTATTTCATTAGATGTTGAGTTGCTGATACTCTCATGAGGTTGGTATGGTTTTCTCTTTTAAGTAAATAATTGTGCTTTGATAATTACCTGATGGTTTCAAATCTAATACCCAATTCACCAATATGTTTCTATCATCTGTATTTGAAGGAGCAGTGCAACACAGGTCTAAAACAAATTGGGCTCCAACCAGAGCTGATATGGCCCGCCGATTTAAGAGTTGGCTGAGATTGTCATTTTCACTGATCTTCGTTTATCTTCTGTTGGTTCCTGTCAGACTGATCCAAAGTTCCAAACAACTTTGAATTGATTCATATTCAGCCCCGCCTGAGTCATCCAAACAACTATGAGTTGATACATATTCAACCCCTCTTGAGTCAGAGACTGAATCTAGTATTTTCACACTGAGTGCATAACATCGGATGTTTGATTCAGGTGGATTGGACCTGTATTTTTGGGACTTGGCTGCGATTCCCGTTAGTTGAAGGGTAGTGTTAATCATAGATTGCATTTCTTGAATGGATTGAAGAATTATCTGATATGGTAATTTGGAGGATTATGGTCTAGAAATGTTTCAGGTTTCCGAAACTTGGACTGATTTCAAAATTAAATTGAGGCATGTGTCTTCACTGAGTATTGCTAATCGGGCATTTAGATATGAGAAAAAAGGTTGTCCACATGTGAGCAGATGCGTATTCTTAAGTTCTATTTAGATATGTGGATAGAGCGTGGCAAGTTTGAGTGAATCTGTAGGTTTTAGGGTTTGGAGTTCTGAAATCTGCATATGTATAAATTGTGATGCACGTTTGACAAAGTTGGAGGCATCTATCACTTTTAAGGTATTTATTCTTTGAAAATATGAAAAGATATTCCTTTTAGAACAAAATATCTGAGCTTGGAAATCCAATTTTTGCAGTCATGTTTGGGAACCAATTTTATGTTAAATAGAGATGACCACAACCTCAATGTGAACAAGAAAAATAATTAGTACATGAAGTGAGCCTGATATAGTCCAATGGCCTTTCCTGAGGGGTTAAAAAATCGGGATCAGGTGATATATGGGCCGATATTATAATATCGGTAATACTGATATATTGGCTAATATATTTCTCTCTCCTCTTATTTTTTATTTTTATATTTTCAAAAAATTCAGAAAAATTTTAGAAAATGAAGAAAATTATGGACTTCATGGATATATAATTTTTTTATTTTTTATTAAATAATTTACATGTTTAGATAAAATTTTCAAATTATGCAGTCAAGAATAGATATTCATATATAAAAAAATTATATATATTTTCAAATTACATAGATGAGTTGTTTGACCCAAACTATGTTAAACTCTAATTCTATTCATTATTAAATGGGTTTGGGTGGTATTCATTTGTTAAGCGGATCAAGATGGTTGACCCAAACCTTATTTTAAGCTCGAATTCGCCAATACAATAGCTGCAATTGGTGACACTTGTATGATTCAAACCCACAACTTTATAATAGTAACAGTGAGCATTTTAAGATGTATATACTTTTGTGAAAATACCCTTAATTATGGCTGCCCATTTAGACACCAAGTTCTCTAGATCATTTTCAAGATCCTTCGAAGGATACCTTAAAGTCTTATTTTCGAGATCCTTCGAAGGATCCCTTGATTCTAATCATTCAAAGGACCTTTCGAAGGATCAGTTCATTTTTCGAATGATGATGAGTTTGATTCTTCGAATGAATTGCTATAGTAATAAATAAGAAAATTTTATTTAAAGCTTTAAAGATATTTTTTAAGTAATGTATATTTTGAAAATTTCTCAAATTGAATATCCAGATTAATTACGATAACATGATAAAAATACTTTAACACTTTAAGTTCTTTTGACACTTCTAAATACTTAAAATACAGTGTTTTACAAATAAGGGTATCTTTAGGCTGTGCCGAAAATACATTTGAAAGTGTCAAAAGACCTTAAAGTCTTAAAGTATTTTTATTAGGTTATTGTAATTAGTCCGGATATTCAATTTGAGAAATTTTAGAAATACACAGCTTAAAAAATAACTGTCTATGTTTTAAAGAATATTTTATTATAGCATCATCAATATAGACAGTTATTTGTTAAGCACTATGTATTTCAAAATTTCTCAAATTGAATATCCAGACTAAATTACGATAACCTGATAAAAATACTTTAAGACTTTAAGGTCTTTTGATACTTCCAAATGTGTTTTTGGCACAGCCTAGGATACCCTTATTTGTAAAACACTGTATTTTAAGTATTTGGAAGTGTCACAAGACCTTCAAGTGTTAAAGTATTTTTATCATGTTATCATAATTAGTGGATATTCAATTTGAGAAATTTTGAAAATACACAGTACTTAACAAATAACAGTCTATGTTGACGATGCTATAATAAAATATTCTTTAAAACATAGATAGTTATTTTTTAAGCACTTTGTATTTCTAAAATTTCTCAAATTGAATATCCGGACTAATTACGATAACCTGATAAAAATACTTTAAGACTTTAATGTCTTTTGACACTTCCAAATGTGTTTTCAGCACAGCCTAGAGATATCCTTATTTGTAAAACACTATATTTTAAGCATTTGGAAGTGTCAAAAGACTTTAAAATGTTAAAGTATTTTTATTATGTTATCGTAATTAGTCCGGATATTTAATTTGAGAAATTTTGGAAATATACAGTACTTAAAAAATAACTTTAAAGTTTTAAATAAAATTTTCTTATTTATTACTTTAGCAATTCATTCAAAGGATCAAACTCATCCTTTGAATGATTAGAATGATTCGAAAAATGAACTGTGGCTGATCCTTCGAAGGATCCTTCAAATGATTAGAATCAAGGGATCCTTCGAAAGATCTCGAAAATAAGACTTTAAGGTATCTTTCGAAAGATCTCGAAAATGATCTATAGAATCCATCGAACAATTTTTAGCGGGAGGGCAAAAGGGTAATTTCCTCTCAAAATCCGAAAACTGGTGTCTAGTGACAGAAAAACTTGGTGTCTAAATGGGCGGCCTTAATTAATGATGGTTCAAGACATCTCATTCAAGGGAGAAATATGCCATTCACAAGGGATTCTTTGAATACATCCTTGATCCACCATATATATGGCAGGCATTTGGATGAGCCAATCCATACCATCCAAATTGGTAGATGGATCGTAAAATTGAAAATTCATTTTGAATTTTTGATCTTTAATCATTTAGGTCACATTATGGGTGTAACTTCGGTCAAATCAAGCCCAACCTGTCTCAACTACTCTCTTAATTGCCTGATAAGCTTGGCCCATGGATTGAACAAAAAATCAAGCTTAGAGAAAGATTAGAGTTTAATTAAAGAAAAAAATTACTGATTTAAGTACATAACTATATCCACGTATCCAGTCAATAATAAAAATTTATTTAGAATAAAGTATATTTTATATATTTGGGTCAGATTTGCCAAGTTCTTTTTTAAAGCTGAACTCAAAAAAACTCAGATTCAGGAGTTTCACTTTGGGCACTTCAACTTTTTTTTTTTCAAATGGGACACCTCTTTTCCATTCGTCATTGTTTGGATAATTGTGGCAAACGAATTTTTTTTTTCTTTTCAAATGAAATATATTGGAATTCATTAAAATGCGATAAAATATATATTACATGTTTTTTTTAATTAAGCTCCAAGAAGAAAATTTCACTTGAACTTTTGAAAAACATGTTGAAAATTAAAAAAAAAAAATCACATGCACATTTTTTTTTATATCTAGGATTATTTCTTTCCTCTCTAAACAAATAAATGATATGATGCTTTCTTCCATATCATAACTTGCAAACCTGCAGTCTAAAAAGCCACAAGTGACCAAAAAAATCTAAATTGGAAGGTTAATTTCTACTAAAATAGATCTCCATCCCTCATGCTGATAAAACTCAAAACATATTGTAGAAAATTTTTGCTAATACTTAGTAATATCCAGACTTGATTTTTCACATTTTCACCTCTCAATTCGTAAAAAATAATAAGGTAATTAACTCAAAATGGAGTTGGCCTGATGGTCAAGAAGATCTCCTCATGAAGGGTGGTATTGACTTCAAGTCACGCTAAACATCTCTTTGGACCACTCTCCGATGTTTGATTCGTTGGTTTTAAAAAAAATAAAGTAATCAAAATTTAGAGAGTAAAGACACATAACTTTATTTAATAATCAAGCACTTTCTAAATTCCTTTTTAAATTTAAACTTTAAGGCCTTGAAATGGCATTCGTAGAAAACAGAAACTCGATTATACTAAAAACAGAGTGCCTGAATCAACCCTCTTCCTCTGTCACTGGAAAGCTTGAGAATCATATGTAAGTTATATGTTCATAATTGAACTAAGTAGATTAATTAATATGTAGATCAGTTGAATTGAAACAGAAGGCTTAGTAAGAAGAAGATGATAAGTATTGGTAAGCAGTGAAATCCATCAACAGAGATCTAGAAGAACAGAGTCTTATTCATGAAGAGAAGAAATCTAAGATGGGTGAACCTTAGAGGTCTTGGACAAGCCATTCCACGCCGATTTCATCGATCCAGTTGCCGAAAGAAGCGCAGAATCCATGTATTTTCTTCGCTGCCATGGTCATTCCATTTCCAAGGGAATCAGCCTTCTTCTTCTCAGCCTCACTGCTGACCAACTTCTCCAATTCTTTCTTGGATCTCCTGTCCATTTCTTTGCTGAAGCTTTCATATTCCTCCATTGCACTGTCCATGAGGGAATCGAGATACTCCTCAGCTTTTTTCATGGATAATTCTGCATCTTCGACTGCCGCCCTATCCTCGGCTTCCATGGCAGCCCAAGAATTATAGGCCTCCAGCTCGAAGAGTTTCATAAGCTCGTCGATTCTCGCCGGATCGAAGCTCTTGTCATGGCATGCCTGATCGGCAAGGAAGGAGAACTGGGAGAGGAGAGCTTCCATGTTCAAATGGGTCATGTGCCACCATTGCAATGTCGAGGAACATGGCTATGAAAACCATAAAAGGGGTGGGGCACCATGTCCCAATTGAAAAGCAAAAAAGGACTGGACCCATCATATTGGTTACTTGTTAAAGTCATGGGGCGCGTGTTGATTCTTGTTCACCAGTTGCTATCAGATTAGCTGGAAGCATGGAATGAACTTTTTTTTTTACCCCTCCAAAGTGAGTGTTGAGTTTTGAAGGGTGATGAATAAATCTATGTGTTGTGTTATGTTCTTGTGCGTGTTTTGATTTGTGATTTGATTTGTGTGGTTTGATTGTACTAACATTTTTCTTGGAAGGGTAAGGTTGGATTGTCATTCTTTCTTTTTCCACAGTCCTTTGGAGCACGGTAACCTATTGTCATGGGAATCTTTTGGTAATACGTGATAAATAACGTAATTTGGAGGGGTTTTATGTTCGATTCACACTCAACTTCAAAAGGTCACTCTCCGTTGAATTTATCCTGTATGTGTGGATTGGAAGGTTTGCACATGTCTTGAAGATTGACCGATTGAGATACCTGAAGGCCTTAATTTTTTTTTTTTTTTTAAATATTTCAGTTATTAGATATGTGCCATGTTGATGGAGTTTAGATGCTTCATCTTAACCATGAGAGTTGTTGAATTACATTTCTATCCATTTCTTTGAAGTGGTCATTCAAAATAAAACCTTGGAGCCATAAAGGTCAGGGCTTTAGGTCTGGATCTGATTGCTAATACAGTTGGATGAGGCTAATTTATTATTGGTTATTACCACAATGACTGCGATTAACTAATGTGTTTAGATAGAATCATAGAATTTAAAAGAATTTAGACTAAAATCTATTTCAAGAATTGTTCTTATTCATCTTCTTCCAACCACAAGGGAAATGATGTGGCCATTAGAAGCTCAATCAAGTCCAATAAAATTCATGAAGACCCATTAGAGAATGATGACCCATGTTGATATAATTGGAGAAATTTCACTCCATCCATCCTCTCCTGCCTTGTCCATTGTCGATTTGGTTCCTCTTGTTACTCGTTCTTCTTAATCTTGAAATGGGCTGCGTTTGTTTAGGTTATAGGGATAATTGAGGGTAACCCTCGTTTGGTAACTAAAGGACAAAGATAAAAAAGTCCAAATTTTACCACTCAAATCTCACATTCAAAAACCTTTTTGCAACACAGGATATTCATAAAGGTAACCCTTAATCAAGAATTACCCCTGATCAAGAGTAGCCCCTGCAAATTTACCCCTTATCCAAACACAGCCTAGACAATCCGTCCCAACTCAAATCTGTCTGCTAAGCCAGCTCAAGCAATTACCCTCTTTCCATCCATGCATAAGATCCAATCATACTAAAAATACGTTTTATGTTTTCTGTGCTGGCCCACCATTTGTATAGGAATGGACCATCTCCTTCTCTACTCATCATCGTCGCTATCATCCTAATGTTCTCATTGCTAATCTCTACCACCATATGGGAGTTTCTTGATGAATGAGAAATCAAGTTTTATAAAATGATCTTCACTAGTAACCATAGAATATAAAGTCGTAAAAGATATGATCTTTGATAAGTTAAAATAGAAAGGTAGAAGTCGAAAAGCTAACACTATTTATATGGTGATGTAGCCATCTAATCCATTGAAGATCCAATTGAAGATAGGTGGGCCCAATTGGACGAACTTGATGAAATTTCTCTCCAAACCTATGCTAGAATTGATGGAGGGAAGGGAGGGTCTCGAGAGGATCATAATGGACTCACAGACATCAGGTTTGACGCCCATTTGGACCAGCAAACAACTAAGCTTGTTTGGTGCTGTTCTGGGCCATAAAACCCATGATTTCAGGCCCATTGGATGCCAACTCAGTGAGCATCCGAGCTACACATCAGATGACATGTCACTGCCGACGTGGATGCCTACATAAACGCCAACTAGGACTGAAAATCTGCAATACAGCAGGTTCGGGTGTGTAGCTGCCTTTGGAGTTTGGACCACAAGAAGCCCAAATTGGCAAGTATCTTGCTGGGCGTGTGGGCCTGGATTTGGGCCAGATTATGGACAAAATTGGACTTGTTAAAATCTGCAAGGATTTGAATTTTGTGGCTGATATTCACTTCAGATCAAGCAGGGACGTGTGGCCCAGATCTGGGCCTGGTTTAGGCAATGGTTTTTCAAGGCAAGAAATCCGATTGAAGGGCTGAGATTTGAAGACCGGTTCACCCAGATTTTCAGCAGATTTAATTTTCTTTTATGTGTTTTTAATACCATTTAATGACGTAAAAAATTCCCAAGTGGCAATCAGCCATTGGATAAAGTTTACGTTAGCAAAAGCCATTCTCGAAATTTGTTTGTTGAGATAATATCATGAAATTGTAAGATCATGAACTATATTTACATTTATTAGAAAAATATTAAATAGAGAATCATCATGAAAACATCATGACATTTTTGATAAATTAAAAATTTATGATGGTAATTTGAATTATCATTATAATACTAACTTTTATCAGGATAATATGATGATGTTTCTTAAAATATTGTCAATATTTGTGACAGTGACACTAATGGAAAATGGGGAATGATCTCTTGTTTAATTTCCTTGGCAAATATTGATAGATAACTCATATATCACTCTCAGATCTTGATATAAAGGTGATCTTGACATAAAGGTTATCAACATATCTCATCACCTATGTTAATCATACTTTAAAAACATAATTCAGATAAACTCAATTGGTTGAGTCAGACACAAATGACTCCATTGTAAAACTTCACTCAACAAAGTCTATATTGGCTTTTATCTCTATATGAAATTAAGATAAATTCAGTAATTGCATTTTAAATTAAAGTGTGGATTGAAGATTTAAAACTTAAAATTTGGATTCAGACTTGAAATCTTATTGAGTCGAATAGTTTAGTTGAGTTTTTAGATTCAATTTGGAAAAACTCAATGAAATTCATTGACTTGTTTGATTTGAAATTATATTGAGTCCAGCCAACTCAAACGGATTTATCTGAATTTTTTTGAGTTTTTAAACTATGGTACTAATTAGGTGTCTTACACACTATTACTTTATTTATAATAAAGTTTTTTTTTTTTTGAATTTAAGTGTAGGAAACTGTGGGAAACCCAGCGTAAAACTTCCATGCGTGATATCCACTGCCCTTAGGGCACACCAGGTGAGACTATGGGACTCAATTACCAATTGAATAATACCCATGTGGGCTGAGAAAGAAATAATATTTAAGTGCACAACAAGATAATTAAAGTGTTAACTAATAATTTTTCTTGAATTTGCTATTTATAAAAGTTTAATTTCCAAATAAAACTATCATCAATTCAGCATTAATTTAAAAAAGGAAATAATTATTTGGTGTTTACAAAAGATGTGAAGAAAAAAGGGTATTCCATTTCTAAAAGAGACAGGGAGATGATGGGAAACATCTTTCCCATTAGTTTCATTTTTGAAGGAAAGAGGCGGAGGGAATCTTAGATGAGTGGTGAGTAGGGACACAACTTTATATATTCCCTTCTTTACAAGAACCTTTTCTTTTATTTATTTATTCATTTAATTTTATAACTTACAAGTTGGCCGAGGTGGGGTCCAACTATATAATTCAACACCCACCAATTACCAAATAATTGCTTCAACCAAGGATTGAAAATTTGGATTCGGTTGATATTCAATATCGGCTGATATATCAGCCGTGAAATGTCTCTCTTATTTATTTTAAAAATTAAAACCATAGACATCAGACGATATATATAGATTTTAAAATCAATATATATCGGTCGATATTAAACCCCCTTCTTGTAACCACCATTCCAAAACTTTAAAATTTGAACAAGAATTAAACTTCTTTGAGTAAAATGAGTTTTTGAAAAAAGAAAAATTTGAAAAAAAATTCATAATTCACTAAACTCGAACTATGAAAATATCATAAATGGGCTCTAATATGTTACCTGAGGCCTATGCATCTCTTGATTTACCGATATTTCTAATACTTATAGTTTTACAAAGCAGTATTAAAATCGGACCGAACTATCGGTTCGACCGGAACCTACATAACTACAGTTCAGTCCAACCGAAAAACCGAATTTTTGACTAAACCGCATAAAACCGTTGTGAGCCGCAAAAACCTCCGTGAACCGCGGTTTGCAACATTTGAAATTTTTTAATTTTCCCTTTCAAAATATCAAAAAATAATATTAAAAAATAGATATATTTATAATTTAAAGGTTTCTTACCATTTAGAGTTTTAATGTTATTTGTAATATTTATATTAATAGTACTCAAAGTTTGAATGTTATTTGTAATATTTATATTAATATTACTCATATTAATGTTATATGTAATATTTATATTAAATTCTTACTTGACGATTTTGATTGACTTTGACTGCGGTTGAACCCAGTTGAACTTAAAATGCCTGAAAGACGGTTCGTTAGACGGTTCGATTCTGATAACATTATTACAAAGTATGGGCTTTAGGTCCAAAACAACGTAGAGCTAGAATCAGACCTGACCTAGTCATATTCCTACTTTTTGGGTCAATTACTCTAGGTCTTAGGGCCTTCGGGCACCTATCAAGATCTTAACTATTAAATGGCATAAAGAGAAATGATTCATGTTAATAGGTTCATAAAAATTGATATGGACTTTCAATAAAAAAGAGCTGTCAAATTTCACTTTTTGAATCTATCTTAAATTGAGGTTTCAATAATTTCTCGATTTTACTGAAAATTTTAAGCTGATTTTTGAGAATTTGGTCTAATATTTATAAAAATAAATATTTCGGTCCATGCTGAAACTGAATATATATCACCTGACTTTTTAACTCGAGTTACAAATGGGTGAGACTGATCAGAGCTAAATCATTAATGATGTATATATATATTATCTGCCAAGTAATAAGGGCTGTATATAAGCCAATTAGAGAACTATTGACATGTATGTATTAAACTTGTCTTGAGCAGCACGGGCCGAATTGCCCTCGGCCGATTTGGGCCCACAATGGGATGTATTTTCTTCCATGTGGACTGCTTATTCAGATCTGACCTGGACCGCCACTAGTGGAGGCTGATTTTGGGCCTACATCTTTGGTATGTTTATAAGGGGGAGAAGACCAGATTAAGGGCCTGGATTTAGAACCCAGGTTCGGCCAACATTAGATTATGTGTCATGTTTCCTCTTTGCCATTTAATTATGTCAATAAACAGAAGATGGAATCAAGAGAAGGTTGCTACGCGAGAAGCTAGCTATGCAAGGAGATAAGAGAAAGAAAAGTGGATACACACAATGGGCGAGTTGCTCCTCAAGTTACCCATTTTAGAAACAGAAAGATAAGGGAAAGAAGGAGATAAGATGCGGGTTTTGTGCAGAAAATCAGCAGAGACCTTGTGAAACAGGGATAGATAAGAGAGAGAACAACAAGAAATAAAGGAGAAATGTGGGCTGAATAATAAAGATAAGCAAACAGTTTGTAATATTTATATTAATATTACTCATATTAATGTTATATGCAATATTTATATTAAATTATTATTTGATTGGTTTTTACCAGTTTTGACCGCGGTTGAACCCAGTTGAAGCTAAAATGCCTCGAAGACGGTTCGTTAGACAGTCCGATTCTGATAAAAACCTAGACATGGAATATTTGTCTCGAAACTCGGGCCTAATCAGGCCCAATTACTATGCATACTAATTCAAGTCATATTCCTTAGACCTATTTCTTGGGTCAATTACTCTGGGCCTTAGGGCCTTCGGGCACCTGTCAAAATCCTAACTATTACATTGCGAGAAATGATTCATGACAATAGGTTCATAAAAATTGATATGGACTGTCAATAAAAAAAGAGCTGTCAAATTTTCATTTTTTTAATCTATCTTAAATTGAGGTTTCAATAATTTCTCGATTTCACTGAAAGTGTTAAGTTGATATTTGAGAATTTGGTCTAATATTTATAAAAATACATATTTTGGTCTGTGCTGAAACTGAATACATATCAGCTGACTTTTCAACTCGAGTTACAAATGAGCCAGACTGATAAAGCTAAAGCATTATTGATCCAGTACATTTGTAAGATATATATATATAGACTATCTACCAAGTAATAAGGGCTGTATATAAGCCCCTTAGAGAACTATTGACATGTATGTACTAAACTTGTCTTTAACAGTAGGAGCCGAATTGACCTCGGCTGAATTTTTTTCTCTCTTCAAAATACTTTTTTTTTCCAGAAATCTCGGTGACTTTTTTTTTAAAAAAAAATAAAAGGCTGTTTTTTAAAAAAATTAAAAATTATAAATATCGGCCGATATCTAGGCCCGTATCGGACGAATATCAACCGGACTCGCAACCGATATTTGTTTTTTTTTTAAAAGAAGAAATCGACCGATATTCGGCCAATTTTTTTTCCTCTCGCCGATACGATACGTACCAGCCGAATTTTAATTATTATGTCAAAATACTTTTTTCGGAAATCTCGGTGACATTTTTTTTTGAAAAAAATCATTTAAAAAATCAAAAGGCTGTTTTTTAAAAAAAAAATTAAAAAATATAAATATCCGCCGATATCTAGGCCGATATTAGCCCGAGGCCGAGATATTGACCAGGCCCGCAACCGATAATTTTTTTTTTAAAAAAAAAGAGAAGAAATCGGCTGATATTCGGCCGAATTTTTTTCCACAACAGTTAACAGGATGAGCCATCCATGTAAGCACTGTAGCTGGGTGAGCATATTCCCATGCCAGGCTGATGCAAACATCAAGCCCAATAGACCTGACTCGGGCCCAATTGAGGATGAGCAGGTCCAATTAGACGAAATTGATGAGTTTGCTCTCCAAATTCATTCTCGAATTGATGGAGGAAAGAGAGGACCCAAAGCTCAGTATAATGGACCCACTTGCAGCGGAACAAAAGCCCAATTAAGAAGTTATAGGCCTGGGCCCATTGGAGACGAGTTAGGCCTCAAAAGCCCATGAAATTAAATCTAAATGCTGGGCCCACAAAATACACATCAGGATCCACAGGGGTCAAAAATTGGGATTTTTGAAGACCGTTCTCTCTCGGCCAGAGAGAGAAAAGTTCGGCCGAATATTGGCCGAATTTTATTTATATATATATATATATAATATATATATATATATATATATTATATATATATAGCGTGGACCCAGTCGATATCTCGGCCGATATTCGTCCAATACGGGCGAATATCGGCCGATATTTATATTTTTTAATTTTTTTTTAAAAACAGCCTTTTATTTTTTTTAATGAATTTTTTCAAAAAAAAAAACCACCTAAATTTTCAAAAAAAAAAAAGAGGAGAAACAAAAAATTCGTCTGGGCCGAATTTTCTACCTCTGGCATCCACATATCCAGCATCTGGACCCACTAAAGATGCCCAAGTGAAAGAAAATCCTCTCAAAAAATGGACAACACTGAGGACGTGGCTGTACATGGATTATTTGGGCCCACAATGGAATGTATTTCCTTTCATTTGCACTGCTTATGCTCGAATAAAGGGATAACTGGCGGAATCAGCAGAGAGGTGAGACTGATTTTGGGCCTACATCTTTGGTATGTTTCTAAGACAAAGAAGACTAGATTGAGGGTCTGGATTTAGAACCCAGGTTCAGCCAACACTAGATTATGTGTCATGTTTCCTCTTTGCCATTTGATTATTATGTCAATAACCAGAAGACGGAATTGAAATAAGGTTGCCGATCAAAGAAAGAGAATAAAACAAAAGAAGAATTAGGCGAGAAACTAGCTATGCAAGTACGGGGGCCAAAAATTCGGTCGAGATTTTTCCCTTTCCTCTTTTTTTTTTTTAAAAAAATCTCTGTGATTTTTTCTTTTTAAAAAAAATCTCGGTGATATTTTCTTTTTAAAAATAAAAAAGGCTGTTTTTTAAAAAAATATATATATATATAAATATCGACCGGGCCCACACCAATATATTTTTTTAAAATAAAAAATAAAAATCGGCCAATATTCGGCCGAGATTTCGGCTGAACTTTTCTATTTTTGTCCGATACTATGTGTATCGGTCGAGATATCTCGGCCATGCAAATCTCGAGATTTTGACTCCTGTGCAAGGAGATAAGAGCAAGAAAGCTGGATTCACACAATGGGCGAGTTGCTCATCAAGCAACCCATTTCAGAAACAGAGAGATAAGGGAAAGAAGGAGATAAGATGCGGGTTTTATGCAGAAAATCAGCAGAGAAACAAGAAATAAAGGAGAAGTGTGGGCTGAATAATGAAGATAAGCAAACAGTAGAAGAGAGAAGAAAAGGTAAGTGAAACCAGCGAATGAAGAGGGAAGATAAAAGATTAACTTGCATATCTCATGCGGCAAAGCCCAAAGAGATCACTGTATAGATATGACAGAGGATAAGAAGAAAACCCAGCAGGCCTCTCCAAGAGTTATCTCTCAGGATCTTTGAGCATTGTTTTAATTTTTCCTTTTATTGAATAAGAGTTATAAATAGGCAGTTTAGCTGAAGTTTGTAGCAGACTTCGAATATTTGAATGTAAGAAAAGCAAAAGTTTTTTTTTTTTTTTTTTCATCTTTCTAAGACGGTGAGTTGATGTCTTGATTTTAATTTTTGTTTAATGTGTTGAGTTATTCTGAATTAGAATAACACGATTCCAAATTAAATTTGAAGAAGATTCTCTAAGTTCAAATTGTACTTAAACCGAGAACAGTGGATTTCTTCATTGAAATCTATAATGTCAGATTTAATTGCATCACAGGCCCATTTAGTTATCAAGACTAGGGGCCAAAAAATTGGCCTGGCCGAGATTTTTTCTCTCTCCTCAAATTTTTTTAAAAAAATCTTGGTGGCTTTTTTAATGAAAAAATTAATTTAAAAAATAAAAAAGTCTTTTTTAAAAATAAAATATATATATAAATTTCGGCCAATATTTGTCCGATATAGGCAAATATCGGCCGGGCCCACAACTGATATTCTTTTTTTTTTTAAAAAACAAAAAAAGAGAAAATGGCCGATATTCGACCGAATTATTTTATCTCTGGCCGATACTATGCGTTTCGGCCGAGATATCTCGGTCCTTGAAAGCCCGAGATATATCGGCTGATATGCATAGTATCAACCGATATTTATACCCCATTCGAGATAGAGTACCATAGGCCCATTTACTAAGCAAGACAGAAAATAAGGACTGGGCCTGTGGGACAAAAGTTTTGGTCCATATCGGGTGTGGTGCTCTTTGTGCAACGCCACAGAAGATATTTCATGCATTGGTTATCTACAACTATGTACATTAAAATACATAAAATTTATTAATTAATAATAGACTCGATGATTATAATAAAATTAAATCAGTCATCTCTATCATCAAATGGTAAAACTTTAAAATTTTAAAATAAAAAAAAATTAAAATGGATTGTAGAGACCTCTTGCACCTGATAATTTTTCATAGATGAATTTACTTAGAAATGTTTATGTTGAAATGTGAGATTTATTAAAAAATATTTTGATTCAATTATTGAAATCATACTTTTGAATACTTCAAAGTTTGAATTACTCTACATATTTTTTCAATACAATTAGGATGAGGTTAATTCAAGATTAACTTAAAATATCATCAAAATGGATATAATTCATAAATGAAGTTGATGTGTTTTGGAAATAGGTGGGACCCAGATGGACTCACTCCTGCTCTCAAATTATTTCTTTTAAATTGATGAACATGTGTATACTGTTTCTTCCATCCCAAAATACTTGTTCAATACGTATTTTGGAATTATCTCAAATTACTTATTCGATTCATTTATTTTAGACTCTAAACCGTATTCTAACGCGATGGAAAGACTATCTAAAGAATGAGACTGGCATTTACAAAAGTTGCACAACACTTTTTCTTTTTATCTACCATTTAAGGCATGGTTGGCAATAATTGTAACTCTCCTTTAAAAGAAAAATATCTTCTATCAACAAAGGGCAAAAACATGAAGTGTCATGGGAGGATATTTCCAAGTGTCCATCAAATACTTTTTTGATGTACTTAAATTTCATTTTTTTGAAAAAAAAATTAGTGTAGATCTATTTTTTAATTAAAAATTGTCATGCAATTGCAAATTCAATGATTGTCTGTACATCTTTACATTTGACACTTCGACATTTACCTTTTTAATCATAAAAAAAAAAGTATTTAATCTTTTTTAATGCATACTTTATACATTAGCCAATTATGCGTGAATTATTTACATGAAATTAATCAGTTTCACATCTTTTCAATACTAAGATAAACATGAAATAAAATTTGAAAGTTGGAAAAAAGTGAAAGGTGATGAATGGAGATACCAACACTTCAGAGTCAGGCTGATACAAAGCAAGTCCACTTCTCCTTTGATTACCAACACCACCATCTCTCCCTATCCAATCCTGTTTCCTTGTCATGACGGAATAACCAATAGAATACTAGTTAAGATGACCCTTTGGGTGCAAATGGTCACCAATTAGGACACTTGGGCTTAACCCAAATGAATATCATAGAATTATTGCAATCATCTATTCAATTAAATAAAAAAATATTTAAAAATGTTTTTTTTTAAATGAAGGGTAAGAATTATATTCATCCAAAGGAGGGAAACAAGAGGCCCACGAATAAAGCATCAAAGATCACAGAGCCTGAACATGGCAGAGCAAACCGAAGAGATAAAGGCCCATAAGTTAGGCCACCCACATCCCGTGCCAGGTCAAGGAAAAAAAAAAAAAAAACGAATAAGTAATTAAACACAGAAAATCAAACTCTTTATCTGTGATACCCTGCACCTTGCCCAAACTGATGTGGGAAAGTCCCACATCGGTTTGGAAGAGAGGGGGTGAGGGGTAATATGAAGCCACCCCATGTACTCTTGTGTGAGGCCTTCTAGCCCAGTGGATGGGTAGTGAAAACAAAACCTTGAGGGGTGAACTCAAAGAGGACAATATCGCGCTGCGTATTCTGATACCAGGTGAGGCCTTTTGGGCCTGGACATGTGGGCCAGGGCCCAGGAACAAAACCGTGAGGGTTCAAGCTTGTGTGCGAGGTCCAAAGCGGACAATATCACACTGAGTCAAGCCCTAAGTTCTGTTTTCGGGTTGGGTCGTTTCAAATTTGGTATCAGAGCCCAGTCCAACACTCGGACTGTGTGGGCTTTCCTCCTTCCCTGGAGTTGTTGAGCTGGACCGGGTCGAGGCAGGGACGGCTCGAGACTTTATAGAGGGTGATTGTGATACCCTGCACCTTGCCCAAATTGATGTGGGAAAGTCCCACATCGGTTTGGAAGAGAGGGGGGTGAGGGGTTATATGAAGCCACCCCATGTACTCTTGTGTGAGGCCTTCTAGCTCAGTGGATGGTAGTGGAAACAAAACCTTGAGGGATGAACCCAAAGAGGACAATATCGCGTTGCGTACTCTGATACTAGGTGAGGCATTTTGGGCCTGGCCATGTGGGCCAGGGCCCAGGAACAAAACCGTGCGGGTTCGAACTTGTGTGCGAGGCCCAAAGCGGACAATATCACAATGAGTCAAGCCCTAAGTCCTGTTTTCGAGTCGGGTCATTACATTATCTTTTCGAACTCAAGGTCTATAGTCTAGGATAAGCACTACTAGATATCTGCTAAGTCATTGATGAATCTCTCATCACATAACATTGTCGTTCTTGACATTAAAATCTTATTTCAGATTCTCATCTATACTCCTAAATACTTGTCATGCCCCAAAAATTATAGTAAGATGACAATGAAATCATTCTTGTTAGTGTATTTTTAGCAATTTTTAGTAGGCACTAATCATTTTGGCTCAACCAAACACTGATGTTACACACATGTAATCATCACAAACATTGTGAGCAACGTGAGCACACAAAATCCTTGACAAACGGTGTGCCGTATTAGAAATGTAGGTTATCCCAAAAATAATTTGAATGATATTGAGTCTTAACTATCAGATTGCAAATTTAAACCATTGATCATTTGAGGGTGGGCCACATGACTGGTATTGTAAGCCTGATCAACTAAGTTCTTAAAGTAGTACCTCTACATGGGGTTAAAATATCGGCCGACCGATATTTGCCGATGATATGGAAATATCGATTTGGCCGATATGTATCAGTCATATCGGTCGATACGTATCTCTTTTCTCCTGATTTTTTTTATTTTTTTAATTCCAAAAAATCAAGAAATTGTTTGGGCGATATTTGGCTATACTTGGCGCGATATTTGGTGATATGTGGAGATATTTGAAATCTCAACCGATATTGGGCCAGATATCTTGCCTGAGTGATCAGTGAGACATGGTGGACCCGAGACGATAGCTCAACTGGTTGTCTCCCACCTTAGAAAGTTGAATGTTGCGGATTCGAGCCCTCATGGTCTAACCTTGGTCTGCCTTAGGGGTAGTGGGCTCACCCATGGGATTTTACGCTGGGTATTCCGTAGTTTTCCACATGTAAATTAAAAAAAAAATCCAGTATTTATCATTCAATACGATATATATTAGCCGACATTTTCACGTATCCCCATCTACATCAATTCCCAAAATTTCTAAAGCATGGCTCTAAATGTTCTTTTTATATTTCCATTATGTAGGGGTCACCCTAAGCTTTAGACAATTAGTAGTCAATGTCTTTTCCTTTTATGCAAAACCACTTTAGTAATGGATAGTATCATCATAGAAGCTGGTGGTCAGTGTCAAATAATGGTTCCTAACTTCCTATTATATAAAAGTTAAGCTTATAAAATAATTTATAAATAAGTTTGATAATGGGGATAAATATCATCATATTATCCAACTAATATCATTTTTAGATGAATATGATAGAAGTGTTTCCATCCATTATATTGCCCAATAACATGTATTTTACTATTTTGCCACCATATCAAATCTTCACCATTGATCTCTTCCTCTAGCCTTCCTTACTTGCATGACCTAAACTATGAGAAAAGTGCTAGGGTTCTATTATAAGAATCCCAACCCAAATGAATGAGTCATGTATTCAAATCAGACAATGACAAAATGTTTATCTGTATAAAAGTTGTTGGCTAGATGTGCACCCCAAGTCCTGCATTACTCAAAGTGATTTAGAAGAGAAAAATATCAAAACTAGCCAGTCTTTGAGAACCATTGATTGTGCCTTTTTCATTACAACGACAGGGTATCTAAAAATGAAAAATGTTTGCTTACCTTTTCATTAGGATTAATACACTTAAGAGTTTAATTTTTTTGTCGATTCATGATCTATCATTATCATTTTTTTACGAACGAAGGTGTCCAGACGTCTCATAGAGGACTTTATTAACATGCTTCTCATCCAAAGAAAATGAGTGAATTGCGTCGATAATGAAAACAATTGTCTTTTAAAGTAGATTGATAACAATAGGTGTCACTTGCCCATCCAAAGACAAGCAAACACATGTACGTTTATAGGTGGAAGTCACGGTTCCGTGTCTTCCAATCTCATGTAGGGATGTAAACGGATCGGATCAAAAGTATACTTTTATTAGAATCATTTCTTAAAGAATCAGTTTATGTCGGCATATACCCGCATCATATATAAAATTTAAGCTCAAACTCTTAAATTAAAATTTTAAAGGAATCTAAAATTTACATCTGAATTAGTTTTCATTTGACATGTATGATATTTTCTTTCAAAATACTAAATTAGAACTCAAGATTGGCCTAGTCAACTCAAAGAGTTATGGTTAGAGTCATGCTGGAGATGAAATTTTAAAGTTAAAATAAATCTAAACTGTTTAAGATGTAATTTTATTTATTAGAATCAGATGGAGGACTGAGTAGGTGCAGTGAGTTGCTACATTTCTTAACTCGTAGCCTCGTAGGTACTGATCAAAGTTTGAAAAAGAAAAATCAGTCAATATTCAAACCCACGTGAATGATTGAACCTTTATACCTGAATCATTCTTGCTTTATAGAGCGGGACCCAATACTTGAAGGTTCGTGATAGACTCAGTTTAGAATTAAATGCAACGTGTACAGTGGATGTATGCATGACCCACCAATCCACCACACTTTGCTTGTATTAGTGTACCTATTCCTTAGTATATGGAAAATATTATTTGGACCCGACAATCATGGACGTTGCGATCCTAAGATGAGCGCACCAATTTCTTTCCTTTGACTCATTTTCAAAATCTCACAACGGACTAAAATACATCAGCATGCACTAAAACCCTAATAATTTCATCAAACCTCTTCTCCATCCATCTGGGCACGGACAGAATCCATCCATCATCTTCACGGCATACGATCTGAACTGTCCATCACATGCATAACACTAAACATGTACCCATGTTTTGAAAACCACTCAATCATCATGGTCTGATGATGATGATGAAAGATGTCTATCAGATAGACAGAAAGCAGTTGAACAGTAAAGAAGCGCATATGATGAAGTGGGGTCTTAAATTTGATTTAATCTCAACTTTAACGTGTCACTCTATGTGAAGGTTAACACATGATCAAAGAATTAGTCTTATCTCCAATGTAGTATGAAAATACACATGTTATCTGAAAAATATCCTGTTCTTGAGATCATTCCTGAATTCCGAAGGAAGAGATGGACATTGTCGATCACCTTAGGTGGGTCAAATGATTGAGGTAAGATGGAGGGTATGGTGTGCTACTGGTTGGACAGAGTGGAGAATGACCTCATTTGACTGTGGATGGATTCTTTACATTTTAAGAAAGGGAAAAGAAATAAATAAAAAAAAAGCACCCATAATGGACGTACCAAATGTTGTGCATGAAAGCATCTTTAAGTCGTGGCCATAAAGAGAAAGTGAAACGTTTTCTCTGATTTGTGGTGTTTGGGAAATGGGGATTCTTGAGATGAAGGATAAGGAGGGAATCTGGCACTTGAACCAAATCATCACTTCATGCCCTATATATGTCAATGTTATTGTGTAGTGTTTCACAAGTGAGGTTGAGGGTTCTTTTCCTTCCTTCCTTCCTTTTTCTCTTCAAAGTTAGGTTTGTGAGAAGTGATTTTGAGTTGAGAAAGAGAGGTGATGGAAAACAAAATGTCAGACAAATCTCTGTATCGTGTTCTCAATCAGCTGAAACCCTATCTTGCAATGGTCTCATTGCAATTTGGTTATGCAGGTTTGCATATTGTCACCCTGCTTTCTCTGAAGCATGGGATGAGTAACTATGTTCTCACTGTCTATCGGCATGCCGTTGCCACGGCTGTCATCGCCCCTTTTGCATTCGTTTTTGAAAGGTCTATTTCTCTTTTTATGTATCTATTCTATTATCCTTACGTTAAATTGTGCTGATAGATGTTGGCTTTAAGTCTATATCGACGCAATATACTGTATCTATCAACTTCAAACGATATAGTTTCTCTCTTTTCCAAATTTCTACCGAATTATACCGTAATGGCTGAAGTTATATACGGCGGTAACACATAGCTGTGTTGCGGCTGATACGTTCCAACCCTCAAAATTCCACAACGATTCGGCTGTTACGCACCGTATTGATCAAATTCGTTACCCAAGCATCTATCCATGCATATACTATTGAAAATTTCCTGTGTATATTTGTTGTTTGATTTGTTAAGAAAAAAAGAGAGGAATACCGGTGTGCTTTATAACAAAAGATGCAGAGTAACTTTTAACCACTTAAATGATAAGTGGATAAAAATACAAATTCAGTTTCTTTCGTTATCAAAAACACCTAGTGTTGCCTTCATTGTACATAAAATGAAAGAGCTTCCTTGACAAAAGAATGAAAATTTAAGAAATATAATAAGCCTGAGTGGATGGATACACCCATGTATTTAGGGTGCATATTTTTTTAGTATAAGATTATTACTAAACTACTCCTTTTCTTTTACTTAACAGGAAAACAAGACCCAAATTGACATTTCCTACCTTCATCAAAATAGCAGTGCTAGCCTTATTGGAGTAATGCTCTAAAACTCAAGAACTATTGGACTTACTCTTATAAATTCTATTATAGATGACTGACAACACAGTGTTTTCTTATATTTAGGCCAGTAATTGATCAAAATCTGTACTACATGGGATTAAAATACACATCTGCAACATTTGCATCAGCCTTGTTCAACATCCTCCCCGCCATTACATTCATAATGGCAGTTGTCTTAAGGTGAGTTACAGATACTTCATTGTAATTTTAATATGTAACATTAGTATCTGACAAGTTTGGCATACGCTCTAGCTAAATTATATAGATGAATAGATTATCATGGAGGCTATCATATTGTAAAAAATAAGACCTATTGAATCGTGTTAACCTTTAATTTTTTTAGATTAAAAAGAAAGTATTAGATAAATATTTTGATCTATCATGATCTCTGTCTAACCTTTTCTCTGATGGAAGCTTTACTGGCATTTTTTTTCCTATTTTGAGATATGACTGCCCAGTTCCCCTTTTATGAATTGGTCTGTCCCACTCCATTTTTTGGTTTCTGCTGGCCTTGTGGTGGGCCTGGGATTCAGTAGCGGTTAGCCGCCTCGTGGGTCACTTGTCTTTTGTTCTGTCCTTTTTTTGGGCTTTCTGGGCTCCTTTTGCTGCCCTGTCTTGCCGTGCCCGGGCTGTGGGCCTCATACTATGTACATTTTTCAGTTCTCTTTTTTGAATTATTAACTAACTATACATTCATAAAAAAAACCCAACAGTGAGTAAAAAATAATTTTAACAGTATAAATTGATAGAACCCACATGAAAACACCTAGGCATTTTGCATTTTGTGAATTTATTTCAATATCTTTATTATAAATTATTAAAATTTAAAAAGTAAATAGCTAAGAGAGCCCAATTCGAATTATTAACTTGACACTTGACAGACCTAGCCTTGAATAATACAAACTTCATTATAAGCTCAGTCTGAAAAAAAATTCGACCAATATTTCAGATTTTGACTGAAATTTGTAACTGGGAGCATCCAATTGTGGAGTCGTATATTTCTTGATATTGTTAATTATTAATGATGGTTAGGATTGAGAAAGTAAGGATTAAGAAGTTGCCTAGTCAAGCTAAGGTTGTGGGTACACTGTTGACGGTGGCGGCCGGAGCAATGGTGATGACTTTGTACAAGGGCCCTCTTATGGATTTTTTCTGGTCAAGAGGAAGAAGTCACCATGAAACCAACGACGGCAGCGCAGACCGCAACTGGGTCAAGGGGACACTGATGCTCGTTGCCAGCTGCACCGGTTGGTCCAGTTTCTTCATATTGCAAGTGAGTCACCCCTTACCTAATACAAATTATCATCATCGAAGGTCGAACCATTTCTTGCCTATTTGAAGTTGGTTCTACAAGTTATACTTTTCACTTACGTCATCCATCCTAACACGGACAAAATCTATTAGGAGACACGAGATTAAGTGAAATTCCCATTTTATTCATACTGATGTATCGCTTATCAAGTAACGGTGTACCGATAACACACCACTGCATATATATGTTCTGCATATCGGTACACTGGAATGGGTAAAATGGGAATTTTACATATCATGTGTTTCCTAACAAGATAGGCGTCCTTTCACTTAACACCATATTCTTCACACTATGCAATTCAAGGCTTGTATTGTTTGATCCTGTTAGGGCTGACGAACGAATCCCACATTGGAAGTGTAGAGGGAGCTCTAGAGATTTATAAAAGATATGGGTCACTCTACCTAATAGGATAGTCTTTTGGGATGGATATCCAATCTTAACAAGTGGTATCAGAGTCAGGTTTCAGGCTACCTCATGTGGACTCAAGAGATCCCCAGGTGGACAAGTTGGTTGTCCTCGTTTAAGGGGGCATTGGGGCTTGCGAACAAGTCTCACATTGGAAGTGTAGATGGAGAGATCTAGAGATTTACAAATGATTTGGGTCACCCCACCTAATATGCTAGTTTTTTGGAAAGGATACACAATCTTAACAAGTGGTATCAGAGTCAAGTTTCAGACTCCCTTATGTGGACTCGAGAGATCTCCAAGCAGACAAATTGTTATCCTCGTTCAAGGGAGCGATTGTTGGGGTTTGCGAATAAGTCCCACATTGAAAGTTTAGATGTAGATCTAAGGATTTATAAAGGATTTGGATCACTCAACCTAATAGCCTGGTCTTTTGGGATAGATACCTAGTCTTAATATAAATTATCTATGTTGGTAACGTGGCATTATCCAAATTTAGTACTTAAATTAGCTTATGACGATAGTGATTAGTGGCTCTTAATAGATGTGATTTTGGTTTTTGGTGCAGTCTTTCACATTGAAATCTTACCCGGCGGAGCTGTCGCTGTCCACCTTGATCTGCTTCCTGGGCACGGTACAAGGAGCGGCGGTGGCATTGGTGATGGATCACAAAGCCAGTGCATGGAGCGTTGGATGGGATACAAGGCTCCTTGCTCCTGTTTATTCCGTAAGAAAATTCAGATCAGATACACATTCTTAATTTTTGTTTTTCATATCAAGTGTACGGGATTGATATAGACAGACCGGAGCTATATATTTTTTTTGAACGGTAACAAATATAAATATATTAAAAGAACAAGAAATAAGATACCAGGCTGGAGCTAATATAAACATGAAGATTGTAAAGAATTCAACCACTTTCACTTGCAAGTAGTTTAATGGGCCCTAGTTTCTAAGTTAGAACAACATAAATCAGTGACACTGAGCCATCTCAAATTTGCAAATTTATTGCCTACAAAAATCTGGGCCTGTCTTACCAACGTCAGATCCAATTCAGTAGAAGTTAATGGCCCATAATTTGACAAGGTCGGATTTTCGGGCCGAGTTTTCAGACAGTGACACAAGCTGAACATTTCACTTCTAAACAACAAATCCAATTCATATTGAGTTGGGCTTGGTCTTGGGTTGGGCTTGGGCCCCCAACTAAGCCAGACATGGGCACAATGAAAGACATTTCCCCCAGCAGTTCAATTGTAGAATTTAAAAGCTTTCTTGCAAATCAAAAACTTTGCAGGGCATAGTGTGTTCTGGGATAGCTTACTATGTGCAAGGAGTGGTGAATAAGGAGCGAGGGCCCGTCTTCGTCACAGCTTTCAACCCTCTATGCATGGTCATCGTCGCCGTCCTCGGTTCACTCATTCTAGCCGAGGAAATCCACTTGGGAAGGTGATATTTCAGCATGTCTCGACGCTTCCGAATTTCGAAACTTGATCGATGTCACTAACATATGGTACAATTGTTTTGAATTATTGTTTCAGGCTTATTGGAGCTGTTATCATAGTCATTGGTCTATATGCAGTTGTATGGGGTAAAAGCAAGGACCCGGTGGCCGAACCGCAGTCCACCGGAAAATCGAAAGGGGTACCGGAGTTACCAATTACTGAAATAATTGCAGATTCTAGTAAAACAAATTCCAAACACTGTGATTCAGGCGCTGCAATTAAGCTAGAGCTCTCACCAAAGGAATTCATACCAAAGAAGTAGTTTCAACCCATGTTGAATAATAAAGCCTGTGCGAAAATGGTAACAATTCATGTAGTAAGTATCAGCTGTAATCTAAATAAACATGACAATCTTGTTGTCATGTGTTTATGTATTGTTGATGTAAAATTAGGAAGGGAAAATGTTACTATCAATAAATTATGAGAGAGATCTTAATGTTTCTACAAATGAAATTATTGAATTTGTATCATACTCATACATTCAAACTTGAACGAGAGTAAATAGCAATATTCAAGTGTGGCTATAAATGTTCCAATGGCTTAGTTACAAGTTGTACTCAATGCTTGACAGAATAAATGGATTAGATCTGTAAGAACACACCTTAATGTGAGATGTATCACAAAGTTGGAGCACTGAGATAAAGGAATGAAACCCTGATGTAACCTTTTAACATGATTGAAAAAAGGAAAGATAGAAATATTTTTTTATAATAAAAAATATTGATGTACTTTTTCGTCGTTTAGATAATGACAAGTTCGACATCTATTATTATAAAAAAAAAAATCAATTGAAAAATGTTAGAATATGGTAATCCAACCAATAGGAGAGTCGAGTCGAGGGACCCATCAATCATTAGGAGAGTTAATGAATTTCCAAATTAGCTTGATGAGAAAAAATATGGTTTGAATAATCTGATGGAAAATAATTTGGAAGTGTCCATATTTGAGAATAGACCTTTTGGATCAAAATTATTTTTGTGAGTCCACATCTTTTAAAAACAACAAAAGTTTAAAGATTAAAAATAATTTAAAAAGATAGAAAATATAATTAAAAAATATAGTTTGATTGATTCAATATTTTTTCTCTTATAGTAAGTTCTAACTTTTCTACTTTAATTACCAAACAAGATAAATATTACACCTGTATAAGAATAGCTCATGTTCAAAGGTAGCCCCTGCAAAATTTACCCCTTATTCAAACACAACCTGAGAACACCCGACTAATCCTCAAAACATGTGCATACTTTTCCATTCACACAAACCGAATAACTCTATGGGAAGTGGCCCTTAGAGTAGAGTGCATTCATAATCTATTTTTTAATATTTATATTTGATACCCTTTCAATTAAAGAACCATAAAAGAGTATGAAGAGTTTGACCTTAAAAAGTGGAACATGTATAAGGCTCAATTACAAATTTAAACTGAAATTTGAAATTTCAGCCAGATTGTTTTAGTTTAGAGAGGAGCCCAAACATAAATACCAGAAATACCGGTAATTTTTTTGAAATTTTGTATTAGCTAATATTCTCCAAATTTCAGAAAAAAAAATTGGTCATATTTTAGAAATTTTGTTTATATTTCAATTTTTTTTTATCAAATTTCAGAAAAATTGGTTAAATTTAATGTTTTTTGCAATTTTGTCCATTTACAGATTTTGGTTGAGAAAGCTCATAGGACTGAATTTTTTTTATTATCCTATAAACAAAAACTTGATTTCTATTAGAATTTGTAACTCAAAAGTAAGGCAAACTAGGGTTATAAGAACCGGGCCGGGCCGTGGCCTTCAGTTCGACCTTGGCTGCCTTCTGGAAGGCCCGGTTCCCTTTCAAAACCTTTGTACACTGAAAACCTTATCATACCTTGTTGGACCGCGGTTCAACAAGGTTTGATAAGTTAAACCTCCAACCTTTCAGCGAGGTTGAACCCTATTTGAAATTTTTTTTTAAATTATAATAATTGTTAATATAATATTATTTGAATTTAGATTATGTAATATGTTTCTTAAATTTCAGTAAATTTGACAGAGAGGAATGGTGGGGATGAAACAGAAAACTTTACTTCTTTACATGATCAAAATGAATATGAAGATGTTGGCTATTTTGGAGATCATGTTAACTTTGGAAGTTAAATATTTTTAAAATTAATTACTAATGGGTTATTAGATGATATTATTAGATCAAGAAACTTTTTTGTTTTTATGGTATTATTAGAGGATGATTATTAGACTCTTAGATTAGATTATGAAATCATAGATTATGAAACTCTTTTATTGGAATGAACAATTATATTGGAAAATAGAAGTTAGATTACTAGATTTTTAAATTTATAGTTGTTCTTGTGAGAACAGGAATCCGTTTATGAATATTTGCTATTAGTAATAATATTGTATTAATGGACATAGTTTTGACCGACTTTGACCAAAGTTGAACCTTATTAAACCAAGCATTCGTCGAAGACGGTTCATTAGACGGTCTGATTCTGATAACATTGAGGTAAACAAAGAGAGTCAATGAGTCTAAGAAGAAGAGAAGTTACTTATGGCCAATTTTTTTTTCTTTTCTTGGATAGGGACTTAAGGAGAGGTTTGTACTTTGTACTCTAAGGGCATTTTCAGCAGTAAGTAAAATAGTTGATTAAATAATTGAAAATTGTTGATAATGCCCATCTTAAATCCGTTTTTAACACTCAAATCAAGAGTCTTTAAATAAATACAAATAGTTTTTTCAAAAATTAAAACCCAAAGAAGTCACTTAAATGGACAAAACTTTAAAAAAAAAAAAGAGAGAAGAAACTGGAGAAAAGCTTCTAAGTTTGTTGCAAAATAAAACTTTTTACAATACATATTTAATGCATCTATTATTAACAACTGGTATGATTCTTGAGTCTTGACATATGAATGGATAAAAAATTTACTAACATTTTTTATGAGAAATTGTTTTGATCCATTCATGCTCGTAAGCAGTGGTGTAAATATTGGATTTTAATGATATTGACCAAATCAACCAATATCTCGAATATCAGTTGAGATATCAGACAATATCATTCTCTAGCCTCTTTTTTTTTTGAAATATCAATTGTTTTTTTTCTTTTTTGATATTTTTATTTAAACAAACTCAAAATAAAAAAAATAAAAAAGAAAATTGTCTGATATCGGTTGATATCGGCCAATATTATCGCTGATATCGACGGAATGAAGCATCAATTTTTTTTTAATATCGAGTGATATTAATGATATCGGCCGATATTTGGCCAATATATATTGGCAACATATGAGCCATATCGGCTGATATCCAATTTGTACAGCCTATGTATATCGTATCGGCCGATATTTATACCTCTACTTGTAAGTGGGACTCAATAGATAAATGGACTTAAAATCTAAATTCGACCTAGTCAATCGAGTTTTAATTTGTGTACTACAAATTTTATTTAAACAAGACACCTACTTTTTTTTTTCCTATTTTACCCTTTGTTTCCTTTATTTTAATTATCTAACTAGATAAAATGAGAAAAAAAAGGTAGATACTCCATTTAAGTAAAAATGAGATGTACATAGTAAAATCTAGGCAACAACTGATTGATGATTTGTTGTTACCTCACTTCAGTAGAAAATCAAACTCTAATCATAGTTATAAATTTGTTCTATTTTCGTTAAATCGACCGAAACCTTTATTTTTCACGAAGCTAGAATGAAATACAAGTATGCAAATTTTCAATCTTCATTTTAGTTTATTTTGTATTATTTCAATATAGTTTCCTTTATTTCGACCTATTTCAACTACAACAGATGAAAGAGATGTTTTTCAGTTTAAAAAATAGTATATTCTAACCAAATAAATATACTTTATTAATTTATTTCCTTCTTAGTTTGCGGGTTCGAGCCACCATGGCCTAACCTTGATGTGGTTTAGGGATAGTGGACTTATCCGTAGGGGTTTTAGACTTTTACTAGGACTCTATCTGAGTTTCACATGTTAATCCAAAAAAAAATTTGTTATTTTCTAATTTAATGACTTTAAATAATTTATTAATCTATTATTTTCCTATTTATAGATTTTTTTTTAATGATTATACATCAAAGTGTACTTTGACCGATCAAATTTTAGAAAAAAGTCATCTTTTTTATTGTAAGTCACCTTGATTCAAATACAATTCGATGTTTGCAATAAACCCTCTATTTTATTTTAATTTTCTACTTTTTAAAATATTTACTATATTTTAAAACTTTCAAATTAGTCTTTGTTTCTTTTTCAAAATGAAATATTCAAGAAAATTGATTTGTACACGAAGTAATTTCCATTAAATGAATAATTGAATAATGTTAATTTAAATCAGTTTTCTATTTTAGTTTTTATGTTGTATTTAAATGAAAGAGCAAAATAAAAAATAAAAATTACATTATTCATTTACTCGTTTAAAAGGATGTGCGATGCCAAATTAAAATCTAATGACGAAATAATCTAATGTTAAAAAAAATTATTTCAAAAGCAGACCTAAATAACATTTAAAATAAAATTGACAATTAACCATAAAATTTTCTTTCTTAATTTAAATTTCAAAACTATCATTTGCAAACGGTAAACATTTCAAATTTCAAAACTGCCATTGGCGAACGGTCAAAATTTTGAAACTTCAAAAAGAAGCGGGCGCTCCACCCTCCTATTAGCTCCAACGCTTGCCTCCTTTAAAATTTGAATAGCATTAGTATACGCCCCACTTACGCTGTATAAACCCTCATTTTTCACTTCCCCAGTTACTCTCTTCTGATCCATAGCCAAAAATTTCTTTCCCTCCTCATACTTTCCTCCATCTTCATTTTCCTTCAAGTCCCACTTTTAAAATCTCTCAAATAAGCCGCTTAAATCCATAGTTCCCAGCTTCTAATTTCAATTTTCCACCTCCAGCCACCTCTCCTTCTCTGACTGTTTCAGTGTATGCGCTTCTTCCATGATATTTTTGATGTTGGATTCGTGTAGAAAATAAAAGTCGGGTGTTTTATTCCTGATCTGCGTCTTTCTATTGGATTTCTTGTTTTTACTTTTTTCCCAAAAGAAAAGAATAGTATACATTTTACTTTTCCCCCCTAAGATTTGATGGGTTTGCAAATCTCAGTAACATCTATTTGATTTCTGCCCGTAATAGAAAAACTCTCATTCCCCAATCATTATTTTTGGGATATTTCAGCTATTCAATAGATATTGTTTTCCAGATTTTGTTCACTTCTTTGGAAAGTGTTCTTGTTATCATTTAATTCTCTCTCTTCATTTCTATTGAATATCGTCCTGAGTTCTTTCCTTTTCTGATTTATGTGCATTGACTACAAGGGTATTCTTTATTGGGGACTCTATTCACTATTTGTCACCATTCCCATTCAATTATTTATCTGATTTTCTCATTGGATTCGTTGTCAGTGATGGATTTGTTATAGGGTCTTCTCTTTTCACTCAACATGGACGCCTTACCTGATGTAATTGTCCAATTCATTCTCTCTCACATTAGTAATGCCAAAGATGTGTCTGCCTGTAATTGTGTCTCCAAGCAATGGAAAGAATCAATTCCCTTTATTCGGAGCCTCTTCTTCCCTCGAAACTCATTTGATGACAAGATGGTTGATGCTGATGCCATTATCAAACAGATGCTTTCATCGGCAATCTGGTTAGAGGAACTTATCATATACTGCCCATTTTCAGCTACAGGCCTTGCTTCGTGGTTATCAATCACGAGTCGATCCCTTCGGCATCTTGAGCTTCGCATGGACAGTCTAATGGACAAGGCCGTTTCAAATGAGAGCACCATGAAGCTCGATTGCATTGACTCGGCAAAGGGATTGGAAACCCTTAAGCTGTGGGGTGTTCTGATGACACAGACCCCCAAATGGGGAGGATTCCAAAGGCTCCATACTCTTGAAATAACTGGGGCAAAGTTGAAGGATGGCATCCTGTTGGATACTATTCGAGCATGTCCAAATCTGGCCAATTTGGCATTGCTTGGTTGTGATGGAGTGAGATCTGTTATGATTGAATTGCAGCATTTGGAGCAATGCAGACTGGATTTCTATGGCCAGGGTGACTGCTCACTTTCTCTTAGCTCCCCGAAACTTCAGCTTCTTGACGTTCAAGGCTGTAGTTGGATTTATGTCAACAAGAATCATTGCTTAAGGAACCTATCCATCTCCAATAATTCTGGTAATCATTTGTGGTTCTCTCACTCCATTTACAACATTGTTCTTAAATTAATTCTTGCTTGTTTGGCAGTTCATTCATTCTCATTAATTCAATTCTTGTCATGTGGATTCTGGTAAATACCTGCTTCTCAGCATACAAAGTGGATTAAAATTTATTTAGGAATAGCCACTTACCCACATAGATTATTGAGGTCTTTCCAAATCTAAGAATTCCAATTTGGTAAAATGTACACGCGCAGAAGAATGCTTGGATGGTTTTTTTATCTTCTTCTGAGATAAATGATATCCAAATTCACAATGTCATTTGATTCGAAATGAATGAACTGGAAACCTATTTGGTTTAGAACAAGATAGAACTGGGAAGCCCCTAGCTCCTGAGTAAAGCATAGGGATTCTGCCAAAAAGAGTTCATTAAGTCCTTTTGAAATTTAAAAGCACGAGAACCAAGTTTGGCATCTTGTCCTTTCAACATCTATCAATCTTTGGAACCCTAATTTGCATTTAAATGTTCATAACATTTTAGTTGATAAATGAAGATGGATTTTATAGTACTCATAGCAATTCACCATCATCATCTTCAACGGCCACAAAACTCGTAGAAATTCTTGATTGATATTTCATTTCATTGTTTCAGGTAAAGTGTGCAAGTTAGAGGTGGGGAAGCTTCCAGCTCTTGAGTTCTTGTCTATTAGAGGAGTGCAATGGTGTTGGAGTGCAGTAAACTCTATCCTTCAGTGTGCAAGTGAGGTGGAACATCTGATAATGAAAATTGAATTTAGTGGAGATTTCAACCGCCTCCAACCCTTTCCAGAGATTGATTTGGTTGAGTTTTTCAAGAATCATCCAAAACTGCGCAAGTTTGAAATCCATGGAGCAATGTTTGCAGCATTATGCCAGAAGAACAGCTTAAGAACTGTGAGTATGAAAAAACGAAAAACAAACCTTAACCACTCTGTATTCAAACTAATCATCATCATCGTCGCTATTTATCCCATTAATCTGTACTTAGCATTTGCATTGGATTTGGCATGTTTCTTTTTCTATGGGCCAATTCAAATTCTACAGAGAAAACTTACATGGGTAATGATTCTTTTTGCAGTTGGATTCAAAATTTGTGATTCCTAGCCTGGAGGAAGTCCTGATCACGGTGAGGTCGCCACTGAATGCAGAACAGAAGATTGGCAGTCTTGAGGCATTGGTTAAATACAGTATAAGGTTGCAGAAAATGGTGATTAGGGTCTCCCAAATGAAAAATTGCCACAGCAGTGCTGATGAATTTTTTGAAGAGATTCTTAGGTTTAAACACAAGAATAACAGGATTGTCTCAATTGAGTAACAGGATTGTCTCAATTGAGTAACAGGATTGTCTCAATTGAATGGAATCTTGAGATTTCTGTCAAGAGGAACAAGTTGCTGACAAGCATGTCGTTGATGCATCTGTAACTGCAATTCAATTGAAAATTTGAATTTGACCATTCTTTCTTTACTTCATCCAATGGGTTTTTTACTAGCTTGAGTTGTACCATTCATTTGAAATCAACTTTCTCCCACCTTCTCATTTTAATATCATTTACAATTGGCATTCTCTACTAAAATTTTAACAATGAATGTGGACCTAGAGACCATCTTTTTTTATGGGTCGACATTACAAAATTGGATAATTCTCTACTAGGACAATTGCAGCCACAACAATCTGCAATGTGGTGCCTGCTATCAGCCGAATTTTTAGCTATACTTTGATGTCAGTAACCATATATATATATTAGGGGTGAAACTTGGGTTGGGTTTTGGCACGACCCGTCTGACCCGATTCAAAAATAGTGCGGGCTGGGTTATAGAAATTCGGGTCTTGGATTGGGTTGGGTTAGAAAAAGAAAGTCCTGGTTGAAATTCGGGTTGGATTTGGGCTGAGGATTTTTCAACCTGACCCGCTCTGACTTGAATTCTTTTAAATATAAAAGGTCACTCTTTAACTCTAACTCTAATTCTCTTATTCTCTTACACCCTACCTTTCCAATTTGCTCGCTCCTTTCTTATTCCAAATCGCACTAGTCGTTCTCTTTGAGTTCTCATTCTTCCTCTTCTTTCTCCAGTGCATAGCCTTCTGCCCCTAATCGCAGCAGTCGTAGGATCTCCGACATCTTGCCTTCATAACTAAGGTTGCGTTTGGACGGGAGGTAAGAGGGGGTAACCCCCTATTACCCCTTGTCACCCTCGTTTGGTAACAAGGGGAAGGGTAAAAATTGAATTTTTACCTCTTTGGTCACCATTTTGAATACCCCCATGAGGCTTGGGAATACCCCTCCTTACTCTCCCTTTCGCTCTTTTATGAGATTTTTTTTTATATTTTATTTATTTATTTATTTTGGTGAGTACTTGGTTTTTATTTTTTTTTAAAAGCACTACATTATTTCCATTTGATAAATTTCATGTCATCAAACAACAAATTATATTTTTTTATGAAGAGATATATAGAAATTTTTTATTTATTTATTAAAATTTAAAATAATAATAGTGGTTTTTTTTTTTTTTTAAGGAAACATTTCCCCTATTTATCCCCTGTCTTCCTCTATTTTTCAATTATATATTATATAATTGAAAAATTTATTTCAAATAATTAGTAATTTATTTTTTATATTATATAGATTTTCAACATAATGCATTTGGATGAGGAGTAATTTTTTACAGGGTTACCCTAGGTTACCCTTGAGTAGGGGTAACTGTAAGTAAGGATAACCTGACATATTAACAATTTTAAAATAATTAATAATTTTATTTAATCCATATAATATAAATAAAAATAAAATTTTCTGAAACATATTTGTCAAAATGTTCTATTTTTAAGGGGTGATTCTATTGAAATTTCGATAGGGTCTCAAAACTCTGAAAAAGTTTGAGGTTCATGATAATCTCTTTCAGGATAATTAACAATTTATTATGTTAGAAGATTATTTTAAAAATGTGTCAACATTTCCAACATGATGCATTTTGGTGAGGGGTAAATTTTTACAGGGGTTACCCTTAAGTATAGGTAATTGTAAGGAGTAAACTGACATATTAATAATTTTATGAGAATTAATAATTTTATTAAATTTATATAATATAAAAAAAAATATCTGCAATATTTTCAACATGATGCATTTGGGTGAAGGTAAATTTTTACAGGGGTTACCCTTGAGTAGGGGTAATTGTAAGTAAGAGTAAACTGACATATTAATAATTTTATGAGCATTAATAATTTTATTAAATCTATATAATATAAAAAAAAAATCTGCAACATTTTCAACGTAATGCATTTGGGTGGGGTAAATTTTTACAGGGGTTACCCTTTAGTAAGGTAATTGTGAGTAGGGGTAAACTGACATATTAACAATTTTATGATAATTAATAATTTTATTAAATCTATATAATATAAAAAAAAAATTCTGTAACATTTTCAACGTGATGCATTTGGATGAGGGATAAATTTTTATAGGGGTTACCCTTGAGTAGGGGTAATTGTAAGTATTAGTAAACTAACATATTAACAATTTTATGAGAATTAATAATTTTATTAAATCTATAATATATAAAAAAAAAATTGCAACATTTTCAACTTGATGCATTTGGGTGAGGGGTAAATTTTTACAGGGGTTATCCTTGAGTAGAGGAAATTGTAAGTAGGAGTTGTTGGCTTAAAAGTTAAATCTGTCTCCCCTGAATCAGAATGAGTTGTCAATTCCGTGATTGTGTCCAACTGAGTCATGAGTTGTCAATTTGTGTGACTTGTCTGACCTTGTTCGGGTGTCAAGACCGTGCATCTGGAAGACTTATATAGTCAAATCAAATTTGAAGCTCCAGAAGACACGTCATTTGGAAAGTATTGCACCGAAATCAGAAGAACTTTATGAATGTCAACCAACACAGGTATTTAGACCTTACGAATGACTGAGAAGACGTAGAATTACTATTGGGATAAACCTTAAAATCCATAACTTAGAATTTGGTTGGACTAATTTGGATTTCTTAGGTTAGGTGAATTTTGCTCTATTTTGGGCAAATTTTTTCTTTCATCAAATATTCTCAAGTATTAGTAAAATTTCAATGCTTTGATGGATCACTAAAAGAGCTTCTCAAAAAGTCAAAGAACACTCAATTTGTAAAAATATATAACTCAAGTTATAAGCATTTCAATGAAAGGGTGCAAAACATATCAAAACAGTTTTGTCATATATCCTCACTTTGGGAGATTATTGGAGGTATCAAATTGACCTCAAATTGGACCAAATTTGGTGAGTAGATAAATCTCTCAGTGAGCTTTCCAACAAGCCCAAGAATTCCCAAAACCGAGTTCAGAAACCCAAGCTATGGTCGTTTTAGTGGAAGTGTACAAAACTGTCGAGTTTCAGTCGGCTGAATCTATGTTTCAGTCGACTGAATCTTCATTTCAGTAGGCTGAATTATGCCCAGATGTTTCAACAGTCATTTCTAGAAATTTCAGTCGACTTTAGTTCAGTCGACTGAAATCGCAACGGGAAGTTTTTAACGGCTCTATTCTTGTTATTTTGACTTCCAACGGCCATATCTTTAAGAGGGTTTTAAATTTATAACCTTATGGCATTCCAAAGGTTGATTCTTTATGAGCAAAATCCTCTCTAACATTCTCCAAAACTCTCAATCATTTCAAGAGTACTAAAACTCCATAGTTAGATTACCAAAGTTCTTGAGCTCAATCTCACTCACACTCAAAGCTCTCATAGGAAATCTTGAGCATCTTAGGCTCACTCTTGGGTGTGTATTTGAAAGAACCTTTAGGGATAGATTGTATTTATAGGTAAATCTTCTAGCATTCCTAACTCTCTTCTCCTGCATCTTGGTTGGACGTTATTGGAGCATCTACACTTCATCAAAGAAGTTAAGAAAAGGGGAGGATCTTCAAGAACGTGCAAAAGCCACTTACAGCATCAAGAGGCAAGCGTTCCTGGTATTTTTCTAAAAATCAAATTATTTCTATCATTTTGTAATTTGTATAGGGTTGGTGTAACCCTTGTAAGGAGAGAAGGGTATCTTCTCTCTTGAGCGTTATCGGTCCGATCTTCACCCGAGAAGAAGATCAAGAGTTGTATAGGTTCGATCTCTACCCGTGAAAGAGATCAATGTTGTAATAGGTTTCTTCTCCACCATCGAAGGAGAAGTTAGTAGAATCCTCACTCTGTAGGCAAGATTGCCGAACCATGTAAAAATTCTTGTGTCAAGATTTTCCATCTTCTCACCTCCTTTACTTTGTGCATTTGTGTTTATTTCTTATATATCTAGCACACTTGTTTGGTGAAATTGTGTTTGTTGAGATTTAACTTCACATTCATTATTTATTGTAAATCTCAATATCTTGGAAGATCAATTTGATTAATTAGTGAAGACCCAATTTTAATTAACCAAAGTTTGAAAGAAATTTAAAATTCCGCAATTATCTCCTATTCAACCCCCCTCTAGGAAAATCTAGCTTGATCAACGGGGGTAAACTGACATATTAACAAATTTATGACAATTAATAATTTTATTAAATCTATATAATATAAAAAAAAAATGCAACATTTTGAATGTGATGCATTTGGATGAGGGGTAAATTTTTACAGGGGTTACCCTTGAGTAGGGGTAATTGTAAGTAGAGGTAAACTGACATATTAACAATTTTATGAGAATTAATAATTTTATTAAATCTATATAATATAAAAATAAAAATAAAAATTTCTAAAACATACTTGTCAAAATATTTTATGTTTAAGGAGTTCAGTCCGTGACAATTTTTAATATCAATTTTATATTTGTTGTGATTTATTAAACTATTATAATAGTTTATTATATTATATATTTCATGTTACCAATGAAAAAATTATATTTTTTTATAAAGAGATATGTTGATATTTTTTTATTCATTTATTGAGATTTAAAATAATAATATCTAGTTTTTCTTTATTTATTTATTTACCGTTAGAATGCAAGTGTTAATTTTAAATTATAGTTATAAAAAAGAATATATAGAAATTAGATAATATTAGATTTACTTAATGAAAATTATTTAATAATTATATTTATAAAATTTCTCACAAAATTGTTAATATATCAAGTTACCCCTGCTAATAGGTATCAAATAAGATTTTTTACCCTTAAGGTAAGTTCTTACATTACCACTGCAATTACCAAATAAGATATCGGTAACCCCTTTTCAAAGGTAACCCTTACTCAAGGGTGACCCCTACTCAGGGGTAACTCCTATAAAAATTACCCCTCATCCAAACGCAGCCTAAGCGACCACAGTTCGGTTTTCCCACTATAATTGAAAGGGGTTTGGATTTTGGGTTTTGATTTCTTTTTGGTAAACTGTAATTTTTTGTTTTTTGAAATGGAAGACTTTCTTTTGATTCACCTTTTCCCTCTTGCTGTGAAACCCATCTACCTTCACTAAGTGATGCCGTTGCTACTGTTATCCATGTCCTAGACTATTGCCAACATCTCCTTGTTCAGATCTGATTTCCGCCCCCACCCCACCAGTGAATATGTTGTTGCAGTTCCCTTTCACCATCCATCAAGTTTCCGCCAGGCTTCATTACAAATTAGGACAGTCACTTTGAACTAACAAATTGAGACTAGAGGTCATGACTGCAATAATCTAAAACAAGATGGTATCTTGCTTCTTGATACGGTAACATGACACAAAAACTGAGTTCCATCAAAGAAATACCATGCACTACATCACAAAATTTACAGGTTAAGGAATGACCGTGATTGAGAGGGATTCTCAGGCTTTTGGTCGGGTCGGGTTGGGTTCTGTACTTCGGATTGCAAATTTGGGTCAGGTCGAGTTGGGTTCAGATATTGTTGACATGGGTTAGGGTTATATATATATATATATAAAGAGATTCTACTGTAGAATTTGGTGAATTAAAGGATTTAGTTCAACTTTACTATATAATTATTTTAAAATAGAGAAAAGCTATGTAAAAATTGATTAAAAAAATTATATAATTAAAAATTTTAAATTAATCTAAAAATTAGAAAAAATATATATAGAAAATTATGAATTAAAAAAATATATACTCTATTAAATTTTGACCAATGTTACTCGCACGGAGTGAATTGTGTAACATGAAGACACGAGGCATATGCGGTTTCAATCAATTGGGAATAAGCTAGGCTCAACAACAGCTTAGTCGAGAAGGTTGAACTCCCTTTGGATTTACTCAATTCTTATGTTTTCAATTACTCAATTCTTCTGTTTTCGATTCCGAAGAAGTTTCAGTACAAAGGCCCTCTGAGCCAAGCCTACACTTACAAAGAGCACCATCCTTCCTTCAGCAACCGTTAGAACCCTGGTAAAAGCAGAGGCCTCACAAACAATTCGAATACCCTTGATAAAGCTCCAGCCAGAAAGAGTCGGCCAAAAAGTCATGCCATAGACACTTCAGTACTTCACCATTGCTCCACACACAAGATACAGAATGTATGTGGACCAATTAATTACACGAGCTTCAACCGAAAGGGATTAGAATTATGGTCATGAACCCACTTCGGAAAGCGAGTCCTGAATTCAATTCTCACTCCATCTTAAAAGGCCATCTCCATAACAGGGGTCAAGATATCGACTGATATAATATGATTTTTCAGCCCCATATGATATCGGTCAATATTCGACCGACATTCATAATATCGGTCTTTTAAAAAAATAAAAAATAAAAAAGGTGGTGAACACGAGTTAATATCTCGGTCGATATTTTCGTTTTCAATTTTTTTTAAAAAAATAACCAGCTTCTTTTTGGGATTTATTTATTTATTACTCAGAAAAAAAAATATCGATATTTAAAAAACAAAAACAAAAGAGGAGAGAAGGGTGTGTGGAGAGGGAAACCTGCTCCTGTCCCGAGGGTCATAAAAGAAAACTACATGAGCTTCACATCCACAAGGATATTCATAGCTCTGTTTAGCATCCCTCAAATTGCCAAAATATTCCAAATCGATCTACGTTACATTTCTTTCTTCCTTTCTTCTTTTTTTCTTTAACCAATGATCAATTAACTGCTGACAACAACAACAAAACCATGATATTTTTTAAAGGAAAAAGCTCGACCCTTTTTTCACAACAAGAGATTGAATGTTCTACAACCAGATTGCTGAGTTCTAATCAGCTTTCCAAATGAATGACAGGTCATAGTAGAAAAAGTTTCTGATACAGCAAGTATGATTAACATCTATAATTTTGAACACGCATGTATGCATCCACACATGCACGCGTCTGCATGTGCGTACACAAAAACTTGTTTCGACAAAGCAAGAAATTCATCTACTCAAAAAAAAAAATCCTTGGAATTCTGATACAAGAAATTCCTTGAAACTAAGTATGACATTAACATAACTGTTCACTTAAATTAGTTTCTTCTTTTGGAAGAAGTGCTTCAGGTGCCACAATTGCCAGGATGATACTGCTATGCAGACACCAAGGGACATGATACTGAACCAAGCAACTCTAGCATTTGTTGTTTCACTAACTTCCCTCATCTCCGCTTCCCTGTATACAAGAATTATATCATATTTGGCTTGAAATAAATGCATAAATGGCTGCAAAGAACTATATTTATGAAGCTTTTTAACTACAGCCAAACATATATTACCTGCTTTTGAGATATAGTAAATTCTCATGGATAGCTTCCACTACTCCTTCTAGTTTCCTTAGTTCGAGCTCAACACCCTAAACACAATCACAGATGCATAAATGAAACACAGAAAATCAGCACACAAGCATCCAGCTTCAGAATATACTATAGTGCTAAGAGTGTTTTATATGCTTGCCTCTATCTTTTCTTTTCTTGCAACTGAATCCCAGTCCTTTGTTGCAATTCCTGTTTTCCAATCGATGTTGACACTTGCTCCTACAGTTTGACCTTGGTGATGACCATCCACCCACAAACATGCCAAGTAGTTGCCAGCCTCAGTAGTAGTAAATGCAAATTGCCCCCCTGTCACATTTTCTTTGTGATGAAGTGTGTTTCCATATGGTGATGTCACCTAATTAAAAAAAAAACAGTGTGTCATTTTGCATACAAGGACAGAGGAAGGGGGTTACCCAGACAATTTTGTCTGGCAAAAAAAAGATGTATTTGAACACTTGGAATATTCAATCTAAGAAACTAGCGTGATACATGATTCGGTCTAAAAATATAAAAAGGAAATGCAGCTAAAATGCCCAACTCCTCAGGTCTCTACCATCATGAGCAATGACCAGTAACTAAAATTCCATATATCTGTCTTCAACTCCATATAGGTAGATGAGGAAAATGACATGTTGATGATGATGATATGATCTTCAACAAACAGATGTGTGGTATGTCAAGCCTATAGTACAAGTGCAGCATATAGATTTAAAGGTCCAACTATTAGAAAACGATACAAAATATTTCATCGGGGTGCCAGCCACGATATGTGGCTTACACATAGGGTGGCCTGCCCATGTGGTGGGGGTGACATGTACATTTTTGTTCTTCTATCACAATACTTCTTATTTATTTAGATTCATCTCTTAGCTGGCCTCCAAAAGTGAGGCTTTGAATCGGCTGCTGCTCAGAAAAGGAGCAAATATCAAATGGGATGAAGAGTGCCAAGCATCGTTGGACAGAATCAAGTCCTACCTGCGGCACCCGGTTTCCCCAACGCCAGGAAATCCCCTACTGCTCCATGATAGCCTCAAATCCATCCCTTCCCTTCGCCTTGTTTGGTAGGAATGGAGTAGTCCAAGTCATTGCTAGTATCATTGAAGGCATCCAAGAGTCACTTAGGGCTATTGTACTACTCAGCTCGTTATGGTCTATTAAAGTGTTTGAAATACTTGAATCTTGACTCTGTATGGAGCAGTAGGCTTGAGTGTTAGTCCGTATCCTTCCCGTACTACTTGCTTAGAGTAGGAAAGAGTGTTCTACCTGTTTCCTAACTGGTAATAG
Source organism: Chimonanthus praecox (assembly GCA_022113865.1). NCBI lineage: Eukaryota > Viridiplantae > Streptophyta > Magnoliopsida > Laurales > Calycanthaceae > Chimonanthus > Chimonanthus praecox. The sequence continues at coordinate 7,941,907 of CM039095.1, read as the reverse complement.
GTAGTGCTAATGTTCCTTCTGGTTCACAATAGTCACTCAGGTTTGTTTCTCTCCCTTCGCTATAGTCCATTAGTGGGTCTATTGTCCGGTAAGCAAGCAAGGAGAATGACCGACCATTCCGTCCCAATGTTTCACCACAGCACAGTGGTATAATCATTTCTATCCATACCTCATTCGATTCAATCAGTAAAATATTTGATGTTTGAGGCATCGCTTCACTAAGTTCATGGTTCCTTGTGAACTCTATTAGCTAGGCACGGGTTCTTCCCCCTCCCAATTGTCAGTCCATTCTCTCGAGGAGAAAGCCTGACTCTCATTTGGATCGAACGTAGACCATAGGAGCTTATAGTAGGGATTGTAGAGGCAATATATTCTCTATTGCCCTGAGTAACATTGGTCAAAAAGCTGCAACAAGACAAGTGGGTACTAACAATGGGACCACGACACGGGGGTATCAAAGGAAAATGGACAGTTCAAAGAAAGGGCCACATGCAGAACTGTCTAGATAGAATTCCAGCCCATTAAAGAGGAGTGTCCTGAAGGGACAAAAGACTCCTTGCAAGAGATTCCCTTACAACTATGAACATAGAGTCTACGGGCAAAAGCCAAAAGCTTCAACGAAGAAGTAAGTGTATAGAGAAGTGTCGATAAGAAGGCAAGCGGAGGCTGGCAACACTTGAACAAGTCACTCTAGTAGAGCTGGCAACATATCAATTTGAGTTCCCCTCTAATAGAGAAAGGTATAGAAAAAGAAGACTTGCCTTATTGTCTAGACTGGCTTGATTCTTTTCCCGGTAGGCTTGTCTCTAGAGGGCACTCTAACAAGAATAGACTAGACTGGACAACAGTTGAACAGGCTAGCTGCCTGCCTTGCTTTCAGTAAGTAAAGTAGACAGCTAAAGCCCTTTTGCCTCTACTAATAAGCTCCCCCTCATCTAACAAGGAGAATCACTTTGTGTAACTAGCCAACATTAACGAACATCAATGACTGAAAAGTCCTTTTTTGTTGGAAGAAAACAAACCTTCAGACATCATTAATATATAAAGAAATAAACCTGAGTTGGAACTAATGCCATAATTGACTTATGGGAACACTAACCATTCCACCCCGCGTTAATAAAACTTCTCTTAGGATAAACCCTCGCAAAACTAGACAACAAGGGACTTCCAGAGTCCCAAGGAAGACTAGTGAACCACTTAGGGAAAGAGAACAACTAAGAAAACTCTCCTCTCGGTATGGATAGTGAGGATGCTTCCCTTGGTTGAGAACTTGAGGCATTGATTACATGTCAAAGAGATTGCCCCAGCTTGATGAAGCTAAGGGTGTTCATTTGTCCAAACCCAGCTCGAAGCCAACCTAAATAAATGGGCTCGGACAAAGAATTTTGTCCAACGGGTCGGGCTCGGGCTTTAATTTAAAGCTTGTCGAGACCCTTCGAGCTTTTAGGCCCATTTATTTTTTACATATTTTTTTTTTTATAAATTGAAAATTTAACCGTACGAATTGAAAGAAAACTTAAAAAACCAAAATATGTTAAAATTTCATCCCAAAAATTAATTTCTATCCACTCAATCTTAACAGTCAAAATCACCGGGTGTCATCTTTTCAACGACGTTTGCCAACTTTCCTATCAAGATCAAGTGGTTAGAAATTGAATTTTGGACTAAAATTTTAATTGATGGTAGATATTTTTTTTAGAAATGAATTGATGGTAGATATTTAACTATACTTTCAATGTGTACAACTATATTTTCAATTTACATAAAAAATTTAAAAGAAATAAAAAAGGGTATTGGATGTAAATAATAATGCTTAATCAAACGGGCTTGGGCGCTTTGGCCTCTAAAGTCCGTTGGGCTTTGGTCAAGCCCGGACTTCTTATAGTGAAGCCCGGCCGAGCCTGACCGAAGAACACCCCTAGATGAAGCCAAGGTCTTATTATTTTTTTTGAAAATTTTTCTGTTACAACTCTTTCTTCCACCCTCAATAACTTTTTTCCTAGCCTTACTTTAATTGAGCTTCCATTAGCTTGGAATATGCTAAGGTCCATCAGTTAGTCATTGGATGCTTGGCAGCTTCAGTTCTGCTCAGTGAATATTGTTCGCTTTGGAGTCAAGGAAAAAAAGGTGGTTCCGTGGTATTTGAATGAAATGCAACAAAGGAACCATAAGATATATCATGGGAGTAAATCTAGATGAGGGTTAGATTGAAACCTATACATGATGCTAAAACATCCTAGGTAAACCATCCATACTCTGTTGATTCCCCAAATGATAATTGTATGCTTTGAGTGGCCATGGCTCCAAACTGCACTCTCAATCACATGCCAACCACTTTGCTCAGGCAACGACATACTTGGTATGTTTCCAATATGCTTAGGTCATCCTTGAATGGTAGGATTTCCAATCTTACTGAACCATTGTAATCCTTGATTGTAATCCCAATGACCCCAAGTTTCCTTTTGATCTTCACTTGACATTTATCCCTCTTTCAAATGGTAAAGGCTCATACCCCACAATCAGAGTGGAAACCTCATGAGGCACTTACCCTTGCATGCTTTATTACTACCAAGACACCTTCCAATATGTGTAGAAATCCAATGCAAATACTCTCTAAAGTTCCTTTATCTATACTCCCTGACGATCACAAATGATTAGATATTTACCAACAGTAACATCCATATAGAAGCCTTGTCTCAAAAGATTCTTTTGCTCGCCCACACTATAGCAAAGCTCAACCATTTTTCATAAGTTGGGAAAAAGTTGAAATGACTAAAACCACAACCATCCACAAGGAGCTGACAAGCTGCCAGGAATACCCAAGAGATGGAAAATTGGTCCAAATGAGCTTGAGAAAGGAGATATTTAAAATTAAAAGGTTGACTGGCTCCTCACTTGACCCAAAAAGGATGCAAATGGCTAGGACAATGAAGTCTATCCACATAACTGATCAATGGTAAGAATTTTATTCGAGGTATTCTCAAACCAAACTTTGACTCCACATGGGACCTAAGAATCCAAATCAAGGACTACAAAGATTTTCCTTAGAATATAACACTAGGTTTCTCTGCCCATACCCTCTTTACCCTCAAAAATTAAAGGTCATGTGTGGAATGAGAAAAACAGACTAATTTGAATTCATTTGTAATTTCCATAGTGCTACTTTTATTCATGTTGAATGACCATGTTAATCAACTTTTTATGCCACATTCTGAAAAGCCGCTATTTAAAAGATTTGACGGAGCTTATCAAAAGCTCACATGAGTAAGAATGATTTTATTGGCCATTACATTAATGTATTACATTGACAAGATTATTTAATACCACCAGGCACAATATTAATTTATAAATAAAATTTATTAAACTGGACTTGCAAACCATGCAAATTAAATACAGTATATTGAACTAGAAAACCAAATATTCTCCTTTCTCTCAATTAGAAAACTATGTGAGAACAAAAACAGATTCTTTCATTATAATTCTAGCAAAACTACAAATTTAACAATCCCATCTTCATGAAACAGCTGAGAATGAAATGTAATTTTTCGAGAGATGTGTGATGTATGCTTCTATTGCAGACTCTGAACTAGAATACAAATTAGTCAACTGACAAGCCAAGCAACTGCAGTGGCTACTTTGCAAGCATCTTTTCTCATGTATTACAGAGATAGCTGGTCTCAAGTTTCTTTGGTGAAGGATGCTTGTGGCAATACTTCTGTCCTTGGCTAATTCAATCAAAGTCCTTTCAATGATCGGAAAAAAAGAAATCTGTGCTGTACGGACATTTAAAGGTAGAGCATATAAAGGGAAGGAGACCATATGAATTTTGGCATCATTCTATGGAGGAAATTGGTTTCATGTATAAAGACAAGTAAAATGCACATGAAGGAGGCCAACGATCCAGATCATAGAAAGATGAACAATATCACATTTCTATCCTTTTTTTTTTTAGTGAATTGGTAACTAAGGACAAAAGGAGACTCCAGATGGCAATTATCAGTTTCATGATCCAACACAAATAAACTAACAGGCATTAACAACTGAAGTGGCTGAAGCCGACGCGGCATCAGGGGAAAGACAATTTTTTTGTTTTGATCCAGGTCCAGATTCAAGTCCAGCTCGTCAATCCCATGATGCCAAGCCAGGCCAGGCCCACATCAAGGTCCAGCTGCAACATATCAGGCCCAGAAATCCAATAAGGGATGCACATGTGAAGGCCCAACTTGAGGCCTGATTCTCCATAGTCGGTCAACATGAATTGGCAAATGGCAAGCAATAAGGAATCAAAGGTGGAGAATCCTAACTAATTTAGGATTTGGTTCATTTAGTCCGTGGTAGCAATTAGTATCTTAATTTATTTAGAACTATAGGCAACTAGGATTTGATAGAGTTTGAAATTTAAAGGTATGGAGGGTCGGCTCCTACGAAGGGTTTTCTATTGTTTTTTTATTTCTTTGTTTTCTTCTCTATATATAATCACATGTAATCAGCAAGGGGAGACTTACCATACAGAGATGGATCAATAAAATTGTTATTAATTCCAACGTGTTTCGTTGAAGGCTCAAGCATAGAGGAACTGCAGATTGCAGAGAGACACTGAATTTGCATGTTGAGTTCTGAAGAGTCAGAACACGGAGGATGATTTGGGATTAATTCTCCAAACACCAGGTAATCCTAAAACTCTTCTTAAGAGGGGATTAATTGAATCAGTTGGTCCACAATCAGTCAATCCTTGAACTCAGTTCGAATACTGATGGTTGATTGATCGAGTCCCTTGACTCATTGTGGGGAAAATACCTGGAAGCGTTAAATCTGAAAATGCAGGTTAGGGTTTTTCTTTACAGTGTTTTTTAAACTATTTTGGGTGAAGATTAATTTGTTCAAATCTGTTCGCAATAGAATTAATTTCAGACTTTTGAAAACCTGTTTTAAAGAACCTATTTTGTGCTGATTTAATTGAGATTTAAACCCAGTTTTTTAACAGAAAATTGGTGACTGATCAAAAATTTGAAACAAGCTTTAACCTTGTTTTAGGACAGAGTCTTGACCTCTGAATCAGTCCATACAGAACGTCCAGACAGTGGGTTGGCCTGTGCAGACTCAGTTTTAATTAAAGTGGGGATTTAATTCTGATAAACTAAACTCGTTGGGTATTAGTTTTGGAACTGATTGTGTGGACTGTGAGTCACACACAGTTTGGTGAACCCCATAACAGATACGTTTATCCATTAAGTCCTTTCAGTCCTTTGCTTTTAACAACATCCATGGGTTAAAACAATCTGCATGTTTAATCACCAACCATTTTTATGACCAGCCATGCACGTTGTTGGTCATAGTGGAGTTTAACTTTGAAGATTAAGGTGTTGTTTTAATTAAAACAAAATCAGGTTTCAACTTCCTCAATTTCAGTTTCGGAAAATTGAGATTCAAGTAGATTTGAGGTTGTGGGAGGTTTTGATAAAATTTAGTCAGATTTTTTTATTTAAAAACCCAATTGTGTGTGTGCTTTAAATTAATTGGATTCAATTAACTAAAAAACCCAATTGTGTGTGCGCTTTAAATTAATTGATTCAATTAACTCTACTGCTTAAGAGAGTTGGGTTTTACTGTTTAAGCTCCACGAGTTGCATTAAACCCGCATTGGTTCTTAATTTACACAACCAGGGCATCTGGTTGTGCCAGTGTTTCCGCTTTAGCAGAGATTGAGTAGGGTGTCCTATCCTACCCAGTCTGCATCAAAAGCAAACCATCAGAGATTAGTTTTGGCATATAAAGGGAAGGAGACCAATATGAATTTTGGCATCACTCTAGGGAGGAAATTAGTTTCATGTATAAAGGTAAGTAAAATGCACATGACAGAAGGCCAAACAATATCACATTTCTATCCTTTTCTTAGTGAATTGGTAACTAAGGACAAAAGGGGAATCCAGACGGCAATTATCAGTTGCATGATCCAACACAAATAACTCACAGGTATTAGCAACTGAAGTGGCTGAAGCAAACCATCAGAAATTTGCATGCAGAATAAACTGCACTGGATATGTACTGATCTTGTCCAGTTTTGGGAACAAGATATGTTAGCCAGTTATCATTCCAGTGGAAGAAGATGTGATGTGGCCATCAGAAGCTTCAATGGATCAATTGAGAATCATGTAGACCCATTAGAAGATGGTGGGGCCCATGAGAGTTCATTTGCTGAATTTCCACTCCAAATACATCCAATAACCGACGGAGGAAAGAGAGGACCTCACAAGCTTTCCAAAGCATCAAGTTCCATGTGAATCAGCGTCTGAACGATGAAGATATGATCCTCCATGAATGCAAAATATTTGATTTTGGAGAAAGTAAAACTTCATGCATAAAAATATTGAAGACCATGCTAAACTGAATGACCGTCAAGATAAATTGAGAGATGAAATTGCTCAATTAACATCAATTGAGTATGAAGAAACTATTGGTGGCCAAGACCTGCATTTAAAACACCAAAAGCCACCTAAATTGCTCCAAAATCAACCTAAGGTTATGACATATGGGTCAAATGCTCCAAATTCATGCTTCATTAACCTTATTAACAACCCAAATCCATGTATTTAGGATTCTAAACGAATTTTCTCTCTTGCATGCATGGAATGGTCCCAAGGAAGGTTTGGCAAAAGGAAAGTATGGAGTTTAGAAGGTAGGTGGAGTTTAGCAAGTATCAATATATGCCAGAGATTTAATCTTAGTTTAAGTAGGTAGAATGGTTGGCTAAGATGGATGGCATCCTTTATAATTATTTTATTTCAATTGTGTATAAATAGGGGCCTTGAGCCATTGTACAAACACACCAAAATGAATTCAAGTTTTGAGTTATCTCTTTGAGTTCTTGTTTGGTTTTCTAGTGTTCTTCTAGTTGAGTTCTAGTTCTAATTTCTAGCTCTAGAATTAATTTTTGTTCAAGCATTGGATGAATTTAATTTCTAGTACTTGCAATTGAATTAAGAAATTCAATTCTAGAATTCTTATTTTCTTTGGTGAGTTTTGCGTGGTGTCAAATTTGGCCTAAGGAAATTTCGGCCTTATTCCATTATTCTGGTGAGAATTTGGGGTTTTGGCTCATCCTTTTCGAAGCTCCGCTTGCAGTAAATCCAGATGAGTTATCAAGAGATGTTACTCCATCTAAGTTGATCCGAGGATCTTCTTAGGCATCAGGATTCTTTGATTTCAGTTTTTCATGGTTTTCTTTCAAATTCAAGCTAGATATTATGGAAACCTATATTTTCTGCGTTGAAGGCATTGATAGGTGTTAAACCTGATTCTACCCTTCATCAAGATGGTAGTAGAAAAAAATCAAAATGCAGATTTTTTCGTACTGTACCTAAAAATCAAGTTGTCAAGACTCTTGGAGACTTCATTTTTCTTTTTTCTCCTTGAAAAAGAATACTGTATATGAATTTAATTCACTGATCTTGCATGTGTTGAAATGTTGATTAAGTGGTCGCCATGAGAATCAGGGACCCCCTTATCCATTTAATGAAATTCACAGATCCTCTTCCATACTTCTTTAGTAAAACCCCCCAAACAAATAAATTAGTAAAACATAAAGCTCAAGTGAAACCCACTTACAATGACCAAAAATAAAAACCTCTAGAGAGAGAGAGCAATGAGTAGAGAAACAGTTTATTGGCGTCTGAACAACAACGGTATAGATGGGACTCAGCTTTGCAAGTCTAAGCTACTCATCTAGTCGACCCAACAATTTGGCTACAGAACGGTCGAGGAAAGCATTTTGCTTTCCATGCATCCAAACGGAGATATAAGAGTCACCATGCCCTAGGACGGTCCATACTCTTGGATTGTCAGATGTACATTCTGCAAATCATTGATAGATGTATAGAAAGGAATTTTGTTAAGAAAATTAACAATTTTTTTCACCAGAATTAGTCAAACTAGTGTTATTTTCACTCAAACGAATTTTTTTTCCAATAAAGCACTTTCCTTTCCATACGTAGAACCAGATTTTTTCTCAAGGCTCATCATTTAAGAGATCAAGATCATCAAAAAGTCAATTTGCAACGCTCAAATAACAGTAGAATCAATCAAACAAGACAAAGTCAACCGAACGGGATGACCCAACTCTGTTTTTTTCATAAAAAGGAAAAAATAAAGACCCAGATCGGAATAGCACAAGAGAAACGTCCAGACGAGGAAACGAAAAAAAAAAAACAGAGCAAACGTAACAGACACAATTGAGAAATAGGAGAAGTAGGGAGGGGGTACCTTGCAAGAGATGGTGGGGACCTGGTGGGATCCATCTTCGGGGACGACGGTGTAATCGGCTAAGACGACGACGTTGGTCTGGATTTCTTCCGATACACACTTGGTTCCAGAGGAAGGGAGGTTTATCCATATGGCCCGGCCCACTGGCAGGAATCCAACACAACATAGAAGAAGAACAAGGAATGGATGAGTAACACCCTTGGTCATCGTTGCAAAAGAAAACAACTTGATTTTCTTCTGTTTGGCTGGATTTTGGTCCGAGAAAAAGGAATTAGACCCTCCAAATCCAGCAGCGGAAGAACACCCAATCTTGAAATCTCGATTTTCTTTAATATATTTGAGATCTGGGTCGTCTTCTTTCTTCCTCTGCGTTTTGGATTTGGGTTTCGTCGTCTTTCTGGGTTGCGACTGGATAAATTGCCAGAAAACTGAATAGGCAAGTGAATATGGGCAATCTCCTTCGTCCGTCGGATCGGTGTGTCCCACTTTCAAGATGCGCCCCACTCCTTTCTTTGTGAAAGACCGTCCACTTACATGTTCTCTTGATTTGTCGGCGGCGATGGGCCTAACGAGAAGTTATATCAGTTTTTATAAATTTTCTAATTAAAGAAATTGGTTCGGACATCAATAGTTACGTAATATCGGAAACAGTCTATTTTGCATTTTATTTTTATTTAGAGATGTAAATAAGTGAGATTCAAGTCTAATTAAAATATAAATTTGCACTTACGTAATAATATCATGGCTGTTTTTTTTTTAAGTTAAAGAGACGCGGATTTAAAAAAAAATTATGTAGGAACTCTACTTTACCCTTCACCCTTCCTAACTTTTTAAAAAACGAAATTATAGATGTACCACTCAAAATTATAAATACACCGCTCATAATTATAGGTACGCCGCTATAGATTTGTTATACAGGCCAAAATTTTAGTTAATTTCAAATTTATAGGTGCACCATTCAGAATTATAGGTACACCGTTAATAGGTATATTGTTTATAATTATAGGTACACTAATAGATATGAGTTCTACACGCAAAAGTTATAGTTAATTTTGAAATTATAGGTGCACCACTTAGAATTATAAGTACACCGCTCATAGCTATACCACTCATAATTATAGGTTTATCGCTATTGATGAGTTTTACACGTTAAAGTTATAGTTAATTTCAAAATTATAGGTGCATTACTGTACTCTACTTAAAATTTGCATACGGAAGGACATGGGTAAAGTGAGAATTTCACTTTATCTCATATTTTTTAACCAAAAAACCACCCGTGTTAAGATGGATGGCCTAATATCATATTCAAGTTTTGTTAGATTCAAATTTGGATTTATATAAATTTAAATATTTCTAAAACAAAAACAGTTTGATATTCTTTTCTACTATAAAAATCATATCAAATTAATAATCAAGTTATCATATTAAAAAAAATTCAAAACTCTACAGATCTCATGTAGCACGTAATTAATATATGCTATAAAAATTAAATAATCTTAAAAATATATTAAAAGAATATTACAAAAGAAACTAAAAAATATAAAAACCAAGTAAGTGATAAACACATTTAATATAAATGGTAGAGTTTAATTATATCTCGCATATGATATTATTTGCTGATTTCAAATGTGATGAATAGTATGACACTGATATATGAAGATAAATATTAGAGTTTTTATCATGACATAATTTAATATATATTGTATTTATTAATAATAAATGTATTATTTGCCTTTTAATTTAATAGATTATCAAATCGAATGTGGTTTGATCCAAATTCGCATTAAAAGATAAATGAATTTTAATTTTGAATTTGGACTCAGATCTAAAAAATTTTAAAAATGAAAGATAAAATAAATTCATTCTCTATCTCTATTAATACTAATGCCAAAATAAATTCTTCAATTTTATAAAAATGTTTTGCTATAGAAATAATTTTTTGTTTATCACGACAATGTGGTAATATGAAATACTCTTATTTTACTATAAATTATACATATTTAACTATTTAAGATATTTTATGAAAATTTTCAATTATTATACTCCATTTATACATAGAGAAACAGTTTATGTGTGTGTCAGAATCTTCACAATTCATTCATTAATGATAATGATTGTAATTTACTTTTATATTGAAAAAAAAAAAGAATTTGTAAAAAAATTAAAAATAAAAAGATAGTCTAAGATTAGATTTTGATGGGTTGTCGTATTATTATTAATATAGAAAATTTCTTATAGAAATTGACAAAAAAGGAAAAATATTTTTTATTAAATTTGATGATTTTTGAAATATACAATCAAATTTTATAATATCTAAAAAAATGTATATAAAAAATTATAAATTAAAAAACATTCTTTATAAAAAAAATTATCAATATTAATCGCGCCAAGAGCATGGTGCAAGTGCACCATAGTGTGAAACTGCGAACTTGTAAGCTGACCATCCCACCCCCAGTCCATGCCCTAGAGCTAAATCTGCACGATTTTTTTTTTTTTTTCTCTCTCTCTGCTGCGTCTGCCATGGCTAAAAAGAGAGCTTCGTCGCCTCCTCCGCCTCCTCCAGACCAAGAAAAGAATCCCATCCTCCAAAAGCAAAAACCAGGCAATGAAATCGAAGATATCTTCTCTGCCAAAAGGAAGAAGAAGAAATCAGACACAACAGTTGAAGAAGCAAATGCACTAGATAACAGCTCCAAGACGAAGACAAAGAAGAAGGCGAAGACCAAGGAGAAATTGAAGAAGAGCAAGGATTCTTCCAGAGGAGGTGCTTTTATTGATCAGCCCCCTCGCCCGAAGCGCAAAACGCAGGATGGTCTTACCATCTACTCTGCAGAAGAGCTGGGTATCGGGAAAAAAGATGCTGGAGGTACCGCTCTCTGCCCGTTTGACTGCTCTTGCTGCTTTTGATCCTATCCTGTGAAGAATTTGGGCTCGTTAGAATCTGGGTATTACTTACTTTGTCGAGAAAATTTTGGGTTCTGAAGATATTTGGTGGGTTGTTTTTCCTCTGTTTGGATGCATGAAAGGGAAGTAATTTCTGGAAAAATAGATCTTTTACTGCTAAATGTACATTTCAAGTAAAGTATTTTTCTTTCTATGCACCCGAATGGAACTTTTGAGTTATGTTGTATCATCACAAAAGAAGTAGGATTCCATCTGAGATTTCGGGTTCTTTGATATATGAGTGACCTGCTTTGGAAGCCGATCACTTGATTTTTAGATGTAACTTTGATAAGGTATTTGGTTATAATTTTAAGTGGAGTTGAGGAAATGATATGAATCAATATGTTGTAGTTCTTCAGTGAGAATTTGCAATATTTTGGGGACTCTAGGAAGCACTCATGTGTGTTTGGTTGTGCACTGGATTTACTTTGTGATATTTATGTTGCACAAAAGTGATGTTTACATAATTGATACTAAGATCTTACTATGGTTTTCCTCTCGAACAATGGATTGAATTGAGAAAATTAGTCCAACTAAGAAGACAAGAACCCATAGCACATTTGGGAGGTACTTATTGCCACAACCACAGGACTGGGATGGATTAAATTCCCGAAAAAAGGGGGTAAAAGCCAGGGTCTGGGAGTTGTTATTCATGAATTGGACATTTAACATTGCTTCAACTTAGTTATTGTAATCCAAATTATTTGTGCTTCCAGATGCATCTCTGTATGCAGTGACAGAGACCTACCTTTAAGTTGGCCTTGGGACCCTTAATTTCAAATTATGTCAAGGTTTTCCTTTGACTGCTCGAATTGAGGATGGAAGTCCTTTTCAACAGGGGAGCAGACAGGTGCTAAGCTGCAACTCGGAGGCTACCACCATTGTTCATTAAGTTTCATTTTGATAGTTGTTCAAAAGGAAATTTAGTAACCTCTGGGGATTTTTGGGATGCACAAGGACTTCAGATGGGTTTTTTTGGGTAGCTAAGAAGAATATTCAGGGTGATTTAGAGAGAGAGAGAGAGAGAGAGAGAGAGTAATAATTAGACTAGTTAAAATTGATGATGGTTTGGTAATATTTTGATAAATATAGATACTTGGGGTGCAATTGTCGATCCAAGCTATGAGCTATGGGTTAGATAGCCAGTAGGATGGGTATAGGGTGCACTAATTGTAGGCAAGTTAGAGGGCATTTTGTGTGATAGAAGTGCCAAGTCGATTAATGGGCTGTTTTAGAAGATGACAATTATATTGCAATGCCATATTGAGCTGAATGTTTTTTTTTTTTTTTGAAAAGTATATTGAGCTGAATGTTGGGTGATGAGAAAAAGAAAAAGATAATAGTAGCAGAGATGAATACGTTAAGATGGATGTGGAGTAAATATTAAAAGATAGAATTAGAAATAGTTGCATTATTTCGAATTGATGAGAAGATGAGTGAATGTTGTTTAAGATGGTATGATTTGGGCATGTACTTAGATGATTAGAAAAAACCTAGTACAAAGAATCGTAGGGTTACAATTGGAGGCACTAGGAGTGGAAGGCCTTTGAAGACTTCGATTGATAGGGTACAAGACATGATAGGCAACATAGTAATGAATAATATGACTTTTGGTAGGGTGGAAATGTAGAGATCCAAAAGCTAGCGACTCCAAATAATAGAAACATGGTTTGACAATATTAGTATTTGCTTAAGAATTTGAGGACAAGGGTATTAAAGAATTGGTCACGTACTCATGTTGTTGGAGGGAGTTAAATTATCTGCCATTTTGAACTGCTAAAGACTTTAGAGACTGAGAAGAGGAAGGGTTAAATAGCAAAACTGAGAATCGTTGGTCGTCATGTAAGCCTGAAGTTGCTTTCTGAGGGCCTGCTAAGGGTAGTTTTTTCAACAGATAAGCCTAATGGCCACTGACATGACCCGTGACAGAGACTGAGTGCAGGCCATGGAGTCTTGGATTTCTGTGTGCCTGTTTGGTAGGATTTTGAGATGGGATGGTTGTCAATTTCTTAAATTCCTGATAATGTATTCATACTAGATCAACTGGAAACACATTCCAATCGAGTGGATTCTTGCCCTGCTGCTTTTAGGTTCCTATATATAGAAAATTCTTATGTCACTGGTAGAAGCTGCATTACTAGTCATGACATAACCAATAAAAGAAAATTAGTCATGACAAGTTGATTAGTAGCTGTTTAAATTCTTGTCTGAACTTGCTGAAGGCTGATAAGAATGCACCCAGTGAATGCATACCCTGGAATGCGACAAGAGGCCTATAGCAGAATTAGCAAATACTTACTGTTGCAACCACAAAGGTTAACGGTTCAATTTCCATTACCATCTCCAAAAATATACTATAGAAAGTTTACTGCTGATAACAAATTTGATGGCTCATGCCCAATGTAATGTATTTAAACATTTCTGAAATGCTATTTGAATTTTGAATATTGAGATTGCTGAATAAGAATGAACGTTATGATGGTGGCAGGTGACCACTATCTATAGCTATATATAAGCTGACTTGGGGCCTGATACCTGATTAGAAATACTGCATCTGGGTCCAAGATCAAACCTGATGGGCGATGGGCCCAGTTTGGCCACTCGTGGCACAAGACTGATGGACCTGGCTCAGACACAAATTTTAGAATTTTATAGTATATGATAATCTATTAAATACTATGTTTTTTGTATATGTATATGTATATATATATTTGAATTTTTTATAAGTGTTTTGTTTTTTATTAGTGCTATAGGCTTGTCGCTCATATTGAACCTAAACTTTAACTACCATTTAATGAACTGTATGAGCTCCCTCAAGTTCATGTGGCTATCACTGTAGGCATGGTCTCATCACATTCTGACCATCTCACAATTTTCTGCCAATAGGAGCCTTTTGATTATTACCCATGGACCAGTCACCAAAACCTTTTAACATGGCTTTCCAGTTGTCATCATGGCACTTGCTGCTTGATTATTTCAAGAAATTTAGTGGATATATCTTTATTTATGGAAATTTCTTTATCTTAAATTATTTTGGCGTGGAATACCATTCTTGATTTTCGCTTTTATCATGAATGAATCAAGGAAAAGCATAGAAACCATCATTGCACCCATCATTTAGTGTTATGATATGTTAGATCGATTAGAATTTCTCTTATAATTCCATTCTCTGTTAACTTTGGTAATTAGATCTAGCATAGTATCTTATTGATCCTGAGCTATTTTTGAAGATCATGCAATGTACTCTGCAAATATGCTTTGTACATCTTAATAAGAATATACATGATTTCTAGTATCTCTATGAATCTAACATGGTACAGAGCTATTAATGATCCTTGGGCCTGATAGGAAAGCGAACTCCATTGCTTGCACTCTACAGTTCCATTTCTCCATTTTTTTCGCCGTCTGCTTCTTCTCCATGGGCTTTCACTTTCTTCTCCTATGTCTTGTCCACCAAGTTCTCTACCATGATACATGAAGTCCCATGCGCTTTTGCTCTCTGGTTGTTGCTCAGCTATTTGACTCTGTCTCCTCTGATCAGTCCCTATTTTGCTTGACCATTGATTCGACTCGTTTTAGCCCCACTGACCTATTAGTATCTGGTTCATCTGGAATTCTGGATTTGTCAAGACCAACCAACATTCACCCTTCATCCCTCTGTTCAATGACCTGCCCATCATCCCCCCTTCTTATTCACTATGTTATTTCTTTCTCAAATTTGAATGGTCACTTAACCACAAGGATCTGATGGGCCAAATCTCATCCGTGTCCATAAACTGATGCCCTTATGGTTTCCACCTTGTTCTATCTGTTGGTTTCTAGTTTTGCCCGTTTCTCACCATCAGTCCTGTCCTCAATCTTGATCACACCCATATGTTAGTGCTTTTTCACCACCTCCTTGGTTTTGTTGCCCTCATCCTAATAAATATTTTTTATATATATATATATATTTATTTTTTTTTTTTTTCTAGATATTTTCATTTTTCTATTTTTTTTTTCATTCCCATCTACCATCTGAACTGCCTCATCTCCTGCATCACCATTAGCATTGCCACTAGCAGCGTGATCTGCTTGGTTCAGATCTCTGCCACTGGATTAATCTTGTTTGTCATCATGGTCATCTGTCACCTCTGTCATCGCCATTGGCATTGCCACTAGCATCATCATCTGATTCGATCAGATCTTTGCCAATGGGTTAATCTTGTTTGTGTTTGGATCTCTATGCACCTATTATCATCATGGTCACTTGTTTGTGAGTTTGATTGGAACACCTGTTTGTGGGTTTTAGAATTGGCAAGTATCTATATGGATTTGATTGTTGTGGCAACGGTTCAGATCTTCTATGAAGAGCTTTGATCTTAGGTTAATGGATGAGCTCCTTTTATGTATCCATGTCTGTTTGTATCTTTCCCAGATTATGATTCCAACTGATGAGATCATCTAGAACTGTCAATCTCCGATGCTGGAATTCTGATCTTTTGTTTCTTTCTCCATCTGCTTCTTCACTTTAAACAACCATGGTATATTAATCCTATTTCCTCTGGGGTTCTCTGCATCCTGTGCCATTGATTTTCTTCTATGTTGGATCAATTATCTTTCTGCATCTGGTTATTAACTATGTCAAGGTGATGTAAATTGACTGTTGGGTTTTTTTAGATGGTTTCACTCGCCAAACTCATCAAGCATGTGTAAACCAGTATTAAATCCTGGTCCTCCACATGCTTGTCACAACCACTACTGAACCAGCCCCATTGGGGTTTGGGTTTGGTTGGAGCGGATTTCCCATTTAACCTGATTGATTGTGATTCCCACCCAGACATGTCCAATCAGACCAAGAGAGATTTGTAGGTGACTAAGCTTTGAAATGCCGTTCATGAGGTCCATGTTTCATGAACTGACTGGCTGGCTCCACTGTAGACGTTGGCTGTTCAAATATTCTCGGCATTGGAAGATAATCAACTTCCCACTTTGGTTCTTTAGAACATTCCGAAGGGCTCTGTTTTTTTTTTCCATGATGATGTTTTCCATGGAAAAGTGTCAATTTTCTATAGAAAATGATAATACTTTTCCATGTTTCTGGACCCCAAAGTCCCAAACGAAAGTGCAAATAAGAAAAACCATTTTTCACCAAAGAAAAAAAAATCTGCAGCGGGCAAACTTACACTAAAGGGCATGTTAGGTGTGTTCCACATGGTTAGTGGAAATAGCAACCTTTTTCTTACATGATTGTTGAACCAAACGTTACAGTGGGGCCCAAATTGATTTAAATAATTTGGAACATCTATTATGAAAAATCTCTGAGGAGACTCTCTCCAGTAAGAATTGATACTCAGAGTGCCCTTTACATGGTCTAAGGCTTACATTTTTGGGGGACCATATTAATAAGAGATGTATAAAATTTCACTACCATCTGACTATCTTATCTCTTAATTTTAATTCTTTTTAAAATTGGTAATTTATATTCATTAAAACTTCAAATGCCAATATTAAATGGTTAAGATAATATTTCACTTTCATGGGACCATGGTTGTTAAGTTACTATTGCACCAACCTCGAGATGAAGTGGGACTTGCCCCCAAATAAGAGAGATCCCACTCAGATCAGTTGCGAGAGATTTTAAATTAATAGATTGGTGATGTCTTTTGTATTCTCTTAAACAATCAATAATTTCACAAGTTAAATTTTAAAAATTGTATAATTATTTCTAAGAGAATGATAACATCATAAATCTGAGTAACATCTAAGATGTTATACATCAAGTGATGTGTTACTTTTGACCGTTCAAAAATATGATTATGTATTTCACAAAGTCTTCAAACGGCATTTTTGTGTAACTAAACAGGGAAATGAGTGGATTTTCCACTTTATCCTTCACCATTCTGTATGGATAATATAAAAAAAAAAAAAAAATGTCAAAAATCGGCACACTCATCGGTGAGCCGATCATTCCAAAACGACGAGCCGTTCTGGTTTGTTCATCAGAATTAAGAGGGAAGGCTATTGTTCTTAAATTCTTTTGGTATGATTTTTTAAGTCCAAAAAATTATACATTTTTCACTTAAAATCAGTCTCGGAGTTCATAAAATTCAAAGTAGATAAATGTTGATCCTTGTTTGTAGAAATCGGTCGATAAACGCTTTCGTTTGAAAGCCCAATCTAAAAGCGGGAAAAATCCATAGTTGATGAACGAACCAGAACGGCTCACCGTTTTGGAGTCATCGGCTCTCCGGTAATTCATTTTTTAAATTATCTGTACAACAGGGGTGAAAGGTAAAGTGGAAAATCCACTAATTCCCGTGTCCGGTCACACAAAAGTATTGTATGAGGGTCGCAACCCATTTTTGATAAAGAGGATGATGATTGTCTATTTATTATGGATGAACGGTTTAGATATGGACGTTCAAGCCACGTGGGCATTTGTCAATTTGATGTGAAACAAGAAAGGATAGCCATTCATTTTAATATATTGGTCGTATTTGATAAAATATGGGCCTCGAAAGAGTTATGACGTTTATGGCTCAACAATCCAACTACCGCACATATATACATATTTATTAAATAGTTTAGGTGGTTGCAAGGAGTTTCACATGATCGAACCCACCTCTCATCCACGCCATTATTTAAAATATACCAATTTTTCATCTCTTTATCACTGATTATCCCCTCCAACTATACATCCTTGCCATTTGAGATATGATGGTTGTTTATTTATTTATTTTTTCTATTTTTTAATGGCCAACGTGTTTAAATTTCTTAAAGCACTTTATTAATCTTTAGGTCATGTGTAAACCTTTCTATCTATACATATTAGATAATTCTATAGGGACTAGTCCTTTAAGGTATAATGAAAATTTAATTTAATCTTTTTACTTTCTGAAACGAATTCTTGACCATCTCTTCGAGCTTATGTTTAAATTTTATTTAATAAAAGATGTACAAAACTAAATCTGTATGGTATTTATTTCTTTAAAAAGTATGATTCATTGAAGGAATGATAAATTAAAATAATAATAATAATGGCCATTTGAAAGAAATGATACATTCCAACGCATTGGACTTCTCTAAATTTCAATTGTATTTCTGGATAAAAAAAAATTCGAAGAATCTTATTTAACATGATTTGGACAATTTATATAATCTTAACCTAGCATCCGTAAGAAAAGCAAAGCACTATAAATACGGCTTTAAAAAATTAAAAGTATTGGCATTTGAGTTTTTTTTTTCCAAAACTCAGTACCATACTGATGATAAAGTTGATACATGGCAGCCTATTGGCTAGGGTTGTTGACGGTTTGGATTTAGGGTTGGGTTGGGCTTTTCTCCCAAATCATTTATAACTTCTTCTGTTGACCTTTTAGGCTAAAATTCAAGTCTAAATAAAGAGAGACAGAGAGAGTCGTTCGGCTTTATAAAATTCAAGATATGTAAGTGTATTTATGAAGTATATATATATATAAATATGTTAGGACCGTTAATTGATGAATCAAAAGCTTCAAAGTGACAAACTTAACAAATTTTTAATTGAAAGGATTTGAGTGGTGGCTATGTTTTAAGAAGTGAAAAATTTTGAGTTCGATTTTGACTTTATTTCAAAGGGGTATTCTTCGTAAAGTTACTTTTGTATATAAGTAGAAAATTTTCACATGTTCTAAAATTAGTCAAGTGATCTAAGAGATCTAATCACTTTGATCATAAAAAAAAATTTACAAATTTTTTAGTGAGAGTTTGAGTTTGTTTGTTTCTTAAATAGGCTAAAAAATAAATCTGATCTTGGTCCCTTTCTTTTTAAATTTACGTATGAAAAATCGCGGGACATAAATGTTTAAGTCTATTCATTTATGATGGTTTCAGTTCAAGCATAGTTGGATTTAAGTTAAGAACTATATATGAATACCAATGTGGTAGTAGTGTTGATATCCATTTTCAAAAGGAAAGTAATAAAAATTATAAGATATTTAAATTTATATTTATAACATTATAAAGTACTGCAATTAGAATTTAGGAGAAAAGAAGATGAGCAAAAACTAGTACCGATCATGAATATGAATTAACATGATCACTAAGTTAAAGCTCTATCTTCATATATGGGTCCTACAAAAATCAACTGGTTGAATTCACGACTCTAATTTTTTTAAGTTCTTCATTTTTTATAATCTTAAATTATTTTTATTATATTTTGTACCCTTTAAAAATATGATCATATGATAAAATTAATTTTGAATTGACTTCACGTGTGAAAGATAAAGCTTTCTATTAGATTAATTAAATGTGACTTACGTGGACTCTACGTACGGATGCAGTGGAGAACATTCGTTTGGCTAAGAATATAAGGAGAAAAATAAAATTTAAAAAGTAAATCTATACAATTAAAGCTAATAACTTCAATTATATACTGATCGTAGTTAGAAGAGTACAATTATGTGGGTTCAAGTCCTCATGGTCTAATCTTGATTTGTCTTAAGGATAGTGGACTTATTCGTGGGGTTTTAATACTGAGTATTTTATGATTTTCCACACGTAAATTCAAAAAAATATATATACTTAAACAAAATTTTCTTTAAAGAGACTAATTTTGATTGGTTTTCAATCCTGTTCATAAGACTTATTTCTCTGTTATTGTGCAAATTATGTAAGAGATTGGAAGCCCAGCCTGGCAGTCTTCGTTTGACTATAATTTTATATTCTAGTCCTTATAATTTTATATTCATCTAAGAACGACCTAATTTAACCTGTGTGTGGTTTGTAAGCTAAGCTGCTAAAATACTCATATTTAAGAGCCCTTTCAATGATTAAGAATAGTGACATCTTCACCAAAGCCACAGTGCATTACTTGGCATTATGTGATTGTGCTACAGTAATTTTAAGTTTTTAACACAACTCATTATATAATACATTAATTATTGTGCAATCCAAGGCAATCCATTACTTTGATTATATTTGTATTAGAGAATAACTTTTAGGAAAATTCTTGGGATAGGAGATTTCTTTTGGTAGGGGATTTTCTTAATGAGTTGTTCTTTTATGTCATGCTCAATAATCGCAAGTGCGAAGGTACGGGGAGAAAAGAAAGACAAGGGGACACAAATTTTAAAAATGGAGAGAAGGTTAGAATTTGTTTAGTAAATATCAAGTAAGAGACATGCCAAAGATTTCTCTCTATCTTATGATTATATTAGGGTTACATTTTAGATATGGGATAGAGAAGTGGAAACGAAGGCCAACTCTTATTTACCTCAATTTGGTAATTAAAGAAAGAGACGAGAAAATCTCATATTTTCTCTCTCTACTATTGTTACCTTTAGAATAAAGGATAAATAAGGGGAATGGGTGTTATCCTACATTAGTAAGGGTATAAAATCTCAATTTTATCCTTATTTACTTTTCTATTCTCATTTTTGAAGTAAAGGATATTCATTATTCATTATCCACCTTTCTCTTAAGAAATTTTTTTAAATATTTTTCACTCTAATTACCAAAAAAGATAAGAAAAATTAATGTGAAAACCCTAAAAAAAAAAAAAAGAGATTGCAAATATTCCTCTTCGTTCTTTCACTCTCTCTCTTTTATTTAGCATTAACTTTTGAAAACTACCTCTTCATTTGAAAATTTACTTTTTCACTAAGCTCAATATTTCTTCCTACGTCACTCTAATGGAATATTATATTTCAAAAATAACATATGGTAGGAAAGATAAAACTGAGGAAATTGCCATGGTTGATGTCCATAATAAAAGTTTTTGTCTGTGGTTGGAACCAGTGTTATCAAAACCGGACCGAACCGCGGCTGAACCGCCGGTTCAGCCGCGACCGCATGGTCCGCGGTTCGGTCCGGAGAAAAAATCGGCTGGCGGTCAAAACCGCATAAAACCGGTCAAAACCGCGGTTCTATGCGGTTTTGACACCAAAACCGTGAACCGCGGTTCATGGTTTTTGAATTTTTTTTATTTTTTTTATTTTTTTTTAATTTTCTCTTTAAAAAAATGTGTATATTTGAAATATAAAAATTTATTACTATTTCTATCCTATATATTTCACCGTTTTGGTATATTACTCAGAGTTTGAATGTTATTTTTAATATTTATATTAATATTATTGGTAAAATATGTCTTACTTAATATTATATATAATATTTATATTATTTTAATACTTGATCGATTTTTACCGGCTTTGACTGCGGTCGAACCCTGTTGAACCCTGACTTCCTCGAAGACGGTTCGGTACACGGTCCGGTTCTGATAACATTGGTTGAAACCAGGGGTTTAAATATCGGCCGATACGTATCGTATCGGCCGATATATATCGGTTTTGGATATATGAATATCGGCCGATATATATCGTATCGGCCGATATTCACAATATCGGCCTTGATATCGGCCGTATTATATCGGCCCGATATCAAAATATCGGCCGATATTTAAAAAAACAAAGAAGAAAGAGAAAAATATCGGCCGATATATCGGCCGATAACGATATATTGGTCGACATATCGTATCGGCCGATATATCGGCCGAAACCGATTTTTAAACCCCTGGTTGAAACCTCTCACCTCACAAATCAAAATCAAGAAGAAATAATGGGAAATTTGCTTCGTAGATTGTAGGGTTTGTGCACTTAAATATAATTCAAATCTAGGGTTTGGACCTTCAAGACCAATTAAAGGAAAATCAGACAAAAATCAGATGCTAGGCAAGCCCCTAATCTGGCATTCTTCCACTTCACAATAATAAAATAAAAGGTATTGTCAGGTTTTAAAAGTCTCAAATTACAATCCTTCACTAAACGACAAGTAATGTAATGAATAGGGGCATCTTAGATGGATTGTATTAAAATGTCTAATCACTAGTTACAACGTTAAAAATAATTGTGACAATCATCAAATTAATAATGACTATTTTAAATTTTAATCTCAACCGTTCCCAAATTAATGAAACGTATAATACTTTCTAAATATTATATAATCTTGAAAATCTCTTAGAAAACATTCTCTTTATTCAAACAAGGACATGAATCAGCAGTACATTTTATTTTTTAAATAATTATGTTCATGATTTTTTCTAATTCAATTTTCATTGATCTAACATTTTGATTTCAGACTTAGATTCATTTTTATAAAATATAATTTTTATTTATTTCTTATTTTATACCATTTTTGAGTTGTGTCATCCTATCAACTTTCTAAATATAAAGATTAGCTTGAATCATGATTGATCTTACTTTTTTTTTTTTGTTTTTTTAAGATAATATAGATATCATCATTCCATATTCAAGGTGAAGCTGATCCCACATATACACGAGACCACATGCAAGTCTCGTGTATCATATAAAACCAAGTAGAATTGAATTCGATACCTCTAACTTAATTCTAAAAACTTAGACAAATATACCTCATACTCCACGCCGAACCGCATTAAATATATTAGAGAGAGTTGGCACTTGGCACCCTATCATAATCAGTATGGACTAAGCTTAATAATTGAGTAATGATCTGTGCACCATGAGTTTTCACCATGATGCACTATCGTTAAAAAGAAAAGATCATTTTACCTTATCTTTTTAAAAGAGGGAAGAAAGAGAAGAAGAAAAGTAATAGTAAAATGGTCTTTTCTTTTTAAAAGGTGGTGCACGTAAAAACTCATAATGCTCAGATTATTACTCCTAATATTATTTAGTAACCTTTTGAGAAAACTTAAAGCATTGAACCATTATAATTAATAAATAGTTCACTTTATTTTTTTTTTAAATTACATTTCATATTTTGATCAAATTCATTTTTCTATGGCATAGTATTTTAATTTAGATTTAGATTTAGATTCATTTCTATAGAATATAATTTTAATTTCAATTTCTATTTTATACAATATTAGCTTGAATTGTAGGTGGTTTTTGTCTTTGACATATTATCACCTCCGATTCCAAAATGTTAAAGAGGATTTAAACTTGACAGTTTGTAGTAAAGAGGATGAGCTAAGTGTAACGGCTCGTATTATTCAATTATCTGTTGCTGAACTTAGAGCATTGGACAGTCGTGTATATATATATAATTTTTTTTTTAAAATAATTACATTTTATATTTAAATGACATTTTTTAATGACATAGTATTTTAAATTCAAATGTAGATTTGAATATTTAAATGGGTATCATATTTCATTGATCGATTATTTGAAATGAGACATTATTGAGCACATAGATTTAGTTAAGTCTAACAACAAGAAGGGTCACTCTCAATAAAATTACTCTCCATCAATTTAATAGCTGATATTTTTATTTTGAGAATTTTTCATTTTATAAAAAAGACTATTTTTAATTTTTAAATTATTTTTAATTAAAAAATAAAAACATCTGAAATTTTAAAAAAATATGAGAAAGAAAGAGGCCAGTGTGAGATTTTAACTCCGGAATAGGCCTAAGTTGTCAATGTATGGCCCAATTGTCCAAATACATCATATGATACAGTAGATCTCCTTCATTGATATGAGAAATTATTTATTTTAGGAAGAGAAATTATGTTTTGAAAATTAGATTTTTTGGATATAAGATTATTTTTACAGTCTACATGTATTTTGAAGATTTAACTCTTGAGAAAGATTTTATCGTTTGACAGAAAGTTTATCAAAATTGGATTTAAATAGATAATTTAAAAAAAATTAAATTTAAAAGATTTACACATAGTGCTTAAAATTATAGTTATCATTAATCATTTTCTTATTTATTTAGACAATTTTTTTAATGTATGTTTTATACTTTTATAGTAATTATAATTAAATATAAAATAAATTAAGTAAGAAAAAATGAAAAATATTGTAATTATGGCTCCGTTCGGAAGAAGGGGAAGAAAGGTAAAGGTAAAAGAAAAATAAAAAACCGTCAAAGTCGAAGAGACCTTGGTATACTCTCGAGTCTCTTTCTTTTCTCCCCTGTGGGGAACTTGTCTTTCCTCCTCTCTCTCTCTACAGCGGCAGAAGGGAAAGGCACGTAGAAGAGAAGAGCCGCACCAGATGCTCTGTAAATGGGAAAAATCCAAGGGCAAACGCAAGCGACCCAAGACCATGTCTCCCGTTCCACATCCCACTGCTGCTGCTGCTGTTTTTCCTCAACTTGGCATACCAAAATCTCCAGAGCTTTCTCCTACCGATGCCTTCTCTTCTTGATTCTAGGCGTCTCTGTCTTCCTCTCTGCTCTCTTCTGGCTCCCTCTCTTTCACACTCTCAATTCCGGATTCGAGGCCGACGATGCGGGAGACCATGGTGAGTTTTTTTAGTAGATCTACTGTAGTTTTTTGTGAATTTCATGAAATGGGTATTTGTTATTTTTATCTGTTACTGGACTTCGGACATGTATGTTTGTTTCTTTTAGTTATCATGATTAATGTTTTTGATGCATTTGAGGAACTGGGTATTCGTAATTTTTGTCTGTTACTAGATTTTGGATATGAGTTTTTATTGGTTTGTTTTGTTCTGATGCTTTTGGGTCTGGGTTTTTCATTTTATTGGAGTTTTTATCTTTTCGATGAACTGGGTATTCGCTGTTTTTATTCTGTTATTCGATTTTGAAGATGTGTCATTATTATTATTTTTTGTTTTCTGTTGCTTTTTTATGAGGGTTTTGAGAATTACCGGTCTAACTGTAGGTTCTTACAGTTTTGGGCCTATTTGGTACCCTGGAGTCCCTCACTGGAATCGAAATTTGATGAAAACTTTCATATACTTAATTATAGAATGCAAAGTATTTCTTCAGATTTGAGAACAGAGAACAGCGAGCGGGTGAGGTTTTTATTTTAATGGAGTGTTTGATTCATTTCAGGTAATTTTTCATTTATATTTTGGAGATGGATTTCCTTGATTTGTTTTTGAGAACTATTTGGCTTATATATATACATAGAATCATTGCCTGTTTGGTAGGATGGAATTCCATTGTGAAATAAAAATTCTATGGAATTCGTAATATGTCTAATTATATATTCCGAAGTATTTCTGCATAATCTTCTTTCTACTCATGAATTCATTCCCCAACCTAAGACCTTTGTTTCCCCTCCAGTGAAGACTGTGTTTTTTAAGTCAGCATTTGGATAGGTTGATTTTGTAGGTTTCTCTTCCATTTGATCATTGGTTGGTAGCCTGGAATTCTTAATGGTGTTTACAGAATTCACCAAAGAATTTGAAGTTTGAGGAAACTCCATATTTTTTTGGATCACATGGGTATATCCACGCCTCACTGAATGTGAGACTAATCCCATGGATACATGAGACCACCCACAAGCCCTATGTATCGGGTCTGGAAGAAGGGTTCAAAGTCGAGTTCTGGAGTAGTGATTATGAATTCTAGAGTTAGTGCAATTCACATTTTACGGATATATATATGTTGCTACCTGAGAGTGTTATTTTGCAATTATTATCCTGTTATGTCAGTAGCATATTCCATCAAATAGCAGAATGTTTTTAGGCTGGAATTTTCTACCAAACACTCATGGACCTCAAAATAGGATTAGGATTGCTGTTGATCTCTGTTCATTAGAGATCAGTGATTCACTTCAATCTTGGATTTTTCCCCTTCTGGAATCATTTTCATTTGAGTGTCAAAATATGGAAAATAATTAGGGGATGAGAAGGGTTCAATGATTTTAAAGTTTTTTTTGCAACCTGGTATTGGTAATTCCATGAGGCAAATATCCCAGCTGTTGAGGAATGATTAAAGATAATAAAATCGAAACTACATAGCTCAGTTGTGGTTTAGAGGGCATGGAGAAATGCCATTGCTTGGACTAGTGGGTGGGTGTGATTTGTCGAATTTTTCATAAGTTCTCCATGAATTCAAATCTCTGGAAGCAGACTTAAGTGCCTAGTTCTGTTATGTACCAATAGCAATGGAGAGATAATGGATAAACTGACTAACTCAGGTGCATCTGGAAGAATATATCAAGTTCACCCACACTGGGCTATACACATACCCAACAAAACTATTTGTTTCGGGTGCTTTGAACTTGGAACATGATAACCTAATAGGGCTCTATTTTAAATACTCGTTACTTGGGTTCTCTATCTGTTGATGATTTGTCTGCCTCAGTTCATAAAAAAAGTACTAACAAGGGAAGAATGGTGAAGGAAATATAGTAAAAGTAAATAATGCAGATGCATTTTCAGCATTTGTGTTGTGATTTGTTGGCTCAGAATATCTCTGACATGTGGTTTATGACCACAGTAGTTTGTTTTGATGAACTGCTCAAGCTAAACAGGGATTTGACAGCTTATGTGTTCAAATATTTGGAGGGTTTCTTCCATTGTCTTTATTTTGACACTGGCTTTCTTCTGTTCAGCTCCAGTCCAAGCAAGTTTCAGTCTGCAAAGGCCAGTTTCAATGCTTCTCTCATATACTGACAGGCTGGCGTACGACATCTTTGAGGAAATAGGAATTCCAAATACGAAGGTCTCATTTTGAACTAAATAATTGTCTTTATATAATCATCGAACCCCTTGTCCCGTTTATTGGGGGGAGGGGGGTTATCTTTATATAGTGTATTCTTATTGTGAAATATTCTAATCTAATTATACCATACCTTCTCAACAGGTTTCTATTTCTATGCACCCTTTAGCTTTCAAACTTGACAGATGTAGTCTTTGGCGTTCTTCCTGAGCCAAGAAGTGCTTCTATTGCTTTATTGCCACTTAGTATACTGAGATCATCTCTGATAGAGCTGGTTCTTCATCAGTCAAATCTGTCTTTGACACCATCAATTTTTGGGCAACCGTCTTCCTTTGAGGTTTTGAAGTTTCCAGGTGGAATCACAGTGATTCCTGGGAGGTCTGCTGCCATTTGGATGCCTCAAGTCCTCTTTAACTTTACACTTAACAATTCTGTTTCTCAGATACAGGAAAATGTGGACCAGTTGAAGGACGAACTGAGATATGGGTTGCACTTGAGATCTTATGAGGTATATACTATATTCATTTAGCCCCGAAAAAGGTCAGTCCAGTGTGCGTTAGATACTGATTATAAATGGATCAACTCTATCACTCTTAAGATTGGCAACTGTTGTTCAATCTGGCTTGACAAACTGATAGGTTATCATATGGATGTCCAGACGTAAAAACTTGCAGCAATTGGTTCTTTCTAACTGTAAAATTTATAGCATTTTTTTCTGAACAACTGTTCCATGCTTTTATTGGCTGTCCACAAATGGGTGATTGATCACATAGTTGTGAACTTCTCATGAATTTGATTCTTGGACTATGGCTTATCCAAGAAGTGGTCGACTAATTGGATGGCACTGATCCACTGGAATTTTGAGTTTGTTCATGTCAAATCTAAGTTGTTCATGGCACTGAGAAACCAGTGTGATTTGCCCTGGATCCTAAATACATTACACATTTAACGCGGTACACTTTATACATTTGGTTGTTTATATATTGATAGTTATATCTTACATCTCATACTAAAGGTGCATGCATATACTTTATTTTGCCGTTTCCTGCAGGATATATATGTGCAGGTGACGAATTTGGATGGTTCAACATTGCTTCCCCCAATTATTGTTCAGGCTTCAGTTGTGTCAACTGTTGGACCCCTGTCACAAGAAAGATTAAAGCAGTTGGCGGAGGCAATCAATGGTTCTTCTGTAAAGAATCTTGGCCTAGATCACTCTATTTTTGGTAAAGTAAAGCAGATTCAGTTGTCATCATATCTAATCGATGCATCTGAAGGGTCTCCAAGTCCATCTCCATGTCCATCTCCATCGTCATCTCCATCTCCATCTCCATCTCCATCTCCAATCCTGTCAGAGGGAAGTCCTTACTCTGCCCCACCTGTTTCTCAGGGTCCAGCTATCCCATCTGCTTATCCTCCTGATCCTTCAGCCAACAATGATGACCCCTCACCTTGTTTTTACTGTGATACATCTGCCCCATCTGAGAGTACATTTTCACCTGCCCCAACACCTGGAAATGAACCCATGGATGCTCCTCCACTTTTGAGCTTGAGTGTGTCTCCTTCACCTAAAGTGTTCTATGGCTTCAGTCCACGTGAGGACCAGCAAAGTGGTAAAGTACCAGTATCTTCAATGCGAGACTCATCCCAAGTTTTGCTATCTTCAACATGTGAGTCACTTATTCTAAATCACCTAAATATGTTTTTGTAACATTTCTCCAAGGATGGCATTTCTTTCCAGCTTTTTGTTGATTGTTTTTTATTAGCATGTTTATTTATTTTTTTAAATGGTGATTTTTATATTGGAAAAGAAAGAAGTAGAGACTTCAAATCCAACGGAAAAGACCTATGATAGAGAGAAATAGAAAGACCTGTAATTGTTGACTTGGTAAAGGCCTATGGTTGAGTACCAAGGGGGATTAATATTACAAAATGTTGAAAAGGAAATGTATCCAAATGATTATGTTGAGATTATGTGGGATATGTATGAGGGGTGACAACTAGTTTGAGGACAGTGTGTGGTTAGATGGCTGAGTTTCCAGTTAATTTAAGATTGCACCAAGGCACTTTTAGCTCATCTCTATTTGCTTACAGATGACTTTAAAAAATTAGAAAGAAATGCCATGGTGTATGCTCTTTGTTGATGATATAGTACTGATTAGGGACTGAAGAAATTGATTTAAAAGTAGGTTGGAATTTACGAAATCTTTTGAGGCAAATAGCTTAAGAATCAATAGAACAGAGATGGAATATATGGAATGGAACTTTGGTAGAATGGAGAATAGGGAGCGTAAGCTGATTAAAATAAGAAAGGGTCTAGAATCACGTGTGATAGGTTTAGATACTTGGTCTGTACTTTGGAATCAAACTCGAGATTAGATTTAGACATTAGTAGGACGGGAGTGGGGTGGGTAAAATGGGGGCAAGCTGGGAGCCTGTTGTATGATTAAAGAGTGCCATGTCATCAATTAAGGGAAAGATTTATGAAACTAGGGGAGTTGTTATTTACTTATGGATGTATTTACATCCACTTAAAACTGACCAATGAGAGGTGGTGTTGTATGACAAAAACATTTATTATAGATGTACTCTCCTTCTGAGAGATAGGGATGTACATACTACCTACATCCACAGGTACCCATGAAGAGCCCATAAAACTGCTGTTCAAACAATAGTTCTTTATGGAGTAGAATATTGGCCGATGAAGAGTAAAGTGAACAAGGTAATGGTTTGGAGATGTGCATGTTGAGATGTATGTGTTGAGTACATTGAAATAGAATTAAGGATGGTCACATCAGTGAGACCTTGAAAATAGTCCCGATAGAAGAGAATGAGGGGGAGTCGTTTAAGGTCATCGTGCCCCTGCTAAGTGTGCCTCTTGGGCTGTGTCGTTGCAGGAGTTTTGGAATATTTTTATGTCTGACATTTTGCGCTCATGGAAAGAATGCATTGATCTTTCTTGAGGCTACTCTCTCTCTTTTCTTTTCTAGTTATTATTGATTGTAGTTTTATCTTTGGCCTATCTTTGTATTTGCACCTCTAGTACCCCTTTATATATTAATATGTCAACCATTTCAAAAAAAAGAAGCAGCTAGAAGGTACTAGGAGGAGATGGAGGCCATTAAAAACTTGGAGGGAAGGGATAAAAAGGATATGATAGATTGTGGGGCAGTGTAAGCTATGATGTATGATAAGGTAGAATTTTTTTTAAAGGGTGGGTGGAAATGGAGACTAGAACTCAAAATGCTGAAATTTGTTCCTTGGAGAGGAGACACTTGTCTCTCATTTTTTTATGTTTTCTGAAATCCTCAACCCCTGGAGTTCCCCCAACCTGAAACCTCAAGGAGCCCAGTTCAGTGGTAGGAATGGCCCTCGGTCAATTATGACCAACCTTTTTGCTGTTGTCTGGTGATTGGAATGACTGTCGAAGTCATGTCTGCTAAAAGCATGATTTTTTTTCCTGCAATCATCATTACTTGCTTTAGTCCATATTTTCTCCTCTCTCTCTCTCTCTCTCTCTCTCTCTCTCTCTCACTCTCTCTCACTCTCTCTCTCTCACTCATCCACACACACACACAAAAAAGCTGGTTTCTTCATCTATTCAATTTTCTACTTTGTCCACCTCCGATGAATTCTTGCCGTTATTGTGCCCATCTTCAGTTAAATGCCTTCTGTTCTAATATGATGGTAGTGAAAGTGATTGCTGCTTGTTGATGTCTCGGAGTTATATCTTGTTCACAATGCTTGTGGCCGATTATGGCTGCGTTTGGATGAGGGGGGTGCAAGGGGAATGAGGTATTACCCTTCATTACCCTTGTTTGGTAACTAAAAGGTAAGGGTAAAAAATCTTAATTTTACCCATTGTTTATCCCTCCACTCTCACTTTTGAAGCAAAGGGTATTCATAACTGATTACCCCTAGATACTGGCCTCTGGTTACCTACCTCTGCAAAATTAAACCCTCATCCAAACGCAGCCTATGTGTAGTGTGAATCTTGATAATATTTAGAGGGAAACATTTTGAAGGGTAGTTCAGAGGTAAAGCAGTGTCCCAATGATAGTTGGATTTTAAGTTGTCTGACTCGGTAGAGAATGGCCTCTATGAATCCTTGAGGGGTTCTAATGAAATGTATGGATTTGAAAGTGAGCTCCATTTAGGCTAGAGTCACTTCTGAAATAATTGGATCAACATTTGAATTGGTGGCAGTAGCGAATTGTAAGCTGTAGGTTTCTCCCATTTCGAGTTGTTGGAAGCACATGGATATTGCATTTTGGAAGCTGTAATTTTGGGAGTCATCTGAGTGGGCAAATTTCACTGGTTGTTTTGAAGAAAAAACTGTCATTGTTGCCAGCTCTTTGTTGAAGTTCACTGCCAAATAACCTTTTTGACATCAATCTACTTCATGCTTGAGACTGAGAGCAACAACATGTGTTTTAGATTTGTTTAAACACATTCAAATATCCATTTTATCAGATGGTACCATAGGCTAGTTTTTTTCAGCTGACTTAGCCAACTTGACTCACTCAAAAATGAATGACTCACTAAAAAGTTGACTGGCCTTTGAGTTTCGGTGAGATACGGATTGCCTGGCGAGTTGCTTGGGTGATTCAAGTCATTTCTACTCGTGGTTGAATGTAGTGGGATACAAAAGGTCATTTTGAAAATTTAATAAGGGAAACAATGGAAAAATGTGAAAAGATATGAAATGGTGAGATCTGAAATTGGGAACCCTACTTTGTTTTGTGAAAGGATTGGGAGAGAATAAGGAGATAATGGAAATGGGAGGTACAGATCTTCTTCATCTTTTTCTTCTTTTTGCATTCTTTTGTTCTATTTTCATTTTTAAGAAAAAAATCTAGAATATGATATTTCATTTTTATCTTCATTGACTGTTTTCTTCTGCCTATTTTTACCTTTTTTTTTTTTACTTATTTTTATTTATGATTTTTTTTCTGTTATTCAACTTTAGACCTTTCTTACAAACCCATTACGTGGGACCAAAGTGGACCCCACGTCATATAGGCAGGTCACCATTTAACTTCTTTTTTGTTGGAGTTTCTTGATTCTCCAAAGCCATATGTTATTGCACTCGCATAAATGATCCTTTACAGGTGAGTTGCTGTTTGTGTGCTCCTAAGTTTCTTGTGGGTACAGTTTAGCATATTTGGGATTCTAAGTGGTTATTGGTTCATGTTCACTTTGCTCCAGTTGTGTTGCATTTCCACTTGGTAATACCTAGACTAACGATGAGATTGACGTCAAAAAGGGTGATCGGTGGACATATATGTCTGCATGCGTGATATAGGCATTGAGGCAACCATCAAATTCATGATTAAACTGATGCTCTAGTGTAGATTTAGATGGATGCTTTTCTGTCAAGATTAATAACCATCAATTATAGGTAACGTTTCCTTTTTATTTACCAACTTTGCTTATGGAGTGTCTTGTGGGAGATTAACAGGAGAAGGTATATTTGCAGTCTTGGCTGTGTAAATTGCATGATGATGACCATTTGACAGGTTTGAGAAATATCTGCACTCATGACTCAGTCGTGATGATGGCTGTGTGATAGTGCCTTGGTCCATAGTTTCAGGAATCAGGAACTCATCTCTGTGACGTGGGTGCCATTACCATCCCAATTAAAGGTTTTGCTTTAGATTACGAAATGGTTTCCAAATCTGATCTCCATTATCCTCATTATAGGTGTGATTTCCAAATTCTTAATAGGGGGCTGGAGTTTGCCAATCTGGAAATAGTTTTTAGGTGGAAGTGGTTAAGTGATGTCAGAAAGATTAAATTGTGTTAGATTAGCTTCTGGTGGTTCTGTTATCCGGACCACACTCAATTCCCATATATGTTGATATGAGATGGTGAAGAAAATCTGTAGTTTACCTAAAGTCCTTTGTGATTTCTCTGGCAGAATAAAAATGTCTACAAAAAAAAAAAAATCTATGCAACGTGTACCAGTGGAAACTAGTTCCAGCAAGGAGCTGGAAAGTGAGGGTGATATTTGGATAAGATGATGATATTGGCTCATAGAAGGACTATTACTTTCAGATCCAGAAATAAAATGGTTTGCAGTTTTGATTGTGATGCATTGGTTTTCAGAGGTTCTGGTCAACTGTTCAAGATACAAAATGGGAGGCCATGTTGTCATTCTGCAAGGTGATTTGGAAGATAGCTGGCAGATAATCTGTTTCCTGTAGGATTTAATATATCAGACTTAGGCTGGGATTGGCAAGGACCAATACCAATCAGTGTGGTGTTGATCTGACTTGGTTGTGTACTGTGTGAAATCATTTTTGGCACCAAATTGTTTTGAAAAATAATGTGTGTGTTGTTAAAGAGCTTATAAGATTGTTATGACAGGGGATGTGGTAGAGCTGTGGAAGGGAATTCCTTCTCGGTATTTGGTGGACGGAAGGGGCAAGGTGGTTTGTCCATGGCAGCTTCTTGATAAGGTTGAAGAGAATAGACTATCAGAGACGTGGTTCAAAGGAGTGGTTTCTCAGTGCAGCATGTTCTCTGATCTGCAAACAGCAGTGTATTAGCCCAAGGGGTGGGATGTACCGGTCAGGCCTTGATGGCTCTTTTAGGAGAGGCAGACCCAGAGCTTGTTCCAGTTAGGGGTGCTTTTTTTAATTCTTTTGGCTAATTAATAAATTGTAACTTTTCAAAAAATTGAAAAATGCCAAAAAATCTGGAAAAAGGGGTTTTAGCTTAAAATTAAAGGATAATGTGTGAATTTTATGTTTAGATTACAAAATACTTAAAAATGTAAGTGATTGGATTTTTTAGATCTGACACCAAAATCATTGATCTATGCTATACAAAATCATTAGAAATAATGAATTGAATGAATGAAAACATTCTTTACTTAAAAGCCTCGAAATTGAATTTTGGTTGGTTGCTTCAATTTGATCTTTACATTTTCTGATTTTGTTTTTCTAAAGGAACTAAGATGACTTCAAATATCAGTGTACTACTACTTTGTTTTTTTGAATTTACATGTGGAAAACGCGGATACCCAGCGTAAAACGATAACCAGTGTACTATACTTTCTTCAAGCAAAATAATAAAACTGGCCTTGGAGAGCAGCCTACTGTACATATTGTTGGGAAAGACGAGCAGTGACGGCAATGACTTGAAATGGGTGAGGAATATGTTCTGAAAATCTACATGTTGGAACTGAGTAGGCCAAATTGCATGGCTGAGTCTCATGCATATTGGCTGAGTTGAACGAGTTGCATACAAATAAATCGGGTGCTGTCTCTTGCACTGTTGTGTTGAACATACATCCAAACTCAACTCGGATGTGGTCTGGTCCTAATTGACTCAGCTGATTTTAAAACCCTAGTTCATTGGGTTTGTTTAGTGATATACATCAACTGTGAGATTGTCTTAACTGGGGTTTCCCTTTATTATCATGTATTTTTTCCTCCCTTTTTTGCATGGATGCTTGAGATTCCATTTTACTTTTCTCTGCTGGTGTTTTGTGGATTTTTTCAATTTTCATATAGCTTTCTTCATTTGATTGAGAAGAAAAGGAAAACAGTAATCAACTATTTTTCCTTATCTATGAAATTGTGTACACATTTGAATTTCCATTATGTATGGATTGTTGATTAACATATGAATTTCCTTTGGCTTGTTTCAGCTTCTTGTGCAGGTCCTTCCTATGGCAGGATTTGCCTAATTGGGATGTTGGGGTTCATTATACCTCATCTTCTTGGCAGACGTTAATAATCAATTCCTTTGCACAGTCATGATACAATTGAACAGTACATTCAAAATTTGCAGTTTGTCCCATGTTTCGGCAGCTCAGTTCTTTCCATCATGCACAGCTGAGTGGCCCAAGGCCAGAACACAGTTTTGATTTCTCCCCTCAGCAGCTATAAAAGTAGATGTTTCAGGCCCCCTCCTTGAAAGGAAGAGAAGGAGCCTTGGTGTACATAGAAAGATGCTTTCAGGTCAAAGCCACAAAGGTGGCAGGCCGCTGTTAACTCTCAAAGAATGCAAAGTTCCCTCCAAAGTGTGCAGAACCTATTCCTCTTTCATTTTTTGTAAGGTGTAAAAACTTCTGATATCAGATGAACATGAAGCTGAAAATTTCATACATTTTGGTCACTTGAGCAACAAAATTTTCCTCACCTTTCGGCTCTTCTTTCTTTGAACTTGCGTATGATTGAATTTAGATTTTCTGTGGTGGTCCTACTTAGAGAGAGAGAGAGATCTGCGTTGTGTATAAATGAATGATATATTTGCAAGTTTACATTATGCTGTTGGGAGGCTAGCTGGTGACCCCATGACTAGGATGGTCGTATTTTTATTGCAATTGAATTTATATAGACATGGCAATGGGCCCAGTTGGGTTAATGTCAATTTGGGTTTGACTTTTTGGGTCTTATTAAATGGGTTAAATAAGTTTGGGTTGGGTTTTACCCATTTACATATGGAAATTTTCACTTTCAGCGAGACAATAATAAGACTACCCCTTAAACGGCTGTTAATGTCGATAACCAATTCCAAGATGAATTCAATATAGAATTTTAACATTTGATTTTTTTTAATTCCAGAGTTTATTAGAATTTAAAATTTTAGAGAAGAATTTTACTAAATAGGCGAGAGGCCCTTACTCATTTAAGTTAATGTTATTGATAGAGATACTTTATTTAAAATGGTCTAAGGGATTATATAAGAATAAAATTATTTTTATTAACTTTTGTCAGATTTTAAGTAGACG
Source organism: Chimonanthus praecox (assembly GCA_022113865.1). Classification (NCBI taxonomy): domain Eukaryota; kingdom Viridiplantae; phylum Streptophyta; class Magnoliopsida; order Laurales; family Calycanthaceae; genus Chimonanthus; species Chimonanthus praecox. Next base: position 7,906,545 of record CM039095.1, on the reverse strand, counting down.
TTATGTTTTCAAAGAAAAACACATGTATCTCCGCTATTAGCCGTTAGTTATATAATTTTATAGGAATTGAAGGGCCAATCTTTTTTTCTTTTAGAGACGCAAGAATTGGGATCCCTAAATTTCATTGCACCGACCTCTCTCCAACCGTAGACTCATTTTGATTATGAGTGATTGTGCATCCTCAGCTGGATCAATGCTGCTTCACTCTCAGTCAAGATCATTTCTCTTACTTTTCTTTTTCTTCCTCTTCCTTCTCTTCATCACTGCACCAGCAACCACTAAGGAAGAAGAAGAAGAAGAGGCAAAGCAGGACACCCCTGTTACACGCTTCCAGAAATACCTACAGATTAGAACCGCACATCCCAACCCAGATTACACTTCTGCCATCTCCTTCCTCACTGCCCAAGCTCTCTCATTGGCCTCCAAGCCAGACCCTTGAGTTCACACCCTCTAAGCCCCTCCTCCTCATCACCTGGCCCGGTACCAAGCCTTCCCTCCCTCCATCCTCCTTAATTCCCATCTCGACTCCGTCCCCGCCGAGCTCTCCAAGTGGTCCTACCCCCCCTTCTCCGCCTTCCGCCATTCCGACGGTCGGATCTTCGCCCGTGGCGCCCAAGACGACAAATGCATCGCCATCCAATACCTCGAAGCCATCCGCAACCTCCGCACCGCTTCCTTCTCCCCTCTCCGAACCGTCCACCTCTCCTTCGTCCCCGATGAGGAAATTGGAGGTGCCGACGGCGCTGCCAAGTTCGCCGCCTCCAAACAATTCCGTGATCTCAATGTTGGGTTTGTTCTTGACGAAGGCCAGGCTTCTACCACCGATGAATTTAGGGTGTTTTATGCGGATCGATCGCCGTGGTGGCTCATAATTAAGGCTTTTGGAGTACCTGGGCACGGGTCGAAGATGTATGATAACTCTGCAATGGAGAATCTGATGCAGAGCATGGAGGTGATGGCCAGGTATAGGGAGTCTGAATTTGATGTTGTCAAGGCTGGTACCGCTGCCAATTCAGAGGTCATATCGGTGAATCCAGTGTACTTGAAGGCCGGGACACCTTCTCCCTCTGTAAGCAACTTTGTCTATTCTTCTTTCTCACTGTTGAACACGCTTTATGTCTTTATTGTGATGACTACAGCGTTAGTCGACAACACATACTACCCTTTTCATCTGAAATCTAGAATTTAAACAGTGGAGTGACACGAGATGTCATTTTTTTTTTTCTTTTTATTGGGTTTCATTTATAGCATTTGAGTGAAAAAGTAGAACTAGAAAAACAAATTTTTATTTCCATTTTATGATCTAAGTGCGTTTCACTTATTGTTTTCCATCTTCCACTTTTGTTTTCATCCTTACCAGTTACAGAAAGGGGTTCTCACCTTTGTTGGTGAGTTATGCATTGTGCAATTCTCATCATTCCGTTAGGTGCTGATTTTCTTCATGGCATTAGACTATTAAAGTGATTGGTCTTGACCTATAGCATTAATATATCTGTTCGGTGATTGTTGTTGACCGTTGAAAGATGGTAGTAATCATGTTGAATGCTGCTTTAATGGATGGAGTCTCTGATTTAGCAGAGGCCTAAGCATCTCGTTTATATGTACTTCAGAGTTGCTGATGGGATGATGATTTTCTTGCCTAAGAAGGGATTTTGAGTTTAGAGCAGAGCTGTTGGGGAGACACCACTACCAAGTGTGAACTGTGAAGTGATAAAATGTTCACATCGGTTAATTTGTGAAACCAATAGGTCTATATAACACTTGAGGCACCCTCCTCTCAATGACTGGCTTTTGAGGGTGAGTTCTACTTCAAGAATGTTATCAAGTCATGGTTTTCTAACACCAAGTAAATTGCGTGCATTTCTTCAATGTATAGTGATTAAAGTTTTTCCTAGTATCTGGGTGAAGAGGGAAACACTTCGTCTATAAACATGTCCTCCCTTGTTTCTGGGTCCTTTTATGAGTTGAGGAAAATCCTGCTGCCTTTGGCAATCTCATGGGGTATTAGGAGAGTGTAAATGGAAGCTTCTTGAAGGCAAAGGCTCCTCTTAGCACACAATGTTTGGAGGAAAAATATGGATTTTATAGATTGAGGTTATCAGAGAGAAGGCATTCTTGAACTTTTTAATAGCTTTAGATTTGGATGCAATGGTTGGATTTGATTTGTTTGAGTTTGCATTTACTTTATATCTGAGGTTGTCTTGCACTTGGTTTTTAATTTTTATGCTCTTTGTATTTGGTTGGGTCTCTTGTTGCTCTTATTGAGGCTCCACTGCCTTATTCATTTTCCCATATAAATATATATTTGAAATGGTAATTGTCATTACATTAAAGATATTATGTATGTTTTTATGTATTTTTTCTGCTTTCTGTTAATAAATGTAGTCAAATCTGGGGGAAAAGCTCAAGCATCTTTCAATAATTCTTAGCAGCTTTAATCCGAATGAGTAGTTCAGTTGACTTGAGCTTCTAAGAATCAACTAGGGGTCTTGTGTTTGACTCCTCTCGACTGACCGCTTACAGGCAGCTTCATGTATCTGCTGGATTAGTCTTACCTCCACGTCGGGAGGAGACACACATGTTATAAAAAAAATCTTGACAGCTTGTAAATGCCTTTGATGCAAATATAGTTCAAAACTTCAAATCTTTGTTTGCCAATTTATGGTGCATATGATTCCCTCTGATATTTGTACTGTAGATGAAGTGTTTGTTGGTGCAATTATATCAAATTGAACATTTTCTGGCAATAGCTGAAAAGGAATGTTGACAGGGTTTTGTTATGAACATGCAACCTTCAGAAGCAGAGGCAGGGTTTGATGTTCGACTTCCTCCAACTGCAGATCCAGATCTACTAAGGAAAAGAATTTTGGAAGAATGGGCACCGGCTACAAGGAATATGACATTGAGTTAGATAATTTTCGGTTGTTTATCATATTAAGTTTGTTTAATCCTACCTACTGGCATGAATAGTGATTTAGATAATGCATTCGACTAAAGCTGAAACTTTCTATTGGAAAAAAAGTCATAAAAAGAGAGTAAAAAAGCCATAAAAAGACAGTAAAAAAGCCATAGTGGACACAGAGTTATGATCCAACACACCATTGTTAGCCTAATGTCAGTTGCCTAGGGGTGTTTGTCCGAACCCGTCCTATGACCACCAGCCTGAATCCAACTTAAGTAGACAGGTTTGGACAAGGTTTTTGTCCGACGGGTTGGGCTCAGATTTACTTAAAACCCGTTGAGGCCGTTGGACTTACATGCTCGTTTATTTTTTTTATATGTTAAATCACAATGTCATATCTGGTATTGTTTTTATTTTATATTTTGTAAAATTGAAATTTTAACCATAAAAATTGAAAGGATACCTAAATACCTACCTCCTCTTAAATTTCATTTCAAAATTCAATTTCTAGCAACTCAATCCTAACCGTGAAAATCATTAGACATCAAATCATTTTAAGGACGTCTGCCAACTTTGACTATTAAGATTAAGTGGTTAAAAATTAAATTTTGGATTGAAATTTTAACTCGCGGTAGATCTTTTAAGTTTATTTTCAATTTGTATGGTTAGACTTTCAAGTTATAAAACTAAAAATAAAACCAAAATAAAAAATAATGTCAGGTGCAAATTAAACTGGCTTTAAATGGCAGGCTTGGGCTTTGGCTTTGAAAGTCCGATGGACTCGGACTTCTGTTGATATAAACAGGCTAAGAATTTTTTTGACAAAGCCCAGCTTGAACATATTGCAAATGACCCAATTATCAGACTGAGATTTGCCATATGCAATCTACATTCTGCAGAGAGCACTGTCTTACCCAACCATTTAACGGGCTGCTAATATTCCTGCCATGGCCACACCCACACCCACACCCACACAAAACCTGTCTTGGTGGATCTGACCATGTTTCTGGCACCATGGATGATACTTAAGCCATATGCAAGATGTTTCACGTCTCTCTTACTGTGCACCATTCATCCAGGTAGGCCTCACATGATAATCCATGGTTGGCATATCCTATCTAATCCTTGTCCATATATCCAGATGGGCCACACTACCCCGCACCACATTTTGTTATGGCTTGCTTGGGATCATGATGTGCTAGTTGGGCTTTACAAGCTCCTGCCTCTTCCATATATGAACCAGGCCCGGCCTTGTCTATAGACGGAGTAGGCCGCTGCCTAAGCCCCCAAATAGATAGGGCCCCCAAGTCCATAAACTCCTTTGTTATATAGGTCCAAAAAATTAGAAATTAAACCCAGTAAAATAGGCCCAAAATAATAGGTCCAACCGGCCAACCATTCACCTATTTGGTATGTAAAAATAAAAGAGGGTGCTAATTGGAGTTGCTCAAGCGACTGCGCCGGCACACTCACCCTTCCTATATTGGTTGAAACATCATTACATCAACGAAACAACTCATTTTTTGTGTGTGTATAAAAGGCTCATCTTAAAAGTTCACTTAGGGCCTCTGAAATCTCAGGGCCGGCACTGATTTGAACACAAGTTATTAATTTTGGGTGCTTATTCTTTCTGCAGCTAATGCAGAGAGGACCCATCAGAGATGACAATGGAAACCCTTTAATGACACCAACCAATGAATCCAATCCATGGTGGTCAGTTTTTGGACAAGGTGTAATTGCATCTGGAGGGAAGCTTGCGAAGCCTGAGATTTTAGCTTCAACAACTGATGCTCGATTCATGAGACAGAGGGGCATTCCCACTCTTGGCTTCTCACCAATGTCCAACACTCCCATCCTACTTCATGAACATGACGAGGTTTGATGATTCTATCGTTCTCTATTTCTCGTCCAAGTTTCAGGAGTTTGTATCGTCTTCTTTTGCGGTTCCATTGATGAATTTTCACTTTTTGATGCAGTGCCTGAAGGATACTGTGTTCTTAAGGGGCATCAAAGTATATGAATCTGTAATCAAATCATTGAGTTCCTTTGCAGGAGTTTCTTGACTTGTAGGGTCAAGGTATATGAATCTATGTGTTAGGCTCTGATGTACTACTATCGATCAGGTTGCAGGTCGAGCTGTTTGTGCATGGTTGAGAAAGTGATTTTCACTATGATCACATGTTCGAAGGCACTTTCAAATATGTACTTTTTCTGGGAATGTTCTTTTGGAATTACTTTTTTTTTTTTTTTTTGAATTTACGTGTGGAAACCGTGGAATACCCATTATAAAATCCCCACAGGTCAGCCCACTATCTCTAGACACACCAAGGTTAGGCCAGGGGGACTCGAACCCCTAACCTCCCGCTTCTTAAGACGGGAGGCAACCAATTGAGCTACACCTATCTGGGTTTTTTGGAATTACTCAGGCCGTAAGAAGAAAGAGATGATTAAGCATCAATTCAACATTAGATGCTTTTGTTGTATTTACTTCAACTGATTTGGCTCTGAGACGCGGAGCCCATCTGTGAATTATTTTATGTTGTCATTAAATCTGTTCTAGTTTAATACATGGGATTTCAAATCGACATTTAAGCACTTCACACGCAGGAGGAATCAGGTAATTCTTTATCTTTCTTTTAAATGATTAGCAAAAAAAAAAAATTATGCATATAACTATATAAGCCTAAGTATTAAAAATCAGCAAGTGGTGGATGCTGATTATTTTGGACTCCTAATTTTATTAGTTTTTTAATATATACATTTCACTCAACTATTTGTGACGAATGACGCGTTTGATGTCCAACTTCATTTTTGAAAATGTTATTCCCCCACTCTCTCTAGATTTGTATTTTTTTTCTTTTGAATTTACGTGTAAAAGTCCAGTAGTATCAAAACAAAAATTGAAACCACAATGAGTAGATCATGTCACATAGGGTCAAATTTGCCTTCATTTTTATAGGGCATCCAAAAATTGTGTGAAAATACCTATCAAAGAATATAACATATCTAATTTTTTAGTGTCTTACTGTGTTTTAGTTGCCCTTAATCACAATTACACTTTGCCATTTTCTAACGTTTACATACATAACAATTTATTTATTCAACTAATCCTATCAATTATATGCCGATTTGAAGTAATTAAAACACAAGAAATATAAAATTTAGACACAGAAGTGAAGACTGTTATTTAGAGGTGGAGTCATTGGATGTGGCAAAATTTGAATTGTATATTACACTTTATTAAATTCAATAAATATCAATCAGAATTTTAAATTTAAGCTGAAACTTAAAACACGATATGCAACTTTGCTCCTAAATTAGTGTGGGCATCATCTATAGCAATTTTGCAACAATTTTTTTAGACTAATTTCATAGATATACAAAACCATCACTTTTATTATGTAGTGAATAATAATAAGAATTATTATTATCTAATGAAGGTAATAAGAGGCAAAGAGAAAATGAAAATGAAAATAGATTAAATAGACAAAAACAACAGTGAGAAGTGGTTGTCTGTAGCATGAGTTGATCTTAAATACCAATAATGTGATGTAAATGCAAGTAATTTGCTATTTACAATAGAAAAAAAAAAATAGAATGAAAAAAAGAGAATGAGTTGAATAAGTAAGGAATAAAAAAATAGACTTTAGATATTATTGATCGCCAAGCCAATCCCTCCAAATTTATTTTAGTAGAAGAGTTGTTGCATCTTAAACTCAATACTCTTACAATATTTTAGTAGAATTCTTCCATTTCACTCTTGTCATTAAATGGATTGCGGATCTCATATATTTTAGTTTATTTGATAGTTGAGATCCACATAGTTGATTATGATGTAAAGATGACCATATGAATATGTTTGTTTATGAAGTTTCACTTCCATCTGATCATATTATTTTTGTATTTTAAACTTTTAAAAATCAATAGTCTATATTAATCAAAATTTAAAAGTCAAGATTTTATAGTTTGAACTATCAATTGATAATGAAACATTATATATTTCATATTAATATAATCACCTATCAAATAAATTCAATTATATAGGACTCCTCAATCATTTAATAATGTCTCACTAGCCTACCTCTTCTATAAATTGCGAACTTGTATCTACACCTGGGTTTAAAATTCAGTTTCAGTCGATATTTTTCTCTCTTTTTTTTTTAAAAAAAAAAATTGATATTGTGATATCGGCCGATATGATAGGCTGCGATATCGACATCTCCACCGATATTTAGACCCTGATCCACACATTGTTTATAAAAAAAATGATTTTTCCATTTTTACCCTTAACAATCAATCACCAAAGTAAAGTATAAAAAACCTTTTACTCGACAGCATTACCTATATCAAATTATATTCATCAATGTAGTCGCAGTTCAATGAGGTAATGGGCATAATATGACACATGATGATTACCTATTAAAATCAAGAAGTTTATAGCAATAAATACATGAAATGAATATGATGCCGATGATCTAAAAAATTTAAATATATTTATCCATTTTACCGTATCACATTGAATGACCTTAAAAACTCATACAAAATGCAATTTAATATTTAAATAATCTAGAACTTATTCATTTGATATTATATACATAAGTCCCACAATCACATCACCACTTTCTTTTTAAATAATCATCCACCACACTTGGGCCCACTAAGGAGGAGTAGGAAGGTGCGATGTGGCTGCAGTGGCCGTCCTACATGTACGGAAGGGCGGCGTTGTGGGGCCGTCGGCACTAAAAGAAAGATGGGTGGTTCAGATCACGTACAGATGTGGTTGTTGACATGCCGGCAACAAAAGTCGGAAGTGGGTCATGTGACCATTTCGATAAAGGTTCCTTCATCTTTAATTTATCATCTGTCTTAGTCTTAATGATGCCAACCAAGTAAATATTTTGGTTTTCAAATTTTTTATTATTTTTATAAATCCTTTCTTTTTAAATTTATATAAAATTTTATAAATTTTTTACGAGTAATACCCATTGTCTTTACGACCAGGGGTTAAAATACCGGGAATACCGGTATATCGGCCGATATGCAAATATCGGCCGATATGCATATCGGCCGATATACCGGCCGGTAAATTTCTCTCTCTTCCGTTTTTTTTTTTTTGTCCGATTTTTTTGGATTAAATATCGCCGATATTTGGTAGGTCCCACTACCGATATTATTTTTTTAAAAAAAAAAAACCATACTTTCCAGCCCGATAAATACAATATCGGGCGATATTGGGCCGATATTCGGACCGATATATCGCCCGTATCGGCCGATATTGTATTTTTTTTTTAAAAAAAAAAAGAAAAAAAATCTAATATACCGATATTTTCGAATATCGGCCGATATTAGGGCCGATATTGGGGACCGTTTATCGCCCATATCGGCCGATATTCCAACAGTACGGCCGATACTTATCGTATCGGCCGATATTTCAAGGTTTCAAAAAACCGGTATATATCGGCCGATACGATAAGTATCGGCCGATATTTAAACCTTTGTTTACGACTACTGTTAGAACTTCGTTAGACTCATGTAGTAGATCTGAAGAGTTGAGACAAATCACTGAGTGAACATTGGCCCAATAAGACATTTTATAGATGATGGCTTTTAACTCTGTTTGGTAGCTCTTTTATTAAAAAAACTCAAGTATCAATATATCATTTGAAATAAAAATATTCAAATATTGCCCTATTTATTTATTTTTATTTTAACAATATTCACTCTGTAAGAGAATGGGCTGAATTGCCATTTTTTTTGTGTCAACTTTTTTTCTTAAAAAGCGGAACTCATATTTTAAGTAGACTATGTTGGTGTCTGTTTTCTTCAATTTATCTATCAAACGACACATCACTCTCTTATCTAATTTAAAGTCTATTTGAATTAATTTTCTTTAATTCAATCTTATTATTGAATTGAATATCAAAGACGTAATTATTTATAGACAATGGTTTAAGTATTTTCATTTTTAATACAATTAAAGACTCATACTATTCACATCTTAAACACTGATCTGTCATTAAATATTGACATTACACCTGTATTGACACAATGTATCGTATTGATTGAATTCGATCAATACAATTTATCTTTCCTCTGAATTTATATCGAATTATATCGTAACGATCGAATTTATATCGTAACAACTACATTTATGTATGACTCCAACACATAAATTCATTACAGCTGATATGATTCGGCCGTTAAAATTCCACGACGGTTCAATTGATACAGTGCATATCGGCTGAATTCGTTACACAAGACTGTGATATATGTAAAAAAGATTAAAAAAAAAAAAAGAGTATTTAAATTCAAATTCATATTTCTTCAAAAGTTTAATTTTAGTATCTAATAGTAAAAATACGAGCGTAGTATCCATTTTGAATCCATCCTTCACTTTACCAAACTAGTATGCGGCCTATTCAATAAGAGGGAGTTGAATTTTTTTGAACACCCATTATATAGAATGAAGAATGTAGATATAGATTTTTTTACTAATCTCACTTAAGTATCCAGAGCTTGTTAAAAAGTTAGGGTGACAGTATTTCTAGGTTAAATTTTTTAACTGTAGCTCTCTTAAGTGTCGCTCTTTAATTACTATATACTCCTTCGACTAACTTGACAAGGGTAACAACAACATGAAGACACAATTTGTGGCATACTTAGTTGTCTTATCAAATATAAAGATTAATTCATTATTTTTTTTGTATTTAAAATCTAATTTTTTTTTAAGACTAAAATATCCAAGCGTCCCACATGAATTTTTCAGGAGTTTCACCTGATTAGTATTTGAGGCATGTGTAAATCTCTCAATCTACACACACCGAGTACAGAACTAAGAGGAGTGGAAAACCTAAATCTATTGACCACCTAATTGTCGAGTTAAGATGATTTTGAAATATTTACTATTTTATCTCAATTTTCATTTTCTTTACTTTGAATTAAAAGTTTAAAACCATACAAATTAAAACTATTTGACTTCTCTTACCTTAATGGTGGATTGGGTCATCAAATGCAATGTCTGATTCACATTGAAATTTACCTGCTTCGAATTACATAAGGTGACATGCTTGGCTGGATCCTATTAATTACAGTACACACTTATGCAAGTGATGACCAAAGTTCAATTGAAGTTGAAGCTACCAAGAAGCTCAACACCAACATAATAAAACCATTATATGCACCTTTTTCTTGAGGTTTGAACATAAGTAGTAAAGTAATAGAGAATAATACCGTAGAAATATTAAGTAAATAAAGAAAGGAGAGGATGCTTCTCTTAGGTTACAACCCACATGGAGTTTGCCTCATCAGCACAGCCCTTGTTTTCCCCTTCTATCAGTGGACTTTGGACCATGCTGCCACCCACCTGGTTCGGCTCAGCTGCCAATAGACAACAAAAATAAAATAAAGGGTTAAACCAACAGTTTGATGGGTCCATGGTTTTACAGCATTATTTATTATTATTTTAAAATGATAATCATTTCTTATGATAACTTATGAATGAAGATCTATAAACAGTCTTCAAAAAATCTTGAAGAGTTCGGTTTCGTGGTCAAAACTCGCTATTATTTTTAGAAAATCTTGAGATTAAGTTCTCCTCAACACAAAAAGGATCACTATCCACGGCGTATATGCAGATTGAAAGGTTTACATATATCCCAAAGTTTTGTCCGGAAAAACGCTTGACTACCTTGTTCTTAAATGTATTTGGGCACTATATAGAATTTCTTTTTTATTGCTTAAATTTTTATTCTTTAAAACTCTCTTCTTTTCCAACCACTTTCTTACCTACAAAATTTATGAAATTGATTGAGTGTACAAAATTATTTAGTTTTCCTTTTCTTTTCACATTTCCATACAAGAATTCCAAAGTATTTTAAGGTTACATGTGAGGGGAAGTTAAAATATGTTTGCATGGGAACTTGAGAAACATACAAGCAATTGGTCAGGTGTGAAAACCCCAGTAGAGAACTTCCCAAACTAGGGTTTTTATGCATTATTTTAGAAAGAGAGGAGATTCCTAGTACGGTTTTTATGAGTGTGAACGAGGGAAGTACGGCTTGACGACAATATTCTAATTTAATCACCTTCATTATACAGAGGATTAAAAATAGCAATGGAGTGGAGATGTACATTTCTTCCACAATAATCAAGGTTTAGAGTTAATAAGAATTTAGTTAAATTCTAATTTAATAAGACTTGTTTGACTCAATTCAATAGAATTGAGTTTAATTGAGTAAGCCATGTGAAGTCCAAACGACCACTTTTAAGGGTTTTCACACATTGATAATTTTCAACAGGTTTTTGGAGTATATATGATTTTGTTTTAAAAGTTATAAAATCAATTTTTATATTCAATATTTTTGTTTAATTTATCTTGATTGAGATGGATCTTGGGCTCATTGAAATGCATAAGGGTGGAATCCAATGCATGTAAATGAGTAAGTTTGAAAGATATTTTAAAAATGAAAATGATGTTTCTCATGAAAACATTAAGTCCATTAGATTTCAAAATCATGATTATTAAAGATCTACATAACTTGTTGAGGCTGCTGCGTACGAGTCCCACTGAAAATATAGGAGAAGATCTAGGGATTTATAAAGACCTTGAGTCACTCCACCTAACAGACTAGTCTTTTGAACTGGAAGCCTATGTCCTCACACGTCAGTCAAAATAAAATCAAGAACAATATTTTGTGCATCTTTAATGACCTATTTTTAGTACTTTGATCATCCATTTATTTTAACTACTCGTATGTATTGGGCCGGTGGCCCCTTGGCGTAGTCAATGTTTTTTTATTAATTTTTATGTGATAATTTAACAAGATCCAATGGTTGTATTAAAAAAAAAAAAACCAAGGTGTTGCCAAACCCTAAATATCCGAAGTCATGTGATGAGTTTTGGAGACTATCCAGACCATATGCTCCAGGTAGTTTCTGGTTGAATACATCTAGTCAATTTAAAAGGAGAAAAGTGTCTGTACTCCTATATTTTTTTTTTTTTTGAATTCATGTGTGGAAAATCATAAAAATAACTGGGCATAATTGCTGACCAGATATTCTGACCATCCAATCTATCAAGTTCTTCGCTCATCATTTTATTGGTGCGGATTGATGCAATGAGCCTACTCTAATGACAAAGATATGAAAGGAGATTGATCATATATGCTGGATGTATTAGAATTTAGATCAAGTTTAAGTTCATTCAACTCATTTAATTTTATTTTTATTTATTTTTGAAATAAAATATAAGTCAACTCATTCAAATCCAATAAAGTATATATGAATTAGCACATGGTATTATACGATTTCATGTGAGCCATATAGTTGGATTTATAAGAAATAAGGGCATTCTTGGGTTAAATTTTATTGAGTTGAACTTTTATAATCTCACAAGTTAATCTATCATATAGCAGAACTATAATGAATGGCAACAAAAGATCTTACATCCTTACTTATAGGATGCTACAATTGATGAAATGACTTGCAACATATTAAAATACATGAATGGCAACAAAAGATCTTATATCTTTACTTATAGGATACTACAATTGATGAAAGGACTTGCAACGTATTAAAATTGATGAAAGATCCAAACCTTTAGATCATTAGATTTGTTAAGACTTAACATCCAACTCAAAAAACTAACCTATTAGATTGAGTAATTCAAGTTCAATATAAGTATTTGCTCCCTCTCTTCACCAATTGATGTGGAACTCTTTCGGCTACCCAACAATTCTCTCTTGAGCGAGGCTCTTTGATGGATAGAATGTCGTCGACCACTCTATTTCGTTAAGAGATCTCATGAGTCTACATGTGTTAGTTTGGGACATAGCTCTGATACCACTTATTAAGAGTGAGTATCCAACTCAAAAACTAGCCTATTAGATGAAGTGATTCAAGTTCAATATAAATTTATAATCTCCCTCTTCACCAACCGATGCAGGACTCATTTAGCCGCCCGACAAGATTCACAGCAAGAACCAACATATGTATGAGAATTGATTGGTGACTAACACTTTTATCCTTAGTGCACTAAAAATAAATAAAATACCCATTTTGTACAAACAAATAGGGAGAAAGAAAGAAGAGGGGTTGAATTTTTTTTAGACAAAATGGATATTTCACTATTTTTCTGGTACACCAATAGTAGAAGTGTTGGTGCATCAATCACTTTCCTATATATATATATATGCCGCACTTACACACACCCAGATTTCCTGCCTCTACACACTCAAAACCGGATTTTAGTGGCAAATTACTATTTTACCCCCGCATATCCAATCATTCGAATGAATTGAAATTACACATGGGCATTCATTCGAAAGAAAAAAATTTTAAATATACATTCCAATGGGCCTCATTCATTCCAATGATTGTTACAGATTACAATTATTTTTTAAGCACTGTGTATTTCTAAAATTTCTCAAATTGAATATCCGGACTAATTACGATAACCTGATAAAAATATTTTAACACTTCAAGGCCTTTTGACACTTCCAAATGTATTTTCGGCACAGCCTAGGGATACCCTTATTTGTAAAATACTGCGTTTTAAATATTTAAGAGTGTCAAAAGGCCTTGAAGTCTTAAAGTATTTTTATCAGATTATCGTAATTAGTTCGGATATTCAATTTGAGAAATTTTAGAAATATACAGTGCTTAAAAAATAACTGTCTATGTTTTATAGCATCAACAAAATAGACAGTTATTTTTTAAGCACGGTGTATTTCTAAAATTTCTTAAATTGAATATCCGCACTAATTACGATAACCTGATAAAAATACTTTAAAACTTAAAGGTCTTTTGACACTTTCAAATGTGTTTTTGGCACAGCCTAGGGATACCCTTATTTGTAAAATAGTGTATGTTAAATATTTAGGAATGTCAAGCGACCTTCAAGTCTTAAAGTATTTTTATCAGATTATTATAATTAGTTCGAATATTTAATTTGAGAAATTTTCAAAATACACACTGCTCAAAAAATAACTTTAAAGTTTTAAAATAAATTTTATTATTTAAATAACTATAATCTTTAACAATCATTCAAACGAATGAGGCCCATTCAAATGAATGTATAGTTGAAATTTTTTCGAAGCTCATTTATTTGAATAAATGCTTAAAATTATTTATTCATTCGAATGAATGGGATTGAACAGTATTCCGTGTTTTCCATTCATTCGAATGAATTGAATTATAAATAGACATTCATTCAAGATTGAAAATGTGGGAGTAAAATATATATATATATATATATATATATATATATATATATATAAAAGATCGAGTTTTAGAGTACTCGAAGGTGTATCTCCATCTTGATTTTGATAGATGTTACAGATTTAAAACTTGTAAAAATGAACAGCCGAGATAAATTGACTAGAAATCTTTTGAATAAAGTCATTTTCTATTTCTTCTAGAGTAGTGACTAATAAAAGGGCACTTCTTACGCAGATAGACAAGTAACACATCAGATGACATCCCCTATCGTGGAAATAAGGGCTGATAGAACTTCTCGAGGAAAGCTCAAAGTCAAGCCATGAGGTCTGGTCTGAAAGCATAAGCCCCTTTTTCAGTTTAAATTAAATTAAAAAAAGCTTCTTGATGCACGAGGCCTTACGCGTTTTAGCCTGCAAGACAGTGATGAAACAGCTACGACTTGGGTTTGCTTATGCTGTAGATATGTGAACTTCTATATCTGTGTATCCCATTTTCTGCCAATCCAGGAAGCTGCTTGTGAGAATCCTATGTTCTCTATTTCACCCATCAATCCTTATTTTTTTATATTATACTTCATGAACTAATTAATTATATAATGTGGAATGCCAGTACTACACTGGCATCTTTGTTTAAACTTATCAGTCAAAACCTTCCCTATATACGACTCCCATCTTCCTCTGTTTTCCCCAAAACCAGAGAAGAAGAAGATTTACAACAACCAGAACAAGAACAAGAAGAAGAGAAAGAATGAAGAACAACAACAAGGTGGCTAGTCCAAATGGAAATGTGGGTGCTGCTGATAAGGTGAAACCAAGTGTTCAATCCAAATCAATGGCTAGTAAGAAGAAGCAATACAAAGGGGTGAGAATGAGGAGCTGGGGCTCTTGGTATCTGAAATAAGAGCTCCAAATCAGAAGACAAGGATATGGTTGGGTCTTATTCCACACCAAGGCAGCTGCAAGGGCTTATGATGCTGCACTCTTGTGCCTCAAAGGCTCTTCAGCCAATTTCAATTTTCCGATCGCTTCGTCGGCCCACATTCCGACCACTCTCATGTCACCGAAATCCATTCAAAGAGTAGCAGCTGCAGCTGCCAATGCCACCACCCCAACATCTCTCCCTCTCCCTCCACCCCACAACTTCAATGTCGTCTTCGTCGTCCACATCACATCTTCATTATTACCATCATCGCCATCGGATTATCAGGATGAGATATTTGCATCATGTACAACAGAAGACCCATCGCACTCGATCGATCCATGGACCGACTTCTGCGACTTTCTATCGCCGAAGTATGTTGATCAAATGCTCTGTTCTTGTTCTTTCTTTGCTCCTCCATGCTTGGAAGAGTGCGATGAAGAAGTCGACATTCGCTTATGGAGCTTTTGCTGAATGATCATCTCTCTCTCTCTCTCTATCTCTCTCTTGCTTTGATTTCTATCTCATTCTTTTGTTCCTTAAATTGATTGTAAGAAAGACCACTGACGAGGTGACTCAATTTGTCTGCATTTTCTTTTCTGTTTCATATAATGTATCTACTTGAAAGAAATCTCCAAATGGAGTTTTTCTATATTTGCATATAAAGTATAAATTATTTCAAAGAATCCTAATAAGATTCAGTAGTAAAATACCTTGTCACCATGTACTATTTCATTTACTGGAATAAAATCAAAGAAGTTCAAATCTATCCAATTCTTCCACTTGAAATGCGAAATGATTGTTTGGGTTCTATGAAATTTACTTCCAGTTTTTCATTTTTCATTTTCATATGCCAAAGATGTGTTTCATTAGCTTAATTCAGATATGTGAAAACATTCTCAATCCACAAGTTCTGATTAAACTAAATAGAATAATCCTTTACGATTAAACATGAATTGAACACAGAATCTTTATTTTTAAAACAGATTGCCCCGAAACAAATGTTACTACCTATTGGGTCATGTTCATTGGCTTTGCACAATGGAGGATTGCCCATGGCCTAAACATTTCTTTATCAGATGAGATCCTAGAAATCCAATCATACCATTTGTCTGTATATTAAAGAGTAATTGGATGGATGGTTTGTTTTGGGCCACGGCCAATCCTAGATTGCACACGAAGTTATTATTAAATGTTATTTCTTTCTTGCTCTGTGACACCAATCAGTTCTTTCTTTTGTCGATGGTCAAATCTTGGTCAATATAGCTGTTAACCAGTCAAAATCACCTTTCTGAAAAAAGAGCTAAAATCTCAGTTCTAACTAAAGGACCGAGCTGGCAGCTAGTTGGAAAGTGAAATTCATTCAATGATGGAATATGTATAATTAAATTATTATAAGAGCTATTAAACTCTTAAAAATAAGATTCATCAAATCATTATTTTTACTAAATTAAAAACCAACTAACTAATTAAAAAATAAATTTATTACTACGATCAATTTAATAGTAAATGCTTAAAAGATTGATTCTAAGTTTAAAAGATGATAATTTCAATTGTTTTTATATATTATAAATTGTCCAACAGGTCTTCGTTTCTGGGTTAAAAATCAAGATAGCTGAAAATCAAAACTTAAACGAAAACAATGGATCAATATTAATTGACTGGAGCTCATCTAACTCTTTTTTTTATTACTAAAGTGTCTCATCTAACTCTTTTTTTTTTTAACTAAAGTGTACATGGCTCCATGCCTTTAGAGCACCCGACTAATTATTAAGACACGTGCGACCTTGACTACTCATACACAGAAGATAATTTTATGTGGAATGATCCTTTGAAATGGAGTACAAATCAAAATAAAGACTCCCAGAGTTCATGGGCATCACCCCAATCCCTTGAGGTTGAACTCATCTAACTCATTTTAAATGGGTTTAAATCAGCAAATAATTTTTTAATAAAAAATTAAAAACCCTTCCATATTTTGTAAGTAACCATGAACCAAAGTGTAAATATCGGTTTTTAAAACCTTTATATATCGGCCAATAGAATATGTATTGGCCGATATTTGTAGATTTTGTAAAAAAAAAAAATAGGAGAAAGAAATATATCAGTCGATATCAATATTTATACTCCTGTCATGAACTGTAATGCGTGAATATTAGTAAAACAGAAATATATATATATATATATATATATATATATATAATTTGACTTTACAGAGAGACCAAACAAGTTGCATAAATCAAATTTAAATACATCACTTCACCTTGACGAATTCACCAACCTACCTATATAATAAATATATTTGACAATGAAATTAATTTGGACACTGATATTGTTACTAACCCCAAACACCTTTTTGCAATAAAATCAAGTGAAAAGTCTTTC
Source organism: Chimonanthus praecox (assembly GCA_022113865.1). Classification (NCBI taxonomy): domain Eukaryota; kingdom Viridiplantae; phylum Streptophyta; class Magnoliopsida; order Laurales; family Calycanthaceae; genus Chimonanthus; species Chimonanthus praecox. The sequence continues at coordinate 7,889,123 of CM039095.1, read as the reverse complement.
TAGAAAAGATAGTGAGTGGCGTGGGGAAAAGTATTTGTGTATGCATGCTGGGCCAATCACATGGGATTTGTTGCTTTTGGGATAATCACATGGGATTTGTTCTCTTTTAGCTGCTTAACTTGTTTTACGGAATCATTCTTTCCTTAATGTGGGTACTAATCTCCTTTTCGTTTCCATGAGGCCAAATCCAAGAGCTAATGCATTGTATTCTACCCCTTTCTCACTGGCAGAGAGAGCCATTCTTCATAAATCCATGTACTCAGAAATTTTATTCTTCGTGGAATAGTAGGTCGTCCATTGTTCATAAAAGTTCCTTTGAATGTCTATTTGTGTTGGAACGATGGCCAAGAATCTACTTTAAAAGTGGGACACCTGAATTCAATTTTCATTACATTCTAAAAGGTCAGTCCACGTATGGGTATGAAATTTGCATATACTTTAAAAATTAGTCGGTCTAAGAGACGTAGACACCTTAATCATAAATAAAAAAGTGATTCACTCTCTAAAAGTGAATACAGTAAATTGTGGCATTTAAAATATGATTATCCTTTTATGGCTAGTATTTTGGTTAATATAAATATATATATTTATGTATTTATGTTTTATAAAAGGGAACAATTTCGTAGCTCTACGTATAGATGCATTAGGATGTATATATATAAAAGAGACACCAAGCAGCATGAGGAGAGGGAAAGTTGGGAGGAGGAGGAGAGTAAGTGTTAATTTTTGTCTTAGTTTTCATTTTTTTTAGTAATTTTCTTTATAATTTATTTTAATTTTCTGTAATTTTGTTGGATTGAGTTTCTTGTATCACAAGTCAATTTAAGACTGTTTGGATTGATTCTATGAATAAAAAGGGAACCTTAGAATGTAGATCAGCCACTGCTCTTGCCTTTAAGTGCAAGATAGAAAGAAATCCCATTGCTGTGTAATATGAGAATGGAATTTCTTTTATCAAACCTATTAACCCGCTCTATCGGACACAAAAAATAAAGGGTTTGAGTGATACTTTTTAAAAAGAATTAAATTGACCCTACCCAAAATAATTCAATAAAATAAAATCTAGGTTGAATCGAATTGCACCAATAGTTAAAATTCAGATGAAATTAAACAAAAAAATTATTATTATATACAACTAACCCAACTCGAATCCGATGACCGTGCTCCATTGCCTTCCCCACTCAAATAGATCAGTGGTTCCTTAAATATATAGTTTGAGTTCTTCAAGGGTAGATCAGGATGGGTTAGAAGTTGGTATCATCTGCGGTCTCGTGGGCTATTTAGAAAGAGCGAAATGGGAGGATCTTTGATAGGAGGGCTATTTTAATGAGTTCTCAAGATTTGCCCCAAAGGATTTCTATCTATCATAGGAAAGGTGCATGATAGGAGTTGGGAATGCTAGAAAACCCATGGTTGATTAGGAGGGCCATCTCAAGACTTTGTTAAATTTAATGTGGATGAGATAGCAAGCGGTAAGCTGGCCTCGACAAGAATATAAGAGGTGTTGCATGACGATATGGGTAGAATTCTATTAGTTTTTTCTTGAGCCCTTACGTATCATGGAGAAGACTGAGGCAGAACTGAGTGCAGCGCTTAAGATTTAGTCAGGTTTGGTAATGGTGAGCATTTTTTATTTTCTAGCAAAAATGAAAGGACAAAAACATAGACCACAATGACGTTGCTCTAATTATGTTTCTCTTTGGATATATGGGAACTCCACATTGTATCTATATTGTATACGGAATATTTTACATATAGTTCTTCATGTTTCTCTTTGTATTTCTTCTCATAATTATGTATACCTCTACGTGGTCTATCTCTCTTATACTCTTTTCATCATTTAATGAATTCATTTGCTACTATTGTAAAAAAATATAATTCGAGTTTTAGTAGAAGATAAATCAAATAAATAGTGTGGATGGCTAAAGCAAAAAAAGAGGTCAGTTACCATGGTAAAACTTAAAAGTTGGCTTTTGCCTTTCAATCTTTCATACAAAATTTCACTTGGACCTCATTTTTTGTCCAACCGTTCGAAGTTTGGACTGAACCATCTACTAAACCAGTTCAATCCTGATTACATGAAAGAAAATATCAAGGGGATTTAGGGCCTTGGGCGGTATATGTGCTTCCCGATATCCATCAGGACTGTCAAGCCGAATAAAATAAATTAGAGGCACATCCAATTTGGAAATATTATAGATGGCCCAGTCCAACTTGTCTAGGCCTATATATTTAATGACTAACAACAAAGCGAGCTGGCTCAGGCCCACCAGTGGCCCACCCATGAAAGAAAAGACATATTATTCAAGAAAAACAGCTCTAAAAACTTATCTTCATGCTCCAAAGACCAAATTCATTGCATTCTTGGTCACTTATCTCGATATTCCAAGTACCAAGTGCATTGCATTTTTGTCACATCGACCCATGTTTCAAAGATCCAAAATCCAGATATGATGGGCCCAATCACATGATGGAAGCTGATTCAAATCTATTATTTCTGTGTGTGCCTTGAGCCTTCATATCTAGATGTCGGCTGCTACTTGTGCAATTTACAAACGTTTTTTTACCTCTAATTACATTACCTTCTTCTGTACAAGATATTAAGAGCTGATTTAGTGATTTCTTTTTATGATCAATGTGTCCAGGCTTCTTAGAGTATTCGATACTCTTCGGGATATGTGTAAATCTCTTAATTCGCACATTAGGTAAGAATTGTATCAAATTGGGTCGAGTAGGATTTGTCTCAACTGAGTTGGCATGCATTATCACTTGCAAGTTGGTTTTTCATATTATCTATATCGATTTTTTTTTGAAAATTGATTTGTGTATCAATTACTTTTATTTGTCTTTACTCCTGATTTTGTCTTTACTGTGGTAAAACAAGAAATTTTCTGTATGATATGCACAATACTAATAAAAGTATCAGGATACAAATCAAATTCAATTCCCAATTTTTGTTTTATAAGTTTTATTTCCATGCTTGAATATCTCTCTCTTAATCATTCAAGGACACATATTGATAACATTCACCATTTGAATCAGAATTCTTTTTTCATAATATAAATCATCATCATAGCCATCACTTATCACATCTATCACACGAATTAAGCTCCAAAATCCTAATTTTCACTCATAATAACCTATCATATAAAAGTTAAATCAAATAAATTTTAATATGAAAGCAACGTATAGGTTGTCTATGGATCAAGAATAAATTCATTTTCAAAATAGAATAATAAGGTTTGTTGCAACTAGCAAGGAGATACATGGTGAGGGTTATGATAATAAGTTATTGTGGATTATGGTTAAGTTTAAGATGAATCATTAGCATACAAGTTTGCACCAAAGTTTCGTGCATTTGATCTAATGGGCCACTTGGTTTTTACATGTACATGACACTTATAAAATCTCATTTTGATTGGATAAGTGAAAGCATATTTATTAAGGTCCTAAAAATTTCAACTTTATGTGATTGTGGAAATTCATAAGATTAGATCAATGACTTTAAAAGTCTTTTGTTTTTTTGTAAAAAATATCTCAAAATTCGCAAATTCTAGTGGACGTCCCTTAAAAAAAATATATATAACTAAAGTATCTCGTACTAAATTTAGGACAAAAATGGCCTTCTACCATGAGAAGTCAATTTTTGAAGGGGAGAGGCCCTCAAAACCAAGACTAGATTTTTCCTTTTTCACTTCAAGCTTTAGTTTCAAATATGTAAAACCTAAGCTTTAGTTTCAAATATGTAAAACCTAATCAAATTCTTCCTCTTTAACTCCTATTTTCAGACTTCACATCTCCATAATCCTCTTCATATTATTTTCCTTGTACAAAACTCATATCAAATTCTTCCTTTTTCACACTATTCTTGGGCATAGAATCATTAGAACCAAGTTCCAAACTCTCAAGAATTTCTCTCTTTACTTAAGAAGAAATCCGAGCACCATAACCAATGGTCAATCACTTTACACAGACAAGGTGAGATAGAAATCTGGGTGTATCGAAGATGATGTTGATGATAGCATCTGTGTTACCGATAAGATCTTTTCACTCTTTTTAACAACGGTCATCATCATAAAAACCAGTAACAAAAAAGAAGTGAAAAAATGAGAAAATAGAATATTGAAAAGAGAATGCAAGTCTTTGCGCTACGCTTGACAAAAGTAGAGAGTTTTGTATTAGTGCAAGTCGTTGTACTAAGTCAAAACACAAAGTTCTACACCAGTTCAAATTCTGCGTTTTTGTCAAGCGGAAACATAAGAGATGAAAAAGAAAGTATGAAGATGTTGGGATTGTATGGCTCGGATTCAAAATCCTAACAATTTGGCTGGATTTAGAAATTGTTAAAGTGGGGCCGAACCACGTAAATTTGCTTGTGTTGGATTGTGCTTATTTTTCCCGTTCGTATTTTTCTTGTTTCCACTTACAATGCCAAAAAGTGGTATTAGTAGCTTTGGTTGAAGAATAGGGCCTTGTTGGTGAACGGATCACAGCACAAAGGGAGGCTTCGGGTTGTCGAAGGTGATGGAAATCAACACTGCCCGAATGATTAACCTCAATAGAGAAAATTATTTATTGTGGAAGGCAAAGATGGAAGATCTTTTGTATTGTAGAGATCTCTACAAACCAATCGCAGTGAGACCGAAGGTGCCAGCGGCGGAGTCTTCTGATGACAAGAGGAAGACAAAACTGAAGGTCGAGATGTCTGATAATGAATGGAACGATCTTGTTCAGAAGTGCCTCGGTTTTATTCGACAGTGGATGGATTACAGTGTGTTTCATCTGGTGTTCACTGAGACGACGGTGCAACCTCTTTGGAAGAGATTGGAGGGATTATATGCGAGAAAGACTGCGGGCAACAAGGCGATCCTAATCAGAAAGTTCGTGAATCTGAAGTACAATGGAAGTACTTCGATTGCGGAGCATCTTAATGAGATGCAGAGTATAGTCAATCAACTCTCATCCATGAATATGGTACTTGATGGTGAATTACAAGCCCTACTACTTCTCAGTTCCCTACCTGACAGTTGGGAGACCTTGGTGGTGTCACTCAGCAATTCAGCACCAGAGGGTATTGTCACTATGACGTCTGTGACAAGCAGTTTGCTGAACGAGGAGACAAGAAGAAAGTCTTTGGTGGATTCTTCTCATACACAGTCTCATGCACAAGCTCTCTTTACAGAGAACAGATGGAGAAACAACAGCGAAAAACCTCAAGACCATGACAAACTCAGAGGGTCAAGGTTAAAATCCAAAGAAAGAGGTGGAGGAAAGCTTATATGTTTCTACTGTGAGAAAGATGGGCATAAGATGATGGATTGCAACCAAAAGAAACATGATCTGGAGGCCAGATCGCAAAATTTAGATCAATCAAATGCAGTACAAAGTGACACAGACAATGATGTAGGTGTTGTCATGTGCACAGTCACCACAGGTATGGATAATCTAACTGATCAGTAGATTCTAGATTCTAGGTGTTCTTACGACATGTGTCCACGCAGAGAGTCGTTTGACACATATAGACCCTGTGATGAGAGACATGTCTATGTGGGCAATGGTGCGAGTTGCAAAACATTGGCGTTGGGACAGTTAAAATCAGGATGTTCGATGGCATGGTGAGAACGTTGGAGATGTGCGGCATGTCTCTGAGTTAAAGAAAAATTTGATTTCTTTGGGGACACTGGACACTGATAGGTTTACCTTCAAGGCGAATGATGGGGCTCTGAGAGTTACTAAATGAGCCATATTCGTCATGAAGGGGAAGAAGGAAAATAATCTGTACACACTGGTGGGAAGTACAATAATCGACCGGCAAAAGGATCCTACTAATCGGGCCATAAGAAGGGGGAGAAGAAACCAAAAGTCAGGTGACAGATATGACTTTAAAAATAAAGTTTTTTTTGCAGGTTGTGATGGTCTGTCCGAGTTCCATGGTGCTAGCCGGAGATGGAAAAGCGAAGGGGACAAAAAATCACAGAGAGAAAAAGGCGGCGGGTCCGACACAGTCGGTGGCGGGTCCAACAAAGTCAGTGATGGGCGTTAAGTTCAAGTGAGGCTTGGGCTTGGGCAATTCTTCTAATTAAAGAAGACAGGTGGAGCACCCGGAGCGTGGGGGTGCGCGCATCTCACAAAGAGATGCAAATGGATGCAGCTGCAGGTGGAGCTCAGTCGGGAGCGGTCGATGTGTACATAGGTGCATAGTTGCAAGGTGCAATGAAGGTTGGTGTCTCAATTCATCTCTGAAGGATGGTGAATTCTCGCCAAGGTGGAGATTGTTGGAATTGTATGGCTTGGATTCAAAATCCTAACAATTTGGCTAGATTTAGAAATTGCAAAAGTGGGGCTGAACCACGTAAATTTGTTTGTGTTGGATTGTGCTTATTTTTCCCGTTCGTATTTTTCTTGTTTCCGCTGATAGCGCCAACAGAAAAGAGAGAGAACCTTCTCAACCGAAAGTATAAACTACAGAGTAATCTGATTCGATGAAAGGGTTGATGATCTTCCAAATTCATTCCAATAATTCATAGTTCGGTTCACCCCTAATTCGATGCACCAAGGATGATAAATTCATTCGATGCAAGTATGCAACACAGAGCATCTCCCATTTATAAAAATTCCGTTCCCATTGCTAATTTATTTGTAAAATGAAAAATAAGGAAAAGAATTTGTATAAAAATCGAATAGAGCCTCTCCTTGGTCCTTATTACTCATTTTCCCTCTCTCTCTTCTCATTCCTGGGTTTCCACAGGAGGATGCTTATGCGGCCATTCAACCTCATGAAAACTCAATTAAGGATAATGATCCGTGCACCATAAGTTTTCACCCCTGTGTACCACCTTTAAAAGGAAAAAATTATTTTGCTCTCTCTTTTTTAAAGAGAGAAGAAAAAAGTAATGGCAAAATGAGCTTTTTCTTTTATAGGTGGTGCACCATGGTAAAAACTCACGGTGCACATATCATTCATTACCCTCAATTAAAGACGAACAGTCAGATTAGACTAAATTAATGAATTGGCCTTTTTCAAATTTATACTAGGATAGATGGAAGAAAGAGTGGACCTAAAGTCCTAACCATAATCCAATGGGCAATGGGTAGTCAAATTAGGGTCCATTTAAATCAATTTGGGCCTGGGCTTTTTTTGGAGACATTTGGGCCCAAAAGCCCAATAAACCAAACCCGTTTGTTGATGTGATGGACCCAACTTAATTTAAACATCAGATGTTGAGTCACCGTCCATGTGGACCCGACCTGGAGTGCCAACATAGCAGAAAACCAATCAATTCAGAGTTTCAGACATGAACCATGTGGGCCTGAACTGGCTAAGGTGCCTTTTAGGTGTTTAAAAACAGCAAGAACCCCAAAAATTGTTTCCTGGAAATCTACTCAAACAGCAAAGGAAACAACAGCAGATTGAACGCTGAAATGGGCCCAGATTTGGACGATTGAAGACCTGGTTTTAAGGGACGATTTTGGCAAGGCATGTCAAGGTAAAGAAGGCGAAATTCAAGGCTGGATTGAGGATGATCTGGACAGCAGATTGGGCAGACTCAACAGCAAGAAATCTGGAATTTACTCTGGCTGAAATCGACCCAAAAGGCCCAACGGCAGACCAGATCTGATCGATCTGGGCCTAGATCTTCGAGGCTCGTTTTCAAGGAAAGCCTTTCAATTAAGGGCCAGATATAATAGGTGGGCCTCTTTATTCATTCAGTCCAAACCATCTAATCATCCAATAATTTAAAATTTTAAAACTATAAGATCAAAACTTAAAATAATTTTTGAGATAGAATTCACTTACTCCTTTGACGCATGCAAGTCCAGCTCTTTTACCATATCAAACTCTAACATGCTGACTTTTTTTTTTTCCTCTTTTTTTTTTTAACTCAATACCAAAATGTTGGAATTTTCAAAAATAAGCATACGTGGCAGTAAAATTTCGAGTATATTGGTTGATATTGTAGTCTTGTAATATCTTTATTATAATTTCTACTCCACAATATAGAATTTATTGGCCAATAATTTGATAAATATTGGTGAAAGATATTTTAAAAAATTTACAGCGAATATATCAAGCCAAAGTGAGATGATTTAAACCAAAGTTAGAATGAATCTCTTCCATTTCCATATCATCAAAATACATATGGCTTGTTTGATGAGTGTGTTCAATAAAAAATTAAAATAACGTTACTCGGTCATCAATTGAATTGTATCATAAAATAGTTGAGTCCAGTATATCAGTTGTAAGATATAGTCTCACCAAGTGTGCATTGTGGACCTTCAGCCGCTCTTTGAACATTTTCTTTTCCAGATATTTTTTATTTTAGTTTTTGTCTAACTTTCTCTTTTTATATTTGCACCTCTAGTGCCCTGATGAACCATTAAAAAAATATTATAAAAAATAAACAAATCAAAAACTAGGTCCCAATTGATCCTTTTTCTTCAACTTCTCTGTTTTCTTGTCAAAACCCGGAAGTTCTTTATAGATACTTTTTCTTCAATGATTTGGAGATCTCTTTCTTTGATTGCTAAAACAGGATGAGCAATCACATTTCACAAGTTTAATTGTTACCACTTGCAATATTTTGGGCAGAAGCAAACAGAGAATTCAAACATATACTCAAACACACTGCAAATCTCCATCCTTATAACACTAACATTTCAATTATTTTTTCACACCAAATTGAAAACTATTAAACTACTGAAAATTGAAAATTGGAGTCGATAAAATCATTCAAATTCTTAATTTTTAAAATTAAAATAAAATTATTGAATAAGTGTTTTTAATTTGTGATACTCAATTTAACACACAGAATCAAACTTATGCTTGAAATCAATATCAATAACTAAAAATGAATTGTGCCCAACTTGATTTCTGAGTAAAACCAAAGTAATGCTTAACCAAATTTGATTAGCCTAACCCATTCGGAACTTAAACTTGATGAGTTAGCTCAATTTTAGCATGCTAAATATTTAATTGGAACTAAAATTGAAATGAGCAGCGTTGAGAATGACAATGGCGGCGGACATTATGGGCTAGAGGAGAAGGCGGCGGGGGCGGTCCAAACAGAGGCGGAGAGGAGCCGCTGGGACTTCCAGAGGAGTGAGAGCATGTTGCTTGAGACTTCCTCCACTCTGTAGCCGCCATTAAAGAGGCCCAAGAGAAGCTTCGCTTGGCAATGGTTGAAGTAACTTATCTTCACGGGCCCAAAACCAGCCTCCTCCATCCATCTCCCCAGCCACCCCTCCCTCTCTGCTCCATAATAGCTCCTATCCAACTTCGCCGCTATTGTGGGCCCCATGATCACCCTCTCCACCACCTCCCTCGCTGACCCCTTCCCCACCCGGCATCGTACATGGCCGAGTAGTGGTGGAGCAACTCCACGAACCGCCCCACGAACCCCTGCTCTCCCATGGTCTGGCTCACCTCCTCCTCCACCAGCGTCACCAGCCTTGGGCCCATTTTGCAGGCCCACTTTAAGAACGGGGCGGCCTGCTCCGGCCCACGTGAGTGCGGGAGGTGGAGCATGCAATTGAATATCAGCGCCTCTCCTCTAACCACCTTAACCGTTTCAGGGCGAAAGCTCTCGTTGGAGCCCTCCCTGCACACGTGGAACGAAAACGGCTGCCGGATTGACTCTGCGAAGGCCGCCAACCAGCGGCCCCTCTCGTGAACGGTCCCGTTCGACCTCTTCCCGCCACGTGTCAGTGCTGTGATACGTAAATGTGGGATGGGTGGGCCACCTTTATGTGAAGTGAGTGCCTGCATCAGAGCCGCCCATTGGATCCCATCCGAGATGTCGTAGTCTACAATGTGGACACCTTTATCTCCAGCCACCGCCTCCAAAATGGCCTGGTTGGCCGTGAAGTGGCCGAATTTCACGTACGGGGACATGTCCTGCAGTAGCGGGAATGCTGCAAGAGAGTCCATTTTGTTGTGTAGAACCATAGGGCTGACGTGGATCTTACTACTGCCTTCCAGCAGGTGGTAGAATGCGGCAGTAAACTGCCCCGCTAGGCGCTCCATGGTAGAACCACCGTCTTGGGAAGAGAGCGGCGGCGCCACCAACTTGTTGAGCCGTACCAATATCACCCGAGCGAGGTCTTGGCTTAGTGTCAGGACCTCAGCAGCAGCGATCAGGAGATGGACTAGTCTGACACCCTTTTCAGGGTCTTTCCGTTCGTCGCCGGCTTCTTCTTCTCTTGTGGTCATTGCGGTTGACGTAGAACTGCATTGACCGATTTCAGCGGACGCTTCATCATTTACGAGTATTGGCAGTTCGGTGATAATGGGTTGAAAATCATCATCGTCGGATAAGAATGAGATTGCGAATGCTTCCCAGTCGATCTCCGGAGACATTCCGTCGTTCATGGCCATGATGGTGGTGGTGGTGGTGGTGGCGGAGGCTATAAGAAGTGGAGGTCTTTTGGACGATGGATATGTTTGCCACGTTTGGAATTTTATTAAGATAACAATAACAATTGGTGCTTTGGGGGACTTAAGCCGTCACTTTCTGTCAGCGAATACCGGGCGTCAAAAACGTGACACGTGGCAACTAGTGAGGTATGTCGGATTACTATCATACATGTTTTGTATCAATCATTTATAAAAGAGAAATATTTTTCTGTAGCCATTACTAAACATCTAACCTTCTAAACATTAAATGGACCAACACAATAAATTAGATTTAAAATGATATAAACAAGTTTTTTAATTTTTAATATTTTTTATTAGAATTTAGTTTTATACTTATTATTTGATGAGTTAATAACTTAACAATTTAAAAAGATTTTTGTTTTAAGTTAACTCGACTTGTTAGATTTTAAAATTTAATAAGTCAAAGAGTTTTATTTTCTAATTAAATTAAAAAAGACTATCTAATTTTTTTACTCAATAGTAATTCAAAGAAGATAAATAAAAACACGTGCTTTGGTCTTATATTTTCATCTATTTGTCATTATTTAAATACTGAAAGTGTACACTCATATCCACCAATTATTTTATACATTTTTAAATTCATATTTACATATATTAAAAATACTTACATATTTCAAAAATATGACACAGAGACCCTTAGGAGTCGTGTGTAATATGGAGTCGGGAGTGAACTCAGAGTGGGTGGCTTGACGGTCAAGAATTGAGAGTGAGTGGAGTTTTTGGGTTCGATTTACGCTCAACCTCTTCATACCACTTTTTATTGAGTTATTCTTTATTGCTTGAACCAGAAATGTGTGTATTGGAGGTGTGTAAATGCCACGAAGGATTAGTCAGATAATATCCCCTACAGGTGACACACTTGGACACCTTCGATCATAAAAAAAAATCATGAATCCACCTGAAACCTTATTTTCGTCACATGACGTTATTTTATTTTCCACTAATTTTTTTTATAAGAATGAGGAAGTTTATTATATTTTTATAATAATAATATCGAGATAGATTATTAAATTATAGATAATTATAAAAAAAGAGTTCAAGATTTTGAATATATAGTCTTACCTTTTTATGCTCATGATTCCAATACAATAGTAATGAAAAAAGTGACCATTATAGATATAGAGTACGCAGGAATCTAAAACCTTAGTTAATAATTAAGGGTCCCCGTTTACACACTCGGATTTTCTGTCTCTACACATCCATTTTTGGGTGGAGGTGGCTAATTATCATTTTGTCCATGCGTTTCCATTCGTTCGAATGAATTCCCAGTTCATTTCGCCATTCGTTCGAACGAATGGACACATACTCCATCTAATTTGATTATTTCGAACGAATCTCCCTTATAAACCCATTGGTTCGAACGAATTAAACGGGTGAACAGTAACACGGGTTACTGTTCACCCATCTTCGAATGGATGAAATGGGTGAACAGTAATGTCACCCGTCTGATTCATTCAAATGAATCAGTCTAATGAATTCGAATGAATCAGTTTTTTTTTTTTTAATTTCAAAGTTATTTTTTAAACACTGTATATTTTTAAAATTTCTCAAATTAAATATCCGGACTAATTACTATAATCTGATAAAAATACTTTAAGACTTCAAGGTCTTTTGACACTCCTAAATATTTAAAACACAGTATTTTACAAATAAGGGTATCCTACAGTGTGCCGAAAACACATTTAGGAGTGTCAAAAGACCTTGAAGTTTTAAAGTATTTTTATCAGGTTATCGTAATTACTTCGGATATTCAATTTAAGAAATTTTGGAAATACACAGTGCTTAAAAAATAACTTTGAAGTTTTAAAGAAGATTTTATTATTTAATACACTATGCACATTATTTTTTAAGCACCATGTATTTTCAAAATTTCTTAAATTAAATATCCGGACTAATTACGATAACCTGATAAATATACTTTAAGACTTCAAGGTCTTTTGACCCTCCTAAATGTGTTTTCGACACACCCTAGGGATACCCTTATTTGTAAAATACTGTGTTTTAAATATTTAGGAGTGTCAAAAGACCTTGAAGTCTTAAAGTATTTTTATCAGATTATAGTAATTAGTCTGGATATTTAATTTGAGAAATTTTAAAAATATAAAGTGTTTAAAAAATAACTTTGAAATTTAAAAAAAAAAACTGATTCAGTAGACTAATTCATTCGAATGAATCAGGTTGATTCATTCGAAGACGGGTGAACAGTAACCCGCATTACTGTTCACCCTTTTAATTCGTTCGAACCAATGGATATATAAGGGAGATTCATTCGAACTAATCAAATTAGATGGGGTATGTGTCCATTCGTTCGAACGAATGGCGAAATGAACTGGGAATTCGTTCGAACGAATGGAAACGTAGGGGCAAAATGGTAATTAGCCACTTCCACCAAAAAATGGGTGTGTAGAGGCAGAAAATCCAGGTGTGTAAACGGGAACCCATAATTAAACATGAATATTCTCTATTTCTAAGAATTTAGACCTTCTTAAATGTTGGCCGGTGGAGCTATAAGCCACACATAAAATGCATGACATGAGTCCTACCTTATTAACTTAAGATGTTTTATAATGGAAAACTTTTAAAAACATGCAGGCTTGGTATGCGTGATGCTAAAAGCCTAAAATATTTTGATTCTGAAGGCATAAGCTACACTCAATATTTAAAGAGATCAACGGATAGAGTTTAGGACCATTCTAAAGACCTACCTACTCTAACAAGTCTTCCTATTCTAATATATTATATTCAATCAATTTTTTTTTTCTTTCTTTTAACGATTGAATTTATCTTCATATTCCTATATTTAGTAATTTCTGCATTGCTTTTTCTATATAATGAATTGTCGATATAAACAATAATAATATTTCTATGTATTAAGTATCATTTATGGGTATTTCAATTGAGATATAGGAGCAAGATATTAGTTCTTTCTCTCATTATTGATCAGATTGGAATGAAATAATAAATTTATTTTTTCCCCTCTTAACCAATAAATGAGATTTCTTGTGGACAATGGTAGGATATATGAAATTTCAATGACCTATTGACATTATTTCCCCCATGGTACGTTTCAGAATAGATGGGCCTCTTTGTTAGATTCAATCTCGTTATTGATATGGAAATATCAAGTGTATCAATTAATATATCAGAACTCAGAAGTAAAATATATATATAAACGATGTACTATCAATCAGGGGTTCAAAATTCGATCATCAATATCAGTCGATATTACTCTTTCCCTCCTTTGAATGATACTTACCCTTTGTTCAAAAAAAAAAAAAAAAAAAATCTCGGTCGAGATCAAGATGTATCAGCTGATATGGCAAGATCTTGGTCATATCGGCTGAGATGGCGAGATCTCGATCATATCGGCCGAGATCTCGTCTGTATAGCCGATACATCTCGTATCGGTCGAATTTTGGACCCCTGCTATCAATATACGAGTTCATCGTACAATAAGGGTAGAAATCTCAGCTGTTACTGTTCGTATTGGCCAGAGAAAATAGAAATCGACCGAATATCGACTGATTTTTTTTTTAAATAATAATAAGAATATCGGTTGTGGGCCCGACTAATATCTCATCCGATATTTGCCCATATCGGATATTGGGCAATATTTGAAATATTGACCAATATTTATATTTACCGAGATTTGAAATATTGGCTGATATTTATATTTACTGAGATTTTAAAAAAAAAAAATTGGAAGAGAGAAAAATTCTCAACAAGGCCGATGTTTCGACCCATGCCGTACAGCAATTGCAGAGACAGTGAATCACTAGCCCAAATCTAAAGGTCCAACTAAGACCATTCATGGGCTCAAAACACCCCAAGCTCAGCTCAAATCTGTCTAAATGAACAGGCCTAAGCATCTGAAATATGAGAAATTGGCCGCACTTGGGCCTATTTTTTAAGCCTGTTAATCTGGGTGGGTTGGGTTTGAATGTGAAAGCCTATGTAACTTCTCGATCTTTTAGTAATTTAACATATTATATAAAACTATCCTAATCCCATTCTCCTATTGTAAGTCTTAAGCTATAATATAAAACACTACTTATGTTGGGTTTTGCAATAATGTTGCTGGTTACAGGTTTTATTATGTACTATGCTTATTAAATTTTATTAATAGTTCAAGTATTAAAACCAAAATCACACTCAAAATTGAAATTGAACCTGAAAGTGTTTTCAATTTGTCACTATCTAATAAGCAAAGCTTCAAATGACAGACTTGAAAACTAGCATACGAAGCCCAACGGGCTATCGCAGGCTTGGGTTTGGGCAACAAAACTTCAACTCTAAGCTGGCCCATGAACAACCTTAGATGAAGCTGGACCAGTTCCTTTATTAGGCCTAAAACGAGGTAATGTACCGTCCATCTACCTGCTTGGGCCAGTTATGGGTCAGTTAGAGAATGATCACAAAAATAATGATCTGTTTTCGGGCCAGACCTACAGAAACTGAAAACCATGTATAAGAGGGGAAACCTCCATTTCCCCTGTAATTGCAATACAGATCTCTCCCCTGCTTGGGCAATTTCTGAATTCAATGAGGGGGGAAAATAAGCTTGTTAAGTAATTATGTTGAGTAAGCCATCCAAATATGTAACAATTTCCATGAACAAAGCCAGAAAAACAATAATCTGAAGGCCCAAACTGGATTTGTATCCGTATGAATGGCAGGATAAAATAGCTTGGGCAAAGGAATTCAAAAAGACCATGAACAGTTCTGCAACGCTGTTAGAAGAGAAGACAGAGACATGAGAGCTTTTCGACTAAGCAATTGAAACTTTTTGAAGGTAAAACTCTACGTCTTTACTCATGAATAAAGATAAAACACTGAGTGCATATCCAAAAAGAAAACTGAGAATCATCCTATCAAGTAAGTACCCGTCATTTTCTTCATCCAATATAACTATTTACCCAAAACAAAACTTGTAAATAAATTAACTCCTGGCAATTGGCATTACCTGAAATAAGTCCAGTAGGGAGTGGGAGTAGTAGCTGACTTCACCATCTTCCTAATCTGAATCCGAAGAAGCAGCATCATTGCCACCATTGACATCATCATCTGAAGAATCTGCATACGGCCATTCATCGTCCCAAGGGCTTATAAATTCTTCAATCTTCTCGCACTTGTCCTCAAGATCACCCTCCAGCTTCACATTCTTACACCCCCTGATGTCAAGATGGCGAAGTGCTTTGCATTTGGTGAGAATAGCATCAAGGCCTCGGTCGCTGAAGATGGCATATCCAAGTTCCAGGTGGAGGAGGCCCGGCATTGTATTAGCAACAACCAATGCCTCATTCTCCACTGGTACTAGGCCAGCCTCAGTTATGAGTGGAGGCATGTTTCTCCTCAGTTGAAGAAGAGACTTGCAATGCTTGCCCAATGTTTCAATGCCCTTCCAAGTGATATTCAAACAATTACTAATATCCAAGACTGTAACACTTGAGAGAGATTGAGCGTGCTTCTCCACCATTTTGTCGGTCACATTACTAACTGGAATTTTCAAGACCTTCAATTGTCCTCTACAAAGAGGAAGAAACAAAAATACGATTGCTAATCGTTTGGAATACTATCATGAAAATCGCAATGGTTTATGCTTGCCCAAACTTCCATGGTAAAAAATTAAAACATGTTCTAATACAATAATGATTGGACATGCCATGTCTAATTTGGATTCCTCAAATAGAATGACTATAGAGTAAAATAAAATTCCCATTCTACCCTTTTCTGTAAATTACATAAATGCCATTCCTTTTCTTTCAGTCAATTCACATGTGAGGGCAGAATGGGAATTTAAAAAAATTGTACCATCTAGTTCCACATTTTTATCAAGATAGTGATCAGTAAGCGGTTTTATTCAGTGCACCACTTTCAAAAGGAAAATACAATTTTATCTTCTCTTTTGAAAAGAAAGAAAGAGAGGAGAGTGGAGGAA
This sequence comes from Chimonanthus praecox, assembly GCA_022113865.1. NCBI lineage: Eukaryota > Viridiplantae > Streptophyta > Magnoliopsida > Laurales > Calycanthaceae > Chimonanthus > Chimonanthus praecox. Next base: position 7,872,750 of record CM039095.1, on the reverse strand, counting down.
AGTAATGATAAAATTGTATTTTCCTTTAAAACTTTTTCGATGCACAAATCATTATTCTTTTCTATTACTATAAATCAGTGATAAAAATGTATGTTCTAAACAACCATGTTGCATATTAAAACTTTATTCATCGTTCATATTAAAAGCATGAGGATTATTTTTCAATTAAATAAAAACAAAGGGAAAAGGAAAAAAAATCTTTAAATGAACAGTATTGCACAAAAGACATATTTAACCTTGGAAGTGAAAGAAGAATAGACATTCATGTGGTGTAAAGTGTCATTTTAAATTCTTACATTCTTCTCTAAATATACGAAAGAAAAACAAACATCCACGCACGCAATCTTCATCCGATGGCGCTCTAGACCGTTCATCTCATGGACCCCACTAAAAGCCTAACAAGGTAAAAGTCTCATTTCGTGGGCCCACATGGGTCTGCAACAAAATCTTTGAAAGGGAAGAGGAAGGAGCATGGAGCGAAAAATTCCAGTGCATGGAAAACATTCCTCACTACAGAAGCCGAAAAAGGGCGCTGGTCCACCAAACCAACGTGCAGCGGACATGCACAGAAACCATTTCCTGCAAAACCGATCAATGGCAAAAATGGATGGAGGCAACAAAACCCATTGCAAGGATGGTGGCCCACCAAACTAGTGGCCCAGATCGCAAATGGTGGGCCCCAAAAAGAAAGGCAAAAACGAACCACCAGCGTACACGGAGAAAAAAAAAAAGAAGGGAAAAATTAACAAACAAGACATAAGAGGAAAGAAAGTAAGCCATTAAGAACCTTCAAATTCTGGTCACTTAAAATGAGAGTGAAGAGCATGGATTAGAAGTTTTCGTCGTGTAGTGCAGTGCTGTGCAGTGATTTTTCAAGAGAAAACCGTCAACGGCGTTGGCCCACCAAACCAAAGGCCGAGATCTTTGATGGACTGTCCCCCTTACCGAGCACCATCCATGAACCAGCTGAGCTTACAATCTAACATACTATCCACACAAGCATTAAAAAAGGGACAAAAACCCAAAAAAAAAAAATGTAAAAGAAAAGGGAAGAGAAGAGAAGAAAAGAGGTGGGAGTGAGTACTTGTTGGCACCGGCGATGGCAGAGAAGGAAAAATCCGTAATCTTATAGGCGGAAAGAAAGCAGACGCTGCCTTTACTACGGCGGACGAGTTTTCTTACAGTGGTGTCTATAACATCAGAACTGTCGCAACGGCGGCACCACTGCTCGATGTCGATGACGGACCAGTTGTCAGATGAGGCAGCTGCCTCCCACCAAGACTTACACACAAATGGAACCACCCGTGCCATCTCATCCGATTTCAACCGGCCAAATATCATCAGAAGGACGTCACGACTCATTGCTTCCCATCTGCTCCAGCTCCGATTCCAATTCTCGTCGTCATTCTCGTCGTTGCAGATGCTCTGTTTCTTTCTCTCCCCCTCCATTCTCTCCACTCTCTCTCCGTTTACACTGCCCAGGCTCTTGGCTTTTTTTCAAACAATTCGGCACGTGCGAACTGACACAAATGGCATTTTTGTTATGGTCTCTCAACGGACGGCCAAGATCGATTCGATCTCGATCCGAAAGAAAAAAAAAAACCTTGTGGATTATCCCACTTTAGCAAGATGGCCCACATAAGGTAGTGAAAAATGACAGTGGGAGAAATTAAAAAAAAAAAAAACAAAATGGAATTTTAAATAGCTGGGAAATTGTATGCCCAGGTGGGTCCCACATGAGAGCCATCTCTCTCTACTTTCATTGGCCAGGACCTTTGCTTGTCTTACAAGCATTTGAGGCACGTGTGCTGTGACTGAGAGACGTGCGTCATCTTGTATGGTTGTTAAATGGACGGATGAGATCGCCCTGATGGTCCCAACTTGATTATCGACAAATAATTTTATTGCCGTGACTTGAACATGTGGACCCGGCAAAACGTCCTGGCACTTTAACGTCGGGCATAAAATATTAAATTTAGTTTATTCAAGTTATTGATTTTTTTTAAGTTTAAAATTAATTACTTATAATTTTTATTTAATGTATTCTTATTATTAGATTATTAATATTAATAGATCAAAATTTATATGGTTATTAAATAAGACCATTATCTAAATAAATAGTTGAATTAGCAATTTACAAGTTATTTGTATGTGAATATCTTAGCCCATTTGATTCAAATTATAGCAAAATGCAACTGGTCCATTTTACAATGTGGGCACGTTACATTATCATTGAAGTCTTTATATTTTGTACTAAAGTTTACAAAATATTAAACATGAAAAATATAATTAGAGAAGGTCCTAAAAATACCTTAAAAGTTTTATTGGGGCTTCTTATATCACATGAAAATTTTTATGTGACTATATAGATCATAGACAACTATTTCCAATGAGCTCCACTAAATGATACTAACTTTTATTTTTTATTAAAATGAAATTATTTATATCAATAATTTTAATCAACATTAGAGGTGGTCACATACTCAAAGTAGTTCTTAATTCTGACCAATGATAAATTTGAATCTAAATCTTAAATTAATAATAATAATAATAAATGAGGCTAAGTTAGTAGACCTTATCTGAGCCTCTGAGGACAGTGAACATGCTATCGTGATGGTGATTGTTGAAGTCACTAAATAAGAAATTCAAATTATTTAAATAGTAATGTAATGAAGAATATTTTAAGGGACAAATCTCGACTTAATCTAATTTTCTAGCTATAAATGTGATGACCTCTTTAATAAAACATTTTAAAATGATATAATTTTTATAATCATGTTTTTACCAACGTTCAATACTGAATTGATGGTTCATTTAAATAAGAGTCTATAGATTATTTTATTTTTTTTCAAAAGAATTTACTATATATTTTAAAGTACAGCATCAATACCCACACCTAGATAAATTTGATAAAAAGAAATTTTTTGCTACTTCAATAACTTGGAATAAAATATTAAGTTATTTTATACGGAAAAGAAAGTAAGTACAAGTGCTTTTTTTCAAAAGAAAATTATCAACACATTCTGATATTTTTTTTTAAACAAATAAAAGGATTATCAACACATTCTGATATTTTTTTTTAAACAAATAAAAGGGTTATTAGATTAAATTACTAATTAAAATTGAATAAAATCAAAAATTCAAAAATATGTGTGAATGTGGGATATGTGCTTTTGTGTATGGTCCAGAGCAAAGTAGATGGCTCACAATTAGGTGGGCCAGCCTGCAAAAGAAATCGGCGGTTGGGATGAAAGGAAATTTAAGTGATGTGATGATTTATATTGACCGACTCAAATTCGTACACTGATCTATATTACCGAATGAGTCCCACAAGACTAACTGTTAGTGTCAGTGTCAATTTCTTTAAATAATTACGAGACAAATTTGACTAAATTTCTAAAAGAAAATTTGAAAAGATTTGAAAGAGTTGATGATTCGTTCGAATTAAGCAGATTAACTCGCCTAAATCATCTTGGTTTTTTAAATAATAATTTTAAGGGTGACAGTAAGAATGAAACATTAATCGAGTTTTAACTTGATCCATATGACTTGATTTGAAAAATCAGTGTGTTGGAGTAATGTATTTATATATTTCGAATCGAATTGAATTGAGAAAAAAGAAACATGCATAAAATTTAAAATTTTAGATTAAATTGAGAGATTTAAAATCAATTCGAATAAAACAACATTTACATTAAATAAGATTAGAAATTTGAATCAAATCATTTTGAGTAATTTAAGTCATCAATTCAGATAAGGTCGAGTCGAGTTTAATATGTTTTGAGATGGGTTGGATATTTCAAAATTTGAAGTATTTTTGATAACTTTTTTATTTTTATCAACATAAAATTAAATTACAATCTTTCAATAAATCAATTATTTAAATTTATCCAACAAATACACAGATTGACTTTTTGAATATACAGACAAATAAAAAGATATTTTTCCAATTCTCCAATGCCCGGACCTTTTCTCAAGCATCATTCGCACTAGTGAAGGTGAGAGTCCTTGCTTTGGTGGGCCCTCACGTCCAAAGCGAGCGGACGGACGAGATGAACTTACTGGTTATAGCAATAAATCCAAAAATTTAGCATGTGGGGCCCATTTAATACTACTTATAAATAAATAAAAAACCTAATAGTAGGCAAAACCTAAGAAGGCCCTAAATAGCTACAATTGGAAAACTTTCCCGTCTCAATTAATGAAAGTGTGCCGGTTTTATTACCTGATATCATGCAGTGGTGGGGCCATTCCATCCATCTTCAGTGATCCATTTCCTATAATCTATATTCTATAGTACTCAAGACGATTTGATGTGGGAATTTCCACTGTCATTATTTTATTTCAAATCTTGATTTGCACCGAGAGTTTTATTAATTTAAGTTTTTAAGATTAAATTAGAAATTTTTTTTATTTAATTTCTTGATGAGTTATTTGATACACAAAGTTTAAGAATAAATTTATATATATATGTGGAATTAGTGTTACTTTTAATGTGCATTAAAGATATCTATGTTATTCTAATAAAAAATATCAATTTCTCTTTTTCAAAATTTCTCATGAGCGACACTGTTAAAATTTGGTAGGGGTTGTCCAAATAAGGTTAAATATATACAAATAATGAGTTTGAAAAGTATATTTTAAATAATATTATTATAAAAAATTATTAAATTTGAAAAAATCCTAATTTTTAAAAGTTTAAAAATTAATAGCAAAGCATTCAAAATTAAGATTATTTCAGATGAATTTTTAATTTAACGATAAAATCAAATCCAAAATAAATTTAAATTGAATAAGATAAAAAATGAGAAGAAGAAAGTACACCGTGTTAAAAAAATAAAAAAGTCTAAATCCTTTAAATGTGAACTTCTATTTAACATGCTCTCCTGTTGATCTCTTTATTAAAAATTATTTAAATTATCTTTTATTACATTTGAACTTACTGGTTATTAGCTCCAAAAAATTAGCATGTGGGGCCCATTTAATATTACTTATAAATAAATAAAAAACCTAATAGTAGGCAAAACCTAAGAATGCCCTAAAAGTTGACTGAAAGTTTCTCACCATCCACTCTCTCTCATTCTTGTCGTAACCTTCTCTCTCCCTCCATGGATCGATGGTCAACACTCTATTTCTCACGCTCTCTTAAAAGTACAATTTTTTTTCACAAAAGTGAGATTACTTTAGATTTATTAACCAATTCAAATAAAAAATCTGAATTTATTTCGAAGAAAGTAATCTTTCTTTTTTTTATTAATAAAAATAGAAAATTGATGGAAATTTAGAAACTCTATATATATATATATATATATAGAGATATTTTTTTTTATGACAAAAAAACTAAGACTCACATCTTTCGAGTATGAAGATATGGGATAAAACTCTAAATGCACTTAATCTTCATAAAGCTACGGGTATCAAGGGACTAAAGGATTTGAACTTAAGACCTTTGATTTCTTAGCAAAAGTATCTCGTATGAGGTGTGATTATATATTATCACGGTTTAATCAATTTGTACAGTCCGAACGAGTTGATAAACAATCTTACTTTTAAAACATTGTCTCAGTCAAAATAAGCCAGAACGAATGATCTTACCAATAAAAAAAATTGAATCAATTCTACATATCAAAATATCCGTTTGATCTAAAAACATAAAATTGAAAATTTTATACTCTTATCAAATGACCGTAGTCTAGTCTTATGAGTTGATCTTGTTCATCTCTTTAATCGAGTGGATTTGGGTCACTTGATGAGGGTGAGACATTTAATTTTGAATCGCTACCTCAGTTAGAATTTACAAAATCTGGTGCATACATATTTTTCCACTTGTAATTTTGAATCACTACCTCAGTTAATATATAACTTGGACCAACTTTTTCAAAATTGAAATCTTATCATAAATCTGTTCATTAAATCATATTCAATCGACAAAGGATATTTAAATCTTAAGATTTTTTATGATATTCTAATATCCATTGCATAGAGCATTTCTCATTAGAAACAACATCAAAATAAGCATGTAAGAGAGGAAGGATTTCATCAAAGAATTTTATACATTGAAGTCACATGATAATACTGTTTTATATATACAAAACATCCAACAGTTTCTAATGAAATGAACCATTAAAGACACCAAATGTATTTAACATCAGCAATAATAGAATTAAAGACATGCATCAATGAATCACAATGTCACAATCACATCAAGATACTATATACAACAACTATGTAATTTGATGCGACCATGGCAATTCATTGCATGATCTGCAATAGGTGGATCTGTTGAAGACATTTGACTTTGATGCCTGCAGTTGTTTCATGGAGGATTATCAGAATGTACATATGCATACATGTGAAACCTAACAAATTAAGATAAATTGTTCTAAAAATGGCGGTGCAGATCTATTTTTGTTTGAAAATGTAGTTTCAGAGAATAAAACATAAATTTACATGCCAAAAATAAATGTACAAACACCTAAAAAGAAGTTCTAATAATAATATTTTAGTGTTCCTGTATGAAAAAAAGAGCATCTAGCAGAAGTAGTGAAAGATAGATTGCAAGAAGTGAAAAAGCAGGCCACATACAATATGATTAAGACCACAATTGGGGCCACTCAAGTCATTGAGAGAAAAGGTTAGGTGAATGCTGCTGGTTTAAGATGGCATTAGTTCAAGAATAGGTCCAGTTCAGGCATTGAGTCAGAGATGCATGGACAGGGTCTAGAATGAAAATTTAGGCTATGGAAGTATGTATAAAGAAATGAATTAAGTCTAGAAATAAATGAATTACGCGGATAGATTTCTAGGTACAAATCTTGTATATGCAACGATTTGGACCCATAATTAGAATGCAACTGGACATTTCAGACTGAGACCGCATTTGACAAAAAAAGATCATAATTCCATGACCTGAATCAAAACTGAGAAGTTGCATCCAGTTGAAATGTGATTCACGCTACTGCACCACAATGATTCTCCAGCACCATTTGCTATGACCAGTACCAAGGCTGACATGTGGGGCTCACATCACATCAGCATCAAAACCTCGTTCTCTAAAGCCACTTCTAGGAATAATAAAAGAAAACTTTCATCGGCACTTTAAAAGACTTGGAATCACAGATGTGACGAGAATGTCACTGAAAGGGGGAATCAGGCTTCCTTCGATGGAAGGTTGAAGCTAATAGGAGGCCTCCTCCATCGGGGAAGTTGAAGCTTAACTTTGATGGAAGCTCTATTCCATAACTGAACAGAGCTAGGTATATTGGAATTATCGAAGATGCTAATACTGAAGAATCTGAGCTCCATGCTTGGTGGTGGGGTTTGAAAGAATTAGAGATTGGGTGGTGGGGGTGATGTGGTAGAGGGGGACTCTTTACTGTATCTTAGTGGGTCAAGGATCCTTAATGCCCAAACACTAAGACAAAGTGGAAGAAGCAAGGATGAGAATCAGTACAAAGAATTTGGAAGTGGTTCATGTGTTGAGGTCTGCCAATGACTAGGCAGATAGTTCTGCTAAGGAGGGTGTGGATCTCCATCATGTAAACAGATCTTAGTTGCTACCGTTTTCCCCCTGGTTTCCTCAGGCTTGGTTGCCTGGTCTTTCTTCTGCAGGTGTCTGGGTTTTTTTTTATAACATGGGTTCCCCACCTTATATTCGAGGTGATACTATGTTAGAAGGAAAATAAAGAAAATGAAGAAAATAATAGAAGAGAAGGGAAGAAATGAGAGAGATGAATTCTTTGTGTTGTATTTCTTGTATTTGATCAAAAGAGGATACATGTATATATTGAATACAGAGAGCGAACCAAAAAGGAAATGAAGATCGGTTTACAATCAATATAATTTAAAGGTCAAATGCACATGTAAAATGTGAAATTACTACATCATTTATAACATACACGAAACCACCCACAGGCCTCGTGTATCATGTAAGCTTGAGAAGAGTCGAACCCAAGACCTATAGACTAATCCTAGAAGCTCAGGCCAACTGAGCTACCCATGCGGGTTTTTGCAACTGTTTGGTTTTCTGGTTTCTCAGGTGTAATTCTTTCCCCCTTTTCAATAGAATTTTCGTCATTTCAAAAAGAGAGAGAGAGGAAAAAAGAAAAACCCTTTAATCAGCTCTTTCAAATTACCATCCAAGTGATGCCAATGACAGATGGTCAAGTCTTGACACTGTAAGATTGGAACTCAAAATCATTTAGAAGCTCCAACACATGAGAATTTGAGCTTAACCTTTTAATTTTCTGTCATGGGTCAGCACTTTCAAGATATAGTTGCTTAATTTCCCCTTGGGAAAATTTTCAACATGTCACAACATCAAAACAATTTTTTTTGAAAGGTGAGAATCAACATTTGCTTTGTGTCTTTCATTGCTAGTGACAATCTGATGCCTTACTCTTTCACATAGGCTTCTCTCTGCACTTTCCTTTTCAATGTCATATGCTTTGTGAAATTTATGTGATAAGCTGGCCAATTTGGTTACACCAACCTAAGGATTAAGTCTACCGTGCTGGATTTGTTGCATGAGTTGTTTCTCACATGGCATGTCCTTTGCTACCAAATAATAATAAAAATAATAATAATTCGACAAAATAAGAAGCAAATGACAGATGTGCTTTAGAAATAGCTAGCAGGACTGGTGCAAGGTGCCTGAGTATAGGCTGGCTAGTGGAGTCTGTGTGAGAGAAGCATCATGTCAACTTAAAGAGCAATTCTTTAAGATGACAATTGGATTTATGATGCAAGTTGAATGTTGGCCAATGAGGAAATGACAACTGGAAAATGTAATGATACAAAAAAATGTGCATGTCTGGATGAATGTGTAGGCTTCCATTAAAGGAAAATAAATTATTGCATTGTGCAGGGAGGGAATGCCATTATGGTGGAATTGACACCTAGAAACTATCCAAGTATGAAGAATAGAAAGATAATCGGCAGAAATTGGTAGGAGGAACATTTAAAGACTTGGATTGCCGTAAAAGATATCACATGTTAGGTTGTGGAGAGTCTAAAAATACAATATTTGATGGAGTAGATTGGAAACACTCAGGGAAAGCAACCAATTTTTCGGATCATCATTGGCATCAAAGGGCATCATTGGTTGTAAATAAATGGTTGAAGATCTCACTAAGAGCCCATTATCATCTAGTGACTAACAGAAGCATCAATTAATGAATTAAAATTTTTCAATTTGTTGTAAATCCTAAAATAAGCAATTCAACAAACCTAGCATCACATATGAAAAATGTGGTCCAGAACAATAACGTCCTCCTTGTCATCAATGTACCCTGCAAATCACTAACATGTTGCTATCTAAGGCCATAAATTAGGTATGTGATGCAAAAAGTCTTACCGACAAGCCAAACACACTCCTGGAAATGAACTGTTACCATTATTAACAATATATACAATATTTCTCCCACCTCTTTAAACCCAGATGGCCTCCCACATGCTCAAGTCCAATCCTTATTCTTTCTTCTAAGAGAGAATTACACAAACCCTCCTCAGAGGTTATACTTTGCCTTCAAAATCATTTATCTTTTTACCTCCTATTCCTTCTTTGTTGGAAAGAAAGGGATGTACATTGGCAACACAGGGCTACCTTACACAGCGCATGTTGGTCAATGTTCAAGCCCTATTTCCCCAGTTCATATCACAAGACTTTCTGAGGATTTTTTCCCTTTTTCCGCATTTTGACATTACATCATGCAGGATATGACAGTCCTTTTCTGTGTGAAAATTTTTACCCTCTCCAGTCAAAAATGGGTTCCATGAGAATAGTAAAAATCTGATTTGAGGCATTCAACTTCCATCCAACTGGAAAATGGCATACAACTCCTTGAGTACTCCCACAATTCTGACCCTTGGGAGAAAGTTACATTTACTTGTGCAAATAATCCATAAGCATGTGATCAAACCAAATTAATCAATGAAAACCTTGTTGACATGTTGAGTAATATTGAAGAAAATATCAAGTAGAGTGCAGTACCATGTTATCATAGCAGAAATTGTTTATAATGGTTCAATCAACTGTGAACTTGGGTATTTGATGCAAAAAAGTGAATCACCAAGCCAAACATACTCCCAAAAATGAACCAATTCACCTTATTAACCCCCATCACCACCACCATCATCAAAACCGTTTATTCCACTTATCTTGGATTGGCAGTCATAATAGGATTTCACAACATGTTCTCCATGGTCAGATTGCCTATCTAATGCCTAAGACCCAAACCTAAAACATTTATAATTGTGACAATGAGCACTTGGCTTCTACATCGAATATTTCTTCCAAATGTCTCCAAAATATCCAAGCTCACTGAGCTTATTGTTTACCTTTAACATTCACTTCTACAGTTCTAAATTCTGACCCCCTTTTTTTAATGATAAGTTCTGACCCTACTTAGGAAGAAGTTACAAATTTCAGTTGCCAATGATCCATACACCAGCAATCAAACTAAAGCAAAAAACAAAAGCCTTGCCAACACATTGAGGAGTATTTGGAAGAAACTTTCAAATAATGCAAATAATACATTGTTAAAGTTAAAATTGTTTCTAATGGTTTGTTCAACTGTATGAATATCATGAATCATGAGATTATCCTTAAAGATGCATTACCATGTATTTAATCTAATAATTTCCACTATGAACTTGCCTTAGCAAGGATGCAAATCCCTTTGCTTAACATCTAGTGAATATACAAATAGTTGATGTGGATAGAAGGTCTTTGATGTTGGATCTTTAACTATGGTATGTTTATCAGTGAAAGATTTTCTGTGGGGGCTTACAATAAGTTGAAAGCTCAAAAGTACAGTCCATGCTGAATCATTTGAAAATTTGGGGGGCAATGCTTATGAAGCAGAGTTGTCAACAAATCAACTATCTAGCAATAATAAAATTGTTTTTCCCCCTAATCAGTTAGTTCCAGAGAGAGAGAAAGATTGCAACCTGAGTTTAACATTATGGTGTTCAAGTGGAAAAAGAAACTGCTGAAAATATGTCCAATTGTTTAAGATGGTGGAAAAAAACAATTTGAGCAACTTTAAAGGTCCAAGTATGTTGGCAGAGTACAATTCATTGTCCATTGGAAAGAATTGCAGCAACTCGAGAGTGTATACAAGTCTTGTACATCTAGAAAAATTATAATTGTCAAAGTTCAGCTCTCCATCTTAGATGAATGACACCACCAATTGGACTGATTCACTTTAGGAGGCTGGTAAACAGCTCATGCAAGGAGCAAAATTGGTTAACAGTAAACATAAGCTATGTCTGTAGAGACATTGCATGTGAAAAAAGTGCCAGCATGGGAGTCTCCAGGGATGCTATACAAAGTAGGTTTCAAATATAAGCTTTAGTAAACAATCAGGAATTTATCATATCTCATTAGAAGTCACCTTCAGTTTGAATGTAGTGTTAGAAAACCACATTTCCTAAGAGGTCATTTCCCAAACCAGTAGAGAACCCATTTCAGTATAAAATCATACTTAGTAATACAGCATCAAAAGGAAAAAAAAAAGCTAGGCACAATCTGATTTAATCTTTACAAACGTGGTTAAATTTGGAGTTTTAAGATGGAAACATCAGACAGTTGAGGATGGTTACATATGGGTAAGACATGTTTATTTGAAAACTATGGGACAAAAAAAATTCAGCTATAATAGAATATACTTCAAAACAAACATGTAGATTTCTAACATGCTTCAAATGGAAAATTATTTTGAAAAATAAAGACACTCAAACTTAGCTAAGTTATATTGTTAAGGAAAATTTTAGTTGATGACCTAGAATTTGGGAACTTTTTAAGAAACGGTTTTATTAGATTAGAAGGAGAAGGAGATTTGAGAAGTGATTTATTAGAACCTCCCACCTCTTCATGTTCTACATGTCTTCCCATGCTTGAAAGCCCCCACTATTGACTTGAGCTAGAGATGAATTTTAATGTTATATATGACAAAAGAAAAGAAAAGAGAAACAATAAAAGAAAATGAATCAAGATGGGAGAAAATCAAGTAGTTAATAATTAATGAATTTTTTGATAAAAGAATAATATGTATATTACATGCACAAGTCAAATATGTGTACAAATAAAGTATCTTTAGAAAAGAACACTGAAACAACATTAAAAAAAATGATATGCGTATGCAATATGAATTTTAAACAGAAAATTGCTACAGTGCATAAAACCCGTTGCACATGTCAGACAGCAACCACCCCTAAAATCCAAAATTTGTCTACTGCATTTGACCATTTCCATCATTTGCATTTTCAATGAGATTTTTTCAGGAAACAGTGTATGAACACAGACAAAATACAACGGAAAATCAAACACACTTTCAACCCAAAATTTTCCAACCCTCCACTGTCACAAAGGGATTTCATGGTAAGTGGAGAGGGCCCAACTTTCTGACCTACCCATTTTCCATCTCAGTGGAACATTCTACCCTACTTTAAAAACCCTAAATTCTATGCCCATTTGAATCCTTAATTCCTCTACTTTTAGCCCTTTTTGGATGGACTAGAGAACCTCACTCTTAGGCTGGTTCCAACCTATAGGATTCAACAACACTTTCTCCCAATCCAATGACACCCTCAGTCTCAAGGTACTAAGTGGAAATGCTATAAGACAAATATAAAGGTTGCACAACCCAGCAATGGGTGTTATTCTTCGTATTTTCAACGAAAAAGAGAACTACAAGACACTTTCTTTTTTCTTCCACTGGATGTGTTCCCCAAGCTACATCCAAGGCTTGGAGTCACAATTTGTTAACCCCTATTCTCTTGGAAAGGCGTTTGCTTGTGGTTTGAATATAAGTGCCTATGATTGGAAAGTCACTTTGGTTGTTACCTAGTATGGCAATATGAGATTCTTGTCAAACGTGAATTATCAAACTTTAGACTGCCCCAAATCAATTTAGCCAAGTCAAAAAGCTATCACACCAGCATTAGTCAGATCCTTGAGATTTGAGTAACAGTTGACATCTCTAGTTGTGGAGCTTGCTCAAGGCTTATAGAAAAGGGATTCAAATTCTTTCTTCCTATTTTTTTTTTTTAAGAATTGTTTCAATTTCTTGATTTCCATGGAGAATGCCACTAAACATTTGGCCAAATTGGCCTCGACCGACGATAAAAAGTATGTCTTCTATCCAGTTAAAATACATGTCTTCTACAATTCCAAGTTTTTTCTTGACATAGGTGAGACGTCTAGCAAGACAGCCGGTCTGTGTTACACCTTTTAGCTGAATCTTTCTTCATGTTCTATCCTCTCTTTTTTTACCTTATCTTTCCATAATTGATGCATAGGTCACTTTATAACGTAAAGCCAACCCTAGATAGATGGGACTTTGGCTTAAGAAGATGATGAATTCCAAGTTTTCTATACTGCAAGATACATTATAGTTTCCTCCATCACATTGCTATAGACCTAATATCATGCATTTAGTATGTCACGTTAAGGATCAAATCCTAGACATCAAAAAGAAGAAAAAAATCTCACATGGAAAGTATTGACAAATAGGCCACATCGTTGGAGCATAACAATCAGCTCACTTCAGCTCTTAACAAAAAGGCAAATGGAAAGGAGCAAGGTACATAAAAGTCATTATGTATAACTAAATCACAGATTTATCAATTCATACCTGAAAAAAAGCTTAGCATCACTCCATTAGCTTTGAGAGTCACACTGAAGGAAAGTTCAGAAATCACTCAACAATCTAGAAAACCACTTCAAAGCAGAAACGTTCTTCTAGGCCGATCCAACACCAGGAATGCTTGCAAGTACTAAACATGGGTTCAAAATGAATCTACGTTCAGCAAGGATAAGGTGCAAGAAAAATGGTGTTCTCAGGTCCAAAGAAAAAGAATACTGAATAATGATAAAGAATTTGACAACTGGAAAAGAATTGAGGAAAGTCAAGGAAGGAGGTTTCGATCAGTTCATAGCGGAAGAACAACGAAACAAGGCAATTAGCGATCACTGTAGATCAAACCAAGGTGTTGGGCATAGCAATGGTATTGTTATTTCAGGAGAGATGAGGTCAATAATGTAGCTGACTAGTCGAAAATTGAAGAAGCTATAAGGAGTAATGTTATTGTGAAGGAGTTCCCGAGTCCTAATTCCAGCTATACAGAACATTACCCTCTTGTACTTATTGATGAATGCTTGCTTTCTATATTGATGAATACATTCATTCTCGTAACAGCCAAAAGACATGAATGACCCTATCTCATTTTTTAATTCAGACTGTGGCCCTATCTCATCACTGGTCCCAGCAACAGGTGGTTGCTTCCTTTATCTGATTTTACACTAAAATCACAACCCTTTCATACTACAATCACAATCCCTTCATGCTGAATCAATCCAATTGTAGAACCCAGGAAACCAATCCAATTGAATGAGATAAGGCTGACTGGTTCTTCCCTTAATATTATCAAAACAACTCAAATTATCACTTCCATTAAAAAAGATTCAAATTATCACCAACTTATAAGGAGTAATGTTATTGTGAAGGAATTCCCGAGTCCTAATTCCAGCTATTACAGAACATTACCGTAATACCCTGACCCAGATTAGGCGTAATTAGTCGTAATAAATCCTTCTTAGACAGGTTAATCTCGAAGATTACGGTTAGGACTCTGTGAAAAGCCCAGGTGTAGCCCAATCTGAGCTCGAAAGCTCAGTGATCCAGCTCGTCCAGCTGATGGGGCAAAATGATAATTTACCACTAACTGTTATTATTTTATCATCTGTGTCATTATGTGATTATTATTTGATGATATTACTTTCCTTAATCAAGGATTTCTATTTCTGATTTTAAAATAATTTTATTTTCAGAAAATAGTATTTAAAACCGCCCATCAAAACCCCGAAAGGGAGAAATAAATATTTTAAATGGTTTTGGAAATGAGAAAATTTTTGAAACAAGCGTGGTATGTTAGACCATTTTAGTATGGTCTAGTTTATTCTTTCAAACTCCAAAAATGAGGATTTTAAATCGTTTTATTTAACACAAGTTAAATCACATAAATAATGTTAAATTATGATTTTCATTTAAATATATGGTTTTTGATGAATTTTAAATCTCCAATTTTTTATAGTGATTAGAATTTTTAAAACTCAACTTATCTGTCAAGTTGTATTAAAAAATTTAAACTTTTCAAATCATGTTTTAAGTTAAAAACCGATTTTTATCAAAAGGGGCCTTTTTGTAAAACCGGAAATTTGCAAGGACTTATCTGCAACCAGACACCCAAACAGTGTCGTTACTGTTGGGGACGTAGGCCGCAGCTGCATGTAGCCCCCGAGTGGCCACCTCCGACTGATCAGCTAGTTCTTTTAATCACCCTGTCCATCAGCTGATTCAATCCCTCAAATTTCCATCTCTCTCTCTCTCTCTCTGCCAAACCAGCCGATCCCTCTCCGTCTGAATTTTTTCCAAAAAATTCTTACCATAGCTTAAAGAGGAAGAATTTTCAAAAGCCCAGATTTTCAACCCAAGAACTCAAGTGAAGGTAACCATTGTGTTCCTTTTCAAATTTTAACTGGTTTAGAATCAAGTAGAAGTGAATTTGGCCCAGTTTTGAGTGAGTAAAACCGATTTCAAGTTTAAGGAAAAACATGAGATTTCTTGAGTCAATGTGGTTTTGGTGTTAAAATCCGATGGCCTATTAAGTATTAAAGTTTTAAACCACTCCCTATGGAAAAAGGACTCACTGAGGAGTCCATCTGACAGGTTGGATGTGAAAACCGAATCCAGAAAACCCACTGTTTCTAGATTCGTATTTCATGGAGTTGTTGTCCGTTACTGTCTGCTGTTGCAGACAGAAGAGGAAGACGACTCTCGGACAGTCCAAGAGTTGTGCTTCGGACGGTCCGAGGGTAACCCCCTTCAGACGGTCCGAGAGTGACCTTCGGACGTTCCGAGCTTCAGTTCGAAGTCTCGAAGCGTCTGAGGCTAGCTACACTCCCATCTCTGCTCCGGACAATCCGAGCTTCTCTCGGCATGATCCGAGACACACAGACCCACCGAAGCCTGTTTTCTCTGTTTTTTCGGTTCGAAAGGCCCTTCGGACGATCCGAGACCTGATCTTCAAACGGTCCGAAGACAGACCCAAGTTCTGAAATCTGTGACTAGTTTTAGACAGTAGTTCGGATGATCTGAAACCACAGTACCTGGTTCCGAGACATGTTTCAAGGAACGCAATTTTTGAATGAAAATTTTGATTGATTGATGATGCATGTGTTAGACCTAAGTTTTAATGTGATGTTTATACTCCCTTAAAAATTTAAAAGATGTACTAACCCTTCTTCTCTTATTACTGTAGTGTATATACTATTTGTATTCACTTCCAGGCCGACTCTATTTGTCGGGCACTGAGTGACCTTGAGACCTTACTCAACATGTCAATCTGGTCCTATCCAAAAGACAATACGATAAGTGACCTGAATATCTAGACCTAACTCAATACGTCAATTTGGTCATGCCTAGAAGACAATATAAGTTTTGGACTGAGCACCCTATTATTATATATTGTGGATTATTGTAACTTAAAATGGATAGAAACCAAGTAGGAGACTCAATCCCATTTACCTTGAAGAT
This sequence comes from Chimonanthus praecox, assembly GCA_022113865.1. Lineage (NCBI taxonomy): Eukaryota > Viridiplantae > Streptophyta > Magnoliopsida > Laurales > Calycanthaceae > Chimonanthus > Chimonanthus praecox. The sequence goes on along the minus strand of CM039095.1, from coordinate 7,856,152 downwards.
TTTTGGAAAAACAGTATGGTTTTGAAATACTATTTGTATGCATGCATTTGAATGTTATGTATATTGATCAACTATTGATTGTGCACTTGTTTGCATGTTGAACAGAGACCGCGATACCACACATTTTCGGTGAGGTAACTTAACTTTGAAGTAAGTGTACTCAAGTTTTATGAGGTGAATCTTAAGCAATGAGTGGTTTCAAGTTTGATGAACCCACCCATGTGCCTAGACATGATGCACTATTGTAAGAAGTGCTTATGGTAATTGTGAATGTTTATGATGTTGATCATATGAGATATGTAATACTGCTTCCACGTGCCCTTGACTATTGAACCAATATCAGCCATGTGTGTGAGATGGCTTACGTCTACTAAACCAGGGGTGTCGACAGTTGCTGACTTGAGGAGTGTCAACATCGGCCATGTGAGGGCCGGATATGTACTTGTAAGGATGTATTTTGACAGTGTCGGGACTTAATACTATGGTCTCAGCGTAGTATGTAGGCGTTACGTTGGATGATAGCAGTTAGGGAAATGATGATGAGATTATACTTGATATTGAGAATTTATTGTCAAGCATGAAATATTATATTGCAAATGTTGATTATTTAACTAACGTGATGTTTCATTAGACTGCATTATTATATTTCCTTCATTAGGCTAGTTAGCTCACACCACTCACATTTCAGGAGATGTGCCCGAGGAAGAGAACCCTCCGTATGACGCTTAGGATGAATAAGTTGCTGCGTTGTCTTGGGATTCCCACTAAGGGGAATTCCGTTATCTTTGCTTTTTTGGTTCCTTGAATATTTTGCTTATGTAAAGTACCGTGTGTGGTACTTAGTTTGTATTGATGTCATGTATTGAACTACCATGTGTTCCGTCTTTACTCTAATGATATTGTAATAATAATTTGTTAATGGAATTATGTGTTTGTATTTGCGTTTCTTTTGGGTAGACTTATGGTATGTGTTTAAGTCTACATGTTGAGATCATGTGTGACCTTTGGGCCTAACCGTTGATTCGGCCCAATTAGAATTCTTGAGATTAGTTTCCAAAAAAAAAAAAATTCAGTGACATTCTGGACCCACTTTTCGGGTCGGGGTGTGACAATTACCCTCTTGTACTTATTGATGAATGCTCGCTTTCTATATTGATGAATACATTCATTCTCCTAACAGCCAAAAGACATGAATGACCTATTTCATCACTGGTCCCAGCAACAGCTGGTTGCTTCCTTTATCAGATTTTACACTAAAAATCACAACCCTTTCATACTACAATCACAATCCCTTGTTGCTTAATCAATCCAATTGTAGAACCCAGGAAACCAATCCAATTGAATGAGATAAGGCTGACTGGTTCTCCCTTAATATTATCAAAACAACTCAAATTATCACTTCCATTAAAAAAGATCCAAACTATCACCAACTTCCAAGCCATCTCAAACTTCAATTGTCTCTGAATTTGTCATTAACTGTAGGACCTTGATTTCACCTTGAAGTAATCAAAGCTGATAAACGTTGATGTCATCCTATAAGTTTGAAGAAATTCTGATCTATCCATTCAATAGAAGCACCATTTTGCTGTGTATTTATCATCTTCCTTCCCATTCCAAGAATTAATACTTATCACTCCCAAGGAAAAAAAATCCAAGAATTAATGGTTGCTCTTGAACCAATTGCGCATGCTATGATCATCAGATCACTCATTACTCTAAATGCCCCAAAAAAAAAAGAGAGATATCACTTTGACAAAAGCACTGAAAGCAACTTCAGAAATTACTATTCAACAAGCTCAAAGATCATTCTCATGCACAATGTACCTTCTATTCATCAATCCCTCTTCATGAAAGTTTCACTTGAATACAGATGTGCATCCTTGAATAATGATTACAATAATATAATCCCATCCCTTGATTATGTTCAATCCTAACCATCCTATGATAAACACTGAAAAATAATAATTGCAACATACCCTAACCCCATGATAACCAATTACCCACCTTTTTTTCCTTGAATGATAACCCACATACAATTATTTTGAAATATTACCATTTTATTGACAAAGAAATAAAGAATAAACCATCCTCTTTACAAAAAAAGGAGAGGAAAGAAGCTTTCAAGTTGCAACCGCTACAAAACAACAATATCCAAATGATTACCTTGATCTCACCATTACATTCTCTCATACTTGTCCTCACTCCAAAAGAATTAGCTCCTTTCATTAGCCAATCCTGGCATCTGTTGAATCAAAAAGCCCCTCCTTCAGATAACCTCTTTCTCTTCCTCCACCCAGTCAATTACACAACAGGGGCATGTTATGCCCTAGCCATCACAACACTTGTAGATCTTTCATTATTTCTTGCAAAAATTGCATAAGCTTGGGCTCGTTGCATATAATTAACTAGAAATCAAACAATATCAATTTTGTGACATTTCAAATCAGTTTGGCTACTCTCTCTGAGAAAGGTGAATTAATTTGGTCCCTAAACAACGAGCATATTTCTCAAGAAGAAAAAGCATCAATCTCGAAAATAAAGACCAGGTCTTGATACCCCAAGTCCCAAGATATTATGGCATAGTGAAACAGGATTTTTTTTTTTATGTAAAACAGGAAAACTGCTCCTGCTGCTACTGGTTCTGTTTAGGTTAATCAACCATTAATTAGAACATATAGAAATGAAGGCATTTTCAAATTGCAAAGGCATGCACACCAGGTAAAAACCCTTCCCAGCACAGGAATTGTGCTTCAAATCCACCTCCTTAAAAGTTTATGAATCATCAACAAGCCGCATACTCATCAATTTTTCCAAATCACATCGTCTCCAAGAACATGGCAGGGGCCTGCCAAATGTCTTAATCAAGAAAACTCCTTCAATCACTGGCGCTCCTATGAACATCCAGAACAATTCCAAAACCCCAAATTAGAGGGCTTTAACTTTATCTCCTTCAACTGGAAGGGAAAAAACTATTCACACTATTATACAATATGAAGTAGATAATGCAGAAAGAGATGATACTTCCTCTTTGACTAAATTTGAAAGTGTTGAAAGCACATGTCTACGCACATGCATGCTAATGCATACAAAAGAGGGCCCCAAATGATGAACACAATGGGAAAATTGTTCGGAAATGTGTTAATAAAACCAGTTTGAAATTTGCAAGAGGGAAAGTTATGCAACAACAGTGACACAGGCCAAGTCTGAGACTAAAACATGAGATCAAACAAAGTGAGGAGAAAACAAACATCATGGGCAAGTCCAAAGGTTAATAAAATATGGCATGTAAGACCAACAGAAGACATGATAGAGCGCATGATAAGTGATAAACAGAAAACGCACTCATCCGGCAATAACTCAAACTCTTGCAGACAAGCTAGGCTCATATGGCAACCCGACGAGATTATTCCTTCCCATTGCCGGCAACTGACTCCTCCCATACACTTCGTTCTCTGGCACCCACTCCCAAGTCCGTTCTGACAGGTTGTAGACAATTGACTGCCATCCCCTATGCGTACTAAAGCACATAAGATCTCCATGACCTTGGCATTGTATCAATATTGAGTGTGGCGAATCTATTTTTCTCAATATCATCTGGCATTTCTCCAACCTTAATCCACTGCAAACTGTCCCACATAAGCTCCCAAATGCAAATGCTCCTAATCAAGTACTCCTCCACAATCTTCCCTGTCAAAAGCAACTTCCCTTGACAAACCACCAAGGACGGGCACCGGACATCACCTGATGGCATCTTAACATTCAAGTCGATCCAATTTCGCTTCTTGAAATTATAAGCTATAAGCCGGTGCCCTTGCGATGTATTCACCGGAGTTGCCAGGCAATAGAAGAATCCATTGTGCCAGATCGCATGAACCTCAAACCAGAACTGCAAGAACTGTTGCCGGGACTGGCAGTGGTGGACCCATTGCCCCGTTTTTGAGTCATAGACCTCAGTGATGCTGTCAGTGGATGTGGGTTCAGTGGTGCCCGTGACAAGGATTTTGTAGGAACCGGCAGATCGATCAGTGACCATGCCAACAATGTCGATGTAACGGATCTGTGGCATCTCAGGGAGGACCTTGTGGGAACTAGTGACCGGATTACAGACAATTAGAGTTGGGTAATCTGAAATTCGGTTCCGGAAGCAGACAAGCCATCAGAGAGGCTAAGAACAAGACATGGGTGGAATTCAAGGAGCATCGGGTGTAAAGGGGGAGGTTGTGCCAGCGACCAGATAGTGGGCTGTAGGCTGCCACTGTGAGAGTCGTATGGTAAACAAGGAACCAAAGGCTTCGAGGAGCAATTGCGCCCCACAGACCCAGAAATGAATCAGATGTTAGAATTGAATTCCACTGCTTGCAGACGCAGCGGCAAAGACAGACGATATGGGGAGAAATGCGAGGATCCGCTCGGCTAACTCGTCCGGCAGTCGATGCCAATCGCTCCTCCAGCCATTTTGGGAGAAAGAATCCTATAAAGTTCGGGAATTGATGGTTGGTCTAGGCAAAGACCGCCCACTAGTCGTTTGATTCTATGCCGCAGAAAACCGAAGCCAAAAGCTCGTTTCCGCTATCTTTCCCAACGAGAGAGAGGTGCAGAAAGAGGAGGAGAAGAGAGAAAACCTAACCCTAGATCGCTACATGACCATTATGGATGTGAGGGCAGGTTTTAGGAAGAGAGCGTCATATATCTGTTCAAATTTAAGCGACACCAAGACAGATGTTTACAGACGAGAGAGGAAAGAAGAGATAGGAAGAACCATTTGGTGGGTTTCGTGTCTGGATTTGCAGAATCTAGCTCCTCTGCTCGCTTTCAACCTTTTCCGTCGAGAACGAAATGAACATACGAAACCTTTGCATATTTCTTTTTCTCTTTTATATTTACTTTTCTGACGTATAGACTGTAGACGGCTATAGGCGTGGCCGTGGCATGGGTTAGAGACGGGTGCAACTGAATTTAATTGTTAATTTTATAAAATATACTACCCTCTCATTCTACCTCGCTCATTTAGAATATTTATATTTTTTAAACAACTCTCTATATAAAATTAACACATTTATTTTTAATAGACTTTATACTAGTCTAATACAAATAAGATAATTATTTTAAAATAATTTTAAAATTTATATAGGACAACTAATTTGAAATAGAAGGAGTAACATTCATTTTCAAAATATTTATTTTTATATCCTTTATTGATTGATTCTTAAAAACTCAATTAATTATAAGTTGTCAAATGAGTTTAAAGATGGGTGGTCATTCTAACATTGGTGAAGTATTTTATGAGCCACGGATTTTCATGATTTTCAACTTTACCCTTCACAAGTGAATCGATAAACCGGTCAGTGGTGAAAAAGTGTCTCATTTTAGTGATCCGGTAACTGAACTGATCCGATTTCTCATATTTCTTTTTTTTTTTAAATACTTTCAGTACAACATGATAGACTTCACCCGTGTTAAGATGGCCACTCAAAATTTAAAAGTATGTCTAGCATCTATTTTTTATTAAAACTTATTTGAATTAAAAAATAGAAAAAATGAGAAGTTTTATTGAATAACATGTACAATAGAAAAATAAAATAATATTATATATGATTTAAAAACTCAGGGTTCTTATTCGACTTTGTCTCAAGATCTTATTAAATTAATTTAGATGAATTTTTTAATTCCACTTCAAAAAATCATTAAAACCCATTGAGTCGGTCAACTCAAAGTTTTACAGAGTTGATTCAACTTAGACTAACTCAGACAAGTATTTTTAAAATTTTAAATTATGACATTATTTTCAAAAAATAACAATTTCAATTATTTTTCTCTGCTGCTTATTAATAAAGATTTCGATTTTTAGTGATTTAGAATTTTCACTTCTTTTAAAAAAATTACCAATTCAAGTGGAGTTTAAGTTAATTTATATCAAATTAATTCTAATATATAAATCAACAAGATATTCAGCTTGAACATTGATTAGTTGCTAGATTGCATTTTGAATTGTTAAGGTAAAAATGTTAATTGAGTTTATAAATTGGTCGGGAAATTTGAGTTCAAAAAGGGTTGGCAAGTCCCTAGGTAAAACTTAACTCTTAAAATAACTTATTTATAAAGTTTTGATTAGATTCTCATTTTTTAAGACTAATTTTCGGCATGTAGTAAGATATTGTGCTAACTTAGGACGACTGAGTCTATCGTCTCTCAATTATTCTGATGATTGTTATTAGAACGGGACCGTACAGTCAAAGTCGGTCAAGTAATTGTAACAGTCCGGCCCATAAAAAGGGCTTGGGGATCGGCCAACAAGATATTGTCCCCTTTGGGCCCACACGTGCACACGCGCGAGCCCGCATGGTTTTTGGATCGGACCCGACCCAAGTCCGGGTCCAAAACACGTCTTGTTGGTTTGAGGGAACAAGGCTACTTATAAACCCCTCTCAAACTCCTCAACTTCCGATGTGGGACTTTCCACAACTCCCACCCACTGCTGGGCTGTCGGATCCGACCGGCCCACTCTGCTGGCCCGTCCCACAGGGCCCAGTTTCACTTGGGTCAACCTATCTAGGGCCTGGCCTCTGGCTCATGGGTCAAGATATCACAATCCACCCCCCTAAAGCCCAGAACCGCCCTCGGCTCAACCCAATGAATCCAGTGGAAGGCAGTGGTAAGCCCATACAGTCCGAGTGTAAAACCCGGAGCTCTAATACCATTTGTAACAGCCTGGCCCATAAAAAGGGCTTGGGGATCGGCCAACAAGATATTGTCCGCTTTGGGCCCACACGCACACACGCGTGAGCCAGCACGATTTTTGGATCGGACCCGACCCAAGTCCGGGTGCAAAACGCGTCTTGTTGGTTTGAAGGAGCAAGGCTACTTATAAACCCCCTCTCAAACTCCTCAACTTCCGATGTAGGACTTTCCACAACTCCCACCCACTGCTGGGCTGTCGGATCCGACCGGCCCACTCTGCTGGCCCGTCCGAGAGGGCCCAGTTTCACTTGGATCAACCTATTTAGGGCCTAGCCTCTGGCTCATGGGTCAGGATATCACAGTAATAATATAATATAAATATTACAAATAATATTAAATTATTAATTTTTTTTGTTTAACACTTAAGACTCTAAGTAACATACCAAAATGGTGCAGGATATGAGATTGGAATAATAAGACACTTTTATATTTCTAGTATATTCATTTTTAATATTAAATTTTGATATTTTGAAAATGATTTAAAAAAAAAATTCAAATTTGGTGACCCGCGGTTCATGGCTTGTGGTTTAACTCGATTTTTTGCTGTTTAACTCATCCAACGCGGTTTAACTACAAAAACAGTTTTTGAGCTGAACCGAACCACCGGTTGGATCGCAGTTCAGTTCGGTTTTGATTATACTGATTCTAACTGTATAAGATAAATAGTGAGCTCTATTTGATGATCATAAAAATTATATAGATAGATAAACTATTATGAGTTCTATCGTATTGTCAAAAATAGAATAATTAAATCATATTAATCTTAAGTTTTTTTTTTAAATTAAAAATGAATCATTGAATCCATTGACTAAAAATTATAAATAGTTGGATTAAATTTTTTAATTAAATTTAAGAGAAGTGATCTCTGCATTATTGCTTTTACCTTAGGTGCACCAAAATTAAGTGGAATACCCGTTTTATCCCTTTTGAAGAAAAGGCGGGATAAAAAAAATTAGGCAAAATAGTTAATGCACTTAATTTTGATGGTGCACATATCGCTTCTCAAATTTAATATTGAGTACTTTTGTCCGAAGGTGTCTTTTAATATCTCCTTTTTTGGAGTTGTGGAAAATAAGATAAAGTAAGTAATATATTTAATAATTGAATTTAATGTTATATTTAAATCAAAAAGGGTGATGGCTCAAGTTGAGTTGAATTATTTCTCACTAACTAATTTGTATTTAACTAGTGACCGGATTACAGTCAATTAGAGTTGGGTAATCTGTGGTAAATAAGGAACCAAAGGCTTCGAAGAGCGATTTGCGCCCCATAGACCTAGAAATGAATCAGATGTTAGAATTGAATTCCACCAGACGCAGAGGCAGGTAAAGACAGATGATATGAGGAGAAATGTGAGGAACCGCTCTGCTAACTCGTTCGGTAGTGAAGCCAATATGTTTAATAAGTTATTGTGCTAACTTGTTAGGACTGAGCCCATCATCCGTAGGTGGTAAAAAATTCAATTATTCTAACCAATGTTGTTATTAGAACCGGACCGTCTAATGAACCGTCTTCGAGGAAGGTTGGTTTCAACCGGATTCAATCGCGGTCAAAGTCGATCAAGTATAAATATTATAAATAAAATAAAATAAATAATTTATTTTGTTTAACACGATTTTTTGCAATTTAACTCATCCAACGCGGTTTAACTACAAAAACGGTTTTTGAGCTGAACCGAACCGCAACCCCAGCGGTTCCGGTCGAACCGCCGGTTGGATCTCGCTTTGGTCTAGTTGTGATTACACTGATTCTAACTATATAAGATAAATAGTGAGTTCTATTTGATAATCACAAAAATTATATAGATGGATAAACTATTATGAGTTCTATTGTATTGTCAAAAATAGAATCTATTCATATTAATCTTAAGTTTTTTTTTAAATTAAAAATGAATCATTGAATACATTAACTAAAAATTATAAATAGTTGAATTATTATTTTTTAAATTAAATTTAAGAGAAATGATCTATGCACCATCACTTTTACCTTAGGTGCACCAAAATTAAGTGGAATATCCGTTTTAACCATTTTGAAGAAAAGGCGGAATAAAAAGAAAAAATTAGGCAAAGCACTTAATTTTGATGTACTTGGAGTAAAAGTGATGGTGCACTGATCACTTCTCAAATTTAATATTGAGTACGCTTGTCCGAGGGTGTCTTTTAATATCGCCTTTTTTGGAGTTGTGGACAATAAGAGAGAGTAAATAATATATTTCATAATTGAATTTAATGTTAGATTTAAATTAAAAAGGGTGATTGGCTCAAGTTCAATTGAATTACTTCTCACCAATGGTTAAAGTTTGAAGCTTTGAATAAAATAAATCATTCCTTAAATAGATTAATTTCTTAATTTAACTTTAATTTTTCAAATTCATGTTATTGGGTCATATTGATTTTAGTGAAATTGGTCGTATTTTGTAAAATTTTGACCCGAAAAAAAAAAACAATTTAAAACGGTGAGTATGCAGACTCCAAGTTGGTTGAAAAAATATCATTTTATTTTTTGTAATTGTATTTTCAATTGTCAAACTACATCCATGGTTTACAACAATTTCGTGTGGAATATAAAATAATATATACACTAATATTAAATACTAGTAATGATGATGAATAGATATATATAGAACTTAATTAAATTCACCGCATCATCATATTAAATACTTATTTTTATTTATAAAATTTATACTTCATTTTTCTTTTGACGTATACCAGCCGCAGCTCTGGATGCCCATCATAGTTTGAACTAACATGGCTAGCCTAAACTTAGTAATTATTATTTTTTTAAACAAATTGCTAATATAGCTCGAATTTTAAATTTTATTTATTATACATTCAGTATTCTAACATGTCTTTGATGAGTGGAGCATTCAATGGGGTCAGGGTAGCATCGAAGCCACCAAATGGGGAGCAACATTCTAAAAGAAACCCTTGCTTGCAAACAAAGGCTTCTACTTTTAATAATCATTATAATAATATTATTTTGGATCATGAGAATATGAATCGCCCTAATTGCAAATTAGTGTTAGGAAAATCTCAAACTCTCGAACTCGACTAAAAAACTCGTCAAATTGAGAAACTCGATTGAGTTTTTAAAAATATCTGGTAAATTTTGAGTTTTTAAAGAATGATTGAGAAGCATCATCAACATAGAAGCTGCGGACGAATCCATACAAAACTCAAGACTTGGCTTTGAAACTCATTCTTTCACCGAACTGAAAAAAAAAGCATTTTCATGAATAAAAAAAGATTATAAACCTTTGATCATCAGCCAACAGTTGGGCAAACACCAATGGTCCACATCCAACGTAGAAAATTGGCTTTCTTAAAGGGTTTGCACACCAGGTTACTGATCTGGATCACATAACCAAGTCACCCACATGAAGAAGCTTAACGCATCTAATAGTTCATCGACTCTAATTTTTGTCCTACTCTTCTGAATTATGTGAAATCATAACTGTACATTACTGAAAATTGTCATTTACTAAATGACATGAGAGTCTCATCGCTAGCTCCTACACCTCTATTCTATGAAAACAAAGTGCTATCCAGATTGCTCATAATCCAGAGTTCTATGATCGAAGAAAATATATTGAAATTGAAATTGATTGTCATTATATTCGTCATGAGTTTGATCGCGACACCATCTCTCTTCCTTATGTTTCAAGTACATTGCAATTAGCAGAGCTTTTTACCAAAGCTCATGCAATGTTGCGCTTTCGTTTTCTTATCGGTAAACTCACAATGTTCTCTTCGTTCACATTGAAAGTTTGAGGGAGGATGTGAAATCATAACTATACATTACTGAAAATTAGGGATTCACTGTTAGAAAACACAGTGGTAAACCGTGTCCGGACTATGGTAATGAAAATCAAAGAAACTCAAATTTCACAAATTATACCCAGGTTAATGACCCATATTTTTGCAACCTTCTTTTCATGTTCTGAGTCATCAAATTATGCTGAAAGTGTCCAGCCAAATACTTTAGTATAGGATTCAAATTTGTTTGAGGGGAACAATCAAGTGCAACCAGCCGCATTAAGGTGCAACGCAACACACTTTATGGGCCCTCTTGAGCCAAGCTATGTTTTTGCTCATCTCATACATTAGAAAACAGAGACATGGTTAACATTATCCTTTCACAAATCATTTATTGCGAAGCCTCAGAATCACTCTAACCAGGGAGATCTATCGCCGAATTAAATCTAGCCAGAAGGATACTGTGATTCGATCTAATGGTGAAAACCTCCCTGATTTGAATGAGATTCAGGCCCACATTTTTTCACTGGCCTTGGATGGTTGAGATGCAACATATTGCAGTCCAGAGGGGTAGGTTGCACATTAAAAGACTCAAAAAGGATAAAACATGATACACTACATAGAGAGTAATGCACTAATAACTTCTCCTCACTCATAATAAATTTCTTATGTCAAACCCTGTCCTGGACGATCATATTCATTTCCCTAATTCAGATATCTGTATTTGTATGTACAACTTAATAACACAAAATGGAGGGGGAGGGGGACTTGCAAGCAAACTCTTTCAATTTCTGTAAGCTGTAACTGTCTGTACGCGCTATACATGCAACAATTCAATCTGAAGCATTATTAGTTCTGTCACATGGCATTGAAAAATTGGCCAGTTCAAACCTTCCATTTTCCTCATCTAATGCACAGTCCACAACAACTTCAAATTTTAAAGGACTGTTGTTACCTTTTTTTAGCAGTAGTTTGAGTAAAATCAACCAAATGCTGTAAAAGTCTGGTTTCTTCTTCTTCTGTCCTCTATCTTCCAATAGCCAGGTACTTTTAGGTTGCTGACTTTCATCTATTTTTGATGATTGGACACCAACCGCGTCTCCACCTTCCGAAGCTTTGGAATGAGTTGAACCCCTAGCATTACCACCAAACTCTGGGATGTGACCTTTCTTCTCTTTTTGTTGAAAGCATTTGTAGACACTCTCTGCACCAATGTTTCCAAACAGGATTTCTGCAGCCTTGTTCTTAATGAGAAGTGGAATATGTCCTGATTGGTCCCATACATAAAGCTGCAATATTCGAGAAAATATCAGAAAAAGGCTGGTTATCTCAGTGCCACAAAGATTGGGCATGAGCAACCACGTATACATACAACCATGGTTTCGATGATTTAGATTGAGGAAAATGGGTTTTGCAGAATACCGTCATGGATAGACCATGGTCCGAAGATTTCCTTGATGGGAAACCTTGATCCTTCAAATATCGGTTACTTTCCACAGTACTACCCATCAGATACAACTTTCCGGATCACCAAAGCATGGGGCTCACATAAAAAATAAAACCCCAAAGGCACATGCATGCCCTTCAGTTGAAGGCTACATTATACCTGAACAACCACATATTAGTGTTGACATCCTGCAATATACTCTAGTTTAATGAAAAGAAGGATAATGGTTTGGTATGTAGAGATAGAACCATGGTTTGGTGATCCAAATTCAAGAACATTGATCATGCAGAAACCATCTCAGACTAAGATGCCCAGGCACTTGTATATGCTCCAAGTATTGTGTTGGACACGCAAACCCATGTCCAAGACCCCCTGATACTTGTAGCAACTTCATGAGATATGCTTAAATGACTACTATAATTTTGTCAAGAGATGTATGTACAAAAAAAGGCTATGAAAGATCTAACAATAAAATGCTTTACAAAATTGACACATACATTTAACATGCTTGAAAGACCGATTCATTTAATAAAATGCAAAAAAAATACAGAATAGAATAAAATGTTTCACGTAAAAAAAATCATAAAACACAGTATAAAAATATGTTTCGAATAGGACACCAAATCCATATCCATGTCTTGGATTTTGGAAAAATGGGAAGTAGCATTTCTAGTATCGATGTTCATATTCTTGGCTGTATCTATGCATCATAGATCTTGGATAGACCATGGCCCGGAGACCTATTTGATGGATTAACCCTGACCCTTCAAATCTGGGCTACTTCCCAGAATAGTATCAATCAGACACAACTTTCTGGGTTACCAAAGCATGGAGCCCGAATTACAAAATAAAGGCCCGAGAGCACTTCCACATGCCCCTGGGTTGAGGATTGCATTATTCCTCAACAACCACAATCTTGACGATTTTGGCATCCTGCAAGATACATCAGCCTAATGAACTGAAAAAAAGGGCAGTAAGTGAGGATTAAGCTAGTTGTTGGAAGAGGTTTGACACAGTTTAACGCCAAAATGATTCAGTTTTGGACCCTAACACTGAAGATGCACTATAGTAAACTTAATATTCACAAAGTCCAACTTAAGGTGATAAGAATAGATGTGACTTGACATAACCAAATAATAAGAAAAGGGGGATAAGGAGGGCACTTGATCTTATGGTGATAGCATCCATTAACAGCAACATTTTGCTAATGATGTCCAGTTGCTCAAGTCTCAAGAGAGCAAGCACTTTATACAATTCTACAAAAGGAAGTCCAAGGACAAAATAAACTTCAGACGATGCATAAAGGACCGATCCTTACCAGGAATGGTCTATATATCAAGCAAACATCATGGATGTAGTTAGAGCTCTTTTGACAGTACAAAGGAACCTTAATTTGATCCACAGACCTGTTGCAACCGACCAAGTAATTACAATGGATAGGAAAACAATACTGATTCAAAGACTAGTTATTGGAATATAGTGAAGTGCAATTCTGCATGTGCATACCCAGAATCAATACAAGAACCGCATAGCTTGCAGCCGGTACAAATAAGATCTTCTACAATTTTACTATCTTCCATCGAATACAGTCTTTTGCTGATGAAAAGCTTTTCCTTATCAAATTCCCCATCAGGTACCAATCTAAATGGCAGAAAAATCTCACCAATACATGCATAGAAAGCTGCATTACAGGAGTCAGTAAGACCAGACACTTCTGATATTGAGGTGCAATCCTGTAATTTTCTTTCTTCATGCAGCTTCCAGTTTTTGGGTCGTTGCACCTTTTGCTGCACAATGAAACCATACAAAATGAAATGACTAAGTTGTATCAACTCGCAGCTCATGAAAGTCAATCATAAAATCTTTGATGTACAGTTCATCATAAAAGCATTGATGTACTGTGGGGGAAATTTTGACTCAAGACAATTTGCGTAAAAAATGAAGATCATTGTTAGTGCTTGCTCATTTTGTCTCCAAGCCTCCTAAAAGACTAATCACCTCCTTATTCATTGTCCTTTCTCCGCCGCAGTATGGATTTTAGTGTTGGCGAAGTTTGGTGTGCTTTGGGTTATACCTTCTACGTTGGCTGAGTTATCTTATGCTTGGGACATTGTTCGGTTTCACAAAGATGCTCCTTCTTGTAGCGATTGGGTTTCTTTGCCATTGTGTGGAGCTTATGGTGGGAACACAACAATAAACTCTTCAAGGATCTTGCCGAATCGCCTGAAGTAGTTTCTACCAGAGTCTTTGCAAAGTGTGCATATTGGGCATTTCCTCTAGTGGAATTCAGGAACATCTCTACCAGTTACATCTTGTGTGCCTGGAAAGAATGTGTTGATTTAACTAAGTTTCTTCTGTTAGTTTTGTTTTAAGCTTTCGTGCTATTTTCGAGTGTATTGTGGTAGCAGGTTTCTTTTTTTGTCCTTTTTGTCTTTGTACTTGCACCTCTGGTGCCCTTTTTCTTGTCTAATATATCAACGATTCAAAAAAAATTATACTTGTATTCAAAGCAGAAAATAATAGTCCTACTAATTTCAAGATTTTGGCAGGATGGATTGTTGTTGATATGGTCAACACACTATGGCCCAAATAAGACCCAACACATGCTAAGCTATGAAGGGTGTCCATGACATAGGTGGGATTTTGTTAATTTTATTTAAGTGCATTATTGTGTCTTCTAATTATTAGGACTACAATGGCTGGAATTTCGGATCATATATTAGATGGATAGATGACTATATGAGATTAGATGTAAGTTTTCTCTGCTCATGGTTTATTAGTTTGAGAAACACATATAAAGCATTGTTGGGCTTAAGACCAGAACAGAATGGATATGGCTTTAATTCAAGGAAAATTGGATTTTTTATTTGTAATGATAAAAGAAAAATAGAACTTGGGCACAACTTTCTACTCATTCTCAGTCCCATCATTTCTTGGTGAGAGGCATTGCCAGTTGAAGCTCCTTTCAAGTGGACCAGACAGTGATCATTTTGGAGTGGTGTGAAGTGCAACCAATCCTTCTACATATTATGTTTTTAGAAGTTTTGGGCTTTAATATCAGACTGAGACACATATGTAGCTACCCATGATGACCGTCGACAGATGAGGACAACAAGGATGGCAATGATAAATGGAAATCAAAATAATAGGACAACCATCTGAATGAATTAATGAGAAAAGGTATAATGGAAAATATTAATAATACAAGTAGTTTCATATTTAACACACATCATGAATACCATGTTTTTTTTTTTAAATGGTTCATATATTAAAGATAGAGGAACCAGAGGTGCAAATACAAAGAATAAAGCACAGCTTTAAAATGAACCTCCAATTCTACCACAATTGTAAAACCTAAAATGATCTGAAACAACTTTTGAAGACAAAGCAAAAGAGTACCACTTAGTGTGAAGTAATTTCTCATACACTAAACTGTGTCTCAAGGAAACATTAACAAGCAATTAGCTGTTCATGTTAGCTCAGGTTACATTGATTCTTTGGAATGAATGATGTATAGTGTATTGACAAAAATCAACATGGAATCTGGTGTCAGATCTTCATGAGATAATTTAGATTTTTGATGTTATTTTTTTGTTGAGCTAGGAATATCTAATAACATTGATGTATAAGCTGTTGACAAAAAAAAACATGGGTTCTGGTATCAGACCTTGGTGCATTTTGGATCTTCCAATTTTTTTTTGGGTTGAACTAGGCATCTCTAATACCACCAGTAATTCTGTTCCCCACTCCACCTCCCACCACCCACCTCTCCTTTTCCACAATCTCTCTTCCAAACTGATCAATCCATTGCTAAATTCTAGTCAAGGCTGTAGTGGCTACTTGCCTTAAAGTAATAAAAGAGTTAAAAAAAAAAAAAGCTCGAGGCAATAATCCACAATGTAAGAGTATAGAGAATACTTGATGAGCATGAGTTTGTTGGAAATTTTGAATTGTGTATCCAGCTCGCTGCACCCATTCTAGAACCTTCTTCATCTTTTCTTTTGTTGTTCTCCCCACTCGACAATTCATTAATAATTCATCCACACCTACATGAATAAAATTTTAAGGGCATAGGCCATGACCATGGTGAAAGCTAAAAAAGAATCAATCAAGTGAAGACTTGTGAACAACTTGAATAAGTCTATATTTAATCGGTAAGTGACTAGGTAAAGGATATAAAGAGAGTTTTCTATGTATGATATTACACTGTAGTCTTATTTCTTAGGAAAAAATCAAATGTTAACAAGGGAAAATGATTTGGCATTTGAAAATTAATATGTTTACGAGCAAACTGACCTTGATCTCCAATTACATTAGGTCCCATCATCAAGTGAAATTTGCATACCATCCACAGAACACAACTAAGTTTTGAGCTTCCAAAGGTAAGGACTAGAGATACTCCACGCCCACCTATCCCAGTCAACTAACCAAGTCTTGCACTCTGTAAAAATAGAAGGTATATCTCAAGTCTTGTGTATCTGCTCGTAAATACAGAATGTGTCCCTTGCTACAAGGAAATCCAATTCTCTGGATGCAGTTGAAGATTGAGTATCCATGGATAGCATGGATGCCAATATGTCTAGGTGCAGACATGCTTTCGGAGTATCGAAGGTTAGGCATAGAAGCTGCAAGCAGCCAAGCCCTTACAAAAGGGACAAGAACTTCACACTTCACTTGAAGAGATATCTGCTGCAAGAAGCGAGGGATGTCATGCAGGTGGCATGTCCATACTGTCATCTTGTGATCTAAATAGGGTATGGGCATAGGTCTTCCATTATCCTAATTAGAAACTAGATAGTATTTTAAAGTGTTATGTTTGAAAGAAAACATACTACGTAAGATGAAAAGTGAAAGTGCCTCTACGGCAGCAATGTGCTGAGCAGTGGGTGGCAAAAGAACATCATGTTGCCTGATCTCTCCATATACCTTTTGATTGCACATTAGTACCCCTACATCCACTCTTTTTCTGCTAACCAAGGAGATATTTTAAATTTTGAAACAATGTACAGCTCAAAAACAGATGCCAATATGGTTACACGGGAAAACAGTAATGGTTTAGGATTGAAATTTGTGAAGTGAGAATAATTCCTCCAGTAAATCTTTTTGTGTAAAATGAATCACAGGAAATGGATTGTTGATTAGGGAGTTGCGTTTCACATCTGCCAGCAATTTTGAACATGGGCGTGTACCCAATTATTCTTTGATGAATCTAAAAACCCATAGAAATGCAACTGTGACCAGATGACACCAGCCAGAGATTATATTGGTAGTGACTAATTCAGAGTACTGAATGGAAAATAACAATAGCATTCAAACAACACTCAACAGTTTATAAACGAATGATTAATCATTGATAGAAATAAATACCCTTTGAGACAAGCAATTCATAAGGATGGACCAACTGCAGCAGCGATGAGAACTGAACTGTTGTAGCTCCAAGAACATCTCCGAACTTCCCAATCTTAACATCTGTAGCAACAGAAAATATGGTCCAATAACAAGAAAAATTACAAATCTAGACGGGAAAAAGCAAAATAGGTGATGCAATCATGAAATTGATAGTAAAGAGCAATAATTTTTTTTAAAAAAAAAGAGATAACGATGTAAATACAATGATAACAGGATTAAATGGCAAAAGTTATATAGTGAGCATTTAAATTTTAAACCATAATATAAATTCATTCCTCACTTTGTAATAAAATGATATCACCAGAAAATATCATGGATGCCATCTCCTTCTGCCATATAGATATTGAAAAATAAGACCGTGTATCGTCACCCACATGAATATCAGTCCTTAATAATCCCCCTCCACTTGAGGCTTTATACTTCTGCAGACGAATCAGCTTCAGTGTCAAAGTTACGACCCACCTGTTTTTTCAGAAAATTAGCAGCACAGGAAAGTCCAGATGATATACTTATTAGTTGGATTTACAGTTTTAGCTTACTCATCACCATCGCAGCCATCATTATCAAAGCCCTTTGGTACTGAACTGCAGTGATCTCTCTCTGAGTCTAACCAGAACAGAGTAGAAAGTGGAGAGCCGACGCCAGCCCAAATAGCAGCGGCCAGTAAATGATTTGGGTATTTTTGCAGGGTGGGTCACACCCAAATGAATGGTCGTGAACAAGAAAATCTAGCACTTGAAAATCCAGGCGCTCTAAGATGATAATTACTGAAAAATAAGGCATTGGGTAAATGGAAGATTTTAGAAACCTGAATGGGACGAGAAGTGTGAACGAAGACAAGAAGCTGAACGTAATCGCCTTTGTGCGAAGCTGCTTGCGCTAAATCAATTAGAGGACCGTACCATCCAATCGCCGTCGCAGCCATTGATTGGTTTTCCCTTCCACTGCTGCTAGCAATTGTAAATGGCAGCAGAGCTCCAGAGGCCTCGTCAGTCCCGTTAGTATTTAGTACTAGGGACTGAAATTTCTGATTTTCTGATATAAATCTGAATTTACGAAATAGAATTTAGGTTTAAATAAATCAGCTGGTTTGATATAAATATAGTTTATTTAGATTGGGGTTTTATAATGTGTGCCTGTCATTTCGATCTATACCTATTTAAAAATCAGTTGATTTAATATGAATATATTTAGTAAATATTATATCAAATATCAATTTATACTTTAGATGAAAAATATTTTAAAAAGTTTAAAAAAAATCTTAAAAAGGGGTCTAAAAAAGATGATGTATATAATAAGTCATAATATGTGGGAGAAGCCCTCTCAACCTAGTTTGTAATGCAGCTTAAATCAACGGTATTTTTTTTTTAAATGGTTCATAGCTTACATCAACGGTATGAAACGGAAATAGTTTGTATTTGAGAACATTAATGTGCAAGTGAAATGCTATGCCAAGCCTGAGCTCAATTTGCAAGTGCAAAGCTCAAGTGTAATATGGGCCTAAATGATATGATCAGGCCCAAGACCGATAAGCAGCCTGGACCTGAATATGAGCCTAAAATGAGGATTTTTGTATGAAGTATTTAGTTTAAGAGAATAAAAATGAAAAAACTATATTCTCTTATGAAATATAGGTTTCAAAACATTGTTTAATTATTAAATTATTAAAATAGATACTAAGTAATCTGTATAATAGAATCCAAAAGAGTTGGAATAATAGCCGTAAACCCACCTAGGAAGCCGGAATCGTTAGTTTCGATTCCCACTCACTTCCAAAGGGCAATTCCCTCTATAATTATTCAGTGTGTATAAGTAGAGAAGCTTGGACATGCCCTAAGGATTAATCGAGTGCTCTAAGAGGCCTGAACACTTTGGTTATAAAAAAAAGTAATATATATAATTGGTAATATATTCAAATAAATTGTAACGGCCTATCCGCTGGTCGTCTTTTTAAAAAAAAAAAAAAATTGGTAGTGAAAATCTAAGTAAATCAATTGAAAGATAACTAAATATACATCAACTTTTAGCTCAAAAACCAAATTGGAGTTGTATGATTTTGTGATCAAAATCATGAATGGTCATTAGAAAAAATGAGTTTTCTTAGTTAGATCACTAAGTTCAGTGATTTCTTTTCGAATTTTTGGATGAATTTTGGTCCAAAATAGATAATTTAGTCGTCTTTCAAACCAACTGGATGGACTCGTGTAAGTCTCTCAAAAATTAATAAAAAATACAAATGAATAAGTGGGATGTATGATCTCTTTTCTCTAATATATAGATACGTATTTGTATGAATGTATATTTTAATAAAAGATTTATACAATCGGGTCGGGCTCAAACTTGGGTTATTGGACCAAAATATACAAGCCCGAGTCTGATCCAAATAATAATTGGATTTGCATTTATCCAAAGTCATCCCAACTATAATCGAGTTGAAAATTTACACTCATAGCTCAACTTTTCTCAAGTTGGGCTTTGCAATCTTTCAGCCTTTTACACCATATGGGCCGATATTTTGCTTATCGGCCGAGATATCTCGGGATTTCCACGACCGAGATATCTCGGCTAATACGCATAGTATCGGCCAGAGATAAAAAAAAAAATCGGCCGAATATCATTCGATTTTTATTTTTTATTTAAAAAAAATACAAATATCGGCATGGGCCTGGTCGATATCTCAGCCGATATTCATCCGATACGGGCGAATATCGGCCTAGATATCAGCTGATATTTGAAATATTGGCCGATATTTATATTTTTAATTTTTTTTTAAAAAACAGCCTTTTATTTTTTTAAATGATTTTTTTTCAAAAAAAAAGCCACTGAGATTTTCAAAAAAAAATTAAGGAGAGAGAAAAATCTCGATCGAGATGAAATATCGGCTAAAAATTTGAATCCACCGAATTTTCGACCCCTGCCTATGAAACCCTTTTCCCTTTTTAACTTTTTTTTTTTTTTTAACTCAAGTCCAATAACTTGCCTGAGTCTATCCTATTAAGTCATTTTGATTTCTTAAAATTTAAATATATAAGAACTCCAATAAAGTATAAGAGGTTTTAGGTTCAAATTTCACTCTCAATATATAAGGATCACTCTTCTTAATTTTATTCGATGTATGTAAATAGGGAGGTTTAAGTATGCCTTATAAATTTAGTGAGGTACTCTAAAAGATATGAATAGCTTGGACTTAAATACTTATATTATATAAGGAGGAAGGCCTTGTTGGGAGTATTGGCTCGATTTGGAGTCGGCCTTAATCGGTGGCTGTTCTATTTAAGAGAGAGAAAAACAGAGGGATACGTGGCAGTGAAAAATTTGAAAGAGGGAGGGTTCGGTGCAATTTAGTACACACTGGGAGAGGAGAAAATTTGTGGGTCTACTTTGTATTTGTGAGAGAGAGTTTGATTGAGAAGAAGCGGTAGGTTTGAATTTGTAATTTGAGAGAGAGAAATTTGTATCATTTAATATTAGTGAAATTTTTCCAATTGTTGTATGTTGATGTAGGCTTCAACTGAATCAATCAAAATTGTGTTGACTGATATATATCGTCGATATATAGATCATATCGGCGGAGAAGTAGTTCGTACAGCCGATATAATACATATCGGCCGATATAATACGGTTATTAAAAGCCAATATCTGTACCCCTGGTTGGGAGCAAGGGTCTAAATGTTGGCCGATATCAGCCATTTTTTTTTTAAAAAAAGAGAAGAGATAATAATATCAACCGATACCAAATTTTGAATCCCTGGTTGAGAGTATTAACTCGATTTAGAGTCGGCCTTAATTGGTAGCTGTTCTATTTAAGAGAGAGAAAAATAGAGGGATCTATGGCAGTGAAAATTTTGAGAGAGAGAGGATTCCATGGAATTTTGTTTTGTACACAATATGAGAGGAGAAAATTCGTCCGTTCACTTTGTATCTGTGAGAGAGAGTTGATTGAGAAGAAACCCTAGGTTTGGATTTGTAATTTGAGTGAGATAAATTTGTATCTTTTAATATTAGTGGAACTTTTTAATTATTTTCTATAAATGTAGGCTTCAGTTGAATCATGTAAAATTGTGCTGGTCTATCTATGGATATTTGATTTGTTATTTGATTGCTCTTATTGTGTTATTTAAAACCGATTTTGACACAACACTGACCAATACGTGGCGATGAAACGTGTTAAATCAAACCTTTTATCTTAATTTATTGATTAACCTGGACAACAGTAAGATTTAGAAACTAAGGCCTACCTGCCTCTCTTTTGCACCCTCAAATTCTGCATCATTTACTCTTCGTCTCTCTTCACATTTAAATAAGTGATGACAAAAGCAATTTACAAGTGGGAATTCAACTTTCTTTCGCCGTTCAAATGATGTTGATGTCATCCAATTGGGTTTTCATTATAAATTCAAACCTTTTTCTAGAATGGAGTCTTGACTTATTCAGAGAACCTGTACGGGTGTAGTTGACTTCTAAAGGTAAAAATTGAAATAATCTGTGGAAGAATTACTTAAGAGTTGAGACTCTCTGGGCTCTTTATTTAGGAAATAAATAATTAAATATTGTTTGATTAGAGAACTAATTCTTGAAGAATGATATATTCCTAAGAAAGGTAGTCGGTTGGTGAAAAAATTGACATCTCTTGAGGATAAATGCTCTGATTTTGTCACTCTTGAAAGGTCAAAGGTATATATATATTAAAAATAGGCAGCTCATTGGGACACCCCTTTTCGGCCACTGAACACCCTTTTTCAAAATTTACATGTAAATTATCATTTTGCTCTCCTACTTAAAATCCTTTCACTGATTATATAGGCAAATTTTCATATCCTTCGAACCATAGGATCCTTCGAAGGATCATGAAGATATCGACAATATAGAAATTTATTTTTTAAGCATTGTGTATTTTCAAAATTTCTCAAATTGAATATCCAAACTAATTACGATAGTCTGATAAAAATACTTTAAGAATTTAAGGTCTTTTGACACTCCCAAATATATTTTCCACACACCCAAGGGATACCTTTATTTGTAAAACACTGTGTTTTAAGCATTTGAGAGTGTCAAAAGACCTTTAATTCTTAAAGTATTTTTATTAGGCTATCGTAATTAGTCCAGATATTCAATTTGAGAAATTTTGAAAATACATAGTGCTTAAAAAATAACTGTCTATATTGTCGATATCTCGTTTAAAACTTTAAAATTATTTTTTAAGCACTGTGTATTTTCAAAAATTTTCAAATTGAATATCTGGACTAATTACGATAACCTCATAAAAATACTTTAAGACTTTAAGGTCTTTTGACACTCCCAAATATATTTTCCACACATCCAAGGGATACCCTTGAATTTTGAAAAGGGTTGTTCTGTGGTAGAAAAGGGGGTGTCTGAATGGGCTGCCTAAAAATATCACATCATTATATGCTCTTATTGAATAGATTTTAAAATGAAATATTTAAATAGCTGTCTATTCCAAACAAATTAATGGAGTTTTTACAAGATAGAAGGCCTCCATGTCACCCTATCCAAATTCTATATATATCAAATAATTTCTTCAATTTTTTATTAAATGTTCATGCATCCCCCTCTTTTCCTTCTCTTTCTAAACATTTTTTTTAAAGCAGGAGTTGGATACTTTTGCCTTCAGTCTGGAAGATAAGGCTGTCACTCAAACCCCAACAATATTATACTTGAAATCAGGGATTTTAAAATCAGTAGATATTTTTTTATATCAGACGATATCTGATATATATCGCTTGATATCAATGGTTTTAATAGAAAAAAACAAGAGAGAGAGATTTCGCGGCCGATATATTGGCCAATACTGAGATTTCAACCTTCACTTGAAATTCTAGGGTTTAAAAACAAAACGTTGGCTTCTAATGATCATCGACCACACATCGATGCCATCTATGTGATGATGGCTAATCTAATTTCAATTTTTGGACTAGTAATTCGAGTTGAGTCAGACAGCGTTGGAAGGTGAGAGAGGAGGGCGGTGTTTGGGGGTAAAAATTTATAACTACTAATAGATTTAGGCTTAAATGTGAAAAAAAGGTAGAATTTAGATAAACTTGACGCAAAAAATCAACTTAATTTATTTTAAATAAATACTAAAATTGATCAATATAAACAAAAGTCATAAAAATCTTTTGTAGCACCACGCAATGAAAGAAATTTGAAAAGCAAATTAAATTTTATATTAAATATCTAATTTGTTTCAATACAATGGAGATAAAGTGGTTCTTAGCTCTCTCACATATATTTTAAAAGATAATGGTATCTTAGACAACAAATAAAATTAACTTTGGAGAGAATAGTTTGGCAGGCGAAGAGCGTGACACGTCTGTAGACATTGTTGGCAGTTGGGAAGATTATTTAATTATGAGACTGTTTGACTTATTGAAATCGACAAAGCCCTTGAATTATATTAAATTTTATTAAGCTTGAGAATAGATGGCAAAATAATGATGGTAAATCGATATTATTTTAATTTTTTAAGATTAGATTAGAGGTTTTAAGTTCGATTATTTTATAATTTATCTAATAGACGAGACTTGTTAATGGTTTTATGTATATAATTAATCTCACATTTAGTATAAATTGGAAATATTTATATTACAAAATAATAGCATAACCAAAGCATAGTGTAAGAATACCAGGAATGATTAGTTTAGCTGGTTTTTATACACGTTCTAACTAAGTTAAAAAGAGAAAATATTTTGTTAATATATAAAATATTGATAGACATTTGTTGATAATCCATCTAATGCATATCGATTATATATTAATTAGTGTATAATGGAATATTAACCAACATACTTAGATACCAATATTTTAATACTATTAGTTGATAAAAGAAAAAAAATACCTACTGTAGGTGTCTAACCTAAAGCCTAAGGAATTATTAAAAAAATTCTGCTGATTTGAAAGGCTTTTTTACTATTTGATACACAGTGATAATAATCATTACTAATGTCATAATTCCTATTTATTTAGTGTTGATTTTTCAAATTCTACTTCTTTAAATGGTCCTTTCATTAATTATATGATTGTCACGTTACAATCTAACTTTTTTTTTTGTTTATCCATTTACTTTATATTTTGAAAATTTAATTGTCAAATTTACAATGAAGCAGTTGATAGTGGATAATTTCTAAAATAACAGAACCACTCTTTAAATCTCTCAAAATGTTAATGGTTGAAATTAAATTTTGTAATTGCTTATTTACAAGTCCTTTATGAGAATATGAGATTAATTTTCATCAAATAAAGCCAACTCTATTTTTCCTTTGATGCACAAAATTTCTTCGAAAGTACTCGAAAACTCTATAGA
This sequence comes from Chimonanthus praecox, assembly GCA_022113865.1. NCBI lineage: Eukaryota > Viridiplantae > Streptophyta > Magnoliopsida > Laurales > Calycanthaceae > Chimonanthus > Chimonanthus praecox. Next base: position 7,831,479 of record CM039095.1, on the reverse strand, counting down.
ATTCACTTTTCTTGATTCAATCCATTTATATGGTCTCTTTGATGATGTTAATGACGCTAATAAGATGGATAATAGCAAATGAGATTTGCAAAAGTCATGCGTCTTTTATTTAAACTCATGGGTTTATATATGATTAGTTAATCATGCCCTCGCATGACACATAAGGCTAGTTGTCCTTGGGAGAAAAAGGCTTATGCCACCTCCGAAACATGGTGGCTAGGTGTTAATGAGAGATAAGAATGTGCGACCACATGCATAATGGATGGATTATGTGTCAATAGGAGCGAAAGTTTGTGATACCTCATGATTCATGGTGGGTTAGGTGTCAACACGAGAGAAAGCTTATGACATGTCTTGCTTCGTTTAATCATGGATGCGTTAGATGTCAGAGAGCTTATGACACCTCATATTTTGTGAAATCACGATGTCTATATTATTTATTTTGAACATGCTCTCATCATTTAGGACTTTGAAGGCTGCAATTCTTTTCCATCTTATTTTCAAAATGGATTGTCATTCAAGGTGTGAATTCAAGACCCTTAATTTATGGTAAGCTGCCACCTACAAACCAGACTTGTTATCTTATTTAATCCAATTTGTATCCTTAATTAAATACCCTCTCCCACATGCAATTGCATTACCATATATTACCAAAACAATAATTCACAGGCCACAGTCAAGTTTACTTGTGAAATCCAGCAAACAATGGTTATATAAATTACAAATTGATATCCCAAAAAAGAAAGAATAAGTGGATGTTTGAAAAAATAAGAAAGAAAATCTTGAAAGATAGGATCCTTCGTTGCTTTCAATGGGTCTGGTTCAACAGACCTCAATTACTTCTAAAGAAGAAGAAATGTAACAAAAATGTAAAATACTTAGTATAAGTAATTTTTTTTTTATTAGATTATTCGGTCTAACATTTTATTAATTATTGGAGCACGTGTAAGTCTCTCTACCAATATATATCAAATAACTTCGAACTTCCATTTTCTGATTTAGGCTCCTGACCATTACTTTAACCCCTTTAAATTACTTAGTATAAGCACTTGACAACAAAATTAAGAAAGAAAAATCAAATTCTAGGGCTTTAAAATGGAGATTACAACTGCAAAATCAGGTTTATATGGCCAGGAAGTGAGACGCATGCTTGGTAAGGTTCTTACGAGTATAGCTAAGCTCATTACTTTTTTATACTTTTAATTAATCATATGTTTAATCATGAGGTCATAACACTATTTTATAAGTATGGTTGTGTTTTTTTATCTATATCAGTAAAATAAAACATGTGACAGTGATACTGCAACGAATTGAATGGGGAAGGCCTAATCACTAAATCAATACTTTTTAGCCTACATGATTTGATACTGGCAACTATTAAATGATTAAGATCATTGGATATTTTGACTCTTCAATTGCAGTGATTTTCAATCCAATTTAGTGAAATCAAAATTATGTCTTAATAAATATATTTTCTATAAAAGTTTTTAAAAAATATTCTAAAATCTTTCTTTTTTATTTAAATTTACGTATGAAAAACTGCAGAAAATCTCCACAGATGATACCCACAACCCTTAAAACACATCAAAGAAGGCCATAAGAGCTCGAACGTGAGACACCTCCAACTTCACTAGTAAGTTGATAGCGCCAACCTTTCTCTTTACTTTTTACTTTATTTTTTTTCTGCTTTTTTTTTCTTTATTTTAATTCAATTCAATTCAATGAAAACTTTGAGTTTGTATTTTGAATATCGACAACACTGTCTCTTTCTCCCTCTGTTATTTATTTATTTTATTTGTTATTTGATTAAATTAAAAAAAAAATAGTTTAGTGCCTGGCTTCTTGAGTGGTTTGGTTTGATCAATTGAAGATTTGTCTTTTAAAAATTGCAAATTGCATAGATGATTACAAACCTTTAGTCATGAGGTTAAACTCATTCTTGACTAGAGAGTTTACTTTCACCTCATTGAATAATCACAACTTTGTAAAATAATCATACTTAACACGTAAGAGGGACTAAATATGAAAGAAACCTTTAAATCATGTCAAATTTGAAGGCTTTTATTATTTTAATAATTTGATATAAAACGTTTTTTATATAATTTTAAACTATGAATCTCCAAGTTTAAAAATAATTTTTTACTCAAAAATTTGTGGAACCATGTAATTCTCTTGTCATTTTCAGAAAATACATTTATCTATTGGGTGATGTGGAGGATTGGCAGTCTTTTATAACTATTAAGAGCATGTCACACATGACAAAGTCAACTAAAAAGATGTGTTGAACACATAAATGAACTGGGCCCACAGCATATTGCAAAAGTGGGTCCCAGCTCCCAAAGTGGGCACCGCCCTTACCTTTTTAATACTTCTTCCAACGTGGACCTCTTCTCTTCCTATCAGAAGGGTTCTTATCCTCTATTAAAGATGAATTAATTGAAAATTTTATATTTAACTAAATTTTTATAAAAAAATAACTTGAAATTGATTAGTTTAAATATATTAGAGAACAAAAATATTTTAAATTTATTTTTAATTAATTGTGTGCAATTTATAATAATTTCATAAGATGTGCAACTCACTCTAATACCAATTATTTTATGATTGAACATACCTATAGAAGATTAAAAATAACTTCAAGTTATAAGTAAAAGGTATTAGGAGAAGGGAGAAATAATAGAATACGAGGTAACAAATAATATGATTGTTTATAATATTGAGTTGTGAAAGTATTTATAAATTCAACTCAAAATAAGAAATTCAAAAAGCTTTAATAATTACGATAATGATGTTTAGTAATAAAATAATAAATCATTTGAAAAAGTGCAAATAATTTGAATATTTATACAAATATCTTTTTTATTTAAAGGCCCTAGGTCAATTATCATATTAATTACGTGTGGCCTTTCTGTCTTTTTTTTTTCTCAGTAAATAACAAGAACCCATAAAAATATCTTTCTCATGTCACAAGTAAAAATTGTTTATATATTAATTTTATATTAATCTTTAAAATTCAAAAATTAAAAACTAAATAATCTAATTTTGACTAATTTAATTATCTATCTGATAATGTATATTTTGACATGAATACATTTCCCTCCGAAGGGTGACAACATTGGAGAGTTATTTCATAATTCAAATTAGTTTGAAGTTTGACCTATGAACTTTGAAAAGAAGTGGCCTTTACTCGTTTGACTGTTTCCTCAATCCTCACTTTCCTCACTTTCACATGCAATGAATCCTCATTCCCAAGTGTGAACCAGAGAATGAATTTGTTTGTAGTTTCTGCTTTGTAGGTTTCTCTAAGAGTTTGGTGAAAGTAAGACCACTATCAAAGATATAGTATAAATAAAAGTGAAAAGAATAAAATAATATACTTCTTATTAAGGGAGTAATTTTGTATCGAGAAGGATAGAAATTTCGAATTCGGCCGATATTCGATTTATTTATTTTTTAATTAAAATTATCGATATCGGCGATATATATCGAGTGATTTATATTGGATATCGCCTGATATCAACAAATATCGACTTATACCTTAAATAAGATAATTTCAATAGATTTGTATAAATTTCAAGATAATTTGATTATTTTATCTTTTGATTTCAAATTTTAAAAAATTAATCATTTAAACTTATCAAAATTTAAAAAATAGAATTATATATTGAAATTATTATAAATTTTAAATCTAACTAACTATTTATCAAATGCATTTAATTATTTAAAATTTATTATCTATGTTATAAAATACTCATTAAAATGCTCAGGTAGTGCTTTTCGTGAGCCTAAGTTGCAAATGACACACAAAATAGGATAGACAGGGAAAACAACCATATGATATCGATATTCTTATATTAAATTATTCACTTTGTATATGAGAATTCTAAGTTTGATTCACACTCCACTTTAAAGGACCACTTTCTGTAGATTTATCCAGTGTATGTGGATAGAAATATTTGCACGTACCTATGAAACACCTTGATCATAAGAAATGTCTATTAGAGTAGAATCACACCTAATTGCATTTGAAAAAAAAACCTAGAATGGTTGGTGTGACGGTTAAGACAAGCAGGCCTTGAGTTCGATTCTCACTCAACTCTCGAGGCCACTTACTATGGGTTGTTCCTATTGACTTAACTAATATATGTTGATGGGATTAATCTCGTCTCCATAAATGCGTTGAAGAAATCAATGTTACCAAAATAAAAAAGACCTTCTTAGCTGATTTTAGCGTTGGACTCCACGTTAGGCTACGCGTCAGGCTACGCGTCATGCACACTGATTAAGTCTTGTAATGTTGCTACTTCACTTAGTGGCGCTAACATCATTCATATAAAATAGACGGCCGCCGCGAAACCAATTTGATGGGAACTTCTCCGGTCAATGCCCTCTGCCCAACACGAAAGAGAGAGTTCGTGATTTTCTTACAATGGAATCTGTCAGATGCATATAGAAACAATTGGCATTTTGGTGGTGGCCCACCTGTACAATAACATATGAATGTATATCATTACAATAAACTCTACCTAAACATGGTTATCTACCGGTTATTTATCTGCCTATTATCACAAAAATAATGGACGGTCCAAAATGGACACTTAAGATCAAATGAATAACAACCTTTTTTTACTTGATTTTTGTCATATCGACAATCCAAATTTCTTTTATTTTGGGAAACTAGGATTCAATCATATTAGATTGTAAAATTCCATAAAGCTTCGGGGTTCTTCCTTTTGTATGTTAACAAGGAGTGAAGCAGAGAATCCAAATTGAAAAACAAAGATGATGTAGAGCCAAAGGGAAGGAAGACGAAGCAGCCCAAAGCAACCGCCCCTCTTCTCCTTTCATTCATTTTCTTCCTTCTTTTCTCTCCTCTCTCTCTTCTCTGTATCTATATGGATTTTATCCTATCCTTCACCTTCTGCTTATCCTGCGCACTACTCTTTCCTCCTTCATGGGCAGGGCAGATCTTCAACGAGTTCATTTACCCGAACTTCACTGCTTCAAACTTTCAGTTCATAGACAACAGAGGTGCATTCCTCTCATCTCCAAATTCCACCTTTCAGGCCTCCATATCCAACCCATCTGAGTCCTCCAATTTCTACCTCTGTATTCGTCACCGAGCTTCCAACACCGTAGTCTGGTCGGCCAACCGTGACTCGCCGATATCAGATTCCGACTCGATGAGGCTGACCCAGTCTGGCATCTCCATCCATGGCACCAATGGTAACCTTGTGTGGTCCACACCTCCCCTCAAATCACCTGTTTCAGCTCTGCGGCTATTGGAGACGGGCAACCTCCAATTGCTGGATCAGTCAAATACCACTTTATGGCAGAGCTTTGATCACCCAACAGATGGGATCTTGATTGGGCAGCGTCTTCCCATTGGACAGGCGCTCGCCAGCTCTACATCCGACTTGGACCCATCGACCGGAGATCACGTGTTCTTGGTCACGGAAGAGGATGCTGTACTCCAGTGGCACAGACAGAATTACTGGAAGCTCTCAATGGATCTGACGGCCTTCAAGAACTCCAACGCCCAGGTCTCCTTCTTGCAAATGAATCATTCAGGTCTTTATCTTTTCAACAGTAATAGAAACATCGCCGTCTGGCAGGTGATCTTCCAATCGTCTTCTTCGTCCAATTCTCAGGATCTGTTGCTTGCACAATTGGATTATAAGGGTCGGTTAAACGTTTTCCTGTTAACTAATAATACCAACAAGGTGGCTGAATTCCCTGCATTGGATGATGACTGCAGCCTCCCTGACCCCTGCGGCCGACTAGGCCTGTGCACGGATTCTGGATGCTCCTGCCTGGCTAATTTCCGCAGTTCTTCTGCAGCCAATGGAGGTTGTATTCCAGTCGGGAATTACAATTTCCCTGCATCTAGTTGTAATGCAAATTCGAGTTTGGAATCTGCATATTCATACTTAGAACTGAGCAGTAATGTGCACTATTTTGCTAATCAATTTGCAAGTCCTGCAATTTCTGGGAGCAATTTATCTGGTTGCAAGAGTGCCTGCTCAAAGAATTGCTCTTGCTTGGGTTTTTTCTACAGAAGCTCCTCTGCTTCTTGTTATCTGCTGCAGAACCAGTTGGGCTCTGTTTTCACGTCTTCTGACAGCAGAGATGATGATGGCGTGGGCTACATTAAGATGGTGGTCAGATCAACTCCAGATGCAGATTCAAATGACACTGGTAGTAGCTCCACCAGAACTCTCCCTCTTTCGGCGCTGATCCTCTTACCCTGTTCTGGGGCCTTTCTATTGATCACCCTTATAACAATGGGCTCTCTTTGGTGGAGAAGATCTCAGATGTCAAAGGGTATAAAACTAGGTTGCACCAACTCCACGTCTTCAGTAGATGAATTTGATCCAATCTCAATCCCAGGCTTGCCAGTGAGATTCAAGTATGAGGAGCTGGAGGCAGCAACTGATAGTTTCAAGACCCAAATTGGATCAGGTGGGTTTGGAGCTGTTTACAAGGGAACCTTGCCGGATAAGACTGTTGTTGCTGTGAAGAAGATCAACAACATCGGGGTCCAAGGGAAGAAGGAATTCTGTACAGAAATTGCAGTCATCGGAAACGTACACCATGTCAACCTTGTGAGGTTGAAAGGATTCTGTGCCCAAGGGACACAGAGACTTCTGGTTTATGAGTACATGAACCGGGGATCACTTGACCGATCCCTTTTCGGTGTGGGGCCTGTTTTAGAGTGGCAAGAGAGGGTGGACATTGCACTTGGAACAGCTAGGGGATTGGCCTATTTGCATGGTGGATGTGAGCACAAGATCATTCATTGCGATATTAAGCCAGAGAATATTCTGTTACACGATCATTCGCAGGTTAAGATATCTGATTTCGGGTTGTCTAAGCTGATGAGCCCTGAACAATCGAATCTCTTCACTACCATGAGAGGGACACGCGGCTATCTAGCACCAGAGTGGCTTACAAATTCTGCAATCTCCGACAGGACTGATGTGTATAGCTATGGCATGGTCCTGTTGGAGATCATAAGAGGAAGGAAGAACTGCTCTACCCAGGGCCAGACACAGAGCCTTGAAGAAGAGAACAGTGACAGATCATCCTCCTCAGCGTCTGGTACTTCTTACTTCCCACTGTTTGCATTGGAGATGCATGAGCAAGGAAGGTATCTTGAGCTCGCAGACCCGAGGCTAGAGGGTCGGGTGAGAAGTGAGGAAGTGGAGAAGCTGGTGCTCATTGCACTCTGTTGTGTGCATGAGGAACCAATCCTTAGACCAAGTATGGCCACTGTGATGGCCATGTTGGAAGGAGGGATACCTTTAGGTGAGCCCAGGCTCGAGTCTTTGAACTTCTTACGGTTCTATGGAAGGCGATTTACAGAGCCAGCAACGCTTGAGGGATTAGGCGATAATGCCTTCTTGTACAGGGTAGCCACCAATTCTTCGACAACTCCAAGTGATACTCATACCTCTATGTCATACTTGTCTTCACAGCAGGTCTCAGGGCCAAGATAGATTGTTCTAGTTGCCACAGTTGACCTCTCTAGTTCAAGAGTCAGGATTGGGAGCTCATCTCTCTGCTTCCACTCTATTATATAATCTGAGAATTCTGTAATCTAGTGCTATTTGTTAGTGAGTTTTAGATGGAAGAAGCACACATCATCATATATAGGTCGATACATGGCCTTTTGTCCAAAATGTTGCCAATGAACTTTTCAAATTAAGCCTGTTTTGAGAGCAGTATTCAAGTGTATGTTGAGATCGATTTGAATAACCAAAATCTGTACAGTTACATGTTGAGAAGCATCAAGATATTGTGGGTGAGATTCTCATAGATATTCTTTTCAAATTGTTACATTAGAATCACATTCTGAAGACTTTCCAAATTAGATTCATCGAGGTGTTTCTCTTCTACTCTGCTCTTCTTCTTCTTTATATATCAGTTATATGGCCTGTAAATTACATCCCAATAGCCATGAACTGTCCACCATGAATATTCATGGAACTACAATGATGACAGTGAAATGACCGAAATAATACCAATTCCCCCTATTGAAAAATGAGAAGGGCAATGCAGAAATTCCAGAGCAAGTCTCAACTGATTCGACATGGATGTATAAGACATGGATCTATTCAATGCAACTCTGCTGTTGTAAGCTGCCCTCTCAATACTTCCTATGATTGGTGGGAATGCAAAGATCATGCTCACGCGGCTGCTGCACTTCTAAAGAGATTTGAGGGCTATCATGCTGTAACTACAAGTGAAACTCTAAGACAGATTGTTAATGTTCATAGCATTGAAAATAGGTAACAATAAAGACATTTAATTCATAGAAAATTTTCACTTTGGAACATATCTCATTTGTGTCTTCTCTTTCTAAAATTTAGGGTTCCATCCATTATCCAGTGTCAATCCAGAGGGGGATGCTGTGGGTCTTATTCATGGTTTGTTAATGTTTTGCTTCCAATTCTTCTTAGTCTAAACGAATTGCCATAAATTTGATGTGGGTAATGCATTTTGTGCTTTATTTTGAATTACAGTGGTTATCTATGCTTCTACTTGTCTGTGTTAAAACTCCTTATTCATCTGATTTTGTTTACAAATTGTGATACTAATTATTGTTTATTATAAACACTTGAATTGTTTTGGGTGAAAAAATTCTAAATACGTTACATTAATACTAAATTCAATGATGATTTCTTTTTTAAATTTTGATAATTTTGCTAAGATAGAAAAAGGCTGTTGTGTGGCTTGTGGCTGCATGGTGCTGCTGCAGTTCTAGTCTGTTGCAATAACCGATTTCAAGTGAAGTGGAAGCACAAAATTAACTTGAACAAAGACTTTACCCAGAGACACATCAATCTTTTCATTGCCATTTGTGTAGAAAAGATATAATCTGAGTATATTAATGAATCCCTATGCTATTACATGTAGTTATAGCCTCTAACCGACCATATGCCTATCACACTCAAACTCAAACTCTATGCTAATCATAAATCAAATACACCTCTTAATTAGATAATAAGTCTAATTATTCCAACAATTTGCGATTATTTGATATTGTTACAAATACACTCAAAGCACAGAAGATCTCCCAAGTTGAACTTCTATACAAAAATGTTGCATAGTTGCATCATTGTTGGAGCTGCGAACGAGTCCTATATTGGAAGTTTAGAGAGAGACTAGAGATTTATAAAGGACTTGGATCACTCCACCTAATAAACTAGTCTTTTGGGATAAATATCCAGGTCCTAACAATCTCATGCCGTCATTGCCAAGGTGACAATCCACCCTTTCTAGTTCTGAGTTACAAACCCAGAATTTGAACCAGCAGTGGGCTGGTGCAGCATTTACCTAGAACTGCAGCAGCATCATTCAGCCGCAACAGCCTTTTTCTATCTTAGAAGAAGAATCTTTAAAATTAAAAAACAACCATTGTTGATTTATATGAACACTGCAAATGTATATTGAATGAGAATTTTTCATCCAAAATAACTAAAGTTTGTAGAATAGACAATGATTAGTACTCATCAACACCACTTGTAAACAAAATTAGTTGATTGTGGAGCTTCCAGTGCAGACAAGGCAGAACCATAAATGATCACTATAATTCAAGTGTTGAAGCACAAAAAATGCAGTGGCCATCTCATACTTGTTGCAATGGGTCTTTCAGTAAACATAATTGGAAGCCCAAAAAATAAGAAATATAAAATAAACAGTGAAGGAAAAATAACCATCAAAATTAGATCACATGACATGAGTATTGGAGAAAGTCGATCTTCTTAACTATTCTTCCTTTTATAATTAAAATTTCACAAAATGTCAACCTCATATATCACTAAACGAGGGCTATACTTAGGGGTGACAATGAACTGAGTCGGATTGTTCAAAAATTACAAAAATGAAAAAAAAAAAATTTAATAAAAAGAAGAAGATAAAAACAACTTCTCTTTTACGTGAATACATTGAGATATAGAAAATTGAGACAAAATTTTAGCTATACTCCAAAACTTTAGTCTACCTTGACCCATGTTGGGCTTCTCGAGATATTTGAATTGGGCTCCATAAACTTGGACTCTATTGGATTGCATTTGAACCAGGGGTCAAAAAAACGCTTGAGATATCTCGTATCGGCAGTACGGCTGAGATCTCGGCCGATATAACTGAGATCTCACCGATATTGGCCGATACGGCCGAGATTTGTAAAAAAAATCTCACCTGATATCAATGAGATATCGACTGAAAACGCCGAGATCTCGAGTCCACTGTTTTTTTGGACCCTTGATTTGAACCATTAATATAATAAAAGAGTTCCAACTCCTGAAATATGTACATGTCCACATTCAAACTTTTGTCTTTCCTTTCAAAGTTTCTTTTCATTGAAAGGAAGATTGTTCTGAAAGTAAAAAAAACCCCATTTAAAATTTTAAAATCTTGTCAATTTGAATATATATTTTGATCGAAATATTCAGTCTTCCACTTTTCTATTTACACCTTTAAAGGATAGTCCAAATGTGGCTGGGCCCATCAAATCAACGGCCCAATTGGGCCCACGAAATAATCAACTCTTCATTCGTTGCTCATTGTCTAAAATACCCATTAAATGCAAGAAAACGTCTCATCGTATCTGAACCACGTCATGTTATTATTGATTTATATTGGGGGCTAAAATGTCATTCAGAAATCCATGGCCAAAACTTCCCTCTCCTAGTTTTTCTATATAAGGAGATCTTTCCCTCGATCGTATCCATCGAAGACCGAAGTCCTGGAAGTCTGTCGTATGGCGTACGTAGAAAAAGGTGCGTCCCCTTTCTTTCTCCTAATTTCTTGCGATTTTCTCAAATTCTTGATTCCTGATTTTGGTAGGACTGAGGGAAAATTCATATCGAAACGGTTGCTTAGATCGATCATTTTCTGGTGTTTTTTGAGGTGAGGAAGTGGGGACTGGGGAGGGATTTGGGTTCGTCATCAGTTGGGTCGTGGAATGTTCTTCCCTTTCTAAAATATATGTCGATTCCTCTCGAATTCCTCATTCCTGCGATGTGAATTGCTAATACGTTGGCCATGTGACGTTTCTTTTTTATTTTGATGGATTTGTTTGTTATAGTCTTTTAAGGATTGATATTTATACACTTTTCAAAAAAAATGATTGATATTTAGATCCCTAAATTTGTTTGTGTTCATCCCTTATTCCTTTGAATAAATAGGACTGTAATTAATATTTTTTATCTATATGCATGAAACTGAAGCTAATCATAAAATGGGCTCTATATTTCTTTTGCTTTTATGTCCTTGATAAATGGCATATTGGTTTTTGATGAGGGGCTAGTCTAGACATCGCATCTATGTAATTGGGTGCCTACCTAGCCGGATGCACACCGATCATGGGGCATTGGTGGAGTAGGAAAATCATGAGCTTTATTTGTGTGGAATTTTTTGATGTCATCCAGCTATAATACAGGGATTCAAAATTTAATGGTTGTGTAAAGCTCAGATTTGTTTAGTTGTTTTGACACAAAAACGAAAAAAGAAAGAGCCTAGATGCAATTTTTAGAAGTCATAAAAATGGGTGTATGCTTTTGTATAAAAAAAAGTCTATGGGCTTTGAATGGTAATAGTGTTTGAATCAATTTCTGTTATTATTTTTTAGCGTATAAGTTGTCCGTATGGTAAACTAAAGGATCATTGTATTGTTTTATTCGAAAACAAGCATCATGAGTATGTAATAGCTCAATATACAGGGAATTTACAGAATATTTAGATGATTAGAGAGTTCATTACGATATTCAGAAATCATACTAGTGTTCAAACCATATATTCACAAGTCACAACTCATAGTCACCTAAGGTAATCTTTATTTCTGAACCATCTTGTTTGCAAGTCATGTTGACTTAGAGGTATGAATATTATTGGAAATTAGATTTTTTTTAATGATGATGATCATTTTACTAAAGAAAGAGGAAGCTAAAGTACAGCAGAAAAGCTCAAATTGGGCAAAAACTGATATGGAATACAGCAGCACATATATAAACTGGCTAATGGCACTGACCCCAAACACCAGAACTGGAAAAACAGGAGCTAAGATAAACAAAGGTCTATATCTCTGGTGATAAACTGATTTCTCTAGACTCCTCATTTTGCCAAGGCATGCGCTTCACCATTAATTTCTCTTGGATTGCCGAAAAGGACAAATGGAAAGAGACACTCATGATCTCTTCTAAATTATTTCCTATCGTCCATGAATAGGATTCTCCTTTCTTAACCCAGCTGATAACACCTTTGCAGTTCCCTTTAATTATGAAAGCGCAAAGATTCCTTTCTTTCACCAATTTCAGGCCTGTAAGGAGAGCCAAAGCTTCTGCTTTATAGGCTAAACAAAAACCAGCCGGACCAGAGAAAGCATAGAGCAACACATTCAGATTCTTCAGGATTCCTCCTATACCAGCCAACCCCAGGGTCCCCGACGCACTGCATAGAATATTGCCAGTTCAAAATCCTAAATTCCACTGATTTTTTTTTTTCTACCATCCAAACTGGAGTAAATTGTGTTCTAATCTTGTATAATGCATTACGCTTGATTGTGAAGACTCCTAGAAAGATTGAAATTTTTTCCCACACTTTCTCATCTCATACAAAAAGTGGCAAATCCAATCAACCTTAGTCTTCACTCATTTGTTTACTTCATTCTGTTATCAATTCTTCAAAATTTCCATGGAGGCATACGAGCCTCCTAGAGTGATTAGATGTGTGGAGAGAGGGAAAGAATTGGGTCTAGAAGATTACAATTGAGTTGCACTATGGAGACTTGTCTATGTTGGCCCAACTTGGTTTGGCTTGATACTTTCGTTACTTGAATTATTTGAAATGGACATATTCTCTCCAAGACGTCTACATGTAGGTTTTTTCATGGATTTTTTGGTACCAGCTTAACATTGTTTTGCATGTTTCTAGGGAGCTCGCTGAAAACATTGGTTGTGGCACTAGAAAACTGCCTTTCATGTATCTAGGCTTACCGGTTGGAGGGAACCCCAGGCTCAAGAGGTTTTGGAATCCAATTATTGGGAGTGGAAACATGATTGTCGAGTTGGGGTAGAAAGTTTTTATCGTTAGGAGGGAGGGTTACTCTCATCAAAGCGGTTCTCCTTAACTTGCCAACTTACTATCTTTCACTCTTCTTGCTTCCTAAGGGTGTTGAAAGAAAACTTGAGCAGTTATTTAGGAAGTTCTTATGGGGAGACAAGGAGTCGAAAAAGAAAGTTCACCTAGTGGCATGGTCTGAAGTTGTGAAACCCAAATTCAAGGGTGGACTGGGTCTAGTGCCTATTCATCTTAAGAACCAAGCATTGCTATGTAAATTGCCTGGAGGTTTGGTAGAGAGAAGGATGCTCTTTGGGTCAATGTCTTATCAACTAGATATGGGGTTGTAGGTGCCGGTGGTTGGTACCTTGGTGATAAAGTAGAAAGTCTCGGCTCCTCAGTAGTTAAATCTTGGTGGAAGTTGGGGCAAGGAGAGGGTCTGGTTGGTAGCCTTTTTAGACAAAACATTAGATTCTTAGTTGGAAAAGGCGATAAAACCTTTTTTTGGAAAGACATGTGGTTACGAGAGAGGCCTCTAAAAGATTGTTTCCCAAGAATTTTTAGAATCTCAAGGAATGCAAATGCTTTGGTCCAAGATTTTGTTAATTGGGACAATGGGGCGATCTCTTGGCACTTGGACTTCCATAGAGGCCTAAGATCCTTTGAAGAGGATAGTTGTGCTGGACTCTTGACATTTTTGGAGGAATTTCCTTTCTTGCCTTCTGAAGAAGACGAAATGATTTGGCCAGGAGATTCCTCTGTCATTTTTTCAGTGAAGGCATTGGTTCATCTGGCTAAGTCAATTATCTAATGATGAGAAGGTATTTAAATCTATCTGGGAGAGTGCAATTCCACCAAGGGTGCAAATTTTTCTATGGTCTGCCCTTAAGGAGAAGATTCTGACAAGGGTAGAGTTGAATAGAAGAGGCCTGCTTAGGGGTGACGTCGACCTAAATTGTTTTCAGTGCGATTCTTCTTTGGAGGATGTCAACCACTTGTTTGTCAATTGCGATGTGGCTAAGGGTCTTTGGACAAATTTCATAAACTTCTTGGGGATTCCTTGGGTCTTTTCAAACTCTTTCTCTCAGTCATTAGGAACCTGGAACCTTTTAAGTCTGAAACCTAGACTGAAATGTGCTTGGCAAACTTTGTGGGCAGTGATTGTAAGGTCCTTATGGAAGGAAAGGAATTCAAGATTTTTCGAAGGCATATATCGTCTACCGATACCGACCTTTTTCATAGAGCCAAATGGAGTTGGTTTTCATGGTTGTTGGCGGATCCAAATTTCTAAGGGTTTAAAATCAATGATCTTTTGTTATCATGGAAGGGTTGCATGAAGGATCAAAGTCGGAAAGCTAGGACGTTGGATGAGTGGGAGCCTCCCCAACAGGGTACTTGGAAGTTTAATATCGACGGATCCTCTAAAGGAAAACTGGGTCCTGCGGGGATCGGAGGAGTACTTAGAAACCATAAGGGAGAATCGTCCATAATGTTCAATGAGTTGGTGGGTATCAAGGACTCAAATGAAGCAGGAATTCTTAGCATTAGGAGAGCTCTTATCATTTGGAAGGTTTTTGGTCAAGGTCAGTTGGTTATTGAGGGAGACTCAGCAAATGCTTTCAAATGGGCTTCGGGTTTACGGCGTCCACCATGGTGATTGACAAATGTGGTTAGGGAGGTGAGAGACTTGGCTAATGAGATGGGAGTATCTTTTGCTAAAGTTGGACGATCAGCTAACAGCGTGGTGGACTACTTCGCCAAATTGGAAGTTGACAATCATTGGACTGCCGTCTTCTTCTTTTGACTTTATTTGTTTGTTTACATTTTTCTTACGTTTCGGTCTTCTTATTTGTAGTTTTCTCTTCTTTGGGTCTATCCCTTTTAAACCCTTCCCTTTATATTTGTATCTTCCCTTCTCTTTTAATGAATTTCTTTTATGACCGCTCAAAAAAAAAATGTTTCTAGACACGAACTTCATAAAAGTTGAAGTCTACAAATTATATAATGAATTTGAAGACCGCTCAAAATAAAATAAAATAATGAATTTGAAGATGAATGCGAAAATGGATAGAATGTTTCTAAATGTTGGATTAACAACTCCTTGTTGGGTGGTCAAACCCGAAGGGCCACTCCTTGTAGAGATACCGGGTATGTATGGGTAGGGAGGTTTGCATATGCCCTGAGGATTAGTTGAGTTCTTTAAGAGGCCTAGATACCTTGGTCATAAAAAAAATTGTCTAATGGGGTCAAAATGACACTTTCTACTTGTTGGAGTCTTGAGTGTAGATAAACTCTAGTGATGTTTGAATAATTGCTCCACGCCTTCTCTTGTCAGGGATTCTACTGGTACCACTTAATCCTTGGTTCAGTTATTAGAATTTGGTCCACCTTGTTAGGAATCAAATGAGGGATATACAATTCTTAGTCTTGCATCACAAGTTCTATAGAACCCATTTGTGACGCTACTTTGGGTTTCCTTTGATGGGGTCTTGATGACTTGTTCCACTTGTATAGGGCAAAACAAGGTGTTAATGGAGTTTTTGTGTTGCAAATGATCTCCAAGTCCTAAATGTCAAAGGGGTGAATCCTCAAATGATGCAAGGATTATAAAATGTCAATAGAGTAAATGTCCTCCAAACCCTTGTTTATGTATCTTTCGATAAAAAAGACCAACATCAACAACAACAACAACATCTTTATTTTAACGGAAGTGGCAATTTTTTTTATATGAAACTGTAACTTTCATTAAGGGCATTAGAAGTGCACAAAAAAGATAGCACAAACAAGGGACAAGAAAGAGAAACCCTTAAACCCAATACCCAAAACCAACTAAAAAATTGGAGACACCACCACCAGAATCAACAAGTGGGAATGATATGAATTAACCCATTACTTTTTTTCCACGCCTCTAGAAATGCCAAAAATGAATAGATCTTGGAACTCTTTTAAGGGTAGAAGCCAAGTAGCACACTTAAATTTTAAACCTATACCCCATTTACAATGCTTGGATTCAATTCGGATAATTGGGTCATGTCAAATTTTGCCAGATCTACATAGATTCCAAAACTACACGACCTTCTCATGATGAAGCAAACAAATGCCACTACTGCCATTCTTATTACATAACCAGTGCTAATTCTGCTGACTTTTTTTAAAGCAGCATTTGTTGCGTTTTTTTAATGCTACTTCTATTAAGTTCCATTGGCATTTCTTTCAGTAGTCTTGATCTGCACTGTGCCAGGTGTTGCTAAGTGTTTATTTGATGAATGTGATATTGGGTTGGAATAGTTATCTTTTTCATGAAAACTGGTTCTTTATAAATTTTTGGTATTACTGCAGGTGTTGTGAAATCCAAGCGATCAATATGGAAGCTAAGCACAATCACTGATTTCTTTTGGGCAATCATGAACTTCATTGGCGTGTTCTTCATGACAATGTTTTCGGTAGGGATTTAATACTTCACTGTCTGTCTAATTCCAATTCGTAGTTATCTAAGTCATTTGTTCAATTTGCCATGAAGATGGAGAAGTCGCAAGCATACAAGAGTTCAGGCAAGAAATGGGATGGTGGACCAGGAGGTGGTGGTCCTGGAAGCGGCCCATATGGTGGTGGACCCGGTAGGCCTCCACGCGGTCTAGACAATGTCCGAGGGATTGACCATAGTAAGTTATTTAGCATCTATCCGTTGATTCCTAGTTTTGCTCTCCTCACTTGAAAGATGATTAAAGAAGCAATTGCATTGCCTTGCAGGTTCCCTTCCTGCATGTGGCAGCTGTGGTGGGTAAAATGCAAATGGAGTTTTCGTCTATCATTGAAGTATGTGAACTCCATGTCTTAAACAATAAATACTTTGAAACGTACTTTAGATTTCAAATTTGTAATTTCAATATGGAACTTCTCGTCTTTGCTGATACACAGCGGATTTGGTGGGTCAGAAATGGTTTGTTGTTGCAATGTAGTATATATCATCTGGAGCATTTCCATATTTTACTTGCTAAATCGCCATAATTTATATAGGCAACATTTCAGGACATTTTGACTTTTCACTTTTTAATATATCAAAAAGAGAGAGAAATGGCCTCATGCTGCCCTACATTCGTTCTACAGAAAACCCAACAAAGGCATATTTTGGCAGTAATTGCAAGAGACTTGTGCTTCGTTTGGATGAGAGGTAAATTTTGCCGGGTTTTTCTTATACAAGAGTTTTCCTTGAATATAGATATCTCTTATCTTGTTTGGTAATTATACTAAAAATGTATAAGAGGAAAGAAACTGTAAAGAAGAGGTAAAGTGATTACCTCTTGTAGTGAAGGTGTTTTCGAATTTGTACACGGAAGGAAAGACTTGGGATTTTCTCACCTCTTCGTTTCGTTACCAAACAGGGATACCCCTTGTCCAAATGCAGCCTTGGTTTTTAATTGACTGAGAATGACAGAGTTGGGTTGGGTTGGGTTGAATCAACCAAATATATCTATCCTAGTTACGTGAGGATAAGAAACTCGGCATGATTGTCCTTGTTTGAAGGAGGCTCATATGTGGGCCCCATTGCATGGGAATGGGTTCAGTTTAAAGTCCTTTTAGGTTTGAGGCTATTGGATTTTAGAAGCGTTGAGGTCATTTTAGGATGAATTTCAACTCATGGATAGATCAACTGCAAATACGTTCAATTGAGGAAAGATTACTCTGTGCTAAAAGTAATAAAATTTAGAGATTGTTTGGTACTCCCTCAGCTTGAATGAAAATGGTTTTATTTTAAAATTTTAAATTTCACCAATGAAAAAGTAGTACATCGGGTTAGTTTAAAGAGAAGAGTGTGGTGCATTAAGTGTTGAAAAAGAGTTTAAAACACATACAGTTATTCATTTATTACATTTTAGTACAAGATGATGGAAAAGAATAGGGTTTTGATTTTTATACTGTATTTTTCACTAAAGGATACTTCAGAAGATAACTCTTTATTAATTCTTATTTTGCACTGTGCTTACTCTTCCTCTTCATTTCCATCATATAAGTCCTCTGCTCTCACTCATTGTTTTGCCCTTTCTCTCATCTCTAACCTCCTTTTCCCCTCTCAATTTTTCTCTCTCTCTTGGGTCTCCACGGTAGCAACCAGTTGATACGAATCATATTGGTTGATATATCGATATTAAAATCGCATCATATCGACTAATAGCGGTGGTTTTTGTTAACAAAAAAAAATAAGGAGAGAATTTTATCGAGATATCGATACCGTTTTTTGGACCTATGGTAGCAACAATCCTCTTTTTACTGATGTATTCCTTTTCTTCAAATTTCTCACAAGTTTTCCGAACCTACCTCCGGTTACAGGAATGGGGTTAAAAGTCTCATATCGCTTAGGCGGTTGACGCCTAACTCTTTCAAGCACAACCCATTTTTAGCGTACCAATCCAAAGTCTATGTGGGTGTATGAGACTCAAATAAGACAATACATAGGTGAGTTGTTACAACTTATAAAAGATCAATGACAATGTACAAGATCAAACTTCCTGAAGATCTCAACATCTCAGATTTCTTCAATATAACAGACTTGTAACCATATTTCGAGTGAAGAATCATTGCAACCGACAAAAGTTGAAGAAAACTTGAGCTTGAGTTTTTCCCGAGAAGGAGAAGATGATTAGGACATCGGAGCAACTAACACTCTAGTTCACCATTGAACGGGGCGGATAAGGTTGCCCTAGCTTTCTAGGGCAAGTTTGAGCAAGCCAAGCCAGGACAAGGGGGGGTGGTCCAAATTGAGCCAAGCTGAAGCCATCATTTCTAATTTGCATGCCTATTAGTGGTGATATTGATCTAGCCACTTGGCATATTTCCATTCGAAAGTAGAGCATGTGTTGTGTGTCATTTGACCTAGCCACTTGGCATTGAATAAATTAAAATATTTATGAAATGGTTTATTTTTAATTTTTAAAAAATTACAAATTGACATAATTCAATAAATCTCATTTTTAACATTACCATAACTCTCATCACAATCTATTTGATGCCAAAAACTTGATGTGAAAT
Organism: Chimonanthus praecox; assembly: GCA_022113865.1. Lineage (NCBI taxonomy): Eukaryota > Viridiplantae > Streptophyta > Magnoliopsida > Laurales > Calycanthaceae > Chimonanthus > Chimonanthus praecox. Next base: position 7,812,390 of record CM039095.1, on the reverse strand, counting down.
TTTAAATTACTCGCAAGCGTACGAACCGATTGATAGTATAGAGTATGAGTGCGAGGTCGTACCCAAGGGAAATCTACAAAATATATGCACGAAATAAAAAAATCGCACTATTTAAAAATGATGTGATTTAAGGAAAATAATTTTCTAAAACATTTAGTTATAATCTTAATTTAAAATAATGAATAGTTTTGATGGATTTTTGAGAAAAGGAAAAATGAATCAGAAATAAATTTTTTTTACATAATCTACAGTGGAATCGGGTCAAACATCGACGCGGCATATTATCCTATTTAAAAATAAGAAAATCACGGCCTAGACTATGAAATGATCTAGAGTTATAAAATATAATTCAAATTCATTTTCTATTAAAATTCTAATTATAATTTTTATGTCATCTATAAAATTCGTATTTTTTTCAATTCAAGCCTTAGGCTTGAGCGGGTTTTAACTTGTGTTTCCCCAAATCTAAAACAACTGTCCTTGATAAGAACCTTAGACTGGAAAGACGGCAAGTCCCACTGATCCTAATAGGGGTTCTACTTTCCTTGAAAAAAATTGTAAAAAATATTTTTGTTTTTACATAAAGTTCATAAAAAGAATAAAAGAAATAGAATACAAATCATCATTATTAAATATTTTAATAACTGGGATCATCATAAATCTAAACAACTGCCATGATTTTTTTTATTAAAAATTGGAAATGAAATACAATTCTGTTGGACTTGACATAATAAAATAAAAATAAAATAACTTACAAGAAATTATTTATTTTTTTCTCTTCTGTCTTTCAGTCGTCCAATTCCAGCCTTCAATGTCTTGCCCCGTTCAACCTTCAACTGACCCGAAGCCTTGAATTTATAGGAGAAAAGGGGATGAGATGGGATGAGATAAGAGTCGTTTAAACTCAGCCGGGATATTTCAAATTCAAATTCAGCCGGAGGTTGAGCCTTTTATGCCTTTCTGCTTTATTTCAAATTTGAATCCCAACTTTTATCGGGGTTCAGCTGGCAGCTGCTGCACGGCAGCTTTCTTCTCTACTGATTTCTTCTTTGCTCTACCTTATCTACCTTATCCCAGCTCAAAATTGTTCTTTATCCTCTATCCTCTGATCCTCCTTTCTCAGTTTAAATCTTTCCCTCATCCTCTCAGCAGATAACTCTTACCGTATCTTTCAAACGGCAGCTGCTATCCAAACCTCATCTTCCAAATTTGAACCCCAGTTGAGGATCGGTGCTTCTTCTCTGCTTTCTATCCTCTTCTTTCTTATCTTTATCTTCCTTTTTGAATTTCAAAGACAGTGAAAAACTCAGCTATCTGATCTCTCTTCTCTCTTCCTGGCTCTTCTGCCTTATCTCCTTCTCATCTTCATCTTCTTTTTTTTTTTTCAAATTTGAAACCAGCTGCTACATGGCAGCTGGTACACGGCTCAGCTGCCTTCCTTAATCTCTGCCGATCTGAGCTGCTCATCCTTATCTCTTCTCTTTCTGCTCTGCTGCTGTTCTGCAATCTCAGCTGGTTGTTTTGCCTCTGCTGCTGCTCTTCATTTCAGCCGTGTCAGCTGCAGCTCTGCTGCTTCAGCCGGCTATTTTTGTATACAGTGATGGGACTGCTGGCTTCAGGTGGCTGCCGGTTGCTTCTCTCCATCGCCGCTACTTCAGCCGGCTGCCTTGGTGCTCAACTGGCTACTGCTGCTCTGCTCTTCTCGGGTGGCTGTGTGGCTGCCGCTGCTGGTTGCTTCTCACAGCTGCTGTTTACTCGGCCTTCTGGCTGCTCTGCTTTCTTCTCTGCTCAGAGCTGCTCCACCATCGGCATCTCTTCTCACGGGCTGCTGTGTATCAGCCGGCTGCCTTTCCTTTGCTTTCACTGCTCGGCTGCTACTGCTGTTCACCTTGGGCACTGCTGCTGCTTACTGCCGTTAAGCCTCTGCTCCAGCTGCTTCAGTTCTGCATCTGCTCTCTCCAGGTGGCTGTCTCCGGCTGGTTCAGCCGGCTGCTGCTGGAGACGCTGACTGCTGCTATTCTTTCTTCTCATTGCTGGCTGCCTCTTCCCCTGTTTCACCGCCGCTGCAATCTGCCAGCAGACTGTTTATGGCTGCCCTTCATGGCAGCTGGTTGCTTCTGCCGCTGCTTTGACTGTTCTGCTGCCGCTTCAGCTGGTTTCTCCTTCGCTCAGTCCAGGTGGCTGCCTCCGGCCGGTTGCCATGTGCATGGCTGCCAGTCGGCTGCTCTTCTTCTCAATCTGCTCAAACAGCCGACTGCATTTTCTTTTTCCATCGCTGGCCTTTTGGCTTGCTGCACGTCATCTCTCAGTTTGGCCGCCGTGCATGGCTGTCCAGCCTCTTGGACTGCAGCTGCCTTTCTCCTCATTGCTGGCTGCTCACTGTTCAGCTAGCTGTTCTGGCTGCCGTTTGGGCGCTACTGCTGCATCTCAGCTGGCTGGTTGCTGCTGCACGGCCGCTGTTTTTTTCTCTATTAATTTCTGCAACCAAATAAAAGAAAAGAATAGAAAAGAAATAAAAATAGAAAAAGAAATGGTAAGGCTTTTCTTCAGGTGACGGGCATCCCGATCGACAATAAATGAGAGGGGTTGGCTGTCAAAACTCGACTTTCACTCGATTTTGGAAAATGAAATATTAATTACACGAGTGTAGAAAGTTATAGGTTCTGAGAACCAACTGGTTTAACCAATTTGACCTGACCATTTTGAAATTGACGTCGACCGTATTTTTGACTTTTTATCATTTTTATTTTTATTTTCTTTTCTTTTTTTATATTTCTCAAAATAAACTATAAAAACTAAAAACAACCCTAAACATATCTAATATTTATAAAATAAGGACTAATTAATCTAATATTAAAGGGTAAAATTGTAATTTTACGGTGTTCATCAAATACCCCCAAACTTAGATTTTGCTAGTCCTCGAGCAAAACTAAATCTAAAAACTAAAATTAAAAATCCTAAATGACACCACTTTCGCTGGCTCTCTCGATTGCATTTAGCGTATGCAACAAGCCTTTAAACCCCTAGGTTACCCCTAGTGGACGAGTTATAGTCTCGTGAGGGTTTCCAGTGATGATACCCACAAACATCGTCATTTTTTTTTTATTCAGCAAAAACACACAGCCAAAAATCTAAACATCATACAACTCTAAAATTCATTTTACAAGACTTATACTCGGAGTGTTGTGTGTGATAGCCATTATTAAGACAGTCTTCTTTTTCCAAATTGACATAAGTTTCATAACCACCATTGGAAAATACGTTTTTGACTTCAATCCTCACCAGATATACTCTCAGAAAGATTAACGCTCAAAGGTGGGTTTATTTTCTCTCAAAGTATATGTGAGCGGAGTTTATGTTTTTCAAATCAAAATTCTCACATATGTTTTAAACAAAGACGGCATAAATGAAGAAAATAATTGATCTCATGATTAGACGCCATTTTCCTAAGAACGTGAGTCAAACACCTTTATTTTTCCTCCTCTATTCTCTACATGAAAATACCTTATTTAGACTTAGGATCAATAGGACTTTCTAATAGGACGAAACGAGGCTTAGGACCGGTTATATCAAGGAAGGGATAAAAGACTCTAAAATTAACATTTTCACAGGAAAAGGTTAGAGGTCTTCATAACATGAGCGGGATATTTTCCTCTAACAATTTTTTTTTTTTTTGTTTTTTTGTTTTTGTTTTTTTTTTTTTTTTTTTTTTTTTTTAATCTGTTTTAAAGAGACCTCTTTTTTTCAACATCCCTCTTTGATGTGTGGATGTTCCCATCTTGCTTTCTCTTTTATTTTCATTTTTCAGTGAATTTTATCCCAAAGTCTTCCCTAACCTTTTCTCATATGATAATAGGTAATGGATATAAAATTTTGGCTCAAACTCCATATCCGGAGTTAGGTATGGAAGATATGGCTAGTCAATAAAAGAGGCTATATTAGGCTCAAATAGGGAACTATCAAGATGGAATGACCAAAGTAGGTGGGCTTGAAGGCTCAAACGGTCCAAAAATAGCCTATATCCTATCCTAAGCTTTATAAGATGATTTCTTTGTTTTGAATAAATTCAGAAAAATTTCAGGTGTAATAACTCAATTTTAATGGCATTCTTAGTAATATGACCAAAACAATGATAATGAGATCACTCAACGACTCGATGCGCTTATCAAAGAAATAAGAATTTACTTATAACCCTCAGAAGGACAGAACGGCTCTAAAACTCACTGGGTTTAAGTCTCCACTAGTATTCCTCTGGTGATTACTCGACTCATGAAAATTTTTCTTTTTCAGACTAACATTAATATGACTGTGTACATGGACTTCCGAGCATAAATCCTATAAAAGTCTTTCCGGAAAAGTATGATATAAAGATTTTTATTTACGTATTAATGCTAAAAAAAAAATTATTCTATGACTCTTTTTACGTCAGACTGTCAGGACGCATGATTTTCTTAGACCTCAATTGACATTCTTGTTAAGTACCAAGGTGTCTCAGCTTTTGCCTACTCTACCCTTAAAATATTAAGTTTGTCTCTCTCTGCCTAAGAAAATTTTGACTCGTTTAACGTCAGATTGTCAAGACGTTTATATTCCCCTAAGCGAAAATCAACAGTTCTTTGAACATCAAGGAGTCTCAGTCTTTCCGGACTTACTCTACCTTTGACTAAGTCCAAATAAATCTGTCTATTTTCACTAATAGGTCTATGTTTTGCTGCTGTCACACAGCGGACTCCTTGCTCAGATATTTTTCCATTACAATTCCTACGTCCACATTTGTGACAGATTCCTAGCCTCTTAGCTTTCCTCTTTGCAGCCAGAGTGCTTCGACCACAAAGAGGTCTGGGTTGCTCCTCTTGGATTTCCAGCTTCCTCACCCTCATAGCTAAGGAAACAATTTTCCTACACAAGTCTGGGGGAACTTGTGTTCTAGACAGACACAAAGCGAAGACAAAAACTCGACCGTCTACGTGCATGACTCCTATCCAGTTCTTTAACGTCTGCTGGTCACAAAGACAAATTTTTTTTTTTTTTAAACAGTAAATGACCTCAGTACCCCCAAACTTAAATTGAACATTGTCCTCAATGTTCTCTAATTGACACTGGCCAGGTGAAAAAGAGAAATTTTTTAGAAAACGAACAATCGGGTTTGGACATACCTAGGAATGCATGAGGTGCAAAATGGACCAAATAAAAATTCTATACTGACTCAATGAAAACCTAAACTAGACACTGAAGATGCAGACTGACTCAGACATAGACAGGTGGATATGTGGATTAGGGTAATGGAAATGATGAAGATGGGTAGGTGGGTGAATGGGTATGGACTCTCAAATCAGTCCTGATATACTGGATCAGCTAACTCAACCTCGGTCTCTTCTTCAGGAGTGGGGAACGATAAAAATGGCTTTAATCGTTGCCCATTAACTTTGAACACACGACCACTCGTAGGGTGCCTGATCTGTACTGCCCCATGTGGGTAAACAGTTGAAACAATGAATGGACCCATCCATTTGGACCTTAACTTCCCAGGAAAAAGATGCATCCTTGACTCGTACAACAAGACCTTCTGACCAACTGTAAAACTTTTTCTTAAAATGTGTTTGTCATGAAACACTTTCATTCGGTCTTTGTACCTTTTAGCCATGTCATAGGCTTCATTTCGTAATTCCTCCAACTCAACAAGCTGAAGTTTCCGATGTTGTCCAGCAGAGTCTAGAGCAAAATTGAAAATTTTGATTGCCCAATAGGCTTTGTGCTCTAACTCGACCGGAAGATGACATGCCTTACCATAAACCAGACGGTAGGGTGACATTCCTATAGGCGTTTTGAAAGCTGTACGGTATGCCCATAGTGCGTCAATGAGTCTGGAAGACCAATCTTTCCGATTTGGATTGATTGTCTTCTCGAGAATACGCTTAATTTCTCTATTCGAAATTTCCACTTGGCCACTTGTTTGTGGGTGATAAGGAGTAGCTACTTTATGCGTCACCCCATAAGATTTTAACAAATTAGCAAATGGGCGATTGCAAAAGTGTTTACCCCCATCACTAATGATGGTTCGTGGGATTCCAAATCGAGAGAAAACGTTTTCTTTAATGAAGCGGAGGACAACCTTGTGGTCATTGGTTTTGCACGCCACCGCTTCGACCCATTTTGACACATAGTCGACCCCTACAAGGATGTATTGATGGCCAAAAGAATTAGGAAATGGTCCCATGAAATCGATGCCCCAAACATCAAAAAGCTCAATGGTTAGGATGGGGTTTAAAGGCATCATATTTCTACGGGAGATACTTCCCAATCTTTGACACCTATTACACGAGACAGAAAGTGTGGGTGTCTCGAAACATGGAGGGCCAATAAAATCCACACTGCAAAATTTTTGCAGTTGTCTTTCTTGTGCTAAAATGCCCTCCACAGGCCTGGTCATGACAGAAACTTATGACACGATTTTGCTCTTCTTCTGGGACACACCGACGAATGATTTGATCCGCACAGTGTTTAAAAAGATAAGGGTCATCCCAAATAAAACTTTTGACCTGGACCAGAAACTTAGACCTATCTTGCTTAGTCCAATGCGGGGGCATTTGACTAGTAACAAGATAGTTCACAATATCGGCAAACCATGGTACTTGGGACACTGACATGTTGCTCATCAGGGAAGGACTCAGTGATAGGACGGGTTTCATCAGTGAACTCAGTTATCAATCTAGATAAGTGGTCTGCTACTACATTCTCGGAACCTTTCTTGTCCCGGATTCCATATCAAACTCTTGTAGTAGCAATATCCATCGGATCAGGCGAGACTTAGCATCTTTCTTAGAAAGGAGATACTTAAGTGCTGCATGATCAGAATAGATAATGACTTTCGAACCCACTAAGTAGGATCGAAACTTATCTAATGCAAAAACGACAGCTAACAACTCTTTTTCCGTGGTGGAATAATGGAGTTGAGCGTCATTGAGAGTTTTGCTGGCGTAGTAGATAACATGAGGCAACCGATTTAACCTTTGTCCTAAAACGGCTCCGACTGCATAATCGGAGGCATCGCACATAATTTCGAAGGGGACAGTCCAAACAGGTGGTTGTATTATCGGAGCGGAGGTCAGAGCGGTTTTCAATTTTTCAAAGGCTTTAATGCACTCATCATCAAAATCGAAAATAGCATCCTTGGCCAAGAGTTTACAGAGAGGTTTTGAAACTTTACTGAAATCTTTTATAAACCTTCTGTAAAAACCAGCATGACCTAAGAATGACCTGATCTCTCTAACGGTTTGGGTCTTGGTAAATTAGAGATCAGGTTGACCTTTGCCTTGTCCACTTCGATACCCTTTTCGGAAATAATGTGCCCTAGTACTATGCCGTTTTTCACCATAAAGTGACATTTTTCCCAATTCAATACCAGGTTCTTTTCTTTGCACCTGATTAGCACAAGGCTTAGATGGTGCAGGCATTGGTCAAAAGTGGACCCAAACACAGAGAAGTCATCCATAAACACTTCTAGGAAACGTTCGACCATATCGGAGAAAATACTGATCATGCACCGTTGAAAAGTGGCTGGTGCATTGCACAATCCGAATGGCATACGACGATATGCGAACGTACCGAATGGACATGTGAAGGTGGTCTTCTCCTGATCCTCAGGAGCAACGTAGATCTGGTTATAGCCGGAATAACCATCAAGGAAGCAATAAAATGCATGACCGGCTAAACGCTCAAGCATCTGATCGATGAACGGAAGAGGAAAATGGTCCTTTCGAGTAACAGTGTAGCTTACGGTAGTCAATGCAAACTCTCCAACCTGTTTGGATGCGGGTTGGCACCAACTCATTATCTTGATTTTGACTACCGTAACACCCGATTTCTTAGGTACAACCTGTATCGGACTCACCCATTTACTATCAGAGATCGGGTAGATAATACCCGTCTCGAGAAGTTTTAAAATCTCAGCTCGTACCACATCCTGCATTGCCGGATTTAGCCGCCTCTGTGGTTCTCTGGATGTCTTGGAATGTTCTTCCAAGTGAATTTTATGCATGACCACAGATGGGCTAATTCCTTTGAGATCGGCAATGGACCATCCAATAGCTTCACGATGATCTCTTAAAATAACAAGGAGTTTAGACTCCTGCTCAGAAGTTAAATCGGAAGCTATGATCACAGGTAAAGTTTCTGATGGTCCAAGATAAGAATATTTCAATGTCTCAGGAAGTGGCTTGAGTTCTAATTTTGGTGGCTTCTCGATAGAGGGGGTCAGTACAGATTGACTAATAGGGAGAGGTTCAAATTTGGAGAACCTTCGCACATATGGAGATGCGTCAAATATTTCGTTCACTTCTTGTTTACCATCTTCATTGAAGTCTGTGCCAAAAGTGGACAGAGTCTTCTCAAATGGGTCATCACAAATGAAGTGAAGGAAGGACTCTTGAACAGAACTCTGAATCATGTTAACCTCATATGGATCGTCTGTGCAAAAAGGTTGTCGACATAGGCCAAACACATTGAGTTCTGTCGTCAGATCTCCAAATGACAACTTAAGCATACCATTTTGGCAATTGATAACAGCTTTCGCGGTGGCCAAAAATGGTCGTCCTAAAATAACCGGAATGTGCCCACTTTCGTTCTGAACTGGTTGTGTATCCAACACAACAAAATCGACCGGAAAGTAGAATTTGTCTACTTTCACCAGAACGTCTTCTATCACACCCCTTGGAATTTTTACAGAGCGGTCAGCTAACTGTAGTGTGATAGGAGTGGGCTTAAGCTCTCCCAGCCCCAACTGCTCATAAACGGAGTATGGCAGTAGGCTAACACTAGCTCCCAAATCTAATAAGGCCCTTTCAACTTCATATGTGCCAATGGTGCATTCAATGGTTGGGCACCCAGGGTCCTTATGTTTAATTGGGAACGGTTGTTGGAGGAGAGCACTTGCATTTTCTGCTAGAAATGCCTTTACGGGAACATTAGTTTTCCGTTTGCCGTACAGAGGTCTTTAAGAAACTTAGCGTATGAGGGTATCTGATTGATGGCATCTAGTAGAGGAATATTGATATTGACATTTTTGAAGACCTCTAATATGTCACCATAAGGTACCCCTTGCTTAGTGATGAGCCTCTGAGGGTACGGAGCCTGAGGTACGTAAGTTTTTCTAGCAGATGGATCCGGTTCGTTTTGGACTGGGGATGAACTAGATGGGTCATCCTGATGCTTGGAATGACCAGTAGCCTGGTCTTCCGATTGCGGAGGTAATTTTACTTTATTATCTACCTGTCTCCCGGATCTCAAGGCAATAATGGAGTTAGCGTCTTCTGGATTAGACGATGAAACTTCATTTTGGCCCTTGGGGTTTGGGATAGGCTGACTTGGAAATTTACCTTTCTCCCTATCTCCTATTACGGTGGCTAATTGCCCAAGCTGTGTCTCAAGCTTGTGCATAGCCTGTTGGGTAGACTGCATGAACTGTTGCAACGTATCCTCGAGAGAGGGCTTACGTTGTTGAGATGGACCGGATTGATAAGACTGATTTGACTGGGCTGGATGATTTTGAGATGGATGGAATGGTTGATTCTGAGGTGGTTGGTATGGTGGATTCTGATATGGTGGACCTTGATATTGAGGGGGGCCTTGATATTGAGGGGGTCCTTGACCTACAGGAGGTTGGTTCTGGCGCCAAGAAAAATTGGGATGATTCCGCCAATTAGGATTGTATGTGGCAGAGAAAGGGGTTCCCTGCTGTCCTCCAAAATTATTGAGTGCATTGGCCTGTTCGGTTGAGCACTCAGTGTTAGGTCCAAAGGAAGGACAGTTTTGGGCAGTGTGTCCTAAGTTAGAACACATTGCGCAAACCTCTACATTCAATCCTACTGTTGGGTTCATCGCCTGGGTCATCGCTAACGTATCGATTTTCTTCGTTAAGTTTGCGATTGCAAGCTTAACATCAAAGTCGGTATTAACTTCGTATAAACCTCCTCTTTTTGAGGTTTGGGCTGAATTATCTCTTTTGGAGAAGTCCCATCGCTGAGAACTTTCTGCCAATGTTTCTAAGAAATTCCATCCATTGGTTGCAGTTAGCATTAAAAATTCCCCACCCTTCATAGACTCGACCATTGTGCGGTTTGAGATGGTTAAACCATCATAAAAAAATTGCACGAGTCTTCCCGTTTCAAAACCGTGGTGGGGACATTTATTCAACGTATCTTTGAATCTTTCCCATGATTCATAGAATTGTTCACCCTCTTTCTGATTAAAATTTGAAATTTCTTTCTTGAGGGCGTTAGTTTTAGATACAGGGAAAAATTTATTCAAAAATTTGTTGGCTAATAGATCCCAAGTTGTGATGGAATTTGGAGGTAGAGAATTTAGCCAAGATTTCGCTTTTTCTTTAAGAGAAAAAGGAAATAAACGAAGTTTGATGGATTCATCAGAGATGTCTTGAAGTCTGATGGTGGCGCAGATTTCTAAAAATTCTTTGATGTGTAGGTAAGGGTCCTCATGATCAAGTCCATGGAATGCGGGTAGAAGATGTAATAGGCCTGGTTTGAGTTCAAAGGCTACATTAGTTGGTGGGACAACTATGCTTGATGGTGTATTAGGAGACTGCTGAAAAATAATCTTGGAGGGTTCTCTCTTCGATTCTTTCTTCGGCCATTTTGGGTGATGGTGGTGGTGATGGAGTTGGACTGTCTATAACTGAGCTAGACTGAGCTCCGGACACAACAATCGGTAAATCGACAGAAGACTTGACTCGAACTAAACGGTTGTGTGAATCACGATACCAATATTTCATACACAATCACGCTCATTCATGTTCATCCAAATTCACACAAGAAGAATGCCTAAATCTAAATTTGAATTGCAATAATGCAATCAAAATTTTTTTTTTGGGACCCTAAGGATTGTTTCTAGACTGCTCCTACTTTTCTTTCCAAATAATCTAAGTCTCCGATGAGAGCTTAACCACAATCATGGCCAGGTAAGTTCCCAGGTAAGTGGAGGAGCACACGGCATCTGCATTTCCACTTATCCTTAGGCTCTTTACACCTTGGTGACAGAACTAATCCTAGACACCATGATTGAAGATAAAATATTCACCGGTTACAAAAATTAATTTAGATTAAAAAGGTTCCTATTGAGCATGAAACCCTAAATTCTAGCCTAATGGTTCCTTAATTGATTTTATTAGGGAAGTGCATGAACCAATTTTACTAGTCTTATTTTTCTAAGTATTGTGAAAATGCAATCCTAGATTACCATACAGCATTCAAATCAATATACAAACATTAATAAAACAATCTAAACTAATGCATGAATACTAACAACCTAAATGCATGGACAGATTAAATGCAAATAATACTAAATAACACCCTAAATAAATCTATATGAATGCATGAGATAAATAAAAAAAATTAAAAACTCACCTTAGCCTTTTATGCGTATTTTCAGCAATTTTTTTTTTTTTTTTTAAGCGCGCATTTTTAAGCTTTGCGAAACGTTTACCCTTTTGTGCATATCCCCATCGATTTTAAGCGCAGCGTAAATAAAATTCCTGCAAAACAGACAATAAAAAGCTTTGGTGAAGATTCTAATTCAAATAAAAAATAAATAAATAAATAAATAAATGAATAAGTTAGATGAAATTCTAAATTAAGACATATCTGTAGTATTAGATTTATTTTCAAAAATCACATAATTTAATAACACACAATTTTATTTCGAGATTTCCCCGGCAACGGCGCCAAAAACTTGATGTGAAATTTTAAATTACTCGCAAGCGTACGAACCGATTGATAGTATAGAGTATGAGTGCGAGGTCGTACCCAAGGGAAATCTACAAAATATATGCACGAAATAAAAAAATCGCACTATTTAAAAATGATGTGATTTAAGGAAAATAATTTTCTAAAACATTTAGTTATAATCTTAATTTAAAATAATGAATAGTTTTGATGGATTTTTGAGAAAAGGAAAAATGAATCAGAAATAAATTTTTTTTACATAATCTACAGTGGAATCGGGTCAAACATCGACGCGGCATATTATCCTATTTAAAAATAAGAAAATCACGGCCTAGACTATGAAATGATCTAGAGTTATAAAATATAATTCAAATTCATTTTCTATTAAAATTCTAATTATAATTTTTATGTCATCTATAAAATTCGTATTTTTTTCAATTCAAGCCTTAGGCTTGAGCGGGTTTTAACTTGTGTTTCCCCAAATCTAAAACAACTGTCCTTGATAAGAACCTTAGACTGGAAAGACGGCAAGTCCCACTGATCCTAATAGGGGTTCTACTTTCCTTGAAAAAAATTGTAAAAATATTTTTGTTTTTACATAAAGTTCATAAAAAGAATAAAAGAAATAGAACAAATCATCATTATTAAATATTTTAATAACTGGGATCATCATAAATCTAAACAACTGCCATGATTTTTTTTATTAAAAATTGGAAATGAAATACAATTCTGTTGGACTTGACATAATAAAATAAAAATAAAATAACTTACAAGAAATTATTTATTTTTTTCTCTTCTGTCTTTCAGTCGTCCAATTCCAGCCTTCAATGTCTTGCCCCGTTCAACCTTCAACTGACCCGAAGCCTTGAATTTATAGGAGAAAAGGGGATGAGATGGGATGAGATAAGAGTCGTTTAAACTCAGCCGGGATATTTCAAATTCAAATTCAGCCGGAGGTTGAGCCTTTTATGCCTTTCTGCTTTATTTCAAATTTGAATCCCAACTTTTATCGGGTTCAGCTGGCAGCTGCTGCACGGCAGCTTTCTTCTCTACTGATTTCTTCTTTGCTCTACCTTATCTACCTTATCCCAGCTCAAAATTGTTCTTTATCCTCTATCCTCTGATCCTCCTTTCTCAGTTTAAATCTTTCCCTCATCCTCTCAGCAGATAACTCTTACCGTATCTTTCAAACGGCAGCTGCTATCCAAACCTCATCTTCCAAATTTGAACCCCAGTTGAGGATCGGGTGCTTCTTCTCTGCTTTCTATCCTCTTCTTTCTTATCTTTATCTTCCTTTTTGAATTTCAAAGACAGTGAAAAACTCAGCTATCTGATCTCTCTTCTCTCTTCCTGGCTCTTCTGCCTTATCTCCTTCTCATCTTCATCTTCTTTTTTTTTTTCAAATTTGAAACCAGCTGCTACATGGCAGCTGGTACACGGCTCAGCTGCCTTCCTTAATCTCTGCCGATCTGAGCTGCTCATCCTTATCTCTTTCTGCTCTGCTGCTGTTCTGCAATCTCAGCTGGTTGTTTTGCCTCTGCTGCTGCTCTTCATTTCAGCCGTGTCAGCTGCAGCTCTGCTGCTTCAGCCGGCTATTTTTGTATACAGTGATGGGACTGCTGGCTTCAGGTGGCTGCCGGTTGCTTCTCTCCATCGCCGCTACTTCAGCCGGCTGCCTTGGTGCTCAACTGGCTACTGCTGCTCTGCTCTTCTCGGGTGGCTGTGTGGCTGCCGCTGCTGGTTGCTTCTCACAGCTGCTGTTTACTCGGCCTTCTGGCTGCTCTGCTTTCTTCTCTGCTCAGAGCTGCTCCACCATCGGCATCTCTTCTCACGGGCTGCTGTGTATCAGCCGGCTGCCTTTCCTTGCTTTCACTGCTCGGCTGCTATGCTGTTCACCTTGGGCACTGCTGCTGCTTACTGCCGTTAAGCCTCTGCTCCAGCTGCTTCAGTTCTGCATCTGCTCTCTCCAGGTGGCTGTCTCCGGCTGGTTCAGCCGGCTGCTGCTGGAGACGCTGACTGCTGCTATTCTTTCTTCTCATTGCTGGCTGCCTCTTCCCCTGTTTCACCGCCGCTGCAATCTGCCAGCAGACTGTTTATGGCTGCCCTTCATGGCAGCTGGTTGCTTCTGCCGCTGCTTTGACTGTTCTGCTGCCGCTTCAGCTGGTTTCTCTTCGCTCAGTCCAGGTGGCTGCCTCCGGCCGGTTGCATGTGCATGGCTGCAGTCGGCTGCTCTTCTTCTCAATCTGCTCAAACAGCCGACTGCATTTTCTTTTTCCATCGCTGGCCTTTTGGCTTGCTGCACGTCATCTCTCAGTTTGGCCGCCGTGCATGGCTGTCCAGCCTCTTGGACTGCAGCTGCCTTTCTCTCATTGCTGGCTGCTCACTGTTCAGCTAGCTGTTCTGGCTGCCGTTTGGGCGCTACTGCTGCATCTCAGCTGGCTGGTTGCTGCTGAAACGGCCGCTGTTTTTTTCTCTATTAATTTCTGCAACCAAATAAAAGAAAAGAATAGAAAAGAAATAAAAATAGAAAAAGAAATGGTAAGGCTTTTCTTCAGGTGACGGGCATCCCGATCGACAATAAATGAGAGGGTTGGCTGTCAAAACTCGACTTCACTCGATTTTAGAAAATGAATATTAATTACACGAGTGTAGAAAGTTATAGGTTCTGAGAACCAACTGTTTTAACCAATTTGACCTGACCATTTTGAAATTGACGTCGACCGTATTTTTGACTTTTTATCATTTTTATTTTATTTTCTTTTCTTTTTTATATTTCTCAAATAAACTATAAAAACTAAAAACAACCCTAACATATCTAATATTTATAAAATAAGGACTAATTAATCTAATATTAAAGGGTAAAATTGTAATTTTACGGTGTTCATCACTATTCATCCGAATAATTTTTTAATTATTGAATAGAGTCCACTCTCTGATCCGATTCAAATTCCATTAGAGACTCGAGCTTTTTCCGAACTCTTCCTCTGAAAGTTAACATATTTTGTGTGGGGCCTCCTCTTTATTTTTAAATTTAAGACATTCAAATGATAATATTTGCCAATAAAAATCAAATTCAAGCAGGTATTTCAATGTTAGTTTTTCAATGACAATCTTTCTAAAGTTTTTTTTCTTTTTAAAACTTAAATTCAACATTTTATAATTTTAATTTGATGCATCATTTCCATTGAATTAATATCATAAGTAAAAATATTTTTCTAATAATTCATTTTTAATCTTAAAAATGATGATGACAATTTTATTTAGTTTTATGTTACTAATAAGAATTAAATAATTAATTTTTAATTTATTTTTTTTCGATGGTGATTTTCGTATAGAATTAAAAGTGGAGTGTTACAATGCAATGTCCCTTAGTATGATCCCTCTACTTCTGAATGCTTTTGTAAAATAATAATGATTGGCCACTCGCTGGACTCGCAATAAAAAAGATAATGAAACAAGTAATAAGGATGAAATCAGACAATTGTGAGTTCGATACCTCTTGTCTTTATATTAATTTCTCAAAACAAGATTTAGATGATTTGGAGAAAAATGAATGAACTCTCAAAGAACTTTCAAAATTATAAGGGAAACACTTAAACTCTTGGTAGTATCTAACCCTGAAATCTCAGGGGTTTTAGCCGTAGTATATTGGTGGGGTTTTTAGGCCCTAAGAACAGTGCAAGTGGAGCCCCTACAGCCCATTGATCACATTGGGAGGCCATAGACGGCAACGTCGTTAGCCTAAAACCAAGACCGGCCCTGACTCTTGGACTTTATTGAACATGGATTGCTTTATGTCTTTCATCCGTCTGATTTTCCATCTCAAATTAGTGTTTATAACAAATTTAGTGGTGGTAAGAAGATCATGAAAGATCATATTAAATAAAGTTCTACTGAATTCAATATTAATCAAACTCATTCAAACCTATAACATATAATCAAATACACTAAGTTCAAAATTCATGATTAGGAAAATAATTATTATATTTAAAATACAATCTCATAAAGTTATATAACTCCTCCAATATTGGAGGGTGATAAGACATGAAAATGAAACACAAAGCTTTGAAATAAAATTTTAAGAAAAAAAATGTTCTTTTTGAATTTTTTGTTTAAAAAAAAACCTATACATTGTTGAGTGCAGCCCAATTATTTTTTAAGCAGTTTTAAGGGATCACAGATCATGGGTTAATTTAGAAAAAATTCTAGGGAAATGATCTGTGCACTCCCATATTTTACCCATTGTGCACTTCCCTTAGATAAAATTACAATTTTATCCAAACTTAAAATTCCTCTTTTCTCTCTTCTTCCTTATTTTTTTTTGGACAAAATTGTAATTTTATCTAAAGAGAGGTGCACAATGGATAAATATAGGGTGCACAAATCATTTCCCAAATTCTACCGTAACAAAGATGTGGCGGTGGAACTGCCAATTCAACCTTGCTAGTTGGTACGCCAATTCAACCTTGCTAGTTGGTACGATCGCATCTTTAAGACACTGCTCCACCGTCCTCGATTTCCGCTGAAAAGGCTTTCAAACAAAGGAACTTTCTGAGATATTTATTTTTCCGATATGACACGCTCAGGCAACAACCCATTTCTAAATTTTCTATTGCCAAATCCGTCACGCCGACTTTCCATTTTTTGAAGGCGTAGTTGTGCACTTATGATGATTTCAGTGCTAATTAATCTTAGAAGTGCCACGCAAGCATGCTGAGGTGGACTAATGCCAAGTAATGCTGGTTTGCATGTTGAGGCCGTACAATTGACACAAAAAGTAAAACTTCGGCATTTTTCTTCACAGTTATGGGCCACTTTTATTCTATTTAAGAATGATTAAATATTTATTTAGGACGCCCATTTAGGCATCCGAAAAATTTGTCATCAGACACTCGATTCCAAATTTTTCAGTGAAATTATCATTTTGCCCTCCCGCATTTGATCATTCGAATGATTTTGTAATTTATTTTTAAATCATTCGAATGAACGGAAGAATACTAAAGTAATGTATTATTTAAATAATAAAATTTCATTTAAAATTTTAAAATTATTTTTTAAGTACTGTTTATTTTCAAATTTTCTCAAATTGAATATCCGGACTAATTACGATAGCTTGATAAAAATACTTTAAGAATTCAAGGTCTGTTGACACTCTCAAATGTTTAAAACACATTGTTTTACAAATAAGGGTATCCCTCTACTGTGCCGAAAACACACTTGAGAGTGTCAAAAGACCTTAAATTTTTAAAGTATTTTTATCAGACTATCGTAATTAGTCCAGATATTCAATTTGAGAAATTTTGGAAATACACAGTGCTTAAAAATAACTTTAAAATTTTAAATAAAATTTTATTATTTAAATAATACATTACTGTAGCATTCTGCCATTCATTCGAAGGATCAAACTGATCCTTCAAACAATTTGAATCATTTGAATGATTTAAAAATGAACAACAAAATCATTCGAAGGATCAAATACAGGAGGGCAAAATGGTAATTTCACCAGAAAATTTGAAATCAGTTGTCTGGTAACAAATTTTCCGAGTTTCTAAATGCGCGGCCTTTATTTAGTATAGAGTTAAAACATTCGTATCAAAAAGCAGGATTTGGAGTTTGATTTACGTTCAATCTCAAAGGACTACTCTCTTAGTTATATATCCAGTGTATTTAGATGTCTCAAGGATTAGTAAAATATAGTCTCCTACAGATGAGACACCGAACACTTTAATCTTAAAAAAAATAATTTTTAATTTATTATTAATCATATAAATTGAACTAATACTAAATTTAAATTCATTTTAAGTTATACTTCTTGTTATGGATCTTAGGATTAATTTAAAAAAATATAATTAAAATAAATTATTTTAAGACAATCATTAGTATAATTTGCATTTAAATAATTTTTCAATAATTCTCTCTATATAGTGAACATGGTTTTTTGAACTTTTATCACTTTTAAATAGAAATAAGTGATTAGCTCAAATTATCAACTTTAATTGTACGACTTAATGTCTCATTAAACCTTTCAATGTTTGATACTACTGTGATGCAAATTGTGGGACCGGGCCATTAACATGCTGGACCTAGAGCAAGCAACCATTACCTACTCTTTTAACTTTTTCACTTAACTTTAGAAGCTTCATAATAGAGTAATTAGATTTAAATTTTGAATTATATATCGATGTTTTATTTTTTATTATTTATATTTATTGGAAGGAGGAATATCAGTATATCAATGTGCATGTCAGCTACTATAGTTATAAATATATGATTTGGTATTAAACAAGTTAAAATATTTATCACATAAATAAATTATAATTTGACATGGTTGAATACTTATAATTCAATTTTTTTGTGTGTTAACACAGTGGTATCCTATAGAGCAGGGGTTGAGATATCGATTGATATATCGTATCAACCGATATACAGAATTTTAAACCATGCTATAGAGCTTATTGACCCAATTTATAAAAAAAAAAAAATCATTAAACATCTTTATTCATTTAAAATGAAATGTGTAGTCGATACAATATTTTTCTTTCACCTTTTTTATTTAATTTAAATTATTTTTTCATATATTAAGTAGAACTAATTCTTTTAAATTGTATATAATGTTCAATCCCACACTCTATAAAATACTCTCGCTGCTCCTATGATGATGGAGTTGGGTGGATTTGAAAAAATAGAAATATATAATGTTTATAAAAATTAATTTAATTAAACTAACTCTATATATGATTTTGAAGAATATAAATATAAATACAATTCAATATTATAATTATAATCGTTCAATCAATGCTATTTTTTGTAAATATTAATGCAATACATAAATATTTTAGGGTAGTAATTTTTGTACCACCATTTTCTTTTATGGTGCACCACTCTTAAATAAAAATTTAAATTTGTCTATGCTTTCCTTCTTCTTTCTCTTTTCATCTCTCCCAAAAGTAAAAAGATAAAATTGAATTTTCTTTAAGGATATACACTATAAAAAAAGAAAAAGAAAAAAGAATTGATTGGTGCACCAAAATTTTTAACTTTGGTGTATCAAAAATGAGTAAAATACTAATTTTGCCCAAACAAATGGAAAGAAGGATAGAAGAAAACAAATTTAGGTAAAATGGGTATTTCATCCATTTTTGGTGCACCAAAGATAAAAGGTGTTGGTGCATCAATCATTTTTTTTTTAAAAAGGGTAATGATTTTTGCACCCTTTTTTCTCCCGTCATGCATCTCTTTAAAAGGAATTTCCAAACTTGCCCCTACTTCTCTTTTCCCGACTCTTTTCCTCTTTCCTTAAAGTAACGACAAATTTGAACATTCTTTTTAAAGGAGTGCCACATGAGAAAAAATAAGAGTGTAAAAATCACTACCTATAAAAAAATAGTGGTAACCCAAGAGGGGGTTGGCCTAACAGTCAAGAAGCTCTTCTCATGAAGGGAGGTCTTGAGTTCGATTCACACTCAACACTCCTCTGGACCACGGTCCGTAGTTGCTTACCTTGTATATGTGGGATTGAGAGACTTGCACATGCCCTAAAGACTAATCATATTAAAATGTTTCCTATTCAAATAAAGGTGAGATCTCTAAACACCTTGATCATAAAAAAAATGGTAACTATTTAGACATCTCACTTTTCTTTTAACAGACACTCCATTTCAAAATTTTATACGAAAGTATCATTTTGCCCCTCAATTTTGTGTAGAGGAATTGTCTTTTTTAAAAAACTGAAAGGCAAAATGATAATTTTCAAACAAAATTTTGAAATGAGATGTTTTTTAGAAGAAAAGTAGAGTGTATAAATGGCAACTTAAAAAAAAAAAAAAAAAATGAAAATCACGCGTGAGCATTTGATCTGTGGGACACAGAGAAAGTGTAATCTCGATCAAAGAGGGAAGCTTTCTTTTCTAGAAAGAACTGCTCATTCCTGGCTGAGCCTAGATGTACAGACGGCAATATGGTTGGTTCCTTTTCAAATTTTAAATGGAAGCATTGAAGAGGGCTTGAAAAGCTCGCAAGACGAAAGTGAGCCGGACAACGATGCTTTTATAATAAAAATATTAATATATTATTTTATTATTTTGTATAATAATAAGTAAAAAAATATATTCATTATTTTTATTATAAAAACATTGGCATTTATAGCAGTTTTCAATTAATTTTATTTAGAATTTAAAATCAATCTTTTATTTATTAAAAATTAAAATATTCTTGTTGATATTATAGCCGAAATTTGTAAATGTTGAAATTTTTAAAAGTGAATTGAAATTTTTGAAATTCTACCAAAATTTGCCAGCAAATTTTAATGGATACAAGTTAAAAAAAAAAAAAAATAATTTTTAATATCGAGTCTCAGCTCATACTCAAGCCGCAAATTTTCAACTAAAATTTCAAAGAAAGAATCTTTATCCAATTATCATACATTTGTGAGATTTGCTATAAAGAGTCAATGGCCTTTGACAATAAAAATTTTAAAATTCAATATCTTATACTAAAACAATTGGATAAAAATCAAAATTTATACCTATAGAATTACACACAGGATTTGATACGTCTTTTTTAATTAAGGAGAGATCATGCAATCTTATTTATAGAGAAACTAAATATATCCTAATACCTAAATATATCCTTAATACTTCCCTTCAAATTGTAGCGTGTATAGAAAAAGCGCACATCTAATTATTGTTATTAATTTCTATACATCTCAATATCTATTTAAATTTTTTGCAAAAGAAGTTTAGTTTCTCTAATATAGAGGCTATAGAGATCTCTGTAGTGTTCTCCAGAGGTTTTCACTCACATTCTTAAATAATTTCTTAATAATTTTCTTTTCTTTTTGATAAATAACAGAAGCAGCCTCTCTCTTTAATTCCTCACTCACATCACTAAATTTTTTGATAAACAACTTCTCTAAATAGAAAGAATTTCAATTTTCTTCATAAAATGAAGTTATTTACTGAAATAAAATTAATTTTCACGTCATTAATTTTGATAATATGTTATCATTTTATCGGATTCACTAATCCTACTATATTAAATTAAAAATTAGGAATATACCAATTCATTCAAATATTTTTATTTATTAGATTTAAGTAAATGAAATGGATAGCTGGCAAGGAGTTCTACTTTTGTAGTCTATTTTAATAGTTGTATGTTGGTGATTATACATGTTTTGTGATTTTAAGTTCTTTTAAATATTATATTACAAACATTTATTTGATTTTCAAGGGTTATTGGGCATCATATTATTGTCAAATTTTATATAATGCAAATTGACTAATTTGCAATGACTTTGACTCGATTCAACCCACACAATATTGTTCGCTCTGGGTCCACACTAGTCGCACGGCTTTGCAATAGGCATAGTCCAACTCACAAGCCCAAAACGCGTTGTGCTGAGCTTGGAGTCTGCTCCCACTTATATACCCCCTTGATATTTTGCTCTTGTGTGATGTGGGACTTTTTCCCACATCTCACACCAACTGGCAGTCCGCCATCGGTCGGACCGATTGTGCCTGTCGATCGGGCACAATCGATCCGACTGACACTGGCTCATTTTTCTCATTCTGACCCTATTGGGCTCGACCTTCTGGGACTCCGAACCTAGACCTTCACAAAGTTATGTGAGCTTAGTGTAGTTGACCTTTTTACTTACTTGATTTCATCTGCTACACTCATTGTACATTTCCTTTCGAGAAATATTTTCAATATAAAGTTAATGTGTAGTCACCTAATTTAACTATAGAGTCTCTGAACCAGATCTTGATTGCTTCAACTATGTGAATCGAGGCATTATCCAAGTTGAGCACATGAATCGATACTAAAAACGTCTAATTGTTCCAAAATACAAATTCTATCTAAATCCTTTTTATTCTAATAAGAACGACAGAAACTTATATAACAAATTTATAGGTCTGAAACGTTAAATTGAAGTAGAATTGTTGATCTAATATTGATTTCTAACCTAGAGACAAAAATATTTAAAATTAGAATAAAAGGGGGCAAAAGAAAAAAAAGAGAAAGAGAAAAAGAAAAAAGAATAAGAAATATAACAACAATGGAAGTAAAAAAAGGAGCCTTAGTTGTCTTAGTAAGAAATCTACCTATGTCATCTAAAAAATCTTTTTTTTTTTTTAATTTTCCATAATATAAGTTCAACAATAGAGATTGAAATAATACTTAATGAACTATAAGTATATCAAATTTTAGCAATAATTATTTCTTAGCCACTTGGTTTTAATGGTTGAACTCACTAGACATTCTTTTAAAATTTAACATTTAAAATCAAATAGTTAAAATTAAATTTCAGGTTAAAATTGTTCATCTATATCACATTAAGTCTATTTTCAATATGTATAATTAATTTTCTATAAACTTTTATAAAAATTAAAAGACAAGAAGTAGACCATGTGTCGGGGATCAATATTCGCTTCATATAAGTCCGTCTAACAATTATTTATTGTATGAAAGGACACAAAAGCAACTTTTTCTCTTTTAAAATAACTTGTATGATACACCCGCTTTACATATGGACTGAGCCGTCTTAACCCTCGCCTTTGGCCACCGGTTGAAAAAGGCCCCTCTCGCTATCAATGGACTCTAATAGTATATTAGTTAAAAAATTTATTTTTTAAACAATGTGTATTTCTAAAAAATTTCAAATTCAATATCCAGATTAATTACGATAACTTGATAAAAATATTTTAAGACTTTAAGGTATTTTGAGACTCTCAAATGCTTAAAACACAGTATTTTACAAATAAGAGTATCCCTCGCTGTGCCGAAAACACACTTCTGGAAGTCCAAACGATAAACAGTAAAACTCGTTGAACTCTAAATTCAAAGTTAAACAAATATGTGAAATTTGAAAATTTTATTCTTTAAATAATTGTTTAAAAAAAAACAGGTGACCTTTTTTCCATCCCAAATCCCATCCCTTTTTCAAAACAAAAAAATCCAGTTAAACAATTATTTGAAAGATCTAAGTTTTCAAATTTCACATATTTGTTTAGTTTTGAATTTAGAGTTCAACGGTTTTTACGGTTAGTCGTTTGGACTTCCAGAAGTGTATTTTTGGTACAACTGAGGGATACATTTTATTTGTAAAACATTGTGTTTTAAATATTTGGGAGTGTCAAAAGACCTTCAAGTCTTAAAGTATTTTTATCAGGTTATCGTAATTAGTCTGGATATTCAATTTGAGAAATTTTGAAAATACACAGTACTTAAAAAATAACTTTAAAGTTTTAAAGGAGATTTTATTATTCAAAATTATATGAATTATATAGTTTTTTTTAGCTAATGCACTATGCATTACTATGGGATATGTAGACCGTTCGGACGAATGGAATTTATATATGAATAATGGTCCGAATGATATGATGGTTTGAACGAAGGAAAAATGTTCTTAATTCACGTCCGGATGGTGCAGAAGTGAAAGGGCAAAATGGTAATTTCCAGTAAAAATTTGAAAACCCGTGTGTGCTGAAAGAAAAATCACATATCTAAATAGCAGTAGAGACTAGAGAGAATACTTCTCTCACTCTCTGTTTGCACTTCAGCCCACTCAGTAGACGGATCTTTTAAAGTGTTCTTATTCTATTTTAATTTCTGAAAATGCTAATTTCACTGGGATGAATATGCTAATTTCACTCGGGTGGGTAAATTTTTCAATGCTCTATATTTGTTGGTCTCTTGATCTTTTTAAGTTAAAAAAAAATTATTGTCTAGAATAATTTATTTTATAATATATAATTAAAATTTTAATTAAATATTACTTATAATAATATGTTAAATACCAAGAAGACCCCTTTTAAATTTTTTGTCTTATGCCTCAACTTGTTTCTAAACCGCCCTGCATATGGAACCCACATAAAACTTTGATTAACCAGGCCAAACTTGTTTATAGTTGTTGCTTTGCACCATGTAATGGAAAGGCGTGAATACCTTGTGCAAGTATGCATTGGGTTAATTATGAGCTCTACAAAATGAAGTTAATATGAAATCTCACGAGAATTGGATTTTTCTATCTACATATAATATGAAATCTCGCGAGAATTGGATTTTTCTATCTACATACACTAAGTAATATTGAAGGAAACAATTATTTTTATTTTGAGAGTGACTTGAATCTAATACATTAAGTAACACTGAGTGAAGTAATTTTTTTTGTGTTGAAAATGACTTGAATCCAATACACCAAGTAACACCGAAGGAAACATTTCCTTTTGTGTTGAAATTGACTAGAACCCAATACACCAAGTAACACTGAGTGAAGTAAAATTTTTTTATGTTGAAAATGACTTGAATCCAATACTCAAGTAACACCGAGGAAGTACTTCTTTTTTGTGTTGAAAGTGACTTAAACTCAATACACCAAGTAGTACTGAGGGAAGCAATCCTTTTTTTAGTTGAAAGTGATTTAAACTCAAGACTTCCTGAATTTCAAGCGAGTTCTTGATCGTCAAATCAACCCTCATATGCTATCTAACTAATCATTTAAAAAAAGGGCCCTCGTTTACACACCAGTATTTTCTGCCTCTACACACCCGTTTTCAGGTGGAGGTGGCTAATTACCATTTTGCCCCTGCATTTCCATTCGTTCGAACGAATTCCCAGTTCATTTCATCATTCGTTCGAATGAATGGACACATACCCCATCCAATTTTGATTCATTCGAACGAATCCCCATTCAAAATCAATTCGTTCGAACGAATGTTACCTGTGAACAGTAACGCAGGTTACTGTTCACCCATGAATCTTGAATGAATCTTTTTTTTTTTTTAATTTTAAAGTTATTTTTTAAGCACTGTGTGTTTTTAAAATTTCTCAAATTAAATATCCGGACTAATTACTATAATCTGATAAAATTACTTTAAGACTTAAAGGTCTTTTGACATTTCTAAATATTTAAAACACAGTATTTTACAAATAAGGGTATCTCTAGGGCGTGCCGAAAACACATTTAGAAGTGTCAAAAGACCTTAAAGTCTTAAAGTATTTTTATCAGGTTATCGTAATTAGTCCGGATATTCAATTTGAGAAATTTTAAAAATACACAGTGCTTAAAAAATAACTTTGAAGTTTTAAAGGAGATTTTATTATTTAATACACGATACACATTATTTTTTAAGCACAGTGTATTTTCAAAATTTCTCAAATTAAATATCTGGACTAATTACGATAACTTGATAAATATACTTTAAAACTTTAAGGTCTTTTGACACTCCTAAATGTGTTTTCGATACGCCCTAAAGATACCATTATTTGTAAAATACTGTGTTTTAAATATTTAGGAGTGTCAAAAGACCTTAAAGTCTAAAAGTAATTTTATCAGATTATAGTAATTAGTTCGGATATTTAATTTGAGAAATTTTAAAAATACACAGTATTTAAAAAATAACTGATTCATTCGAATGAATCAGTTTTTTTTTTTAATTTCAAAGTTATTTTTTAAACACTGTATATTTTTAAAATTTCTCAAATTAAATATCCGAACTAATTATTATAATCTGATAAAATTACTTTAACATTTAAAGGTCTTTTGACACTCCTAAATATTTAAAACACAGTATTTTACACATAAGGGTATCCCTAGGGTGTGCCGAAAACACATTTAGGAGTGTCAAAAGACCTTAAAATCTTAAAGTATATTTATCAAGTTATCGTAATTAGTCCGGATATTTAATTTGAGAAATTTTGAAAATACACTGTGCTTAAAAAATAATGTGTATCGTGTATTAAATAATAAAATCTCCTTTAAAACTTCAAAGTTATTTTTTAAGCACTGTGTATTTTTAAAATTTCTCAAATTGAATATCCGGACTAATTACGATAACCTGATAAAAATACTTTAAGACTTTAAGGTCTTTTGACACTTCTAAATGTGTTTTCGGCACGCCCTAGAGATACCCTTATTTGTAAAATACTGTGTTTTAAATATTTAGAAATGTCAAAAGACCTTTAAGTCTTAAAGTAATTTTATCAGATTATAGTAATTAGTCCGGATATTTAATTTGAGAAATTTTAAAAACACACAGTGCTTAAAAAATAACTTTAAAATTAAAAAAAAAAAAGATTCATTCAAGATTCATGGGTGAACAGTAACCTGCGTTACTGTTCACAGGTAACATTCGTTCGAACGAATTGATTTTGAATGGGGATTCGTTCGAATGAATCAAAATTGGATGGGGTATGTGTCCATTCATTCGAACGAATGATGAAATGAACTGGGAATTCGTTCGAACGAATGGAAATGCAGGGGCAAAATGGTAATTAGCCACCTCCACCCGAAAATGAATGTGTAGAGGTAGAAAATCCGGGTGTGTAAATGGGAACCTAAAAAAAATGTTTGTATTATTGAAAAGGCACTTGCACAAATAAAACATAGAGTAAATGAATAAAAAGTGAACCAAGATTCAATCATGAGATCAATTTTTAGTTGAAATCACTAAACATCAGTTTTTTAGAACGCTTGATGATTTTATTCATTAAAAATTAAGTGATTAAAAATTGAATTTGGAATTAAAATTTAATTTATATTCAAGTCTTTTTTTTTTTTTTTTCAATTGGTATAGATGAATTTCATATCATATTTACAAATTCTTTAAAAAAAATAATAATAATTTAAGTATGATTTATAAATCTTTTTATGTGTAAGTGTATTCATCAATTCTATATATAAATTTAGAGAATGTTAGATGATGGAGACTTTCTTTTTATCTAAGTAAGTCACATACTTTTATAAAATACATAAAAAAATAGTAGATATTAATTATATATTATCTTATAATTTAGAAGGAATAACATCTAAAATTTATGGTCGAAGGTTCTCATTTAACCGGTTCAGAACACGGACAGCAGGCGAGGTTGGTGCCTCTATCGAGTGAAGCTGCTGCTGCCACGTCTCTTTCTCCACAAAACCAAACCCCTCTCCACTCTATTATAAAACCATCTCTTTCTCCTTCTCTTCAGTCACCGTTCCACGTCTTGTAGAAATCACGTAGTCTGCGTGGTCGGCTTTCGGTACACCAGTCATGGAGGTGGAACGAGTCCAGGCCATTTCCTCCTTGTTAATGTCCAAAGATGTCATCCCGGACGAGTTCGTGAGGCTGGAGAGCGAGCAGCCCGGGGTGACCACCTTCCACGGCCCGGTCCCGGAGGTCCCAGTCATCGATCTGACCGACCCAGATGAAGAAAAGGTGGTGCAGCAGATCTCAGCCGCAGCTCAGGAGTGGGGCATTTTTCAGGTTGTGAACCACGAGATTCCGATTGATCTGATAGAGAGGCTGCAGAGAGTGGGGAAGGAGTTCTTCGACTTGCCTCAGGAGGAGAAGGAGGAGTACGCTGTGAAACCAGGGGCTGAGAGCTTGGAAGGGTATGGGACGAAGCTGCAGAAGGATTTGGAAGGGAAGAAATCATGGGTGGATTTCTTCTTCCACAATATATGGCCTCCTTCTCGCGTCAACTACACTATCTGGCCCAAGAATCCTCCTCCTTACAGGTTCTCTGCTCATTCATTCTCAACTCATTCTCAGCATGCATGTAAAATGTATGTGGGCCATTAATTATTCATATAAATAAAATAGTTTTATTTATTAAAAATAAACCAGTTCAATTGGTTGAACTACTATTGTCCTCGGGGCTAAGGCCGTCTGTGAATGTGTTGAATCAGCCCACGTAGGAGAAGGGCCATGCATGGTTAAGGGGGTTGCCCTGATCGTTAAGATGTTCCATTTTTAGTTCGATTAATGCTTAATTCTTTTATACTTTTCTTTTTGGAGTTACTCTGTATACTAATCTCAGATTTACACATGGAGTGGAGATACCTAAAATTAATGTCCTTTCAACCTGATCTTCTATTTGATGTGATTAAATTATTTTAAAGTAATCTTAGATTAAAAATCTTAACTATTAAATATTTTTCATTTGATATTTATAACAAACAATGTAATAGTTTTTGGAAGTGTATAAATAATAGTCGAAGAAGCAAACACAAATTAATCACACACAAAGACACAATTATTTATATAATTCTCTTTCGGTACGTCTACGAGTTCAAATCAGATCTACTATTTTTAAAGACAAAAAGACATATAAGAGACACTTTTTATCTGCCTTAATTTTCGCTTGCTCTACTTTCTCACAAAAAATGATATTTGTCCTTTATTAAAAAATACAATCTACGAAATCTGGATCAGTAAATATCTGAAAATGAAACTCCACATAACCTAATGATCAGCCTCACTGTTAATATCATGGTGTAATTGAGTTTTTACATTGTATGTGTTTTAGTTTTTCCCTTTGATATAGTTATTTACTTATTATTATATTTTTTAATTTATTTAGCAATTAATTAACTAACTAGCTAATTAATATTATTTATAATATCATGTTGATTTTATAGGTTTGTTGATGCTGAATGTCTGTCAAATTTTATTCAATTCAACTTCTTTTTAAATGTTTTGATTTGCTAATCAATTTTTAAAAATATTGGATTGCAAGATGAGAAATTCACTTTATTTCGACTATCATTAGCCCACTCAACAATAAATGTATGGCACACATTTCAATACAAAATTCTGAGGTGTGAAGTCATGAAAGAAATGTACATATATTTTCAAATATATAATGATTCTTTTTTATTGTCTATTGAAATTAGCCAGAGCTTAAATAATTTAAATCTGATTATAAATTGACTTTTGATAAATAAAAATTGTTATTAATTATAATACAAGAAAATTCTCATTTCATAAAGACAATTTTTACCATGACATCTCCATATAAAAAGTGCTCCTTATTTCTTCGTCTGAAGTTTAAGATTTGAATATTTTACTTCATTCTGTGTCTTTTAAAAGAGATTTTGTTCGTGTTAAAAAGCTCAACATTTTTATTTTAACGAAGGTTTGTAAATTTTTCATTCAAAAGGGAAGTCCCAAAAAAAGAAGTAAATGTAATTTTCAATTTAACTTACTCATAAAATAAGATTTATTAAATTTTGAAGTTATAAATTTTAAAAATTTCAAATTAATGATAAAAATAATAACACTTTTCTATGAATTTCAATCAATTTAAAATAAATTTAATTTGATAGCGATTTAATTTACAATTAAATAGAAAGTGAGATGAGATAGGAGCCCGTGAATGAAGATTGATGTGACAATTTCTTATTTTAATTTATATAATAAAAATATTTTTTATGGATAGAATTTGCCGATACTATCCGAAGGGTGTATGGGAAAAACTGAGATCTTTTCTAGTAAAAGTCTCCACAGTTATCTTAATTATTTAGAGATGGGTTTATTTAACATTTATTAATGCTTTAAGCTCTTCTATTTATAATTTTATTTTTATTGAAATTTAGATTTCATAAATAAATAAATGTAAAAGTCGTCGTCCATCTAGTATAACTATTATACTCCACGATCTTATTAAATGTCATTTTTATTTGACTTAATTTTTTGGTGCTTCATTGAAACCAATGCCTCTCTGCCTTCAAATTTAGTATGTTGGATTTTTTTTTTTTTAATTTTTAAAAGGAAGATGAGTGAAACATTTATTTTAGAAAAGTGTTAAATACTCTTAGAAAAATGACAAAATACTAATATATTTTAAGAATACTTCTCTAGTACAGATGCACTAGAGGATTTGCTTTTCGAATTTGAGACTCCTCATTTCAATCTCTCACTTTTTTATATGTAGCTAGGGGTGAAAGTTGGGCTGTGTTTTAACCTGACCCACATGATCTGACCCGAGAAATGAATGGGCTGGGTTATGTATTTATAAATTTATAGTTGGATTGGGTTGGGTTGTGAAAAAAAGTCTGTATGAAATTCAAGTAAGATTGAACTTAAAATTTTTAAAAATCAACCTGACCCAATTCGAGTTTCAAGAAATATAAAAAACCTGTTGTTCATTATCTTTCCTAAATTTGAGATAAAAATGGGTCGAGCCAACAAGTCAAGTTGGGTTGGACTAAGTCAGGTTGAGTTGAATAATTTTTTATATGAGTTAGATTGAGTTTATTAAAACCTTATCTAATGTGTTGAGTTTCTGCCTATCTATTGCAAATTACAAGTCTCATTGTGTCGATGAATTCAGAGAAGTGAACGAGGAATACGCGAAGAAGATGAGAGGAGTGGTG
Organism: Chimonanthus praecox; assembly: GCA_022113865.1. Classification (NCBI taxonomy): domain Eukaryota; kingdom Viridiplantae; phylum Streptophyta; class Magnoliopsida; order Laurales; family Calycanthaceae; genus Chimonanthus; species Chimonanthus praecox. The sequence goes on along the minus strand of CM039095.1, from coordinate 7,782,513 downwards.
GACAAGCTGCTGGGCAGCCTTTCAAAGGGGCTAGGATTGGAAGAAGGGGTGTTGAAGGAGGCGGTGGGAGGCGAGGGCTTGGAGTACCTATTGAAGATAAACTTCTATCCTCCCTGCCCTCGCCCAGACCTCACATTGGGTGTGGTTGCCCACACAGATATGTCTGCAGTCACCATTTTGGTGCCCAATAATGTTTCCGGCCTCCAAGTGTTCAAGGATGATATCTGGTTCGACGTCAAGTACATCCCCAATGCTCTCATCGTTCACATTGGGGATCAAATCGAGGTACATTGGTTGCAACAATGAGTACATTTTAACTTTCCACTCGATCTTTTTTTTTTTTGAATTTACGTGTGCAAAACCGTAGATACCCAATTAGAAAAGCGAATTCTCTATTCGCTTTTCTAATTTTAACTTTCCACTCGATTTTGTTCAACGTAGAGGCGTATATACGAGTATCCAAGCTATGGCATTCTTTGATGTTTCAGAGTTTTGGCCATCCTTGACTTCCATGACTTGACCCATTTTGTTTGGAATGTGCAGATACTGAGCAATGGAAAATATAAGAGTGTATTTCATAGGACTACTGTGAACAAAAACAGGACAAGGATGTCATGGCCAGTATTCTGCTCTCCACCAGGTGAGTTGGTTGTGGGCCCACTACCTCAGCTCATCAACGATCAGAATCCTCCCGAGTTCAAGACCAAGAAGTACAAGGATTACATGCATTGCAAGCTTAATAAGCTTGATCAGTAGTCTCCACTCTCCCATTTCTTCAATAATCAAAGCAATGCTCTTCTGCAGATTCCTTAGCTTATCTTACTACTACTACTACTGTTTGTAATTTGTATCAAAGCCCAAGGTATTAAATGGGCTTGGGCTATGCTCTCGTCTCCTACCATTTTCTATTACGGATTTCTCTGTTATATCCTATTCTCATGTTTCCATCCAGTGTCTCTTCAGTTTCGGCGACAATAATATTTTTTTCTTCTGAACAGAGTAGATTCACTATTTTTAGGATTATGCTACCAACCCTCTTGAATTGATTATTTCTCAATTAAGTTGAGGGAGAAAAAAATCATTAATAGCTTATCTGAAACTTTGTCCTATTTTATATTTCTATTCATCAATGGTTTTGTATTCGTGGAATAGTCTCACCTCCAATGTGAAGTAAAATATTCATGTTATCCAAATAAAATGAGGAGAAATATGAGCAATGGATGGCTATAAATTGGGAGAACTGAACGTATAAAAAATTGAACAGTAGGATTTGGGAGATATCTTTGACCATTTATGAAAAATCTGTTTTTTCAACACAAAAATGAGTCACTCTTTATTATTATGTACTCGACATATGTGAATTAAGAAATTTGCACATGTCTAAAAGATTTCTTATAAGGCTTAGAGCATTGGGCTAATCTTTAGAGTACGTGTAAACTTTTCTATCTATACATATCAGATAACACTACGGAGAATGACTTTTTTGCATTGACAATGATTTGAATCTAAGATCCCTCCTGCATCTAAGATACTTTGATAGTAAAAAAAATGTCAGATTAGCATAAGATTGAGGGTGATAACTAGGATAGGATGTGATACTAACACAATCCAGAAAAATATTTGACAATGAGGCCTTAAATCAGTTACCAATGAAATTGCCACTCTAGTGAAAGCTCATGTCCACAATTAAGTTAGGTGATCTATAAGGAATGGGTTAGGCAGGAATTTAAATCTCGGTATCAATTGATATTCGGATATCGGCCGACATCTCGGTCAAGAAATTTCTCTCTCCTATTTTTTTTTAAATCACTTTTATCATCGATATATATCGTATCGGCCGAGATTTATTTCCCTGGAGTCAAGTTCATTCAAGATTTTGGAAATTTGAGGGGGGGGGGGGGGGGTGAAAGTTTAGTATGGATAGGTAAAGGTAGCAAGGAAGTTCAGTAATATTTTCGACGTTCAATGATTTGGTTAAAGTGTTTGTAATTTTATATGGCAAGAAAGTGGTATGGTGTGATATTTATTATCTATGTGGTATTAGTATACTGTATCAATGGTTGTATTATGGCTTGCCTTTGATGAAATGTCACTTACTATTTTGAAAAATGCCTCTATTGATCCAAATTATACTCTATATTTTATTTTAATAAAAGGATACTGAGTGAACCCTCGTCAATGAAAATCCAGTTTAGATTTTCTAGTTTGCTAAACTGGATTTCCCATTGATGAGAATCCAAAACAGTTACCTTTTATTAAAATAAAATATAGAATATAAGTTGGATGACAATATAGACATTTTTCAAAATTAAGAATAAAATAAGATATTTATTTTTACCATTTTATATATGTTAGGTGAAAATTAAAAAGACTATATTGTTAGAATTTGTGAGACTGTGAATTAAACTCTTAAAGTTTAATAAAATATTAAACAAAAATCTAGCAGGGACTTATAACAATTTTGTCAAAATCAATTAAAAGAATTGTTTTTTATATATTGAAATTGTTTGAGATATTTATGTGTCTTAAAATTTTAAATAAGTCACTAAGATGAGCAGTTAAAATAAAATATGAGACTCCACACTTGTTTACCAATTTATTAGAAAGTCTTATTTTTCGCACACTAATATAAAAAAATTATAGTATAGACATTAAAAAATAATGCAGACATTATACAAACCACATGGATTCATCCTTCTTTCCTCCCGCAATTTCATAGATGATTCTCTACTTACTGTATCTCCTCTCCAACTTGAATAAGTCTTTATGTGATATCCATAGTTCATCGATCGTGCTAATAAGAAAAATCTTTAATTTTATTTTACAGGACGAAGGATTATCGGATTTCTATTTATTATAAAGTTTAGAGTAATCTCACAACATGAATTTGATGACAGGCACAATCTTTACGAGTTTGCATCAGTTGAACACAAGCGTGAACAAACTACCCAACTTGTGAAACAACACACCCCTAATCATGCTTCCTATGTGAACAAACCAATCACGCTGCCTGTGTGAACAAACCAATCACGCTGCCTGTGTGAACAAACCACCCAGCCAAATGCTTTCTTTTTTATTAATATGATAATCATTGCAAATTGAAGGGTGTATCACACAATTTAGACAAATGATCCATAAATTTAAAAATATAAAAAAAGCTTCATTTCACATTCTACAATTACAGACCATAAAAAGTAAAAACACACCAAACAAGAGAAAACAGAGTAAGAAATCAGAGTTTATTTTCGAGCTGTAGAAAAGATAAAATTATGTATTGTATTAAATCCCTATGCTATTACATGTATTTATAGTCTCTAGCCGACCCTAAGGGTATCACACTCAGACTTAAACACTTGACTAATTATAAATCAAATACACTTCTTAATTAGAGGTAAATTCAAACTAGAACTCCTAATTAGATAATAAGTGTAATTATTCCAACACGAGCAGAGTCCAATTCCTTCAGCCAATCTTAACCTCAATGGTCTTGGGCTTCTTGGGTTCGGGAGGCGGCACCTTTTCGACGGTCACAGTTAACACTCCGTCTTGACAGACGGCGGAGGCCTTGTCCACGTCGGCGTTTTCAGGCAACGCAAACTTCCTCATAAATTTTCCAACCCTCCTTTCCATCCTCACGTACTTAGCCCCTTCTTTGTCTTCGTTTTCCCTTTTCCTCTCCCCGCTTATTGTCAGCACATTCCCTTCCTCCGCCTTTACCTGAATGTCCCCAGATTTCAGCCCCGGCATGTCGACAATGAAGACGTAGGAATTGGGGTACTCCTTTACGTCGACGGGCGTGGAGGCCATCGCCTTGGCGTCGCGGACGTAGGTCCGAGTCGGGGCGTTGAACGACTTCTCCATCTCGTCTGAGACGTCGAGGACGCGGTTGAGCGCCGATAGGAGTGGGCTTTCCAGACCCATGATTTGAATATCCATTGCTCTGCAAGATTGCGTTGCTTTGATTGAGATCTGGAAGTAGGACTGGTGTGGGTGATTTAGACTTTCTTTTCTGTTTTGACTGTTGGATTTGCTTCGATGGAGAGGAAGGAGATTGAATCTGTATTTTATAGAGAGAAGAGGAATTTTCTGGTATGATCCAGAGAAAAGAGAAAGCAGAAAGGAAGAGAGATTGGGAGACGGAAACGGAGGTTTCTAGAAGGTTCGGTTTCTTTGTTCTGCAAGAGTCGTGAGTCTTTCGAAGCAGAGCTCTAACGGGTCCCGGCCCGACCTCGGGTCCGGCCTTGGGCGGGAGGTAAGAAAATTATTAGGAGAATTAAGAATAGATAAAAGTTCAATCTTATTTTATCATTATATATATATATATATATATATATGTTTTTTTTTTTTCAAATTTAATATTTTGATAAATTTTAGATAAATGTAAATCTTTATTTTGAAAATTCAGCAACATAAAATTATGGAGTTATGTTTATTTTAGATATATACAAATTCACGAGAGATAAATGAGTGAATGGTTTAGATCTTCACATCAAAGTGTCTTTCAGATATCTAGTTAGGGCTGAAACTCGGATCACGACGGGTTTCAATAAACCCAGCACAACCCAACCCATGAAGCTGTCAAAATCTCAGCCAATACAAAACTACGTGGCCCAAGGGATGGGTTGAGTCTATTCAAAACTTTTTTTCTTTAGAATAATACGTATTGAATTTTAAAAGTCATGATTTTCAAGAATTTAAATATCAATGATAAAAATATAGATAGTTTTGTATAAATTTTAATCCATCGTTGGGATAAACTTTGAATGAGTTTAAATTGAATAAAGATCCAATTAACAAGGCAACTAGGGGATGGGGTGGGGTGTAGGGTCTAAGTGGGGTCTACTTGAACTCCATTTGGGTTTTGTGGGCCATGGTGGACTTATGGCTTTGAGAAGTGGGAACCTAGGTTGGCCCGTACAATATCCCAGTCGGAGATTCGGAAACAAGGCCTAATATGTTTTGGATTTTGGCTTTGCTAATTGAGAAGTATCAATAACAGCCTTAGTGAAAATTTTATCAATATATAAAGTTTTAGGCCGTTAATGGGTTGAAAAATTTGTATTGATATTTTGGCTATCTAGGCCCATTTCACACATTGATTTTTAAAATTTTCGAAAATGGGCCAAAGTTTGAGTCCATTTTGGCATTACCCAAATCATTGATATTGATGATAAAGGTCAAGAAATTTTAAAAAGTTGATATTGGCCTATCAAATACTGGCCAGTATTCAATTTCCTTAGATATCAGCAACCCCTCAAACTTGTTAAAATCTTTATTGTATGTTTATATGTTGTTTTCTAGTAGTTTTTTACACAAAGTGTAGTTCAACTAGTTGTCTCCCGTCTCAGAATGAGAGGTTCTGAGTTCGAACCCCCATGGCTCAACTTTGGTGTGTCTTGGGTTTTACGCTGGGTATTCCATACATTAAAAAAAAAAACCCATCTCTCTCTCTCTTCACTCGATGCTTACTCACTTTTTGGCAATCCATTATGTAGCTATCAACCTATATTATAAATCAAGGGTTTAAAATTCGATATCGGCTGCCGATATTTTTCTCGCTCTTCTTTTTTTTACAAAAAATGACCGATATCATAACATGGTCACGTAGGAAATGTAATGAACAATTAATGATAATTTCTAGAGGTAGTGGGCTCACCTGTGGGAGTTTACGCTAGGTATCCTGCGGTTTCTTACACGTAAATTTAAAAAAAAAAAAAAAAAATTAATGATAATTTGAAACTTAGAGCTAGTTCTGGGCCTAATATATGGTCTAATAGATAATGGGCCAGCGTCCGCTGTTATTTGCGTACAGGGACTACAGGCCAAACTTTTCTCATGGACACGAAAGGACAGAGATTGGGCTTGTATTTTAAAGGTAACAGAGTGAACATGCTTCAACTTGGCCCAGCTGTTTTAATGGTTGTTCTTATACAAATCCTTCGTTTAACTGGCCCAGCCCACTTACAACCTCAGTTGTTTCAACATTTATAGCCCATTAATTCCACTCTCCAAGGCATGAAAGCTTTTTTGAAGTAGATCAGAAAATGCTTAATTTATTCTTAAATTTTATCCTTATTACTCTTTGCTTATAGGGTAAATTATTTGATTGATATCTTAATTAACTCTTGTGACCACCGCTGGATAGCTCAGTGCTGGCCTTTCCACTCAGGAAGGGAGAGTTCACGAGTTCGAGCTCCAGTGATCTTTATCTAGGAGTGTGGGGCCTATGTCGCTCTCCCTAAGAGTTTTAGGAGAGTTATGACCAACGCATAAGTTGGGGTAGGTATGAGGTTTCTCATGTGTCTTAAAAAATGAGAATAAAGGTATAAAAATGACATAATTTTAAGATTAGAGTAGCATCTCCTGCACCCTTAAAAATGTCAAAAGATTTATGATTGAGGATGATAATTTTCTTAATTCTATTTATTTAAATTTTTGTAAAGCCAACTCAATGATTAATTGAGATCTTAATAAAAATTATCAAGGTTCGAATTTTCTACTTGGTATCAAAGCTTTATTTAAGTAAACTGTTCTCATCAGATTTCAGTAAAAAAACTGCTGAATTTTTTCTTTTTCGTTTGATTTGAAATTATGTCTCTTAATTGAACATGTCTGAAGTTATTTTTTATCTTTATTTTTTAATCCCTTGATGTCAACTTTTATGGATTTTTCAGATGGCATGTGCTATGGTCACTAATTATGTTTATTACAAGTCTTGTGTCAAGTCATATTTGAATGGACAATATTCTGGGAAATCATTAGATAGACTATAAACTTAACATGCACTTATATTTTATGATTTCATGTGATTCATCCCATCCAAAATATCATGTGGTGGACCCCACCCAGCATATAAAAATTTAAAAACCACATGTTTTTAAAACATAGAAAAACTCAAAAAAAAAAAAAAAGAGAAATCAATTTTCACTAGGGAACTCATGTGGAACAGGGAAATAAATCTCGGTCGATAAAGATAGTTTAAAAAAAAATAGGAGAGAGAATTTTCTCGACTAATACTGAGATTTAAATCCCTGATGTGGAATCTAAAGACTATAGTGGGACGAATTTTATCCAATAAAATTCAATGCTTGAATAACATTCAATATTGGATTCAAACTTGAGAAATTAAAGGCCTCCTACGTAGTCATTAGACAATAAAATCACAAAAATATAAGGTGGAAATATGGAGTTTCCACATTCAAATGTAAACCATGCCCAACTCAACATGTCACAGCTGAAAGCACTGCGTTGCCACTGCTATCTCGCACACCTTTTGATAGAATTAAAGGAAATTAAAAAGAACAATAGTATTTTTATACATCAAATATCTTGTAATTATTTAAATTGACGACAAATGTATAAAATAAATCTTTCTCTTCTCCAATTGAAGATGAAAATAAATGTAAAAAAAGTATTATTATTTATTACAAGCTATTAGATTCTAGGAGATGAATCAAGCACTTTATCTCTGTCCATCTGTGTTATCCCAATGCAACGTGCCATAGCCACCTTTAGTCATTTTGTTTTTATAAGAGAGACTTTGTAATATTTCAGGGAACGACTTCACATTCTACCTTCCATCCATCAAAATTAAGACACATCATTATCATTGGTTCGTGTTAGTAGTGGACTTCCAACCTAAAAACTTTGTTTTATAGGTGAAATGACATAATTTCATATAAGTCTTTAGTTTTTTCCCTCACAATCGATGTAGGGCTCCTGTTTGCACCGCAACCATCCTCCTTCAAATGAGGCTCTAGAACATCACCAACTATTACGTTCGGCTAGGAGATCCCTTAGTTCATGTAGTGTGACTTAGGAACCTATCTTTGATACTATAATAAGTACTAAAGACTGAACTTCCAACCCAAAAGACTAAACTAACAGATGAAGTGATCCAGTCCCATATTAGACTTTAGTTTTGCCCTCTCACAATAGATGTGAGACTCTCCTTCGCAACCCAACAGTTCTCCCCTGAAGAGAGAGATCTTTAAGATAAAAATGGATGACTTACACTCGGAAGAAACTGAGAACTGTAGAAAACAAGGGTGGAGTCGTGAAGCTTGATTTTCTCTCAAGTCTAACCAAAATCCACCACAATCATTGCCTGCAATCTATATTCACAAAACATATAGATCCCAACCAGATTATTAGAGAGAAAGGAACAAAAAAAAAGGACACTCGAAGATTAAAGAAAGAAGAAAACTCAAAACTTGAACAAGCTAAGAAGATGGAGAAGAGGGCATTAGATTCAATTCCAAGTCCACCTTCCTAACCCAAAACCGAGACCTTTGAGTCTCACCACTCCTTGATGGTGATGTTGTCTCTGGGTGCAATCTCTTCCTTGAAAGAAGTGGCTTGCCAAAGAGCTTAGGTTGATTGCAGCTTCTGTCCTTGTGTTCTTCAACTTGCTTTGAGTGAGTTTGACAAAAGCCAAGAAGCTGGTGTAGAGGTTTTTGCACTCTAACAGGAGGAGAATTATCAAGGTTGGTAATACTAGGATCTGAGATCATGAGGGAAGATGGGTAGGAAGAACTTGGAGCGACTGGGGTGACATGATTCTGTACGAAGTATATTATGTCATGGTAAAGCTTCCTCATGTGAGCAAGCTCCAAAAGAAGTAAAGAATTCCTCCGCGGAGCTTCTCGTTGTCTTCTGTGAGTGCAGCGACCGAGTTTCCTCCATCGGCTCTAGTAGACGAGAGAGCCGATGAGTCATACCAGTTCGATCGATCGTCGGGATCGGAAGGAAGAATCCGAGCTTGGCCCGGAAATGCGAAGAACGCGGGGACACCGGCGCCACCAACAGAAGGATGGTAGTGATCGAAAGTGGGTTGATGTTGGGGCGACTTTCTCCGTTGGATCTCGCAAAGCAAATGCTTTTCTCCCTTTCTGAAGTACTCATTTGCAAATTCCCATCTATCTGGGACGATCTTCCTGAATCCCTATTTCAAGAATAGAATCCAAAATAAATAAATAAATAAATGTTTTAGGTAGGAAATTAAATCAATCCAATGATTAGCAAATAATTAGTTTGGTTCCTTATTTAAATTGAGTGCTCTCATGGTCACTGAGTGAACTGTGTATGTTCATTTAGTCAAGCAGAAATTCATGAAAACATCATTGAAGAAAGTAGACATGAGAAAAAAACATGAAAAATATCTCATTAATCACCACATGAAGAACATGGAGTATGATCTCTCAAAAACTCATGCGGTCGATTACGATTCGTAAAAGGATTATGTATTGATAAGACATTACTCACACAATATCCTAACCGACTGAACAAGTTTTCCAGTTCCAACACATGTCACGGACATCATGCAAACAAAAAGGCCTAAAAGTCCCAATAGCATTAGTTTCCACAACTAATACCTGTTATGGGTCTTTAAATAAAGCCAATTTTTTTTGCTAAAATTGATATTCGGCCAACTTACATAGGTGTTGAGTTGCCGGACGAAGCTGGGAAATTATTGTGTTTGAAGTAATTGGGAAGGAGATCGCTGGCGAATTCGGGGGGACGCCATACGACGAAGGTGGTGTCATCTTCTCCCAAGAGACAATGTGATCGGTGGCCGGATCGTCGACCAATTGGTAAGTTTTGGTGAGAAATGGAGCTGGAACAGATTTGTGGGTGTCTAAAGAAAGTATTACACTCTCACAGTTCTCTAATGTAAGAGCCATGGAAATGGAAAGGAACAGAGGTACAATTAGGGTTTTGATTGTAAAGAAGAAGGAAGTGAGCAGAAGAAGGATGGGACCTTTTTCATAGGAAGGAGAGAAGATAATGAGCAGATGAGTGGAGAGATAAGTGTTTATGGGAATGTGTTTGTGTGAGATTTTGTATGGTTTTGATGTTGTTTCTCTTTATTTCCTTGATGTTCTAGTGGGAGAATATGTGTCTCTTTGTCTAGGGTTTTTTGAAAGGAGAATTTCAAGACAAACCGTGAACTAAAATGATTCGATCTTCCTCCTACAGGACCTTACGGTGGTAAAGCCCCCTACTATTATAGTAATATTATAGTCTTTATATATTTCTAGGGTTCTGCAAGGCCAAGGCAATATCTGAAGATTGCAATAATAAATTCTGAGTAATGGGTTTTTCTTTTATTATTTTAATATCTCTTGGGTGAATATAAAAATGAACTTGCACTCTATCCTTACCATGAAAACAAATATTGAAAATCATAATAGTTCTAATCTAAATTTGTGGGATTTAAATTTTCATTGGAATTGAAAGTGTTGCTTGGGATTGATGGTGTTTGAAAAATGACTTGTCCTTCAAGTTCTCTAATTATATGTCATTATGGTAATTTTTTTACTTTGATGTAATTAGTATTCTTTCGGCATAATTTCCATCTATTGTGTGGTCCACTTTTAGAAAGTGCTACTTTGGGTTTAATTGAAATAATAAAATGTAGTCGTCCTTCTTAAGTGAATTGAGAGAATTATATTTGGTGTGTCCTCCTACCCAAGACCAAGTGAAGGCTAGGCTATAGATTACTTTGTCTAAGGATTGTGATTATCTATAATATGACAATTCTAATTGTAATCCGAGACAAACATAATCTTAAATATGAGCATTTATGTTAGTGTTCAACAATGAGTATTCTCAGTCACTTTGGCTCAGAAATCAGAGTTCTCATGTTGAGTTTCATAGTCATTCAATGTCCGTGACTTACAGGCGGTTGTGTGCATATGAAGTTTTACCTAATGCTTTGGTACTCGTAAAGAAGTGGGAGTCTCGAGTTTCTTCCTCATAAACAAAACAATGAATATTTATTGATTTTTCAATGATTGTTTTCAACGCGTGTGAAACATTGGTCGCATAATTATATCAATTGGTATTGGAGGGAATAGAGAGAAAGAGTGGAGGACAAAAAGGATAAGATAATGAGAAAGAAGTTTGATTCCTTATTTTTAATATAATGAGGTTTTTTTTTTTGCGAAGAAATCGAATTTTTGTTTAATGTTATTATATATAGGACCTAAATTTCTGTGATCTAGACACCCTGATTTTCAATAGATTCCTTTTATTATTTTTTCTACTTTGACAGTAGATGCCACCAATGTACTCAGTACTTGAATTCACATTGCACTGCTGATAGGTTTCTTTATTGACCTTTATTGCTTATCTGATAATATAAATTATTTTCTGTTCTTCTACTAATAAAAAATACTTAACTAAGTCCAATGCACATCGATTTAGTTTTGTTGTGTCTGTTAATATTTATTTAAATTAAAATATAGCATGTAATAGGTTAGAAATATGTCTAACTTAAGTTGTCCCATATTGTTTCCTTTAAATACAATTTGTCAATTTCAATTCTAACAATTTGAATCGAAATAGAAATTAAAGCCATTCACATTTTCATAGTAATACTTTTCAATGGACCCAATAAAATGGGTTTTTTTAACACAGTTTTTACTAAATAAAAAATGTGATTCATTGAAAATGAGTAAAAATAAACTTATCATAGTGGATTGTTTACGAGGATTATTCACATTTAAATTGAGATACACCATAATTCATAGTGAATTTACTACAATTCAACGGTAAACGAGCTTTGTTATAGTTGTTTGGTAGTCTATCATATATCATAAAAAAAGTGTTGAGATTCAAAAGTTTTAATTATGAAAAAGTGGACCTCACATGCAAAATTAGCTCAATCTTATCATAAATTAATTTTTAATTTAACTTATTTAATCATTTGCTAAATATCAAATGAAAAGAATGCACAGCACCTCACTACATGTACTTGCTCCATGCACCAAGATGATCAGAATGGCTCACCTCAAGATAGATCTACGTGGCATGTCAATGGAGCCTACTTTTCAATTATCCAAGCAAAAAAAAAAAAAAGATGCATCTCAAGTGTGTCTCAATTTATTTTATGATTGTCATGTTAATAAAAATATTCACAAGTAGATTGACTATTGATAGATATTATTAGGATAATAGTGGTCTACCATTTATATACGTAAATTGTCCAAAATATTCGTGTTTTATGCTCTATATTAAACAAAAAAATTCTCCTTTTATTTGTCCAACCCTCAACATTTTATCCCATCACATGAAGTCTAATCTACATTAGACGAGTTATTCTCCCTAAAAATCTCACCGCATTCATTCTTGTTAACAATGCTCTTGTTTTTTTTTCTTTAAGATTAAAGTGTTCCGGTCGCTTAGAGCACTTGAGTAATCCTTAGGACATGTGCAAATCTCTATCCACACGCATCGGGTAAGAACATTATAAAAAATAACCATTTTGTGTTAACAGTGACTTAAACACAAAATCCTACATCTCAGACGGGTTCTTGACAATCAAATCACTATCACAGATTCAATGCTCTTATTTATATTGTCAAAAAATTAAAGAATTCTATACTTTCAAAAGAAGAGTCTTTTTTATATCATCATTAAAAGTGAGGGTTTTTTTAATTTTTCTTTGATCCTATTTCAAACTTCAAAGTCGAAAATTACATTCTACCCCTGCCTTTTTTTCAAATTCTATGTTCTCTCTCTTTCCCTCGGCTTGCTGGGCAAGATGCTGAACTGGCTGAAGTGATGCTGTCAAAATCAAAAAAAGTTTGATGAGTAACTGAAGTTGAAGCTTCCCTGTATCTGGCTCAAGAGAATTCAGACATTACTACTGTAAGAAATAATTGGTCATTTGTTTGAAGAAAGTCACATAGTGGGACATGAATCACAAATCAAAAGAAATGTCATCAATAGAAATATGATGAGTAATTATGCCACCAAGATATCCAATAGATTATTATGATCATTTCTATGATTTTAATGATGAATCAACAGAAACCCTCATCATTGCCATTTCCTTTTTTACATCATCTCCTCCCCATTCTGGATACTATCTGCAGTGCCCACATTGTCATCAATTTACATATTTTGGGTGATATTTTAACCTGTGTGTGATGGCGGGAAACTCACCAACTCAAAATCTCTTGTGCTTGATTTTGAGTGTTGTAATCACTCCACAATGATATCAACTTAATTCGGTTTAGTAGTTAAAACTCGTCTTTGTTTATGGAAAATCTTGAAATTAAGTCTTTCTCAAAAGAAAAAGGGTCACTCTCCATTATTTTATACCCAACGTATTTGAATTGAGAGATTTATACATAGCTCAAGAATTAATCAGGTGAGACACCGAAATATCTTAGTCTTTAAAAAAAAAAAAATCAAGCGGTCCCATTTCTTTCTAATTTTCCAATTGGAGGAGGTTCAATCAAGGTTATATAAACTGTTGGATCATGAACTTTGGAATATGATTGTTGATCCGTGAATAGCTAGGTACATACCAATATTATCTATTCGTGTATTTATAGGCAAAATTTCATTTTAATTCCTATTTATTTTGAAAAACAATAAAAATTATATTAAAATAAATTGTTAATAAGATTTTACTAGACAATGGAACATAAGGGATTGATAGAACCATGCATTCATGGCTTAAATAAAAAATACCAAAAATAATATCCAATCACTAAGGAGAATGATACTCTTTTGCCTATTAAAGGGCCATAAAAACTAGTGAACTTCAAGCTGTCTCTTACGTCAGAAAAATCAATGGCAAGTCAATGGGTGTTCATTTATACAGCCGCAATGGTTGTGGATTCTTGTAAAGATAAATGTTCTTTCATCTCCTTCCCTTTGAACATATTAAAAAATTTAGGTATCATTCATGAGATGTAATCAATATTTTAAAGATTAAAAAATTGAGTCAATTCTAATAAACTCAAGTGAATTCGGTCAAATTTCTTATTGAGTTTTGACTTGCTGAATTTAATAAATTTCTCTATTTTATTTTTAATTTTTCTCGTTCGAAAGCACTTTATATTGTATTTTGATAAGAATTGTACTTATAAAGATGTTCTCCATACCAAATTAAGTAGGAGAGAATTTTTTCTATTGATAGGTCACTATATTTACTTCTGATAAAATATATGGATAGAACTTATCTCTAAAAACTAGTTTATAAGAAGAAGGTGTCCATATATTTATAAACTCTAAGATCCTAAAGCCAACACGAGATATAAGACATGCTAACACTCTCTCCAACATTAGGGCTGAAGACACAAATCCGATCTGATATCATGATAAAACATATGAGTAGAACTCATCTCTAAAATCGAATGTCCATGCATTTATAAACCTTAAGATCTTAAAACCCACAAACGATGTGAGACATGCTAACAACTTTTCAAAAAAATTATTTGGGCATTATTATATGTGAATCATCATTCATGGATTACAACATTGATGGATGGACGGATGACAAGGATAGGTAGTTTGGAAAGAGAGAGAGAGAGAGCACAGAAAGAAGAGTGTCCTACCCAGTGTCTGCATGTCCAGGGAACCTACCGAAAGCCCTCATGGCATCACTGCCTATATGCTTACCAAGAGAGGAAGATTCTATTCGAGTCACCAAACACAAATCTCTCTCTTTCTCTCTCTTACTCACATGACTGTGGCCAACTGCTTTGAAAAATAATAAGAAAACAAGAATCGAGAACTTGCATGAACTGTTGCAGAGTTTATTTCAAGGAAAAGCATAGGGTCGAACAAAGTTCTTTTATATAAAAAGAAAAAGAAAAAGAAAACATTTCCACCTTCCTAGGCATGTTATTAAGTATAAGCAACCCAAAGGAATCCATCCTGTTCTATATACGACACTCTTCAATGTTCTCTCCCTGTCTTTTCTTTCACTCTCTTTTGTCTTTCTTCCTCTTTCTCTGAGAAAAAAAAAACAGCAAGAAGCCAAGAACATATATGTTGCAGCACTCTCTTTTATAAATTGCGCTTCCAATCTCAGATGTATATACACGTATATCACCTTTTGGGCTTATATTCCATCACCAAAAGAGCCTCGTGCAGTACTCTCTCTCTCTCTCTCTCTTGCATGTGTATATATGACAGAGCTGTGAAATAGTCTAATATACATTGCTCGGCTCGAGAGAATCTACTGTCTGTTCTTGCTCATTTTTCGATGATAGATCGATCATGTGGTAAGAGATCCACCATGTTTGTGCAATCTGATAGTTGGCTCCAAAATGAATCTACTCTATGTGTAGATTTAAGCGGTGTGTCTGGATTAAGAGGCTTACAAATAGTTGAAAGTAAAAGTAGATGCAAATAATAAATGGAAGAACAAACCATATATCAATCACACACAAAGATACAAATATTTATGTGGTTCCTTTCACGGGTTCAAAACCAGATCTATTATGTTCAAAGGCAAAAGATGAAGGAGACGGTTGTGACCCCTGTTAAAATTTTCGCTCCTTCTCTCACGAAAAGAGACATTATATACTGCTCTGATTAGAGTTTACACATGTCCAATGTAAAATTATAAAATTGCCCTCCATTAAAAAAAATTAGCTCGAGGGTCGTGCATAATCTACGACCGGACCAACAGTACGTATCTGTAATTAAATTCCACGGAACTTAACACACATATCCACGTGATTAATCTCACCTCTAATATAAGATGAGGCTACTGATATTATAAAAAATATTAGATACTTAGAGAAAAGAAAAACTATTATTCTGCTAAGTTACAAATGCCCAATTAACATATGTTTTTTACTGCATTAGATTGATTGATGGTAAATTGCCACAATCTAATATCAAAAGTGATCCATTGTAAAAGATTATGTCTTTTGAGACTTGGAAATAGTTGTAAAACACCAATTACAATGTCAAGTTAACTTCAACACATTAAAGAACCAAAAAAAAAAAAGTTAACTTCAACACATTGAGTAAAGTTAGTATATCTGACATTAATATCATACCATAAGACACCAAACCTCTGCCACCAATCAGGTCAGAGTCAGCCTGGAACATTGACTCAATCTAAGCATGTCTTTCGTCTATAAACTTAGCACATGATTCTTTTGATTGCTCTTCCTTAGTTTTATTTTATTGATAAAATTTTGAGTTTGAAATGTCGTATGCAAAAGCTTCCCATATTTTATGCTTTGTTTGGTCCATTGTATATTAAAGAATTTTAATAGACAATACTACTACTAATGTCTGTATCGATGCTTCTGTGTGCATTCTTTATGAAATTTTTCAGAATATAAACGTGGATACTTAGCCACTTTCAACAATGTCATTTTAGACCAAGGTTGCTTGATGATTCAATGGGGACCATAGATGGAGATTTATTATTAAATCATCTTCAAATTGCAGGATGATTATGTTAAGATTTGGATATTCATCTCAAAAGATTAGTCTGTTAGATAGAGTGATTCAAGTCTTCTGGGTTGTGGGCTGTAGACGATAGAACATCGCCGGCCATCCCATTCAATTAGGGGATCTCCTGAATCCACATGAGATAGCCTGAGATCTGACTCTAATACAGATTCAAACCCAACAATTGGTGGCTTAATGAAAGATTAAGAAAGAAAATAATGGAAGTATCACAAAATGGCTTATGAGTGAAGCCAGAGGATTGGAGTATCCATTTGGATAATCATAATCTTCAAATTTCTATGGCTTTCAAAGCATAATCCATTTGACATGGACCCTACATGTATACCCTTAGATGATTGAAACATGAGGCTGAGGAGTTG
This sequence comes from Chimonanthus praecox, assembly GCA_022113865.1. Lineage (NCBI taxonomy): Eukaryota > Viridiplantae > Streptophyta > Magnoliopsida > Laurales > Calycanthaceae > Chimonanthus > Chimonanthus praecox. Next base: position 7,765,918 of record CM039095.1, on the reverse strand, counting down.
GGACCCCATAATTTAAACTCAAATCCAAACTAGACCCACTCAACCACAGGGTAGCACTCATGCAAATTGTTTAAGAAATTCACTTTTCAAGCCACTGTTCCCTACTTTACTGACAATTATTCCATTTTATCAGAAAAAGTGAGTAGAGTGGCTTGGAGAGAAGAAAAAAAAAAAAAGAGAAGTCCAAAATGCTTCCCAATCGTTTTTGTTTCCTAGCAGAAGTTCAATCAACTTTACAGAAAAGGAGAGGCCATGATTAACAAGTAATGCTTTCTCTCTTAAATTAAAGCTGCTAGATTATTCCCAACTTAATCTAATTTTAATATGGGACACTTGGAGATTACATGTAGGGGAGGAATAGAAGTTGTTTAGGGTTCTATTCCAGAGTGGAGAGACAGAAAAGCAGGTTCCCAAGGTCATATCCATCCAATGCTGTAGTCCAATTCCTGGTCTAAACTCTAAAAAGGGTCTTTGTGCCAAAGCTTAGTGGATTCAATCAAACAGTTGCCAACTTGGCATGGCCTATTCTCTTATCAAAAAGTGACCTAGATTTAACCTTTGGAGATTGCATCAAAAGGAGAGAAGGGGAAATGTCTTTTCCCCCTGATTTTTTTTTTTTCCATCTTCTCTTTATGATGAGTGGTAAAGCCGATTCTTTCCTGAAAAATCAGGGTGGAGTGTAGCAAGTGAAAGTAAGAATATCATGTCGAATGTGATCCACGTAGACATCTGAAAATGTGAGCCACTTCTATTAATCTTATTTTAACTTTTATAAAAGAATATATAATAAAATGATTTTTTTTTTTTTTTATAACATGGGTATCTCCATTCTACTTGGAAATGAGACTAATCTCACCGCATGTGTAGGGCTGAAACTCGGGTAGGGCCAAGTCTGGTTTTAATAAACTCAACTCAAACCACGTTAAAATTTATTGAACCCAACCCAATCTGACCTGAATTATTCTCACCTTTTTGCTCTTTTATTTTGTTTCTTCAATTGTAGCAATTTTGCATTAAATTTATTATTTCATTGTTTGTAAGTTTGTTTGATTCGTGGTTCATAACCTCCTTTTAATTACCATTAATGGAGATGATTTGCACCACCTACCCATATTACATAAAAAGACACTTGTTCATCTTTGTTTCAGCTAATAATTCTAACATTAATATAAGTAAAAAATTGGAAGATGGGTCTTCGACATTATATAGTGTTTTATTTAAATTTGATGACTTTAAAAATAGTCCTTTTCAAAGAGAGATTGAATCCAAAATGTTGAAACAAAAAGTATAAGTTCATATATGGCCAAGGTCTAAGGTCATTTTCTATTAATTGGATTAGTAAATCTCACTTTAGTAGACCAAGAAACCTTTAGCAATGCATGTTAATGAATTTGAGCATGCTTCTCTTTTACTCTTCTTATCTCTTTGGATCTTCCTAGAATCTCAAATTTAAAGAAGGTAGAAGAATCTATCAAACACCACATGGAGACACTAAGAAGAGGAAAATATCATTTGTACCACCTTAAGAGATATTTTATCTTTTTTCTTTGATTGAATAAATTCTAACCCTCTTTACAAAAAAACCCTAAAAGCTTGATGCCCATGGCATCTTCTCTCCTGAAAGATCTTTATTTTTTATATATTTATCTTCAATAAATATGTGTATATAACTTCTTCTTTTTTTTTTTTGGTAATTTACGTGTGGGAAATCATGGGATACCCAGTGTAAAACCCCTATGAGTGAGCCCACTACCCCTAGAGCACACCAATGTTCGGCCATGGGAACTCGAACCTGCAACTTTCCGTTTCCTGAAGTGGGAGGCAACTAGTTGAGCTACACCCATGTGAGTTGTAATTACGTAATTTAGCTGTCATTGACCTTGTGAGATAAAAATAAAAGAACAAAAAACTAAGCCATACTCAACAACTTTCCAAAATAACTTTTTTAGAAAAATATAAAATTTAACATAAAATTTATTCCCTTTTTATCTTATACTAACATGACAAGTCATATATCTAAGCTTAACTAATTCTTAAAAGGTCAACCAATTACGACTTGTCACATGAATATAAAACATAAAATATTATACTTTCAAAGTATATTTAACGTCTCCTGTAAAATAAACTAAACCCAAACTTTTCTTTAATAGATGACTCACTAAATTTTCAAGTTTTTCAATTATTTTTCACTTTAAAATATATAATTATGTGATGCTTTTGAGTTTACACAAAAACTTTCCTTCTATGAAATTTGAATGCAAATAATCACAAGAGTGGTGGTCTCTCTTCATCATCTCCGTTCAATGTCTTCAATGAATTAACCCTTTTAATCATTAGGGACATTTGAACAAGTGTGGCCCACCATTGATCGTCCTTGGTTGTCCCTCTTACTACATGATGCCAAACTTGATTCTTCAAAATTGGTTAAATCATTGGCTTAAATTACCCTATACTTGCTAGGGACATTCTCCTTATTCTAATGCAAATTATAGGAAATTAACGATGAGTTAGTTAGGGTTAGAGTTAGAGTCAGTTAGACCCTAATATACATAGCTCCATCTGCAATGATTCACATAACATGTGGTGGTCTGTACTCCTCATCCTATGTCGTATTATTTTACATTCCTTTGTCACAAAGTCGTTATCCTCAATACCCTTTTGTCAAAGTCCCTAAAAATCATGCAATTCCTATAGATATTATGTGGGCAATCTGTCTCGTGGTCGTTGGCCAGTCATATCAATGCACAAATGTTAAACTGTGAATATAATATAATATAAATATATGCCTGTATATTTCATTTAACTTGAGCCAGTTGGTCTCTCACGGTGAAGACACCACCGCCTGTAGTGTGAGGTCTTGTGTTTGATTCATTTTCAATCCCTTCAGATCACTTTTTATAGGATTACTTCTCGTTGACTTAATCAGTGTATGTGAATTATGAGGTTCACTTTATAAAAATCATAAGTATTGTAAATTTGAACTTCAAATGATTGTTGAGTAGGCAATTGACTCAGAAGACATTAAGTATTAGGTATATGAGATAAATATTTTTAAAATTTATAATTGAATAAATTTTAAATACAATGTTGAGAACTCGGGAATCAAAGAAAATGAGTAAAGGAAGGAAAAGATGAGGGATTGGTAGATAATAAATAAACTATAAAGTTGAGTGAAAGTGGAAGTGGAAGTGGAAGTGGAAGTGGAAGTGGAAGTGTGGAAGTGGAATGTCAGTAAAGAGAATTGGAGAGGAATTGGAGTGTAAATTTGTTGGAAAGGGGGCAGAACACAAAGGCTGGTGGATCACATGCCACTCACCTTCCTTCCTTCCTTACTACATTCCTATCTCTTCTTTTCATTCTCTCTATCTAATAATGTAATAAGGTACCTTCCTTCCTTACTACATTCCTATCTCTTCTTTTCATTCTCTCTATCTAATAATGTATGTAATAAGGTTGAGAGAAAGGAAAGAAAAGGAAGGAAAGGAAATGTATGGGGAAGGGTCCCGCAATTGAAGGCTGCTATTCCACAATCCAAGGGATTCCATCATCCACACCATCATTACATTACATTACTGGATGAGGAAAAGAGAGGAAATTGCTATTCCAATCCAATCACTTGTTTAAAATGCCCTTCAACATCACTTGCAAGTGAGTGATTGGACATCTTTTAGTTTGAGAAATGAACCCATATAAAACACTTTACACCTGTTTTTTCAATTAAAAAAATCGCAACAACATCATTCTCTAATTTCAAGCGTTTGCATGATGGTAAAGAACCCGATCAAAATGTAAGAGGTCTTGTGTTCAATTCATACTCAACGTGTACGGTCAGTCTCCATAGGCTTATCCAATGTGAAAGATTAGTAACGCAGTTGAATACTTTGGTCTTAAAATAAATAAACAATACCATTCTTTGTACCCATATTTCCTTTCTTTCATTCATTTATATTGAGAGCATTACAACGTCACAATAATTACAATGAATTAATGTGAATTTTAATTATATCATTTGAATTGAATCATTAAATAAATTAAAAAAAGTGAAATTTGACAGTTTCTTTTCTTATTTAAAATTATCATTAGGGGTTGTCAGTAATTTTAATGAACTAGTTGATAATAATGAATGATTTTATGAGATAGTGATTGTTTTGCATTGAGAGCCTTGGGAAGTGATTGTCAATTTCAAACAGGCATTCTTACTTGTAAAAGACATGAAAGTTTCAAGTGGATTCCTATAAAAAGGCAGCACCGAAATCATACATGTGATCACAACAATGGACAAAAGTGGAACGAATGTATCAGAGAGCCATCAAGGAACTAAAGCCCACTGCCAAAAAGAGAGAATGATTTTTAAGTCGAGTGGCAAAGAGAAAACTGAAGTGATAACTTTCCCTTATAAAGGCATAACATGCTAACTGAGTAGAAGAAAATTCACTTTATTTTAGTCGGTTGTTTCCCGTAAATTTAATTAATTTTTGTAAATTGAAAGGCTTACACATGTTTCGAAAATTAGTTGAGTAGACATCTTGATCATAAAAAAAAAAAAATATATTAAAAAGTATTACAGTTTGAAACTTTGATTTTATATTGGGGAGTATCAAAATCTTTACATAATTATAAACAACATTTCAAATTACTTTAACCATTGTGTACATATATGGGAACCATCTACAAATTTCCCAAATATTTCGTATGATTCAAGTCCATCTTTCAAGAAAGAAAAACTCAACCAAGCCTAACCTAAATTTTTGAAGGGCCAATCCAAACCCAACTAGCCCAACCCAACCCAAACTGAGACGTGTTTGGGTTGGCTTATATTAGACTTGGCTCAAATTAAGTTCAGATCAGGCTTCAGAAATTCGGGCAGAGACTGAAACCAAGCCTAAATCCCAATCCTGAGCCCCTAACCTAACTCAACTCTAAAGTTTGGGTTGGACAGTCAGGTTCACAATGTTAGGCAGATTGAAACCCTACGGTTTGATTCTTGTATCTCTACTCAAGATGGAAAAGATAAGCCCAAAGAATTGATTTTTTTTAATCCAATTTGCAAGGCTTTTGGGTCATCCATCATCTTGGTGGGCAGATCATCAAATCAGGGTCCTGCATACTTGAAAAGATATTATTATTTTTTTCTAAGAAGCACACCTAATTGAATAAGAACTCTAGTATTCAAGAGGAGGCGTTATTTTTTGTAGGATTTACATGTCTGGTCAGCAGAACGGGTCCAAATTTAGAGCTAGTGAGCTGGCCCAATTTGAATAGGAGGTGTCAACATCTGTAACGCATGCACCAAATATTTTAATAAAGAGTTAGACCTAGACCTAAGATTCAGGCCCATGGATCATGGATTTGCTTGAAACGGACCAAATATGAGGCTCAGCCCAGCTCATCAAGAAACCATGGATTCTCAACAGCAGTTGAAATGGTCTATAACATTGCAAGCATGTTATTGACTGGACCACCAGCTCACTGAGCCCAGCATCTGTTATGAATAAATTACATGATTTTTAAATATAATGTAAATGAGGAGGTCTAAAAAATGGCCCCATTTTTTAGCCAAGGTTCTTTTTACATGCCATGCCTTTAATGTGGCCAAAAGAATAGAGAAAAATAAACTCGAAGGGGTTGGAGTGATGACCATGACTAATTTTCTTTACAAGTTAGGAACAAAGGCCCAGTTCTGTTGCTGAAGCATATTGGACCACCATACAAATAAAAGAGGATGGATGGATGAATCATTAGAAACTATCGTTCTATTAAAACAAAACTTTAATTTGTTGATATCAAAATAAAATAATTGAATAAATATTTAATTTTATTGAATGGTTTTGCATGATCAATATACGAGACTTGTAGCTAATTTCATGGTATGTAATATTAATCTTACCTTCGATGTAGAGTAAAGAGATCCTTGTTAAAAAAAAAAATGTAAAAGACCTTCAACCATACTTCACGAATTCAATCAACTCCAATTTATTCTACAACATGACTAAAAGCAGAAAAACCTTAAACTTGACCTTTGATTAATTCAATTCAAAGCCAACTTAACACAATTAAATCATATAATCCAATTAAACCTATATTCAACTCACTTTTTATCCATCCCAAACATGACTTTGACCTGATAGAACTCAAACTCAACCGGTGACCCAACCCACGAGCCAACCTTACTTAGACCCAACTTACAAAAATAAAATTTCAACTCACTAAATGGGTTCACCTAATTTGACTATATTTAGATCCACGGATAATAATCTCGACCTATACGATATGACAATAATATGTATTGACAAACAAAGATGATTTTTTTATAAAAAAAATTGAGAGAGAGAAAGTTATTGGCCAATAAAGAGTTTTTCACGCGGACTTAATTATATAATTTTACGAATATTTGGTGAAACCTTCTCGTTTTAAATCTGATAATAGAAATAAGTTAACCATAAATAATATAGAAATATTATTTCATGGAAAAAGTTTTTCATTATCATTTTCATTGAAACTTTTTCATAAAATTTATGAAATTTTAAATAAAAACAAAGATGCCCTAAGTTTCCTCCCAATCGGAACTTCCAAAAATGACTATCCCTGCATCTCTCTCTCTCTCTCTCTCTCTCTCTCTCTCTCTCTCTCGTTTTCGTCCTTGGCTTCGTGCAGAGTGGAGGGTAGAGAATGGGAACGGGGATGGTCGATTTGGTGATCGGTGTCTTTGGAGGTTTGCTGCTCATGCATGCTGCCTATGCTACTGTCCAATGTAACTTTCTTCTCCTTTTCTTCTTCTACCCATCTTTTCCTCTGTTTGGATGCATGGAAAAGGTGTTATTTTCCACGAATACTACTTTCCCTTCCCCTCCATGCATCCAGACGACTAGGATTTTTTCTTATGATTTTTAAAAAATTTGCCGCCATTGATAAACCATGCAGATCGAGGAGTGCTGAAGATCATGGAAGAAGATTTCTCAGGTCCCAGTAAATGTAAGATCTCGATCGGATCTCCTTCCCCTCCTTTGCGATTCCCGATCCTATTTCCATGGTTTTATGCAAATCTAGGGTTTCGTTTTCCAGGTCGCTGTTGAGCTGGTTTTAGGCCTGTCTTTCTGTTTCTGGGCTGCGCTTGCGGTTCCAGGGAAGTTTCTTTCGGTCCTTCCGGATTCTGAAGAAAACAGGTTGGTTTTCAACATTCGATGGCTTGATTTCTGATCTTGGCATTCTTATTGTGTCTATAATTTTTCTCCTTTTGGCATCTTATTGTAATTTTTATCTTTTCTTCTTCTTTTGGACTGAGATGGTAACATCACTGAAACCTGCAACTTTTGCGGTTACAACAATTTGAGCACTCCAACTTTGCTCGATCGTGACCCGTCTTCTTCAATTTAGGAATTGGCTAGGACTTGACCATTTTCACCAATTTTCAGTGATTTTAGCTGGTTATCATCCGACCCTGTCAATCCAACTCAGACTCCGAATCGATCTCAGTCCGTGGTGAATCAGATCAAATCTGATATTTTTATACCTTGGTCTTTTCTTAGTAAATTCTATACCTTGAGTTATGGAAATTTAACCTTGTCATAATTTAAAATTTCAAATCTTTGAAATTCTTGTGGGAAGAGTTGGCTGTGGAGATTGGTCTTTTTCATCCCATCCATTTTTTATAAATATTTGAAACTAGAATGATCTTCTCTAATTAGCATCATGCTGGATGATTTCTCTGCTTTTCTCAAACACTTGTTTTAGAAAAGCTATCAGTTCTCCCCAAAAATTTATGTTGCATCTTTACAAGTGTTCGCGTGAAAATCTTTACAGGATCGTTCAACATCTTGCTTTGTGTAAAGACATTTTTGTACACTATGAGAGCACTTTATAAGGTAGCGTTCAGCCACATACCCCATAAAGTGCTTTCACAATTAGAAATTCATGTGGAGACCCATAGGATTGGATGGATTGAAAGATCCATGCTTGCATAAAGTACTTACAAACAAATAAACTTAATTGAATGACTTGAACCATGGTGCAATTTTAGAAAGTTCAATCCCTTGGCTGGAGTCATTTGATCAAGCTGATTTTTCATAAATATTATACTCATGTAAATCTTTCAAGCTGATGAAGGCGGAGGTCAGTGTAAGGAACCCTGCTAAGCCCACAATGAAACAAAAGACAAACCAAATCGGACTTCACTCTCGGAAGAATAGAAGTGGACCTCAAACCTTGTCAAAGACGTTGCCACTATGCAAGTCTAGGGCGAAACTAGTTTCCAATGAAACTAGATTCAAGTTTTGGTTGAATTAAATTAATAAAATGCAAACTTTAAACAATCAATCAGATCTAAATGAATTTAATTCAGAAAGTAAATGAAGATTTCCACAAATTAAAGTAATTCAAAACCGAACTTAGAAATTGGAAATCAAGGAAAACTTACTTGGAAATTTTTCCAAACATGAAACTTCACTAAACTTCAATTTAATTCTCCCAAATTTGTGTGTCAAATTCGTGTCTACTAAATGGCTTCCACCCCCCTCTATTTATAGCATTGTAGAGGGAGTGGGACAAATAATAAAAATAGCCAAGTAGGTGTGGCTAAGGTTTGGCTAACCTAGGGTTTCCTAATTACAAGCAACAATGGAGCTTCAGTCACACTCTTGACACCTGCTTAGAAAAACAGTCATAACTTCGTCTACGTAAATCAGAGTTGCACAAACTTGGGCTTATTGGAAAGGTTATTGAATAAGCTTTCCAACAAACCCAATTTTGTGAAATTCCAATTTCGTTTGATGCTTCAATTATGACTGCAAAGTTGTTGCACGTTTTCTGCCAATCATAGAGTGACAAGCAATCACATGTTGCCACCTAGGATCCATGATGTGTTTCAACCAATCAAAATGTGCCACCTTCATGCACCACTTGATCCCAAAGTAGGAGTTTTGGAGAGGATTCTAAGAGTCCACACGCCATTGCTCCATAAAGATAGGAAATCTAGTCACCATCCATGTGAAATTCATAGCTCTCTGTGTACTAGGGTTTTGGCATTGCCACAACTTAGGGTGAGGTCCATTATGCTCTCAAGTGGTCTTGGGCTCATAGGTCAGATTTATATGCATTTAAGTAACCATTTTGAAGCTCAAATTAGACTGTTTCCGCCCCATCTTACAAGAATAAAAAACGATGTAGTTTTCCTCAGTTCCACCTTGATGCATGATGGCCGCATCGCAAGCCCTCACAAGCCCACCCAACCCGGTAATCATAGATGGACTCCACATGGAGCTCTCACTGCAGGAACTTTAAAGGGTGTCCGGCTGATCATTTTTCTATATGTAACTCCAAACTGTGAATTCCAAACTCCAAAAAGTTGTGACATTCTTTCTACAAGAGCTGGAATCAAACACACTAAGGTTTTCTTACGTTTAGAACCTTATTTCCAAAGTCAAGATCTAATAAACCATCGATTCTAGCTTAAATGAGAAAACTTACTAAATTAGCCCTTTATTGAGGAAAAGAAACCAAAGAAAGAAGAATATTTGCTATTATGTGGGACTTTTGGCAAACATACCCATTATGTACCAAATGGAGAAGTAAAAGGTTACAACTAGAAGGTATCAATTGCGGTTTGGGCATTGAGGACTTGAAATGAGACGGTAAGAAGGGAGATGAGAAATTGAGGACTGATAGATAATATGATTTTGACATCATCATTTTTATCAGAGCCTTTGCCTCATCTATTTGGAGTCGGCTTTTTGAGTTCTACTTTTCCAAATATTATTTTTTGTAGTAAAGTGGAAAAGTAAAACTCCAAAAGCTAATCCCAAATAGATTGTAAAATGGCTTTGATGATGGTAATAATGTAAGGTTTTTGCCCATCCAAAGTTTGTTGTGTTTCTCAATCAAAATTCTTTTCTCTGTTTGGAATTAGCATGAAGTCTCTTCTACTTGGATACAATGTACCTTTGGCATTGTGAAACCGTTCTCTTATTCTTGGCTCCTTCGGAGATTTGGGATGGGGAGAGTTTGGGGAAAAACCAACTTGTTTGATGGAGAGGATACCCTTTTTGAAGGGAGAAAACATCCGTTATAATGCCTCTTTTAGGAAATAGTTTTTTTTTTTGTACAGATTTTTTAGGAAATAGTTGTGAGGCTTCTTTTGGATTTCTCTTATGTTTAAGTTGTTGGGTTCTCTTTGGATAGATGGAATGGTAGATATAATTGTCAGTTTCATAACAGTGGAACATTGAATGATCATTGCTCTTTAATTAATTGTTGTTTTAATAATTCAAAAAGATTATTGTTTATGTAAAACTTCGGTCTTGTTTGATTTTATTACATATGCATAGATCTTTTAGCTCATGTGGGAGCTTGTGGCACTTTTTTTACTACAAAGACTATGGGTGCTTCTAGCACCATCTTATAATTGTCCCAAGACAGTTCTATGACTCTATCCTCTTCTTTCTTATGTCTCACTTTTACCTTCCAAGGGAGAAAAATGCTGCAACTCCATCCCATGTCTTTGACTTTGAGCAAACTGCTGCGTCTAGACATGTTTATTGTTGTTTGCACCCTAAATAGATAGGGGGTCTACTACCAGCGCCATTCAGTGATACAGCAAGGATGTTGGTCTTTTTTTTTTTTCCCGTCTTATGTTTCTTTGTCATCATCACTTGCATCCAATATGAGAATCCTGATTGAACCTGGGGCACAGTGGGTTTGCAGGTGAAACTAGCGGCTTTAGTCTAACATGCCTTTTTAATATGTACTAATTCTTTTTTTTTAAATTAAACTAATTTCTTTTCAAGCATAGAGTGACACTTATTCCAGGTAGAAGTGGTTGTCCAGATATGCTGTTCTTTTTTTCTTTTCTTTTTCCTTCATTGTTTGGGGACCTGAAATTTGGGGAGGGGGAGGGTTGGGTTGGGTTGCTGTGTCAAGAAATGCACAACCACGATTGAGCTATATTCCTTCATCATCTTCTCTCTCTTTTTTTAACTAAGTTATATGTCCACGTTGACCTGAATTTGCATCCCTAATGTCTGAAGTCCAATAACTTTGAAGATCATAGGTAATAACTATATCCAGAATTTTGCTGTGTTATTTGTTATGGAGAACTTCTGTAGATGGATGGTGACATTGTTCATGAACTTAAAATGCAGGTTTGTTTCTTTACCAGCAAACTTGGATTTCATGATCTTCAACCACAGAGGCAAAGTATTCCCATTCCAGAGTGATAAGAAGCTGAAACAATGAGCATCCAGCAAGATCAAGTTTAGTCCTCAGACAATTTATTTGGGACTGTTTACTTGCTTTGGGAGTTCACCTTCAGAATCATTTTGTTAGACCAGGATCGATGCTTGCATCCATAATTTATTTTTTTGATATGTTTTAGAGATGCTTGCTGTATTTATGAAATTTGTTGTCATTGCTTGATTGGCAACAGAATGTCTATATTTGGGTTTGGTACTTTGTAGTATGCTTTTATTACGGAGATTACTCGTGCAGCGAGGGACTGAGACTGCCTGCCTCTAGGAAATACCGTCAAGCATCTCTAGCAGGAGGAGTTCAAATCAGATTGTATTTAATTACATATTTCTTGTCCGATCTGATTTGATTTTCATTTTCAAGTCCAATCTAACCTGATTTTTTATTAAAAGTAGCCAATGGAGAATAATTTTTGTTGAAAATAAATGAGAAGATAGCTCTCCTTTGATGAGTATGGACAATGGAGGCAATGTCTAACATTGCCTTGAGGCTTGGATGCAGTGTCTGATCATGTTAGGTCAGGTGAGGGGAGCACATGACTAGAACCATTGGACCAAGTAAATAAGGAAGAATTTGTAAGGGTCATTTTTATATTTATTTTTAGGTGAAAAAAATGCAGATATTCTTTGACTGGGTGACCAGAGAATGATGTAAATAGCAGTGGCCTAGTACCCATGGAAGATGAACTGTGTTAAGGAATGGAGGAATCCCAAGCAGATGTGTGGGAGCGGTTGCAAATAGCAATTACTCACTGGAGATCTCATTCCTTGAAATCTGTAGACTGAGAGAACCACAGATGATCAGATGATATAACATTGGCCCATTTAAAGTCTAACCATAGCTCCACTAGAAACGGAGATGATCAAAATCCTTCCAGTCCCCTGGAGAACTGTTGCGATACACGATGCTCTCCTATACTTAAAATTAAAGAACAATTACACATGAAACATCCAACATATACAGAGATTGACTGAGACGCATGAAACTACAAAAAGTACACGTATAATAATACTGATGATAGGTACAAAACTACCAATGAACTCACTGCATCAAGGGGAGGGGAGGGGAGGTTCTCTGCAACTATTCTACATGCATCTTTACATCCATCTAGAGAGGCCTGCTCCCACTGGAAAATTTAACAATGGAATAATACAAATATTCATGCCTACTCTAATGCAATATATTATAGTACCAATACATTCTAAGGGATAACTGACTCTCCAGCAGAAATGTAGTATTTGCTGATGGTGCTGATTCGTCATCTATAAATCTCATTTTCAAGGGTGGGTTATTTGCGAAGCGGCTAATACTTGGTAGTTTTACATTATTAACGTTGTTTTGCATGACTACAAGAAATGGTGCTGCAGAAAAAAAAAATCATCTTGGCAGCTTGTGTGCAACACTGATTAGTCACCAATCACAAACCTTTCAAGCCTACATTGAAACATGGCTCTTCAACACTGATTTGTACTTTTTTTGTACTTCATTCTCACTTCCGGTTGAGACCTCACCACAAGCCTACATTGAAACAGGATTGTTATAAACAAAGCAAGCAATAAAAATACATTGAGGTGCGATAACAGTAATTATTTCACAAGGATAAGTCAGACAAGCATTGGATGGACTGGACTAGAAGCTGGAGATAATTGAAATAAAATATCAGTCAGTTTTTGGAACATAAATGAAAATGGTGGATGATCATTTGAATGGTCAGGGTCATTAATTGACTGGTACGGATTTTTCCATGTGCATCAATCACCAAGAGAAGGTTGATACACCACTTACTCTATTCCATGTATATGTAGGGAGAAACACTTTGCCTTTTTTTTCTATTTCTTTTTTTTGAAGTGATAACCAAGATTTCATTGATGAGAACAGAAAAGAAAGTAAAAACCTGAGCAGGATGCCCAAGGCATCATACGAGCTCAGCAATAAGTCCAGTAACAATGCATACTTGCATAACTAAGATAATATAGACAAAAGATACAAACTGTGTGACATAAAAGAGTCCAAACATCTCCAGACTGGTTCTCAGAGAATTCCCCGAATGCTTCGGTTGCCTAGTTAAAGGCATGGCTTGGATGCTCCTAACCCATGCCAATGCTCCAGATTAACTTTAAGGCAGACTAAGTTTAAAATAAGGCATAAGGCTTACAAACTTCGAACATTATGGTAACCAAAGCTATAAGGAATACTTGGTGCTACTTCATTTTTAAATACTCACCTAATTCTTTCTCTCCAAACTAACCTGACAGCTATTTCCGTAAAATTTGGCCTTCCTTTGAGAAGGGGACAAATCTACAACCATTTATGAGAGGAGAAATTATCTGTCATAAACTGATTCACAAAAAGTTGGGGTAGACTTATAATCATGGCCTTTAAATATGTTTGGAAAAAGCTGTCAGGTTTCATATTTTTTTAAACTCAAGTACTCAACCAAGGTTATGATTGAGGGGCACAAAGGGGTGATGAAAAAAGAGGTGGTCCACATATTCCTTGCTATTCCAACAAAGTATGCACTGTTGGCAAGTAAAAATTCCCTAGACTTTTTAAACGGGGTAAGGGCTTTGGTCAAGTAGACTAACCAGCAAAAACTTTTATATCTTTAAGGGGGAAACAGATTTCCAGATCGCTCTATAGGCAGAAAAAGATCAGCATTCAATATTGGAGTAGATCAACTCCCACAATGAGTTTTGTGGAAGTCCTAAAAGCGATCTGTTTCAAGCTCGGAAGGAAAGCATCAGCATCAATATTGCTTAGAGTTTTTCGGGTTTCAAAGTTCTCGAAATCTATGCATAAGAAAGTTTGAAACTTGTTTACCCGGGTTTCATAGTTCTCGAAATCTATGCATAAGAAAGTTTGAAACTTGTTTACATTTGAAAAAAATCAGAAGAGAAAATGCTTCTATAAATACCTTTTGGAGATCAAAATGCAGGTAATCAGATAAATAAAATGACTAGCTTTTGAGACCTCAGTGACTCAAGTCAAATCGAAGACAAGGATCTTACACTCAATACTTCCGAATCCATTGGGAAAAAGCAATATTTGTGACAAGAAATAAATCCACTGCACAGTACCAAAAGAGAAGATTTGGTTTACAGAAGAGAGAGGAGGGAGGAGCAACGAATCTTGCCATTGGCATTTCATGTTGGACCTCTCCCTTGGGAATTATTGGTAAAAGCCAAAATGGAGGTTCAGGAAAATAGGAAAATAGTTTTGTATTCACCAATACCACTTTCAGCTCATCTTAAACCCTACAGGGCCATAACTAACCATTATCACAGCTTGTCAGGTAAATTAGCAATACCTGTTGGCTCATCTTAAACCCTACAGGTCCAGAACTAAAATTAGCAATACCTGAAATGTGGCACTTACAAGTGGATTCATTAGCACAAGAATCAAATCAGAAGGCGTGGCAGGTGAAGCACCCACTCAAGGACCTCATATGGGTGGCCTTGCGGAAGGAAACAACCTTATTACTTGTCCTAGAAATCTGATTAGCCTGGTCAGAAGATACTGAACGCATCTCTTGGGCTTTCCTCTGGGCTGATCTCAACTTTTTCATAATCTTATCCATTGAAGAAGTCCGTATCTTCTCAAGTTTGACCTGAATAGAACATTAGAAAGTCTAAAAACAGATTCTAATTTCATTTGTATTGACTACAAATTGCACCAAATTCAAAATGGCAAACTGGGAACCTTATCTAGACAAAAAGTGCAAAACAGTATACTGACATTTTCTATTATTGTTAGTATAGAGATGAACTTCAGTTGCGTGAATTGTAGGTCAATATCAAAGCTATAGCACAAGGAAATATGCAAGTTTGAGTGGCACCTCTAGTTTTCGTATCTCCGCTTCAGCTTTTGCCTTCTGCAAGTTTTCCCATGCAGTTATTTTGGCTTCCTCTCTTCCGAACCTGCAAAGAGTATAAGGAATATGATAAGATACTTAGATTTCTCAATGTGCTCTCTTTGATAGTTCTCTTTTTTCATCCCAAATAATTTTGATTGAATGGATAACCCATAATAACTTACAACTTTAACCAGTGTTTTAAAACCCGGACCAGACCGCCGGGTTGAGCCGGGTCGAACCAGAACTGGCAAAGTGATCAGTCTGGCAGATGTATGGAGTGTTACGAGAAGAAAGTCGTTTTAACCCTGCGGTCCAATCATCGAACCGTCCAGATCGGAAGAACCAGACAGTTATTTCAAAACTGATTGCATTTTAAAAAAAAAAGCGCCGCAATCATTGATCGGCGATGCTAATCTCTTTCAGGCGCTCCCACTCGCTGGTTGTATCTCTTCCTCTCCCGAATGGCTCAAGCTCTTTCACAGTTGCCCATTACCCTGTTGCCCTCTCTGACTCACTCCACTACCCCCATTGCCCTCTCTGACTCACTTCACCTACCCCTATTGGTCTCTCACTCTTCTTATTTTCTCTCCTCTACTCATCTGAGTCTCTGACGTTTTGACTTTTCAAAGAATTGAGGTTTGGACTATTAGTATGGCAAGTCCAAATTTTTTCACAAAAGTGAGATTTGTTTAGATTAATAAACCATTTCAAATGAAACATAATGTTTAGATTTATAGAAATATATAAAAAATTGTTTTAAAGAAAGTATTTATACTATCTGATTTTAATTCATGAAAATAAATGAAAGTTAGAAACTTTTTGTTTTGCGGGTCCCAGTTTAATTCAGTTTGTACGGCCCGGTCGAACCCAGTTGGACCAGA
Source organism: Chimonanthus praecox (assembly GCA_022113865.1). Classification (NCBI taxonomy): domain Eukaryota; kingdom Viridiplantae; phylum Streptophyta; class Magnoliopsida; order Laurales; family Calycanthaceae; genus Chimonanthus; species Chimonanthus praecox. Next base: position 7,749,946 of record CM039095.1, on the reverse strand, counting down.
TCAGAGCCTTAAACGGTTTGATGTACGGTCCAGGTTTTAAAGCATTGCTTTAAACAAAATATGGTGTGAAACTGTGGCATGATCAGATTGGATGTAATGAGTCATTTGTTTCCATTAATTTGTTCAAAGAATCAATTCAATAATGTAGATGGAATATTGGTGCTGATGATGATGAGTCAATGCAATGATGTGATTAGCTATGTAAATGCCTCGGCAACGGGAACCATTCCATTTCCACAACGGAAAAGAAAAGTGCATGATGTTTACTTGGTTATGCTTTTTGCTGTTTCTGTAACTTCCCAAGCTGAAGATCGAGTTTCCACAGATTTTTTCCTCCATGACCTGATCTTTGTCGAGCCCTTACCAAATCCTCGAGCCCCATGCTTCTTGGACCACCTGGTGACAGTAACACAATCATCTACCTGAACATCCTTGATCTCTAATCTAGCAGAATGATGACTCTGCAGCTCTGCAATTGGAAGGACAGGCGATGGAGGAGAGAATGAGGACTTTTCTTTTGGAGATGAACAGGTACTACCCTCAGGACTCATTTGGGTCGCCATGTCTCTTCTTGAAACAGCACGAGAAATCATGGTACCCGCATCCTTTGTTCCATCAAGCTTCTCATCTGTGCATTTGTTCCAATAGTAAGTAGAAGGGCAAATTTGCACAACTCTTTGAATCTGAAATTTGCTTCATTGAATATAACAATTAGAATACTGCAACCCAAACAGGTGTTTGAAGGACAGGCATTGAACATGATTTTCCTCCCTTAAAGTAACATCAGTGATATAACATGGAGGTGCTAACATGTACTACGCCAGCATGAAACCATACACAAGGTGACAAAGCACCTACTTTAATCAACTATTTTCTCTTTGTTCAGTAACAACAAGTCCTTCGATAATTCTTGTATCATTCGATGTTTCAATTTTGCACAAAGTTAATTAGACACACTAGTTAATGATCCATAATTGATGAATCGTGATAAGAATTCAATATGTGTGAAATAGGATTGAGGAAAAAGAAATACACATAAAACCAATACTCAGTATCACACCTAAGAAAATACCACGCTCTATATTTTTCAGAATATAATATTTACAAATTTATAATATTATTTTGTTAGTGACAAGTGCATCAATTCTCAAGACATCTATATAACAAAATCTGAATCGTTATTTCTGATATTTCAATTTCTTAAACATTCAGTGCTGAGACAACCTTCACAATTACACATGAAGTTAAAAGTTGTCAAATTACAAACCAAGTCCTGTGTCTAACATCAAAAAAATCAGTTCCCATGCAATAGAATACCAAATACAGTCAAGAAATGTACAGAAGCTAACCACATGGCTCAAGTCCATTATGGAGCTTTCAAAACTTGGAACAATTTTTGTAGACTACCATTAGACAACCTATATCCTAGTTTTCCACACACGAACAGTGCTCCCTGAGTGTGCCATCAAGGTAGAGCCTGCTAGATGTTTGCTAAACCATTAACTGATGAGTCCTCACCAATCAGAAATGTCCTCTTTACCGAAGGAAAACTAGTTACTGCTCTAAGGCGCAAAAAAGCAATAGTTGGTTGTCTGCTATAATTGATGAATTCAGATTTTCCAATTGCCCAGCCTTAGCATAATGGATTGGAGTAGAAGATGGCACCTATCAGGCAATTTTATGTGTTAAAGTCAAAAAGGCTAACACCACTAAAAAAAACCTCCAAAAGGATATATACCAAAAAAAAAGAAAATGCCAACCGAACATAATTAATTGAGAGAAGTTAATTAATCACTGTGCTTGGGCCAAACAAATGTTATAATTAATTATGGCCACCCCTCGAAAATGCCAAGCAGATAGAAAGTTTGGTCCACCAATTATGCTAGATCAAGCGCCAGTTGCCAATTATGCAACCACATTCAACAGCAGAAACTGACAATTAGTCAATGGAAAATAGCCAATAGAGGCGTTCAAGAGAAGTCAAGAATATGCACCTTCAGAGCTTGGTAACGAGGATAGGATCAAAAGATCTGACCACCCATGTACACTAGCGGATCGTGCTACACAAGGCTCTGTATGTGTAGGATAAGATCCTGTAACCCAGCCACTGTTACCAACACCATCACCATCGCCAGAACTTCCACGGCAGGACAACACTTCTGCACCCAAAACCCCAGCTGAGAATGGAGAGCTCCCATGAAAATTCCCAACTCTCCCACCATCAAACACTGGCATCATCATTGATGGCGAGAATGATGCTGAATAGCATGCCATTCTGCGCACCAAGTGGTCCACTTTTAGACTTTGGCCGCCTCTGTTGTGGAGGCACCACAGCCTGCTGCCAACACCATCACCGGCCCTGGACTGAAAATCCACTTCTCTGCATCTTCCCATTTTGACGGTAATGTTCGTCCATTAGCAAAAGGAAACGGAAGGGCATTCCCATACCGGCGGCTGCAATTTGCTGGCAGTGGAACCCTTTCCGAGCTCCAACCCTTCTGCAGCCCTGCACTGCTGCCACTGCCATGCCGGTAATTCGGTGCACCAGGGCTCGGAAAAATCCCAGATCCACGAGAAGCAGTTGCTTTCTTCATAGCTGCGATCCTGGGGGAAGAGATTGCAGCATCACTTACTCTGCTATTCAGATCCAAGGAAGTCTGCCTTTGCCGGTTATATTTCTTTGAAAGAACATCAGATCTGAATCCCCCTGTTTGCCATTCTGGAAAGAAGCAACCTTTAGTTCAGTCCGAATGCACACAAACGAGAGTTCTCATATTTTTTTTAAAAAAATAGAAAATGCTTTCTGGAGAATAACTTTTTTGATAAAAAAGAAAATAACCATCTTATCATTTTTTAGTTGAAATGGTTATTTAAAGATTTTTTTTTCCTTCCAAAGCATCCAACAAAGCCTTCAGGTATCGAAAATGAGAATTGGGTTACAAATCTTAACTTCATTTATTTTGCAACTCTAAGCTGTCCACTGTAGGAAAGCGATTTCTTTCCTTTATTTTTAATGACAGAAAACTACGTTCTTGACTAATACCGATATTTTTTACCGAAAGTAACAATTTTTAACAACTTTTTCGGGGAAAAAGCTATTTCTCATAAAAGATTATTCATCCAAGCAAATCCTACGAGATCTGAAAAAATAAAAGAATTGTGTTTTCGGAAAAACGCGATCCAACCAGCTCTCCAGTCTCCACATTTGAAAAGGATATCCAAACGGAGTTATTATTTACCATTGGGCGCCCTGGAAAGAGAATGCCTAGCTGGATCTTCTCCTTCTGCCTCTTCCTCTGCTTCTCCAGCTGCAAACAAGTTAGACAATATGTCAGAGCTGAAAATGGAATCGCACAAGCATTTCTTTGCTTTTCTTTCCAGTAGCTGTACCTTTTCCCTCGCTTTTGTTCTTGATAGGGTTACTGTTCTTCCTATGGACTGAAGATCTGTTCGGATCCAGATCAGAACCGCACGAAGATTGACGGTGGAGATCGCTTCCTGCCAAATGCTGTACCAAATAAAGATTTTAAATCCAGAAGCGGACGAATTGCCGATAATATCAAGATCTGAAAAATCGCAAAAAATTCAAATACTGTACCAAAATCACAGATTTTAAATTAGCGAACCACGCGAACTCCAAATCTAATTTCAAGATCGGAAAAAATCAAGAAAAGGTAATAAATTCATGAAATCGAACAACAATTACATCTGAAAAAATAATCGCATTTTTCGCATATCGAGCTGACGAATTGAAGAAATGCGAGGTTCTTCCTTTTTCCTGTCCTAGAAACAAAGATTCAGTTCTGGTGGATGGAAAGAAAACTATTTCTCGGATTGTACCAATTTTTTACCAAAAGTGGTCACTTTTTAACTCTTTTGTCTAAAAAATATTTTTGGAAAAGTGATTTCCTTTCACATATCTAACCAGAAAGGATAGAGATTTCAATCCAAACAACAAAAACTCCCAAAAAAAAGAGCATTTTGAAATGCAATTTTCTTCATTTCTCCGCTTGAGAATGGAAAAGAAACTGCGTCCTTGGAAAACGCCTATTTTATCCAAAGTAACCATTTTGAACTCTCTCTTTTTTTCTTTTTTTGCAAATAAGAAAAAAAAAAGTTATTTTCCAGAAAAGAATAAGGGAATTCCTATCCATTTATCGAAACAGAGCCTTTAAGAACTCCTAATTGCATTAGAAGTCCTCATTTTCCATATCTCTCTGAAATTAAGAAATGCATGCTGATTTTATTTTCAGCTCATTACGATTTGAGATCGGATTGGTTGAAGATTTCGAGAACTTGAACAGTGATGAAACCTTGGAGAGTTCGGAAGCGAGAGATCTGTGATCGTGATCATGGCCATCAGATCCAAAAGAGCAGCGATCGACGCTTCCAGAAGCGGAAGAGAAGAGACTGAAGTTGGATAACTCGTGAATGAAGATTACAGAGTCTGGACTGTCGTCGCGAACTCTGGAAGCAGATCTCGGCAGCTTCTGCTCTCCAAACCCTAGCCCTGGCATCTTCAGTCTTCACCTTCTTCTCATTCCGTCCAAAATAGATAAAGAAAGAGAGAGCGCGAGTTCTTTTATATATATATATATATATATATATATATATATATATATATATATAAGAGCGTGGAAACAGCCGTGCATCGCAGTGGGAGAGAAATAGTGAAATCGCCATGCAAATGCGAGATCCAGCGATAGGCACCATCCACGATGCCATGTCACACTGCTTCGCTGGATTGGACACGTGGCAGCGATAGTATAATTCATTAATATAATGTATTAAATATTAATTTTCCAATATCTTATCCGGACTTTTAAAATTTAAACTTAGGCGTTATGGCAATTAAGGTGAGAAGGTGAATTCATCTAAAAATGATTAAATAGTTAAATTCCTACTAAATTGTTGGTCCACAATCATCAATAACATTTATTCGTATTAAAACTTATATCAAAATTGGTGGTGACAGAATCTCATAAAATCGACAACTAATTTGACATGGCAGAGTTATGAGGTTGTTAAAATTAATGAATTAGAGTCTATTAATTTTATAAAATAAACTGAGTAACTATTTATATAAAAAATTAAAACTTATTTCATAAATTATAAAAATCCAACCTAATTGAAATTAAATAAATATATAATTAAAGTAGCATTTTCTAACAACTATTAATTTTGCCTAAATTAAATGGATAAAAATATTTAAATAATTTTTTTATAATTGACATACTCAATATTCGAATGAGGTTTGTAGCCATATCACAAATTTCAACGGTATTTTCAAATTTACCACATTTCTATCGATAAATAATCATCACTGCGTTAATAATATGTATTTATTGAAGCGACGTTAAAAACACGATAAATACTAATATCTTGATACATTCTCGGTAAATTCCATATTAAGAATTTTATTTTATTTTTATTTTTATTTAATTTATTTTATTATTTTTAAATAATATAATTTTCACTAGATTTTCTCGTTAATATCTCAGTAAAAATCTAAAAATTTGAAAATATCCCGATATTACCAATTATCGTTAATATCTCAAGAATGATTTGTGACTATGGTTTGTAGAACAAGTGCATAATTAAAGGTATTTTAGGGCTAAATGAAATACCAATCAAAATAATTATATATGATCTTAGAATGTGCATACATTTGTTTATTTATAGTACAATTATAAAAGTATATAATCTCATTGTCTTCTATTTTATAAATAATGTTCAGTAGAATTATTTTTTCAAAATACCTATTGAAGTTGGCTGAGGATATATAAATGTGTATGAAATCTCATTCTTAAAAAATAAATACAATTTTGCACTTGTAAAATTGTCATATTGATGAAAATTACAATTCTGATTAAAATAAAGTCAACCCAAAATCATAATCCAACAATTCAATTAATGAAAAATAGACTTGATCCATACCTTATGGAATTAGGCCTCTTGTTTTACCATTTTGGGTCTGTAACTCTCTAAATTAACACATTTTTGAGCTATTAGAAATTTAATTAAATCCTAATGCAACATGTATAACTAAAATATTTTTGACAAATACATTGCGTCACATATACTTTTGTATTATAATAACTAAAATATTTTATTTTTGTCAGTAAATGATTGTATTATGTCTAAAATGACAAATCATAATGTCTAATTCCTAATCACTTTTGATAGGTGGGACAAGTTTATGCGTAATTTGCTACATAATTCAACAACTAAACAAATGGTCAACTTGAAATCATGTGATTATTACAGTAATGTGGACCATCAAAGGTCTTTTGATGTTTATACATTAAAAGGGGACGTATGGAGCCCATGAAAGAATCCACTGATTTGTTGAGACATAAAGAAAATGAGATATTCCTTTAAAGTTATTTATTCCAAATTTTTATATCTTTGATTTCTCTAAATCTATTATTATTTGTGTAAAGACTTTCTACAAAATTACCCAGCAATATTTAGATCTAATACAGATAATTTCAAATCAATTATGTCTCAAATTATTTTCATTTAATGAATAAATGAGCTGCAAAATAAGGTTTTAATATAAATTTTCCTTGCGATAGCCAACTAATCTTTAAAACACGTGCAAACTTCACTATCCACATATACTGAATAACTCTATAGGGAATAAACTTTTGAGGTGGAGTAAAAATTGAATTCATGTCTTCCACTTTACACGATAAAGTGCAGTTTAAAAATTATAATTTTTAAACTCTTTAAACTCTAAGTATTTAAATCTTTAAATTTGTGTAACAACTTAATTAATTTGATTAAAGTAAATATATTATATATTTACATATGCTTTTTTAAAATATTTATATATTAATTTGAATATCCATACAAATAAATAAATAATTTTTTTATAAAAATTAGTCAAAGAGGCAGACATGGTCAATGAGACGTTCTTTCAAGAAAGAAAAGCAGTGGATTGTGGCATTCATGATTATGCCGCCCGTGGCGTTTGTAATTTAGACAAACTTGTCGTATTACTTGGTTGTGTTATGGAAATTTCAACAGTAAATAGAGACAAAAAGGGAGATTAGAGAGAGACAAAGACGTGAGGCATGCGCGCATCTCACATAATATAAATGTAAAAAGATATATAAATAATAATTATTTGAATCAATTGATGATAATAGACTGTCAAGGGAAAAATTAAAATTACTAATACCTTAGCATTAAAATTTGACTGCATTTCGACCAGATCTAAAGGGGTGAAAATGAACGTAACTTTTATTCCTAATCAGTAATAAAGAGAATGAACGAGAAAATCCTAAATTTTCCTTTCTAACATAAATCTGAAAACTATTTTACTATAATAGATAATTACTTTACTTCTCATTCAAAATACCTTTTTTTTCTTTTTATATTTTGCTCATGGTAATTAACCTATATTCAAAGAAAACTCATGTATAAAGAAAATTCATGTAAAATTTACCTCTCATTCAAATGCAATCTTTATTTTCGATTGAAGCTTCTCTATCTATTATCCAAATCAAATCAGAAGTTTCTAATTCAAATAAAGAAATTCAAATTTAATCGTCAATTTTCACTATATCTAACGGGCAAAAACTTTAATCATGGATAAGTCATAATAGTTAGGCAGATTTTAGTATTGTGTTTTATTTGGATTGGTGAACTTAAATTAAAAAAAAAAAAATCTAAATTAGAAAGAATTTCAAGTTTATATATGCATTTACTGTAACTATATATTAAAATGAATAGAAATTCGATCTTAGATGAAATCTAATACATGGATAAATTTTGAATATGGTTTTCATTTAATAGAATTAATTAGTTTAAATAATGGCATTATATGCAAATTTTAAAACTTTTTAAAATGTTCATATTAAGTCTATTAATTTGTTCTTACAGTACATCTCCTCCACTAAGTATAGATTGAGGGGGTTGCAGGCATTTGAACTCAAAAAATAGAAGTCAGATTTATTCGTTTCTAAAAAAAAATTATGACCGAAATTGCTCAGATATCTCATTCGTAAGGAACTTTATCTGACTAATAACTCATATCGATTATAAACTTAGTCACTAAGTAGATTCAAATTGAGTAATTTGTTGAATTCTTGATGGACCCATTGAATTGATCAAACTTGATTATATGGTTGGTCATAGGAACATTGGATTCCCCTCATGGCTTTGTCTCTTTAAACGGTCATTTACTGGAATCAGATGCCTTGAGTCCCACATAAAGGGATTTTATGGAGCTTTTTTGCTTTGAATGCTTACTCGCAGTATGATTTTGATGCTTTATGGTGCCACTTTTAATGGTCATTTGAATTTTAAAATGAAAATTAGTAATATTACTCAATTTCAAATTTAAAGCTAAATTCAAAGTATAAAACTATTTTATTTAAAAAGTATTTGTCATAATTTTTATTCTCCAATCAAATAATGAAGCTATTGTAACTAGAATTTACATAAATATATTAAAGTATAAAACAATACTATTTAAAGTAGAAAAATTAACTCACAAATTTTAAATATAGTATAATAAAAAAATTAAATATATTAAAATATAGTGAAACTAGAAGTTAAAAATGCAGATTTTGAAATTGAATGAAACAAACGAAAGAATGTTTGAAAAAAAGATTGACATTACACTCAAATAAAACATTTTTAGCATTTCAATTGAAATAGAATGAAAGCAAGACCTAAGAAAGAATTATATAAAATAATATCTATATAAAATGAGGAAAGATGTCAAAAGAAAAAAAATTACATAGATAATGAGAGGAATTTATTTAAATACATTTATTTTTATAAATTACACACTATTTATTTTTCACACATAGTCATCATTTAAAAGATATAAATAATGGGTGTAGCTCAACTGTTTAACCTTCGACTTCAGGAAGTGGGAGGCGATAAGTTCGAACCTCCATGACTTAACCTAATGTACCTTAAGTATCACCTGTAGGGATTTTACGCTGAGCTTTTGACAATTTCCTCCACATAAATTTAAAATATATATATATATATATAAATAATGTCTCCATTTATCGAAATTAAAAGGAAAAAAGTGTCACTAGATTTACACTTGTTCCATGTATGTGAAGATTTTTTTAAAAAAAAAATGAATAAATAAATTATACTTAATTGATGGCTTGTATTTGAGGTGGAAAAAGGTGTGTCCCATCTTGTCAGTGAAAAAAAGAAAAATCATGTGAAAATGGGATGTAGGGTCATATAATGAAAGGTCACGATCTTATGTTGTCAAATTGTGCCAGCTACAATTTGGAACATTTTCGGTGACTTGACACCGGCAGGTCCTTCCCACCGTTTCAAACTTGAAAGTTGAAAGTGAGAAGCATGATGGGACTAATGGGAGCAATGAGGTCATTGTTCTCTTTTAACAATTTTTTTTTAATAATCATTTGGTTTTTATTATAATTTTAAATATAAAAAATCTCAATTCAGTTGTTTTGAGATAAAGGTTTTGAGTTGAATTATTCTATAAGTTATTTTGATTTTTTTTAAATTTTTTATAAAAACTTGATCTAATTTTTTAACTCGATAAAATTGAGTCGAATCTGATTTTTGAGTTTTCAATGCATCAATACATTTTTTAATAAGAATTCAAGAAAAAAAAATATTAATATATTATTTTTTTATGATTAAAATGTTCAGACCTCTTAAAGCACTCTGACTAATCTCCAGAACATGTGCAAGCATTTATTATATAATTCTACAAGAGAGAGTAGCCTTTTAGAGATGAGTGGAAATTAAATTCGATACTCTCGCTTTCTAAGACAAATTCTTGACTGTCACTCTAATTTCTTTAAATTATTATATGATACTTCTGATTTCTTCACGAGATAACCTGAGAGCCCAAAGAAACAACAGGCTCAAACACAATTATACTAAAAACCCACAGTAAGTCAATATTGGCTCTAACGGCCATTTTTTAGAAACAGTGAGATTAAAATTGGGAAAATTGGGATGTACTTGCATTGACTTGAATGTGATTGTGATTTTGTAATGGTTGCACTTAAAATGGGTTTAATTAAATTGTAATGATTGGACTTAAAAATGGGTTTATTTAGATTGTGATGGTTGGACTTCAAATATGGGTTTAATTAGGATGGTGATGTTTGAACTTAAAAACGGTTCGACTTTATAAAGTTTGACTTCGACTGTTACTAACATATATTTCCCTTTAAAAGTGGGTGTCCTAACACATACTATGGAAGTGGGAAAGTGGCCCTTTTTTCTATTACATCACATCCTTGATAATAAACAATTGGATCGACTGAAAAAGACTATATACAATTATACATGTACATGAGATGAACCCCATATATCCTAAATAATACCCATTTGAAGTGTTCATTTACCATTAAAATGACAACATAAAACCATATCATGTAGGTTACACATGAATGAGACTCACATTATAGGTTATCTTTTTTTTTTTTTTAAATAATAATAATTATAGTGATGGGTCTTAAAAGTTAAAATTTTCCCACTTTTTTAGATGATGTGACTGTCGAGACTTTTATTGTTTTCCCTTTTTTTTTTTCTGAAAAGGATATCCCTCAAGGTGTCATCTAAAATCCATCAATTTCCACCATTGAATGTGATTTCAGTTGCATGGGCAATTAAAGATGGGAACCACCCTCATAAAAAGGTAATCAAGCACAACGATCATCACCATTTGAATATGACCCTTGGCTTTAAAATAAATAATGATATTTTTTTTTTTGAAGTTCCGAGGTGTCCAGACGTCGCACCTTATCAGTCCTCTGGAGTGTGTAAAAACCCCCATATCTTCACACACCAAGTAAGTCGATGGAACCTTACTCTACATATTTCCATGAGAAATGATCCTTCATTGGAACTCCCATGGTTTGAACCCAAGACCCCGCTTTAGAGATCTTGCTCCCAAACCTATTGGGATAACCCCTTGGGGTTAAAATAAATAATGATATCCAAAGATTGAACATGACCATTAAAACCAATAGATACAACTCAGTGGTGCAGATTTCACAATTACATGTTTAATCACGGATTAACCTAAGGTAAGACTACATGAAAAGTCCATGCAAGCTTGCAATGAGCTGTCTGATTAGAGGGGATTTGTTTTTGTAGATCACTCAAATTTAATATTGAATATTCAGAGATATTATAATCAGAATACAGAAAGCTATGATAACATGGGAATTCCCACGATTCAAGTTTTAACAAAGCCAGAATCATATAGACATATACTAAGAACTAATTAAGTATTATGCATATTGACAAAGAAACATGGCAGCTTGTCTAAACATCAAAGAGCATCCTACAGGATTTTCTTACCCTTCTTTCCCATTTAAGTCCTAAAAATATTACATGAGCATTTGATTTTTTATACCTCATATGCTCCAAAATAGGCGGTATTTGCGATCCCTTACTTTGATGTCTGGTAGTCCATTTCTTGTAGTATCCGATGTCCAAACCATAATCCTGGCACCAGCAAACAATCACAAACTTAAAAGGCTTTGTGATGAATGTACCAGGATATGGGCTCCATATTCAGATCAACTAAAAAACCGTTTATGCCGGATTGTGGCTGTTCTCCAGACCTCATGTATAATGAATGCGCAGCAGTGAAGGTCAATGACCATGATTCCCACGCATACATCTGCAAAGAAAAGGAACATCTGCAACAAGAAAGACTTCTTCTATAGAGAAAAGCCGCTGAAATAGGCTGTGATACCCTTGAGTTTACCATTTAAGAAGTTTCTCTCAACCTGAAAGCAAACTCGAAATCGTTGAAATAGGCTCACAACAATATGCTATAAATCAGAAGCAACAATTATTTGTTTAGAATGATCGCAATATGACTATAACCGACAAGTAATAAATTGGGAGAAACAAAGAGAGAGAAAGGAGTGGAGGGCTGACATTCAGGTTCTAAGTAGCTAGGATATTCACTTTCCACCTTTGGATTTCCCAGGCCAATTGCAGCTTTACAAGTTCAAATCATTTTGCAATATGTATACTACTCCAGAAAGGAACCAAAAGCAGGTTGCAGATTATTCTTCTCCTTCTCCTTTTTTTGGGAAGTTTGTGATATGATTCCAGTTACAATATAAATTTCCTAAAGAAATAGATAATTAAAAGAATACCTCTACTGACCAGGGAGGCTCAAATAATAGACATAGCTCAGCCAATTGGTTTAGATCAACATTTCGTGGAAGGAACATGACAATTCTGGAAGCAATCCTACTAGCGATCTTGAAGAGGAGATATCTAGCATGACCATAAAGGGCAAGTAATGGTTAGACATTTGGTTTGAATTTGAAATAACGGGTTATGAAACAAGTAAGAAAAGAAAAAGATCATACCCATCATGAGGCTTCAGCATGGTGCTAATATTGTACGTCTCTACTTTGGTATAGTCTGGCCCCCCCCAAGGAGGTGACATGAAAACAGTATCTCCCTGCATTACAAGACATTAAAGATACAAAAAGAAGTTTAACAAGTGCAGAAACATAAATAAAAGCATAAAAAGACAAATCTGGTCATTTTCTCATAAGTCGATTGAAGAAAAACATGGTTAATCTTTCAGTTATTCAAACTTAGGCCAATACCTCTTTAGACTTTTAAAAGCATAGACCTCCATTTCCTACAAGCACTGCTTATTATAGGTTTGCTTTCAGTTACAAATTTCAGCAGAAAATTTTCAGTCTAAACTTGGGCCAAAACATGCATTTTTCAGCTCCCAGACAAAATTTGTAACTAAGAGTATTGGGATGGCAATAATACCTTCAGCTTGGGGGCCAAATGAAAGAAGTCCCCTCTAATGAAATCTATGTTCTCATTTACACCATAGATAGTAGCATTGTGCGCGTACTCGATCTTCTTGGGGTCGATGTCAATTGCCACAACATGATTGCTCCTGAAATTCCAGGCTATACTCTAGTATCATTGATTTTGCAAATTATTATTTTAAAAGTGCAGCTCATGAAGATGGGAAAGCAAGCAAAGCATAATTTTAGGAAGAGTCAGATCATATTCTTGCTGCCAAAGGATCAATTGCAAAGTAGGTGAATAATGTTAATAAATGCAACTCAGATAAAAGAAGTTTATAAACAAGCCATAAAAATTCCAAATATTACCCAAGCTAGCATAGATTAACAGGGCATGCACAGATTGCAAGTGAAGTATCCTAATATAACACTTCTTCCAATGTCAAATTCCACATTGCAACATCTGCAGCTGTGGCAAGCATGATGGTTCCCACCCATTGTCACAATATCATGATGGGGAATTTATTTTCTTGGGATAATGTTGGGATTTCTTGAAGTCATGGGTTTCTCAGGTTATTATCTGAAAAGATATTGGTAAAAACAATAATTAAAATAGAAAATACATTTAAAATATTTAAAATATACAATTTTGAGAAATAAAGAGGGTTTAGGTAAGTACCAAGAATATGCAATATTCTCAATTCAAATGATAATTTGATAAGATCGTGATGATATGTCATGATTCCTATTTTATTTGTTTACCACAATAATGCCATGATATTTTCAAAAACATTTAACAATGTTTGTGACGCCTGTCTCGCCAATTAGATGGCCTGGTCAATTGGTCAGGCCAATCTACTAACAGGGAATGATCCCATGCACAACGATTGAGGAACACGTAGGCATGTTTGTTCAAAGCCACCACTATTTTTACATATGAGAATGGCCTGATGAGTGGGTTGACCTGGGGCACATGACCTCTCAGCCCACCCGTGCAACTGTGCCTGCTCAGAAATGGCCCAATGGAGTGATGCATGATGCAAGCAAAACCATTACATCCTTGTTTCAAGAAAACTCTTTGGAAGGAGGGAAGTGCAGGTTAGTATTGACAAGTTCAAACAGAAGAATGAAGCACGAAGAAAATATTTTTATCCGACCCTTTGTTAGATAGGAATTCGACAAGTCAGACTCAGGTAAACTCATATTTCTGTAGGGCATTGCTCTATGCTGCTAAAGTGCTAACTGGGTATCATTGACACTATGGGGAGCAAAGAGTTCGTTGACACTATGACCACATTTTGAGAACATAAGACCACTGGAAAAGAGATTTCAGTGGTAGCATCTGTATAATTTAAACAGTCAATTATAGACAGGGCCAGTCATCGTATGGTGAGTTGGAAACATGCAAGTCCCATGAAAAAGGATTCTTGGAACTCCAAAAGGTAAATCAGCAACCAAATAATGCGTAAAGCTGCAGGCTTCTTCGGAATATCTAAAAATCATTACAGAATGCATATATATGATGCACATGAGCATTAATATTGGTTACTACTGCAGCTGACACAGTTTTCAGAATTGAAAGAATTTATTTATTTTTATGACTGAAGGTGTCCAGGTTTATCTTCCGACTAATTCTTCAGGGCATGTGCACACCTCCCTGCACACACACACACACACCGGGTTCATCGATGGGAAATAACCCATGGGGAGTACCCCAGAGGTGCTGGCTAGGAATTGACCCCAAGACCTGGCTTCCTGAGGCCAGCGGCTTGACCGTCAGGCCAACACCCCTGGGGGTCAGAATTGAAAGAAATTAGGAATATAAATTGACAGAGACGGTCATTATAAGGTTCAAACTAACATCAGTCATTTGGATTTTAGTCAAAACAATGCATGCCTGTCACAATATAAAATAAAGATAAGAAAATCATGGCATGAACTGAAGACAAATTTGCACCTCTTAGCAAATTGGATTGCATTTCCACCTACTCCAGTGAAACAATCAATTACAGTGCCACCATTACAACGGGCTGCTTGATGTCCAGCTATGGGCTCAGGAGTGACAGAAAACCATCCTTCTTCATCCATCTTTATGCCATCATCAAATCGTGAGAACAGCAAGTATCTCTGATACCAATATTTGACTATATCAACAGTAAATCCTTCCAACATTCCTTGCAAAGGCACATCTACAAAGAATAGCTAATTAGACAATAATTGATTTGGCTATAGCGTGCTCAAATTTCAAACTTACATTTACACTATGTTGCATGGATACAAGTACAAAGCATAAGATAATAGGATTCAGCATGGTATTAAAAAAATATTAATAATTATGCATAGTTAAATGAATGCTGGAGGGAAATCTGGTCCAGATGAAATAGGAGGAAGGCTGACATTAGCTTTTTCTGAATCCACAGGTGTAATGGAATCCAATGAGGCGGAGTTATTAGCAATTAAAAGAGCGATCTTTCTCTGGTCATTGTATGGGAATGGCAATCTTGTTATAGAAAGAAACTCCGTGAATGTTGTCACTTGGGCAAGTGGTAGAAAGAAACCCCATGGAGGATGATTAGCATTGTGAGGGAGATCATGAATTTGTCGAGGAATAGAGTAATCAACTTCAGTCATGTGAGGAGGTCAACTGATAGTGTGGCCGACTTCTTAGTGAAGGTTGGAGTAGATAAAATCATGCTACGGTGGAAATTTTTGTATGAGGGAGGGTATTTGGAAATATATGCCTTCTTTGTATTGAGATATGGATAGAGATATTCTTGTAATTTCCTTTGTTTTTAATTGCTTCTATGGTCTTGTATAACTCTCTTATACAAGCCATAGGGTTTTTCTTTGTACTTTCTTTTATTTTAATGAATTTCAATCATCGTTTCTGCTAAAAAAGTTGAATGAAAATAACACAAAAAAAATAATGTAATTTTTTTAAAAAGAACACAATGTTTCAATTAAGTTTCAACAAAGAAAAGTTGTGATAGATATGTATTCCATCTTGGAAAATAATGTTAAAGTAGTACAAGAATAATCCATGAACTATCTAACACGCGATATGCCTGACAAGAGTGTGCACTTCATCTCAAAGAGTCAATGCAGAATAGCTTCCTGTGTATCATGCCAAACTAATAGAATGCAATGCAAATTCCCTCTCGGCACTAGTTTGGAAAAAAGGTTAGTTCTCAAAGTTCTTAAATGAACTCAACATGAAAACCAATTTTAAGATTTCAAAATTTATGGTGGTTATTACAACAGAAGCTAGATAAAGCTTCAGAAGCCTTTCGTATATGATGTAATCTAGGGGACCTTGATCATTCCAAAGACTACAGTCCAAGAACAAGGGTTCTCCAGGAGAAACCCTTCTCTATAATAGATGTTCTTAAAGAAAATAAAACTAAAAACTAGATGCCCGAAGTCATTGTAGATCCTACCAAGTAAGGAAATGAAGATGGAAGCCCTGATTTAGTCATTTTACATAGAAAAAATGAAGAAAATAATAAAGGAGAAATGGAGAGAGAAATGAGAAGAATAATTTATAGTATTGTATTATGTGTTTAAACTGTAAGAGATTACATGTATAAATAATAAACAGGAAACCAATCACGGTGGCTAAAATGGAAAGGAATAAAAGAATGATCAAGTACAATAAATCATTCAGCTAGTGAAATAAACTACGTTGACTTTCCCAAATAAGATAGATTCTGGTCAACTCTACCCAAGAGTGGGTGCCACATGGTCAATTGTGTCCTGAAGTGGGTCCCACAACAAAAACATCCTAAAAAAATTCAACTTGATTCCAAAACCAAGCTCATAGCCATAGCCACAGAGCCCCTTAATTAGAATTTACAATGCTCTTTTACATCAAAGAGTTGATACTTTTCCAATATAGGACTAACCAAAAGTGTGTATACACGCACGGGCACACACACTAAAATGCCCCTCAATAACCTTACTGCACGTTACACAGTATGAAAATATAGGTCATAACTTCAACAAGTTTGAGAATGGCACAAACTTGGATTCATCAGAAAGGTAATTGAATAGCTCAGGGTCCAATTTCATGTGATTTGGACATCATACTACAACTAAAACATGACCACTATTTACTCTCAAATGCTAAGAAAGTGTTGAATGACCCATGTCTTGTTCATGAGTCTCCTGCCACGTCTTGATTGTGGACCCTAATTCTGCATCTACTTCACTTGTCCTACGCATGATCAAACCATGCCACATAACTAATCACCAACTGTGTTGGTGAATTGTGCAGAATGAAGGGCACAATGACCTAGACTACATCAATATCACAATATCTTCATATCATTCTTCTGACACTGGTTAGAGAAAAGATATCTGCATGCATTCTTACTGGCATCACAATCCCCAGTTCACTTCATTTTGAACAAGAGTCTACAACTTGAGCAAAGGTTGTTTTCATTTAAAAAGAAAAAAAAACAAAAACAAAAGGAATGCCAAGAGCCATTAGGAACACCAAAAATTCATGAAAGACACCAACATTACAAGCATAACAATTCTTAAATGTCTGACTTAATTTACACAGTGAATTTACATGTGGCAAAAAAAGTATCAGGCTTAATGTACATAAGAGTAAAAATTTAGGAATCCACACCTGCTCAATCTGCATTCTATAATCACTGAAATTACTCAAACTCTATCCATGAAACTAGGAGAGGCCCAAAAATATATTATGCAGATTATCAATTTAAGGGAAACACAAAAATGAAACTAAATCTACTGCTCTGCCTTTTCTTTTTTATTTATTTTTCACTTGGAAAAAGAGGGTACAGTGTGTCTGTGGGTCTGTTTTCCTGAGAGAGCTAGGTGATAAAGAGGGCTATAGTTAGGACTTTGAGTTGTATAAAAGACAATGACAAAAGGGTCATTCATTTCAGAAGAAAGAAAGTTCATTCTGAACTAGTCGAACATAAAATAGAGAATCAAACACTTCAAATCATTCAAACATGTAATAAAGTGTACCTGGTTTGTCAGCGGGTATTTTCTTCTTCTGAGAACGCATTCTCACTTTCTTTTTCCTTTTACCAGGGGTAAAATCATCGTAATCCATCTCATCCACTGTAGGTGCAATGCATGCCGATAGGAATGGTGTATCACTACAAGTTTCTTCACAACATACTTCAGTGGCTGTCAAGGTTGTTGAACTGCCATCAATAGTAAACTGAGAACACATGCAAAGGAACTCTTGATCCACAAAAGTAAAATAACAGATTAGAGTGACAGGGAAATAGAAAGTACTTATGCAGTAGCAATAAATAATTACCTCTTGACATCTTGAAGTTGGAGAGGGGAATCATCAACCAAATTAATAGTCTCCATGCAATTGACATCCTTGTTTGGTTTTTGTATATGTTCAAAGGGATCCTGTTCATCTGTTTTAGAGTTCATAAATGTCAGCTGCAGTTCACTTCTCAAAACTTCTTCAGAACCTAATTGACTGACTACATTTGGCATGCTGCAACAAGAAATTGAACAAAAAAGTAAGATGCATAGTTACTCATTAAATAGTCATGAAACAAATCGGTGAAAGACTACAGAAGAGATCAGATACAACCACATACCTTTCACCACAATCCTGAGTGCTTACTGAAGAAAGGGAAGTAGCTGGATAAAGGTCACCATCAGAATTCTTCTTGACCCCAAAGCATTCAGCCTTCCTTTCTAGTTCATCTAAATGCACACTGTTGTTGTGAGTTGAAGGTGGATCTAAACAAGACATACAGTTGGCAGTTGCATGCTCCTTGCCATATTTTACTTTCTGCTGACCTGATAAGCTATCATCATTCTTCACTTCATCAAACAAATGAGTATGATTAACTGAACTACATGCATCCTGAACATCATCACAAGTTAACTCAAGCGGGACGCTATTTTCAGTTCTGTCAGCATTCTCACCCAGCAGAGCTGCACCATCAGAATATGCTAAATACTCCAGGCCAGGAGGTGGGATCCATGTTGACTCATGTGTTCTAACATTGTAGAAGTAGTTTCTCATATAAAAACCATCCCAATATGCTCTCCAGTCACCCAAGTCACTGCATTGATTGCAGCCATCAAATGCATCTAGGAGGCCAGCATCAGTCGGTTGAGAGGATCCTATAGTGTTTGAAATCCAGTCCCGTTTACTTGCGTTATCATCACATGGATTTTTGGCCTCACTACAATAACCTTCCAATTTCTCAATATCAACTGGGTCTTTGTTTGCTTCTCCATGCTCAAGTCCAGAAGAACAAGTGGCTTGAAAAGCATCTTCAAGAATATTTTCAGCATTGGAAGGACTCAAGTCCACAGCCACCTCTGTATCATTCACTGAAGCTATGGAATCAATCATATTATCACTGGTGACATTACACAGTTTGGCCACGCCATTAAGTTCTTCATGAACTTGTTCCTGAACATCAGTGAAAATTTCAGCAGCTAAACCTGCAGAATCTCCATGACCATATGGAAAATGTTGTTTTCTTTCATCCTCTGCAAAACAACATTGAGATGTATCATGTTGGCTACTAGCTGTTATGCAATCCACGTCAGTGTTTGTGCTATCCCAGCAGGCTATTGGTTGAACAGTTTTCTCTTTATCACTCACTGTGGAAACTTCTACCAATTGTTCCTGAATATGCTTATGACCAGACAGAGATTTCAATTGTGAAGACTTTCTTCTCTCTTTGGCTGTCACAGTCCTTTTCTGTGATATAAGCAGAGGCTAGTTAAAAAAAAAAACTGGAGAATATATTATATAAACAGTTGGAGAAATTGTGATTTCTTGTTTTGCATTTTGCCACTTGAGGTATCACTCTTTCTTTTCATAGACATGGGAAGCATAGTTGCACGAGTGTTCGCAAGTGTAACAAAACTCATCATGGTCCATGGTGTCTAATTTGGCAGTCAAAAAAGAAGATAGAAAGAAAGACATGAAGAAAGAAAGAAAACTGTTGTTTCTGCTCAAATTTTAAATTGGTTCCATATATGTTTTTCAAATAAATTAAAAGAAAAATGGCATCTATTAAAAACAACATGAGAATCTTACTCTAAAAAACCAAGCAATAGACATTCCAATATAACCCCAAGGGGTTATCCAAGTTCGTTTGGGAGCAAGATCTCTACAGGGAGGTCTTGCCTTCAAACCATGGGAGCCCCAATGAAGAGCCACTTCCCATGGGAATATTTATAGAGAGTAAGGTCCCATCAAATTACCCGATGTGTGCGGATAGGGGGGTTTTCACACACCCCAAGGGACTAGTCGAGTGCGACGCTTAGACACCTCTGGACCTCAAAAGAAAAAAAAAATAGGCATTCCAATAATCACTTTAGATTTCAACTTTTTTTGAAAGGTTTTAGATTTCAACCATTCAAAAAATAAATACATCTAATTTAGAATTCAAAAGAAAAAAAATAATATTTATTGTCACCTAAATAAAATACACACATTCTCAGCTACAAAACAATGTTAGAAACTTGATTATGTTGTTAAGAATCCAACAACTAAACACAGTAATCCTTGGAAAATACTAATCAACATTCAATACATGCTAATTTCAACGAATCAATGTCACGTTATGGGAGAGACATGTGAACAAGATACAAGCTAATCATCTGAACCTTCCTTGGATGTGCACTGGACCTGACCTGAAACTCACATTCACAGACAATACAAAATTAACAAATGTTCCATTGGTCATCCATAGCTCATTTTTTTTCTGGAAAATTTGCCAATAGAAGCCTCAGGTTTGCCTCACCCATGTGTTTTTTCTGCTATTGATCATCTACAGTAGCATCCCAAAATGAATGCTGTGGATCTTGCAGACTTGTGTCACAGCAACATGCATTAAAACTCAAACAGAGAGAGAGAGAGAGAGAGAGAGAGAGAGATCTGAACTTGCCACCTTGTTTGTGCTGAAAGAAACAGGGAGCCCCAAATCATTCATCTGTCTTACTAGCTCCCTATCTTCCAAAGAAACAGTATAACCTGAGAAGTTCACAAAGACCATACACTCTAATCAACTATGGAGTCAATTTCTCCACTCAAGAGCAGCAAATGGAGATTATCAGACTACGCCAAAGGCAATGTTGAGTAATTTGTCAGTGAATTTTGCTAGTTGACATATAATGATATGAATTCCAAGTTCTGCTGACAGAAAAAAAAAAAAAAGGCAAAGAACCAAGCAAAAGTAGGTAAACAAGACTTACCATTGATTGTAGAATCAATGTCAGACCTGATAATTTTAGATGCAACAGGATCATAGAAATTCTGCAAATGGATGATAGAACAACAAATAAACTAATCCCCTTTTCTGAGAGAGCAAATAAATTAATTCCTACCTAAAACAACTTACATAATACCATTAAGCTTACAAAATAATGACATCATCAGGGTTGCATAAATTTTTGCAAAAGTTTCTGCCAAATAAGCAATGAGGATGTCGATTTAGGGCAGAAAGGTAGGAAAAAACCAACTCCAACTGACACTGTGGCTTCCAACACAATGAGAGTGTTTGAAATTTTGAATATCTAGAGAAAACAGTCAGCCCACATATCTTGTACTCAGACAGTTACGAGACAGATAAGTTGAGGGGAAACTCACTTTCCCCTACTTTTCACAATCCAAACAGACCTTGAGGCACATCACCCTATACTCCTGTTTGGATCATCACCCTATACTCCTATTTGGATCCCTGGTAACTCGGCTCCATTTCCAGGTTCTGAAAATTACAACTCAAACTACCACCGTCTTGCACAACCTGTCTAAACTGACAGTTTAAACATGACCATGGTTGCATGAAATGAAGCACGGAGCCTTTTCCTCTGACCCTCTACTCCCCAGCTGAGGATTCTGAAGAGTACAAGAACTCAAGTGCCCATAATCAGATGGGCCAAACCATTGAAAGAAGAAAAACCATACCACTTAAAAATCAAACTTACAGTGGGCTCTTTATCTATGCTCTCAAGATGATCAGAGGTAGATGACACCTTTGGTATATCAACCCAGGCATCTTCCCTGCTCAGCAAGAAAATCACAAGAACATTGTTACACAAGCACATATAGTTCGCATTTTTGGGTACACTTCTTCACAGCAATTTTCCTAGGAAAATATAACCTTTTAATGTTTGTTTGCAATTTCTTCTAAAGGAAATAATTAACAACCATGTATTTGATGGAATATTGCCATTTTTTCCCTCTAGCCAGGGCATTTATGCTTTGCTCTTTTTTAAGTTTTTAAAAAGGAGGTTAAGATATCATTGAAGAAAGAGAGAAAAGAGATATAATTATATAAAGGGGCACCAGACTTGAAATCTTTTCTGATAAATTAAAAACAAAGACAAACAAAATTAAATTAAATTGAAGGGAGAATTGAGGATCCTAAATGAGCTAAAGAATCAGCTTCCTCATTAGTTGATTGAGGAACCTTCTTGATAGAAAGTTTATGAGTCTTCAAATGTATCCGATTTTTTTCAACCAAAATGGACTAACACTATGGATAGACTGCATCCATAGGGCACCACCTCACCGCTCTCAAAGAGTTACCCTTAAAGAATGTTGTAAAGCCCTAAGCCGACAATATTCCAGCACCCTTATGAAAATTTCCGATTCTAGATTGTAGTCCAAATAATACCCCTACACCACCCCTACCATTTCCCAAACAGAGACTACCATTAAAGTTAAATTTTAAAGTATTTCGAGTGGAAGGAGACCAAGTATGATAAACAATGAAGCCAGTAGAATAACATCTCAAACAAGAAGCCCAATCCTTGAGAAAATCAGCCTCAACGAGGCCTTTGAAAGTGGAATTCTACCAAGGAAAAAATCCAGTGCTTCACAAAATATTCAGAGAAAAATGTTCTCTTTCAGTTGGTGATTTTCCTGCAGAGGCACTTTGGGAGTATTGTATTTTGAGATACAGATGCCAAACCTAGGAATTAGGAACATCGTGCACTACTTTCAGATGAAGGTATACATACAGCAAGC
Source organism: Chimonanthus praecox (assembly GCA_022113865.1). Classification (NCBI taxonomy): domain Eukaryota; kingdom Viridiplantae; phylum Streptophyta; class Magnoliopsida; order Laurales; family Calycanthaceae; genus Chimonanthus; species Chimonanthus praecox. The sequence continues at coordinate 7,727,179 of CM039095.1, read as the reverse complement.
GATTTTACCAATGGATTAAAATCTCACTCCAAATGCAAACTATTTGAATTTTGCAGGATGGCTAAGTGAATGGTTATCTGATCTGCTGCGTGTTTGTGCTAGCAATATAATCGAAAACTCATTTAAGGAGCTAGGTTCGTTTCATAAAATATTCCTAAGAACATGTTTTCTAACTTCACGTTTTTTTATTTATAGGGATTTCGTTTTACCTTTTTTTGTCCTCCCATCTTTCTATGAAGGCATTTCTCAAAAACAAACTTTCATTGGAAATTTGCCAACATAGTAAAACACTTTCACAGGAAAATTTTGCAAAATGAATATACACCAACTGGAATACTGCGATCGAGATTTTACAATCTAAATCAATATCGGAGACATGAATCAAAGTGAGACTTTGAGAATTTGGGGCGGAAGAGTTGGAAAAGTGTCAAAAGACAACATCCTGGCTAAGCTACTACCCATTTGTATTTTAGTTGACAAATGATTATTTTCCAAGGAAGTGCTTCTTTCGCCATGCACCCAAGTGGAATAATCTTTCCAGGTTTTCCACTCTAAATCAACACAACGAACATGCATGGATATTGGTCTGGGGCTGTAGAGCTGGAAAAGTAAAATCCGGTCTAATTCGACCATACAAAAACGAAACTAGGCAGACATCCATTTCACCAAAATATTGAAACGGGTTATGACTATGGTAGCATATAAATACAAAAAAAACAGTGGATATTTGCAGCAAAATTGCAAGAAAGAAGTCAAATAATAGGACACACACCATAGAAAGACTTGGGTGATTTTGAATAGAGAAGCCAGTGCTTTGATGGCAGGCGCTTCTGTTTCAACCTCGGTCTCCATTTCCATGGAATGTAAGATTGACATCAAAGAGAGGAATCCACGATTCAAAAAGTCACACTGAGAGAGAGAGTGCGCGAGCGAAGCAGCTTTGAAGTATGAAGGACTAAATAGGGCAGCAAATTTGAACCGTCGGAACCCGGAACCAATTCAGTTGTTAATAAATTTTATTTTTCCGGTACGGAGAAAAAAGAATTTATTTTAACGGGAAAAAAATATTTTGGTAAGTACCAAAAATCTGATATATTATTAATTTTATAAGAATTAGTAAATTTATAATAAAAAAATAAAAAGTAAATTATTTAATTAAAATGATCCTAAAGAGGCCGGTTTCCCATGCCTTTTATGCAAACTCTTGAGATTAACATGTTGCCTCCCACTACTTTCAACGAGAGGTAAAAGTTTCAATATCGGGTGGCATTAACTGAGGGCACTATGTGTGGGTGTGGGGTGTCCTCCAGGGTTTTAAGAGGGTGAGGCATAAGTACACCTTGACTACATAACTACAGACATCTAAAGTGGGCTCGAGGTTTCCCTAGTCTCAAAAAAAAAAAACTCGTGAGATTAAGAGAAAATACCTCTAATGCAATTAAATAAAATTAGCTTTTCAAAAAAAAATTAAATAAAACTAAAATAAAATACGAGACAACAACTAATCAATCTAATCAAATGTTGCAACCTTTTCAAAATTAAAATTAATTCATGTAACGACCCGACCCGAATATATAAGGCTTAGAGCTTGACTCAATGTGATATTATTCGCTTTGGGCATCGCACACAAGTTCGAACTCGCACGGTTTTGCATTTGGGCCCGGACCTACCTGGCCCGGCCCAAAAGGCCTCGCATTAAATTATACATGGGTGGCTTAATATAAACCCACCCTCCTTTTTATTTCCCACCGATGTGGGACTCTAGGGGAGGGAGGGGTATCACAATTCATGTAATAATTTTCATAAAATAATCATAATTTAAAATTTTGATATGCAAACCCTTGGTCTTTAGCGTGGAGTTTGCTTCCTCGTGGCGTGAAATCAATTTCCATTGCTACCACCTCACTTATCTGAATCGGTTGTGTGGACAATGATGGTGCAGGCTCTAGAGGATCAGTTTTGTTGGTTCAATATCGGAGAGATATTTTAAAAGAAATTATAACTTTTTAAAAATTACACTTCAACCAGATCATTGTTCATCAAGATTAGAAGCATTAAAATTTGAACTTTACTCATATGATTATTCTTGTAAAAAAAATAATTTGAATGTTTGAGAATCAAAGTCCGCAAACATTACAACATCTTAACTTCTTGTTCATGGTTGCTGCCCATTATGCGAATCATATTAATACTGTACTTATTTTATTTAATGAAATTTATCATTGTCTTTAAAAAAACAAATATATACAAAATTGAATCTTACATGAATCATAAACATTTTAACACTAAAAAATAAACGGTCATCTTCTGAAGAAAACAAGGACTTAATGACTTAATTTCAGTGTCCACCCTTCTGAAGGAGGTGAAAATGGGTCATCCCTTGCCAATTAAAGTAGGACCTCTGCAAGTGAATTATGGTAATTATTAAGATTAATTCATTTGATGGCCTAATGAGCCAATTTCGAACAATTAAATGGGGCCATTAGTTTATACTTATCCATCTCATCAGATATATCCATTTATATTAACGAAATATTTAATCTAACTCATTTGAAATTGACAAACATAATTTAATTTGATAAATTATTTTCACAAATTGATTGTTTATATCATAGCCCATATTGTAGTGGTTAAGCTTATAGGGCAACATTTGACATACAATATAAAAAATTAAATTGCAAGCTAAGTATGGATAAAATATTTTCAGGGAAAATATTATATACAATTATAAATTAATGGGAGCATTTAAACACACCCGAAAATCCTGCCTCTACACACTTGAAATCGAATTTTGAGGTGAAATTATGATTTTACCCCTCCGTTTCCAATCATTCCAATGAATTCCTAATTCATTTTGGCATTCATTCAAATGAATGATTTATTCGAATGAATGTCTAAGTGTAATTTCAATTCATTCGAATGAATGGGCTAAGCAGTAATACGAAATACTGCTCAGTTCATTCGTTCGAACGAATGAGGCTCATTCATTCGAATGATTTTAAATAATAAAATTTATTTTAAAACTTTAAAGTTATTTTTTAAGCAGTGTGTATTTTCAAAATTTCTCAAATTAAATATCCGGACTAATTACGATAATTTAATAAAAATACTTTAAGATTTTAAGGTCTTTTGAGATTCCTAAATATTTAAAACACAGTATTTTACAAATAAGAGTATCCCTAGGGTGTACCGAAAACACATTTAAAAGTGTCAAAAGACCTTGAAGTCTTAAAGTATTTTTATCAGGTTATTGTAATTAGTCCGGATATTCAATTTGAGAAATTTTAGAAATACACAGTGCTTAAAAAATAACTGTCTATGTTTTAAAGAATATTTTATAGCATCAGCAATATAGACACTTATTTTTTAAGCACTGTGTATTTTTAAAAGTTCTCAAATTAAATATCCGGACTAATTACAATAACCTGATAAAAATACTTTAAGATTTAAAGGTCTTTTGACACTTTTAAATGTGTTTTCAGTACACCCTAAGGATACTCTTATTTGTAAAATACTTTGTTTTAAATATTTAGAAGTCTCAAAAGACCTTAAAGTCTTAAAGTATTTTTATCAGATTATTATAATTAGTCTAGATATTTAATTTGAGAATTTTTAGAAATACACAGTACTTAAAAAATAAGTATCTATGTTGCCGATGCTATAAAATATTCTTTAAAACATAGATAGTTATTTTTTAATCACTGTGTATTTCTAAAATTTCTCCGAACTAATTAAAATAAACTGATAAAAATACTTTAAATTTTTAAGGTCTTCCCACTCTAAGAATATTCTTATTTATAAAATATTGTCTTTTAAATTCCTACCTAAATTAATTAACGTTGTTATGACTCCAATTTGTGTCTGATGGGGCAATCCTAATCATGAATGACTTGCCTTGTTTTAATCGAGGGGCAGCAATCCTACTATCCTACATAGGACTTAAGTACAACCATTTTTCGTTAAGATCAGTTCATTATAATCTTCAATCAAAGACCTTAGTCCATCCATTGAAATAACTTAACATGTGAGTTTGAAAGATCTACACTTATATATGATTTTTATATAATTTTATTTTGATTAAAAAAGTAAAATGATAATTTTTAAAACTAAAATTTTAAATTTTTTTAATGATTTTTTATTTTTTTTGTCTTAAGTGGAGTTGATTTTTATATTCTTAAGTCGAGTGTGCTTGGGCTAATTCTAGATTTATAAGATAAAAAACTTAAATGATAATAATGATTAAGGTTTAGGGTTTATTAAATTATTAAATTAAATTAAATTAATTAACATGAAAATATTAGCAAAAATAGCGGGCGTCACCATTTCATGGTCGAAAAGGCCTTAAGACCCAACCAAAGCAAACCCTAAACCTCAGGGGTCGCAGCAGCGGAAGGAAGAAGTAAGAAGATGGATGTAGACGAGAAGGAAGAGGAGAAGGAGAAGGAGAAGACGTGGTACGAAAAGCTAGAAGAAACGCGGATGGCAATGGAGGAAATAGTGGCAAAGATGCTCTTCATAAAGAAAGAGGCCAAACCCAAATCCGAGCTTCGAGAGCTCTTCACTCAGGCTTCTCTCCTCTTCGTCCAACTTCGTCAGGTTACATTTCATTGTTCCTGGAAACCTATTTTGGTGAAGACCCGAAATAATGAAAATCAACGACTTTCTAGGGATGTTTAAAATTTCCATGCTTATTTTGTCTCTTCTCCTTGAAGACTATGTTGTCAATTCTGTCTCTGAACACATTTCCCCATTTTCTTTGGATATTTTCTTTTTCCGTTAGTGGTGATTTTAGAAACAGGTGTTTTTAAAGTGGAGAAATTTCAGTCTCCTGATTTGGCGGACCTCATCCATATTCCTATCTTGTTGTGATCGAATATTTTCATTCTCTTTGAAATCCACAGTAGTAGCAACCAAACAGCAGAAATCCATCTTCACGGGAGTTATGACGAGGGGAAGCGATACCCATTTTCGTTTTCTAGAGATGCTCCACTTTTTTTCTTGTCTCATTCAAACATGGCCTAAATAGGTGTTAAACTCGATCAAGTTATGGGGCCTGTTTGGTAACCTGGATTTTGTTTTATTTTGTGGCGTGTTTCCTACATAACTGGAAAATAGAGTGAAGAACATAGGAATTTTCTGACCCAGATACTTCCCTATCCCCCCACTTGGAGTTGGTTACAGCAGATAGTGAGAATTGAGAGATATCGTGTACAATCTCCAATGTATTTTTTCTATGAAACTTTGGTACTTTTGCTAATATAGAAACCAGAGAAGAAAACTGCCACATTTTGCCAAGATTGCTCTGTCTAAAAAAAAATTAAATTATCCTTGTCAAATGACAGATAGAAAACACACAAACAAGGCAGAGTTTCAGTTTGCATACAGCTATGAAAACCCAGAATTATAAAGAATTCTGGTTCTGTGGAAGCATGATGACTGCTTTTCCCTTCTTGGGAGCAGTATCGGAGTTCTAAAGGACTCTCTGTGGAATGTGGAAACAGTTTCCCTTGGGGCCTGGGTATAGGAAAAATTCTCAAGAATATTTGCTAATCGAAAGCAGTTTCCTCTCAAAAATAGAGAAAGGATTCGGCCTACCATGGCCATATGCACCTTGGTGCCACCAGGACATTTCTTTCAAAATGTTGACATGCGTCCTCTTTTGGGTCCCATAGACCATAACATTTGAACCATGTTAATCATATCTATTTAAGTATAAAAATTTACTTTTAAAATACAATTTCTTTTTGGGTATAAAGCCACAAAAATGAATGGCTGAGTTTGAAAACAGAATTTTTTGACTTTATATGGACCCTGAAATCTGTGTCTATGATCAACCATCATTGTTTGTAGTTTTTATTAGAAAAAAAAAAAAAAAAAAAAATATATATATATATATATATATATATATATATATATTTGTATTTGAGTAGATCTAATAAACATGATTCAAATAATATGGTTTGAGAGACCCATTAAGAAGACAAGTGTCCTTAAATTGAAAAAGAATGCCCTGACTGCAATGAGGTGCATATGGCCAGGGCAGGACTTAATTTATTCTCCTCAAAATATTGTTTGTTAGAGAAAGAAGAAAAATAAAAAAGAACCAGGATTTTCTCGGTTGAGTTTTTCTTCTCTCTTGGAATTATGGGCTATCAAACAGGCCCTTATAGTCATGTGAGGGTCACTACCACATTCCATTGCTGATTTTTGTGGAATCATAATGTTTCATATTTTCTTGTTTAATATTTCTTGTAGATAAATCGGCACATCTTACTTGAAGAAGATCGTGTAAAAGCAGAAACAGAAAAAGCAAAGGCGCCAGTGGACTTTTCTACCTTGCAGCTTCACAACTTGATATATGAGAAAACCCATTACATGAAAGCTATTCAAAGTTGCAGAGATTACAAAACTAAACATCCAGATATAGAACTTGTACCTGTGGAAGAATTTTTTAGTAGTGCCCCAGAAGAAATTAAAGGAAAAGTTCTTGCAAAGGATGATTCACATGATTTAATGCTGAAGAGGCTTCATTTTGAATTATTCCAGGTAATTTCTGCAGCATGTACAACTTTACATTTGCTACTGTGCAATATACTCTGCATCCTCAATACCTCTTTTGCTATTTGACATGCAACTGTTGTGCAAAATGTATAACAATTTTTAGTGTGGAACTGTTATGATAAAGCTCTGCAGAATGGTGCTTGCCACCCAGACCTGTATGGAAAGGTATTGATGTGGATTATGGGTGGATTGCTATCACCTCTATTCACTTATCTATCATGATTGATGGCCATAGTTTGGCTGGTTTTATATGGCTTGGATAAATACAATTTGTCTAAAAGGTTTGCATTGATCTTTCGTGGCTGAACATGTGGACATGTTTGGTCCAATTGGAACTCTTTGCAAAACTCTCTCTCTCTCTCCCCCTACACACTGTACCACATATTTCTTTATATGCTAACTGGGAAAGGGGGACATGGGGGCTCCTGTATGACAGCTATGCCCTTAGTAGCACCACCACCACCACATTCCAAAAAACGCTTACCATCCTTTCATTGATTGGATTTGCCCCAACTTTGGTGTCAGTCATTTTCACACTAGTCATGCCTTAGACACCTTTTTTGGTACTTCTTGATCATTGATATTTGGGCCCTTAAAATCCTTCTTTTTTAAGCATGGGCAGTAGTTTGCTATAGGAGTTTCATTTTTTCCCATTTTCTAACATTGTTTTTGGACGTTGCAACTCCCAATCTTGAGGCACATAACTGGTTTTATTCCTATCTTCCTCTCTTATTGTTTCAGCGCAAAGAACTTTGCAAACTTCAAGAGAAACTGGAGCAACGGAAAAAAGGTCTTCTGGAGACCATTGCTAACCGAAAGAAGTTCCTTTCAAGTCTGCCATCACATTTGAAATCTCTTAAGAAAGCATCCCTACCAGTCCAGCAGCAGCTGGGGATTCTTCATACAAAGAAATTGAAGCAGCACCATTCAGCAGAGTTGCTTCCTCCACCTCTCTATGTAATTTACTCACAGTTCTTGGCCCAGAAAGAGGCATTTGGAGAGAGAGTTGATCTGGAGATACTAGGAAGTGTAAAGGATGCTCAAGCTTTTGCATTCCAACAAGCAAATAAGGATAAAGGTGATTATGCATAGTTATGTGAATTTAGTTCTCCAAAGGGGCTGCTTGTCATTTTCCAGCTTCACTTATCAAGACAATGTTTCATTCATTTTCAACAAAAAATAAAGATTTCGATGCAAACAACCAAAAAACTGGGTTTTCACGGCCCAACATGAGGGAAGATTTCATAGCACCTGTTGGGTGATATGATTCGAACCCAAACATAATTTTTTCCATGAATTGCTTTGATTGAGGAAATAGACAAACAAGTCCTAAGGAAAAAAATAGGATTGTAGTTCCTCAGCGAGTTTACAGTATGCTGAGGTGCACATGTATTAGTAGCTCACTTAGTCATAGCGTCAGGATATTTCATTTTGGATTTCAAAGAAAGTACCCCATCACTTTGATGCCTGTCAATCAGCAGTTAGGCTCGAAAACACTTGATGTCATACGTACAAATCAGGCACTTCTAGCAGACTGCACTTGCTGGGACTCAACCCTATAAACCATCTACCTGTTAAAGGCTAGTATCTTATTGAAACTTCAAGTAATTAACATAATGGCTGTGGCTCAGATACAGGTGCAAGCACAGAGAACAACAAACCTGATGATGATGGACCTGATGATGATGAGGATGTCCAAAGACGGAGAAAGCGGCCGAAGAAGGTTCAGGTCAAGGAGAGCCTTGACAATTCAGGAGTTTTTCAATCTCACCCTCTTAGAATCATCCTCCATGTATATGATGATGAGGTTCCTGATGCAAAACCTGCAAAGTTAATCACTTTAAGGTTCGAGTACTTGTTAAAGTTGAATGTTGTTTGTGTTGGTGTTGAAGGGTCACATGAGGGACCTGATAAAGACATTCTATGTAATCTGTTCCCTGATGACACTGGCGTGGATCTTCCTCATGAGGTACAGATTATGTTTGGCTGACTCTCCATGCCTTCATGCTGTAATGCCTTTTCACTTCTGATGGTTACTCCCCGTGTGCAGACTGCAAAGATCTTTGCTGGTGATGCCGCTGCTTTTGATGAAAGAAAAACCTTACGTCCATATAAGTGGGCACAACATTTGGCTGGGATTGATTTTTTGCCTGAGGTCTCTCCTCTTCTTACAGGATCCACAACTCAAAGTGGTGACACACCCAAAGGTGCTGCTGTACTTTCTGGACTTTCTCTATATCGTCAGCAGAGTCGCGTGCATACAGTCGTCAAGAGGATCCGCTCTCGGAAAAAGGCTCAGCTGGCTCTAGTGTGAGTCACTGCTCTGTGAATTTTGGACACTTGGACCGCTGATAGTAGAACCAAACCTCTGTTAAGACAAATGCAGAAATGTACTTCTATCTGAATGTTGGTCCTGTTGGTTTTACTATGTCTCTACTGCTGGTTGCTAAGTTTTTTTTCAGTGATGATGTGATTGGAGAATACCATCTACAACTTTCACTGTCCATTTAATTTGCTTGAGAGAAAGGCTTGAAAGCTTCGAACTTGTGGATGTTGATTGTGTGCAACTTCTATGAACTTTCATGGAGTGTCTTCCTTCTCTGTTTTCTATCTTCACTGTTGAAAAATCCTATGAGCTATTGTGGTTTCATTTCAGCTCATGTCTTTCTTCATAACATTTTCTTTTGCATAACCGTTACTGTTTTATGGCTTAAGATGAAAGTTTGGAATCTTTGGTTGGCTTACAGGGAGCAGCTTGATTCATTAGCAAAGCACAAGTGGCCTCCACTGATTTACAAAAATGTTCCTTGGGCCTTGCATACTCCTTTGTGTACTTTGCAAAGTTGGTTATCTGTAGGACCCACATCTAATCAGGCATTGTGTTCCACTGCTCTTGCTGTGGAACAAGCTCCAAACACTCTGGATCCTAATATAAGTGGGAGATCTGAGGCATTGAGAGAAGATGCAGAGAGCATACAGGAAGATGGAGAACTCCCATTGGTGGTCCAAGTTCCAACCCCCACAAATGATTCTCAACTGCCTACATCTAAAGGTTCTGACCTTGAACATTCTCGTCGTCTGGAACTGATTTCAAAGAGCATGATGCCCTTTATAAAGGGAAAATCTTCAAGTTTCAAAAAACTCGAGGACAATTCAGAACTGATACTAGAGAGTGATAGTGATCTAGATGATCCCAAGTACATTGATCCAGAAACAGAAAATGCAAGCGTATATATTGGAAGCAAGTCATGGGAAGATCATGCTGTTAGAGAATTCTGTCTTGTTTTGTCTAGGAGGAAGGATGAAAATGAGAAAAATGTGAACTTGGAAGCTAAGGTTGGTAATATGCATGTTGTTTATTTCCTTTTTGGGTTTCTGGCACTGACTTCTCCTTCCATTTTGACAGATCAAGATCAGTATGGAGTATCCACTTAGGCCTCCTCTTTTCAGTTTGAGCTTGTCCACCACTCCTCTTGGAGAAATTTCTTCTACTGCAAATCAAAATGGTTCTTTATCATGTGAACTTGATGTCTTTGAATGGTATAATGAGCTTCGTGCCATGGAAGCAGAGGTAAGCTGGTTTGAGCCCTACAATTACATCTGAGTTTATGATCTCATTTATGTTAATGAGTGAGAGAGAGAGAGAGAGAGAGAGAGAGAGAGAGAGAGAGGGGTTGGAGTGGTGGTCAGGAACCCACCTCAAGAAGCGGGAGTTCTGAATTTGATTCTCACTCCACTCCAAAGGGCCACTCTCCGTAGAGTTATCCAGTGTGTGTGCATAGGGAGGCTTGCACATGCCTCGAGGATTAGTTGGGTGCTCTAAGAAGCCTGGACACTTGGTCATAATTTTTTTTTCCATGGGTCAATACCATTGGAAGGATCTGGTTTCGAAATGGTCTATATTCAGTGCAATAAAAAAGTGTAATACTAAATGCCCAACATGGGGCTCTGCCAATCTGAGTTGCATTTGGAGCATGAACTATGCAATGTTTTTTTAAGTGGGCACGAACTATTTGTTTTGGGCGAAATGTTGGAATTGGATAATCAAATCATTGCCTCCATTTGTAGAACTTGAGGAACATTTCAAATAGAGTGAGTGAGGGAGGGTGCACTGAAGACATTGGACTTGGATGTATAGCTGCCGGTTAAGGAGTGAATAATTTCTGTGGTGTCATCCTTGTTTCAGATTACCTTTGTGATTTGATTTCTATTTCCCATTTGCACATCTTGCAGGTGAATCTTCACATTGTAAAAATGTTACCATGGGATGATGAAAACAACATTTTAGCTCATCAAGTATACTGTCTGGCTATGCTGTTTGATTTTCACATTGATCAGGCATCCAAGCCTGCTGAAGCACGAAAGAGTACTTCTGTAATTGATATTGGTTTATGCAAGCCTGTTGATGGAATGATTCTGACAAGATCCTTCAGGGGAAGGGATCGACGGAAGATGATCTCTTGGAAAGGCATGGAATGCAAGCCTGGATATCCATGCTAGGGTCTGCAGGCTTTGATATGATTACAAATTATCTTTTTGGGTCCTCAAAAGTTGAGGGTTCTTCAGATGTAGTTCATATGGTGAGTTTTCTCCTTTGAAGACATGGAATGCAATTCTCTTGGTCCCTTCTTAGGATCCAATGAACCCTGTCTTTTGTATTCTTCTCAAGGGTGTAAGCAAGGTTCTACAAATGCAGTTGTGAAACGGGTTCTGATTGTCGGGCACATTTTTATGTAAGTCAAAATTGAAATGGGAATCTAATATTTATAAATTTTCGATCTCATAATTGTATGGGTGGCTGCTAAATAGATTTGATTGAATTTAGGTGTTGAACCTATGAAGGCCGTTGATTCATTTCATGGGTCTATGTGCCAACAAATATACTATATATTTTACTTGGTGGGTCTTATTTTAATCATATAGAATAATTAGTTAGGACTTAGAAACGTTAATACTTGATAATAAATCTATCAAAAGTTAGCTTAACTCACAGTATAGTTCTAAAAGCCACAGAGTTGGTTGTCTAAAATACTTAAAAGCATTGTCTAATGATGAACATAGATCGAAAATTCTTTAAATCAAAGAATCTATTTTTATAGTGTGATAGTGAATATTAGAGAAACAGTTCAAATGTTTGTCCTTAAAAAGTGTTAAGCTCAGTCAACTTTTTCTGCTAATAAAAATATATCCTTTTCCAAGTGGGAGCAGAATATTTTTTTGCTAAATTATAGTTATATCAATGATATAATAGTTATGTGATTTTTAGTAAAATTTTAAATAAATTACATCAAAGTTTTCGAAATGGACTGAAATGTCTGAAATAGACCCAAACTTCGGCGAACAATAATAAATTTGAATTTTCAAACTTTTCTATAGTTCCCAAATAAATGCATATCAAGTAAATTTATTATTAAAAGTTTCGAATTTAGCTAAAGTTTTATATCAAATGACATCTAAAACCTAGAAAAAAATGTTAAGAGACATGCATTACATAGAGGGGAGTGGATAGATACGCTAGTGGCATAAGTGTAAGAACTGCTTTATCTCCGGTGACATTGCCGATGAGTGACTGTGCCTTGCTTTGTGGGGTTACAGGTGTGAGATCTAATGTATTGGAATAGTTGCGATTAATTTAAAAAGACATGATTTTTAAGGGTCTAAAGATCAACAGTTAAAATAGGATCAATTTCAGATAAATTTTTAATCTAACGAGTTCAAATTGAGTAGAGATCCAATTCAAAAGGGTTGATGGGTGTGAAAGAGAAGTATGTTGGATGCATAAATAGATCTAAACCCCTAGTAGGAGTAAGAATGAAGAACTCAAATATGGCTTAAACTGGAGGCCAAGGGTTCAAATCTCGGTATTGCCGAGGGTTCAAATCTCCGTATCGACTGAGAAATTCGACCCCGGTTCGACCCAACCGGACCTAAGTTACTAATATATGGAATTCGACCCCGGTTCGACCCGAACTTTTGACCCGATCCGACTTGCATTTTAAACCTACTTTGGCCTACTTTTTACTGGGTCAGGTCGGGTTAACTTAAAAATCTCTCAACCCAACCCGACCTACATTTTGAACCTACTTTGGTCTACTTTTTACTGGGTTGGGTCGGATCGGGTCGGGTCAACTTAAAAATCTCTCAACCCAACCTAACCAGAATTCAACGCAGACTTCTGACTACTCAACCCGATCCGACCTGCTGACCCGACTTTCGTAACCTGACCCGCATGATTTTCGGGTCTGGTCATGCGGGTTCGGGCCAAAACCCAACCCGAGTTTCACCCCTAATCACAGTTTTTCTTCTATCTTTTTTCTTTAAGACCAAGGTCTCCAGACATCTCATATGACTAAGCCTTAGGACATGTGTAAACCTTCTATTATGTAAATGATAGGTATAGAGCAATGGAAAGTGACCCTTTTTATGTTGAGAAGACTCGATCTCAAAGTCTCACACAAACAAAAGCTGAAATTGAGTATTGGGTTAGAAGGTTGTTATATTCCATCTATTTAAGTCACCTTTACGAGATGGGATTTTCACTTCATTAAATGTATACCACCTTACTTACGATAAAAACAATAATGTTCCTACCATTTCTCCCCAAATACAAGTCAAGGGGCTGCCACAGTGCTAGCAGCAAAGACAGGCCAGCCCTAAAAACACGATGCAATTCTTATGCATAGTGGCCATCCAACTTACCGGTCAAGTGAATGTTATGAATTCGATTTGTGTTGAAAGGCATATTATTACCATTATCAAAATTTATATTCTTTCTTTTTTCTTTAAGATCAAAGTATTTAAACGTCTCACCTGACTAATTTTTAAGATATGTATAAACCTCTCAATCTGCATACTGAGTATAGATATAGAACAATAAAGAATGATCCTTTTTGTATTGACTATCAAGCTAGTTGTTATATTCATCTATTTAAGTCAACCTTTATGAGTTGGGATTTCCACTTCATTAAAAACTGTCTTCCATTGGTCCTGAAGTATCAGGCATTGGAAGGCATGTCTTTAAGAAAAGAGGCAAAACTAGAGTCTGCAGATGTGGCATGAATTGGAATAACTGAATTTTAGAAAAGTCATCTAATACCTCAGGTTGATTTTGTAAACACATCTTGGACCAACAAGGGAAGGAGAACAAATGGAAGAAATAGACAAAAGAATGGGAAACTTGATCTACAGATAACTATTGCTCATACTCAATTTTTCAGCACACGATTTTGTTTTCTTTCTAACATGTACAACAACCTATCAAAAGCAAAATAAATCAATCAAGTTTCCCTTTCACACTTCCTACTACTCTACCAAAGCCCCGATTGTGTCTTCCTCAAGCATCGCTTCTTCGGTGCAGGTTGCTGCTGATTGAGCGTCTCTGTAACCTGTCAACACCAAATCAAAAGCCTTGTGTCATGGATTCAATCCCTAATTAAATCAAGGTGGTACTCTTTTGTCTTAATGTCTTAATGAGCTTTCATGATTCCAAACCAAACACTTTGTTTTTCAATGGCTGGGGGATTAGTCATTGGGTTGAAAGGATGAATGTTGAACATCATGATGACTTTTCAGAGCGAGATTGGAGATGTTGAAATCGAGTACTCTGGTACAAGTAGAGCATCCACTGTCAAATTATTCAATGCTTAGGGTTCAACTATAAAGGGCCATCCACAGGTTCCCATTGCTGGATCTATGAACCCACCCCGTATAAGACACTCAGATGAAAATGGGTGTTCAAAGCTCCAGCCAATGAAGGTCCAGAGTGGATTGGAGAAGGGATTGCTATTTGTTTTGCTTTGTTTGCTATATCCTCTTCTCAAGGTGCTCAACCATTTGCTTGCTTGTTTCATTATCTTTGTGACTAAAGGTTGCCACAATTTCTCAAATTATATAAAGAACTTGAGGCAATTCCTGAGATGCAAAGTTCATATACCTGATTTTTTTTGCATTTCCATAATCTCAGCCTGCAAGATTAGATGTGCAATCAATAAGGTTCAAAACTACCATAACCACTCAAAAAGAGGGTCCAAAACTTCCATATGTAAATAATATATGTAAGATTAGAGTAACATTCAGAACATGTCCTATAAATCTATAATATGCCCAAGATTGCACATTGTTACCCATGTTTAATGCTCTTATAATTAGCAAGTGATCTAACAATGTTAATTGATAGATACCCAATTCTCAGGAAAGTTAATTGATGGACACCTGTTTTCTTTTCAATTCTTTGATTTCCTCTTTAAGCTTTGCTACTTCAGCCTCCAGTTCCATGGTATAAGCCTGCTCAGACCCAGAAGAAGCAGACAAAAGACAAAATCAACATATAGCTGCTAAATAGACTCAGCATCATTCATTGAATTATAGGCGAACTTCCGAAAAAAAACACATTCAATTACAGCTGAGAGGATATAGTATCAGCTCTTTATTGCATATTTGGCACTGCAGATGGAATTGAACTTCAACCATCATTCATTTGTCATATCAACAAAACTTCATCATTCAACGGGTGGTTTCCTTTTAGACTAGAACAATAAGTGCTGTTTAAGATAACTGATTTTTTGCAGTGGATAAGTAATGCAGCGAGTCTATAACATGCAAAAAGTACAAAATTCCTATGGATACCAATGTATTAATGCCCACCCTACTCATTACAACCGTATGGAACAAAACATGAATTCGTAGGGAGAGAAAATTGTGTATGCCACTGTTCACAATTTAGAATGAACTGTAATGACTAATGATATCATTGATCACCAACTTCTATGACTAGATATCACCATATTTACCAATGGTCCCTGCTAATCCTACTAGTAGCAATAGTAGACTCATCCTGCAAACTAGTAACACGGGCGGTAATAAGGGGCAGCCAGCATGCCATTGTCAAAGGAAGAAGAGTCCCATTAAGGTTAGCATGCTCTCTATTCGTTACCAAAATACACCTACATATGCTATAAACCTTCTTGCAAATATTACAACAACAGAGCGGGACGCCTGTAGCTTAAACATTCACCCAGCAATTGCATTTCAAAGACATATAATGAGCACAATAGAGAAAAGCTTGTATCAGTTACATATGAAACAATTACCTGCTTACGAGCCCTTGATCTAGCAGCCGATTCTCTGTTTTTTATCATTCTCCTCTGCCTCCTCTCAACAACCTTCTCCACAGCTCCACTGCATTTCTTTCCCCTAAGACCTCCATTAAACAGATATGGAGCGGGAGACAATGAAGAGGTGTCACCATTGCTCTTCCCAATCCCTCCATCTGAAGATAGCTGGCCCGGGGACTCCCTAGCAACGGTTACTGCTCCTGCTCCTAAACCAACCGTGCTCAACCCACCTCCACCACCTTGTAGTGGCCCAACACCACTCTGAACAAAACCATTGCTAACTGTAGGATCCCCAATTCCCATAAATCCATTTCTCAGACCTGGGTTCCCTGCCTCAGCATTGTTCACCAACTGCAATGAAGGTGCGTAGGCCATGGTGATTTGCTTTGGGAAGAGTTGCTGCTGCTGCTGAGATGATCGGACTCCATTTATACCAACTGATAGATTGGGTGACTGATTAGGAATCCGACTATTATTCTCAGGAACCCGATTTGCTGAAATTCCATTAGACTGACTGGGAAATGCAAGGCCCGGACCTGTGCTGTTATTTGGATTTGACAATTCTCCATAGAAACCACTATTATTTGGTTTACCAGTAGGTTGGGCATCTTCTCTCACCACTCCAGCTCTCACCAAGAACTCCTCCAGTGTCATCTCCCCCAGAGTTTGCTGCCGCTGATGCAAATTTGGCCTTGAATTCACACTCCCATCTTTGCCACTGTTTTCTCTGAATAAATCCCTCCACACCTCATCCACTGTCTTCTGACTGAGAGTCCGCGGCAGTGTCAATGAGCCCTGCCTCTGCAAATTCCCACCTGCAGTCCCTCCTCCAGCAGAGCCAAAAGCTGCTGTCGCCATAGCTTGGGTTTCTTCTGCTGTCCAGATGTTCTTGAGAAACTCATCCATGTTCATTGATCCAAAATCTTTTCCGATGCCGCCCATAGTGTTCTGGAACTCATCAAAGGTCAGTGCATAGATGGAAGGCTGTCGAGCTAGGCCAAAATTCCCTGTTGGGGGTGCATTCCTGTCATTGCTGTCTGGTGCCATTTTCTTGAAGTACATGTGAGAGGCCATTTCTCTTGTAAGCCAGTGTAATCAATAATAATTACAACTAAACGACTCTAATTCAATTCATGCAATTAATAATCATTGAAACAAGAAAGGAGATCATGTGAAATAGATTCTATTTTCTTCAAGTCTAAAATTTATTGAACCCATATCAAATCAGAACTTCAAAACCCTAGAAACAATTCAAAACAGAACAGTAGAACTGAAATTCCAATCGGTCCCACTAATAATTCATGTAGTAATTATCTTTGGAGGCAGAATGGAGATTAACCCAAATTAATAGATATTTATTCCTATTTTTCTTCACTCTAATTCAAATCTAAAATTTGGCAAGTTCAAAGCAAAAAGGAAACTTCAAAGTCGTAGAAAAGATTAAAAAAAACAGCAAAACTAAAGTATGGATCTTCACTAGTTCGATTTATCCAACTAATATCTCCATTGAAGCTGTAATGAAGACTGATTCAGATCAAGGGAACCTTCTTTCCTTCTTTTTCCTCTTCCAACTCTAAATTTCATTCAACCTTAGAAAACCGGAACTTCAAAAACCTTAGAAAATATTGAAAACAAACCAGATGAGCTGACATCCTGAAACATTTACGTGATATCCATTGACACCAGAACCCAGATTGATCGGCCCCATTGAATTCTTCTTTCTTCTATTCCAAAGTATAGTTCATTGAATCCAAAGCGAAAGCAGAACTTCAATACCGAAACTGAGATTCGGAATGAAACACTCCAAAATACTGAAATTCCGAATATTCACATTTTCTAACCTTTCTTTTACAACAATTTGAAGTTTCTTTTGGGTGTACTTTGCTAGAAAATAATCAGTTCTCAATTAAAAAATGTTAAACCCTTTCTACTTCAAGTTAAAAAGCGGTTATTTTCTACGAAAAATTAGTGAGAAGCGTGGGAACAAACACTTTTCTGGAAAAAAATAATCATTTAGAAATGGTTAAACTAATTTCTATTTTTAGTAAAAAAATATAATTCTCCCTCCTCCCCTCCAATCCAACCCCGACCAAAGAAAAATACCAGTTCCTCTCACACTGAATATAAAAAACAGCGCCTTAAGATTCATCAATCCGAAACAAAATTAGAAGTTCCAAAAAAAATATTTAAAAAAGAAACAAAGTAAAAAGGGGAAAATTCAAACTCAAAAAAATCCACGTTCATCATATTCCAGAACTCAAGACCAAAATTACCTCCTAAAACCAAAACAAAGAAGGGGATCACAAATCAAAAGCCATAAACGAAAATTTTCAGCTTAGAAGTAGAACAAGAAACTTCTGGAAGAGGCCAAATTTCGTCTTGGGGAAGAAGATGACATAGAAGTAAAGAATTGGAAGTCCACAAGGATAGAAATGTCAAAAAGAAAAAAAAATGTCTGCAATTTTGCTCCATAGTCTCAAGGTAGGAGGAGACAGAACAGAGTGGAGAACGCTTGCTTACCTGTGAATTTTCCAAATTCCCTTTTTACCCCTGGTGTAGTGGTGCCAAGTGTCGATCTCTAGGGTTGGGAGGCGCGACTCGAGGAGGGAGCGACGGCATCGGCATTTAAGAAATGGAAGGAAATGAATTAAACATTATTAAAATAAAGAAATGGGAAAAGTGGAGAGCCAGCAGAAGTGAAACACGTGGAGGATTATAGAGAGCTGAGGGCTGTTGATGTGACGCTGACACATGGGAGCATCTGTGCTGTCCATGTGTGCTCTTCTGCGCCGTTAGATGCCACGTTTATATTTTAGTGGTGTCTGTCCTGTAGTATTTGCTGCAGAGGCTTTAACGCCATACTGGTATTTAACTGATAGGGCATGATAATCAGATAATCTATTATTCTATTCAAACGAAGTGAAAACAGAGGAGCAATAAAGGAAATTGAAATTATTCTAATTTGAATTTTTAATGTAGCTGACTGTTTGTCTCTTATTTTAGAAAACAGAGGTTCTGGGTTGGATCTTTCGTAGTGTAATTTTGGTGTGTTTTAGAGATAATTGACTCATTTATAAGAGTTTTACGATAGGTATCTTGTGATTTTTCATGTATAAATTTAAAAAAAAATCAATTTATCCTTCTATTAATGTGCTTGCTAACATATTTCATCTCAAGTCAACGGGCCTAATCAATGTTAGATGAACATTCTCCTAAAAGAGGGTTTTTTAGGATAATGGACTAAAGAATCGGCTTTGACTTACTTACAATTAGAAAAGACAAGGATTCACTGTTTAAAAGTGTGTGATCATTATCATTATTACTGTCAATATTATACTTATTCTATTTAAAATTTGTACATTTGAATTCTAATTTTCACTAAACTTCTTTAAAACGTAAATTTTCTATCATTCACTATTTAATCTTCAAATTGTTTGATGGAGTCCTCCTTTTTCAATGACCTCACTTATGACCCAAGACATCTAATCGAATTTATTAAATGGTTAGTTTTATTTTTGAAAGTTAGAATTATTGGATGGACTCTATTTTGAATAATTGGATAGTTCTCATGATGATCTCTTCGACTAATCCAATTTTTGATCGAGAATTGATAGGGGCACCGGTGTACTCCGACATAACCTAAGTAATGATAAGTGGACAAAAATACATGACCAGGTGTCCCTTATAATAAAAAACAAAGATCTCCCTATTTATTATCCTTTTTATCACAAAGTGCATCTCACCCTCTAACATGACCCATCAATGCACTCGGACTTTTCACTCCAGATTATTGTTAGACCGGCCAAATATCTTACGATCGATGATAAATATGTAAAATCTGATCTTATTATTATCAACGAAGTATAAATTGACCAATTTAGACTAGGCTGAGGATTGATTGATCCAAGTAGTGAGACACATGAGTAATGTGTGGAATGATTGGGTTAGGTCACCGGCAGTGCATGAAAGGGTGGAAAAAAAAATCATTCATTGTTGGAAATATCTTGATTTTAAATTCTTAAACTATAGCATGCGGAAGGGATTTCTAAACTTGTTTGTTTTGACCTTTTTGTTATTATCGTCATTTTCTTTTTTGCTTAAAGTAGGAACATGGGCGTAAGAGATGATGTAATGACTGTGATTGTGAAATCAGGACCCTTGATCTTAGCCAAAAAGAATGGAAGGTGGTGATTTCAGGACAAAAAAATAGAAATTGATGGATACAAAATAGGATATACATTTCAACGACTGTCCAAGCTTTTATCCATTTTTAGTATGTGGAAGTCAGCGACACCATTCCTACTTCTTTTAGCTTCCATTAGCCACTTTTGTCAACCTCTCATCTCATCTGCTCAGTCAACATCACTAATTTAAGACCTCACTTGTAAGATGATGTCATTAGGTATTATGGGCTAGCGAATTGATGATAAGGTTTGGTTTGTAGACTATAGTTGTTTCCGCAAAATATATTTATAAATAATTCAAAGGGGTTATAATGATCGTTAGCAACCTCACTTCAGATATAGTGGAAGTTTTCCTTAAGAGAGTCATTCCCTCTAGAATTATTGGGTGTATGTGGATAAAAAGGCTTTTACATGTTTCAAGAATTAATCGGATGCTATAAGAGATCTGGACTTGATCATAAAAAGAGAAAAGAAAAAGTCTGTAAATATTCAAATTTATTAGAATTATTTGAAATATTTTAAAAAGACAAGGCTGATATTGGTTGAAATGACAGATATTTCGGCTAAAATTTTCGGGCAAAGAAGAGCCAAATAGATTGTACTTTGCTGATCCCAAATGAGAGGTGATACACTTCACTGGTGATTCACCATCAGGTGAATCTAGAATCACTTGAGAAGTTAGAACAGACAAAAGCTCTCTCTAGTGAAGCCACTTCTCTGACCTAAGAAGAGCATTGTCAAGCAACTGAACAAGTGAAAGTCACCTGTTTTCACCTGAACTCGGACTATACAAGCCAAGCACTAGATTGAATTACACTTTTAGGCCCAGTTCAGCTTGGGTTTGGTTGGGCCAGATTATGAGTCATATCAAGATTTTTTCAGACTTGCTTCTATGCCAAAGCCCAGTCCATTCAAGAAATATCTTAAGAAGAAAACCGTTATAGCCGATCACGGGCAATTTTGGGCTGCTATTTATTTTTCAAAAGCCTCAGCAGTCCGAAAGCAGAAAAGCCTGATGGGCTTCTAGGCAAACGTTCAAACCCACTCTTTCTAAATCTCAAAAGCCCAAGTCTGTCCATCACTTAAAAGTCTGTTTTAGCCCACTTAAACTCAAAAACTTGTTTTTCACCAAAATTCCAAAAGTCCTTTGAACTCAGAAAATAGAGTTCCGGGCCATAACTGCATCAACATCAACAACATGAAAAGTGGAAAACTGGAAATACAAAGGTTTGCCCTTGTTGTCACCTCCAAAAAAGGGCCCATAAGATCCATACAGCAGGCTTTACACCTAAGCTTGGCATTGGGCGGCCCATTTAACTACTCTGTTTTGAGTCTATGCCCGAGTCCATCAGTCACATTACTTAAAGAGACTATTACAATCGCTCCTTTATAGTTTTGTTTTGGATTAGGATATCCAGGCCCTTCTCTGGTCCTCCTACATTTAATATCTCAGACTAAAATATTTGTGGAAATCCGACCGAACCGATATTTGTTGGGCCTGAACCTTACCTATATGACAAACTGTGAATATTGGGTTTTGTTGAAAATCAGCCACTATTTTGCGTATTTCAGCCAAAAAATTTGTTACTTTTTAGAAAATAAAAAATTGGTCCAAAATGGTGGATATTTCAGCCAAATTTTTGTTTGTCGCCTCGGAGACCTAAATGTCGATTTCCTCTAGTAATTAAAGGGCTGGTCTGGCAGATGCTCGGGCTGGGAAAACCCAGGTGCTCTAACGGGTCATGTCGGACAGTCGATTTTACTTGGCGATCATAAAATTATATAGATGAGTAGATTATCATAGAGACTATCGTACTATAAAAAATGGGACTCATTAAATCATGCTAGCCATTGAAGTTTTAAGAGTAAATGAACTATTGGATAAATAGTTTGACCTATCAACTCGAAGGGGTTAGAGTGATGGCTAAGAACCTGCCTTCGGAAGTAAAAGTCCTGAGTTCGATTCCCACTCCACCCCAAAAGACTACTCCTAAGAGATTTACCTAATGTATATGGGTAGGGAGGCTTACACCTGCCTTGATGATTAGTCGGATGCTCTAAGAGGCATATATATAATGATTGAGGAGCCTCAAATGATAATTATGAAAGGTTGGAAGGGCCCTTGTGTTTGGGCCCCAAAAACGCCTGGATTACAAACTCTCTATCTTTTGTCTCTTTCAATGCAAATGAATTTCCATAACCCTAGAAGTCCCAAAAATACACAATAAATAGTTTCCCTCAAGTACAAAAGAAAAAAGAAAAAAGAGCAGGTCCTCTGTCCCCAAACCCCAAGAAAGGGTCATTAGCCCTTGGAGGTCCTGAGACTATCCCCTAATGTGTCCAATAAGGCCATGTTTAACACAGAATATAAGACATTATTGACAAAATAGAATTATGAGTTAAAAGCTCACCTCTAAAAGAGAACTTAGCCTGAAATACCTCACTGAAGATTGGGCCCCAGGCCCGAAATACTACTTAAGGTTTCAAATGGGCCAGATCCATTGGGAAATGGGATAGGTATTGTCGGCCCAGGCTTGGTGTTAAAAGCCCGCAATCTAAATGGGCGTAGACTTGGATCCTAGTTTATTATGGAGATTATTGCAGGTTTTACCTTGTCAATAATTGAGTTGTATTTATTTTCAAAATTTTATAATATATTTGTATAGGGTTTTTGAAGAAAATAAGAATAATTTCCACAGTGAATTTTGTTTTCCGTCTCTCCATCTAAATCTCTTTTAGAAAAAATGATTTTTGCAATCTGATCATTTTTAAGAAGAATCATGAAAAATAAATTAATTAGAAGAATGGTCAAAAAATAATTACGACGATGTGGATTTATAACCCATGACTCAAAGCAAGAACTAATAAGAGTCCAACCTAATCTAACTTATCATTGGATCCACAACTTATGGCTCATAGTCTATCCTAACCGAACACATTATTTATAATCTTATTACATGCTTTTATCATTTTTAGTAAAATATAAGTTAAATTAACTATATAATGTATATAATTTTGTTAGTATTAGTATTATAATCAATGCCTCAGACACTTAATAATAGAAAAATAATAATTATTGATGAATCATGTTGAAAATTTTATTATTGTACCAAATAATAAAAGTTGACAACAATAGTGGAAGTTAAAATAATCTAGAGGGAGTTAGCCTGGCAGTTAAGAAGCTCTCCTTATGAAGGGATATCTTGAGTTCGATTCACGCTCAAACTTCTTTGGGCCACTATCCATCGGATTACTCCTTATTATTTGGACCCGATATTTGTGCACCTTTGATAATAAAAAAATAATGGAAATCAAAATCTATTAATTTTATTTTTATAAAAAATTCAAAGAAATTAATTCCATATAAACATGCTCTAAGAGATAAATATGTTGAATTCTTGAGTACCCATTTATTATTTTATTAATGAGGTTCACGGTTATAAATAGGTCATTGCTCACTGGTTAAGATTTGTTGAATTTAAGTTGCATCGCGGTTGCAAGGTTACTCCATCCCAACATGGATGGGTTTGACTTTGCAGACAATATTGGTACTATAGGAAGTATAAATTTCCTCAATTTCTTTTCTTTTAAGCAATCTTTGAGTCTAGAAGAATTAATGACGGCAATTAATAGAATTAAAGACTAAAAACTCATTTATAGTAGGCTTAAACTATAGTTTAAAAACTCAAAAAAAATTGACCGAGTTAGTCAGAGTCACTCTGAACTCAATAGATTTCAAATAAAGCCAGTAAACAAGTTATACCGAGTTTTTCCAGTGGAGTCTAAAAATTCATCTTAATTACTTGAATGAGTTGATTCAATAAAATTTTGAGTTGAGTCTGAGTATCGGGCTTTCGAACAATAGTTGAAACCCACATGACACACATTATTTTTTTCCTTGGAAAGTAGCTGAATTTAAGACTTTTATCTAATTCTGGTTCCAATGAAGTAGTTTTCAGTGTTATTCCAGATTTCTAGAGATGTAGTTTATTGTATTTGAAAGTGAGTCCACTCTCTAACTATACATATGACAAGACAATGATTCTTAAGCCTGTTTGACTATAACACCAGACCTCCAAAATAAAAAATCTTCAACGGTTTTAAAAATATGGTACTCTCCCTGGAACGAGACTCGCCGGTCATCCCGTACGGCTAGGAGATCGCTTGAATTCACATGCGCTGGCTTAGGAATATGGCTATGATACCACATGCCAAGACTCATTATCCAGCCCAAAATGCTAGCCCATTAGGAGGAGTGACTTAAGTCTCGTGTAAGTCCTTAGATCTTCCCCTTCACAACCAATAAAAGATTCATTTGTTCCCTCAACAAAAGAGTCACCTAAAAGACTCTATCTTTTCAGTGGAAATCGAGTTAAAGTTCACCTGAACTTGACCAATTTTTAAAATCATGCTTGCAACGGCACGTTCTTGACACCATTTTTTCTCTCTTACTTACTTTCATGTCATTAAAGTCACATGCTTTCTTCTTTGATGTGTGTGAGAGCGTTCTTTACAACTTTCTACATAACTTTATGATCAAAATCAATTGAAAACCCAAATAGAAAGCAAAGCATCTGAATCAAACAAGAAAATGAATGATTGCTCGAATCTCTTGTGCCCAAAGATCTCATGTTCCAACTTCCAACAGTGCTTTATCAATTCTCAACAATTCTTTGTTATTCTTTTGCCCATGAAACCCCTTTTGAATATGATGATGATGAAGCAATTAGGCATTCAACAGGCTTTGGAATCCCATCATTCCCTATGCATAAAATCTAAGGTGGAAGAAGGTTGGGAGGGAACAGAGGACCATCTTTACCAAAAGTCCTTTGAAGAATTGGAGAAGAATGTTGGGTTTTTCGGTGATATGACAGCCAACGCCAAATATTGCACCACACTAACGTTAACAAAGGATGTGGTAAGCATGTCTATTGTGTATTAACTACATTCATTGCCTCTCTCTTGTGTATAAAGTAGAATGACTGTACAGCACTTGGCAGCCTTTTCTCCTCTACAGTGGGCAAGTTTAAAAAATTGGTGGGGCTAAAATATCATCATAGTGATCCATTGGTGATATTATTCCCTCGGTGAGCGATCTTATCACGGGCACTTTGTATATATAGACACGGATTTTATCGTGATATCTATTTTACCCCTTCACTTGACGTATCGAAAATATAAAACAATAGGAATATTAGAAATCAACTTATCAAGGGTAAAATCGGCTAATCAGATCACTCGTGAAGAGTAAAATCGGCTCTCCGAGTCACTTGTGAACAGTAAAATTGGCTTTCCAAATGACCCGTAAACAGTAAATCGACTCGTCAAAAACTAGTAAGGGATCCAATTAGTGAGCCAATTTCTGACATTTCAAACTTTTTCAGTATGACAGGTGAAGGGCAAAATGGGTATCACAGTAAAATCCGTGTCTGTATACACAAAGTGCCTGTGGGAGGATCACTGGCCTACTCTCTCTCATACTCGATATTATATCGATATCATGCCACTATTGTGGATATTTGAATTGTACCCCTGAAAAAACCAATATATGTCGGCCAATATTTGTTCCAGTAAAACAAGTTAAAGAATATTTTTGAGTTTTTGTAATTTTTTTTATGAATTCATCTGAATTTCTTGACTTGATAAGATTTCAAGTTGAGTATGAACTTTGATTTTTAAGTGGTGTATTTAAAATTTTCAAATAGAAAAGAGTGAACATTTTTCAATTGAAAATTTTATTTAAAAAAATATGTTTTAGGTTTTTTTAGAAAGAATGAATAAATTTCATTTGAGCTCTATTTTTGTCTAGACAAGTAAACTTGAACTTTAACACACTTGAGAGAATGGAATGGATTTGTTCTTTGGTTTTGATCATATAAGCTTATTTAGACTTGAGTAAAAGGAAAGTCCAACTTAAACCCACCTCATGAACATTTTTATCAAGCTAAGTTTAAATATTACACTCTCAATTTTTTCTTTTAACAAAAATATTATTAAATATCTAATTAATAGCTCCAAAACTATTTATTTTTTCTCATGTGAGTTTAGCCCGCACTTAAAGAGTTAAGGATGATCTCACAGCACATTAAAAAAAAAAAATTAAAGTTGAAAAAGCACAGAAATTAAACCCTTTAACCTATCTTAGAGAGATTGACAAACACTCTAAACTGCTGAACTTTATTATACATATGAAAAATCATCTATTATATTGAACACAAGCATTTCAATATGAAGGATAAATCAAATGAACGTCCCGATACGAAAATAAAATAGAAAGAAGTCCAACTCTATAATTTTTAGAAAACAAAAGTTTTATGAGATATGTTGTGTCTCCATAGATAGTGAGACACATTTTAAAAATTATTCTTAAGACTCAGTTATTGAGTCTCATGTAAAGAGAATCATATGAACAGTTCTTTAAAAAAATTCACCTCCATTTGATAATCTTATTCTTTAATTTTATAACTTTTAAAAATTAACGACCAGTATTTATCAAAATTTAAAAATTGAGATTGTATGACTTGAATCATCAATTGAAAGTGAAATTTACTTTGTATTCATATAATTACCTATTAAAAAAATTTAGAATTATAAAGTTCACGATTGATTAACGAGATATCTAAATAATTAATTTCACTAGCCTAACTCTTAAAAAATGATCAACGTGTCAAGCTGAGCAGAGTTCTTAGTTCTTAAGGTGGAACCCACAGCACAATGGCAATGATTCCCCCGACCATTCTATTATTGGGAGCAGCTTTCATTTGGAAGCTCAAACCAGACAGTCATTGGGTGTGGGGGGCACTGCTGCCCTAAACCAGTAATCATTTTGTGTTCCTTGCCCCTTGACCCACCTCTCTGTGGGGGTCCACTTATCCCACTTCAAAGTTCTAACACTCATGTTTAGGTGGGACAGGTAGGGCCCAGAGTCTATAAATCCTGAGCCCACCTTTTTTGACAACAACCCAACTCTGGCCTCTTCCATTCTTCCAAAGTACTTTTGCCAGTTGTGTGGCCTAAGGATTTCTACATATCTTAGCCATTTCATTTTGTAGGTCATCATTTTTCTCATCATCATCTGTCCCAACTGGTCACTGTAGTAGTAAAGTACTGGAGTTTCTTTTAAGTTTCTTATCAAAATAATCAGTACAAAGATAGATTGAACTAAAGATGGGGAAGCTTGGGGAAAAGGTAAAAATTATATCATAAATTTTATCTAAAATAAATAATTTGTATCACATCAATTTTAAAGTAGTATTTTAAAGATCGAAGAGGTGAGTGAATTTTTTTTTTTATAAATAATTTGATTTAATTCGGTTTAAATATGGAGTCAAACTGCTTTAAACTATAATAATATAATTTCTTTTTTATATTTTAAAATAAAATTACTAGAAATACAGAAAAATAAAAATTATATTGCAACAATGATATTGTAATAATAAACAATGAAATAATTGCATCTTTAAGAAAAGAGAAGAAGTGAAAATATATAAAAAAAAATTCATTATAGTTTCTCGATAAACTGAAGTGTCTTGAGAAGAGGACCGTCTTATCTCGTACGGAGTAGATCAAGAGGTAGGTACTTTAACTCAGAAATCAGAAGTCCCAAATTTGAATTTTTTTGTCACCCGATGCCTTTATCTTATGGGGGTTTGTGTTTTCACAATTTTACTTAATGCTCTCGTACTAAAAAAAAAAAAGTAGATATCTCATCGTTAAAAAAAGAACAAAATAAGTTCAACTAAGTCAAAATGTATGTATGATTTAGTTGATATTTTAAAATATTTCTTTAAAGTATCATAATTTCTACAAGTGAGCTTTTAAAAGATATTTATTTTTCAAAGAGATGGAATTCCACTTGCTTTAGAAACTCTTGTATTTTTCATATTTACCGCATAAATATATTTTTATAACTTTTTATTTAATTATTAATTCACTTTCTATATTACATTGCTTTCATTATGCATTCTCCTTAGACTATTGAGCTAAATAATAGGGGGTGATGTTACGTTTGTTTACCACATATAGTTTCAGGGCTAAAAAGCACAAAAAGAGCATGACTTTTTATCAGAACTTTTTTTTATATATCATTATTTACTACATATTTTAATTTTTTTGGCATTCGTTGAGATGGAAAGATAATTAGATTACGTATCTCAGCCACCTCTCGTTTTATAAAGTCGGAGGTCACGGGTTTGAATTCCCATAGCCTAATTTTAATGTACTTTAAGAGTAGAGGTCCACCTGTGGAGATTTTACACTGAATATCCCGCAATTACCGACACGTAAATTCAAAAAACAAAAAAAGAAGAAGAGATAATTAGATTACTTTTTTTTTTTTTGAAATTCAATAAAGAAAAAATATATCTTGATGTGATGTTTTTGAACAGAAAAAAATATTTTCTATTCATCACATATAAAAAAAATATAAAATATTCCACTTATACGTATTTCCACCTTGACAGCAATCTCAAGTTTAATTCATTAAATATATTTTTTTCTTATAAAAATTAATTATTTTGCTAAAGAAAACCGTTATAGACTGGATAATCCAATCGTTGATTTCTGTATTAGAGACCACATGATTGTGACTAGGTTCTTAATCATATTTTATTTTGTATATTTTCTTATCAAAAAGTTATTATTATTGCTATAAGATAACCATTTTAAATTGGATAATCTAATCGTGGATTTCTGTTTCAAGAGACCGAATGATTATGACTGGGTTTCTTAATCATATTTAATTTTCTTAAGAGAGTTTCAAATTCAAGAACACATGTTAGCCTTCTCTCAAGTCAAACCAGCTTCAGTCCCTAGGCTGAAATTCATCATAAAAGAAGTCATGTGCTAGATTTTTTATTTATTTTTAAAAAAAAAACCTATTATTATAATCTATTTGTTCTATTAATTTAAAGTAGACTTCGTATTTAAAATTGACAAATTTTTATTATGGATCAATTTAGAGTAGACTTCATGATAAAAAGTTATCAAATTTAAATATGAAGTCTACTCTAAATTAATGGAACAAATCAGGGGTGCAAAAACTGCCCCGGAATTTGGCCGATATAATTCTCTCTTCTCTTTTTTTTTTTTGGATAAATGTCGGTATTATTTTATTTTTTTAAATTAAAAAAATATAAAAAATTTTGAAAAAGAAACTGTTTTTTTTTAAAAAAAATGAAAACGTAAATATTGACTAATATTGGCTGATATTTTGACTCAAGCCCACCATCGTTTTGATTTTTTTTTTTTTAAAAATACCGTTATTTATTATCTTGGCTAATATTGGACCGATATATATTGACCATATCAATTGAGAAATGGGCTGTACGACCGATACAATTCGTATTGTACGATATTACACCGCTGTTAAAAACTGATATAAAATGTATCGTCCGATATCCGGACCCTTGAACAAATAGTTAGATAATAATAATGAGATGTCTCTCTCATAAACATAATACTAATAAATTTAAAAATATATAATTATAATCTAAGAGAAATTAAAGCCAAAAAATAATTATACTAAACACGATTGATTAAAACAAACTGAGATGCATTAGCCAATAAAGTACCTGTGATCTGAATTAAAACTTTTGGCTGTGGTTGTCTGCTGAAAGGTCATGGACCCAATGGGATAATGGGTGGGACGAGCAAACAGACCCTTGTCCAAGCCAGCTCTTTTTGGTCATGTGATTGAATACAAGTGAAGTTTGCCCGGAATGTGACACGTGTCTAGAAGTCACATCTTGGCCCAATTTGTTGGTGAGTGATCGTCCATTGCATAGTATTAGAGGTAAAAGAATTCGATTTACCGAGATAACGACGTTTCGATCAATATCTCGGTATCTCACATATTAATCGACATTTTTCTCTTACTTTTTTTTTTTAAAAATTTTAGTGTGTATCAGCCAACGAGATCTCGATCATATCGGTCAATATACACGACATCAGAGATTTATATACCCCTTAGTAGTACTAGTACATGATGTCTATCTCCATCATTTTTATTTTTTAACCATTATGCAAATACAAATAGTCCCACTAATTAATTACTATAAAATGATATACAGGCAAAGGATAATTATAAGTTTTACATTAATTAATTTAAAATAAAAATTATATCAAAATTTAAATTTTTAAAAAATTAGAGATTAAAAATATAATTTAGTTGATTTTCTTTTAAAAATGAATCACAAGGTCAAATTAACCTATCACTCTCTCAACTGGTGAACTCCACCCCTAGGTGCATAATGGTGAATACTATATAATTATATATTGATCATTGATTTTTTAGATCGACGTCTAATAATTTTTTAAGAAAAAATGATTTGAACACTTGTAATTTTTCAAAAATTAAACACTAGATTATTGTAAAATGGCACAATAAAATAATTCTGTAATACCCCAGCCCAATTTAGGAGTTAATTATGATTAATTAGGATTAATTAAATAATTTTTATCCATTAATTATGAAATATTTTCCTCTAATCGTAAATTGTATCAAATAAGTTTTTCAACGGATCTAAGTTTGACTTGATCCGAATCCGATAACTCTTTTAATTAAGTTTCAAAGATATATGGGTGAGTTACGAATATAATAATATTATTATTTTAGGCTTAAACCTTAACTGCTGTATAAACTCAGTCATTTGACTTAGTTTGAATTTCAAATTTTAGATTATGCATTATTTTTAAATTCCGGACCTAATGACATGCCAATCTCGTTATAATTTCGCTAATTTATTTTACCCCTAAGTTTTAAAGTGATAAAACCCCAATTTGACAGAGTAGAGTAAGTCCTAAAAATATATAGAGAGAGTCAGTACTCAATCTGTATTATAAGTAAGCTGTTTATTTCTTTACACTCTAAAATAGTGAGTTTTTTATATTTATTTTAAGCCGTGAAATATGGGCCGTTGAATATTCTTTCACTTGGAAATTGTGATTTTTGACTTCAAAACACTTTGAAACTTTAGGATGTTTTTATTAGACAAATTTACTCTATCAAACTATAAGGTTGGATACTTTCAAAAAGAATCTTGAAAATTAGGAGATTTTGTTAAAACGGTGATTTTTAGCAAAAACACTGGGTTTTTGAGATAGATTTCACTCCAAATTTTAATACCATGCTCAGTTTTTAATACCTGACCTACTGAACTAATTGTATCAATTTAGTGAGACCCTGAAATACCCCGATAAAAGAAAAGACATATATGTAAATAGTAAAAAGAATAAACTAATATTATATTATAAAATAATATCAGAAACATGTGAAATACGAGTTTAAAGCTACGGATGTAGCTTATAGCTGTGTTGGAAGATAATAACACCGCCAATTGCTTATGCGGTTGGTGGTAGTTGTAATAATAATATTAAAATATATAATAATAAATGCAAGTTATTGAAAACTTATAAACCTACGAATAGCTTAGGCAACCTGTATGATTAAAAAAATGCATACGGTTGCCTATAAATAGGAGTAATCAGCGAGGAAGGCAGAAGGTAAAGAAAAAAGAAACTCTTCTGCCGTTTTGCTCCCTCTCTCTCTTTCAAAAAAAAACAGCAAGCCCTCTCTCTCCCATTTTCTTTTCTTTCCTCTTTTTTTTCTCTTGCTTTGGCCATACCAGCAGCAGCCGAACGATCGGGTTTCCTGAATTGGTATAAGGGTTTTCAAATTTAGTCAGTCTTATACAGAATTTTGCACCCAAGGTATCGAAATAATTCTATCTTTTATTTTTATTAACTCCATAGCAAATTAGGAGTAAAATAGCTTAGTATTGGGGTTCAAAGAATTGATATTTTTTTTAAATGGAGGAAAAATAGATTTCCTCTTAAAATTTAAATTTTACCCTCAAGATTCGTATTATTTTACGTTCAAAATATAATTTTTGACCCTAAGTAAAATCAGGGAAAAGATTAACCCCAGCTGACTATTGTGTGTTTATTTTTCCGCCTTGTGTGTTTAAATTCCTGTACTGTACCCTCTGGGCCATATTCTCAATACGTCCTTCTTCCAGAAGACAATACGAGGATAGGGCACTGAGTACTTTTATTTACTTTACTGTCTCTGTACCCTCTGGGCCATATTCTCAATACGTCCTTCTTCTAAAAGACAATACGAGGATAGGGCACTGAGTACTTTTATTTACTTTACTGTCTCTGTACCCTCTGGGCCTCTCACAATACGTCTCCATGGTCCTTTCTCCAGAAGACAAGAGAAGGCACTGAGTACTTTTATTTACTTTACTGTCTCTGTACCCTCTGGGCCACATTCTCAATACGTCTCCATGGTCCTTTCTCCAGAAGACAATACGAGGATGGGGCACTGAGTACTTTTATTTACTTTACTGTACTGTACCCTCTGGGCCACATTCTCAATACGTCTCCATGGTCCTTTCTCCAAAAGACAATACGAGGATGGGGCACTGAGTACTTTTATTTACTTTACTGTCTCTGTACCCTCTGGGCCTCTCACAATACGTCTCCATGGTCCTTTCTCCAGAAGACAGTACGAGAGAAGGCACTGAGTACTTTACATTTTTCATTTTATTGTAATGTTTTGGATGGCTGACAACTAACTTTCTGACATAAGTTAAAGGAGTAGAAAGAGCCTAGGTGACTCACTACATATATCATGTTTTCTGGAAACATAGTACGGGGTTTGGGAAATTATTATGCGTATATACTAACAAATAGAAAATTTATACATTTTACTCTATCTTACAGATTTTCTGTGAAAAACTCAACCAGAGAAGGTGAGGAGACTCGAACCAACACTTATATTGTGTTATATGTTAAACCCACTAACACCAGACTGAAATGGGACCCATGGTCAATTAAAGATGGAAAATGCTATATAGGTCCAGAATACGAGACCTGACACTGCCTACATGTAAGGGATGTAAAGGTTCTAACTGTTTAGAACGTAGACGTTAAAATGGTGTCGGGGAGTCGAGGACTTGTAGTCTCTAACGCAGTATGGACCCATGGAGTGTCTGGGAATTGTCGGGTAAAAACTGGGTGAAGGCATTCGTGTTATTAAATCCAGTTTTATATGTTGTGTGATATTGATTATTTTATTGATCTCTTCTATTGGTATTTGATACACCAAATGGTAAGGCTGAAATATGGTGGTTCTCTCAGAATAAGTCCCTGTATAAGGAGGGCATTGGAAATCATGCATTATCATGCATTTGACATTTGCATGTGATAATTATGTTTATAAGTTAAATCTGTGGAAGATAATAACTTTGTAAAGTTTGATATTTGCCGTTGGGCTATAATTGCTGAAATTAGCCGAACACAGTTTGCGAACCGCTGGGTTGGACGTGTTAGTAGGCTGTGGTCGACCGCCATCAACCGTTGGTGTTGGATGGGCTAGTAGACCGGGTTGTGGAGACCTTATGCACTTGCAAGTTGCTATATTATTTCCGTGGAGGAATTAATATTAGTTCTGGTTGGAACTTTAAATGGGGGCTGACCCCGGTGTTGTGACATGGCTGGGGACCGACCCCGGTGTTAACAATACAATTTGAATAAAAACCTTAGAAGGCGATCCTAGGGTGAAAATGAGATATGCTAATAACATGCCTTTGTATGACATGCATTGCTTATGCATTGTTGCATTAAAATCATTGGATTTTATGGTGCATTGTTGCATTAAAATCATTGGATTTTATGGTGAGTTCTCCCCACTGGGCTGTTGCTCACGTCCCTTACAATGCAGGATCTGAACCAGAGGAAGGATTGGAGGGACCAGTGGTGCCTCGTTGAAAGTCGGAACTTAGAAGTTCCTAAGGTTTTCCGCACGTGGAAACCATATGCTTGCTTAAATATGTTTGAGTATTTGTAATAAATATGCCTCATGTGGCATAAGAAACTTATGTCTGTAAGTTTTAATGTCGTATACATTATATCCACTATGTTTTCGTGCGTAACGCTGATGGATAAAAATATTCGTGGTGTGATATAGGTTGTATATGGGGACATATGGTATATGTTTGAGTTCATGTGTGAAAAGCACGTGTGACATTTTCTAGGATCGGGTTTTGGTAAACTTGAAGATCCCGCCTAGTTAGGACGATGGGTGATTAGAGTTTATTGTTTAAAAAAAAAAAAAATTAGTCGCGTTCCGGGCCCACATCTGGGTTCGGGGCGTGACAAATTCGGTCTTCCATCTTAAAATAATATAATATAAGATATATTGCCGATATCTCAGCCTTGCCGATTTTTATACCCAGAAACATGGGGAGCCCATACAGACACCCGACTTTTCTTTCCCTCCACACCCGATTTCAAAATTTTAGGTGAAATGACCATTTTGCCCTTCCACTTCCGATTCCATCAAAGCCACAACCAAAATACCTTCCTTCGAATGACCGATTCCTTCCTTCGGACGAACTGAATATACAGAAGAGAGGGAAAAAAACCTGTGGGCCCCACCGTTGATAGAAACCAAAGATCTTCCTTAGCCGTAGATAGGTGGGCCAGGGGCGATCATGGTGGTGTCGATTCTAGCGTCAGAAGTGCAGGATCGACTTGGATCTAACAAAAAAAATCCAAATCATAGATTTTCGGACGCCCCAAACAACAGCCAAAGAAACTAGCCATAGGAGGGTATCACCATACTTCGTTTTTTTATGGTCTATCCATCTGTACCATTAGATCTCTGATCGGAGTATGGTGGGAACCTCCTATGGCCAGTTTCTTCGGATGCTGTTTTGGGCGTCCGAAAATCCATGATTTGGATTTTTTTCTTAGATCCGAATCGATCATTCACTTCTCCACCTAGGATCGACACCACCATGATAGCCCTTGGCCCACCTATCCAAGGTAAAGAATGATCTTGGGTTTCGGTCAACGGTGGGGTCCAAGGTTTTTTTTCCCTTCCCAATCGGTTCGGTGATATATCCTTCGAACGTTCGGTGATTTGATGCTCTGAAGTGGAAGAGCAAAATGGTCATTTTAACCAAAATTTTTAAATCAAATGTATAGGAAAAGAAAAGTCGGGTGTCTGTATGGGCTCCAAAAACATGTGACCTTGGACTACCGCAACCCAACTTTACTTAGAGTAGTTATGTACTTGTGTTTTTTTCAAACTTTGTATGGAGTTTTTTCTTCTTGGCCTTATGCTCGAAGACAAGAGCCGTTTGAAAAAAATACAACATTAGTGTAAAAAATTCAATAGATAACATAAAGTATAACTCATTTTCAAATAGATGAGATTTTGACAATGATAATAAAATAGACTCGTTTGTTCCTACAGTATTGTTCTATTGATTATCTCTAAAAGCATTATATAAAGTTGTGGGAAACAACTATTCCATATTTCCACCCCTCTTCAAATATCAAAAGGCTCGTTTTCAATATCATATTAGAAAATTTCAATCACCTTTTCTTGTTTGAATATTGTATTTTAATTTCACCTCATTTGATATCTAAATCAATCTAAGTTTTTAAATGTATTATATGTAAAAATAAATCCTTAAAATCATTATGTTCTTCTCTTACCGAAAGTAAGTGTAACCAAACCCTTTTATAAACTCATATACAATGTAGAAACTTTAGTTGCAAAAAATCTTGTTAAAAATTTATCTTTTACCTAAAAAAAGAGTTTCAAACATAACAAACCATTTTTAGTAGACATATAGGATGGTAAAAATCTTATTCTGTTAAATAAATTCAAAATTAATTTCATTTAATACAATCAATGACCATTAAATTAACATTAATATTAAAAATATTTGAATTG
The DNA here is from genome assembly GCA_022113865.1 of Chimonanthus praecox. Taxonomy (NCBI): domain Eukaryota; kingdom Viridiplantae; phylum Streptophyta; class Magnoliopsida; order Laurales; family Calycanthaceae; genus Chimonanthus; species Chimonanthus praecox. Next base: position 7,691,570 of record CM039095.1, on the reverse strand, counting down.
AAGAATAAATATAAAAGTGCAGTATCACATATACTAGTCCGCCGGGGCACGGGTGTGTCCTGGGTTCAAGGAGTAACAAATGCAAAACTAAATCGATGGTGGGCCCCACGACCCTTTCCAACGGCTATAAATCTCCCTTTCCCATTTTCACTGCCAAAGCTCAGACCTGAGACCTCTCTCTGCCTCTTCAGACTCTGCTCTCTGTCTCTGGACTGGAGGGAGTCTCATCGCATTTTCAGAAGGATCGTCTCGAATCAGAATCCACAACACAGACAACCATGGTCGATGTGGACCGTCCGATGCCGGGCCTAAACGTGGCCCACCTAGCAGGTCTGAAGCGCCTCTCCGCCCGAGCTGCCGCTCCCACCACCATACCTCTTCGAACGGGCCTCATCTCCTTCTCCTCTCTTTCCGAGAGCGTCATCTCCCACCTCCACAACTCCGGCATCTCCATCCAACCCGGTCTCTCCGATTCCGAGTTCGCCCGAGTGGAGGCCGAGTTCGGTTTTTCCTTCCCTCCCGACCTCCGCGCCGTCCTCTCCTCCGGCCTCCCATCTGCTCCCGGCTTCCCCGACTGGCGCTCCTCCCCAAGCCGCCTCCGCTCCTCACTTCGACTCCCCCTAGCGGCAGCCTCCGTACACGTTGCCCGCTCCACTCTCTGGCCCAGGTCCTGGGTCCACGCCCCTCCGACCCAGAACGCGCTCTCCGTATTGGTCGACACGCCCTCAAAAAGGCGCCCCCGTTGATCCCCCTGTACGACCGCTGCTACATTCCCTCCCACCCTTCCCTCGCAGGAAACCCAATATTTCGGGTCGATGAGGATCGCATCGTTTGCTGCGGTCTCGACCTTGCTGACTTCTTCGAAAGAGAGTTCCTTTCCCCTGGAATCCGAAATATCGGGGAGCAGCAGCAGCAACAGAAGCAGCAGCTTGATGCTAAGAAATCCGAAATAACGGCTCCCAGCTCCACTCTTCCCATTCCAACTTTGTCTCGGTCCATTACGAAGAAACCCGAAGTATCTGATCCGAATTTGAGTCGGTACGTTATGGAGAAATCCGAAATATCGGCACCAAATTCAACTCGGACGAGCTTGGATTCGACGGGGAGAGGAGGAAAGACGAGAGCGCCGCGGTGGATCGAGTTCTGGAGTGAGGCCGCAGCCGATTGGAAGCGGTGGCGCTACATGGATCGGGTATTGGAGATGTATGAACCCGGCCAGTATCGGCCGGAACTCCCGAAATGGGTTGAAGGGTATTTGGAGCAGATAGGCTCGGTTTTGAGAGAAGGGGGGTGGGACGAATCTGACGTCGAGGAGATTGTACACGTGTCAGGATCTGGTTTCTTGGAGGACGTAGAGGTGGTTTTGATGGACACTGAAGCAGTTTTGGATCTACTGCTTTTGAAGGCAGAACGGTTTTCCGATTGGTTGCAGAGGGCCGGATGGGGCTCGGAAGAGGTTTCAGACGCGTTGGGGATCGACTTCCGACCAGAAAAGTGTCGAAAGCCAACGAAAAAGCTCTCACCAGAGATGGCAGAAAGGATCGAGCGTTTGGCAGAGTCGATTTCCCGCTAATGGAGGCGGTTTTCCGGCCAACGGGAAATGGGGGGAGCGGATTCGTTTATAAAATTGGAGAAAAAAAAAAAAAAAATGATTTTTTTATTTTTTATTTTTAAGGTTTGCGTTCTTATAAATGAAAGTGAGATGCTCTGTTTGCGGAAGGATGCGAGAAAGATGATCTTCACAGTTGCCAAGCCTAGACAGAGTCTGATACTTTATCTGTATTTATGTATGTATTTGTCAATTTTTTTTATAGAAATAATAACTATTTGTTTGTGTTTATTTGTTTACATATATGGTCGCTAGATCTGTAAAAAAAAAAAAAAGTGAAACTGTATAATTTGAAAAATATGACATGTCATATGTGAAAGATTTCTATGAAACCATTATATCATCTTATCTCAGTAAAAATATATTAGAATTTAGAAGCCATTCATATATTTGAATTCATTTAATTAAAAAATAAACAATTAATATATTTGTTATAAATCTTTTTTTTTTTTTTTTATAGTAGATCTAGTACAGCAATGAAGATTGGACTTTGAAATTTCATTTCTTCGGAGTTGTTTAGCACAAGCATTGAATTTTTTATTAGCTTGATATTTAATTGGTTTGATTGGCAGACGCACACGAGTGTCCAGAAATTTTGAAAAAAGAAATAGCCGTTGAGATGGACGTTTTCATTGGGCCCCACCTATCTCCTTTCTGTGACATGGGATCTCACTTGACTTGAGAGGAATTCTAAGAAGAGAATGTGAAGTGTGGACATGACGTGATAGAGAGGTGCTTCCATGGCTTTTGTTTTCTTGTAGAGCTTAAAAAATAAATATCTAGGAATATATATAGTTTACATAAGATTTTTTTTATTTTTGAATTATTAAAAAACCTTTCAAAATATTTAAACTTAATATTTATTATCATAGGAATAATTTTTATATATTATTGTAAATCATCGCATTTCATATTGAATGTGACAATGATCTCCATGGCAACACTAAACCTCTTGCAGATCTTGTGTATCATATTAGAAGGAATTGAACTTGAGATTAAAACATAGAATAATTTAAATAAATTCAAAATTTATAACATAAGACATCAAATTGATTTGACATACATTCTTCTTGTAATCACTATGAAACAACGAAGTTCATAAAAATTGGTGTGAATTTTCAATCGTCGTCTTTTGATGACTAAAAAATTATCAGATTTTTCTTTCTTTTTAAATTTACTCAATAATTTAATCCAAAAGTTACAGCTGAAAGTTCACACCAACTCATTATAAATTAATTCACAATAGATAATTTCTTTTACCTATTTTACGATAAAGTCCATCAAAATTAAAGAAGTACTACTCGCCTTAACATTTAAAAAAAATAAAAGAAAGAGACCTTGGAGGATAGTAAGAAGTACCTTTCATTCAATCATCACTTTTTTTTTGTCAATGTAAAGGGTCAGTCTATTTCAAAATTAGAAAACAAAACTTTTAAAGTAAAATTCCTTTCATTATCCTCAAAATCATTTTAAATATCCATTTCAAAAAGATTAGACAATAACTCTTTCAAAAAAGGTTTCTATAAAGTTGGCCCACTCTATGAATAAGATAAGGGTCCAAGTCATTCATGTTGTAGGTGAAATCGCTTTCATCATCAACATCAAAGTTGATCTCATTATCAAATTGGTTCACTTTATTGTGTTTAGTTATAAATGTTCATGTGCCACTTTTCATGCAAGACAATAGATTAATTTATCCAAATAGTTCAATTTTAACTTGGTAACACTTTTTTTTTTAAATTATCAGTTACAAAAATTTTATCTATCATATATTTTATCATCTCATGATTTTAAAGCATATCCAATTTCGACCCATTCTAAGATGATGGGTCAAGGTTGTATGTGATCACATATTTTTTTCTAACCTGATTTGAACCTTTTAAAAATAGACAAAAATGAAAACAAATAAAAAATTATTTTTAATAAAAAATGGAAAGAAGATGGGTTATAAAAAATGAAAACAACAAACAAGAATATTTAGGTATAGGGGTGGGATACATGGGTTAGAATCATTAGGAAAAAAAATTGAATTAAATAAGAATTTTAAAAAAGAGTTGGATTTGGAACTCCTCTGTCCAATCTGACTTGATTCTTTTCAACTTGAATCAAGTCACAGAGATGACTTCATAAGGTAATTCAGAAATTGTCCAATAAGAGTCTAAATCCTTGAGATATGTGCAAACATTTCTATTCTCATAAATCGAATAAAAATAGAGGAAGTGATTCTTATATATTGAGAGTGAGATTTAAACTTAGAACCTCTCACAACTTATTAGAGTTTTTAACCGTTAAGTCAATTCTCATGCATCCTCTTTCATTTATAATATCTCAAAAAATTATGTGAGTTAAGACAAAACTTATGCGATTTTGCATCCTTAGATTTGGTTATGATGAATTGTACCATCTAAATGACAATCAACTGTACTTTTTCTCCCAATTGTAGTGAAACCTTTTAGATTGGAGTGGGATTTTTTAAAAATAGTTGTGAACTTTTTCTAATTTAATTTAAATTTCATAAACTAATCATATAGATAATCTTTTGATCTCTTCTTCACTGTCATAAATATTATTCTTTGCATTTGTATCCACTCACTCTTAGGATTTTAATAACCCGATTCTCTTCTTTGTTTAGTTTGCTTGTAATTTTTAAAAATTAGGTATTTTTGTCTTATTCACATGTGTTCAACTTTTAAATTATAATAGTTATTTTTTCTTATTTTTTTATTTATAACGGGATATTTTCAAAATCTCTTTGAGACTCTGATATTAGGAATTAATGCATTTTGTAATTACTTATGTTATTATGATTGTGGTAGTGAGCTATCTCATATTTTAGAATCTACTCATTTTTCGTCTTACTCGAAAATATAAAGATTTCACATTTGACTCAAACTTTCTAAGATCAATTTATTTACTTTCTAAGTGACCCTAATTTTATATTATTTCTAAAATTCACGAGATGTGCCAACTTAGAATCTCATACTCCTTTCATCATATCTGAACATAAAAAAGTTTCCTACATGGGTTAGCTCAACTGGTTATCTCCCATTTTAAGAAGTAAAAGGTTGCGGGTTTGAACTCCTATGGCCTAACCTTGGTGTGTTCTAGGGGTAGAGGGCTCATCCATGAAGGTTTCATGCTGGGTATCCCGCAATTTTCTACACGTAAATTTAAAAAAAAAACATAGAAAAATTTGATATAATATTAAATAGAACATAATAAAAATATAAAATTCCAAAAATACATGAACCATAAAAATTTAAAAGATGGGGAAGATCACACCTCTTTAAAAGGTACCGCCTTTGTATTGTGTTGTCATGCTTATATTTGTTAGATTTTTCACATGAATATCTTTGGAAATGGACAGGGCACGAGATGAGCATGTGTGATGATGGACACTTAAACAAAAGAGATTGCCTCAACCGTCCACAATCAAGTATCAACTGCATTTTTGGGTCACGGGCCATCCTCTGTAGGGCTTCAAAAGGGCTAGATCTTTTCATGGGCCTAATTTTGGGAAAAAAAAAAAAAAGTAAAAAATGCATGAGGGGCATAATGGGAAATGATCTGTTTCGCGAATGGTTTTGCAAAAATTGGCTTGTGCGAAAATCAATTATAGTCTTGTAATTGAATCATTGAATGAATTTAAAAGTAAAAATGAACCACTTTTGTTCACTCAAAAATTATGATTAAAAGTTCACATGTAGTCAATTGATATTTTAGAAATTTTTATTCTATGCATTCCTCAATATGAGAGATGTTTTGTACATGTCAATCCATTCTCCAAGTCTGACGAGTTTTGATTTTAAATTTTGATCTTTTAAAATTTGAATTTCAATTTTAGACTTATGAATGAGTGTAGTTGAACTGATTGCCTCCCGCCTCAGGAAGCGGGAGGTTTTGTGGATTCGAATCTCCATGGTGGCTTAACCTTGGTGTGTCCTAGGGGTAATGGGCTCATCCATAGAGGTTTTACGCTGAGTATCCCACAATTTTCCATATGTAAATTCAGAAAAAAAAAAGTTAGGTAAAATAGAAGCAAAACATTGAAATTAATTGGTGAGAGCATTTAGTTTTAAAAATATATTGGGTAGCCAAATTGACTCTGACTTGACTCGACTTGAGTTGATTTCTTTTATTATCATTGGATTAGACCAGCTATCTGGCATAATTTGTCCTATAACCTGAGGTTTTTAGTCTGGGTAAGTTTCACTTTATGATAAAAAATAATAATTCTAGAAGATCTCTTGAATATTATCATAATTCTAAAAACTCTCTAGTTTTTAAAATATTTAAAAACCCTCTATATTTTCTAAGAATTCTATAAAACACTTTGCTTTTTAAGATTTAAAAAAAAATCCTCAATTTTTTATGAAAATCTCAAAAATCCCCTTGACCATTAGGCAATGCATTCTATCATTGTGAAAATTAATAAAATTAAAAACGAGGGATCAGCCCAAGCATAAAAAAGAAGGGGATAGCTATAAAAATATTAAAAAAATCTCATGGGTATTTACAAGAACCTCAAAAAATGCATGAGAAATTGTAAGAAACATAAAGTAAAATATTAAAATTTGGGGTGTTGCATGTTCAATGCTAAATTGGTATGGAGACCAAGAAGTAAGTGATAAGTACTTTATATATATATATATATATATATATATAATATTATATATATATATATATATATATAAAAGCAATTTTTTGTTATTTTGTCTAGAGGGGTAATTTTGTCATTTTGGTCCTGTAAGCCTCCGTTATCCTTTTTGGTAATTAAGGGAAACAAGTAAAAAATCAACTTTTTACTCTTCTCCCTCAACTTTTGAAAACTTTTTCAAAATAAGAGTTTTCATATTACCTGGGGTAACACCCCGAGTAGCCCTCCATCCAAATGCAGCGTAGTATGACATTTACTCAAGGGGATTTGGAGATATTTATAAAAACTTAAGAGATTTAAAAAAAAAAAAATTAAAAACATAAGATGCATTTTAATATTATAAAAAACTTAGGAGATTTTTAAATTTTTTTCTCATAAAAAATGGATAAATAAATAAATTAGCATGAGATTATCAAACTAGGGATTATCTCCCTAAAATCTAACTTCTTTGAAATACATCTCCTCTAAGAATTTTCTTATTCTCCATTATTATTAATATTTTCTTTTATTTACCATTGATGATAGTTCCCTTTATAATTGAATACCAATTCAATGGGAGAAAAATTTCATTAATTACAAAATGCCAAACAGTGAAGGTCAGATACAACACTCCTCTGCAACATGCAATTTCAATCCGCATAATGTCCTAATTCTGAAAGGAAAATGCTAGAAACTCTAAATAAACTACTATTATTTTAATATCATAACAATAAGTTAAATTTTAAAAAATATTAATATTAATATTAAATTTATTTTTACTTTACTAAATTTAATGTCAAAATTAATAATAAAATATTGATTACGTTCAAAAATGCGCGGCATGCGTAACGTCCGCTGACATGTAACGCCTGTGACGTGATGGGAGGAAATGGGGAATTCACGTGCTGGACATGCCTCAGACCGTTACATGGCGGCGTGTCTCCCGCCACGTGCCCGTCTGCCAATCGCACTTGCAAAAATATCCTCTTCACTGCTACGTATCTACCGTGGCCCCACTCCCACATTGTGGATCCAAATTCCATTAAATCGAAACTATTAGGAAGATGTTTTATTTATTTTTAATCTTCTCTGTGTTTTTTAAAATTTCAACAAAGAATTCTAAATATATGGAGCAAATTCCTATTTTAATGCTAAAAATGCAGTATAAATTAAACTTTAAAAATATAAAATCAATTACGTGACAATGCAAAAGAAACTGTATTCAAATAATTATCATTAGAGGGTAAAACTTCGTTTGAATTTTAACTCGATCCACATGATCCGGTCCAAAAAATCAGTGGATTTGGGTTATATATTTGTGTATTTTGGATTAGGTTGAATTGGAAAAAACTTTGTACGAAATTTAAGTTGAGTTAGTTTGAGAAATTTAAAATCAATCCGATCCAATCTGAACAGACTTTAGTGCACTAAGTTATAAAAATAGTAGCGATTAAGACTAAAACTCCAGTAAAGTTGGGCCGGTTGGGTTGAGTCAACACTCAGGATTAAGTTGGATCAGAAATTCAAGTCACGTTGGTTGAGTAATTTAGTCAACAATTCAGATCGGATGGGGTCGAATTCAATAAGTTTTAACTCGTGTTAGTTTGGGTTTATTAAAACCTGATCTTATCCAAGTTTCAGCCCTAATTTTCTTAGTATATTGAAGGTGATGATTAAATGTGAAAATCAAATTTTTAGAGATGTTAGATAATATTGGGATCTTTTAAGTCTACGTGGATTTATTCATTTTTTATACTTAGAATGTGTCCCACAGGCCTACTGTATATCTATTTTGTAAATGCTAGATTGAAACAATGAAATATATATTGAATTGAAATTAAGATAATTATTTTTAAAAACTATAAAAATATACAGATTTTATTAGAATATAAAAAATAATGAAACTTTTCTAATTAAACAAAAAGATTGGGCTTTTTTTTCTATCCCTAATTATTTAGGACTTTAAGGTCATGTGACTTTTCATTTCAAAATTTTGTGGTTCATGTCTTTGTACAATTTTTATCATTTTCTACTTAAAATAAAATTGTGATAACTGAACCTTTATTTTACAAATATAATTTTTTTTTTTTATAATCATGTAAAATATTACTTCTCACACCTAAATATAGATTCACCAATTGAAACCGTGACGAGTTCATTATAAATATTTTTGTTTGAGTATAAAATTGGCTAAAAATCATAATGATTGAATCGACCAAATCATTTTTTAAGATGGTAATTTAAAAATTAAAATATAATTTTACATGATAATAATTTATAGAATTTGAAAAAAAAATTAAGTAGACAAGTTATATATTAGAAAAGACCTTTTATTATATCATTTAGTGGACCTCGTTTATAAATATATAAGGTAATAGTCAGCCATATAGACACCCAAATTTTCTTTCTCTACACACCTATTTTCAAAATTTAAGATGAAATTACCCTTTTGCCCTTCCACTTAAAAGTGCCGCATCCACTTAAAAGGTTTCGTTCGGTGGATGGGACACTTTTAAGTGGAAGGGTAAAAGGGTAATTTCAACTTAAATTTTGAAAATAAGTGTGTAGAGAAAGAAAATCTGAGTGTGTATATGACTGACTTATCATACATACCCTCATGCAAATGACCACTTATTTTTTGGATTAACGTGTGAAAAATACTGACAGTTCTACTAAAATTTCTACAGATGAGTTTACTATCTCTAAAACACACCAAAATTATTGAGATTCAAAACCGTAACTTTCTACTTTCTTGAACGATAAGTAATCAATTAAACTACATCTATCACGTAATAACGAATTAGAGTTTCTCATTCAATCCTTGAGGAATAAAATTATATCAATTTTTATACCATCAGTGATACATGTGATAAGCTACAATTATTGACCCTTTCAAGATGGGAAAATGTTTCCAATAAAAAAAAGTTGTCACATCGACTAACATTAATAAATAAATTTTGGAAGTAGAAGGTGCCACAGATACACTATAATTTTACTATTTTATACCATTATAATAATGTGACAAGTCACTGTAGTTGCTTTCTTAAAATTATTTATGACATTAATCAAATACATTATTTATATATAAGGATATCATTTCGAAGTAACTTTATTTTTATAAATATTTTATATTCCTCGGTGGAAGTGACCAAAGTCTATCTTAATGAACACGACCAACTTGCTGGAGCCACTTGTGGGTAACAAATGTCAGTCTTGTGAGGTATGTCTGATTCGAGAGTATTGAATTCCCACCGAATGGACGGAGATCGAACGTTGGGTCTTAGGGGTGAAACTTGGTCGGATTAAATTCGACCCGTATGTCTCAACGCTAGAAATTAATGAGTTTAAATTATGTTTTTTTATATCTCAAGTTAGATTAGATTGAAAAAAAATAAATTTATATAAAATTAGAGTGGAATAAAGTTGAAAAATGTAAAACAGCCTGATTCAATCCGACTGCACTAAGTTATAAAATAACACTTGAATTGAGTAGAGTCATAAAATCGAGTAAGTATCAAATTGAGTAACTCGAGTCAACAATTCGAACCGAGTCAATTCAAATTTAATAATTTTTTATATAGAATGAGTTAAGTTTATTGAAACCTGACCCGACCAGTTATAATCCAAAATAGTTGAGAATAGTCAGAATGTTGAAAATTTAAGCCTAAAATTGAATTTTATTATTTATTAAATAAGGTGAATAGAATTATAATATTTTTTTAAAAGATATAAATAAATAACATTTTAAGTGTTAAGAACTTGAAAATGAGTGTAAATGTAAGTAAGGGCCATTTAAGAAACTGCTCTATGCATTTGCAATATTTTCAAAAAGGATTTGTTGTATTTTCAACCTAAAATGCCGTTCAATGAGAATGGACACTACAATATTCTTTGAATGGAAAACATGTACTAGTGTTTTTTTTTTTTTTCCACTTTTCAACTAAAAATTCCCACAATATATTGAAACTTTTTTTTTATAATTATTTATAATTATTTTTAATTCGACCTTTTACATTTATTACAACAAATAGACATCTTATTTATTAGTCTTATCATGTAAAATTGATTGACTTACTCATGTCATGTCAAAAGCTAAATATTCTAGTTCTAAGGTATAGAAAAGCTTGTAGTTTGTATAAACTTAAAATAGATATAATATATTTAAATTTAAAAATACAAACATTTTTCTGACAAATTATGTCAAGAAATGTGCTAAAATGATATAAATGTGTATATTCATGTAACTATTGAAAATAATGTTTAAAATTTAAACAAATGTTTAGAAAAGATTGATTGGCATATTATATGGAATATGGATATTTAATTCTTCTTAAACTAGCCATCTAGGGCATCTGTTTTCATAAATCTAGTGCCAATATGACAACCATATGACTCAAATATGTAACCCTGTGGTTACAACAAATACTACTTAGCCTAACCTTGCCACTAGCTCGTCTCAAATCATGGTTTTGCCCATCTTAGTCGCAAGTAACTTGAGGAATCAAAGTGATCCATGGTGGCTTATTAGCATCGTCATCGTCAACATTAGGGATGAAACTTGGGTTGGGTTATATGATCTGGCTCAAGAAATGAGTGGATTTGGGATATGTATTTGTATATTTCGGGTCAGGTTGAGACAATATAAATTTATATGAAATTTGGGTCAGATTAGGTTAAGAAATTTAAAATTAACTCAACATAATTTGACCCATGTGCTCTAAGTTATAAAATACCACTTCGATTGACTTGGGTCAGCAGTTTGAATTGGGTCGGAGTAATTCGGGTCAAAAGTTCAAGTCGGGTCGAGTCGAGTTCAATAAATTTTGATATGAATTGGATTGAATTTATTAAAATCTGATCCGACCCAAATTTCGTCAAAATTCTATATTTTTGAAATGGCCTTCTCAAATTCTACTTTACCCCCTGTCGTCGAAAAAGAATCTATCAAATACTAAAATCTTGGATGCCTTCTAATATATCACTAAAAGAATAGATTTCTCTTTTCTACAAAGAATTGGAAGTGGAGAAAAAGGAGTGTGGCCTTATCTGCTAACATCACCTTTCACATATATATGTTAAATTAAACATTTGTAGGCATTGAATCCTCTCTTCCCACTTCTGTGTCTGTTGGTTTATGGACAGAGAGAGGACATGAATCTCATTCAATTTTATCCACAACTTTCTGCTCTCAAACGACGACCACCCCCTTTGTTCCTCATCCTTTTCTTTTGGAAAAATCATCCCTTTGTTTCTCCCAAATCTTTCCTCCACTTTCTGTTTGATCTCTTGCCTCAGATCTTAGTCTCATTGGATTTCATTCATGTCTCTGCAGTTTGTCATGTGCCATGTCTATGATCTATTTACTCTGCAGGCATGACCCAAAAGAATAAACTACTAAATGAAATCAAATAACTTGCCGGTTTTTTTCACATTTTGCATTTTTTATAGTTCTGATGAATTTTGATAGAGTAGAATTCAAAATTTAAATGAACCCACCAATTCAATGAAGTTTTTTCGAGGTTTTCTTGATTGGGTGTCTACACTAATATTGTTAAAAGCTAGAGTTAATGGAATGCAGAGATTTAAGCACTTTATCCTATCTATCTCATGTTATGTTAGCTCACATTCTAAACAAAACTTCATTTGGCACATGACAAATCATCGATGAATCTTAACCGTTATTACATCCCCACTACACCCGCAAATTTTATATATATGGTGGGAAGTGGCTAGGTGTTTTCTTGTCATGTAGTCGGTGGAGGGAGATCTTTCTTGTCCAGGGAGTGTTTGCCCATCTTGGCATTGAATGCAGAGCCATTTAGGTCAGATTTCATGCTCGGATCTGTTTGGTGCAATCTCCCTGATTCTGATATTCTATATGAAAAATACACAACAATTAGGCGCATTAACAATCCTCAGTCTCCCCTACTGCACTTGCTTATCACTTGTATATTACTCCATCTAATGGGCCATTTCAAAGAACCTTTTTTGACAACCATCTAATCACTTTTGACAACAATTTTTTATGGTCTTAAGACTTTGGTACCTCTAAAAAATGGGTAGTGATCTTTCCACGGGAGGTTTGTCTAACCAGAGACGAAAATTAGTAGATTTTCGATTTTATCCTTCGCATGAACAGTAAAATTTCGACTAGCCAATTGACTGTTCATGTGAATTTTAATTAGCCGATTGACTGTTCATGCGGATTTTCAGCTAGCCGGTTTACTGTTCATACGAAGGGTTGGTGAGCCGATTTTACTCTTGATTCGAAGGGTAAAATCAGGAATCCACCAATTCCCGTGTCTGATTACACAAAAAGCCTGTGGGAGGATCACTATCTCTCAAAAATACTTTAAAAATCTGATAAATATCAACTCGTACTGAAATATTAATCCTCATATTTAACTCAAAGGAGTTAGATGATGGTTAATAACCTACCTCTGGAAGCAAGAGTCCTGAATTTAATTCTTACTTTATCCTAAAGGACCATTCCTCCTAGATATGTAGGTAGGGTGGTTTGCACGTGTCTTGAGGATTAATTGGGTGCTCTAGGCTAATATTTTGAGTATTTTTTGTCAATGTTTATGTTTGTACAGTGTCCATATCACTATATACTCAATATTACCAATATACCATACTGATAATTGGATACTAGGACAGTTGACAAGTATTTAATTGATATTTAGATAATTATCAATATTTAAACCCAATATTAAAAGTTACTCTAGCATACCGACTAGAACTACTTGGAAAAAAAAATACATACCTCAACATGGGATTTGATTTGTGCACCGAATGATGTAATTCTGGAAAATTTCTCATTTTGCTCCTGATTTTATCTTTGATTAACTAAAATATGATAGGCCAAAAAGGATTTTTTTTTTTCAAAATTACATCATCCAGTGTCCCATTTAAAAAAAAAGTACCAACACATAAATCAATTCTCCAAGTCAATTGATAATTCTTTCGTAGTTCATACAACTTCTCTAACTCTATCATGGTTCAGAAACTTTACTAGTAAATCAATCGAGCCAATAATTTATGCAAACTTTCCAATTTAATCAACAAACCTCGATGACTTATCCAATTTAAAATCCAATTGGGTTAAGTGACTAGCTGAATTGATTGAAATCTTACATAATTTTACACATTGAATGGACCTTCAGCTGTCACAAATTTAGATTTTAGATATAGGAAATGAGCCTGATCTGGTAACATGTGACCATGTGACATGGGTATGAATCCAGCTCCAGCTGAAGATGGGCCAAGTTTTAAATAAGATATAACCAGATCATGAATTTATTTATGTCTGAGCCCACTAATTATTTATGTTATATAGTATAGTGTTGACATTTATACAGGGCCTTGACTTGGCCCCACTTTCCGATTGGCTCATTAATGTTACCCAAGTCAGACTTTTTCGTGATGCAGATGGACTAAAAATATAGGCCCAAGGCCTTAATGGGGTAGGCCTTGATGACTTAAAACTCTAGTACAGCCATTTGAGACCTTACTTGGACCAAAATGGGTCCTATTGAAAAGCTTGTATTGGTTTAGAACCAAGAAAGATAACAGATGGATTGGCTCATTAATCCTTCTAACTCAGGACATTATTTAGAATCCAGAAAACTTGACTGGATCCACCTCAAATTCAAGAATGCCTAATTTTTCTTATTTTTCCAAATGATTTTTAAATTTTGACTAAAAAAATATTTTAAATTCAATAGAATTGTGTAACCTACCTGAGTATCTTTAATCTTTCTAAATCATTGAAGTTTGAAAAGTCAGCCATGTAGAGTTTCCTAGAGGCTCTTAGTTCCAACCAGGCCCATTTCTTGGTGATCTGAGCTATTTAATGGGTCTGGTTGTAAGTTGTAAATGGTTGGATCCACTGGTCCACAGACGAAATTATTAGTTCTGGATTAATTACTCATGGAAATTCAGCTCCACATTTATACTTAAATAATCAAATTTCTACATGGGCTTCTTTGGGCAAGTTCTACCAACCCATCTCCCTTGCCAATTAGTGATGGGGATCTCTACTCATAGGACCTATTCTAATGTAATGATTCTTATTAAAATTTATTTGGTATCTAAAAAATGATTTTGTATTCTTAAAATTTTCAATTTTTTAAATCTAGGCTGGTAATGGGTAGAGATTGCCAATTTGCTACTCGCTTTTGAACCAGTCTACAAATTAATAGAGCTTGCCTTGTTACATTTATGAGGGTGAGAATTAGGCCTAAAAGTCTAAATATCCTAGCCCATAACGACAGGGCTTGACAGGAGAGACCCAGCCCAATTCTGGCCCAGGGGTCAAAAATTCAGCCGATATTGTGTGTATCGGCCGATATGTATCGGATTTTCGAACGCCGATATATACGTATCGGCCGTACCAAAAAAATGGCTGAGATGACCGAATTTCTGGCCGATAATTCGGTCATGATATCGGCCGAATTTTAAAAATTCGGTCTTTTTGTTTTTTTTTTAAAAGAAGCCCTTTTTTTTTAGAAATATTGGCCGAGAAAGAATGGAAAGAGAAAAAAGAAAATATGGAGAAAAGATTGAAGAAAAAAATCGCTACACCTTTCACAGCTTTCCTTTCTCTTCTTTTTCTTCTTCGTTGATGGGAAAAATACAGGCGGCCACGGCTAGGGTTTAATAGAGAGAGTGAAAGAGAGGAAGGGTATTAAAATATGAGCATTAGGGTTTCTAAGTGAAAACCATCTTTATGAAAAGGAACTCATGTGAGCTTCCTATAGAGCTCAGATGGAAACTCATTTGTGTATTCTAATATTTTATCAAAAAGTTTATTTTAATGTGAAAGTAACATTTTTTTATTTTAAATACAATATTTACTTGCCATCTAATATTTTTACCATTGTCATTATTATTAAAAGGTATTATTTATTTTTATTATATCAATTTAACATAATTAACTATAGCTCATAATTTTATCTAATAATTTTATTTATCTAATTATTATTAATGAAAAATAAAATCTATTTTCTCAAATGAAAGAAAATTTTCCTCATTTACTAAGAAAATAAATTATGAAATTATTTCTTCAAATTTTCCTCATCTATCTGCTTTTCCTTGTAATTTTCACCATTTTATTACTAATTATATAATTTCCCGATATTGTAACTTCAAAAATATATTAGAAGATGTAAATGCCCGATATTTTATGAAAAAATTACATATTCAATAAGCCCATAATTATCTGCATTTACTGTAATTTTTTCTGATTTTTTTTTTTTTAAAAATGAGCTGGAGAGAGAAAAAGTACGGCCGAGATATCGACTGAACCAATGTCTTGGTTGATATGAAAAATCGACCGAGATATCTACCCCTATTCTTGACAAACGTAGCGGCATGCTCCTTAAACTCACCTAATGACGTTTTAGTTAAAACTAAAGCCAATTTGAATTGGAGATCATATGTTTGGGAACTGATTGGTGCACTAATATCGTTATCCTTGGTGCACAAAAAATGAGTGAAATACTTATTTTATCCAAATTTGTTTCAATCATTCTTCTGTATCTCTTTCCATTTGTTAGGAAAGGAAAAAAATGAATATTTCATTCATTTTTAGTGCACCGAAGTAAATAGTGTTGGTTCAATTCTCCATATTTTTTTTATATGGTCAAATAGGAAAAAAATACATAAGCTTTTCTTTCAAAACCTTCCTTTCATGATGAGATCCATTTAAAGCAAAGAATCCAAACAAATAACAAAACAATTTTGGCGATCAGCTATTCAAATTACATATTTTTCATTCTTAAAGATACAACCATTACACTTCGAAATTTGGATCCAATGAAGTAACATTGCATATTTCCAAACCAACAGTGCTTGCATCTTCACTTTATATTCATATTCAATCCAAAAAACACACGGATATTTTACAGAGATGTAAATTGGACCACTATTCTAAGTACATGTAATCTATTGTTGATTGTTCATCAATGGTTAAAGCCCTTTTTCTTCAGAAAATATGGGTATCTCTGCATCACATTGGAGGTGAGATTAATCCCACGAATATACAAAACCATCTGCAAATCTTGTGTATCAAGTAAATCTGAAAAAAAGTTGAACCCAAAATCTCTGACGAGTTGAGCCCATTTTGCTCACTTCCTTAGTACTTTAGCTATTTACAGTGAGTTCTCCGGCGAAAAGAAAATAGGAAGACAAACAATAAAAGAATCATACTTTCTTCAATCAGAAGCTTTCGATTTTTTTTTTTTTTATAGTTGAGACGAATCATGTTTTCATGTTTGAGAATATTATCATCAGTGGCCTTTGCGTCTGTTTGCAAGTGAGTCTGATGGAAAGAAAACTTCAGCAGGATTGTCTGACAGAACAAGCAACCACTTGAGCCCACTGCTTCAATCGTGTCTTCACCAGCTGAGGATTATCGCCTTCACATATCACAATGCCAAAAATTCATTATTCTGATTCATTAATATTCTTTATCTTGTTCAAAATCATAATATTCATATTTCTCTTTGCTACAAATAATTACCATATGTTTATAACTCATGAAAAGATGCATTTGACTGGGTGGATAGTTCCATCATATAAATGTACTCGAATTATCATATTATTTCATTTTTTATTCTAAAGATAAATTATAAAAGGAGGAGTCGTACCACAATTGCTATTCAGTAGGACTCCTAATTACATGGGATTGCCAATAATGCAATTGACAAAATGGGATTCCTAACTACATTAGTAGTTAGGAAATTGCTAAATAAGGGACACGGCTTGTAACAGAGGAAGACCTCTTAACGAGGCAACTGCAAATATAGAAATTACTCTATACAGGACACGGCAATACTGTCATATATTATGGACATGGGCTTTAGAGAAACCTTGCCTTTGGCCGAGTGCTTTCCGAGGCTACGATGGGGGCCTCTTAGAGCAGAGGTGTAGTGAGGAAGATAGAGAGAGACATGAGAAAAGATGCTGAGAGAATCTTGGGTCAGGATTTTCAAATCTTGTATCTATATATTCATTTTCTATAATAAAATCTAAACTCTCCGGTAGACGCAGACCAAAGTTGGACCGAACCACGCATATCCTTGTGTTTCTTGTACTTGGTGTGTGATTGATCTGTGATTGTGTATGTGAGTGGGTTGGGTCTAATCTCTAACAGTTGGATGGGCATTTTTTATGATTAGAGTTAAGAGTAAAGAATACAGCAGAATTTAAAACTATTTACATTGATCACAGTATCAAAATATGTGGTGCCAGATGGGTCTCATGAAGTAAAAAACTCTAACAGTCGAGAACTTGCGGGGAAGTGGGGATCTTGTGTTCGATTCATGCTCTATTTCAAATGATCTCTCCCCCTATATGCAGACTTGGCTGTGTGGATTTGAGAGATTTACACAAGCCTAGAAGGATTAGTGGGGGGTAAGATGTTGAACACCTTGATTATCAAAAAAAAATTCAAGGGGTGCTGGGTCATGATAAATTTAAAAATAATCTAAAATAAAAATGGAAAAGAAATCAATTTATCAGAGAGAGAAGGCAGTATCCCAGAGTACGTAAAAACACTGGTCCCCCAATAAGTTCCCCTCAATATAATATTGGGTGTTGTAGCTTTACTACTTTGAAATTTGAATATCGAATCAAATATTTTGATTTTTGAGAAAATAAATGAGCTCTGATTTTGTGCTAAAAAATTGTTGGAAAAATTAATAAATCGTCCTGTTTTTACAAAATCATGTCTATGTTTGCAAAATTTTTTTGTTCTTTTCAGAGAGAAGAATGCATTCAAGTTCGTACCGGTAAGGAATATGTTGAGAGGGCTACCACCTGCAGCGTCCGATACATCCGACTCAGACCCGTTATACGGCTTGGATATGCTGTCGCTGTATTGCCTGTTGACGGCGTAGTAGAGATCCAAAGCGGGCAACGTCTCGGACAGTCCCCCATCCGTTTCGGGCGACTCGAACCCGAAACCCAACTCGATACAAGCCTTGAGCTCGTCCAGATCCTCTTCAGTTACGCTCTTGCTCCTCCTCCTGCGGCTGTCCTTTCTCTTCGTCCATGCCTCCTCCCGCTGCGTATCGGCCGACCATGAGTGCTGCTTGCGTAACGAGAGCCGTCTCGGTCCAGACATACCGAATTTTTCTAGGCCCCTGCAAGTTACGAGAGGCGCAACACACCGAAACGGAATTAAAATGGAGCGATATGGGAAGGAAAGAGAGAGGGAAGGGGAGTTTGTAGTTTGTAGCGGGGGTTTAAGAGGAGAAGGTGGGTTTTAAGAGAGAAATGAGAATCGAAGAGAACAATTTGGTGGTCTCCGTCAAACTGACCTGTCCTTCCTTCTTTAGAGTTATATGAAAATGGGGCAGCAGACCTGGTACTCCTCTGGTGCTTGTGAAACTGTGATCCGCGGCAATAGTTCTTTTTAGCACCTATTTAGAATGGTGAATAATCATTTGAAACAAGAATAGTTATAAAAAAAATGAAATAGAAAAGGGATGGGTAATCTAATTAAAATTAGAAATGATATAGTTTGATAGAATCTCATCGGATTAGATTCCGGTATAGTTATTATGATGAGAATAGGGTGGTAGACAAACTAGCCGAGTATTATATGATAAGAATCACATATTGTTTGAAGAGATAATTTTATAAAACAGTTATGAGATAAAAAAAAATTCTATAAAATAGAGTATTAAGTTATAAAGAAAAGACAAATAGATAGAATTATACTAACTAAGATGTGTATGCTATAATATATAAATGGTTTAACTCTAAAATATTGAGTTACGAATGATATAAGCTAGTCCTACTGAGGACAAACTGAGATAAACAAGGTTAAAATAGTTTGACTATGTAAGTAGAAGACTGAAGACTGGAGAACACACATAAACCTATCTAGGACGAAAGAGATTAGGATCCCTTTCTTCTACAAGTAAGAAGGCTTTTATTAGAGAAGATTGAACAACCTTAGCCTTTGATCTTAATTTCTATCATTGGAGGAAAAACCAATTATACTACTAAGTCTCTTGTTGTTGATTGAGAGTAGAAATATGCTCTAAGTTTTTAGAGATAAGCAAGAGAGTTTATAAAATCATGAGTTATTCTTATGACAACTTGATTTTTTGACAATGGCAATTATACATCCTTTCAATAGATATTACCAGGCAAGTTGAAATCTACTACGAATCTAAGTTTTTTCTGACTTCAGGGAAACTGATAAATACTTTTTAACTGTAAATCACTAACGAATGTTGAATGCTTCAAACATTTCATCTTCGAGATATCTTTTTTGAACTTTCATTTCGAGAAACCTTCTTTATTAGTTAAAAGTTAGAGAGAGCACTCCCTCAAAACAAATAAACAAAATGGTATAAATATACTTCATTAAAAAATTGAGTTCAAAATTTATTTTTAAACTACATACTCAATAGTTAACATTTATGCTCAAATTTATTTTGAATTCGGTATTATACATTTCAAACAAAATATAAAATATATAAAAATGGCATCGTCTTTCATCGAAGACTCTTGCAACTTTTTCTAAAAATAAAATGACAAAACATACCATATTCATGTGTGAAATCAAATAAAATCATTATTGTCGTGAATGCAATCTCTTCGACGACAAAACATACCATATTCATGTGTGAAATCAAATAAAATCATTATTGTCGTGAATGCAATCTCTTCGACAAAGCGTGCTTGGTGACTTGCATAATGGAGTCGTCGCACGAATTGTGGGCAGACTTCGCACTTAGGAAGTCACGCGGGCTACGTTACTTATCAATATTTTGTGAGTCAACGGTTTCAGGTCGTCTTGGAGGTACGCGACGGCTGAGGATGGTGGGCCCCACCCATTGTGCAGAAGGATCCAGCCTGGCTCACTACTTGGTCCACTGCTGATGTCACGTTGGCTGCTTGGATTCGAGGATATTTGAATATGCTTCAACGAATGATGAAGTGGAGGTATTCTATGGAAACCTTTTTTTAATATATATATATATATATATATTTTATTATTGTTGATGTTTTGGACTGAAATAATTGATGTGTTACATGTTTTTATATAAAGATAAAATTGTATTTTATTATTATTATATTTGATAATAGGTGGCTTCATTGCATGGAATCTCTTATAATAGTAGTTTGATTTAAATTAAATTTAAGAAAACAAAAGTGAGTTCAATTTCCACTCTATTCTGAAAACTCGATCTCTATAAAATTATCTTGTGTGTAAGTAAGGAGGCTTACATATGCTGTGAAAATTAGTCGAGTGATGTAAGAGATCTGAACACTTTACTTATAAGAAAAAACATTGATTCTGGAAATTTATTGTGTGCTTAGCTTAATAATTTTTTATGTGAAATTATCACCATGCATTGTTTAAGTTGTGGTTCTATATTTAAATATGAAAATTATAAAAAATATCAGATTAATAATTATATTTTTTAATCTTTATTTTCAAACATTTATATCTTTTAAAAGATTGATTTGATTAATTTGATTAAAGTAATTTTGATTTAACACTATATTCTAATATAAAACTTCAAAAAAGAAAAAAATTCTTTACGTAAAGCCAAGTAAGCCTTACAGAGGGGCGAGATACTGGCATGTGCAAAGGGAACCTCACTCTCTCTATCTAGCTTTGTTTTAAAATAGATCTTCAATTTTAAATATTAGATTTAAATGAGACTAATAACAGTAAAATTAAGATTTTTTTTTTTGAATTTACATGTGAAAATTCGCAGAACACCCAGTGTAAAATTAAGAATTTAAGTAAGAGTTTGTCAAGATTTGGCTGTATCAGTCATCTTAATATATGATATTAATACCCTTTAGTTTGTAAGAGCACTTGATAATAAATTAATAACTATAGATTCTTGATATAATTAGATAGTCCAAAAACTTAATTTAACTTAAATGAGGAAAAACCCATAACGCAAGTACGTTAATTTAACGTGGTCCTATGTCACGTCACATCATCAAATCTCAAGTTAGACACGATATAATTAAGTATTAAATAAAAAATAATTTAAATTAAAGGTTAGGTGCGGAATCCACTTAGTACACGGAATGATTCGGTTTTAACTTTTGTAAAATGGGGTGTGTATCATCTCAGTGGGTACACGTAGGACTGCCACTCGTGTTGGATGGATTAGGTTTCTCAAAATCCAAATCGACTCGAGTTGATATATATCGAGTTTGACCTGATCCGATCCGAATTTTCAACTCGAACTCTAGAACCCAACTCGAATTCTAACCCGAATCAACCCGAATTCTGACCCGACTCATATTCTGAACCCATTTTAGCCGGGTCAGATCGGGTTGGGTCTAGTCGGATCGGATTAATTTGTAAAATCCTCAACCCGATCCGACGTGAATTTCATGAGGGTTTTTATCTTTTCAACCAGACCCGACCCGTTGGCCCAAAATTCTTGACCCGACCCTCATGATTTCTCGGGTCGGGTCATGCAGGTCGGGCCAAAACCCAGCCCGAGTTGCAGCCCTAGGTACACGCTTGGATTTTGTTGTAAGTTAGACTACTAAGTGTAAGACATTTTGGTAAAACACACTAATAACACATATTATTAAATTAATAATAAATTTTATAAATTTAGTTTCATTTGATTGGTGATTATATAGATACGGAGTATATAAAATTTTACTGTCAATTGATAATCCAAGTCATATAATTTGGACCTAATTTGGACCTTTAAATTTTAATAAGTATATATCATTGATTTTGAAAAGTTTAATATCAAGAATATGATCATCGGAGGTGAGACTTCGCATAAAAATTCTTCATATAGTTCTCTTTATGTTAGATTTAACAAAGTGGGCTCTGAAAATCTATTTTTATTGGGTGTTTACTAACGAATCAGACATTTATCGATAGAGTATAAATTGTGATTCACGATGTGCAAATTATTCTAATTTATTTAGGGAAAGATGAGATAATTTATTTTTAATAAACTTTATTGATAATAAATCAATTTCAGCTCAACCTCTCATATAATCTAGCTTTAGAGTGCCCAGTCATAGAGATCTAATTTTCTCAATTTGTTAATTATAGTTAATTTAAGTCACTTCATTAGTCTACAATTCATTAGTGTTAGTACGTGTAGGTTTAGATATTTCCATTATTATTGCTTATTAAAAATTCTATTTCTCTATTTAGGGATTTCCTCTAAATTTGTTTTCCTAATTTATATTTCAGTTTAGAGGGCCTCTATTTGATTAAGGAAGACACACCGAACCCTCTATGTGCTATTCTACATGGGCTAAAAAATGAGCCTTTAGTAAACCCCTTTTAGCATCCTCAAATTTCTCCTGCGTTAAAAGTGTCATTACCACAATTTCATCATTTAATTGGCTTACGTCTCTTCTTTTGAATTTATATGTGGGAGACTGTGGGATATCCAGTATAGAATCTCCACGGACGAGTCCACTACTCTTAAGGCACACCAAAGTTAGACTACGAAGATTTGAACCCATAATCCTCACTTTAATCTATGATACTTAAGATGAACTCATCACATTGCTCTCAATCTAAAGTCTAATGTGTGCTGCACTGGGCATTACTTAACATGACATTTGTTTTTTCATATGACCCTTTATATGGATGGTTTTAATGATCAAATAGGGAAGGGCAAGAATGAAGAGGAGACATCACTACTGGCATTTCTAGTTTGAATTTTGAAATGTGGAGAGTGGGTTCTCAATTCTAATTGATTGATGAGATCAATTACATTAAAGTTCCCAAAAGTAGAGTGCTACATTTTCTTTCATAATGTTTCCACTCTTCCTTTAAAATAGAAAAGGGAGACTAAGTATGAAGCTTGAAACATGGAATTGAAAGACAGATGACTACACAAGAATAAAAGCAACTTTTATGAACAACAGGACAATGTGTCTGCCACTCTTAGTAAACATTAGCACCTCTGATGGGCTTTTGATCATGGATGGACCCTTTTCCCAAACTAGATGGATCAGCTCATCATAACCATCCAATTTTGCCTTCTGAAGAGATAATGATCCACTTGATGTTGACCAACTGAATAGTGAAGATCAAACGGTTGGAAATGTTTATGTTGGGTGTTAATGTTTATGCTGTTTTTACTATATAATTTATGACAAGAACAGCAGTAAAAATTCAATTTTAAATAGATAAATTTTTTATAATAATAATAATAACAATAATGGTGATAAAATGGTTAGAATGTTCTCAGGCTGTAGTTACCAGACGAAGGACTGTTGGGAGACTTAACACTCAGCTGACATAATATTTACTGGCAAGTTGACTTGATTTGGACTAAAGCGACAATATATGCGTATCTTTTGGATTTTTTAATTGTATTAGATTAATATATAACTTTTATAAATGATATAGTATTTATTAATGAGATAAAATAAAAAATCGACGTAAGATTAGAAGTGTAGAGGAGAATATTAAGTTCAATGGTTTAAAAATTAGTAGAATTAAAATATAATACATAGATTATAATTTTAGTGGGTCAGAGCAACTCGATAAAAAATAAAAATAACTTACTTACGCATTGTAACAAGTGTTAGAATATCGGGAAAGTATCAACTTAGATATAATTAATAGGATAGAAGCATAGTGGACAAAATGTAAACAACCTAATGAGGTCATGTGCGATAAGAAACTCCGTTTCACCTATAAGAATAATTTCATAAAATAGTTATTAGATCAGCAATGTTATATGAAGCTGAGTGTTGGACAACAAAATAAAGATAAATAAACAAAGTTAGGATGGCAGAGATGTGTATGCTATATTGGATAAGTGAATTTATCCAAAAGGATAGAATTAGAAACAAATGTATTAGGAATGATTTAAAAATAACTTTGATAGATAACAAACCGAGATAATCCGTTTCAGGTTGTTTGGTTGTATTATTAGAAGACCATAAACGACTTTAGTGCATAGAGTTGAGAGGTTACAAATCATAGAGACTAGGAGAAAAGGCTAACCAATGACAATATAAAGGAAAGGGATAGAAAAATTTAACATGTTAGATTATGAAGTATTGATGATTTGATTGATCATATGGTCAATTTGAGAAGAACACATAAGCCGCCTCTAAATAAATGAGACTCTAGCATAAGATGATGATGACCACGAATTGCATTAGATCACAATCGTGTAGTTCTTAAGTCTTTTTTAAATCATTGATTGTTCGATAAAATATAAAGGAATATCTCAATTTCTTTTATAAAAATAGTATTTACTAAATCTAATTCAATGAGGGCATGCCAACTAACGTAAACCAAGCAACTAAAATTAATCGGTCTGACAAAGTGACTTTTCTAGTATGTGACAATCCTCTCTGGGCATACACATTGATGTAGAAAGAAAATGATAACGACACCAATGTTTTTTTATTGTAAGAGACACCAGTATACATTTCCACCGTTTAAATGATAACTACTAAAAAAACATAAAAGCTAAATTTTCTTTATTATCAAAGAATTAGTCTTCCTATAATTTTCCATATAAATTACATAAAAGAATTAGATCTTAAAAAGCAATAGTGAGCAAATGGAAGTATGGAACATGAAGCATCTCTCTACAGTAAATGCAATGAATATGGGTGAAATTATGATGGTGTTAGTGGTACGGGTGTTTGGTTATTATCCTGTGTCCAGTTGGAAAGGAAGATTGAATCATGCAAATAATAGGCTAAACTTATCATGATGTTACATAACACTAGACATTCTAACCCAAATCACCCGTCACCAACCACATAATGGAAGGCCCCCCATAACTAGGCCGGGCCCATTTGGGCTCAGTGCCTTCCACATTGCAAATTCCATCAAACTCGCTTCTCTGCCAAATCAATGAATCTGCGACTTTAGATCTGTTTGGATAAGCATGAAGCAGGTGATTTTTCTGCTTTCACCACTTTGGCAATGCATTTTGATGGAGAAAAGTGAGGCGTTCTACTCTAAGATAAAAAAATACGTTAGCGACCCATATCAGTGTAATATAATGTATCGTTACACCTATGTCTGCATCCGTCTATCACCCGTTCAGACCTTATTTGCAACGCATTGATACCCTACAGTCGATACATTGCAGCCGAGATTTTTCCACTAACATCATGGCTGATACGTAGAGCTTCACCTGTAATCACTAATGACATTGCTTCAAATAAGTAATTGAGCTAAAATTTTACGCATCCCTAATTCATTATACCTCCTTCACATCTCTATTGCATAAGCTGTAATGCAGATTCTAGTGGACAGTGGACCTCACATCCATCACTGCAGCACTGTATCATTCCTCGTGATTCTTTTAGCCTTTTTACCCAAACGAAGATAATTTGTACAATTCATTCATTATTTTATTGCTACTTTGTTAAACAAATCTTTCACAATAGACATACTATCATGAAATAGGTTTATCATAAATTAAATTAAATAAATTCAAAGGTGTTGGAGCGATGACCAGAAATCCACATAAGAAACTAGGAGTTTTGAGTTCGATTCTCACTCCACTTCAAATGGCCACTCCATGTAAAATTACCCTCGGTAGGAGACTTGCACATTCCCGAAGATTAATTGGATGCTCTAAGATATCTCTTATGATCTATAATATCAACCAGTTAAGTGGTTCAAAAATCTAAACCCAAACCTTGGTCTAGTTTGAATTGGGTTGTTGAGTGGGTCGCCGAATTGCCAGTCCTAATTTCACCAGTATGATGCCAAGTTGTGGCTGTGAAATAGCATCTAGAAGTTTGGCTAATTGGAGATAGAAATTCATTGACATGAAGAAAGCTCAAGGACATTCATATAAGCCCATATCTATCTTTGCAAAAAGAATCAATACAGAATTAGAGATAGCCTTAATGCATGGATGGTAGATTTGGGTGAGAGGATGCAACAATTGCATTAATTTCTCATTTCTTACCCAATCTTGTTACAATGACATTGTACCACCACCTATTCAACCATAGGATGTAGTTTTACAATGGTTGCAAGCACCTTCCAATAGTTCATTCACCACCGCGTCTACGCCGTCGAAAATGTCTAAGAATAAAGGTATCTGCATAGAGTGGGTAATTCTTTCGGATCAAACCTTTAATGCATTTCCAGTAGGAGAAATCAATCACCTCCCCATCCTTCCGTACAATAAATAAGCATCGTGAGTTTTCAAACTCAGGATGATATCCAACCTGACAAAAAGGAGAAAAGAATATATGATTAAATTACCAAAAAAAATCAGATTTATGGACAACAAATATGGTCATACATTCTTTGCAACATGAGTTGAAATTCATAGCCATCTATTGTTGGCTTCTTTTTAGACTGTGGTTATACTCTGTATTTGTAGACTGCTCTTTGAAACGTTGGGATCATCCAATGTAGAAGGGCTTTTTTCTTTTTTCTTTTTTAAGTGGGTGGTGGGGTGGAGGGGGATCGTTCACAATTGGGTTCACCGCATCAAGTCTGGATCACAAAACCCAGGTCTCATTTGCATGATTTAGGAAGTATGTCAATCTGTTAATTGTGCAGGATTCTTTTAAAATGTAATCAATAAACTACACAAATAAATCATGAATGAAAAAAGCAAGAATTAAAGCTACCAATTGTTTTTAATAAGGTTGCAACTGCAATTGGCTTCTCTCCATTCCGGGACAGAGATTTCCATCCTAGTATGAAAGGCCATGAAAATCAAGTGAATATTTTCCCACCACCAAACAAAGGCAAGAAGCAACATGCAGCCTAAGGAAATAAACAGAACAAACAGAGACATGGCCTGTTTTCCAGCAACTGTAAGTTTTGCTGGTTGTTATGTTATATGAGGAACTAGACATGCTGCAAGAGAGTTGTGCTGGCAAACCAGTGCCACTAACGGTGTCAGTGCGCCATGATAACAAACAAACACATAGGCCTGTTTTCATAGGATCTCATACATGCTATGCTGGCATACTTCTGCCAATTGCAGATGAACTGAAACTTATCCTAGGGGTACACACAAGTGCGTGCACAAGCTCACGTAGAAACACACACACACACACACGCAGTTTTGGCATGAACATTGGTGGCATCAAAAGCAGGAGCAGCAGAGGCATAAAAAGGTCAGAGGGTTATTATTAACTGTGCAAGGTGGGGTGGCAGAGGATGGAGAACGGGTGAGGGGAGGAACGAAAAAGAAAGGACATTGTCATTCAGAATATGGAGGTGAAGAAATTGGTTGTTTGCTTATGGTGTAGAATATAGGGGCATGCATGATATTTAATGGGTTTGGGATGGGTGAATGGGCTTTCCCTGACCCTCAGGCAGAAAATTGTTAGAACATAAAGGAACATGATGACCCAATGGGTTCAGGCCCCTCAACCTGAACAAAATCCATTTATATTTCAGGTCGACCCAAGGTTAGAAAACTTGTAGACTCAACTCACTTTTAGCTCTACCCAATTTGATGACACACATGCAGATCACCAAGTCACAGCAATTATAAGTAAAAAGGCTGACATACAAATCACCCACAATTGTTGGAGTTCTCTAGTACCTCTCATCCACCTAATCGTATGGTTCTGTATTTGGATATATATATATATATATATATATATTATATATATTTTGTAGGGTGAAACTGCAATCAACTCCGAAAATGGGGTTTGTGGTACACCCCATTTGTATACGGCAAATATGGCCTATCTATGATCACCCAAACCATCTGGCACACTTGTCCCCCTGATGAATTGTTATATATTCAATGTTGATAGCCATCGGACTGATAAGCACCCATAAATTAAGACATAAAAAATGATGCCCTTCAAATACTATTGAATTTTGGTCCAATTAAATCATAGTGAGAACCTCCAAATGAATAATTTATTTCTAACACATCATACACGTGAAAAATACTTATTTCCACTTATGCCCATGAGTGCATCTATGTGGATTCTACCTTGAGGGGTGTACCTTGATGTAAATCAGGTTGACTGAAGTTGCTACCCATAAGTCTGTCTGTGTGTGTGAATGTGGCCCATGTGATTGGAAAGCCTCATGCTTGAATAGGAAACCCACCAAAAATGACATTTTAAATAATATTTCAATCCAACTTAAGGTGGTTTCCAATTCAATAGTGAGAATTGGCTAGGGATCCAATTCACGCGGAGGGGTGGGGGTCCTTGTCTATATTTGAGATGAGCACAATATACAACCCAATGTTAGACAAAATTAAACAAAATAGTGTGTCACATTTAAGTAGTCAAATATAAGATTTTAAGATCCCACACACATATTGTAGAAAAGGTATACAATTTCATATTAAAATAGGAAAACGACATAAGCAATTAGCAGACTTAAAAAAGATACAATAACAACTTAAAAAGAAAATAGAAGATACAATGACAATGTCACAAAGTACAATTTCAGAACACAAGTGCAGAACACATGAACAACAAATTGCAAGGGAAAGTTGCATCCATAGTTATGGTGGATTGGTAAGATACTGGACAAGAAATGAAAACATAAGTGGACCGTGTAAATGCGACATACTATGATGTAATCTATTCCGCATTCCTATCTTCTTCTCTAACTCTGGGATGATAAGGAAGTACCCTTTCAAGAATTATTTTCTCGTGCTCAGCACTAAGTCTCTCACCACTCTCATATCTGCAATAAGAATACAAATCATAATTAGAAAAAACATGAAAAATTTGATAATATTATTATCCGCAATTTCAAATTGAGGCCCTATGTCAAAAGTAAAAGGCAGTCGAACATAGTTGAGAATTCAATTTCTATTAGCATAAGAAAGAGAAGGATTTAAAAATAGGTCACTGAATGGGTCAAATTATTCCCAATTGTATACCCAATTGGATGTATCAAGGTTCAGCGCCCAAGGATGGACCTGAATATATTGATGAGACATTTCAAAGATTATGATGATATAGTTTCCTTGTTAGGTGTGGCTCGAATTAATCGGTGCAGAGACTCACTCCAACTGGGCTCTAAGAGAGCCACGCAGTCATACTGGTTTTGGGGAAATTGCTAATATTAAGAGGAGATACAGTAGGCGTGTATGAGTTGTATACACGGCAATTACTGTCTAATT